>CM057453.1:1144410000-1146810000 GCA_016271365.2 Neoceratodus forsteri
TGGGAGGAGAGGGGAGGTCTTAGTTTAAGGCCCAATAGAGTTACGGTAGGGAGGCGGCTCGAGTACAGGGGAGGAGCTAGGGCCTATTTAATTAAGGTCGGAGGGGGAGTGGGGGAGCGGGCGTAAAAGTTTGGCACTTTCCTATGCAATACAATGGGCACTGAAGCCCAGGACAGCATTAGGAAGCCGGTCCAATCAGATTAAAAGGCGTATAGCCAATGTCCAATCACAGGCAGCAGTTTACAGCACTAGCCAATGGGCGCTTCTTTCAGCGGTCCCGGACGGTCTGCAGTCTTACCCGGCTTTGTGGAGCTCCTGAGCTGCTCCGGTGCTGGTGAGGGTGGGCAGCTGGCTTCTCGAGCTGCGGCCGCTCCGGCAGCAGTAGCGGGCCTAATCAAGGGCTGGAGTACGGCTTTGTGGAGCTCCTGAGTGGCTCCAGTGCTGGTGAGGGTGGGCAGCTGGCTTCTCGAGCCGCGGCCTCTCCAGCAGCAGTAGCGAACCCAATCAAGGGCTGGAGTCTGAGAGAGCTGTATATAGCTGCAATAATTTCCCTCTTCATCCATTCTATCTCTTTCATTATATTGTGTCTCTGTTGTATTATCTATTGTCCTGGGCCGCACCGTCCCTCTCCATATTATACAGTTTCCATGTCTTTTCTGTTTGTTTTCCCTGATGTCTCTGTGTCCCTTCCTTATTTTTGTCCCCCCAAACAGTTTCCTCTCCTCACTCCTTTGTAACCTATGTACATAGTGACTTTCATTGTCAGAATCATCTCTGACAAGGACGGAATATTCTGTAGAATGTGGGCTTCTTGCCTTACTCTGTAGGCCTGCCCCGGGGGTTGTACATATCCCCCATAATAGAACTGAGAAATAAGGTGGGCCCCAGCTGGAACATTAGTCAGGCAATCCGGTCCCTCAAAATAAAATCCCAAATAATAATTCTAAACACAAACACAAAGTAACAGTAAACTGAGGTAGATTGTACAGGTTCATATCTCTGGTTGCTTCATCTTACTTCTGCCTCCCAAGGGTGTAGGCAGGCATACTCACTGTACACATTTGTGTACAGTTTGTTAAGTGCCTGTCACAAACCATATGCCTTTCTGTTAACATTTATATTCTAATATGTAGTATTTGGGTTGGTGTAGGCCATGGAGGAGTGTCTCTGTTTAAACTTCTGTTGTTTAAGAGACAGATACATGTATAACCTCTTTAGAGATTAGAAGAATCATCTGACAACAATCTGACTTGTTTGGAAGGGGGTGCCATTTGGAAAGGATGTGTACATTTTTTAATGGGGGGGGTGTAACTATTGGAGACTGTGTATAAAATGGAAATTTCTGGCTACACCCCTGCTCCCTCCCCCTCCTTAATAAATTTTCAGGGTAGTTTATTACATTAAAACATTTAGTCCTTCTATTTAGCAGGTGCGTCTTCAGATTTCAGATCTCCCTTCACATTACTGTCTTCTGTTCCTTTAGGCCAAATTTCGTTATACATTCCAAGTCAAATCAGTCTCTCTCTTTGTAAAAAAACTTTATAGATTCCTTTTGGCTAGAAAGTTTCCCTGGCTCTTGGCCCTAGGCAGGGCATGCCACATGGTGGGTTTAAACTTATAATCTTTACCATCTCCTCCCTCTAGGAGGCTCAAGTTATATATTTCCAGCGTGCTTACTGAGGTCATCAGGCCCCTATCCCGACTCCTTGGCGTCCATGTGGTGCTCCAGGCCTACTCCAGGATCCTCCCCCAGAATTCCACAGTCAGACCCTGAGCAAACTTCCTTTCCAGGTCTCCAAGTCCCCCTCCTCTGAGGGCGCCCCATTATTTATTAATATATTCAACAATGTCCTAAGGCGATCACTCCAGGTATGCCCACCCCCTCAGATTCCCAAATGAAAAAGTATTTAAATACCAATCTTTTAGCAAGAAAGACAGGCCAGCTTCCCGAACTCCTTCTTCTAGCTACATATCATTCTCTGGCATCTGCAATAGGGCACATAAGCGCTATCCACGGGCGATCATTCCCCTAGACCTGTTTTGGTGCCTTTCAGCTGAGATGCTCCACGGAGACCCCTTTTTTTTCTCTAGTTCAGCTGTATAATGTCCCTCTTCCATATTAATGCCAGCTATGTACTTCCCTGTGAGGTACAATCCCATGAACCCAGTCCAGAGCTTCCCCCCTTGAACTACCTTATTGTCTAGATGAAGGGCCTACTCCTCCGCATGCTGGATTTCTACCTCACCAGGGCGCTGCACTCTAACCCACAGGCCTACTCACCTAAGGAAGACAGTCATTATATGTTAGTAGCAAACTGACCCAATAGTCTCTTAATCTCTTCTAAGACTACTTGCTGTGATTCCTTTCCCGGTCTTTTTTCTTTGTTCAGGCTCAAGTTCATAGTATACGGTTTCCCTGGAAGTTTAGATGGTAGTTCGAGTCCCCTCTGTCTGAAGTCCTCCATCGCACTCGCCACTGTGTCGTAAATGACCTGTCCGCTGGAGTACTGAATCATCAACCTGGATGGGTAGAGTGTGCAGAATTTTAATTTAAGATGTCTCAGGATTGGGAATAAGGGCACATATTCTTGTCTTCTCTGCATTGTAACCCTCGCATAGTCATTATCAAAGAAGAGTCTCTGCTTGTCCCTGAATATTTTCCCTCACACCCATGCTTTCTGAAGTATTATTTCTTTTGTGTGGTAGCTCAAAAATTGAATAATTATTGAGCGTGGACGTGCCTCCAGATCCAAAGGTTTGGGGCCGAGTGCTCAATGTGCTCACTCTATTGCCATGGGGAAATCGTGTTCCAAATCTAGCTCCTCTCTCAGTAGTTTTTCAATGTATCCCCTCATGTCTCTACCCTCACTATTCTCAGGTATGCCATAAATGCAAATATTCTGGCATCACTGTCTGTTCTCTGCATCTTCTTGTCTTTCTCCTAGTGCTTTGGCTATTTTCAGAAGTTGAGTTAAAGTTGTTTGAATCTGAGAAGTCTCTAAGGCCTGATCAGAGCTAGTCTGTTCTAATGACCTTACTTGAGTTTGGAAAGCTGTAATATCTGTGTGAAGGAGGTCATGGTCTGTTCGAAAAGTCCTGAAAATCCTTTTTTATATCTTGAAAATCTATTATTATTCTGTCCAGTTTGTCATTCAGAACGATATCTTTGGGCTTTTCCTTTTTCCATTTTGATTTCTTTCCAGAGCACACTGTTTGGGCCTGTGACAATTCTGAGGTCTCCGAGTCTGATTTTTCCTCTCCTGATTTCTCTTCTTCTATCAGTAACACTGCATATCTGTTTATCATTCCCTTTTGAGTAATTGATGCCATTTGTAAATATTTCTCCATCAACTATCGGTTTTTACCGAAATTTGACTTTTTTTTGTTGTTTTGGGAGGGTTTGTAAGCGGAGCTCCGATGTTAGGCTGCCATTAGCTCCAGAGCTGCACCAGAAGTCCATCCCTATCTGAAATCTCAATCTCCAGGACATGCACAGTATCCCACAAATACAATGGCAGGATCTGTACCAATTGTTTCTGAAACAATTGGCAAATTGTGCAAGTTTCTTACAAAAAAGCTCAACACTATATTCTATAGGAAGTCCTGGAGGGTTAAGAGGGTCTTTATGTGCTTTACATAGTACATATAGGGTTGGTGCAACTGGATTGTCCAACTTCATAAAATGTGATTCCTGTTTAGTGGCAAAGCCTTTGTCCACTGACTGATCAATACATTTGTCAAAATGTTGTTTGAAAATGAGCAGAGGATGTTTTTTTTGTAGCAATTTTCTGTAGCAGAATTTATCACTTAGTACTTGCAACACTTCCACAACATGCTTCTGCCTTTGTCTGAGGCCTTGATTACAAAATCTTTATTTTTTGCCAGATCCTTCATCACTGCTCTTTCCTCACAAGAGCGGTCATTGGTATGTGTCCCCTATGTAATTGTAGGAGATCATTTAGCTCCTTGGTCACCACCTGCTGGAAAGTAATACTAGCATGGCTGTTTCCATGATTTTGCCAAAATATAGATGTCAGTTTAAAAGCTTTCTTTGCATCAATGTTTTTAGCAACTGATCCCTTGGACTCTGTTTTCCTTAAGATAGTTCCTGGGCTCTGCATGGGCATCTCAGACAAATCTGTCTGTGGTGAAGTATATGGAACATTGTCATTTTCTCTCCTACAATATCTATCAAGCAGTAATGTTCCTCTCATATGTTCCTCATCAGGTTTTGTCCCTAAACATCACTGCTCCTCATTACAGATCAATTCAAGTGAAATTTTTAGATTGATTTTCAAAATAATTTTTACAAATCAAGAAAGACGTCAAAACCATTTACTTTTGGACTGGTGGCAAATAAAGGCTCAAATAAAAAAGGTCTTTATTGAGTACCTTCTCCTGCAGAGGTGTAAATAGTACAGTCAAATAATGTATTCATCGTGTTTTTCCCTCTGGGATCAGTGTTGAGGCAGAGGTGTTTTGTCTTTGTCACCTTTCTTTGTCCCCTTTACCCCTCTGTTTTCCAACCTTTTCTTTGGTTTGTTTGCAGATTTGGTTTGATGCAGAGTCTGTGTTGGACTTTTAAAAATAAATTCTTTTTTTCAGAGGTTGAACTGCTTTCTGTATCCAAACTACAATCCAAGGAGGGAGATCGTGTTGCAGTCTTGGTTTGCCATGTTGGGGCACCTGGCCCTTTTCCTCCCTCTTGATTGAGGTCTATGTTGAGATCTCTTTCCATTAGCAGATTGAAAGGGTCTAGCCACCTTATATACTGTATACTGTATGTCCCAAATGATAGTCCACTTTATCCCTTATTTGTTTTATTTTTCTTTCTAGTTATTCAGCTTCTAAAGCCTTATCCACTTGTTGGAAATCAGATCGTTCTTCATGTGGCAGAAGGGTCTTCTTGATCTCCTGAATTTGTTTAAAGGAGTACAGTCAGCACAAACAGCCTCACACCCAGGTATGGATTTGGTCCAAATCTGAACTTTGTGTGCAAAAACATTTTTTTTTACTTATTGTTTACTGCAGTATTGTAGAGTGTCTCAGACTTATTTTGCTGACATCTATGCTGTCATTTTCTGTAACTACAAATCCCAGACTTCCCTGCAACAGTGAAGATTCAGTAGCCTGTAGTATATTTTAAAGATTTATGCGCTCAAATCAGATGCTTGCTGGTCCCTCTGTTCTCGCACTGTCCTCACAGGGCTACGAACAGTCATCTATGGCATACTTAGCCCCAAGAAGACAGCAGGCCCAGCATAAAAACAGATCAGAGCATACGAAAACTCTAACGTGCACTGCAGTCTATTGAATTTCCCTCTGCAGTATCCCTCCTCTGATGTCAGCTGCAAGGGACTCTGGGATTTGTAGTTAAAAGAAAATGTTAATTCAGAAGCTAGCAAAATAAGCCTGATACAATCTATGTCACTGCAGTTAACAGTAAGTAAACAAAAATGTTTTCTCAAACAAAGTGAAAATTGGGACCGCAGACCCAAATTAAGGTGTGGGACTTAGTGCTGACTGTTCTCCTTTAAGTACTTCCTCATACTCCTCTGTGTCTTCCTATATGATAATTTCTATTAAGTGCTTAAAGCAATACTCTAGCACTTTTTTCCCCATTTTAATTTCAATGATCCTTTCCCCCAAGCCCAAGAGAGAGCCTTATCTAGTCTCAAACCTTTGGGAGGGGACCCCACCTACAGTATCTCATAGTATTTCCATAATGACTGTAGTTTGAAAGATAAGTTGATTTCATAAAAAAAAAATCTCTCAGACTGATAAACATATTTTTAATTGTTGCTAGTAGCACACCCCTCTCTGTGCACTGGTAGGTTAAGGACGTGGCCTGATACCAGTTATCCTGCACATGATTTTGACTGAAGGGGGTCGGACATAGTTCACCAGTGCAGCACCATGAACATCCTGCTGAATGTCGTAGATGTGCCAGGAACTGAGGGGGTCTATTGTGCATGACATTTTATTTATTTATTTAGTTAGTTTTTGTTGACCGAGTAAGTGCACTAGACAAGTCCTGCCTATTTTCAGGCACGACCCAGGGGAAGGGGATACAGATGAATGCCAACTGACCTTGAACCAGACTAAGCTGTTGGTGCTATTTTTAGTGAATGAGGGAAATTTGGCCAGAACACCGGGGAAATTCCCCTACTCTTTTCGATAAGTGCCATGGGATCTTTAACATCCACCTGAACTACCACCAATCCAGGCAGATGGGACCTCGGTTTAACGTCTCATCCGAAAGACGGCACCTCAGAAGTGCAGCACCCCTCTCATGCTTCACTACAGTGTCAGTACTGGGATATTAACTCAAATGCCAGATGTGAGAACTGAACCCACAGCCCTCTGATCTCCCGGCCTCAGAGGCAAGTGTGCTACCTACTGAGCCACCATGTGCAGATATGCACCACTAGATACCATGGGCCCACCCTGGAAGAATTGCATGTCCCCTAGAAACTGTGCTTAGCTTCTGATGACCGCATATTGGATCCCATTATAAGTAATCACTTAGAAGGAGAAAGTATATATTGCAGTTCTGTTACTTGACATAGTAAAACCTGAAGGCTTTAGAAGGTGGTTTAACCTAGCAGTTACAGTGCAATGCTATCAGACTGGAGACCTGGCTTGAACCCCCCCCCCCAATGCTTACAACTGGAGCAAGTCCTTTAACACACACGCAACACACACACACACACACACACACACACACACACACACGGTACTTGCCATCTTTTCTTCTCTCTGTTTTCCTCTTTCTCTTTGTGCTCAAATGCCTTAAATTTTCCTTAAAGGGACACTGTCAGCCCATTCTGCATCATATTATTTCTAGATGAAAACCCACATTTTATGACTGCTTACCTTCTCTAAAACTTGTTGAACACTTTATATGCTTCCTTCCTTTCTTAGTAGAACTGAAATGCATGCTAATGGTGTAATATACCCAACCTTTTTTTGTTTCAAAGCCTTGATCAACTCTTACTGCATAATTTTTGAACATTACAAACGCCCCTAAACAGGGCAGGCACTCATGATGGAATAGTCTCCTCTGCTTTCACTGCATCATGATGAGTGGCTAGACTGTGTGTGTGTATGCTGCTGGGGCGGGGGGTCCAGGTCCAGGAAAGATACAGTGGAAGTTGATCAAGGAATGTAAACAAACATGTTTTGGTGTGGTAGTGCCCATATGGTGGCAGTCTGTTTTTCACATTTAAAAAAGAGAGAATCAGAATCAAACAACAAGCTACATCAGCAGTTTTTTCAGAATATGAACAATCATGTATGTTTTTTTAAACTAGGGGCACTTTGAGGGCTAAGGGAGTTGACAGTGTCCCTTTAATTCCCTTTGTCTCACTTAGCCACCTTGTGTTCTCTGAGGTTATATTGAGGAATACCGAAACTTGGTTTCCAGTTTCATTTGCCTGACACCAAACCGGCAACACGTTGCCTGGGAACCAAAATGTAATTTATTTATCGTTTCAGGGGCTTTGCCCTGCACCCCCCAGTGCAGAGGGATCTGCTCCCACCCACCCCTGTTACTTTTAGAACAAACTCAGCCGTGGGTAAATTCTTGGTGTCAGGTAACCGTGTTCAGGATTTCAGTGTTGTGCAAATGAAACTCAGGAAACTGAGTTTCGGTATTTTAAATGGATACCCTCTTGGAATTGCAGATCCAAGTGCTTGTAAAGCACTTGGTAAGCATATGAGTGGCACTATATACAAGGACATTCCTTTCCTTTCTTGTACATCTTTATCTGCTAGGAATAAGAATTAACCAGTCACATAGGATAGAAAAAAAACAAGCTCTGAAAGGGCTAGCTTTGCAAACCATATAATAACCAAATGTTAAGCAGCTGGTGAGTGTTTGTTGTAGAAAGACTGTCAGAAGAATGTCAAGGCAAACAAGTAGAGGAGTGGATTTGGTATGCAAATTGACTGTTTGCACACGCAATACATGGAAAGCAGGCAGAATGCAGCACACTGTGCAAACCTACAATATATCTGCCATGTTTGAGATTGTTCTAATATGCAAAAGTAGCCAAACAAGAATCATATTTTGTATTTTACTAACAGTAAAGCCAGATTTCAGGGACTGAAGTGCAATAAAAACATGAAGTGTGAGGGCATGGGATAGAGTATTACAGTATGTTGGTTAGTCTATCAGTTTGACTCTTATGAATGGAGCAGTGTTAAAGGGCAATGTCCATGCATGAAGCCACACACCTAATGCAAGTTTGCTGCTGCTGCTCCCAATATGCACATTAAATGCCATTTTATAATTTTCATTTATAGCCCAACTTGTATTTGCACTTGCATTTGGTCGATCCTGCACCACACTTCTTGCCATGAGGTAAACCAGAGCCACTCATGCAACATCCCAAAATCCCCAGCAGTTGACATCACCAACGGGTACCATATGACGAGTGTCCCATGGCTTTTATATGCTTCAACACACTGTTCGCTGGTCTCGTGCTTCTCCTGAGGATAATTACAGGTACAGTAGTGCTGTCTGTACATAGATTTGTCAGTAGTGCATGACAGGATACTGGTGTGTTGTAACATTTAAAAGCTGCGTTAGTACAACTGCATCTCCCATGGCTGATCTCCATTGTTTACATCAGCCATGGAGGATTATCAGATGCTGCATAAGTGTCTATTTTTACTTTACTGTTTTGGGGACAGGATCAAGCAGAAAAAAAGTGCAAATACAAGTTGGGCAGGTAAGCAAACAGGATATTACGGAACCAGCTCCACACATTAGTTGTACGACTGCCTGTATAGAACTTCCACTTTAATAACAAAATCCAATAAATAAAATAATTAGAATACCTTTGTACTGGAAACAAATTTACTAACAAAATCACAACATTTGTTTATGAGTAAGAAGCTTGTTCCTGTTTGTTAAAGTATGGAAGGCATGCCACGGAGGTATGGCAGAATAAAAAGGGAGCAATGCTAAACTGAGGCAGTACAGTAACATGAGGGCTACAACTGGATGGGATGCTAGCCAAGGAAGGGTGGCAGGGTAATATGGTGGTGAGCCAAGTTAGAGCATCAGAGAAAGGTCAGGTGTGGCAAGGTGGGATGGCAGAGTAAAGTGGAGATGTATCATGGGGCTACAGAATATGGTTGAGGTGTGCCACAAAAAGGTGGCAAAGTAATGTGGGAGCCATGCCAGGAAGGATTGTCAGACAAATGTGGAGACTACCAAGTGAGTTTTGCAGAGTATGTTGGGGCAATGCCAGTGTGGGGAGGTAGAGTTGGGTGGTACAGTACTGACTTGAGGTGGTAAACAAAGGTGCGGACTGTACCAAAGGTTGGAGGTTACAATACGGCAGACACAGTGCTAGGGTTACATCATAAAGTAAGGTGGGCTGCTTTAAGCTGCAGTGGAAGCATAATGTGGAGCCTTTGCCACGATGCTACAGCACAGCAAAATGTCATTGTAATCTCTTTTCTGACTGGTATGGGTGGATGTCAGTGAATCCCCTTTTTAGGGTGGTTTTGCTTTATAAGGAAATAAGAGGGCCTTTTAAAAATGTACTAAAACAGATTAGTTCAAAAAATCCCTGTTGCTTTTCTCACCGGGGATCATTATATTATACTCTCTAGTAAGGGTTCATTTAAAAATTAATTTTTTTTTCTGCATACCCCAAATATCACAGTATTCAAATTCAGATCCAAAATTCTTTGGGTATTTTATTCAGCAAAGGGAAGCAGCTGGAAAAGGGCTAAAAAATAATTAAAACAATAATTTATCAGCTGTAATAATAAAGGGATCTCCAATGAGTGTAGATACCCCCATTCCACCTCACATCTAAAAAAAAGTCCCTGCTCTACCCAGCTGCAGATGATCTTTTTATAATCTGCGTGTAAGCCCCCTACCAGGTGTCTAGGAGTATTCCAGATGTTAACTTAGGGGGAGGGGGCACTTGCAGCCGGAAACACTGTTCCAGAAATTAAACTCATTACTTGGGTTCTGAGGAGAGGGCTTCAGGGGGTGCAGGCATTTCTCAGCAGTGGGGTAACAACAGCTGTGAGGGCAAGCTTAGCTACTTCAGTCCCAACATGCTGTAATAAAGTCCATTGTCCACTCGAGTAAAAGAAAAAATTATTTAATTTTGCAAATGTGATCAAGTCACTCCATGGAGCATGGGCACAAATCAAACAGTGGGTAACCTTCTGGGCATAGAACCCAATACAGTCTGCAGCAACCTTCATTCCCAAAAGCTTTTACTACTGCTCCCTCAGAGTCAAAAAGGCTCTGCGAAACCTGGCAGCAGCAACTTTCAGTGGGCCAAACAAGGGCACAAAAAGCATCTTCCCTCCAAACATCTCTCCTGCTCAAACTTACTTTTTCACCTCTCAATTTACCAGGCACACTGGACAAAACACCACATACACAGCTACAGGATTTAGAGTAGCTGAGAACACAGTGATCCCTTTCCCTGCACTGGTGGTTTGAATCCAGAGCTCTCCACAATGATGGTCTGTCCTACCAAAAAAGACCCTTCAAGATATGGCCAAGTACACTCTATCCTAAGCCTGTGCTGCTCCGAACATCCCAGGGCAATATAGACTCTGCAGTCCCCTAGTGATCCAGGAGACCCAGTACACTTTCCTCTATTCAGTTGTATAGGCTCCTCAAATGCCTCCAAGCCATGCCGAAGTGCCACCGGAAAGGGAGGCAGGCTGCCACCCCTTCACTCTCTACAGTAGGGACTGCCACCATGGCACAGCCCCAATGGCCTGGCCTACAGAACTTCACTTGCTCTCAACCCATGGATGAGGATACCAGGACCCACCTGTGCCACCCCACCTCTGTGCCACAAATCATGAGGTGGGCCACTAACTTCACTTCCCAGTCTCCGGCTTCCTGATGGCACAGGTGGACCCTTTCTCTGGCTCCAGCTTCCCATATGGACTCCCACAACACTTTATGCTCTGCTGATCTTCGAGGACAGTGGGCTGGCATGACAAACAGCCCACCCCGGCCCCAAACCTTGCCCCTTATGGCCAAACAAACACTCAGGCCACCTCTTCTCTTCCTCCTCACAGGGGTTCTCCCCTTAGTGCCAAAAACCTTCCCCTTTTTACCCCTCCAGCCTGAGGCTTTCCCCTGCCAGTGGCAGAGCCCTCGGTCCAGACACCATGGCTACCCTAACTGATTAGTAAGCTCCCAAAGAGGGCTTACATGTGGTTGTTCTTATTTACTGATGTGAGTGAGTGTTCTGTCAAGAAGATCTGAGACTGGGTTTGGGACTCCTAGTTTGGAGAACTGGACAGAAGGGGCCAGTTTCAGCTTTTTTCAGTGCTCCATTCAACCAAACAGAGTATGAAACAAAATCTGAGCATTTATTAAAAACTGAGCCCTGAATCTGAATCCAAATATCTGAATCCATGGACACATTTATCCTCTTGGGCTACTAAGCAATACTGAAGGATTATCAAAAATCAACCAAAAGATGAGTTATTTGAGTCCTTCATGTCAAAACTGTAAAGCTGACCCAGTGCTGAGATTGGTGGCTTGAGTTCAGGTGCAGACTCCGGAATCCTACCTTGAGACTGGCAAGGTGGCCAGGTGCAGCACTGAGGAGAGATGTTGAGTCCTGCAAAAGGAGGACACCAATTGTTTGTGTATTATAAATCATGACATAATTCTTAGTCAATCAAGACTGTTTATTTCTGAACATACTAAGTACTCTAAGACGGTGTCCCATGCACATAGTTCTAAAATTCTTAAGTTCTATATTCAGTTGGCAGAGTCCATTTCATACACTGGGGTTTCTCTGATTTTCTACCATGGATTATGTTCACGTTCTGTTTTTTAAACACAGTCCACACAGGAGATTTGAATGTCCTGGTCAATGTGTTGTGCCTATTGCCACTGGTACACTCTCTAGAATCCAAAAACTGGGTGTTCATATACCTGTCACCTATGTAACATAGACATGGTTTGCTAATCATAGATTGAGGGAGTGCTCCCAACAAATCGGAGCACTCCTTTCACCTGCATGTGAGACACTCCTATTCTGTGAAAAGCATTTCATGCGCAGATGCCCTAGAAATGGGCACGTTATGAGAAGTTTTGTTTTTTTAAATATATTATTGATCACTCTCGATCAATAATATATTAATACATCCCCCATCGCCAAAAATTCCTGTATCAGAGTGGTTTCTCTTGCCTTCAGCTTGAGCCAGAACAGCTCAGCTTTGCTTCACTGTTCATGCTGAAGTTGAAGGCAAGTGAAACCACCCTAATACAGCAACGAGTGGCTCTGGGGGATGTATTAACATATAACATGAACATTATGCAGATTGATATTATTTTTCATAGCTGCACCAAATGTAGAGAACGATTATGAGTAGGAAACATTTTGGTAGTAAATTGTTTCCTATGTTTAAAGCAGATATTTTGTGCAGTTTCTGACAATGAATACTTTTTATATGGTAATGTGTTGAACTGGGTTTCTACAGGCCAGAGAAGCAATGCTGTGCATTTTCTTTTATGGACCCAAATGTTTCCCCTGCACACAAAATGTAGCACCTTACATGTTTTGGCTTATTACTGCAAGACTTCTGTGGCAAAGGTACATAAGTGTGATACTCTGCAATGGGTACACTCTGCAGAATTCCAAAATGCATAATTTGTGTTGGATCTTCTGTACTTTATTCAATTGGCACTCCACAGCTGCAGAGTATTTGTTTGTGACAACAACTGGATATGAGTATATGCCCATAGTATTTTCAGTTTCCCTCTGTAGCACTATATTTATTTAGATTATCCTGTACCCTTACATATATCTGTTTAGGTTTAACAGAGACCAGCTTAGGAATACAGGATTTTGTCTATTTTTTGGAAAATATAGTTGTAACCCAGTATAAAGAATGTGAGGTGGGTAACCAAAAATGCCTCAAATCAACCTTGGACACTCATTATTAATGCAAAAATTATTTTAGATAAATGTATAAACATGTATACACATTGTTGGTCTTAATAGACAGGTATGGCACTGTAGATTTCAAAGATTTAAGCTTTTGTGTGGGTATTTGACAGTGACAGCTTTTTAATTCTTCTAAAACTTAAAATCGTTTGCATCCAAAATAACATTTGTGAAATTAAAGGGAAACATCCACCTGCAATTGGGCCCAGCTCAGTGTGAGGCTGGGCCTGATTAGTATTTTCACAAACAGTGTTAATTTTTTTACTTACTGTGAATGTAGTAATTATGATTTTATCTGGTTGAACCTGCCATCCCTCCCAACAGCAATTTGAAAGGAAGTGCTCCTAGCGGCACACCCACAACCTCCTGTGGCTGTCCTGAAAATGATGTATGGGCAAGGGAGAAGTCACAGGAGTTTGCATAGAGGTCCTGAATAGTTAGAGCTATTAATGGCTCTGATTTACAATGTACATGTCTCAGTGCTATACCTATTGCCTAAATCCGAGTAGGCCTGAGTGAAAAAAAAATTCTTAGTTTTTGTCCCAGTGACTGGCAACTAAGGTGGCTTTAGGCACAGAATCACAGGGAAGTTAATGTTGTGCATTCTCGCTTTTCATTTTTCCATGTGCCCATTGCTATGGGCTGTTCATAGTGTAGGCATGGGACTGGATCCAAAGAGTGCTGACAAGAATAGTGTCAGCATGGTGCACGCGGTATAAAAGGTGCCAATTTTATTTTTGAAGAAGACTGAGGAAGGCATAATGATGCCAAAACATCAGTGGGCACATGACAGTGCACATGCGTGCATTCATTTCTTGTTATCTGGGAGAGTCTACACTATGAACAGCCCATAGCAATGGGTGCACGAAAAAAAGAAAAGTGAAAAGGCACAACATTACCGTCACTGTGATTCTGTGCCCAAAGCCATCTTAATTGCCAGCCGCTGGGAAATGAATGAAGGATTTTTTTTCACTTGGATGTACTCGGATTTAGGCAGTTGAGCCAAGAAGAAAGTTTGGGACTTGTGTAGTATGAAAAGCAACATTTGTATCACCATATTGCACTGTTATGAAAGTGGCTTTTCTGTCAAGTAAAGACTGGGAATGGTAAAATGACCTATGATCTCCTGACTTTTTATTCAAGAAGTGCATATAAGTATTGCTATACCTCACTGTTGGTAAATGAACCTCTTTGTTTTATTTATTTATTTGTTTATTTATTTATTTACAAGTTTAACCAGGAAATATGCACTGAGTTTACAACGGCTCATTTCCAGATGTGTCCTGGGGGAGAGGGGAGATAGCTAAATAATATAATACTAAAATACAAGAAGGCAAATACAATGATATAGAATTACAAGCAGAATCATAAATATTAGAGGCAAGTTAGTAATGAAATGCGACCAGTAAAATATAACAATCTATATATGTAGGAAGGGAAAAGGAAGTGAAACAGTGTGTACCGGTCAGAACTAGAGAAGAAGGGTAGAAGAGAACAACCAGTAGCAAGTAATGAGGGTGAGGAAGAGGAAAAGCTCATGAACAACTGCAGGAAGGAGAGCAAAAGTCATAGAGAACAGACATTAAGGAGGGGGAAGAAGAGGCTGAATGAATAGAAAAGGGAAGAGAGGACCTAAGTTTAGGAAAATGGTAAGAAAAAAGCAGATTGACCAACAGTAGATGTTCTAGAAGCAAGAGAGAGAAGGGGAAGTAGCGTTATGAAGAGGGTAGGAGGAAGAAGGAGGAGGGGAAAGGAGGGATGTGAGATTTGAGGGGAAGGGTGCCAAACAGAATTTGGATGAAAAAGAGACACAAGGGGAAAGGTGTCTAGCATCCAGAGAGGGGAGAGAAAGGGCTGAGTCAAGAGAACAGTGGTGAGTATGGGGTGAGCAATCTAAGGCAAAATGACAGAAGGAGTGAAAAATTGGGTCCAGTCTGGCAAGGGAGGATTAGGGACACTACTGTAGACTAAGTCACGGTAGTGAAAGATAGGAAGGATAATTTTTAATATGATTTCTCTGTGGGCAGGGAGTGGAATACTCATTTTATTCCTGTACAAAGCACCTAGCTTAGGGTGAAGCTTACAGTGAATTGCATCAATATGCACAGGAGACTCTAGATGGCTGACCCAAAGGTACTTAAAGGAGGAGGAGGCATCTGCAATCTTAGCACCATCAAGTTCTCGGGAGCAGGGACAAGTAAGTAACTCAGCAGATATCCAGGGAAGATGTGAAACCCGCACTCTGTTTTTTCTCAGGGGTGCATGACTGTCCCAAACAGCCAAGAATTTAGACTGAAAGTATGGTAGGTCATAATTTATATTAGGCAAGGCATGACAAATTTTATTTAAAAGACGCCCATCTCGGAGGCTCTGGCGCCGAACAAGTTAGAATCACATACAAATAACACCAACAATATAATTATATATACAAAATAACACCAACAATATAATAAACCTAATAATAAATATACTACACTGTAACTCGTTATTATAAAATTTATAAATTACATTCTCAGAAATAAATATGAATTACTGACTGTAGATATGGGGTTCCAATCATTTGACCAAAGATCAGCTAAGAGGGATGTTAAGTCAAGTGACTTAAAAGACCTGAAAAATATGAATCTAGGGGGGGCTTTAGGGTGATGTAGCTTGTGCACACAGTATACCACGTGATGATCGCTGAGTGCATCAGGAAGGATAGCTGAATCCACTACATGGTGGGAATGGGAAGCAAGAACCCAGTCTAGCAAACAGTGGTGTGAGGATCTGAAATTTAAACGAGTTGGTTCTGAAATCATTTAGGTCAGCTGCACTGACTTATCATTTTGTGTCAGTTTATTTTCATTAAGGGAGAGCCACTTTAAATTAAAGTCACCAAGTATAAGTAGCTCTCCACTCAAGGAGTTAGAACAGATAGAGGAAAGAAGCTCAATAACTGAAGCAGGGGATACACCAGAGTGGCAGTAAACACCAGCAATAAAGATGGGAATGGAGAAGGGAAGAGAGTTTAAGGAGGATCATCTCATGGGAAGAGGGGAAGGAGGCAGAAATAACATCATACACTGGAGCCTAGTGGATATGTAAATTGCAACTCTGCCACCTCTTGTAGAGCGATCTTGCCTAACTAGGGTATAGCCAGGTATTGTTACATCTGAACTGTGGATCTTAGTGGAGAGCCAGGTTCCAAATAAAACTAGAACATTCAGCCAAAGATTAAGTATGGTAGGTGGTAACTGGTCAAATTTTTGGAAGAGGCTATGGGTGTTTAAGTGAGCCACCCTCAAACCTTTGAGAAGTTGCAAAGGTGAAGGTGTAATTGGGCCAGGACTGAATTCAATGTTACCTAACAGGAGTAGTAAGCTGACAATGAGTTTAAAAGTACAGCTATTCTGCTTGGAAGAAGTGGGTAAAGGATCAGAATGAGGAAGAAAAGGAAGTACAGTAGACAGAGGCAGAAGGCATCAAAGAGTTTCAAGGTGAAGCCAAGGAGCAGGAAGGAATTGACACAAAGGTCACCAGGGGGAGTGGGGGAGAGAGAGATTAGAGGAGGGGGGGAAGTAGGTGATCAGTATAGGGAAAATGTGAAAGAGTAAATAGAGGAATAAACAGCAGGCTGTGGAAGGGTGACGAAAGGAAGACTGGGAGAGAGACAAAACAGGGATAAGCAGCATAGTGAAGATGCAATGAAAGCAAAACAATTAGAAATGAGAGAAATGAGAACAGTAATAATTATGTAAGTATCCTGTGAGGTTATCATGCCCAGGTAGGGGGGCTATGAGGACGAAACAGGTCTAATAAAATGAACTTAATATTTAAACACAAAGCATTCAAAACTCTAGTAGAAACAAAATATCATAAATACAACAGACTCACTCACCCCAAATGACACAGGGTAAACATCAGTTTGAAATAGAACAGGCAAAAAATATTATTGAAGGATACAATTAGGCTGTGTTGTATAAAATGAAACATAACACTGAATCGCAGTAATATGCAATACGTCCAAGGAACTTAGCTACACTACATTAACGATTGAATGCAAAACTGAACTAACAGTAGTACAACACACAATTAGGTACCGGCAGGAACAATACATTGTGCATAACATAGTAAGCAGACCTGAGAAGGAACTGAAGCTACAAACCCCTAGCGACTTATTGTGGGTGCAGAGTCTCCTGCCAACTGTCACCCCATGCTGATGCCCACACTATGATTCCCTTAAACCGTGGCCTTTTAGTAAAAGGACCGCAGCATAGGACCACTAGGGAAGGGCCCCCTAAATAGACCTCAGGATACCCCTCCCACCAACTCTGTCACTGCCTCCACTGGAAGGAGAGGGCACTAGGGCACAGTCCAACAATCAGGCACACCAGGTAATCCACAGACGGAGAACCCAACAGGCTCCCCCAACCAACTGCCAGAGTCCCACAGTGGCTGACAGCACAAGTGAATGTGGCTGAAATTTGAAAGCCACTAGTGCTGCTTGGCAGCAACTGCCCTGCCCACCAACTCTGCCATAGAATTTTTATGTACTTTTCCCCTGCTATAGTGCACCTTGAAGCTGTCCCATGGGACTACTAAGAGTCCACACAGAGCACAAACCAAACAATTTTTTTTGGATTTCCCTGAAATCCCTGTTATGTACTGTATTGTTTGTGAAAAAAAAATAAAAAAATGGTGGCAGTGTGGGTGCTGCTGGTGCTGCTGGTTCAGGAGGAGGAGCTTGAACTTCAACAAAGGATGCTGCCACTTCCACAGGGTGTGCCTGCTGCTCACCGTGACATAGGAACTTGCCGTACACCCTCTACAAACTGTTGCCATTATGGACAGTCCACTAACTTCACCATCCCCACTCGCCACTTCCCTCTGCTTTTCCTCCCACTCGGCGCAGTGATTTGTCATGAGATGGGTCCTCTGGCCCCAGTACCCATGTTCCCCTGCTTGCCCTGGGAGAAATGTTTATTGCATAGGTTGCAAGTGAACATACTAAACCTAACCCTAATGTACCATAGGATAACTGTGCAACTTTAACAAGCCATAACTCTGTATATATAGAGTGTCTCGTAACTCCACAGAGCGACAAACAAAGGTTTCAATTAGTATTACAACAGTAACCCATAATTGCCCCAGAAATATTCATGGGGTATGCGCAACATTCCCAAATTACCTTTCAACTGCACTAAGGAGCAAAATCCATAGTCTGAGTCTGCTAATCATCACAAATGCACTAAATGTGCACCTCCTCATGGACTACAACCATGCCAAGTTTCAGACAATTCAACCAAAACTGATGATGTTATGCTTAAAAACACAAAATGAGTAGTTGGTGGAAGTGGGGTGGTAGCATTTGTGTTGCCAAATTCTCTCTGCCACATCTGTGGCATCCATGCAGTTGGGTGCTGGGGAAGTGACAACAAGAGGATCAGTCTGAGAGGTAGCAAAATCTCAGGCTAAGGAGCAGTGATCAAGGAGAAGGTTGCTGGTGTCTCATTGAATGCTGGCAGTGAGGCGGCACTGTGCCTGATCTGGATAATTGGTCCCCAGCATGGATTTATGGACCTGTGACCAAACAGTTGGTAGCACCTTTCTGTGCATTACAGCACATTGGGCACAGGTACCTGGGGTAGTATTCAACTCTGGCCAGGGGAAAAATTGTACTAAGCCCAATTGCAGTGGTAGCAGCCCTCTGGGTATATGCCAACATGTCATGCTGGCAGTGAAGAGTATAACTGGATCAAAGACTCAGATCAGAAAATGATAGGCTTGCTGCTGCTGACTGAGATTGATGAGTGGATGCAGCCTGTAGTGGTATCACAGGGGGTTGGGGTGGCACAGGGTCTTCAGGCTGTGGAGTGGGGCGGCAGGGGACTGCTGACCTTCAGCCTTTTGTATATCAGTAGCTTCATTTTAACCCAGCTTTGCATTGGTGTACCCCAAGGAGAATTTACAGGCAACGTTGCAAGGCAAATTGACCCAACTTCACCTCATGTACCCCAAGGAGAAGTTACAGGTGAAGTTGCAAGGTGAAGTTACCAATGGCAAATTTCCTATTAAACAGAAAAACTTTGAAAAATTGTCTGAGGAGGCAAATTTGGCAACTTCATCTTAACTTTACCTGCAAATTAAAACTTCTCAACATCTCTACTCCCCTTCCCCGGTGCCGAGACCCATTCCCAAGTGGCTTCTTTTCATTAATAGATACCCCTTCATCATTGAACTGCTGCCAGCTGACAGATAAAAAATAATAGGAGTCTGTCCTGGACTCAGAGTGTGCCTTTTTAATTAACGCAGTACCCCTCACATTGGGACCCGCTCTAAGCGGGCATCTGTACATAAAATGAAGCCACTAAAAGGGCCCTTTCTGAGTGAGATTCCCACATTACCCCCAAGACCTGCTTCAAGTGGGGATATTAAATTAAAGAATGCCCCTCCTGAGCCAAGCTACTAGCAGGAACTGCCAAACAAGCTATCTGTCCCGATGGTGACCCACTCAGAGCAAGTCTAATAAATTATTGAATGCCCCTACTGGACTGAGACCAGCTTCAAGTGACTAGGAAAATGGTTTCTGTTTTCTACTGATACTGTTGATGTACTGATGTGGTTTCCAGGTAAAAAAATAAGGGACATCCTGGAAGACTCAGGCACAGGTGATGCTAATGCAAACTCCCCCCCCCCCACACACACACATAGTTACATGACCGGTCATATCAATTATACAGCACAGATGTCTCAGAGAAAATACACTGACTAAATAGATTCACCCACTTCTAAACATATCTGACACCAATTCATATTTAATTGGCATGCAGTTATCATCTATTCTGTATATTTGCATATAGATGGGATAACAGACTGGATGTAAATGAACATTTAATTCAGGTTTATCCAACCAACTTGTTATGTTCCCTTTTACCTTTCGCATAGAAAAGATAGCACAGGGTACTGGCAAGAATGCAGTTCAATGTCCATATACGTATGTGCATTCATTAAGCTCAGTATATTTCACTTGCATTAGAAATCAGTAAGGATGCACTTCTGAAATGAGATCTTTACCAATAACCCCCACCCCATTCCAACCACAGCCCAATCCTACGTCCAGACCTGCCCCCCCAAGCCCTTTAGAAAGTTTACTATAATTGCCAATGTCTACATCATATTTTTAGTTAACAAAAAATAAACTAAACTGACAGATCATGATGAAATGAGGAAGTTACTTGAATACAAGTTTATTTATTTGCATGGAGATTAATGAAACAATTACACATAGGTGAGATCAGGATGAGAGGGGAATACCATAAGAGACTTAACATTTTTTTGAGGTTCACAGACTCAACACACTATGAGGGAACCAATAAAAAATCGTACTTGACACACATATTATGCTAAGATGATAGTAGTCTTGTTTTTCAGATAGGATCAACAGAGTGAGCAGCTAACTGTTTTACCGAGCTTGACTTACTGGAATGCACAGGTGCACTAATTCATTAGAGCAATAGATGGCATGAACAGACCTTCCACTCTGCCATTCATAAATGTGGGACTGATGTAGTGGGAACACAGTGAAGCCAGCACCAACTCTGGCAAGTCACTCATTTTACTCACTTCTAAAATGGGATGCAGGGAGCTAAAACAAAGTTTGCAATATTTTTTTTTATATCAAACATTATAAAGTAATGAATAAATTCTTCAATTAAAGTAATAAAAAGTAAAGAAATGCTGAAAGTATGCATACTTGCCCATGGATCTATGACTGGTCGTTGACAAAAATCTTGTTGAATGACTGTACAGCGAAACCTTTATGTTGACTGCATTTGCGGTTGGCATAAAGTGTGTCACTGTCAACCATGTTTCCTTCACACACCCCTCCCCCCACTAAATATAATCAACTGTGAGTCAGAGCTGATTAGGGGAGGGGGTGCAGACCCCCAGAGAACAATCCTGGGGTCCAGCACCGACACTATAGCGACCTGACGCTGTAGTCACTGTATTGTCGGACGATGTTGAAATGTTGCTGTCGGGGCAGTATACCTTTGCCCATGATCTTTAAGGAGGCTTGTTCACAGATTGGAATCAACTTGTGTGGTACCACTCAAACTGTTGCAAATGAAAAACCATCAATAAAACCTACCAGAAATGTCCTTGAGCAGTGGTGGTATTCTTCCGTCTATCTTGTTGCTATTAGCACTTCCCTTAAAGAAGCTGTACTAGACATCAGTGGTGTTCGGGGATGGGCAGAATATGTGGCTATCAAAGTGTAAATAGTTCCCATGGCTATAGGTTGTTGACTGCAAATCAAACTGCAGCTCCTTTGATGAATCTGTTAAATTAATTTTTAAATTCAGCGATAAATATTGTTTTATTGTTTTCCCATCACAGCATATTTTGGTACTACCTTTTTATTTGGAGGTCCAAGGTGTGGCCATTTGATGCTGAGTGGTCAAAGAATGGTATAGGGATTTTAGATTAAAAAACACATGGACACATGCAGAAACACACACAAACACTCATACAGAAAACACACATACAATCAGGACATGCACAAATGTACACACACATATGAATACATACTGTACATATGTACACACATTTTTCATACACATTCACATGGCCATGTACACATTCACATGACACAAGTATAATGTCACACATACATACTGATACATGAACTGGCACATGTGGGATCACACATTTACATACAGTTATATGCCCCATTGCACGCACGCGCGCACACACACACCATATGCACAAATACACATGCATGAATGTAGACACATTCGTGTGCATGAACAAATACTCCCTAATTTAGTTATTTTATTTATTCAAAATTTGGTAACTGGGAAAGGCACACTGAGCCAAGGCTCATTTCCAGGTAGGACTGGGGCATAAGGCATTAGACACACACAGTGCAAAAATACAAAGTACAAAGTGTTGAGTACATAGGCAGTCCAAGTGAGGAGAATTAGTTAAGATGCCTCACATGAGAAAACAGCAGTATGAAATTATACCTTGAATGCAATGAACTGCGTTAGGATTCAGTACAAGGATACACTGACCAAAGCATGCCAGAGTGCATAAATAAACCTCACACTGAGTAGAGAGCATACTGGGGGCTGGGAGTATTCTAGCTCAGCTTAGGGAGACATAGGCAGGCAGAGGAACTGGAGAAACTGGAAGAAAGAGGATGACAGGTTCAAGATTAAGAGTGATAGGTACAGAGGGGAACAGGAATATACCCTAGCAGACGTCTAAAGGTATGGAGAGAGGGGGAGAGACAAATGGAAGAGGGAAGCTGGTTCCAGAGGGTGGAGAGCTGGTAGGAGAAGGCAGCTTCCCCAGCACATGAGTGAGGGTGGGGAATAGAGAAGGTGGGGAGATCCCTGGAGCATAGAGAATAGAAAGAGGAGGGGCGGGGGAAAGGAGTGAGGAGAGGTAGGAGGGCAGGGAACCAAACCAGTATTTTGCAATAAAAGTGGAGCAGTGGGAGAGGCAACGTGAGGGTAGTGGAAGGATGAAAAGGAAGGAATACATGGAGCAATGGTGAGTACAGAGTGGTGAGTTGGTAGCAGAATTACATAAGACATTATAAAGGGTGCCCAATCTGGCAAGGGAAGAGGAGGGAACAGTGCTATAAATCACACCCCCATAGTCAAAAAACAGGAGTACCATTTGGGTTCCCAAGTCCCGGCAGACATGGGGGGGGAGGGCAACAGTCCTTATTGCAGTACAAGGCACCAAACTTGGGATGAAATTTGGCATGGATGTCATTAATGGGGACAGAGAAGTCAAGCTTGTGATCTAGCCACACACCATGGTACTTGAAGGTAGGGATAACCTCCAAGTGGAGGCCATTCAAGGCGAAGGAGACTGGGGAAGGTGAGACCCATGTCAGTTTCTGGCTGGTGCCCAAAGATCATGGACCCAGTCTTCTTGGTGGTAACCTTGAGCTGATTGAAATAGAACCAGTGCACCACATTGTGGAAGTTGTGCTGGAGTGGGACCTCCTTGGCTGAGGTTGAAGTTCTATAAGTAAAGATGACCATGTCATCTGCATACCTGTGGGTATGCAAAGAGTCACAGGTAGAGGGGAGGTCATTTAGGAAAATTAAGAATATTATTGGACCTAGGATAGAGCCCTATGGGACCCCTGCTAGGATGGGGAGAGGAGGGGACAGCCCATAAGATATGAGTGGGAGTTGAAGTAACCAGTCCACAGCTGATGCCAAAAGGCCAGAAGAGTTCAGCTTGTCCAAGAATAGTGGGTGGGACACCCAGCCAAAAGCTTTGGCTAGATCAATGACTATGACTGTGGTGATATATCCCTGATCCATCCCAGAGAGGATATAATCAGTTACACACAGCAGGTAAGAGATGTAATACTGTAATACTCGGACGTTTAAGGCAACAGAAGGTGGGAGCCCATTAAATGTTGTCTCCACTTCTCAATGGAGGTAACAGCAGTTACCAACTGTAATATAATTATCCAACTTGGCCTTAAAACTGTTAAAGCTGGGTGCATTGATCACTTCTTTTGGTAACTGATTCCACAGTCTAACTGTTCTTGAGACAAAATCATGTCTCTACATTTCAATTCTACATGGTATCTCTATAATCTGGTGCTTATGTCCTCTCAAATTGTATTTTTGATCTTTATACACTAAGCTCAAATCAGTTCTTAGCATATCATCCTTAAGGATTCTATACAAGAGTAGTATGTCCCCCCTTGCACACCTAGCTTCCAGGGGCCAATGTCCTAATGTATATAGTCTTAATTCATATGGTGTATCTCTATAACCAGATATCAATTTAGTAAACAACCTCTGTGGTTTTTCAACCATAATCTTGTCCTTCTTCAGATGAGGACTCCAGCTCTGGGAGCAGTAATCCAGATGCGATCTTATATAGGTTTTAAACAGTGGAAGTAAAACATTCTCATTTCTGGAGAAGAAGCTTCTACGTACACAGTTAGTAAGATGCATTGTTTTATTAGCTATATATTTACTGTGTGCTTCACTTTAAATTAGTACTAATATACACCCCTAAATCCCTTTCACATGTTGATTTCTTTAGATTAATCCCTTGAATATAATATTCTTGTTGGATATTGTTCTTGCCGAAGTGCATAATTGGTAGAGTGGTTCTTCCTAAGACCAGACTAGTAAGATGAGAGGAAAGTTGAGGAGTCAAGAATGTTGGCAAGCCTAGAGTACATGCTGGAGTCTTGCAGCTTAGCGAGGGAAGGGAGGAGTGAAATTGGCCTATAGTTGCCAGTGGAGGATGGGTCACCCCCTTTGTGCAGAGGCAGAACCTTAACAAATTTCCAGCCTGAGGGACAGCACTGAGTAAGAAGGAGAGGTTCAGAAGGTGACAGAGTGGGATAGCAATAGCAGGAGCAGAGATTTGCAGGAGTTTTGGGTCCAAACCATCAGGGCTGGACTTTGAAGGGTTAAGTGACATAAAAGTGAGGAAGGCTTCCTGGGGGGAGACAGGAGGGAAGTGAAAGCCTTCTGGTGAGTGGGGTTTAGGAAAAATGGTGTGATCAGTAGAGGGATGACAGGGTAGTGCACAGGCTGTGAAGAATCTGCTAAAATTAGCAGCAATGGAAGGGTGGGTTGGAGACCAGTGAGCCACCCACCAGGAGGGTCGGGGTAGATTGGGCAGGGGGATTGACGAGACAGTGGATGGCCTTCCAGAATTTTGATGGGGAGTTTTGATTGTATTGGAGGTTAAACTGGGAGTAGTGGGCCTTTGCAGCGCAGACAGCCTTTGTATAGGAGTTCCTGGTGAGTTGCAGTATAGAAGGTCAGACAAGGAAACAGAGGATTTGTATTGTGCCCAAGCACAGTCCTGGGACTTGCACAACCAATCAGGTCAGATGTAATCCAGGAGTGATGGAAGCATTTAACCCTGGACTTTTTAAGGGGGACATAAGTATTCCAGACATTGTTAAAGATGACTGTAAAAAGTAAGAGGGCTGTATCAATGTCTGGAGCTAAGTATATGGGGAACCAATCAGAGTAGGTGAGATCATGTAGGAGGGCATCAGTGTCAAGTGACCTGAGAGGCCTACAGCAAAGGTATTTGGGGGCAGATCGAGGGGGATGTGCTTTGCTGATACAATAAGTTAAGCAGTGGTCATTGAAGGTGTTCAGAGAAATGCCTGAGGCAACAATGCGGTGGGGTGGGATGAGAGCACCCAGTCCAGGAGGGAGTGGTCAAGGGAGTGAGGATTGAATTGGGTGGGTTCTGTGATTAACAGAGAGGTTCAAGGACTCAACCTTGTGGAGAGTTGGCCTGGAAGCAGGGGAAAATCAGTTTAGTTGCTGTCCCCAAGGAGGATGAGCTCACAGGAGGCAGAAAGGTAGACGGGAGAAGAGAGGGAGTTAATCAGGGAAGAGGAAGAGATCTCAGGTGAGGCACAGTAGACAGTGACAAAGATAGGGAGGGTGGAAGGGAGGTAAAGCTTTCCTAGCAGGAGCTCATGAGAGGAAGGGATCACCTCTGTAAAAAAGATGGAGCAGGATAGGGTTTGACGGACATATAAGGCAACCCCACCAACACGCTTGTCTTGGTCCTGAAAAAAGAGGTGGAAGTCAGGGAGGGCTGAGCTGGAGTCAGGTACTCTAGAGGAACATGCAAAGTAACTGCCCCCAATGGCTAGATGTGCTAGGCAAATTTTCAAATTAAACAAAAAACATCCCGCACCATCTACCACCACTCAAAATAAGCAGAATCTGAAATCAAGGAATAGACTGAATAAAGTGCTTTATTTACTCCATAAAGTGCTTAGTGAATCATATCGCTCAAAAACAGAAATGCCAGCAGGAACTCTGCAACTAATATCTCCAACCAGTTTCGCTCAATGCATCATCAGGGAGTCCCTGATGATGCATTGAGCAATACTGGTTGGAGGTATTAGTTGCAGAGTTCCTGTTGGCATTTCTGCTTTTGAGAGGTACGATTCACTAAGCACTTTATGTGATAAATAAAGCACTTTAATGAGTCTATTTTTTGGTTTCAGATTCTGCTTATTTTGAGTGGTGGTAGATGGTGCGGGATGTTTTTTGTTTATTCTAGAGAAAGCCAGGTTTAAATAATGCACAGGAGGTTGTGAGAGTGCTGGAAGATTCATAGTTTAAGGGAGTCAAGCTTGGGGAGGAGGCCTCTTGCTTTGAGGTGGAAGAAGCTGAGGCTTTTGGGTATAGTAGGGGGAGACAGAGAGAGCGGTTGGAATTGGGTTCAACATCACCAGCAAGAAGGAGGAGGATAAGAAGGGGATAAAAAACTGAGTGGAACTTCTGTATTTCTGAACATACACACACAAATGCACACACACTAGATAGACATGTTTATTTTGGATGTATTGTTTCCATCCCACAGGGGTCTGCACTTCTTCAGCCAGAAGTGCATGTATATTTTTTGCACTGTGAATGTGTATCTCAGACTGCAGAGGCACTGGCCCCACATGGGCCATTGGTTTTTCAGCCAGAAGTACCACTGTAATTTCAGTTTACCGATCTCCTTAAAAAGAAAGGAAATTCATTGCAGAAAACAGTGTTACTGTGCCAGTTGGGGTTCAGCTTAACTCTACAGAAGTAGGGGAATGTGCCATTAGGGTTCCAAATCCTAACTTCCCTCCCCCAACAGCAAAAGGACAAGACCACACAAAAGACCACCATTATCAGGTAAGACAAACAACATACTGCACTTTCCAGATGATACAAATGCAGTAGCACCGATGTGCTACCTTTGTGGATTTATATCTGCAGCATGTACGCTGCAAGACATGCACACTCAGTTCTGGCTGCAGATAGAAATTCACAATACTCAAATCACAATGCTACTTCTGTCTACAGAAGCACAGTCCCCTGCAGCCACAGATACAAATCCATAATACCCAAATTACAAGAGTACCGATGTGTGTGCAAAAGTCCAGGCTTTTGTGTTCAGTTGAAACACCAAGAGACCCCAACTCATACTGGAGTTAAAATAATTAAGTGCCCAATTCAGGAAGAAGGAACATTATATCTGTATGATTTTCCATGGGGGTGAGAGTTGCAATGAATGTTCTATTTTAAGTAATGTATGCCATAAAGCAGTAGGGCACTGAATGAAAAAGACATTGAAAGTTTTAAATGAGCAAGGTATGAGCTGCTAATTTTTTTTCCGTAGGTACTTTTAGTTGCTTTTCAGTGTTTTCTCCCCGATCCTAGTTCCCTTGCCTCCTTGATGTGATGCATGCGTGTGAAGGCAAGTGCACGTCATGCACCACAGGACACCCCACCCTACCAATTCTCTCTGTTACTGCCTATGCCTGCCATCGAACCTCCATATGTCAGCAGCGGGACTGCAGATGGGTGACCCTCCCTCCCGGGAGAGGAGAACCAATGCTCGAACCTGCTCCTCCCCCATGCCAGCACCCTGGTGACCAGAGGTTGTTCCCGAACCTGGGTCACCAGCATAGCATGAGGTAAGGCAGAATGCCTCAGCCCTCAGCACCACTGGGCCAGCATGAGCTGCTAATTGTGTGTTTGTTTAATATTTGGGAGATGTATGGCTCTCTCATTAGCTACAGTAGCTCCTCACCAGTTACCTACTCACTGGTTTGGGAGTGCATCTTAATTAAAGAAGTCAATTTAGGCAGGTCACCTTATAGAATAGAAGCCGATTCAGGCAGCTACTGTACATTTTAGAACAAGGACCCAGCTGATGGGTGGTTTACTTTGATGTTTGGTAGCTGGGCAACTTCACAGCAGGACCCTGATGTAAAGACCGAAGAGATCCCCACTCCTATTGGAGATAAAATAAGTAAGTGGCCAATTCGGGCAAAAATAATATTATATTTGTAAGATTTGCCATGGAGGAAGGGTGTACACTGAATTTTCTGTTTTAACTGATGTATACCATAAAGCAGTAGGGACCCAGTTGGGTGGTCTACCTTGTTGTTTGGTAGCTGGGCAACCTGACATGATGTATGCCAGAAAGCAGTTGCACCCCTAATGAAAAAGCCATGTAATGTTTGTGAATGAGCAAGGGTTAAGCTGCTACTTTTATGTTTGTTTACTACTAGGAAGACAAACAACATAACTGTTTTCAGATGACACAAGTGCAGTAGCCTTGATGTGCTGCTTTGGTGGATCTGGATCTGTGGTTGCAGAAGCATAGGCCCCTGAGGGGCCTGCACTTCTGAAGCTAGAAGTGGGTGTGAATGTCATACACTGTGCATGTGTATGTGGCTGGCTGGAAGCTCTGGCCCCACAGGGGCCAGTGCTTCTGCAAACAGAAGTAGTGTTGTAATTTGGACAGGATGGATTTGTATCTGTGGATGAAGAAACAAAGACCTCACAGGGGCCTGTGATTCTGCAACCAGAAGTGGGTGTGTATGTCTTACAGTGTGCATGTGTACCTGTTGCTGCAAAAGTGCTAGCCCCGAAGGTGCCAACATTTCTGCAGACAGAAGTAGTGGTGTAATTTGGGTAGTGTGGATTTGTATCTGCAGCCAGAAGTCAGTATTTATGTCTTATACTGTGCATGTGTATCTGCAGACAGAAGAACTGTTGTAATTTGGGTACTGTGGATTTGTATTTCTGGCTGCAGGGGCCTGTGATTCTGCAGACAGAAGTAGTGATGTGATTTGAATATCGTAGATTTCTATCTGCAGCCAGAGGTGAGTGTGTATGTCTTGCAGTGTGCATTCTACAGATACAAATCCACAAAGGTGCTGTCCTACCAGTGCAATGGTAGAGCTACCGTTTGCAGCGCCAGCAACCTGGGATTGGGAGCGGCCACTGGAGCTGGAAGGATGGCCGGGGAGAGGAGAACTGAGCATTCCAAGGGCAGCTCTCCTCCTCCTCTGAGGGGCTCCTGGTGGTGGCTGGGGACTGGCACACAAATGGCCCAGAACATGAGGGACAGCAGGGCAGACATCGGACATAGGGCATGCGGATGTGTGCGTTGCAGTGTCCTAGATGTCATTGCATGCCAAAGTCATAGAAAAAGGGGGAAAACAATCCTTTGGTGTGCATGAGGATGCTGCTTGCCAGCACCACACCAGATGCAACTAGGATACTCCCTCCAAGCCTGACTCACCAGAAACTCCCCAGTGTGCAGGTAAATACCCGCTGGGTTAGAGACCTGGGCTGTGTGTAGGGGGAGGAGGTTGAGTACAGGAGCTGCAGCTGGTGGGGCATCACAGAGCAGGAGACTGAAGGGGAACCAAAGGACCACCCCACGCCAAGGAAGTAAAAAAAATAAGTGTAAAAAAATCCACAAAGGTAGCATACCATTGATACTGCATTTGTACCATCTAGAAACAGTTGTATGTTATTTGTCTTACCTGATGTTGGCTGTCTGTGGCTGATTGTGTGGTTTTGTCTTTTTGCTGCTTGGGCGAGTTTGGGCTGGGAACCCTAACACCACTTTTCCCTACCCTTGTGGCATCAAGATGAACCCTACCTGGTGCAGTTTTTTTTTTTTGCTGTTCATATATTTCTTGTAAAAAAACGTCTTTAATACACCAGTTATAGAGTTAAACCTACAAAGGTAGGGAAATGTGGTACACCCCACCCCACACTGCAAGCAGTAAAAAGTAAAAACTGTATGGCTTTAACTGTCCTGAGTCATGGAAAATCAGGCAGGGTAGGCATTAGTTTGATAACCCCAAGGAAGACCCCAAGCCTGATTTGCCAAGACTCAGGACAGCCAAAATCATAAAGTCTTTTCTTTTACTGCTTGCAGGTGAGGGTGGGGCATTAGGGTTGGAAACCCTAACACCATATTTCTCTACTTTTGTCGGTTTAACCCTAACTGGTGCATTAACAAGTTTCTTGCAATGAATGTCCTTTCTTTTTGAGACAGTGGAATTTTATTGTAATTCACACATCCATGTGATTATGAAAGTGCAGGGCCCTCTGGGCCCAGTGCTTCCATAACTTCATTTATCCACATGTGTATGGGGGTGTGGAAGCATAGGGTCCTCTGGGTCCTGTACTTCATTCCTCCAGAAAAGCAATTTATGTATTTCCTTGTAATTATTTTTTTTGTAGGGATTCACTTGTTTCAGTTCTTATTTCTTAGGGGCTTAGTCTTATACTAGTCAATAAGACCTTTCTATTGATGTATACATTGTCCATTAACCCTAACGATTGACAGTTACAGCTTGTTAAAGTTGCAATGCTATCCTGTGGGAATTGTCATTTTTTAACTTTCATGTTTTTTTTTATAGGGCCCTACATTTTTTGGTGGGGGTGTTATGTGTTAGTATTGTAGTTCTCATTAAGACCTTTATTTTGATATACATTTTTCCCATAACTGCATATATTGACAGAATTATGGCTTGTTAAAGTTGAAGGGCTGGATAGTCAAACTGCACTATTCTGTGGCGCAAGCCCTTGCGCTCCACAAAATAGTTATGAGGGTGTGGCAGGTGATATTCAATGGAGTTGCGCTATTGAGCAACTCCTTTGAATCTCACTCCCCAGCCACAGCCATTGTGCATGGTGCAGTGGAACTTGCGCCACCACAAGTGGTTAGAGTGGAGCATTCAAGTTGCAGTGGCGCAAGTACCATTGCACTATGCACAAATTTCCCATATTCAAAAGGTGACATGCAAATGGGGCCATAATTCATGCAAGTTGCAGGGGAGGCCATTTGCATCTATTTATGGCCCCATTTGCATGCCATTAGCATGCAGGTGTGCCGATCCCTGAGGACTCATGCCTGGCGCCCTGCCAGGCAGCAGCCATCAGGGACCGATGCCTCCTGCAGCCTGATCATGGGCAAAAGTGTGAAAATCCCCCTCCCCCCTGACTGGCCTGATTGCGGGCATAAGGTTGAATAAACCCCCACCCACCACTAGCCTGATCGCGGGCATAAGTATAAATACACCCCCCCAGCAGCCCGATCGTGGGCATAATTGTATATAACCCCTCCACCAGCCTGATCACAGGCATAATTGTAAAATACACCCCCACCAGCCCGATTGCGGGTAGCACAGAGTCCATCCCCCAGAACATATCCCTGGTGGTCCAATGGACCTCAAAGCCTGATCGCGGGCTGCAAATTGTTCAAACCCCCAAGGACCACCTACCTAGTGATCTAGTGGCCCCCACCCACCCACCCACAAGCCCCACCACCCCTGCTCCCCGTCAGCGTGGCGGCAACATCCACCGCCTGCTGCCCGCCGCCCCCGACTGACTGCCGGTAGGGCCTGCATGCCCATTTGTGCAGAGCAAGAGTCAATGGGTGTGGCCGCTCATCCGTCATAATGGCAGTCCAGATATGTGAATGAATTCACTCACATATCTGGACTGCCTTGTACAAAAAAAGCAAACCAGCAACCCCCTCTGATTTGTTTTCACATTTTCGCTATATGGATCTTGGGATCTACACATCTGACCAGAACAGAATTTGGCAAGACAAGGGAACTTGGCCATGCAACCATGCATGCAAAATTTCATGCAAATCCATCAAACAGTGGCGAAGTTATTAAAGTGCAAAGTTAGGGGTTTAACATTAAACAACCTAGTCAACCCTAACTATAGTAGTACTGCTATATATATATATATATATATATATATAGCACCCCATTCCATTAGAAAATAAGCTAGGTCGGTACAGTATAGAAGAATGGGGTGAGCGTTAGGGCTGATGACCCCAATGCCACTTCCCAACGCCTCTTGATCAGTGCAGGGTGGGGTGTTAGGATTGGAAACCCTAATGACACATTTCAGTACTTTTGTTGTTTTAACCCTAACTTATGCATTAACAAAGTTTTTTGCAATTTATTTCCTTACTTTTTGAAATAGTATAATCATATCCTAATTTGCTCATGGGAGCTTAGGGCCCTCCAGGCCCTGTGCTACCATTCCTCCATAGATGCGTATATGTACATAGCTGTGGAACAGCAAGGCCCTCTGGGCCCTGCACCTCCATATATAGGACAAGAGTGATGGAATTGTTAGCATAGACATGTTATTACCTGACCTACTGTACCCAGTACAGAAAATATTCAAATCCCCACCAAAACGTAATTATGCGCAACTAACACCACTCCCCACAACAGGCGCGAAAACACATTTCAGCCAGGATATGAAAAATAACAGCTGAGTCACACATTTAGTGGGGTAATAACAAGTCTATGTTGAAAATGTGATGTCAAAATATTTTAAATTTACTAAGTTACAAGGGTGCCTAGTGAAATTGCAATGAATGGTCATACTCAGCCATTTTTTGACATTTTGACACCAAATTTTCAACATGGCCTTTTGGAGTCCCCACCTCATGAACATTATGACTGCCATATGAAAATCCCAGCCAAAAGGTGAATTCACCAAGCAACCACTAAATCACCTTTCAGACAGGAGGTGAGAAATGGCAGTCATACTGTTTATAAGATGGGGTCCCCAAAAGGCCATGTTGAAAATTTGGGGTCAAAATTGCCAAAAACAGCTGAGTTATACATAAAAGTTGAAACCCCCATTGAAATACATTGAACCGCATTTACCTTAGTTTCTCATATTGCAGTCATCGGTTCCAGCAGCAAGATGTTTCTTCAATCGGGAGAGTGGATATCAAACCTGGGACCTCTTCAGGTGAGTGAGGGTGTGTGGGGGTGTCAAGGAGGTGTGGGGAGGTGGGTACATAGTGGGAGATCGGGTGGGGGAGTGCAAGTGTGATCGATGTTGGACTTTGTTTTAACAGGTTAAAAAAATAAACATTGAGGGATGATTTTCTTTGTTTCAGGACATTTAAAATATACAAGGAGGCCCCCGCTAGCCACCAATGGAAAAAAAAAACAAATAAAATATGGAGATCGGAGTGTGGGGTGCCAGTACTATGGGAGGGTGGGGAGGTACCACTAACACCGACAAATAATGAAAAAAAAATAAATATATAGGGATCAGAGGGTGGGGGGTGCCACTAGACACCAGGGAAAGAAATGAGAGGGGAAGGGTACCTCTAACACCAACAAAATAAAAAAAAGAAACTATGGGGATCAGAGGGTGGGGGGTGCAACTAGACACCAGGAATATTATTTATATTACAGGGACAGTGATCGGAGGGTGGGAGTGCCACTAGACCCCAGGAAAATGTAGGAGCAGGGGTGTGGGAGGGTGGGGGGCCACTAGACACCAGGAAAAAACATTAGAGTACTGGGGAGGGTAATGAAAGGGACAAGCAAGGATTCTCAAGTGATGAAAAAGGATCCTTTTTCATGATTTGTGATATGAAAAAGGATTTTTTTTGTATCACTCAGTGACAAAAAAGATTCATTATTTAAAAAAAACACATTCCAAGGGCAAATTTCACTTAACAGGACCCTAATCAACCAGCTAGGTATGGCACTGTCACTCCAGGATATCATTGTTGTGGGTTTTGAAAAAAAATTTGTTAAGAAAAAAAAAACAGAAAACAAAATAACGGCTCACAAAAAAGGATTTTTCTCACAGAAAAGGAACTGATTTTGTGAGAAAGAATCCTCTTTTGCAAGGTCAATCCTTTGTTGAGCTTTGTCCCTCTAATTTGAACTGTGAACTTCCAGTTGAAAACAATGGGAACTTAAAAATTGAATAACTTTGCAACAGATTAATATGTTTTCACCAAACAAAGCATGGCAGTTCTGTTATCCAAACTGTATCTACCGTACAAAAATCACACCAAAATTCCACATAGTCTGGATATAAGGTGATGAGGAAAAAACTGCAAAACAAAGGTAACTTTTAAGGTTTTTGCACTACTAGATTTGAGAATCTGTACATCTGACCAGAACAAAACTTGCCACATCAAGAGACCTACCCCACGGGACAGTGCATATCAAATTTTGTGCAAATTCATTGATTGGTTACACAGTTATTAAAGTACATTTTAGGTTAAACATTAAACAGGCTACTTACCCCTTACTATAGGGGCACAACTGAGGGTTCTGTGCCGCAGGGGCCTGCACTTCCACAGCTACATACATATACGCATCTATGGAGGAATGATAGTGCTGGGCCTGGAGGGCCCTACGCTCCCACAAGCAAATTAGGATATGATTATACTATTTCAAAAAGTAAGGAAATAAATTGCAAAAAACTCTTTTGATGCATCAGTTAGGGTTAAAACAACAAAAGCAGAGCAATATGGAAAACAGCAGTTACAACAGGGAATAAGAAAGAACTACAAATCAATAAAAATATGATCAAAAGAGATAGGAAAAAACTTGAATTTCAAATTGCTCATACCAAAGACAATGGGAAGTCTTTTTTTGCTTATGTTAATAGTAAAAACCTGACAGACCTGACAGATCTGCAGGACCACTAGTTGAGGGACAGAAGGAAATTTCAAAACCAAAATCAATGGCTGAGGTGTTCAATTGTTACCTCTGCTCAGTTTGCACTAAACCAAGTGACACACTAGCAGGAAATACCAGTATAGTGGAAGATAAATCAGAGATCATGCCTAGCATTGTGGACTATGACATTACCAAGATGGAGGTAAAAAAAACATCTACTTAAAATCACCATTACCAAATCATCAGGTGCGGACAAGCTTAATCCTAGATTACTTAAGGAAATTGGGGATTGGATAGCAGAACCATTGACAGTTTTGTTCAACAGGTGTCTGGAGACAGGTGAGATTCCAGAAGATTGGAAAAGGCAATAGTTGTGTCTATTTTTAAAAAAGAGGATAGGGCTGTTACCTCATATTATATGCCTATAAGTCTACCATCTATTTTAGGCAAGATAATGGAAACCATAATTAAGGATAAGCTTGATGTGGATATGATCTCTAAAAACGTAATAGACGATAACCAGAATGGTTTCAGGAAAAACAGATCTTGTGCAACTAATACATCAGTTTTAATGAAAAAGTAAGTCAAGCACCAAATAAAAATACCCCTGTAGATATTGTATTCTTAGGCTTCCAAAAGGCATTTGATAAAGTGCCACATAATATGCTTATTAGGAAGCTCCATAGGATGGGAATAAATAATAAACGGTTAACATGGATTTCTAGCTGGCTAGATAATAGGACCCAAGGGGTATGAGTAAGGGGTACCTTATCGGAGCCTGGAAGGGTGACAAGTGGGGTTCCTCATGGGTCAGAATTGGGTCCAGCTCTATTCACTCTTTTTATAACAGATATGAATGAACAGGTTGACAACTGGCTTGTAAAGTTTGCAGATGACACAAAGTTAGGAGCTGCAGTGAATACCAACAATCAAACAAGTAAACTAGAGAAAGCTCTTGAAACTATTGAAAGATGGGCACACACTAATGGTGCCCCATCCTCATGTCCATCTAGAGCTATTATAATGTATGCAGATGATGCAGTCATTTATGAGGAAAATTCCAATCCTAAGCAGGCTCTGGTTAAGTTTCAAGCTAGTTTTGACTCATTTCAAACTTGGCTATCTGCAAATGTTCTTGTTCTTATCTCAGTTAAGACAAAAATAATGCTTTTTTCGAACAAAAAAATTAATCTGTCTGAACTTCCTTCTGTTTGTGACATCAAGGGAACTACCATTGAATTTGTTAATACATTTAAATATTTAGAGGTTATTTTTGATGTTACTTTCACTTTTGAACAGCATGTGTTCTCTATTATAAAAAAAGTACATCAAAGACTTGGATGTCTTTATAGAGTTAAGCACTATTTAACAACTGAATCAAGGGGGTTGCTAGTACACAGCTTCCTTTTTTCTGTTTTGGATTGTAGTTTGGTGGTATATGCTGCCTTGAGTGCTAAACTCCTAAAAGAATTGACAGTGACTTATAATTCAATACTGAAATTTATGCTTTCAGCTCCTGCTCAAACTCATCACTGTTTGTTGTTAAAGTCTTCCAACTGTCTTTCTCTTATATATAGAATTCAGTTTAAAATGTGTCTGTTTCTATTCAAAATCAAAGCAGGTCTTTTACCTAATTCTGTGAGCCCTCTTTTTTTCTAAATATGTTAATCCTAATTGCACTTGAATTCAGTCTGTTTACATTTCATGTTCCATTTTTCAAGAGAACCACTGGCCAATGTTCATTGCTATATAGGGGACCTAGTTATTTTAATTCACTCCCATGTGACATTTCAACTTGTAATTCAATTTTTTCTTTTAAATTTAATGTGAAAAAGTACTTGCAGTGTACTCAACAATGTACTTGTTAAATGTTTACATGTGAATTGTATTTTGTACTGTAGATGCTATTGTCCTTGTTTAATGTATTGCTTGTCATCTGTGAAAATGGGCAATTTGTTCATCAGACTTACAAGGAAAAAAAATAAAATGAAATGAAACTAATGGTATGATCTTCTGTGTAGAAAAATGTGTTGTTGTGCATCTAGGACCATATAACAAAAGAAATAAATATATATTAAGTGGCAAAATATTAAAGGAGGTGGATAGCAAAACTTTAATAAACACTGTAGCAAGGTCTTCAAGAGAAAAAATAAAATTCTGGGCTGTATTAGAAGGGCATTTATTTCTAGAGACAAAGAATGCATACTCTCACTATATAAGACATATATTAAACCACACCTAGACTTTTGTTCCCAGTTGTGGAGCCCATATCTGTGGAAGGATATTAATAACAGCATTGAGAAGGTGCAGCACAGGGCTACAAGAATGATCACTAATCTTAGGAATAATCCGTATGAACAGAGATTGAGGGAACTAGGATTGTACACCTTGGAGAGGAAAAGAGAAAGAGGCGATATGCTGCAAATGTGTAAAATTATAAGGAACAATGAGCTAATGGACAGTTTAGAATTGAAATTTTATATAAAAGATATATATATTTAAGATGCCATAACAAGCAGATTAAAATGTAATTCTCCAAGAAGAACAATATGAGGGGTTATTTTACACAAAGAGCAATGAACCTTTGGAACACACTGTCTAATGAAGTAGTGTCTGCTGACTCCATAGACACCTTTAAAACTAGATTAGATAGCTATCTTTTCCATAATGACTCGACAATGTGGCCCTGCTAAGGAGGGAGACAGACTCGATGGTCTAATGCCTTCTTCTGTCTACCTACCAAGTATAGTGTATATATATATATTTATATATATATATATATATATATTTTTTTTTAATTTCATTTTTGTTGACCGGGTAAGTGCACTAGACAAATCCTGCCTATTTTCAGGCACGACCCGGGGGAGGGGGATACAGATGAATGCCAACTGACCTTGAACCAGATTAAGCTGTTGGTGGTATTTTTAGTGAATGAGGAAATTTGGCCAGGACACGGGGAAATTCCCTACTCTTTTCGATAAGTGCCATGAGATCTTTAACATCCACCTGAACTACCACCAATCCAGGCAGATGGGACCTTGGTTTAACGTCTCATCTGAAAGACGGCACCTCAGAAGTGCAGCACCTCTCTCATGCTGCACTTCAGTGTCAGTACTGGGATATTAACCCAAGTGCCAGATGTGAGAACTGAACCCACAGCCCTCTGATCTCCCGGCCTCAGAGGCGAGTGTGCTACCTACTGAGCCACTGACACTGCGATATATATATATATATATATATATATATATAAAAAAACTCCATTTAATGCATCAGTTAGGGTTGTTCACAGTGATAAAAGTGAGGAAATTCAATGTGGGGTGAAACCCTCTTGCACCCAGCCCCCCAACCGGCATCAGGGTGTGTGTTGGGGTCATCAGCCCTAACTCTCACCCCATCACATGTGGAAAGAAGCTGAGGAATAGGAGAATGGGGTGAGAGTTAGGACCGACGACCCCAACGCATACCCCGATGCTGGTTGGGGGGGTGGGCTGGCTGGAGGGGTGCAAGGGGGGTTTCAACCCTAACATCGAATTTCCTCACTTTTGTTGCTGTGGAACAACCCTAACTGATGCATTAAACAGCATTCTTTGCCTCTAATTTCCCTTATTTTTTTAAAATGATAATGAGAAGTAGTGAATGTAATGCAGCAGCAGGAGCGCGGGGCCCCCGCCACGTGATGTCTTGTCACATAGTAACACGGTGCCTGCAAACGCAAATGGTAATGCGCATGGTGACACAAAGCAAAACAGAAAGAGAAACAATACTGTAGACACAAATGGTTAAAATAAGCAAGCATAGCGCAAATGAAAGCATAAAGGGAGTAGCACATGGTGGCGTAGGCAGAGACAGTAAGTGAAGCAGTCTGAGGAACTGGCAAGCTGAAGGGTAACAGTAATGTAAGCACACAGGCTGGTTTTCCCCAAAAACTGTATAGAGAAAGACAGTGAGTACAAAGAATGTATGCATAATAATGGGTCTCGGAGCAGAAAATGAGGAGTTGGAATACTAAATTGCTTATATCTCAGGAACCGTATGACGTAGAAAAAAAAATTTAAAAGTCATATGATTTATGACTTTCCTGGCTAGTTTTGTACTTAGCCTCTGTTAGGGGGCTAAGCATTTTTCTGACGAAAAGTCTGTATCTCACACCGTTTCCGAGATACGGGCCCTGAAAGGCACGGTGAACGCCGTAATGTTATCCTGTGGGAAAAAAAGAGAAGTTCAGAGTGCCATAACTTTGGCTCCCTGTAATATTTTTTCACCAAACCATGAAAAGGCACATCTGTGGAATGTTGGGTTTCTTTCCTCCAAATTTCAGTGTAAAAGACCAAACTGTTATTTTGCGGCTGGGTGGCAAAGAATTCCTATCATACAGCGGACGCCGCAATGTTAGTCTATGGGAAAAAGTGTCAACTTCGGAGTACTGTAACTTTGCATCCATGCAATATATTGTCTCCAAACCACCAAAAGGCACATCTGCGAGATGTTGGCTGCCTTCCCTCCAAATTTCAGCCCAAAATACCAAACCGTTCATTTGCAGCAGGGTGGCAAAGAATTCCTGTTATTTTGGGCATAGTGTTGCAAAGTAGTGTCGTGATTTGCGAAAGTTTTCACAAAAATTTGTGACACTTGTGAGGTGACACTACTTTTCCAGAAGTGGAAAACATATTTCTAGGGTGTTTAACCTCAAAATAAAGACATGCCTAACATCCTCAGGGTCCAACTAGGTAAACACAAAAAGAATTGTGTTGCTAGGGGGTCCCAAATTTAAATGCCAAGCATTTTTCTGATCACCAACGGAAAACAAAATGGCCGATTTGCGACACTACTAGGGCCATTTGTGACATTAAAAAGTGCATTTGCGACACTGTTGAACTTTTTGTTAACTTTTCCCATTGACGTATAATGGGAAATTGTTTTTTGAATAACTTTTGAACCATTTAATATTTTTTCACGAAACCTTCAAAAGGCACATTGGGGACCCTGGCCACACGTTCCCTGAAGTTTTCGGACCAGTTGCACAAACTGTGCGACTTGTAGGGACGAACAAAGAATTCAAAAAAAGCGTAAATGCGCACGCAGATCACGCTTAATAACTCTGCAGCTGTATATCCGAACAGTACAAAAGTTGGCAGATCCCAAGATGTATGGTTCTTGATCGTGTATTCTAATTTCAGGCAAATCCGTTGAACGGTTGCAAAGTTATTAAGGTGCAAAATTTTAGGTTTAACATGTAAATGGCTCCTCAACCCTAACTATGGTATGTGTGTATATATATAAATATATATATATATATATATATATATATATATATATATATATATATATATATATATATATATACAGTACATATATATATATTACAGTTGTTAGGAAAATGTCTTAATTATACAGTTATGTACACATACAGCAATACGAAGCAAACCATAGTTCCATATACTGAATACTATGTATTAGTTAGGACACAGGTACAGATAACCTGGCCAGAATTACATTCCCTGGGAGCGCAGCAGGTCATGGAGGCCTTCTTAGGATGGAATCTATCTCTCAACTTTCTGTCTCTCTCTGACCCATTCTTATACCCAGCTTCATGTATAGTTATGTGATACATCCAAGGACCCTTATGAAACTTTTCCTTTTTGTGCCAGGCCTTAATTCCATTCATAGATACTATAGATAGATAGATAGATAGATAGATAGATAGATAGATAGATAGATAGATAGATAGATAGATAGATATGGCATAAATTTGGTAACTATGTCTGCATTTTGATGCTTAAAATAATCTCGTTATGGGCTGTATGTCACCCCTAGTACAAATGGCCAAGCCAGATGCAAATAGGCCTGAGATGGTACTAATAAGTCCTTCTGGGTCTCGAACTTGTCAGGTATGGAAGACTCCATGTTGGGGTCAACTTTTTTGCATTGCTATGGGACCATAGGCTGTAATATAATATGAAGCTAAGATATCAAAAAGATTGCATGGCTGTGCCCCATGTGCATAATCTTTCACGTTTTAGTGTTGAAGCCCAGTTGCCAAACTCTTGACCAGTTTTTCAGCTTTTTCAGATCTTCCCTCACCCCCTCCCCCCCGGTGTGTCCATTCTGTTGCAGATTTTTGTGTCTTCCATGAACAGGCATACCATTCTTTCCAGCCCCACTGTGATGTCACTAATAAAGGCATTGAAGATGACCAGTCCCAGTACTGACCCCTGAGGCACCCCGCTGGTTACTTACCTTCTTCTGAATGAACTCCATTCACCACAACCCCCTGAGTTCTGTTACTTAGCCAACTTTGTACCCATTTTACTATCTTTGGACCCACTCCCAGGCTGCCCAGCTTCTTTACCAGTCTTCTGTGTGGAACAGTGTCAAAGACCTTACTGAAATCCAGGTAGACCACATCCACCACTCCTCCTTGGTCACCCAGTTAAGGAACCCCATTAGGTTTGTTTGGCAAGATCTCCCCCGTGGACCCATGCTCCCTCGGATCCTGCAGTCCACTGGTTTTAAGGTATTAACCAATCCTTTCTTTAAGTAGTGTTTCCATAACCTTGCCCACCACCAAAGTCAGGCTTACAGGTCTGAAGTTTCCTGCCTCCTCTCTAGTCCCACTTTTGTGTAGTGGGACCAGATCCTCCCTGCTCTAGACCTCCGGAACTTCCCCTTTATCCAGTGATAGATTGAACAGGGCCATCAGAGGTGCAGGCAGTTCCTCATTAAGTCCCTTCAGTATCCTTGAGTGAATCCCATCCAGTCCCACTGCCCTGTCTACTATTAGTTTAGCTAGTTTGCTGAGGACTCTCTCTGCCATAAAAGGGCTAGTGTCTACCTCCTTTCCTTAATTCCTAATGCATTAACATGTAGTTATAGAAGCACATAAATGACTATGTTGAGACATGTCCTAAATGAAAAAAATTCAAAATCACTGGAATATTGCCAGCCCACAGGTGCAGAGGCATGACTCCTGCCTGCGGCACCGATAACCCGGGTTCTGGAATGGATATGGGTGTTGGAGGACCGGCCGGGGAGCAGGATTGAGCATCCATAGGACTGCTCTTCTGCTCTGGGGGAGGGGGGCTGAGTGCCCGGTGCAACGTGGACCCCCAATGGAGGCTAGGGATACCACAAGTGATCAGGCACATGCACGTAAGATGGGCAGGGCAGACGCTGGCCATCATTGCACGTCCCCACCCCCGTAAAAACACAGAAAAATCACCGGCCCCCACGTATGAGCCAGGGCTTAGTGCCCGACCCTCCAGCCATGATTGTTCCACTTAGGCTGCTCCACTTGGGGGGCTTCCCCGGGTGAGGGTGAGGGTCGCCGAGCCCAGGGTGAGCCCATTCATGGGGCTAGGGGGTGCCCGGTGGCAAAAAGAATAAAATTACAAAAAAAAAAATCACAGGAATATGCATTACCTTTTTCAGTACAGAACATTATCAGCTTTTGCCTGATGAGGGGCAATCGCACCTTAAAGCAAAGAAATATAAAACAACGATACATATGTACCCAAATATCATAGCAGCAAATTCACAGATTCATACAACATGTTTATGCATAAACAGTACATTATTCAATAAAGGTCCAGGGGTTAAAAGTAGCTATCAAACCACTGAGTGGGCCCCGGTCCCACTTTCAGGGTATGGTTCAGTCTCTTCAGGCATGTAGGGCACAGTTGCTGATGTGTCATTACAAAATGTCCCAGTTCATTGTAAAACATAGTACTTGAGTTGCCCATATCTATGCCTTTAATTGGTAATACGTGCCTGTATCTGAGCTCTGCACTGGCTCAACCACCAAAGAGGCATTGTCCAGAAAAATATGTATACAAAGGTGCTGTATAAGCAAAAACAATATTATACAAACCTATGCCTTCTTCCCTTGGATTACAATCCTTAAAGGAAAGTCTGAAATGTCTCTTAGTGAGTCTTTGCTAAGTCTAGTACTTCATAATTATTAAGCAGTCTTTGCCACTACAGCACACAAGACAAGATGGGTGAATCACAGGTGCCATGCAGAATGACTATTTCTCCCTCATAGATTGTCACCTCTCAGTTATGCATCTTCACTTGAAGTTCCGTGGCCAGATACCACAATGTAATTAGAATCAGCATGGTCTGGAACATTACTATTTTGCTGTCATCTTCAGAAAAACAAAAGAAATAGAGAGGAGGACTTCGACGCCCTGCCTCATTAGAATGCTAGAGTTTAAAACAATGAAGCATTATTTTCATACAGATGTATGTGCCTTTGGTAGTGTTGTCCAATAGAGCTGGTATCTCCTGACTATGAGCCAGCAAGGCACTCACAGAAAGGTTCATGACTGTCCAACAGCTGCTGCCAAAATATCAAACGTGCCATGATGGATAGAATGTAGCTGGTCCTGCAGCTGCCAGCTGCATATTGCTTAATTTCTGAAAAACAAAAGGAAAAACAAGCATTTGTCAATGCCAAAAGTTCACTGTTGGTATTGCTGTTGTATATGCCTCCCATATTTTTCTGTGTCTATTCCTCTGCTTTGAATTTTAAGGCATCACTCATTCTCAACACAAATTTCTTATGTTCTTCCAGCTCTGGTTCACTTCATTAGAAAAACAAGCATTTGTCAATGCTGAATGTTTGCTTGCTGGTATTGGCATTGGTAGTGCAGGAGTTAGGAGTGAAGTATTGAAGTAACGCCAACCCCCACCCCCACCCTAAAGAGACTGGCAAGTGTTGGGGGTGTGCCTTTGGGTCATTGGCCATAACACTCATGCCATTCCACCTCACCCCACCCTGCAGGCACCAACAGGTGTCGCAGTGTGCCTTGAGGTCTTTGGCACTTATGCTCACCCTATTCCATAAGGAAATAAGCTGAGATGGGTGCAGTATAGGAGAATGAGGTGAACTTTAAGGACCAAAGATCCCAAGGCACACCTTGATGCCCATCAGTGGCTGCAGGGTGGGGGTAGGGGTGGAATGGGGTGAGCATTACGGCTGATGACCCCAAGTCACACCCCCGACGCCTGTCAGTCTGTACAGGGTGGGTGTTACAGTTGGCAACCCTAACGCCCCTGGCATTTGTTGGTATTTTTGCTCCAAATTTTCAGAATGGGTTTTTTGGGACCCCACCTCATGAACAGTGGCAGTATCATTTTGTTACTCAATCCCAAAAGGTGATTTCACACAGCGAGTGTGCCATTCAGCGCCACAGATATGAAAACACATTTCAGGCAGGATGTGAAAAATGACAGCTGTACTGTTCATGAGGAGGTATGAAGAAATGGCAATGTTGAAAATCCAGAGTGAAAATATGAAAACGTGGTGAAGTTGTGAGTGAGCGTAGAAACTGTGCAATGCATGCTTATAATGCAGTCATTTTTTGGAATGTTTTCACCAAATTTTCAACATGGCCTTTTTCGGACCTCCCCTCATGAACAGTGGCACTGGGATTTTGTTAATCCATCCTGAAAGTTTGCACAGCCACCATGGCATTCTGCATCATAGGTGCAAAAACAAATTTTGGAAAGGATGCAAAAAATGACAGCTGTACTGTTCATAAGGGGGTATGAAAAAATAGCAATGTTGGAAATTTGAAATAAAAATATTAAAAATTGATGAAGTTACGAGTGTGTGTAGAAACTGTGCAATGGACACTCTTAACACAGTCATTTTTTGGATTTTTTTCACCAGATTTGCCACAAAGGCTCTTTGGGACCCCACCTTATGAACAGTGGCACTGTTGTTTACTTAATTGGTCACAAAAAGTGATTTTGTGCAGCGACCGTGAAATCACCTTTCCGGACCGAGAAACGAAATGACAGTGACAGTGTTCATGAGGTGGGGCCCCAAGAACCCCATATTGAAAATTTGGGACCAAAACTTCAAAAATGGGCTGATATGTCAACCTAAGTTGAACCCCCCCACACGTGACTGCCATTATAGGACTTACATCATTGCTTCAGTTCCCTGTTGGTCTTTGAAGAGTGTAGACATGTTCCCTGTCCACAGAAGATCGCTGCTCCCAACCTCCAGAGGTAAGTATGGGTGAGGGGGTGTGGGGATGTGGAGTGCACAGAGAGGGTGCGGGTTGGGGAGGGCTGGTGGGAATGACGAGGACCTTTTTCAGGTTTAAAAACAAAAGACTTTTTGGGCTGTTTCTTTTTAAAGGTGAAATATTAATAAAATGGATTTGACACACTGAGTGGACTCCCTAGTGCGCCAGACCACTTTGGGGTCAATGCCACCATAGGGATTGGGCACCCCAAGGTCGGCTGAGATCATAGGGGGGTTGGGGTGGAGTGGTGGCCCATCTGACACCAGAAGCGGGCTTCCCAGTGTCAGAAACATCAAAGAGGTAGTTCTTTTGGCACACTGGGGCGGGCTCCCAGTGTACCACATTCATAGGGGAGGAGGGATGCATGCTGACATGGGGATTGACCACCCCAATGGTGGGGAGGGATCCACTAGCATGATTGCACTTAATGAAAGTGCCTTTTGGCACTGTAAACTTCCAGGCCATATGGAGCTTAGGCTGTGGCCTACTCCACATGGGTGGGAGAAGAGGAGCAAAAGGAGTCAGTGGGAAGTGGAGGAGACAGGGGAAGAAAGTGCCTCCTTCCATCTTCCAGAATCATTGCTCCGGTGGCACTATTGTAAATTTATTTATGACCTACAGGACTTAAGTTGTCAGCTAGGGGTGCAAGGGGCTGGAGAGGGAAGGGAGCAGTGGGGTAGCAAGGGGGGGGTGGAGATGTCAGCCAGGCTGATCGGGACGCAAACAGCTGTTTGCTGGGTGGTGACCTGCAGATGAAAGGAAAATGCCGCCACATGATTGGTGTGGCTTTTTCTTTTCAAGTGGTGACCAGTTCAGGCAAAACAGCATCATGATCAGCCTGGCTGATGATTGGTGTGATACTGTTGAGCCCCTTGCAGAGCACTCTGCATTGGACAGACAGTGTCACACCCCTCAAAAGTAATTCAAAAGTCGCTCATCACAAAAAGTTCAACACGCATATGTGAACTTAACAAAGAGCAGGGCTTTGGCCCCCACCTCCTCAATTGATAGGTTAGTTCTGATAAATAGTTAAAACAGATTGGCATAAAATCACTTGTTCCTATGCTGTTTCCTTGCTGCCCCTTGTAATTCTGACTTTGTACACCATGGTGCTCTATTGGTCTGTTACAGTGTATGGGCTCTCCCATGATTTGGAGATGGGTCCCTCCAGTCCTAATTATTTATTTTGACAAATACCATGTCTCCTGCTTCTAATTGAATTTCACGACATTCTTTCTCTATATACATATTATTTTCATGTTGAGTCACCCAAATTGAAGTTGCATCAGAAAGATAAATATAACATAAAGTTTTTAGTACTCTAAGTCTCCATACACATACCGTCCAATTGTGGCATAGACAAGCCATCTATCCACAAGTGTTCGGGAAGTTTCATTAACAGTTGTGGTTCTGCCAACAACCTTTCCTCTGGTGAACCATGACAACGCCTTCTACCAGGGTGAGTTTGTTTCTGTGGGAGCAATATGCACCTGCCCTCATTTCTAAGGTGTTATTCTGAATTTAAACAGATTGGCATGAAACTGTTTGTCAGTGGCTACTCTGAACACAAACAATGTAGCTGGCACAGAATCTCACCCTCTACCCTTTATTTTAAAATAGACATTTATATCTGGCCACTGGTCACAATCCAACTGTTTGCAGTTTCAGAATGGTTTTGTTTGACTCTGATGACCTCCCATGTGCACATCAGGTACTGCAGAAATAAGTTACAATTTATTTTATACCTTTTCAAACAGTTAGGAATCAGCTATTGCTATTAAGCAGTTAGTTAAATGGGCTTAATTTGCATTTCTGGGAAGCTTGCCACACATTGTGGGGGTATACAGAAGGAAGGTCCATGCCACCCCCAATCTCTTTGCTTTACAAGGAGATTGGCTTGGGCACTGGGCTGCTTAAGAGAGTGGTTTTTAGCTTTAACCATGTAATCCTAATTACGTATAATTGACAGTCTGCCATAAAACAAAACAGCATAAAAACTCCAGTGTGGAGTAGCAAATCAAAGGTTGGGTGCTTGGACTCTCCCCCCCCCCCCAGGCACAATAGCATTTTCACACTACTGATCATGTATGCATATAACACTGGGGAATGTTCAAATAAAATGTTAAAACCTCATATTGCTGAAAATGAAAAGGTTAGTTACACAATACAAACTTCATTCCATTTAATAAGCACTTATTCAGGCGAGGAAAAGGTGTTTAGAATTACACTGTACTGCATTCCAGGCATACAGCCGAGAACTCAAGGCTGCCAGATTACCCTGTAATGAGTCAGTTTAGTGGAAACATGCCTCCTTTGAAAATGAGCTCCCCCCTTCTTGGAGAAGGAGTGTGAAAAAAAAAAGTTAAACAAAACAACTTTTAAACCTCTTATGGTGAACAAGCAGTATGGTACAAGAGAAAAAAAAAGTAGCTTGCACAATAGGGGTATACCAAGTTGGGACTCCCTTGCAACTGAGATGACACAAATGTGCCAATGTAACAGAAAAGCTACACATGGCAATAACTTTACATGCAGAAACATTAATAGCCGAAGAAGAACCTTCTTCTGTTATTTTTCTTTTTCACAGTTTGGTATGTGCCCCCCCCCCCCGTTCTCACCTGGTTCAAACCAGGGAAAGCTGAGGCAAGCTGGCAGCTGCCCAGACTCCCTCTCTCATAAGGGGTGAGTTCAGTAGTTATATAGGATAGGGGTTAAATACCTCTTTGTTCTTTGCATGAGAACACGCATATGCATTCAGGCATAGCATAATGCAAAAATATTTAAAGCAGAATATGGCAATATCTCTCTCTCTAAAAAAAGTCTTAGTGTGGACAGAGATAACATTCAATAAAGCACTTAGCCTAGAGAAAAATAAAACCTCAGTACAAATTCACACAACATGCAGTGGCATGACAATACTTGAGCATTTTAAAAATGCATTTAACAACATTGAAAGCCAAAGCTGTACTCTATATTTCTAAAGCAGCGTATACTACCATCTGCTTAAAGTTGGACCAGCATAACATTCTGTGGTGATTTGCATATGCAGCCCATGATGCTTTGCATTGTGGGGGCATGTGTGATTTTGTATACTACCATATGTGTGTATATGTGTATGTGCATGTATAAGTAAAGAGAGAAAAACCAGAGCAGTAAGAGATTTATAAACTTTAAAACCAAGTTCCGATAAGATGAAAGAAATGTATACCGCCACCCAAAAATAGAGAAAGTTACGTTAAAGTCAAAGGTGAGGATCTTTTGGTATGTTGGCATTTTCCTTCATGTCCCTTACCTTTATCATTCAAAGCTTGCCCTTGTACTCTCCTATAATTTTGGTGACATTTGGAAAGATCAGTTTCAATCCCTTTTTCTTTTTTCAATGCATGGTTCATTTAAGGTCTGTCTACTGCTGTTTAAATTTATCACAGGTTACACGTTTCAAGTGTCCTGGCACTATGCCTAACTCTTTCTGTTTCTCATTTTCCATTTGCAGTTTACAGTTAACATTTTTCAACTCTGACACATGGTTCCTAATACATCTGACTTTGTAATGCAAAGTCAGAATTGTAACATCATTCTCATCTGATTCAAAACAAAACTGTTCCTTGATAAATATCCAGGAGACTCCTTTACATCTAGCTTCCTTGCTTAGATTCTGAGCCCCAAAAGCAACAATAAATTCCTCCACCCTGCCTGGCTAATTGTGTCCTCTCAGACTACGCCTCTAGATGCCCTGGCTCTTGGGTTATGTCTAGATCTTCCCCTATGAGCAACAACAAGGTTATGAACCTTTTAAAATTGCCACTTCTCGGTTGTATTGCTAATGGCACAACTATATTCAGGTTCAGACTCCCCCCCCCACCGACAAGGTCCCAGGGGAGCACACCTGAGTCACCATTTTGTAAGGAAAATTTGAAGTACGTCTGAGCATAATGCAAGTCACAAATAACCACACATGACTCAGACAGTTGTTAAGCAAATTTCCTTGTTATACTGTACAGTTATGTACACACACAGTAATACAAAGCAAAGAATAGTTCCATATACTGAATACTATGTAACGGTTATCACACAGGTACATATAACTTGGTCAGAATTACCTTCCCTGGGAGGGCAGCAGGTCATGGCGGTCTTCTTAGGATGGAATCTGCCTCTCAGCTCTCTGTCTGTCTAGGAATTCTTATACCCAGCTTTGTGTACATTTTTGTGATGCATACAAGGACCCTTATGAAACTGAGGCATTTCAGCACATATTTCCAAGGCTGCTTATCTATGCACTACACATGTAATAAATCTCACATGTCATCCTTGGATGTTCCAACACTTCCCGCTTATCAGTAGGTAACTAATCAACCCTGTCTGCCTCTCCCAGGATAGGCAACCATGGTGTGTACAAAACAGCTAAGTTCTCATAAACAGCATGTTTTTTGTAATTCTGGTAACTTTCCACTCAGTGAGTGTGTGTGTGTGTGTGTGTCTAAGAAGATGACAGTACAATATGTAGTGTACAACTTGTTCTAGTTCTGCTAACCATAAGCCATAACATGCTGTGTGTTTCTTACTAATATTACTAATATTTTTAGTAACAGCTTATATGCAGCAAAACTGTTCTTATAATCGAATGAGCTATATCCCTACATATAGAATATGACATGGATGTGAGTGAGATAGTAAAAATATCTTCATGAGCTGTACTTGACCTCCTAACCTCATGAGTGGTGAAGAGGCCAAGTATAATGAGTGTATATATCTATCTATCTATCTATCTATCTATCTATCTATCTATCTATCTATCTATCTATCTATCTGTCTACTTATACACACACACACACACGGATATGTATATACAACAAGAGTGGGGTTAAAATTGACAAGATAAAATAAATCTTTGCTAGTGACATCAGTAACAGCAACATATCAAAAATACTGTTGTTACTGTTGTCACAATGGAAATGTTTTAGTTTACTGTCATTAAAGTGAAATACTGAACCAATTAAAGAGCAGCTTTCACAATGCTGAAGACATAACAATGCCTTGTGTAGCACTGAATCCAACAGTTAAAATCAGAGGAAAAACAGCAAAATATTTAAACAAAGTGCAGATTTAAAATCTATAAGTGGTAAACTATCGTATATATCAAATATATAATAGCTTGATTTCAAAATAGGCAATTTATCATCACTTGTGACTGGGTAGGACTTTCATAACTCACTCATGACTCTGCCACTCATGAGTTATTGTAGTGCCCCCTCACAGTTGAAGATACATTGCATATTTTGAATCGGCCATTGCATATCACCTACATATAACATTTCTGCAATCTTTTCTGCAACATTTATGAGTAGAAATTGCATTTAGAAAGAACATTTTGTTTTAATTTCAGACATGACCAGATAGTGATGAAATATTACAACCTACAAAAAGGCCAGACTGCTAATAAATAAACTTTCATGGTTTCTCTACTTTTCCTTGAAGGGAGCACATATATGTTTTAATTTTAAATAATATAATGCAAAAAAATAGCAACAATACAGTAGCCTAGCACAGGAATGTTAAATATCCCTGGCAGCGAAAGGGTTAAGTTCACTGGTTCAGCAGGTAACTTCATATGTTAGTAATGGTGATTGTGAAGTGTTTCTGCAATACAGAATTTTGTTGTTCCTTTCTTTGTCTCATGAGGGCACTACCACCTTTTCAAGGTACCACTGCTCTCAGTCGTGGCAAAGAATCCTGCCTTGAGAAGAGTTCCACCTCAAAAGATGATTCAGAAACAAAGCTCCCTTTAATTAAAGGTACATTGGAGAACACAGTAAATACTGCAAGGAGAAGGAGCCACTGCTGAAGGAGTGTTGGGTGGCAGAACGATAAATGTGAATCGGGGCAGTTGAAGCACAATCCTTTAGTGCACAGAGAAGGTAGGATTTGTTGCCTGCTGCTCCACTGAACCTCAGTCATAGTGTTGTCAATTGATTAGTTCAGGTGGCAATTTCATATAGTAGGAATAGTGAACATGAAATGTTTATGAGGTATAAACTTTGTCCATTCCTCTTTCTCTGTTCCAGGAGGAGACTACCCCCTTTTGAAGTGCCACTAAGCTTGATCATGTGGCAAAAGAACCCCTTTTGAGGAGCACTCCACTCCTAGAGGTGATGCAGAGACAAGGCCCCAATTTACATAGGGGAATATGGAAAATCCCCCAAAAGAAAAAAAAGCATGTGGGTAAGGGTCAGAAGGAGAGAGCAAAGGAACATATGATAGTGAAATGCAGAGGATATGCCATCTGGACCTTAACTCACAGTGTAATTTGTTCTATGACCATTGTCATGAAGGAGAGGAAAAATGGTTCTATGATGCCGGTTCAACAGAAAATCTGTTGACTGCAGTTACAGCAATGGCACTATGTTGATTGCAATTGCGGGCAGCATTGTGCCGTTGGAAAAGTAATGTGTTTTCTGTGAGTGGTTGTGCCCCTCATGCCCCCCGCACCCCTGCACTTTATTATTATCAACTCTAGGTTGCAGCTGACTCAGGGAGGGGATCCAACACATGTGGAAGCTGTGCTGGAGTCCAGAGCAAACTTTACAGTGATCTGACATTATTGTCACTGTCAACAACTTTGCTGTAATGTTTTTGCTGTGGTGATGGCATACCAAAACAAGCATTTGTCAATGCCAAATGTTGATGGCGTTGGTGTGTTGAGCTCGCTCACTGCCCCTCTGTCACTCGCTCAGTCTGTGTCTCCCCATGCTGCAGGCTGCTGTTTTGTACTGGGCTCCTGCCTGCGTTGGCACCTTGTTCTGCCCACTAAGAAATCCGCAGCTATCCCGACAGAGCTCCATTGAGGTGGCTCACTCCCCCTCTCTCACTCGCTCATTCTGATTCTCTTGGCACTGCAGGCTGCCCTTTTGTACTGGGCTCCTGCCTCTGTTGGTGACTTTTTCTGCCCACAAAGAAATCTGCAGCAGTTCCGACACAGATCTGTTGAGCCTGCTGACTCCCCCTCTCTCACTCGCTCATTCCGTTTCTGCCGGCGCTGCAGGCTGGCCTTTTCTATTGGACTCCTGCCTGCGTTGCCGCCTTTGTCTTCCCACAAAGAAATTTGCAGCAGTTACAATAGAGCTCTGTTGAGCTCACTCACTCACCCTCTCTCACTTGCTCATTCTGGTTTTTCCGCCACTGCAGGCTGCCCTTTTGTACTGGGCCCCTGCATGCATTGCTGTCTTTTTCTGCCCACAAACAAATCTGCAGCAGTCCCAACAGAGCTCCATTGAGCTCACTCACTCCTCCCTCACTCACTCATTCTGTGTCTTCTGCCGCTGGAGGCTGCCCTTTTGTACTGGACTCCAGCCTGCATTGGTGGCTTGGTCTGGCCAGAAAGAAATCTGAAGCAGTCCCGACACAGCTGCATTAAGCTCGCTTACTCCCCCTGTCTTACTCACTCATTCCGTTTCTGCCGGTGCTGCAAGCTGGCCTTTTGTACTGGGCTCCTGCCTGGTACGCATTTTCTGCCCACAAAGAAATCCTGCAGCAGTCACATACGGCTCTGTAACCCCTGCAAATGGGGTTCCTAAAGCTCTCGGAGCTTGATAAATGCTTTGTGTCTGGTTAGAGTTATCATAAAGTTGTTTAAATGGGGAGCCAGTGAGCGCCTCCGTATACTGTCTCTGTAAGGGCTGCTTTGGTTTGCAGTCATAATTGATCAGGGAAGGGGTTTGAGTGTTGCTATGCTCGAGTCCCGCCCGGGCTGCTGATTTTTCGCTCCGTTGCTGCCATCGCTAGTGGTGCAGGGGGAGCTTTACAAGCGGATGTGAATGTTGGCTTTAAATACTGGGAAATAGTAATGACAATGTAGTGTTCTAACCTGCCTTGGTTTGCAGCACAGAAGGTTTCGATTGCCTCCTCCATTTTGGTCCCGAACTAGTGAATTGGACCAATCAGTACCTTGGGACCCTACAGAGCTGGCTGACCAATAGGGGAACTGTTTGTATTTGAGAGAGGTATTATGGGCTATGGCGCTTTTTCGCACCACTGAGAGCTAAAGGAAGTGACTGGCAGGTCTCGCCAGCCAATATAGCGGTAGCGCCCGAACTGAAAGAAGAGCCCCTTGTTGCTGGAGGGCAGATGCATTGTGGTTGGTGAAGGGAGAGGAGCTGTGTGCTTCTGCGCTGGAGAGTGTTCGCGCGGGAAGCGCGTGAAGGCCTGAAGCAGCCGTTTGTGTTTTCGGCTCCAGCGGACTAAATCCGTCGGCGGGCGGTCAGAGGAGGCTGTGCTTTGTACAGCTACCCACCAGGCTCAACCTGTAGGAGGACTGGAGAAGATTGCTGAATTGTGCTCGGTCCGAAGAAAAGTGGAAGCTGCCGTTGCAGTATCTCAGTGGCTGTGAGTTTGTGGGAGCATTGGAAGCAGCTGCCTGGTGTGGTACCCCTCTGTTGTTGTTTACCATATAAATGTGTAAGAAGACTGGTGAAAGTCAGGCTCCATCCTGGTAGTGGTGAAGGAATCATCATTTGCTGGGGTTGTGAGTACTAATTCAGGGTCGCTCCCTGTAGTGTGTCTATGCAGTGGTTTCAGTGCACCATTTAACTTCGGATTACTTAACTGAATTTTCCTCTTACTTTGACCTGCTCAGGACTGTTATGTGTTTGTGTGTGCTAAGGGCCCCAACCAGCTGCCACGTGTGGACTAGCCGCTGAGGCTTGGGTACCCGGGATAATAAGCTGTAGGGTTAGGCCTGTGCACAGAGCCCTAGGTAGATAAGTATAGTGATAAGCTAATCAACTTGATTCCCCCTGTCCTTGTTGTTTTCCCCCTGAATAAATCAGATTGCTTTTTGTACAGCTACATCCTGGCTATTGTGTACATTAATGGTGAACTGCTGCCTGGTGATTGCAACATAACTGTACCTTACTTTACAGGGGGTCCCCGAAGGGAGCTGGAATATATTTTCCGTGGGGTAAGTGTACTGGTGAACAGAATTGTTGGTACCCAGTGTGAGTCACTAGTGGGACGAAAGGGGGGTTGCAGTAGCTCAGAGGGCTATAACCGTGGTAGTCTTAACTGTGCTAACCCCGACCTCTGGGTGGAGGCACCCGTCAATGGATCTGGGCCCCTCAACCTGCCTCTGTGGGGGCAGACAGGGGTAGTAGCCCTAAGGGTAGCGCCCCCTTGGGGTTACAGCTCTGTTGAGCTTGCTCACTGCCGCTGTGTCACTCACTCGTTCTGTTTCTCTTGGTGCTGCAGGCTGCGCTTGTGTACGGGGCTCCTGGCTGCATTGGCACCTTTGTCTGTCCACAAAGAAATCTGCAGCTGTCCCGACAGAGCTCCTTTGAGGTCGATCAGTCTCCCTCTGTCACGCGCTCATTCTGTTTGTCCTGGCGCTACAAGCGGCCCTTTTGTACAGGGCTCCTGCCTGCATTGGCGCCTTTTTCTGCCCACAAAGAAATCTGCAGCAGTCCTGATAGAGCTCCATTGAGCCCACTCAGTCCCCTTGTCTCACTCACTCATACTGTTTCTCCCACTGCTGCAGGCTGGCCTTTTCTACTGAGCCCCTGCCTGCTTTGACGCCTTTTTCTGCCCACAAAGAAATCCTCAGCAGTCCTGTCAGCGCTCCGGTGAGTTCGTTCACTCCCCCTCCCTCACTCGCTCTCTCATTCTGTTTCTTCCAGTGCTGCAGGCTGTCCTTTTGTACTGGGCTCTTGCGCTGGGGCCTTTTTCTGCCCACAAACAAATCCGCAGCAGTCCCGACAGAGCTCAGTTGAGCTCAGTCACTCCGCCCCTCACTCGTTTGATCTTAATCTGTCCCAAAAACTGATTTCTCACAGTGACTGTGCTATTCTCCGGCAGGAGTGCAAAAACATATTTTAGCCAGGATGTGAAAAATGACAGCTGTACTGTTCATAAGGAGGTGTGAAAAAGTGCCACTGTTGAAAATGTGGTATGAAAATATTACAAATGTGCGAAGTTACAAGGGTGCATGGAAACAGTTCAACGCACGCTTGTAACACAGTCATGTTATTGAGTTTCGTCACCAAATTTTCAACATAGGGCTTTTAGGACCTCTGCTCATGAACAGTGCCACTGTCATTTTCTTAATCTGTCCCGGACAGTGATTTCCCACAGTGACCGCTCTATTCTGCGCCGGAAGTGTGAAAACACATTTCGGCCAGGATGAGAAAAATGACAGCTGCACTCTTCATAAGTAGGTGTGGGAAAACGGCAATGTTGAAAATCTAGAGTGAAAATATTATAAATTTGCAAAGTTACAAACCTGCATGCAAACTGCGCAATGCACGCTCGTAACACAGTCATTTTATGGAGTATCATTACCAGATTTTCAACACAGCCATTTCAGGAACTCTACTCATGAACAGTGTCACTGTCATTTTCTTAATCTGTCCCAAACACTGATTTCCCACAGCAACCGCGCTATTCTGTGCCGGAAGTGCGAAAACACATTTCCACCAGGATGTGAACAATGACAGCTACACTGTTCACAAGGAGGTGTGAAAAAATGCCAGTGTTAGAAATCTGGCTTGAAAATATTGCAAATTCACGAAGTTACGAGTGTGCATAGCAACTGCACAGTGCACACTCGTAAAACAGTCATTTTTTTGATTTTTCCACCAAATTTGCAATATAGGCTTTTTGAGAGCCCACCTAATGAACACTGGCAGTGTCATTTCATTAATCAGCCCTGAAAGATGATTCCGCATGGTGACGGAAATACCTTTGTAGGTATTAAGCCATGACAGTTCAAGAATTCATGAGGAGGGGTCCCAAAACCCCATGTTGAAAATTTGGTGAAAAAAGTCCCAAAAATGCCCGGATATGTACTAAAGTTGAAAAAACCCTATTTATTATGTTATACAGCTTACCGGCATTTCCTCAGTTCACGGTCGGCTTTGAAGAGTGCAGACGTGTTCCCAGTCCACTGAAGATCGTCGCACCCAGCTCTGGAGGTAAGTATGGGGTGGGGTGGGAAGGCAGGGTGCACAGTGGGTGGGTGTGGGTTGAAGGTGGGGCCTGGGACACTACGAGGACTGTTTCTTTTGCAGGTAAAAAAAGATTTCGCTGGACCATTTTCCTTTACAGGGCATGTGGCATGCTGGGGGTGGTTCCAGCGTGCCACCAATGGCTTTCTTTTGGGGGGGCAGTAGTAGCTGATGGGGGATTGGGCACCCCCATCGGCGCACAAAGGGAGGGATTAATTATGCCGATGGGGATTGGGCACCCCGTCGGCAGGAATAAAAGTTGGGGGGAGGTGTTACAGAATGCCGATGGGGAGTGGGCTCCCCCGTCGCACCAGAAACAATGGGACACCGAGGCCGACTGGGTTTGGGGCCCCCATCAGCACATAAACACGGTGGTGGGGGTTATATTGTTTGTGAACACGGCGGCAACCCGCTGCCATGTTCACAAACAATATCAGGATTTTTACATCCCTCCCTGCTATGACGGGTCGCTCCATCATTGCAGCGGATGGATGATGCTGCAATGACGAGGCGGCCCTGAGTGCAGTGGCGAAATTGTCAGTAGTTGGTGTGAACATTCCAAAATACTGTCACCAGCAGCCTGCAACGGCATTGGGGGAAGTGGGACAAGCCTTTGCAGGCTGTGGGGGCATTGGCCACAACAGTGCCGTGCCTCCACAGCCTGCTACTGAGAAAGCTGCTGCAATATGTTGTTTGCGCTGGGCGCAATCAACATAAAAAAATAATGTGGAGGAAATCTGCCAGGCTTGAAGGCCTAGGTCGCCTTCCCTCCAGGTGGCTATCTATATTTTAGGTACCCTCAACTTAGTATGATGGTTGGATGGCTATCGTAGGTGCTGCAGAGCATGGCCAGTATGGGTAAAGGAACTCCCAACTCAGCAAGAGTTCAACCCCAAGTAAATGAGGAGCATGGCACTGCTAAGGAAGGACAATGGTAGGTTCCACAGAGCACGGTCATTATGGCTCAAGGACCCCCATTTCAGCAAGAGTTCCATTCCAAATGACTGAGGGGCTCAGCTTCCTTAAGGAAAGGCTGCAATGAATGTCACAGAGCATGGTCAGTATAGCTAAAGGAACCCAAATATGGCATGAGGGTCTACTCTAAAAGAAAGAGGTCTGTGGACCCACTAAGTAAGTAGCTACAGTGAGTGCCACAGAACTCAGTTAGTAAAGCATGGAGGAAATAATAAAGAGAAAATTGATAGGGTGGCTCAAGCACTGCTTGGAATTTGGAATTGAATTGATGGCAAAGGGGAGTGTCAGTAGATAAACTGGAAACTGGATAGACTCTCACTCCATCCCTCAAATGGTATGACCAAACCCGAAGGTGTCAGAAAGTTCAGTTAGTATGACTCAAGGGGCCTCTACCTTGGTGATGGCCCCACTCTTGGAACGTTGGTACCTTTCTCCAGCTGGTGCAGGAACTGGACTCTTGAGTGTTCTCAGAAAGATTCTTTTACTGTTTGAATATGCAGATGTGGTGTACCGGGAAGCTCCCACATCCACTTTAGTCAGATTGAATCCTATCTTTCACTCCTTCTGCCATTTTGCTACTGGTCCCCCCCTCCTTAAGTTATCCTTGTTCCCAGTAACAGCTCCTCTTTTTACACTCCTCTCTCTTCCCTTCTTATATTCATGATGTTTATCCCACTGCACTTTGTGAGCAGGTGTGGGAAGTGATAAGGCAGACACAACTTCAAGTGTAGAACACACAAAGGCTTGTGTGAATTTTATTTACAAAACTGAAAAGACTCTTTCCAAAATGAGAAAAGCAAAGCAAAAACAATAACTAGCTTAATACTAAGCTTCAGTATTTCCTTAAACCAAGTAATGCCACAGAGTGGATGAGCTCTTGTCTAGCACATCCACCATCCTCTGTGCTCAAAGACTATCTGACTACTTTGGATAAAAGGTGCCTTTTATATCCACCTTGTCTGACATCATATGTCAGCTGATCCGCCCCCTAAAATAATACAAGAATAATCCTACTCTAATACACAGTGTTGGGGGATCAGCATAACCATAAATTATTTTATTTATTAACATCAACTTGATACAATTATATCTGTAATTTTAAAATGTAACATAGATGCTTTTCAAGGGTAAATGTCAATTAATGACCCAAGCCCCTCCCTCAAGGTACTGACATCAGACCCCCAATCCCTATAAATACTCTCCAGAAGGGAGCCACTGGCCCTTAGAAATGCAGTGCTGACCAAGGAGTAAACAGTCTAGGACAGGTATGGACACCACCATAGGTTCCTTTAAATAATAATAAAATGTCAGTATTGCTGGAATAAGTTGTCCTAATGTACTCCTTATGAAGGGAGGTCAACCACAAAGAACATGTTTTAATTTCACAAGTGCTGTAATATAGCACTATGAAATGGCTGATAGCAAAACAGCATTCTGATTGGCTGCTACGAGTGTGCTAATATGTCTAACACTATGGGAAAAAGATCAGGCTGTGCTATGCCAGGTGGGCACTGATCTTCCCATTCTTCCAGTGTTCCAAATTGGAATGATAAAAAATAAAAGCTGCCATCTTGTTTTCACTCGCTCTCCTTATAAACAAACCCGCCCCGATCAAGCCGCTCACTCGCATTAACAAATGATCTGCCTGCCCCTCGCTACTTCTTTGCCTTATGTCATCAGCTCCTTGAAATGCTTTTTTTTTTAGGACATCCAAATGTAGTATGTTAGGTCGGCACTCAACTCTCTCGCTCTCCTCGTCAGTACGTAAAGTGCCAAAATGCATGATCTCTCCCCTGCCAGCCGCTCGCGTTAACAAATGCTCTGTCTGCCCCGCGCTACTTCTCTGCCTTATATCAGCAGCTGCTCAAAATGTTTTGTTTTTTTAGGACATCCGAATGTAGTCTGTTTAAACAGTGCTGCCCACATTGTCACTTACAGTGCAGTTTTCCGCAGAATTTCTACACCCATTTTCCATGCTCCACTGAAACAGTAACACAGTTTCCTTCCTGGTGCTCCCAAAAGTGGTAGCTCATACAAATAATAAAAAAAGACATTTCATCTCAATTGTCTCCAAACAGCATTTTCATTCTGTAAACTCCGTTGGGTGGGTGGGGGTACTGCCATGACAACCAGACCAAATCTACAGAAGCCTTTATAGTACAAAATACCTTCACTCAAAAAAAAACAACACACAGGACACTTAGGAGGAGGAACTATTTTACTAAAAACTGACAGAAACATACATATTTTTTCCTACTTAGAATTGGGAATTTTACCTACCAAATGTATTTGCTCTACATATGGCCATTTCATCAGTGCAATAAGCCACTCTAGGGTCTGTGTGTTAGACTCTTTAACACACGGCTAGGAGGCTGGATGCACTCGGCCAGTGGCCTCATGCCTCACTACACCTCCTAGCCATGTGTTAAAGTGTCTAACACACACCCTGTTGTGTCTTACTGCTTACTTGGGGCTTATGGATATTCTTTTGGGGCTTGCTATTTGCTTGCAGAACTACTCACAATTCAGAGCAGTAGACCGAGTAGTTCTGCCTGTTCATCCGGGCGTCCAAGGTATTATGGGCTATCCAAACACACAACAACCTCACAGATGGCCCGGGAATGTATCTATCACTATCTTTTTTTATGTAGTATAAAGAATTCAGCTCTAAAGCCCTGCAAGAGTTCCGTGGTGCTCTCATACACTTTGCGCTTCAAGTCCGGTCCCTGTGAAGCAGGCTGCAGCTGTATGCTGCTCTAAAGTCATACAGTTGGGGACACAGCAAAAGGGTGTAGCTCAGGACATGTGGTCCCGAACCCACAAGACTCACACACCAACCCAGAACATAGGGGAGAGTTCGGAGGAACATATCCTGCTTATTGGGTAAGCAATATTAACCAAGGCACAAATTCAATATTAACCGGGGCACATATCACTAGTCTTGTCATAACGCCACTGCGTCATACCCACAGACTTACTAGTGTAGAAATCTACTACTGGAGGTCCCAGGAGTGCCTGCGACCTTCACTCCAACTCCTATCAGTATACCTGTTAGTGTATGCAACATGCAGGTTTTAGTGTAAGAGTTGCTGCTTATTTTCTATACACATGCCATTCTCAACGGCATGTATCTCAATGTAGGCACCACAGGGACAAAAGAGAAAATTAGTGGGGCAGAAAGGAAGAGATACCATGATGGAAGGCCACACCTTCATGATAGAAACATGAAATACAGGAAAGAAAAGAGTACTACTGCAGTAGATTTGTGAGAATATTAGGGTAAAGAGAAGATGACTGTCCCGTGGTGCTGGGGGGAGGCTACTACTATCACACACCCCCATGGTTTAGTGAAAACCAGACATAATGGTCTTTAGATTTTCAAGACAACCTACCTACTCTAATGGGGAAGGATGGAGCTTCCACCCACCCTCTCTTTGGAAGCCCCACCCCAGGGCACCCTATAGCAAAAAAAAAAATAATTAACACAGGATGTGATACAGCACAAATCTGTATCATCACATACTTAAATAGCACTGGGGTGTCATACATATGTTCTGCTCTGGCTATACTCTGGCTTACGCATATCAACTAAACATTAGCATTTCTGACATACCATACTGTGAGTGCCATTTCTCTATTCCCGCCCCATTTTGAGACAGGAAGTCAGCATTCACATGGTCCGTCCCTGCCCTGTACTTCACTGTAAAATTATAAGGTTAAAAGGCTAAGTACCATTTCATGATATGGTTATTTCTATCCTTCATTTGTGAGATAAAACAGAGTGGGTTGTGGTCAGTCACCAAAGTAAAGGGGGCACCCCATAAGTAGAATTTCAATGATTCAATGGGCCATTTGGCTGCCAAACACTCTTGTTCTACAGTAGCGTATTTCTGCTATCATGTAGTTTTCAGGTGATATAAACCACAGGGTGTTCTTCCTCATTAATTGTTTGACTCATAAAAGCCCCAATGCCCATCCCAGAGGCATCTGTGTGGACCTCAAATGGGTGGGCAAAGTCTGGACATCGCAATACTGGGGAGGAGCATAAGGCTGCCTTGATTTTATTAAATGCTTCCTCACATTCAGGGGTCTATTTTATTTGATTCCCATACTTCTTTTTTGTCAGAGCAGTCAATGGGGATGCAATGGTGGCAAAACTGGGGATAAATTTCCTGTAATACCTAGCTAAACCAAAGAAAGACCAGATGTGTTTCTTGGTGCTGGGTGCTGAACACTGGGCTACTGCTTCCACCTTGGAAATTTTAGGTGTAATGAGACCATTACCCAACATAAAACCTACATATCTTGTTTCTTTCATGGCAATGGTACATTTGGTGGTGTTGATGGTCATCCCTGCCTATTGGATTGATGAGAAAACTGCTTGTAAATTTCGCAAATGGGTTTCCCAGAACGGACTAAAAACAACAACATTGTCCAGGTATGCCACACAAAAACTGCTGTGGGGTGCCAACACCTGGTCCATGTATCGCTGAAATGTAGCAGGGGCCCCGTAAAGCCAAAACAGCATCGTCCAAAACTGAAATAAACCCATAGGAGTACTAAAGGCAGTTTTCTCTTGGGCAGATTCCTCTAAGGGAGTCTGCCAATATCCCTTTGTCAGATCGAGTGTAGAGATAAATATAGCATTACCAATCCTATCCAGTATATCATCTACACAGGGCATGGGATAGGCATCAAACTGAGCAACCTGGTTTAGTTCTCTAAAGTCTGGGCACAGTCTGATCCCTCCTTTCTTTTTCGGAAAAATTACCATAGGGGAACCCCAAGGACTTTTTGAGGGTTCTATAATGTTCAACTGTCTGAGCTACGAACATATGAACATATGAAATTTGCCAGCAGATAAAGGTCTAGAGGTCTATCAAGTCTGCTCGAATGTGCAGCTAACACCTTTATCTTGCAGCTGCCCCTCCTCCCACCCTTCCCTCCATTGACCCTCCCCCTTTCCCTGTTCCAGCCCCTTTTGAAGCAGTCCACTGTTCTACTGGATACCACTTCTGTCAATAACGCATTCCACCCAGCTACCACCCTCTCTGTAAAAAAAAGTGTTTCCTCATCCCCCTCCTGAACCTTCCTCCTTCCAGCCTCATATCATGGCCCAGGGTGTCCCTCCCCTTCCTTACTTTGAACAGCCCATCTATACCTGTCTTGTTTATTCCTTTCATGTACTTAAAGGTTTCAATCATGTCCCCCCATCCCTCCTCTTCTCTAGCGAGTACATGTTCAGTTCCCTGAGCCTCCTCTCATATGGCAGGTCCCCCAGCCCCTTGATCATCCTTGTCACCCTGCACTGCACCCCCTCCAGTAACTTAATGTCCCTCTTCAGATATGGGCACCAGTACTACACGCAGTACTCCAGATGTGGTCCAACTAATGACCTATACAGTGGCAGAATCACCTTCCCCCTCCTCGAGGAGATACCCCTTGCAATGCAACCCAGCATTTTGTTGGCCTTTGCAGCTGCCTTCCTGCATTGTGCAGAGTTGTTCATTGACCCTGTAATGAGCACCCCCAGATCCTTCTCCTCCTCTGTCTTGGCTAGCTGCACTCCCCCCAGCTGGTAACTCCTCCTTGGGTTCTTCACCCCAAAATGCAGCACCTTGCACTTTTTGGCATTAAACAACCATTACCAGGTGTCTGACCAGGTTTCCAGCTTTTCCAGATCATCCTGCAACACCTGCCGTCCCCCTAGGTCATCCACCACCGCTCCCATCTTGGTGTCATCTGCAAACAGACTGATCTTGCTTTTGATGTCCAATGATATGTCTGCAATGAATATCCCAAACAACACTGGTCCCAACACCGAGCCCTGTGGAACACCGCTCGTCACTACCCTTGGGGATGAGAGAGCCCCACCCACCACCACCCTCTGTTGCCTTCCCTGAAGCCAGTTCCCTACCCATCTCACCAGCTTTACACCAGCCCCTGTGCCTTTTAACTAACTTCCCAGCCTCCCATGTGGCACCGTGTCAACTGCCTTACTGAAGTCCAGATACAGGACATCCACTGCATGGCCCCTGTCCAATTGCCTAGTTACCCAGTCATGAGCTTTTGAATTTCCTTTTGTACCTCTCCCCTAAGCCTTTTGGGGAGCTGATATGGCCTTTTCCTTATGGATCTGGAATCTGTATATATCTGATGCTCTACACCCCTAGCCTATCCGTGCTTGCTGGTAAAGGAGTCTTTAAATTCATGCGTTAGAGATCTCAATTCCTCCTGTTGGGATTTTGTTAGCTCAGAGTTTGTGGTGACTGCTTCTATCCCTTTTTCTCCTTCCAACCTCCCATAGGCCATTTCTAGTTCTGTCACCTCTGTTTCAGGGATAACTATCATTCCCATCTGAGTCAGGCCTCTCATGCCAACATTTCAAAAGATTGGTGTGATAGATCTTTTTGGTTAGTATTCTGTCAGGGGTCTCAATTTCGTAAGTGACAGGCCCTGTCTGCCGTAACACTTTATAGGGCCCTTGCCACTTCATCAGCAATTTATGTGTGGAGGTAGGCAAAAGCAGTAGTACTTGCTCACCAGGAGTAAAGGATTTATTTTTAGCTGTGCCCTTATCATATTGCTTTTTCTGGTGGACTTGAGTCTCTACCCCTGTTTCATGAGCCCTTTTTGTGAATAACACCAATCGTTGTCTTAGTTGTCTCATATATTGTGCTATGCCTGGGGATTTTAACTCCTTATTTTCTTCCCAACACTCCTTAACAACATCTAGGGGAACCCTAGGGGTTCTACCAAAGAGGAGTGTAAAAGGAAAAAATCCGGTAGAAGCTTGGAAGACTTCTCCATAGGCAAATAACAGAAAGAGAAGGTACTGATCCCAGTTTCGCCCCTCCTGTACAAATTTCTTCATCATCCTTTTCAGGGTCTGATTGAACCTTTCAACTAAACTGTCTGTAACCCGGGTTGCCACAACTACCAGGTGGGAGTCTCCAGGGGTCGGGTTGGTGTTATTTTTTGTGTTACAGGGGGACCTGGAGGCTCTGTAAAAGGTGGTCTACAAAGTGGAAGCTGAGGTTTAATGCAAGGAAATGAAAGGTACTGCCTCTGGGAGCCAGAAACCCAGGCCAAGAGTACACCCGGGGGTGGGAATGCTACAAGTCTCAATGGCTGAGAGGGACCTGGGGGTGGTGGTGGATGTCAAGATGAACAGCTCTGAGACTTGTAGGAGGGCAGCGGTCAAGGCCAACAGGATGCTGGGATGCATCGCTAGGGGGATCATCTCCAAAAGGAGGGAAGTGATACTCCCCCTGTACAACTGCTTAATGATGCCGCACCTCGAGTACTGCATGCAGTTTTGGAGGCCACACTTAAAGAAGGACATTGAACTCCTGGAGAGGGTCCAGAGGAGGGCAACCAAAATGATCTGGGGCTTGGGGGACAGGACCTATGGGGAGAGGCTCGAAGAGCTAAATATGTACACATTGGAAGAGAGAAGGGACTGGGGGACATGATAGAGGTCTTCAAGTATATGAAGGGGTTAAATTGGGGAGAAGCAGTCAAGGTGCTCCAAAGGAAGGGGGGGCAACTAGAGGGTATGGGTGGAAGCTGGAGGGGAGATTCAGGAGAGAAAGGAGGAGGTGCTACTTCACTGAGAGGGTGGTGGAGCCATGGAATGTGCTACCCAAGGGGCTGGTGGAGGCAGAGACGGTGGAGGGGTTCAAGAGGGGGTGGGACAGGTACAGGGGAAGGGTTCTGGATGCAAAGTCCTGTGCAGTCAGAAAATCCGGGACTGGGAAGGGAGAAGCCAGAGAGGATGAGAGGGGCAGCAAAGTCAGCTTCTAGGGTGGGGGCTGACCAAACGAGCAGACACGAAAGACCGAAAGGCCTATTCTGCTGGCATTTTAGTATGTTAGTATGTTATTAGCACTGTGCGGTGCCTCCATTATGTAACCCCCTACCTGGGACCTGGGCTCGGGGAGAAAGATGTCACTCGACATGTTGGCTAGGTTTGGCTACTCTGCACTGGGGCACCCAAGTATTCCGGACACAGGAAGCAATAACTGAATGTCCATACAAGGAGTTGGGATTCTAAAGTGTGGCTTTTATTCACAACAAAAAGGAACAATAAAGCATAGACGGACCCCCATAGGGCTACACTCCTGGTAATGCAGATTTCTCCTGAACAGACAAACATCTTCTGTACATTTAAACCCTCGGGTTTAGAAACACACAGGGCACTCTGCCCGAACTTGACTCTTCTCTGGTTTCCTTGGCTCGGCTCCCTTGCCAGCCCTTGGACTACTTATCCATTTATCATGGAGAATTAATGGTGGCTCCCTGTTCCACCCATGACCACTTCTGGATCCATCAGGGAATCTTCTTCAAACAATCCCTCGTCTGGGTACTTTCCTCAGGCACTGGCCAGGTACCTGAGAGAAGGCAAACAGGTGTCCTAAAGTGAACCCATAGAGGTGACTCTGGTCACGCCAGATGGGGGGTGTCCCACCTCTTGCTCCCATAATTCATACCCGGCCATTCCTCTGGACTTTAACACCTCATCTCTGAAAACACTTTACTTTGTAGATTCTCTATAAATGTATGTCACATTCAATCTACTGTTTCTTCCATCCCACATGTGCTGAACTTGAAACATACTTAATGAGTGTATCTGTCCATTTCTCTAGACCCCCACAGAGTTAAGCAGTCCAATTCCCACAACTTTTAAAACTGTACTTGGCTGTCTTTTCCTGACCCCACAGTAGCAGACACTTAGATTCATCTTGTCCCAGGTGAAAACACATTGGCCCTTTAGCAGAGCAAACTCACCCCTTGGTTGCAGGTGCCCCACAGGCTTTTTCTCTTCCAAAACATAATGAAACTTCCAGGTGCCTCAGCACAAATCCTCACAGGCAGCTTCTTTTTCCACTAGCCGAGCCAGGGGAATTGCCCCTGGAAGCAGGCTGATTCCTTTCCCCCCATCCCCATGAGGTGGGGCCCTGAAACTTTGGAAAGCGGTCTCCATCACTTCAAACAGGCACTGTTGTGTTCCTCTTGAGGTGAGAACACACACCTAAACTAAAAAATATAGCTCTCTAGCAGAGCTAAGGGCTCTGAGGGCCTGTAGCTGCAGTATATCTCTTCTCTCTACTGAGCCCACTTACAGACTACTACTGACTCATTTCAAATCCTCCCAACATTCTATCCTAACTTCCCAAGCTGCAACATTCCAAAGTGGTTTATGCAGCTGCAACAGTTCTAAAATGATGTCATCCCTCAGTCTCAGCTGAGCCCGAGAACAGAGTGAGACAGTGTGAAATCCATTTAACTGGAATTTCACAAGCTGCCTTCCCAGCCTGCCACTAGGTCTAACTGGGATTCTTGTAACCCCGGGTAACAGGGGGGTTACATGTCCATCTGGGGATGATAGGGCAAAGTTCTAATAGCTACTATCCCCAGAAGGCGGTAGAGTTCCGACTTCTCCCAATGTAGGTTCCTTCTTACTTTGAACCCTGGTGGTCATGGCGGTTACAGTTCCTTGTTCCAGAAGCAAAGAGGCAAAACCAGGAAAATCATGCCCAATGACTACTGGGACTGGTAGCTGTGACACCAGTCCTGCAGTTTCTACAGATGTTTTCCCTCTTATCCCAATAGACATACTGGTTGTAGGATACTGGTGGGTGTCACCATAGATACAAATGACTTATATAGGGGGCCTTTGTTAACAGTCTCAGCAAGATCTGTTTGAACAAGGGTATTTTTGCTGCCGGAATCTATGAAACCCACCGCAGTTTGTCCTTTGATAGTCACATCAGTAACCAAATACCCAGGGTTCAACAAAGCCAAGTGTGCTACATCAGGTTTCTTGGAAGGGCAAAAACATGCAATATAGCCTAGTCCTTTACAATTTCAACAAACTATATCAGGTGGAAAAGTTCTCATTCCTTGACTGTTTCTCCCTTCATACCTCTTAGGGCTAGCAGTCTGTGTATTTCTTACCGAGGCAGGCTGAGGTTTCACAGTGGGTTCAAACTGCCGCTGACCTCCTCTCCTAAATGGTTGATGAGCAGTCAAAACATCTTTGGCCAGGGTCACTGCTATCTCAGCAGACTCTGGATTATGTTCTTTGATCCAAATCTGGACCTCCATTGGTAGTATCTGGAGAAATTGCTCTACAACAAAGGTTTCAATAATATCCATCCGGGACTCCCCTTCTGGTTGTATCCATTTAAGACACATATCTCTCAGTCTAATATAAGTCTCTCTAGGTAGATCATGGGCCTGAAGCTTCAGCACACGGAACCTTTGCCTGTATGTCTCAGCATTTATGTCACAGCGTTTTAATATTTCCTGCTTGACTAAATCATAGTCCTCGGCTAGGTGGGGATCCATGTTTCCATATGCCAGCTGTGCTTTACCCGAAAGGTAGGGGGCCAAGCAGACTACTCATTGGGTCTTAGGCCAGTCACATGCTTTGGCCACCCTTTCGAAGGTGGTTAAGTAAGCTTCTGTGTCATCACTGACAGTCATTTGGGTTAGTTTAATGTCTTTTGGGTTGTTGAAATTATTGCCTCCCCCAGTTCCATGCCCTGTCCCCAAGGACTGAATTAATTTCAAAGTCTCAGCCCACCTCATATCTTGGTGTCTGTGATCATGCTCTCTCTCCTGGGCATCAATATTTTTTTGCCTCTCGATTTCCATTTGGCTGACTGCCAACCAGTGTAAAAGGTCCGAGAGACCTTCGGGGGTATGTCACCAGCCTCCGGGCATCTCTCCTGCCGCACCTCTTTTTCCTCTCTGCTGTCTGTCTGGTCCTTCAGATGTTTCCGGCGCACATCTGGTCCCAAACCTGGGTGCAGGGGCTCTCCTGGCTTCTCCATCTGTGATCGAGTGATAGCACCCATCTTCTTGGTTTCATCCGTACCTTCTGCCATATCTGCACACTTATCCATGTAACAGGTCTGGTACCTGACTGGTTTACCCCAGTATATCTTGGACAACCAGTGAATCCCACTTCTTACACCAAATTATGTGAGCGGGTGTGGGAAGTGATAAGGCAGACACAACTTCTAGTGTAGAAGACACAAAGGCTTGAGTGAATTTTATTTACAAAACAGACAAGAAAAAATTTCAAAAATAAGAAAAGCAAAGCAAAAATAATAACTAGCTTAATACCAAGCTTCAGTACTTCCTTAAACCAAGTACTGCCACAGAATGGATGAGCTTTTGTCTAGCGACTATCTGACTACCTTGGATATAAGGTGCCTGTTATACCCACCTTGTCTGACATCATATGTCAGCTGATCTGCCTCTTATACTAATACAAGAATAATCCTACTCTAATACGTAGTGTTGAGTCCACAGTGAAGAAAGGAGGGTTACTAGCGGGGTACCACAGGGTTCAGTACTGGGACCGGTCCTTTTTAATGTCTTTATAAGTGACATTGCAGAGGAACTGGAAGGAAAAGAATGTCTCTTTGCAGATGACACAAAGATCTGCAACAGGATTGATACACAAGATGGAGTGGAAAGGATGAGAAGGGACTTGGCAAGGTTGGAGGAATGATCAAATGTATGGCAGCTTAGATTCAATGCAAAGAAGTGCAAGGTAAAGCACCTGGGAAACAAAAACCCAGGGAAAGAAAACACAATGGGAGGTGAGATACTGACAACAATAAAAATGGAAAGGGACCTTGGGGTAATTATATTAGATGACCTAAAGGTGGGCAAGCAATATGAGAAGGCAGTAAGGAAGGCTGGGGGGATACTGGAATGCACAGAGAGAGGCAACAGTAGAAAACAGGAAGTTGTTATCCCTCTGTACAGACAGTTGGTGAGACCCCATCTGGAGTACTGTGTGCAGTTCTGGAGACCCCATATCCTCAAAGACATAGACAGAGTGGAGGCTGTCCAGAGGAGGGCAACCAAAATGGTGCAGGGTCTGCACCAGAAGACATATGAAGAGAGACTAAAGGAGCTTAATACGTATACCCTTGAGAAAAGAAGGGGGGGATATAATAGAAACTTTCAAGTACCTCAAGGGATTCAACAAAGTCCAAGAGGGTAGCATCTTTCAGAAAAAGAGATGTGCAAGAAGAAGAGGGCAAAATTTGAAGATAGAGTGGGGACGGCTCAGAGGAAATGTCAGGAAGCATTTTTTCCCAGAGAGGGTTGTGGATGCATGGAACAGCCTTCCTGAGGAGGTCATGGCGTCAAGAATAGTGGGGGAATTCAAGAATGCATGGGACAGACATAAGGCAGTCCTAGTGGGGGGGGTAGGAGGAAGTAGGCTGTTGGTTAACTAGGATCTGCAGCTTATCCGTTATGTAGAAAAATGGGCAGACTAGGTAGGCCAAGCGGTCCTTATCTGCCATCAAATTCTATGTTTCTATGTTTCTATAAATACTCTCCAGAAGGGGGCCACTGGCCCTTAGAAATGCAGTGCTGACCAAGGAGTAAACAGTCTAGGACAGGTATGGACACCAGCATAGGTTCCTTTAAATAATAATAAAATGTCAGTATTGCTGGAATATGTTGTCATACTGTACTCCTTATGAAGGGAGGTCAATCACAAAGAACTTGTTTTAATTTCACAAGTGCTGTAATATAGCATTGGGGCTTATGGATATCCTTTTGGGGCTTGCTATTTGCTTGCAGAACTACTTGCAATTGAGAGCAGTAGACCGAGTAATTCTGCTTGTTCATCCGGGCGTCCAAGGTATTATGGGCTGTTTTACTATTATGGGCTATCTGAACACACAACAGAACCTCACAGGTGGCACGGGAATTTATCTATTACTATATTTTTCATACAGCGTAAAGAATTCAGCTTGAAAGCCCTGCAAGAATTCTGTAGTGCTCTCATGCACTTTGCGCTTTGGGTCTGGTCCCTGTGAAGCGGGCTGCAGCTGCATGCTGCCCTAAAGTCATACAGTTGGGGACACAGCAAAAGGGCGTAGCTCAGGACATGTGGTCCCGAACCCACAAGACTCACACACCAACCCAGAACATAGGGGAGAGTTTGGAGGAACATATCCTGCTTATTGGATAACCAATATTAACCGGGGCACAAATTTAATATTAACCAGGGCACATATCGCTAGTCTTGTCATAATGCCACCACGTCATAGCCACAGACTTACTAGCATAGAAATCTACTACTGAAGTGCCCAGGCCATGGGCGGCTCTACACCAGGGCCCGCAAGGGCACGTGCCCTGGTAAAAAAATGCTGTGCCCCAGTTGGTGCCCCATATGGTGCAGAGCTTCCCCCATAGTAACAATGTATCATTGCCCTGGCTGCCATCTGTTGTGCCCCAGCTGTGCCCCAGTAACCATTTGTGGCTAGAGCCGCTACTGGCCCAGGCATTCCTGTAACCTTCACTCCAGCTCCTGTTAGTATACCTGATAGCGTATGCAACATGCAGGTTTTAGTGTGAGAGTTGCTGCTTAATTTCTATACACGTGCCATTCACAACGGCATGTATCTCATTGTAGGCACCACAGGGACAAAAGAGAAAATTAGTGGGGCAGAAAGGAAGAGATACCATGATGGAAGGTCACCCCTTTATGATAGAAACAAGAAATTAAGGAAAGAAAAGAGTACTACTGCAGTAGATTTGCAACAATATTAGGGTAAAGAGAAGAGGACTGTCCCTTGGTGCTGGGGCGGGGCTACTACTATCACACACTTCCCTTCTCTCCAAATTCTAGTTGCCATCCTTACCCTTCCACCTCTCTGACTGATTTCTACTGCCATACCTTTCACATATTCTATTCACTCTTCTGCCCCTCATTCTTTCACTATTCCCCACTGCTCCACATTCTCTGACCAGGCCTCCTTCTGCATTCATCTGTCCTCTATCTGGAACTCTCTTGCCTCCGCCCTAGATTTGCCTTCTATCGCTTCTTTGAGGAGGCAGTATAGTGTAGTGGTTAAAGGCACTGAGTTGCAAACTTGAAGACCTGGATTTGAATCTCATCAGCTCCCACTTAAATACTGTGTGACCCTGAACAAGTCACTTAATTTCCTTGTACTCCCAGATCACACCTGGAAACAAACTCCAGCCTAGTGTGCCTTTCATGGTTAAACAATTTCTCCTTCCCCTTCTCTTCCCTTAAAATGCTTCTCCGTGACCACTTTTCTCCTGATTGTACCTGTCCTCACTTTGCCGGTACCAGGCTCTAGGCTGTTTTCCACAACCAGTGGTAGTCATTATTGATATTGTTGGAGTTACTGAACTGTTGCTCTATACTGTTGTCATTAGCAACTCTCTGTTACTATGTTTGATTTTACATACCACATACTGATTTGTTATCTGAATTTCTTGTAACATGAATTTCCTCTCTTTCCCTCCTCCAGGTCACACCTAGAAATGAGCTTCAGCTCAGTGTGCCTTTCCCAGTTAGCAATTTTCAAGTGAATAAAATAAATAAGAAAGGGGATTGGGTAGAGATAAAGCAGGGCCATAGGCAGCAAGCTGGAATAATGCAAGATCAAGAAGTACATGAGCCTGGCCAAACCTCCTGAGACAGCAGAGGTGCTACAAAGCAACTACAGGAGTGCAGAATACAGGAGTCACTCAGCTGCTGTGCAGCTAGGGCTCGGATGGAGACCAGTGGCTAGGCCTTAACAAAGGACTTGAGAAGCCCAGGAGGTATGGAAATAGCAGCAGAAATACATGAAAGAAAAACAGTGAGGTAGGAATCCAGACAAAGATTTCTCTGGAGTCAAAGAACTGAGGCAACTAAGCTGCAATAAAAGATTAAATAAACTGGGACTTTATCGGCTGGAGCAGAGGAAAGTGAGAGGCGATATCTTAATGTTCTTTAAAATGGTAAACAATAGAGAGTTGACAAAAGAATTAGGGTTGGAAATACAGAACAAGCCCATAGGTCTGAGGTCACATAAACAATAAATCAAATTAGAGTACACCAGCAAAAACGGGAGAATGTATACATTTTCACAAAGGACAGGGAGATTGTGGCATTCACTTCCAGAAGATATAGTGCAAAGTACAAATGTAGAGGTATTTAAGCAGAGATTGGATACTTTTTTGTTCAATGGAGGGTTTAATTGGATCTGCTAACGCGGATAAACAGACATGATGGGTGCCAAGCCTTCTTTTGTCTAAATACCCAGTGTAAAAACTAAATAGTCTAGGCCTGAAACACAGTCCATTCCCAAAGCCTAGTATTCTGAACTGGGTTTTGATTATCATGAGAAGTAGCAGGGTTGTGAAATTGCAGGAGCCAGGAATGCAGAATCTGTGTGTCTGCAGAATCAATAAAAATTAAGCAAAAATGGAGGACTTCCAGCAAAATAGAGAATCGAAGCAAATAGTTGCCAAGGACGCAAAAAGGAAAGTGCAAAGACAGGAAAGAAAAACCCAAGAGAGGATAACACATCAAGCAGATAAGCAACATATATAATGGGTCAAATAAATAAGGCAGTGTAAGACCACAGGAAGAAGGCGGAGCGCAGCAGTAAACAACCGTTTTAGGCTGAATCAACTAGTAAATAAAATATGAACCACAGCTGAAATCTGAGCTGCAGGGAAGGACAAATCCCCTCAAACAGCCGTGTGAATGAATGAGCAACTGCACAAAGGCAGGCAGCAGCAGGAGGAGGGCAGGGATCCCCCATAATAGGAATGAGCACAGGCTGCACAGAGGCCAGTAAGGAATTGCAAGGTAGGAGGCAGCTTGAACACGCTCAAGTAGTGTTCAGAAGAGGTGGCCTTATTGCCCACCGCTTCACCAAACTTCAGGCATTGCCTTGTCAGTTCTTAACTTTCATTGCTCCTGACCCCAAAACAAATATGTTCAGCTTTATTGGATTCACATGAGGAATCTGTCTTATCACACATTACATTATGACCCAACTTTTCACCACAATTTTGCAATATCCTAGTGTGCAGTTGTCCCTCCCTACATTTAACAAGTTGGTACCACAGCTGCTTTTTCATCCTCTACCTAAATCTTTCTGTAAAGACTGACCCCACATGAGACAGATGGGGAGGGCCATCTGGCTGGGTCCCACACTTAAATGGGCTGGCTCTGTCTGGGAAATGAAAGCGAATCAATCAGCCGATGTCTATCTGTAAGTCAACCAGATGGAGCCTGCCCACCAGACAGCTGCTTCCACTGCTGCAGCACCTGTCCAAGAATCTGTTGTCTGAGCTTTGCTGCTGCCACTCCACATCACCATGTCTGTAATGAAAACCCTGCCTCCTAAGATGAACAGAGCAGTTTAATGCATATGTGCATATGTGTGCATCTGAGCATGGGCGTGGGTGTGTCTAAGCACAAGCATGGGCACCCCGCCCACACTGGAAATCTGTCACCTGCTGGCCAACTCTTTGTGCCAATTAACAATGTGGAAAGAAATAGCCAGCCACTGCATCTAAATGATCCCTGATTAATGCTGTGTCCGGCTGCTAACTTCCACTAAAAGTATGAACATACAAATTAACCAGCAGAAGAAAGCCATGAGGTCTATTAAGTCTGCTGATTTAGATAATTAACTACAAGCAGGTTAGATAATTAGCTACTGGCTCGAGCAAGCCAGTACGAGCTGGTACCAGCATATCACTAGTTTGCAATTTACAATACAGTATACCGGGGGCTTAACATGAGAGTTTGGTTAGAAACTTTGACACATTTCTTACGACAGCATTTGCAGTGGCTGTTATATCAAGTAGTTAAATGTGAATATTTTTAAATGCAAATGAGAATCCAATAAACACATTTACCACATATATAGTAGTGGATGCGTCACTTCTTCAGCTACAGAAAGTAAATCAGAACCATGAAGCGATTTCCTGTCCTGTAGACACAATCACAACATTCAATTCATTCACAGGCTCATGCGCTGCCATTTTTGTGTCTGCCTTTGACTCATTATAACTGAAGCATGGAAAGAAATCATCTTGCTTTCTTGTTCACAGGATGTGAAGCCCAAATTGAAGTGCTTTGGATGGAATATTTTAAATGCCTGTTTTGTCTTATAAAAGATAAGTTCCAAGTAAGAATTCATCTGTTAACACCACAGATTGCATAAGAAAACATTTTTTTAAATGACTGTAATTGATAAAGTGGAATCCACTTGTACAGTATAACTACTTCTGTCACTGTCGTAAAAGGCAGCCAGAAATGTATAACATTATTAAGTACCTGTAACCCCTCCTACCAGTGCAGCCCTGTTATTTGGTTGTCGGACTGGCCCATGGAACCTCGAGTATCTAGGGGTATTTCTGGCTCACTGGGATTTTCCTTACATCCCTTAGACTTGCTGTTGTCGTGCTAAGGAAAAAAGGCCTTCTAAGTATAAGGGTTTATAAACACAAGGGGTCTTTGAACACATCTATCCTTTACTGAGTAATAAAACTGTTCATGTTCATATGTGAGCTCCAGAGATCACAATTAATTCATTCTGCATTTGTCTATGTTTTAACAGTCAATGCCTTTTCCCCTCAGTCTTTCGATTCCCGCTCCTCTTTCGGAACTAAGTATACAATTCCAGTCCTTCTTTCAGAATTACACTACAATTCCATTAACAGGGTCCCAGACTGACTCCTAACCTTGTTTCCAGGGTGATCTCATCAGAGCCAATATCCAACACAGCCTCTTTCTGGGGCATCTTTCATACTGTCTTGACCCAGTAATGACCTCATTCTGCACATTGTGGTAGCCTCACCTTGTACTCTGCCACCTCAAGTCTCCATGCACTTTCATTAGTTACTTCTAGAGTGATCATTATGATAGTCCCTTGCTACTGATTTTCCCTTTCATATGTGCATTTAGCTTATTTCCCACATCCTGCTGTCCTAACGGGGGTCCCACACTGTGTGTGCTTCTTGTTTAACCTTTTGTACTGTTCCATGTGTTGCATGGCTTTGATGAATTGAAGACACTCATCACCATTGTCAGACTTTTGCATTACTGCTGGTGCTTTTTGGAATTCCAGGGTAGGTGATTGGGGGCCCTGTGCCTGCCTGCGTGGCCACCTATCCGTTAAATCTCTGTCCTAGCATGACCAGGGTACACACCTGGTGAGCAGCCACACACAGCCATGTGAGTTCCAACTCCCTGACTGCCACCATGCCAGTGCAGGCCACTGTTCCTGTAAAGTGGGACAGCTGTGGCCTTGCCAAGGTGCCCACTACCTTGGGTGACCTTTCCCATGCTAGAGATGTATCTCTTACCTTGTCTGGCAGTGTTATCTCCTACAGGAGTCTCTCTCCTACATCTTTAGATGGTGAGTCATTGTCAAGGGCACTCCTCTGAACTTGTCAATCACCAGTGTATCCCTCGATGTCGTTGAGGGAACTCATAACAGGCCAGTTGGACATCAGGTTGTTTCCCTTAAGGGGAACCCTCTGGGGTTCCCACACTGTCCTGCTAATCTGACTACATACTTCCCATTATTGTTGAGTTTACCAGGATATGTCCTCAGACTCCCAAGGATCTGACCTCTGCTTCTGGCACTACACCTCTCATCTGTAACCTACTAGTGCTACTTCTAGAAGCCTCCTCCAGTTGGCTGGCCCTGTAGTCCCTTGGGCAATTTCACTATTACCTGCTACCTTCTCCTTAATTCCAATTAAAACTACTGACTTGCTGCCCTCTCCTCAGACTTCCTACTTGTACCTCTTCCCCCTAGCATGATTGGACACCCTCCTTTTCTACTCTGAGCTCCTTCAACCAACCTATCCCTTCCTTTCATACCTCTCACCACATAAATCAGGGACAAGGCTTAAAAAATCAGGGACAAAGACCCAAAATTAGAAACACATCATAAAAATGTGTAATATTCACTCAGAAAGCTAACAGAATAAGGGGATTGGTATAAGATGCATTTTCTGAAGAAGAACAAATGTAACTGTAATGTTTGATGTTATTTTATGCTTACAATCCCCACTGTTCAGTCACAAAAATGCACATTTTATGATGGACAGAGGAAAAATCTGAGGCAAAATCAGGGACATCTTTGAAAATCAGGGACAGTTAAGAGGTATGCTTCCAGTTGATGCCAAACAGTCAGACATGAGTCCAGAAACACATAACTAAACAATCACATTCTCCCTATCAGAAGTCGGGGGGCTGTTAAATACCCAGTCATTTTAAATTGCTATGAAGTAGAGAGGGACTCACTGCAAACTGTGCCATCACCCTGTGCATCAAGGAGACCCCCTGGTCTTGGGAACCATGAGTAAACAGGGCTTGTCCTGAAACAGTGATCTGTTTAATATTGTTGGAAAGCATTCAATGGACTAGACCACCCATCTGGGATTCACAAGTACTCTTTGTGGGTTTACAGCACCTTTGGGTTTTGGTTTTGAGCTGCAACAAAGAATTTCTTATTTGGTTTAAGTGCACCACCACCATGCAACCATGTGTAACATCACTGGCCCTACACCATTTCCTTGCCTCCAATCTCCCTCCCCTGACAAACCACTGTGACCTCTACTCTGCCCTATCCATTCAGTCCTCCCTCTGTCAGAGACTGTTATCCCTGCTCCACACTCATCTCTAAATTTTGGTTTGGGACTCTTCCCTCTTACCTCTCCTCTCTCCTGAAGCCGGTTACTTCCTCTCCCTACAACTGGCACACAAATAGCACTTGGTCCTTTGCCCTCCCAAGAGTTTGTACATCTATAGTGAAATGTACATTCTCTTATAGATTCACTTCCTTTTGGAATAACCTTCCCCTACATACCCATCTCACTAACTCCTTTCCTGCACTCAAACGCCTCCTTAGGCCTCCCCCATAATATCCTGGGACTGCTCTTTGTCCTAACTCTTTCCCCATCTTTACCCTTCTCCTCCACCTGTTTTTCATCTCCAGCTTTATTCACACCCACATGTGGTCTATCACTGTCCCTCTCAGCAAAAAAAAAAAAAAATTCTACTTAAGCACTTTATTACATTTTTATATTTCTTATTACATTTTTATATTTTCTTATTTTTTGCCTATGTTAAATTGTATTGTACATTGCTTTAGTTTGTACCTCTATGCTACTATTCCTTTGTTGTTTGTATACCTTGCCCCCGGGTCGCACCTGGAAATGAGCTTTGGCTGTCACAAATGCACTCCTTGGGTCAGGCCCTTTGCTCCCACAGTGCCAAACCTTGAAGTGCAATATGTGAACAGGAGACAAACCCTCCTGTCTGTTTTGGGTCTGGACGCCAACTAGTCTCGAGTCCTGGGGTCAAATATGAACCCTTTTTTGCTTGCATGCCCAGTTAACAGGCTCAAATACCACACCCTCTTCGGGGAAATGCAGTGCAATACTTAACCCAGTGGGCACCCAATCTGGTTTACAATCCCCCTTTTTGGTTCAATTGAGACCTAGGTACATTTCTTACCTTAGTGCATATGGGAACATACTGTAAGCACTTAACGGTTCTGTCAGACTTATCAATACTGTCCCAGCATTCACATTCAAAATGAGAAAAAGACTCAGGCAGAATTTCAAGGAAAACAAAGTTTACTACAATTTAACAAAATAGTACATGAAATACAAAACACAGAACATACAAAACTGGGTTACAATTATTTAAATTAAATGGACAATTTTAAATAAAACTGCCTTATACTGAATATTTTCTCCTACCCTATTTTCCAGTAATAAATACTGAAGGTTGATTACCTACTTAAGTAGAAGTGCCCTGGAGAGTGTCTTGTCAGGAGTCCAAAATCAAATCAACAAAGAGCATTCTTTTCTTTCAGCCATCTGGTTATATTCAGTTTCATTCCCAAATTCCCTGTGATGTCACAGCTCACAATGATGCTGGCTGTGAGGCCACTCAGACCTGGATACTGAATTAATTGATCAGTCACATGCCCCAGCACACTGCTAAACATTCCAATTAAATATATATATATATATATATATATATATATATATATATATATATATATTCTTCCTAATTAATGATGCCTCACGACAGGTCAGAGTTACCCCTTTGATCTTCAGCAAACCATTATGAGGAACTATTTGACATAGCTGGTTAAAACTTTACATAGCTCTGCCAAAAGAACAGCTTCCCCTTTAGCATGTCATAAAATGCAGCATTCACAGCAGCATCCAGTTATCAAAGACTTGGTTTTCCGAGAACAGGGCTTTTCAAATTTCCATACAGGTTTTTGTCAGGCATGTGTTAGATTCTTTGAAGTTAGCTGTTTCCTTCCACTCAGAGAGAACAGTACATTTTTTTAATCCAAGGTCCCACAATGCCCTGTGCTCACTGCCATATTTTCCAAGCAGAAATTCAAAGAAACATATATTTATATCACAAATATGATACAATATAACAAGCAGATGCTATCAGTCACATCCCTCCCTCCTAGACTGGTTTTGGAGGATTCCATTCCTAGGCATGGGATGAGTTTCCCAAATTCAGTTCACCACACTAACTGACATGATAGCCCATCTGCATTTTTGTTTGCTACCCCTGCCCTGTGTATAACAGTCATGTCGTACCCCTGCAAGGCAAGGAAAGGCTCCTTCTTAAAGGTCTATTGTTTGTTTTACCCATTTGTGCCAGCCAAACCAAGGGGTTGTGATCTGTTTGTACCTCAAAGTGCTGCCTGTATAGGTATTGCGCTAACCTCTTTAATGCCCACACCATAGCAAGGCATTCTTTCTCCACTGTAGAATAAGCCTGCTCCCTGGGAGGTAACTTCTTACCATGGTACTCTATTGGGTGATCTTTCCCTTGGTTAGACGTTTGACTAAGTACTGACCCAATACCCACATCTGAGGCATCTGTCTGGACTACAAAGGGTTTACTATAGTCTGGACTGGCTAATACAGGAGCACAGCACAGTGCCTCCTTTAGTTGTGTAAAGGCTTGTTCACAGGTTGGTTCCCAGTTAACCTTCTTAGGCATTCTTTTCTTTAGCAGGCCAGACAGCAGAGCTGCCAGGGCACTGTAGTTTGATACACATTTTCTACAGTACCCTGCAGTCCCTAGAAAACTCCGAACCTGCTTCTGTGTATCAGGTCTGTACCATGCCTCGATTGCCTCAATTTTTGCTTGACTAGGACAGAGTTGTCCCAGGTTTACTACATGCCTGAGGTATGTCACCTCAGCCATGGCCACCTGGCACTTTTCAGCTTTTATAGTGAGCCCGTCCCTCTGTATCCTTCTCAGCACTTCCTTAAGTTAGGGTAGATGTTCCTTCCAGCTGGCACTGAAGATGGCAATGTTGTCCAGGTACACCACAGTGTACTCTTTGGCACCATTTAACACCTGGTTCACCAACCTTTAGAAGGTGGAAGGGGCATTCTTCATTCTGAAAGGAATTACTTTAAATTCAAATAACCCTACTGGAGTGATGAAGGCTGACTTCTCCCTAGCTCTGGCAGTTAAATCTACCTGCCAATACACTTTTGTCAGGTCAATAGTGGTAAGGTATGTCACCCTCTGCAACCTGTCCAGTAGTTCATCCTTCCATGGCATTGGGTGGGCGTCTGACTTCATGACTGCATTGAGTCCATGATAGTCCACACTAAAATGAGTAGAGCCATCTGGCTGGGGAACAAGGAGTACGGGTGAGGCCCAGGGGCTCTGGGATTTCTGGATTACCCCTAAATCCAGCATTTTCTCCACCTCCCTCCTAATGTCCTTTTGGACAGCCTCAGACACTCGATATGCTGTCCGCCATATGGGTGCTTGCATCCTTGTCTCTACGTTGTGTGTCACTAAGGGGGTTAGTTCAGGCTTGGCGCTAAGCAATAGGGCAGAGTCTGCTAAAACCTCCCTTACTTCTAGGATCTGGTCCAGGGTCAACTGAGATGACATTTGAATTGCCTCCACAGAGGACTCCTGTTTGCTTTCTTCCAGCAAGTCCAGAAGGGGGTCTTCTTCATCCATCCCCTCCCCAGGGCAACATACTGCAAAGACCATGTCAGCCCTATTTGCATATGGCTTCATCATGTTGACATGGTACATTCTTTGGGTATGTCTCCAGTCAGGCAGTTCTATAATGTAAGTTACATCATTCATCTGTCTGACTACTTTGTATGGTCCTGCCCACTCTGCCTGCAGCTCATCTTTCTGGACCGGGATTAGGACCATGCCTCCTGACCCAAGTGTACAAGTGAGCTCTGGCTCTGTGGTCATACCATACCTTTTGTGTTTTTTTTTGGGCAGCTGCCAGGTTGCTCTGGGCTGTTCCCATAAGCTCCTTCAGCTTTTCCCTAAACTTAAGAACATAATCCACTATGGGAGTTCCCCAGGTGGCATGCTTGCCTTCCCAGTCCTCCAGGATCAAGTCTAGGGGCCCACATACCCTGCATCCATATAAGAGCTCGAAGGAGGAAACCCTGTTGACTCTTGGGGCACCGCCCTGTATGCGAACAACAGGTGGGGAAGGTATTTCTCCCAGTCCCTCCCATGCTGTTCAGCAAACACTTGGAGCATCGTTTTAAGGGTACCATTGAATCTTTCCGCAAGCCCATTGGCTTGTGGGTGATATGGTGTCATGCATCTCTGCACCACTCCACACTTCTCCCAAAAAACATTTCATCAGGTCTGAAATGAAGGAACCCCTCAATCAGTGATAATTTCCTGTGGGAACTCCACATGAGAGAAAATCCCTTGCAAGGCATCTGCTACTTTGTCTATCCTCAGTGAGGATAGGGAGACTGCCTCTGGGTACCGGGTGGCATAATCCACCACTGTTAAGATAAACCTCTTCCTGGAAAAGCTATAGGTATTCAAAGGCCCCACAATATCCATTCCTACCCTCTGGCATGGCTCCTCCACTATGGGCAAGGGAATTAGGGTGACTTGGGTTTTCCTACCCGCCTTCCCTATTTCTTGGCAACAGTGACAAAAACCTGCAATACTCCTTCACCTGCTGGGTGAGGTTGGGCCAATAGAAATTCTGGGCCAATCGCTGCATAGTGCACATGATTCCTATATGTCCAGACATGGGAATATCATGAGCAATCCTGAGCAACCACTCACGGTACCCCTCGGGAATGTCAAGCTGCCTGCCCATCACCCCTCCCTCTGTTCTGTCATTACATCCTCTGTCTTTACATCCTGCATATACAGCAGTCCATTCTCCCAGTAACCTATGTTTCTCGTCACCTCCCCAGTGCTCCATCAAAGTCTGCCCAAGCCCTCAGCATCTCTAAACTGGGGTCATTTTTCTGAGCTGCTGCAAAATCTTTACACATTCCCAAGGCATGGGACAAGTCCCCTCCAGTTTCTAAACTAGGGTCCCTAGCGCTAGCATCAGGGCATTCAGGGTCACTGCCATCCCTAACCCTCTGACTATTGGCTACCCCTCCTTCCTCAGAGTAACCTCCTTTAGCTGTTTTGTTAACTGCTACCTGGGGAATTTTGATTCCCCCTTTCACTATTCTCTGTATCAGGAGACACAGGCTGGGGAACCAGCCTCCCAGTGTTTTCCACAGGAGCTTCTATGGGGTCCAGGGAACCACAATTTGCCCTTGCTGCTTGACTGCGGGTAACTGCACACACCATCCTGTTTTGGAGATTGTTCCCTATGATCACATCCAGGGCAAGATTTTCTGCCACTGAAACATTTTGCACAGTCTCTCCTGTCTCACCCCAGTCCAGGAGAAAACTAGAAAGTGACAGTGTTTTCTCCTCCCCAGTGAATCCCCATACTGTAACAAACTGATTGGGTATAAGCTGTTCTGACTCAATCAAATCCCCTTTTACCAAAGTCAGGGATGCCCCCGTGTTCATTAACCCATGGGTCTGCACCCCATTCACAGTAACTGGGTCTATGTGCTCCCTCATGTTTACTGGCATGCTTTCAGGGATACACAAAAAAGCACTTCTTTCCCAGCACCACTTTGTACACTCCCTGCATTTTTGGGACACTGCCTGGGAAGATATCCAGGTTGCTTGCAAACCCAACATTCATTTCTTTTATAAAGCAAATCTTTTTTTTGTAACCTGGGGCTGCCCACTTTCAGTGGAGGCAGTGAGGGTTTTGGCTTCCCTGAAGGTGCGCTATTCCCTTTCTGCTCTGCCGCAACCACCCCACTCCCTCTCAGAGCAGTCCGAGAGCTTGGCACTCTCCTGCACTGTTTTTCGATCTCAGTCCTCTAGCCAGGTTTTCAGCTCTGCTGGGCAAGCCCAAAATAACTACTCCAAAAGTACAACTTTTTCAATTTTCTCTGGAGTCTGCTTGTATCCCTTCCCACCAACATTTTAAAAACTAACGTTTAGTGGCTAGCTCCTTGTAGCTCATATCAGGGCTTCTCCTGAGCTTACAGAATTTAACTCTGCATGCTTCTGCTGTCAAATCATATTTTTTTTAACAGTGCAGCTTTAAGTTTGCCATAATAATTACTGTCCTGATTGTCCATTTGACCCAATGAGTCACAAGTTTTCTGGTAAGCAGTGGGGATAGCTAGACACTCCAGGACTCTCTTGGAATTTTTGCCTGAATGCATACCTTTTCAAATGAATTTAAAAATGCATCCACATCTTCCCCCTGTTTAAATTCAGCTATCAATTTAGAATTTAATTTTTAACCCAGTCCTGGAGTCCCAAATTCACCCATGCCACTTACCTGCTCTGGCACTGGTCTTTGGAGTTGTAGTTTCTCCAGTTCAAATTTTCTCTGTCGCTCTCACTTTTCTCACTCAGCCTCTCACTGCTTTTGTTTCTCTCTCTCTCTCTCTCTCCCCATCGCCATCTTCCTCTGTTCAAGATCCCTTCACTGCTGCACTTAGAACCTTTTCTGCTCAAACTCCAGCTCCATTCTCTGCAACTCCATCTGCAGTCTGATCCCTTCAGGCTACAGCATGTGGTGACCTTCCCCTGCTGAAGTGTCTCTCAGCTTACACTGGTCCCGCTGTCCTCCTCCCTAGGTCTAGACACTGTGATGGACCCTGGCTCCTCCACACCCAAGGTTTGGTCCTTTCCAGTCACTGACTGTGACTCGAGGTCTTGGGCATCGGCTGCCACAAGAGCCTCCATGAGGTCCTGCTTGTTTCACCCCTCACAATGGACTCCTTTCTCATGGCACAACTACATTAGATATTCTGCAGTGTACTCACTGTAGTTGGAAGCCATCTTTTTCCCTAATCTATGGCTACACTAGCTTGCACCTGAAAAAAATAGAACAGGTAGAGAACTAGACTGTAACCACAATGATATATCTCTCTATTTTTAAATCACTGCCTTATTTTGTGTGTGAGCTGTTACAGTTATCAGTCTGACACACTGGACTGTTAATGCTCATGTTACCAAATAATTTCACAGTATGCAAACCAATCTTTTTGATTGCAGCACTGTAAACAAACCAAATCTTTTAAATCCCACCACTGCCAACCAGATCTATCACAAACGCACTTACAAACTCCCACAGTGCCAAACCTCGAAGTGCAGTATGTGAACAGGAGACAAACAGGGTAACCCTCCTGTCCGTTTTGGGTCCGAACACCTACTAGTCTTGAGTCCTTGGGTCAAATATGAACCCCTTTTTGCTAGCATGTCCAGTTAACAGGTTCAAATATCACACCCTCTTTGGGGAAATGTAGTGCAATTCTTAACCCAGCAGGCACCCAACCTGGTTCACAATCCCCCTTTTTGATTCAATTTAGACCTAGGTATGTTTCTTACCTTAGTGCATATGGTAACACACTGTAAGCACTTAACAGTTCTGTCAGACTTATCAACACTGTCCCAGCATTCACATTCAAAATAAGAAAAAGACTCAGGCAGAATTTCAAGGAAAACAAAGTTTACTACAATTAAAAAAATAGTACCACTGGCCCGGTGGCGCAGAGGGCTGAGGCACTTGAACCTTACTTTGCACCACACTGGTGACCTGGGTTCGGGAACAGACTCGGGTGCCAGAGGGTTAGCAGGGGAAGGAGTAGGATTGAACATCCGGAGGGCTGCTGTCCTCTCCTGGGGTGGGTTGGGGAATGGCGTCACTCCATAGCAGCCCCCGGAGGAGACATGGGAAAGCTCAATTGTGATGTGAGAAGGGGAATCAGAGGAAAAACTTGAAAATGGCATCTCCTCCTACCGGATGATGGCCACCTGGACCAGTGCCTCCCCGAGCTCTGCGACAGCTGACCCAGCTGCAACAGCACCCAGGGCCAATACCTAGGTCATTAGGCCATTTCTTCTCAGAAGAGGAGGACCCACCCGATGAAGGGTTACATCAGGTTACCCTGAGGTGGCTGTGATGTGGGGTCGAGATCGGTGGTGGTGACGGGAGAAGTGAGAGTCCTTGGGGCAACTGGCCTGAAGGAGAGGTAGGTGAGGGTCACATGGGAGATAAACAGATGAAACAAAACAAACAAAATAGTAGATGAAATACAAAACACAGAACATGTAAAATTGGGTTACAGTCATTTAAATTAAATGGACAATTTTAAACAAAACTGCCTTGTACTGAATATTTTCCAGTAATACATAGTGGGGGTTGATTACCTACTTCAGTAGAAGTGCCCTGGAGAGTGTCTTGTCAGGAGTCCAAAATCAAAACAACAAAGAGCATTCTTTTCTTTCAGCCATTTGATTATATTCAGTTTCATTCCCAAATTCCCTGTGATGTCACAGCTCACATTGATGCTGGCTGTGAGGTCACTCAGACCTGGATACTGAATTAATTGATCAGTCACATGCCCCAGCACACTGCTAAACATTCCAATTAAAAAAGTATATATATTCTTCCTAATTAGTGATGCCTCATGACAGGTCAGAGTTACCCCCTTGATCTTCAGCAACCATTTTGATGAACTATTTGACATAGCTGGTTAAAACTTTACATAGCTTTGCCAAATGAACAGCTTCCCCTTTGGCATGTCATAAAATGCAGCAATCACAGCAGCATCCAGTGATCAAAGACTTGGTTTTCTGAGAACGGGGCTTTTACAATTTCCACACTGGTTTTTGTCAGGCATGTGTTAGATTCTTTGAAGTTAGCTGTTTCCTTCCACTCAGAGAGAACAGTACATTTTTTTAAATCCAAGGTCCCACAGTGCCTTGTGCTGACTGCCATATTTTCCATGCAGAAATTCAAAAAAACATATTTATATCACAAATATGATACGATATAATAACAAGCAGATGCTATCTGTCACACTTTGGCTTAGCGTGCCTTTTCCGGTTACCAAAATTTTAAATAAGTAAATAAATGGCTGGGTACCCAGTAAAGCACTGATAGCTCCCTAGATAGAATTTAATGGTTAATACACTGGTAGAAGTAGGAGAGCGTAACACCCACCAGTACAATGGGGTCAGAGAAGCAATTGCATCTGGAATGCATGGTTTGGGGGCAGGTTACTATAATGCGTTTTGTGCTGAGCCTGGAGGGACACCTAAAACACATGAATGTATTTAAAGATGTAAAAGCAGCACCCACCCTGCCACTATATGCTAACATTTCATGTTTTTACCAAGCGCTTTTACAAAGTATGATGGACCACTTACTTCATTTGTATAGTGTAAAAAGCATGTGCAAATGTGCAAAGATATGTGCTGGAATCACAATCTAATACAATAATCACATACTACTAAACCCATAAATAGTGTCCACATTAGTACATTAAAATACTAGAAGAGTGACAGAACAAAACAGAATAGAATAGGTATTCATACAGCAAAAGAATAATGAAAGAGTGAGGAATGTGTTAGTATAGCAAACGGCAACACAAATAAAATATGGAAACCGAGAAGGGGGGGGCGAGAGGAAAATAAAGATGAAAAACAACTTTAAACAACTATTTAAGTTAATAATTTAGTAGTATATTGCTATGTAAAACATTTATCTCTATACTCCTTATGCAATTGAACTAATTGTTATAAACGATTCGTATTGTTACCCACAATAAACCCATAATATTATAACATAATCTGCCTAACCATAACCATAACCATAACAATAATCATACAGCCCAAGACATAACCAACTAGTCTGTAAACAGCATCAACTATCTCAATCCTCTTCATTTTCTACCCCCCTCCCACACACCCTTTTTCTGTTCCTATTTTTAAGGCTGTCTGACGTAGTCAGGACAGACTTCTTGGAATTACTATAAATGGATCTTCAGAATCTGGACGAGCTATTGTACTCTGTTTCTGCTGTAGTTACTGTGTGAGGACTACTTTCAAGCCTCATCACAGTAACTGTGGTATTAAGCAATAAAAATCATGCACAGCAACACCACCAGTTATAGCTAGCTAACTTTAGAATGTCTCTCAATGTTTTTTTTTTAAACTCAGCTTTATTAGTTCCAAAATCATTACATACAAAAGGCCTGCTCCATTCCTTCCACCACCCAGATGGGAGGTGGGTACAGACTATGCATGTAGCACTGACATTTAAAAATAGCACAGTATACAGCCATCAGTACCATAATGTTTAAAGTATTCACATGCTGTACTACAGCATATGCTTCCCGTCACCCTACCTCGCCCACCCAGGTATCTGGTCACTACCCTGCCAAGTAGCCCTGAACATAGGCACCATGACTGAGTCACCCTTTTTGAAAGCACTCAGTTGCAGTCACTGTGTTCACTGAATATCACTGAGAATCAATATAAGCATGTGTATGTGTGTGTGTGTGCATGCATGCCTTGCCTAAGCCCACCTCAGAGCTCCAGTTGTATAATTTTGTTGGACATAATCCCTCCCCCCTTGGGCTGTTTCCAAAAGACCATTCACCCCAATAATTCTAAGTCAGACCTGTGTATAACATCCAAGCCCTCCATGCCTCTGCGAACTGTTCTTCCATTATATGGTGTCTTGCTGTGAGTTGTTCCATTCAGGAAATCTGGAACACTCTTTTCCTCCATTCAGCCACCTCTGGGACTACCTGATCCAAGGTCTTGAGGGCCAACATAACCATGCATTGGAAAACTGCTTCCCCTTTCCATTTTGGGATTCCTGGAACCTTAATTCCCAGTAGATGGTGGAAAAAAGCATCTGGCATCTATGCCCCCCAAACCCTGGAAAGCTTCTGCCTGATTTGGGTCCAGAAGTTCATCAATCTCAGGCAAGACCACCGCATATTGAAGTGCATATCCCTATCTCCGCAATTCCACTGACACTTATCAGTGTTCATGGTCCTGAAATGCTTAGTGACCATCAGGACATAAAAGAACCTGGTGAATGTGTCTCACTGTTGATCCAAACATCACTAGGCAATAAATGTTTATCTTCATGATGGCAGATTTGTTCCGGGCTCTAGCAAAGTGAGAGGGGCCAGAGCATCATTATCTCCAAGTGGATCTGGCTGAACATGGGCAACACATACTTCCTGGTGACTCAACAGATCCACACAACTGTGACACTATAGCCACACAGCACAGTGGCTCAGTACTGAACTCCTGCCCCGCTCCACCTTTCTCCAGAGAGGGGAACAGAAACTATCAAGCCACAACTCAGAAATAAACTGTTCATGTCCCCCACAACATAGAGGTAGGAATAATAGAGCAGTGGCTCATTGGCAAACTTCTCTGGCTCCTCCACACCAATGAAATCCTCTGGCTCCCCATAACAGATTGGGCAGAAACAACAGAGCAGCAACTCACTGATGAAATCCTCAAGCTCCCCACAGCAGAAGGGGCAGAAACAATAGAGTCACAACTAAACTGTAAACCACTCAGGCTCCCCTTAAGAGAGGGTGATAGGAACAATAGAGCCACAGCTCAGCATCGGCCTCTGTGATCCCCTCTCAAGAAACGAAATGCTCCGGACTCATCAAATGCATGCTAAGAGGGAACGGGAAGGGGACCCAACATGGTGGTTGCAGCACTGGTGATGTTGGCTGATCCACAGGGTGAGTGTGCTCAGGATGAGCTTTGCTCAGTCCCCTGTCCCTCACTAACAGTGCTTCCTCACTATAACAAATGAAATGGGAGCCATCATGGGAGTTTGTTATGGCTTGTTACATCAAGGGGTGCTAAAAAGTCAAGGCTGAACTACAGCACAAGTTCGATCTTCATCCCCTCCCACTCGCATCCCTGTCGGCATGCCATTCCACACTCACATAGCTCATCCATCATCCATTATTAAAAATTCAATGTTTGGTGAATTATGTGTAGTGCTTGTGTATAAAGGGAAAAGAGAAATTATTGTACCAGAAAAGGCACACTAAGCTGGAGCTTGTTTACAGGTGCGACCTGTGAGCACAAGGAAGTTAAGTGACTTGCTTAGGGTCACACAGTATGCAAGTGGGGGCTGATGGGATTCAAATCCAGGTCTCCAGGTTTGCAGTTCAATGCCCTTAACCATGATGCTATACTGCTAATATGTATACTAAACTTTGGCCTTTTTCTATTCCCACATTCAGTAGAGGAGTCAGGCAGCATTAGGGAAATAGAAGGCCCAGCACTAAGAGTGAGAAGAGTGCTAGAGGAGGAGGAGGAGGAGGAGGAGGCAGGGAGGATGGTAGGTGCTTGAAACACTCTGAGCATGTGTTGCTGGGAGAGGCTGGCTTATACTTGGATTGTGGGAGGAGTTGATTCCCCCACACTGAATCTTGGGTAAAGCCCTCCCATTCAGTGTTTGGTGAATAATGTATAGTACTTGTCTATACTGAACTTTCTCTGTTTCCACCCTCAGTAGAAGAGCCGGGCAGCATTTGAGAAACAGAAGGACCAAAGCGTAGATTACCTCCTCCAGTTCACAGAGAGTGTGAACAGTAGCACACAGAAGAGGACCCCCCCATTGAGGAAATCTCTGAGGAACCATGATTAGTGAACTTCCCTCATCTGGACGTACTAAGAGGAAATTATCCTAAATGCTTATCTGATTTCTTCTTCTGGTTTGGAGATGTGTTTCTAGGCATGAAGAGGTCCATCTTCCAAGAGTCTTGATGATATGAGCAGGAATATTTCATGGATGCTGTTGACACTGCTCCCATCCAAATGAATGTCCTGAGAAAGCATATGAATTTAGTCCAAGCTGTTGTAACAGAGTTCTGAGATGCTCTATAAACCATTTCATTGTCAGAAGTCAGCAGAGGTTGAGAGGCTCGAGCAAATATGTTATTGCATGAGCTGATCAAAGAACTACTGGGCATGATTGCTTAAGGATCAGGAATATGTAATTGGGAGTAACATGATGTTATGAATCTGCTTGTTTTCTTAAAGTGGCAACAGTGAGTATTTAGCATAAGAGGCTGATGAATACCCGGGACACACAAAGCTAGAAAAGTGGCTGTTGAGACCAAATGTTCAAATAGGGACAACTGGAACAGTATGCAGCAAGTCCAACAAGTTATAGAATATAAGTCCATCAATAGGGAATTGTTTAGGAGTTTTGTGGATGATAGTTTGTGGATTCCAGCAGGAGGAGTTTAACTGAAGCATTCGATAACTTGAAGACATAGACACATTTGACTAAGATGAGAAGACTTGGAGTCTGAATAACTATAGCTTTATGGTCCCAGGTGACAATTTTGAGGTTTAGAAAGTAGTAGGTTATACATGCAAGTACATGATCAATAAAGGAGGAACTCCTAAAGATTGACTGGATGGCACAAAATGAGGAAGTTTTTTTGAAGTGGTGACAGTTGCTTCAGAACAGGAGCTAAGATGAAGCACATGAAAACTGTAGCTTGCTTCAAGGTTTGATGGCACTAAATATGAATGCAAGTATATAATCAATAGGGGAGGAACTCCTCTGGTTTGCTTGAATGGCATAAAGAAGGAATACTTCTTGAAGTGGAGATATGAGTTACTTAGAAGTTAGGGCAGACCACATGAAGCTTCAGCTTGTTGATAACGATATGCTACATTATGATGAGATCAGCGATTCAAGAAAATGAGTCATGGTTTAGTCTAAGGTATAGATGTGATGAAAGTCCTGGAATTGACATGAAGATAAAGACTCAGCTGCTTCATCAGTGTAGACAGGAATGTAGTAGAGATAACTAAGTCATCCTCTGCATAAGCAGCATGATAGAATGGACAAAGGTCTTCCTTTCTAGATAATGTCCTCTTTTGGTTGATAGTTTGAAAAGATTAAGACAGTCGCAGACTGGAGAGGTCCCTATGCAATGTAGCAGCTTCTATAAGTAGGACTTGTAGAGCGGAGACATTGTTAAAAATCTTGAAGGTCAGATACATCAGGAGACCAAGGAGCTATGATTTAGGAATGCCTGAGATACTGTAGCAGTATACCCATGAGGTAGGGATGTGTTAGATATATGCTAGGATGAAAGATCGAAGATGGTTCTTGTAAAACATAAACATCCTTTTCAGTAAGTAGAATAAAATGTAGTTATTATCATTAACGCAGATGGGACTCTTTCAAACAAATGGAGTGAGCTTGAGCATCACTGCAAATAGCAGATAAGAAGAAATAGAAGCTGAGCCCAGGCAGTCTTCATCATTAAAGTTATTGCAAATCAGTTTGTTTTCCACAATTTTTGCTTCATGTATCCTAATTGGGATGGAAGGAGGCATTAGGAAGAGCAATTAAAGAGGAAAGCATGCAGCAGTTGCTCCAGCTGATCTATCGCTCGTGGCTGAAATGGTAGAGGTGAGACATCTAATGGTGTTAAAGAATAAGGGAAACAAATCAGCAAAGCAATTGCACTATGGACAGGAGAATGCTTTCTGTCCAGCAGTGATGACAAAACTGCTCATTATTGAGGATGGCCCAGATTAGATTTTATTGGAAGCTCAAGCAGCTACCACTGCATGAAGGACAGATAGTCATCATAGAATTGCGTCCCTCTATATTGATGCCGAGATCAACTCAGATATATGACTTCAAGTCCACCTTCTCCTGTCTATACTGACGTCTGAGTTGGCTGCTCTGAAATGGATGACTTGCTTATGATTGGCAAAGCATTAAAAGAGCATGATGGCTAATAGATTGAAGGACAGCAGGTATAGCAAGGCTGAAGGCTAGAGTATGTTGCAAATAAAGGCAAGATACAGGAAAAGCAATACAAGATGGAGTTCTGATACAAATGTCATGAGCTGACCCATGAATCCATGAATTTCAGATAAAGTGTGTGGGATAATCCGATCCTTTATGGAGTACAAATTTGTCATTTGCTAGACGGGTGCATGTCTGAAGAAATCTGAGGGGAAACCTGAGAACCTTCTTTGGGAGCTGAAGATAAAGAACTGGGAGTGGAAGAAGCTTCATTGAGTATGGATGTGAAGGTCTTTTGCAAGATGGATGTGAAACTGGAAGAAGTCAGAGGGGAAACTTGAAGATGTTCTTTGAAATCTGAAGATGTAGAACAACTAGGAATGGGACAAGCTTCATGGAGTCTGGATGTGCAGATCTTGTACAAGACTGATGCATGTCTGAAGAAGCCCAAGGGTACCTGATGACCTCCTTTGGAATCTGAAGATGTGCAATGAGTAGGAGTGGAGAGACCATTGTGTCAATATGCCACTTCATACTGTACTTCAGAGGAATGAACCCCAGGTGGAGGAAGTCGAGTCTTTTACGAACCTTGGAAGAGTGGGGGACAGTGTACTGTCTCAAAAGTTCATGTGGAGGCATACCACTGGTGGCGCCAAGAAGAGGAATGCACCCCAGGCAGCTAGGGACAGTTACTGGACATTGTCATGGACAAAACAACTCCAGTGGGGCTGGTTTCACTTCAAGCCTTGAAGGTTGCAGAATCATACTTCTGGCAGATGAAGTCAAGCCCTAAAACTTGTACCAGCTGAAGAACTGCTGGGATGAGTAAGTGAGATGTGAATCCAATCCATTGGTTGCAGAATCACACATCTGATGGATGAAGTTGTGTCATAGTATGAGTTTCATATGTTGCAGATGGATTGAAAGTTGCAGAATCACACATCTGGTGGACAACACTGAGCACTAGCGTGACTTTTACATTGCAGATGGATTGAAAGTTGCAGACTCCCACCTCTGGTGAATGAAGTTGAACCCTACTCATAGACCTCCTCACAGTACAAGTTAGGGAGATGGAATCCAGGAATGCTGCAGGTGAGGGCTATTGCAGAATAGAGAGGCAGCAGACTGACTATTTTAGCAGTTGCAATAGAAGCAGAGGAGTATTAATAGGGATGCCTGCGGGTTAGGCTAGGAAGCTGATAGCAGGAGTAAGGAATGGCAGGATAATGAGGAGCAGAACTGCAGAAGAATGCAAGGAGGAAAATGTAATTGAACAGGAGACAGCAGCAGTAACTGACATAAAAGGGGAAACACTGAAAACTATTAATGGGGAAAAGAGCATAAGCTATAGCGTTAGTATTTATATTTATTGGATGCTAAAACTCCTAGATGTTGGCATAAGAGGAGTGGATCAAAGATCCAATGTGTGTATTTTCTTCCACTTTAAGTTTCTTTTATAACATAACAATCTGTGATCTAAGTAAATTTATGCTACATTATGCTTAATCTAAGAATGGAGAATACAGGAGGGAGTGCGTTGTAAGATTACTGCATCTTTAAGACATCTGCTAGCAAACACTCGTAAAATGTGTTGTTCGAATATCTCTTATGGATGTAGGGGAGTTTGTCATGTGTAGAAACGAAGGATACTGACTGACTAAATGAAACTCATGTTTGTAAAGTGCGTGATAAGTAGGAATGAGTCAATGGTAGGTAGAGCAAGGAATACTGAGAAAAGATTTTCTGAGGCAGACCAGGCAGACTGGGTGTTCTGTTTGCAAGCTTGGGAACAGTAAATGCAAGTTGTTTAAAAAATACAGTGTGACAACTTGATTAGAAGCCCTGTAACCTGACTCTGCTTTGTTGGCATGGTTCATTGTGTAGTTTAACTAAGATGATGAGAAAATTAAAGCTGAAGCTTTAAAAGACGTGGTGATGTCAGCTGCATCACGACTCAGCAGATGGGTTTAGTTCCGAGATGGGCATTACTGTAGCACTGTGATCAGACTGCTTGATTCAGCTGCAACTAGGAAAAATACGGTCTTTGCATCAACATCGTGACATTGACCAGCTCATGCTTCCGCATACTGCCTGTACTAGTGTCTGGCTGTTCCTCTAACTTCTAAACACTTATTCTCAGAACAAGGAATCATTTATTGCACAAATCGGAACATGGTACATTTAAAAAAAAAAAACTGCAATAAATCTCTAATACACTTTGCAGAACTAATAACTTCAAAGCACATTCTTAGACAAAGGAATCATTTACTGCACAAATCAGAACACACTACGTTTAAAAAAAACTTCACTAAAACTATAATAAACTTTGCAGAACTAGTAACGTCAAAACATGTATTCTTAGACAAAGGAATAATTTACTTGTGACAATTAATTTCAGTATTTGATACTGATGCTGTTTTCATTAGGGGCTGCGCCCCCCCCAACCCCCCTCATTTTTGTTTTTGTGAGTGCTGAAGTGCATTTGATGCTTTTATTGGGAGGCTGTACTCCCCACCTCCCGTCCATTGTTGTTTCTTTGAGTACCAATGTTTCCTATATTTTTTATGTTGCACACTTCCCATTTTTGCATATGCTGCTGCTGATGCTGTTTTGCATTGCAGCCACCGCCTCCCATTTGTATAGGTTTTTTACACTAAGGAACCACTGCGGAATGCGCATTTTAGTGTAGCACTCAAGGCTTAGGAATTAGATGCAGCCTCATATATTAATAAATGCAGTATATAGTACATACAGCTATGAGCACAAGGCATTATATATATTTATATTGTAGCACTAAGGAACCCCTGCTGAAAGTGCGTGTATTAGTGTAGCACTCTGGACCCATAATTACTGTAAATGCAACCTCATATATTCATTCAGTCAAGGAGCTTGAGGGAGCGCTACTGTATATCACCTAAGCTAAAAATGTGCACAGTGTTTGGCTGGAGTGCTACAGTATTTTCCCGAGATGAAACCAAAACAGAGTAAAGCAGTGGAGGACCCCCTCCCCCCCCAAGAAAAGAAGAAATGGTAAGTGAGCAGTGAGCAGCAGAATGGAGCACACCCAGGGAGACAAAACACAGGTGGCCTGAGGAGGAGAGGTATGAGGGTGGGTGGGAGAACCACCAACTGAAAGACACAGGGACGGCGAGCAGCAGAGGCAGTGGGGTGGGGCAGGGAGCAGCACATACAAACAACAGGAGAAATGAAGGAGGAGGCAGAGTGATGAGCAGGAGGGTGAAATAGAACAAGAAGAGGGATGGATGAAGACCGCAGAGGAAAAAGGGAAATACTGAAAGGCACAGAGAGCAGACAAGGGAGGCAAGAGGGGACAGAAACCCAGACTGCGGGAGAAGTGGGGGTGGTAGACACCGATGGGGAAAGACTGTGAAGCAGCAGAAAGCTGCAGAGGAGCAAGAAAGGGAGAAAAAGTAAGCAAAGCAGAAGAAAACAAACAGGCAAAGGAAGAAAACAGGCACAGCCGCACAGATCACACAGCAGCTCAGGTGCTTGAAACATTCTAAGCATGTGTTGCTGGGAGAGGCTGGCTTATATTTGGATTGTGGGAGGAGTTTATTCCTCTAAACTGAATCTTGAGCAAAGCCTTTCCGTAAAAACTTAATACATGGCTTGACTCAGCTCTGTTTTATTTATCTGTATTTTGCAATTTCGGTGCACGGTAGACGATATGATTGTTCTCACCCCACCCCCAAAAAAATATTGTGGATTAGGCCCTGTCCAGACTACAATGCAGTAAGTTATAACATTTCATAAAATGTTTTATCTCTTATGTTGCTGTGTCCAGATTAAGTTCAGCAGTGCTTAGCACAAATAAAACATCTGTGCTGCAGGGTCCACACCTGCTGCACCGATCGTGCTCCATTCAGTTTGCCAAACATGTTTTCTGGGGCCTGAAGCAGAGATGGAGCCATGCCTGTGTTTCCAGACTTGTAGGTAACGCAGTTCTTTATTGTAATCTGTTTCGAGAACCATGTGAAAGCCTAGATCCTATCAAGGCTTGAACACAGTTTTTGAATCCATGTTTGAACTCACTCGTAGTGCAGAAGCTATCCATGTTAGGCGGACTTAGAACAGTTTAAGTGACTTAAACCATTTTAAGCCCTCTTGTCTGGACGGGGCCTTTGCTGTTTGCCTCCTCGACAACTGATTCAAACTCCACCATCCAGTTAATAAAATAAAACAGATAACACTTTTTTTTTCAGCATTTACACTGCACATGAGAAGTTCATAGTTAATGTAATTGACAATCGTCCTCACCCCCACAATTCAGTTATGAGTCAGGGGGCTCTGGAGCCCTACACAGAGCACAGTGCCAGTTGATAATCATTTCTTTTCCTTTAAAATGTGGCTCATGCTAAGCTGCTCCACTTACGCTCTCCTGACCCACTCAAAAATGGAAGTGGACTGAACTGGAATTGCTGGAAGTGAGCGTGCCCTCTCCTCACTCAGTCCAAAACAAAAGTGGACTGAAAGGAAAGTGCTCGAGGTGAGTCACGAATGACAGTTTCTCCCTCCTGATGCTGCTGCTGTGAGTGAGCATTAATGTGAGCATAAACAATAACTTTTTTTAATTTTATTTTTATTTTGTGTCATTTTGGTAATTAGTAATGCAGTGTTCTTGGAAACTCCCATCTATGCTGTTTCTCCTAATGTAGCTCACAGTGCCAGCACTGTGCTTTGAACTGCCACCAGGGTTTGGCAGACTCACCATTGTAGTTCCGATTGGTAGGATCAGAAGAACCCCTGCCATCCCACTGGCTTCTGAGTGGTGGCAGACGAGTGGCTATTTCAGTCACAGGCCCATTGCTGACCAGGAGATGCATCGTAGTCTGACACCCTTTTTCCTGCGCTGCTTATTAAATCACAGGAACATTAGACTCAGCCATTTAATGAACAAATTCCAGTTTTGCAGCCTAAATGGTGAGTCATAAAAACCTTTGTGAAAGTAATGGTATTTTGTATAGCTATTTTTTGAAAGTGTACTTTGTTATTAAAAGGTGCGTTTTTTGGGGGAGTGGGGCTAGGTTTGTCTATACTCCATGCTGCTGCTACAGGATCCTTTTCTTTACAGGGTTTGTTTTATGGGGCTTCCCTTTCAACCCCTTGCAACAGATATGCAAAAAGTGAAAAAGACATTTTTTTGCAACATATTTATTTGTTTTAAATGTGTTAACCAGGAAAGGCACAATAAGCTGTAACTCATTTTTGAGTGTGACCCAGGTGTGTGTGTGTGTGTGTGTGTGTTATTGATTAGGCCAGTACCTCTCCAATTATTCTTCAGTCCAGTGTCAAAAACTAGAAACATTTCAAAATTCTAATCCTTGATTCCTTTCAGCAGCACTGCAGACAAAAATCAATAGATCAGGGTACGGTCGAACTTTTGGTCTTGACTTGACTTTTTACCTTTCTTCATGTATGTGTGCTCAGTACAGGTGCAGAATACCACAACATACATGTATGCTTACAGTGCAATGCCATGCACATACAGTACATGTGTGTGGTGGCACAACGTGAAATCTCATCCACCCATGCTGTACCTTATGGCTGCTTGTGTCCTGGAGATCAACTCACACAGCATTTCATGGTGTTGTCACTGGTAGCCTACTGCCCTAAATGTTAAGAAATCAAATTGTCCCTAGTAGCCCAGTGGATCCCCTCACAATCCCCAATTGTAAACATGAGTCCCCTGACAATTTTGGTGCCTTGCCAATCTTGGTTCCCTGATGTACTTGTGCAATGGGCACAGAGAGTTGACACCACTACTGCCTGCCCTAAATAGTTCTTTGGGTAGGGGCTGTCACTGAACTCTGCACCCAGTGAGATGAGGTTGCGATAGTTTTGTGAATTGTACAGCATCCTACTTGCATGGTGATCATGCATGCAAAGGACTGCCACAAACTTGGAAGCACAACAAATTTGCAACGTCCTTTGAGACTGAGAATTAGACCCATAATATTTAAAGTAAATTGCTTTTGTTGCTATTACATTTTGAGCTTTATAGCCCATTACCATAATACTACAATAGTGATTTAAAGCCCAAATGAACATTTTCTAAAGATCTGTTCGGAAGGGAAGGGATCATAAATCAGGCTGGACCAATCACCAGGTGATCCCTTCCACTTCCAGATCCACCAGCCCCGTCACTGCGCGCAGACATTTTGTGATGTCTAAGCAGGGAAACCATGGAAGTGTGCTCCATATAATTCTGTGGGGAACATTTTCAATATAGTTTAATATATACTTTAAGCAACCTATAATAAAAATGAAAGCCACCACTCAGCTAACAGGACCTTCTGAAAATGTTTCATTTGGGCTTCAAATGACTATCACAACACTAAGGTAATGGGCTATAAAGCCCTCAACCCTATCTTAGAAATTTCCTTTAAACACATTTCAGCTTATGTATTCTACATATTGTCTGCAAAAAACTTTGTTAATGCACCATTAGGGTTCCAGCATCAAAAGTAGGGAAATGCCATCTTAGGGTTTCCAACCCTAAGATCCCACCCCTACCCGGCATGCAGGAACAGGTGTGAGGGATATGCCTTGGGGTTATAAACTGTAATGCTCACCCCATTCCATGAGTAAGTAAGCTAAGAAGGGTAAAGCATAAGAGAATGGGGCAAGCAATGCGTTAGAGTTCACAACCCCAAGGCACACCCCTCACACATGTTCCTGCATATAGGGTGGGGGTTGGGTCTTAGGGTTGGAAACTGAGGGTGGGGCTGGGGTCTAAGGGTTGGAAACCCTAAGATGGCATTTCCTTTCTTTTGATGCTGGAACCCTAATGGTGCATTAACAAGGTTTTTTGCAGAGAATTTCCTTACTTTTTGAGAAAATATAATCATAGCCTTATTTGCTTGTGGGAGCACAGGGCCATTCAGGGCATGCACTCCCAACCATCCATAATTTGAGAGATTGTAATTGTATCCTTATTTCTCTGTGGAAGCACAGGGCCTGGAGGGCCCTGTGCTCCAATCTCTCCATAATCCTCTGCATATTTGCATGTAGAAGCACAGAGCCCTCTGGGCCCTCTGCTGTCATTTATGATAAGGCCTGCTGTCCCATAACTCCATAATGGTATTGATATTTGCATGTAGCAGTGCACAGTGCCATCCATTCATAATTGTTAAGATACTGTAATGGTATCCCTATTTCCCTGTGGAAGCATGGGGCCTTCTGGGCCCTGCACTCCCAACCATCCTTAATGGTATCCATATTTGTGTGTGGGAGAACAGGGCCCTCTTGGCCCCACATATTCCCATCCATGCATATTTTTTTGGATAGTGCAGTGCTGAAAGAAACACCTCACATTTCAGTGTTATCCTATACAAAACACAGGAGAATATCAAACCTGTGTAAGTCAACACCAAATTAACATGTCTTCATGAAACCTATCAAAAGACACATCAGTGGGGCAAGCCCTTATTATCCTTTAAATTTTACAGCAAAATTGCAAACCATTTCTTCACTGCGCAGTGATAAAGAAACAACAGTCTACACATTCCATTACAATGTTATCCTATGGGGAATCACACAAAATTTAAACCCACAGAACTCCACATTAAAGTAATATATTTTCAACAAACCACCAAAAGGCACATCTGTGGGGCACGCCCTTTGTAGTCTGAAAAATTTAGTCCCAAATTGCAAGCCATTTGTTTGCTATGAAGTGACAAAGAAACATCTATATAAAAATTATTTTTTTGCTAATTGTGAAAAAGAATATTTTTCTGTGATTCCTTTTTCACAATTTACAGAAAAAGAAAATCCTTTTCTGCAATTTGCGGTGAAAGAAAACGGCTTTTCGCAAATTGCATAAAATTGCATAAAAGGATCCTGTTTCGTGGATCTTTTGTCCACGGTTTGCAAAAAAGGATTTTCAGCTTGTTTAAAAAGCACATTTCTAAGTAAGTTATGAAAAAACTTACCCCAGAATCACATTTTACAGGGCCCGAGTAGGTGAAGACAACTGTTTTTGTCTACTAAGTCCCTCTATTTTTTAAGTTATTTACTTTTTTTGCCACTGCTAACTGAAAACAAAATGGTGGCAGCACAAAAAAGTATTTCGCATTTGCGGCAAAAGATACTGCATTTGTGAAAAAGGATTCCGCATTTCCAATAAAAAAAATATTTTGGAACAGGACACCTAACTGGTCCCATAGGAAATAATGGGAAATTTTTAATTTAATAACTTTTGAATAAATTAATATATTTTCACCAAATCTTCAAAAGGCACATCTATGACCCAAAACATGTTTACCCTGAAAATGTCAGACCACAGTTCCAAACCATTTCTGCACAGCAGCGTGACAAAACATTTGGCAAAACATGGTACTTTTCACAATTTGTGACACTCCATAGTTCCACACCCACACATCTGACTGGAACAAAACTCACCACATCAAGAAATTATTTGTCCCTGAAGGTGCATGCAAATTTTCATGCAAACCAGTTGAATAGTTGAGAAGTCATTAAAGTCCAAAATGTTCAGTTTAACATAGAACTGGCCGTGGAACCCTAATATAGGGGCATGGCCATGCCCTTATAATTCTCTGTATTTAGTTTTCATTTTAATCACAATTAAACTCATTAAGCAGCAGTGTTAAAACTTTTGTTGTCATTTCACACAGTTATGCAAAAATCATGCCCCCCCTCTATGAATCCTGCTTAGAAAGAACACAAAATATAAGATAAATGTGTCTAAACAATACATATTGTCATTATTTACCTGTCTTTTATTCTTGGATGTTAAAGGATATCTGCATGAACACAGATCTTTGCCTCTTGTCATTAAACTGCCCCTGCTGCAAGCCTTAATGCGATGTAACCTGCTGCATGTGACATCAGAATCATACTCCAATAAGAATACACTGATGTTACAAGAAGTGGGTTAGAACATCAGGAACACAAATACATCTGGCCATAGGTTAAGCATGATAGGTTGTAGCTGGTCAACGTTTTGGGAGGAGGCTGCAGATTTTTTTTTTAATTTAGTAAACTTTATTAAAAGTTTTAAACAGACAACAGCAAACAGCAACATAACATCATGGAAAAAGAAGAACAGACAACAAACTAGCCCAAACATAAAACATAAGTAACAACTCCTCACAAGAGAAAAATACAAAAACAACACCAACTAAACTCCCACATCCCACCCAACCCTACCCACTCCTACCTGAGTGCAATAAACAGCAGAAACAAAAACAAACAGGAGAAGGCATAGAAACTATTAATAATTAACCACAAAAAAAAAAAACAAAGAATGAAAAATAAAAAAAGAAGCAACTCTAACACTCAAGGCCCTTGAATAGTAAATTGTACTTTTACTGGCCTACGTGAGGCTAGTTGCTTTTCAATCTGCAAAGCTAGAAGCACCTCCTGATGCCATTCATTATGGGACAAAGTTATGTCCTCCTTCCAATGGCGAAGAATGACTGTTTATGCTGCCGTGGCAATTAGGGCCATATGACCTTTACGGGAACCAAATAACTGTGATGGAAAATATCCAATTAAACACACTTCTGGAACAAAAAAAATCCTCTAAGCCTAAAAGGGGGTCCAATAGCATTCCACAAAGGGATCACCTTGGGGCAATCCTATAGTACATGTTTCAGGGAATCCTCCACTTCCCCACATCTAAAACACATGGATGACTCAGACTTGCCCATTTGGAAAAGTTTAAGTGGGGGTATAATACAAGTTATGGAGGATTTTATACTGAAGCAGCCGGTAATGGAGTTGCTTGCTAAACTTATACAAGTTCATCTAAACCCGCTGCCACTTAACCTGATCTGATTGCAAATCCAGTACCTGCTGCTAATAAAAACAAATCCCAGACAAGTTAGCAGGATCCAGAATTTGAAGGGTATGACATAGACCAGAAATAGCATGGGGTTTAGCAGCAGCAGCTATTAATTTCAATTTTCAATTTCAACTTTATTTTTAAAAGGCGCTTTTCTTAAATCAAAGTGCCTGTACAGATAAATATAACAATAAATATAGTAAATCAAATCAACAGAAATCCTTAAAAGCTATATTAAAAAGGTGGGTCTTCAACTCCCTTTTAAAACTAAGGATGGTCGGGCAGTCTCGTACCTGGCCAGGGTAGAGAATTCCACAGGGTAGGTGCCATAAAACTAAAGATCTAGCACCAGATGTTTTCAAGCGTACCCTGGGAATCTCTAGCAATCCCTCGTCAGTGGATCAGAGGGCGAGAGGGACTATAGGGGACAGGAGCTCTTTCCAGGTAGGTAGGTCCCAGATCATGTAGGCTTTATAGGTCAGCAAACTGACCTTGAAGGTGATTCGACAAAACACTGGCAGCCAGTGCAGTCCGTGGAGCACAGGCATTATGTGACTGGATCTAGAGACTCCAGTCAACAGCCTGGCTGCCGCATTCTGCACCAGCTGCAGACGGCAAAGTTCAACCCCTGATAGCCCTAGGTATAGGGAGTTACAGTAGTCAAGCTGGAAGGTAACAAAGGCATGGATTAATGTTGGAAGGTCCTCTGGAGGAACCAAGTGCTTCACCCTGGCAATATTCCTCAGATGAAAAAAGGAAGTCTTCACAACCGCTGACACCTGGGATTTGAGTGTCAAACGGTCATCAAGTATTATGCCAAGGTTTCACACCTGGTCTGAGGTCGTCAGCTGGACACCTCCAAGCCATAGACTTGAGGGTGATCCTTCTGGCAGACCCACCTCACAGCGACCTAAATCCACAACCAACACCTCAGTTTTCTCTGGATTTAACCTCAGCCAACTCCCATTCATCCATTCTTGGATTTCTTCAAGGCAGTTATTAAATACCGACAAGGCAGCATCCTGACCGGGCACAAAAGACATATACAGCTGGGTATCATCAGCATAGCAGTGAAAACCCAGACCGTACCATCTAATAATCACCCCTTATGGTAGCATATACAACAAAACAACATGGTGCTAAACGGATCCTGTAGTACCCCACAGGGCAGGGAGAATGATGTTGAGGAAAAATTCTCGACACCACTCTCTGAGTCCTACCCTCAAGGTAAGATTGAAACCATCTGAGGACCGTACCAGACAGTCCACAGACTAACCATGCAGCGCTCCAATAACACACCATGGTCAACGGTGTCATGCTGCCGAGAGATCAAGTAGTACCAAGATGGATCGGGTCCCTCGATCTCTAGCCATTAGGAGGTCATTTAGTACCCACGTCGCGCGTCTCGTACTATGCCTTTTCCTAAATCCAGACTGGAGCAAATTGTAGATATTGTTGTTGGCCAGATGATCCTCCAACTGCACTGTGACCACTTTCTCAATAACTTTACCCACAAAGGGTAAGTTAGAGACTGGCCTGTAATTTGCTAGACAGTATGGGTCTAAGGAGGGGATACACTATTTTCTTTAAAAGGGGCTTAATTATAGCCTTTTTGAGGGGATCTGGAAAAATCTCCCTCTCCAAAGACTTCCATACGATCAGAGCTAGGACTAGGCCAATCTTATCCATGCAACCCACTAAGAGGCGCGTGGGACCAGGATCCAAATTACAGCTGGTTCCCCTTCTCTATTCCAGAGATAAGGACCAAAATGGACTGAAATAGCATGGGATAATTAGAGAAATGTAAAGAAAAACAAGGGGGAAGGTGGAACCAGTCCCTGAAAGAATTGAATGGAGGCAATCTGTCCTCCTCTAATATGTCGTCCACAGTAACATTCCACAACTGTTGACAGAATGCCAATGGTATGGGATGGGACACAATCTGAAAATTAGGATTGCCTAATAAAGGTTGCTGGAAACTTTTAGTCCACGAGGCTCCAAGGTATGAGCCAAAGGCATGAGCCAAGCTGAACATGGGCCCGGAGTGACCACAACAGAGGGGTTGATTTTAGAGGAGCTGGGAGTTAAGATGGTTTAATAAAAAGAAGACTAATAAGATGAAGTCCCAACAACCTGCATAAATCCCTCTCAATACACAACCAGGCAGGGATGCAATTCCCCCCGGTCTCACAATCCAGAACCCACCCCCACCTAAGGTATTTACTAGAATGAAGGGCATAACAATACAGAAAGAAATTAGGGAGCCATAATTCCCCCACCTTTTTAAAAATAGGAAGCTGCAGATATTTAAAAGGGCAACCCTCAGTCCTTTGGAAAGTTGCAAGGGAGAAGATGTGATGGGGCCAGGAAAGGCCCATCTTCTTGAAGGTGGAAGCTGCTTGGGAACAACTGGGAAGGACACACAATATTGAACTGGGAATCTGCAGGAAAGCACATTCTTGTTCAAATCTGAGTTAGGTGTACTTTACTTTAAACTTTACACTTATTATTGCTCTTTTTTTTTTTTAATCAAGAAGGTGTTAGAAATCCTGCTTATGTACTTGTAGATTGGGAGTTTAAATCCAGTGTGACTGAAATACTGTATATTTTTCCCTTGTGTACAGCTGGCTTGTTGTTTATTAGTATTTTGGTGACATTTTGCATCAAACTATTTTTTTGTGCAGTGAAATATTCACTGGTGGCTGAGGATTTTTCATTGTAAGTCCTGCAGTTTAGTGGAATTCTGTAGTTTGCTTACAGTATGTACTTGTAGATTGGGAGTTGAAATTCAGAGGGATTGAAATAAAGCTTGTTTTCTTTTTTTCCTTGTGGACAGCTGTCTTGTTGTTTACCAGCATTTTGGTGACATTTTGTATAAAACTGTTTTTTGGTACAGTGAAGTATACACTGGTGGCTGAGGATTTTTCATTGTAAGTCCTGTAGTTTAGTGCAGGTTAGTGAATTTGTGTATTTGACCCAGACAATGTCTCAGGTGGTGGAAACTGGTTTGCTCTGATTGCCTTCAGAGCACAGACCACCAAGTTGTATAAGGCTGGGTCAGGGGATGCTTACAGCATAGGTATTGGGCTCAACTGCTTTATTTTTCTCTGACATTTTTTTTTGCGGTGTATATTTTCTGTTAAATTTTTGTGCAGGTTGTCTTGCTGAAAGGAAGGAAGGAAAGCACTCACCTGGGTGGTAGGTAGAGCTGTAGTTGATTGTTTCTGTAGGGTACGGGCTTTGTCCCACCCACCCTGCCCCTCAGCCTGCCCACCCCAAGGGCCATTTTTATACCAGGGGTTCTGACATCACTTCCCCAAAAGGGCAAAGGACATACACCTGTCATATCCTTAACAGCCCAGCACACTGCATAGGAGGTAAATGCACACACTCACACACACTAACAAAAAAGGAAAAGAAAAAAACCAAAACAAAGATCAAATTTTACACAGGAAGGGAAACAGACATGTGGGGAGTGGTGCAATGTACTGGCTGTGGGGCAGCAGTCTTCTGGGAGACATTCTGGAGGCTGTGATGCTACCCTATTTGCAGGCACCTCTCTGCTCTCAGGAAGGAGGTTGCCCATCTCCAGGCCGATGTAGCAAAGAGTAGGAAAACCTCCTCCCCCATGCAGGGACCCCCAGGGTCACAGCCGCTGCCTCAGAGGTGGCCAAGAAAGAGGAGTGGTTGAACCACAGTGGGCTCAGAGAGGGTGAAGGTGGTGGAACAGAGGCACATCCCTCCAGTTGTACCTCTCCACAGTTCATACATCATTCTGGTGGAGCATGGTTCCTCTCTGGAGACACCTGCAGTGGAGACCAAGTAGGATGTTAATAGACATATTAGATGCAATTTTATCAGAATTTGAACAGGCTAAATCATTAGGTAAAATTGTAGTCACAGGAGACTTTAACATTGGTTCGATTGATTGGCAGAATTTAAGTGCAAATACCAGCAAAGGCAACAAGTTATTATATACATGTACCCAGCTGGGACTTCGGCAAAATGTACTTTGCCCAACGAGAGGTAAAATGATATTAGATTTGGTTCTTTGTGACGAGGACCTTGAATTAGAAAATATGTTAGTCAGCGAGCCTATAGGGAATAGTGATCACAACACTATTACATTTAATATTGTACAAACTTATGTATACAATTCCAACAGTACTAAAATTTATTTGTACGATAAAGCTAACTTAGGTACTATGAAACAGATTATGGGAAATATTAATTGGGACATCTTATCATCTGACTTTACTCCGGAACAGTACTGGGAATATTTTAAGCATACCACCTTTCAACTCAAGGAACGATATATTCCATCCAAAATAAAAAAATGAGACTAATATTAAAGCTCCCAAATGGATGAATCAATCAATCAAAAAATGTATTAGACAAAAACATAAGAAATATGTTAAATATCAAAAAACTAAAATTCCTTCCAGTTGGATTTCTTATAAACATATACAAAGAAAATGCAAAAGAATGATCAGGAAGGCCAAATCTACTTGGGAACTAAATCTAGCATCTAGCACCAATAAATCTAACACTAAACAATTTTATTCTTATATTAACTCTTTACGGAAACCAACATGTCAAGTAGGTCCATTATTGGAGTGTGAGATTTTGATATATGAGCCAAAAAAAATGGCCGAACTGTTTAATAAAAATTTTTGTAAAAATTTCACTGGTTCTTCAGTCTCAACTAATGATTATGCTTTACTAGATACTGCCAATGTTTCACCAGTGAAATTTTCGCTGGACTCTATCAGAGATAAATTATTAAAACTTAAAGGAAAATTTAGTCCTGGTCCAGACAATATAGCCGGACATTTATTATTTTTATTAGCTGATGTAATTACAGTTCCTTTAAAATTGATGTTTGAATATTTTTTGGCCACCAATTTTGTTCCCCTGGACTGGAAAGAAGCTTATGTAATCCCTATTTACAAAAAGGGCCAAAAAAACAACTGGGAAAACTATCGACCTATAAGTTCAACTTCTTCTACTTGTAAATTATTAGAGAGTTTAATTAACAATTTAATATCCCCAGTCCTGGACTGTCATGATGTAGAACAACATGGCTTCAAAAAATGCAGAAGTTGTCTGACAAATTTAATATGTTTTCACGAACAAATCAGTTCATTACTAGATAAAAATGTACCATGTGATATTATTTACATTGATTTTAGTAAGGCTTTTGACATCATGCCTCATTGGGCCTTAACTTCTAAACTTCATAAACTAAATATAAACTGGTTTCTAGTTAATTGGATAATCAATTGGCTTTACAATCACTCTCAGCAAGTTTATTCATGGAAGTACTTCAGCCAGGGTATAGTGACTAGCGAGGGTGCCACAGGGTTCAGTATTGGGCCCATGCCTGTTTCAGGCATTTATTGCTGACTACTTTTGGGTTGCTCATCATTCACTATAAAATATGCTGATGATGTTAAAATAGGAGAGCCATGTGCCTCTGATTATCAGGCTGATGCCATTCAACAGGATCTAGACCACATTACAACATGGGTCAAGAAGTGGGTATGACTTTAAATATCTCCAAATGCAAAGTTATGCATTTGGGCCTTAGAAATTCACAATGTCCCTATTATTTGGATGGCATATTACTTGAGACTACATCTGATGAAAGAGATTTGGGAATTAATATCTCAGATAACTTTTCTTATAAAATCATGTACATAATATCATTAACAAATCCGTAAAGTGGTATGGTCTATATTAGTAATATAAGATCTAGAAAACAGGGTGTACTGTTACCTCTATAGAGAACATATGTAAGACCACATTTGGAATATGCTTCACAGTTTTGGAATCCATATAAAAAATCAGAATGCCTGTTATTGGAAAGAGTTCAGAGAAAATTCACTAAAAAAGTATCTGGGCTTTTTGATGTTCCTTATGAGAATAGACTTGCTATTTTAAATCTTATGCCCTTATCTACACGTCGTCTTCATGGAGACCTTATGCTATTGTATGATATTATTCAAGACCCTTATTTATTGTCTGAATTGGGTCTGGAATTCAAAAACTGTGGTCACAATATCAGAGGACATCCCTTACAATTAGTTAGAAAACCCTTTGTTAGGTCAAGTCGTAAATATTTTTTTACCATTAGAGTTGTTGGTCCATGGAATAGGCTACCACTAAATGTTATTATTAGTGAAACTAAAAGTATTTTTAAATACAGATTGGATGGTCTTATTTGTAAAGGGTGTGACCTTTCCTATTGTGTTTTGGATTAGTATAAGAGCTTCATGGGCTTCTGCCTTCTTGCTCTTGCAATCTACCTTAGTATGATGCTGGGAACCTCCACAAAGGAGACCCATAGGATGGTGGCATAGGACTCCACAGGGGAAGGAAATAGCTCCTGTTGGGGGACTCATTTGTTAGGGGGTAGAACTGATGGAGGGAAGGGAGAGGGAGCTAAGGTGCCTGCCCAGTGCCATGGCTCAGAGGGACAGGAAGCGAATCCTCAGGATCGCGGGAGAAGCTGCACGGGAGAGGGAGCTGGATGCCATTGTACACCTAGGGATGAATGACCTAGCTGGGAATGGGATCAGAGCAGTGCAGGAGGAGTTTGTGGAGTTGAGGAGGGACCTTAAACAAGTAGCATGCATGATAACCTACTCGGATGTTCTGCCTGTCTATGGGGTGGGTGAGACTAGGTTACACTGCATCATGGGATTCAATGAATGGTTGAAAAACTAGTACGGAGCAAAAGGTTTGGGCTTCACTGGGGACTGGGGATCCACCTGGAGGCATACAGGCCTATATTGGCACAATGGTATGCATCTGTCCGTGAGGGAACCAGGATCCTAGGTGATAGGTTTAAATGCTTCATTGGCAAGCTTTTAAAATAGCCAAGGGGGGAGGCACTGAAAAGGAGCAGGAAATTCCCAGCCTCCCCCCTCAGAACAGCGTAGTTCCCAAGGTAGACAGCAAGGTAGAGAGGTCAATAAGGAGAAGGGCAGAGGTAAATGGAGAAAAAGGCAAAGGCAGTGAGGGCAGGGATGGGGCTACAAGGGGGAAGGCCATCAAAAAATGGAGGGCAATGAGTACCAATGCCCGTAGTCTTGGTAACAAGCTTCCTGAACTAGTGGCCTTGATGGAAGAGGGACACCTGGATATTGTGGCAGTCAGAAACATGGTACATAGAGAACCATGACTTAGATGTCAACATACCAGGGTACACAATCTACAGGAGGGACAGGGAGGGTAAAAGAGGAGGAGGAGTAGCTCCCTATGTAAGGGATGGGATCAAAGCAATGGAACTAAAGGGTAAACAGGGAGGAGAGGAGGCACTGTGGGTCACCTTGGAGACAGGAAATGGCACCGCAATCCGCACAGGGGTTGTATACAGACCCCCATCTCAGGGGGAGGAAATGACAAGGAAATGATAGAAGGCATCCTTAGAATGGCAGAAAAAAGATATTGTTGATGGGGGACCTGAATATGCCAGATGTTAACTGGAGCACATTTGCTGCAGCCACATTCAAGAGCAGGGTCATTCTCAATGCCCTTCAGTGGGCATGCCTCAGACAGCTAGTGCTGGAACCCACTCAGGAGACCTGGTACTCTCAAATGGGGATGGAGAGAGGATCTCGGATTTAGATGTGGGTAGCCATCTGGGAACAAGCGACCACCAAACAGTGTAGTTCATGATAAACACAGCCGTAGAGTCAAGCCATGCAAAAGCGAGGGTACTGGACTTTAGGAGGGCTGACTTTGGCAAAATGGGAGAGTGCCTAAGGAATGCACTAGCAAACGGGCAGGAAGGAGGGGTGGAGAAACAATGGGGGAAAATCAAAACTGCCATCACAGAGGCAACAAGCTTTTGTGTGAAGCAAATAAACAAAACAAAGGAAAAAAACACTATGGTTCTCAAAATAGGTGGTGGAGAAGGTTGGGGAAAAAATATAGCATTCAGTAAGTATAAGGAATCACAGAAGGAGAAAGATAGAGGACTGTATCAGTTGAAGCAGAAGGAAGCAGGGAAAGCAGTCAGAATAGCAAAGGATCAAACCGAGGAAAAGATAGCTAACTCAGTTAAGAAGGGGGGATAAAACCTTTTATAGGTACATTAGAGGGCAAAGAAATGCCAAGGGAGGGATAGTGAGGTTTAATAAAGGGGAGGGGGGAAGGTAGCCAGAGGGTGACAGTGAAAAGGCAGAGATACTGAACAAATACCTTTGCTCAGTATTCACAAAAGAGGAAGGGGAGGTACCTAAACCAAACAATAGAAGCACTCTGGATAGGGGGGTCAATACCAGTCCATTCATAGAAGAAAGGGTCCTGAAAGAACTCTTAAAACTCAAAGTGGACAAAGCAATGGGGCCTGACAGGATTCACCCCAGAATTCTAAAATAACTAAGGGGAGAACTAGTGACACCACTGACTACCCTTTTTAAAAAAATCATGGGAGGATGGTGTGGTACCCGAGGATTGGAGGAGGGCGGTGTGATTCCCCTTCGCAAAAGTAGGAGCAAGGCAGAGGCAGGAAACTTTAGACCTGTCAGATTGACCTCAGTGGTAGGGAAAATGATGGAATCACTTCTGAAAGAAAGAATTGTTGAGTACCTCAAGGCCAGTGGGGCACAGAACCCAAGACAGCATGGATTCACACTGAGCAGGTCATGTCAGGCAAATCTAATAGATTTCTTTGACTGGGTGATCAAAGTAGTAGACCAGGGTGGGGCAGTGGATATGGCCCACCTAGACTTTAGCAAGGCTTTTGACACAGTCCCACACAAATGATTAATAAACAAGTTAGCCAGCCTGGGAGTGGGTCCCAGGGTGGTAGCCTGGGTAAACCATTGGCTGGACAACAGGATGCAGAGGGTAATAGTAAATGGAGTCCACTTCGAAGAAAGGAGGGTTACTAGCGGTGTGCTGCAGGGGCCTGCATTGGACCGGTCCTCTTTAATGTCTTTATAGGTGACATTGCAGAGGGGCTGGAAGGAAAAGTATGCCTCTTTGCAGATGACACAAAGATCTGCAACAGGGCTGATACACAAGGGGGGGGGTGGAAAGGATGAGAAGGGGCTTGGCAAGGTTGAAGGAATGGTCAAAAGTATGGCAGCTTAGATTCAATGCAAAGAAGTGCAAAGTAATGCACCTGAGAAACAAAAACCCAGGAGAAGAGTACATAATGGGGTGAGGTACTAACAACAACAGAAAGGAACCTGGGGGTAGTTATATCAGATGACCTAAAGGTAGACAAGCAATGTGAGAAGGCAATAAGGAGGGCTGGGTGGTACTGGCATGCATAGGGAGAGGCCTCACCAGTAGACAACAGGAAGTTGTTATCCCTCTGTACAGACAGTTGATGAGACCCCATCTGGAGAACTGTGTACAGTTCTGGAGACCTCATCTCTGCAAGGACATAGATAAGATGGAGGCGGTCCAGAGAAGGGCAACTAAAATGGTGCAGGATCTGCACCAGAAGCCATATGAAGAGAGACTAAAGGAGCTTAATATGTATACTCTCGAAGAAAGGAGGGAGAGGGGGGACATGATGGAAACTTTCAATACCTCAAGGGCATAAACAAAGTCCAAGAGGGTAGCATCTTTCAGAAAAAGAGATGTGCAAGAACAAGGGGGCACAATTTGAAGATAGAAGAGGGACAGCTCAGGGGCAATGTGAGGAAGTATTTTTTCACAGAGAGGGTGGTGGACACATGGAACGGCTTTCCTGAGGAGGTAGTGGGGTCAAAAACAATGGGGGAATTCAAGAATGCATGGGACAGACATAAGGCAATTCTAGAGGAGGTAGGAGGAAGAAGGCTATTTGTTAACTAGGATCTACAGTTTATCCAATAGGTAAGAAAATGGGCAGACTGGGTGGGCCAAGCGGTCCTTGTCTCTATCTGCTGTCAAAGTCTATATTTTTAGGATTAAGTTCAGTGTTACCTGCTACCAAAAGCTGCAAGGTGACAAGGAGCTTTAAAGAGCCAATATGACGACTGGAAGGGGGACAGGGGAAGGAAGATGACCGAAAGTAAGGGGAGAAAAGCACCAGAAAGCACCAGAGAGATTCAAGGTTTAACTATGTAGCAGAAAGAATATGACACCTAGGATGTCAGGGAGAATTCAGAGGGGAGAGGAGACCATTGTTCGGTGGCCTGTAGCACACACTGCACACCCTCAGCCTTGGGTGACTCTTTTGCCAGCAATTTTCCCGTTTTAACTTAGATCAAGTCAAGTCAAACTTTATTTTTTTAGCGCCTTTCCAAACCAAGGCGCTGTACATGAAACCAAGTACAGCCATATAAACAGAATTAAACAAAAACAATAAAGTAATGTAACCCCTCACCCCTGCCTTTTTGCAAAATGACAGGTGGCATGCTGTTGAAGCTGACAGCAGTACCTGGTGGGGCTGGGTTCGGGGAGGATAAGGTTACTCGTCACAGGGGGGCCTAGGTTTGGCTACTCTGCACAGGGGCACTCAAGTAAATCCGAACACAGGAAGCAATAACTGTAATGTCCAGAACCAGGAATGGGATTCTACAGTGTGGCTTTTATTCACATCCAAGCTAAACAAACAAAGCATAGACGGACCCCCACGGGGTTACATTCCTGGTAATGCAGATTAGAGACAACAGAACACTTCTTTACTATTTCCAGCCCTCAGGCTCCGAACCCACCAGGCACACAGCCTGGACTTGCACGCAGCTTTGGGTACACAGCCCGACTTGTACACTACTTGGGTTTTCCCCACGGGCCCGGCTCCCCTGCCGGCCACTTGATCCGCAGTCCATTTTGGGAAATAAACCAATTTTCCTGTTGTGGCTCCCAAACCACCTTAGAGCCTTCACTCCTAGAGGAATTTTCTTCCAATCCCACGCCTCATGCATTTCCTTTTCACTGGCCAAGTGCATGATGCAAAGTAGAAATCCACAGAGCAAATCTGTAGAGATGGACCTGGTCACTAAAGATGGGGGGTCTCCCACCTCCAGCTCCCACAATCCATACCCGGCCATTTCTCTGGAAACTAAACAACTCTTTTACTGAAAGCTTAGCAATGTAGATTACTGGGTAGACGTATGTCACATCTCCTCTACATGTCTTGACTTCCTATAAGTGCTGGACTTGAACATACTTTTACTTTTGGCTAAGCCTATTACTCTAGGCCTCCCACTACTTCAGTAGTCCAATCCCCACTATCACACAAGTCCCAGGGTGAAAAACATAGGCCCTTTAGAAAGAGCAGAAACTCGCCCTCAGATTGCAGGTGCCCCACAGGCGATTCACAAATCTTCTTGTTTCCCAAAAACTCTGGAACAAATAGGCAGCTTCTCCACTAGTAGCAGAACCAGGGGGGTTGCCCCTGGAATATGCAGAAAACCCTTTCCTGCCCCATCCCCTGAGGGATGGGGCACTGAGACCCGATTCAGCTGTCTCCGCCACTTTAAAACTATCTTCTGTGTCTCTCTTTTAGGTGGAAACACACAACTTTTTTCTGAATGGTAGCCCTATGTCAAGGCTGAGGCTCCAAGAGCCTAACCAGAGCTGCTGTGCTGCTCTCACAGCAAGCTCCCAACACCAACTGACCTACAGACTACTGTTCAAACCTCTCAATTTTCTATTCCAACTCCCTGCTGCAGATTCCATTGTGGCTCATGCAGCTGCGACAGTTCTATGGTGATGTCATCCCTCAGTCTCAGCTGAGACTGAGAACAGAGTGAGACAGCGTGAAACCCATTTAACTGGAGTTTCACAAGCTGCCTTCCCTGCCTACCACTAGGTCTTACTGGGATTCTAGTAACCCCGGGTAACAAGGGGGGTTACAGTAAGTTATCCATATTTTGGGAAGGCTAAATCAAACAAATACATTTTTAACTCAATTTTAAACCTGTCAATGGTCAGGCACTCTCTCAACTGACAAGGCAGAAAATTCCACAGGATTGGAGCCGAGAAAGAAAAAGCTCGAGAACCAGATGTCTTCAGTCGTACCCTGGGAATCTCCAGCAATCTGTTGTCGGCAGATCGCAGAGGGCGGGGGGGCAGTAGGGTACAAGGAGATCTTGCAGCTATCCGGGTCCCTGATTATGTAGGGCTTTAAAGGTTAGCAAACCTACCTTAAAGGTGATCTGCCACTAAACAGGCAGCCAGCACAGTTCGTGGAGCACAAGCGTAATATGACTGGTCCTAGAAGTCCCAGTCAAAAGCCTGGCTGCCGCGTTCTGCACCAGCTGCAGGTGGTGGATATCAACCCCTGGTAGCCCTAGGTAGAGGGAATTTTAGTAATCAAGACGGGTAGTGGCAAAGGCATGGACCAATGTTGGAAGATCATCCGGAGGAACCAGGCGTTTCACCCGGGCGATATTCCTAAGATGATACAAAGATGATTTTACGACTGTTGAAACCTGAGGCTTTACAGTCAAACCATCATCGAAAATAACACCCAGGTTTCACACGTGACCCAAGGTAGTGAGCTGTATACCACCAAGCAACAAGCCTGATGGTTGTCCAGCCCCTAAACCTGCCCCCAGACAACCTGGGTCCACTACCAGCACTTCAGTCTTATCTGGATTCATTCTCAACCAACTGGAACTTATCCAAGTTCTGATTTCAGTAAGGCAATTATTTAGCATGGGGAGTGCATCATTCTGTCCAGGCAGAAAGGACATATACAGCTGAGTATCATCTGCATAGCAGTGAAAACTCTGACTGTATCACCTGATGATATCTCCCAATGGCAGCATATACACTGCAAACAAAATGGGGCCAAAATTGAGCCCTGTGGCACCCCGCAGAGCAGTGAGTGAGCACCAGAGGAATAAATTCCAGTGGCAACTCTCTGAGACCTGCCCATGAGGAACGAGTGGAACCATTTGAGGACTGTACCAGACAGCCCACAAAGAAGCCGCAGGAGCTCCAGTAGCACACCATGGTCTACAGTGTCAAATGTAGCAGAGAGATCAAGAAGGACCAGAATGGTGCATGCCTTTCGATCTCTGGCCATTAGGAGGTCATTCAATACCCGGACAAGAGCAGTCTCCGTGCTATGCTTCTTCCTGAAACCAGACTGGAGAGAATCATAGACATTGTGTATTGTAAGATGATCATCCAATTGCAGCACAACCACCTTTTCAATAACCTTACTAACAAATGGCAAGTTAGAGGTAGGCCGGTAGTTAGCTAGACAGTCTGGATCCAGGGAGGATTTCTTAAGGACTGGTTGAATGACCGCCTCCTTGAGGGGGTCAGGAAAGACCCAACTCTCCAAGGACTTCCAGACAATTTCAGCAAGGATCTGGCAGATAACATCTACTCATCCCACTAAAAGGGGTGTAGGGCCCAGATCCAATCTACTATACAACTGGTTGGGCACAACATTTGGATGGTCTTTACAATGTCCGTGAATTCTGGCAGGTAGAAATCTGACCAGACATACTGAGTGTATGCCACCTCCTGTCGATCACTGCAATCCCTCATAGGAGAGGCCGGACCTATGCCAGACCTGATGCTGGCAACCTTATCTGTAAAAAATCTAGCAAACTCCTTGCATCTTAGCTGAGATAAAGCTTCTCTGGGCTGGAGACAGATTGGATTGCACAATCTGTTAACAGTCCGGAAAAGCTGAGCTGGTCGATTTTGCACAGCAGAAATCTCCCTGCACAAGATTTCTGCCTTCTTATGGGTGATTTCTGATTGATAGCTATCATAATTTGACATCAACCTAAGCCTGTGAGCATCATGGCTGGACCTCCGCCAGGCTCTCTCCATCCTTCGGCTGACTCGCCTCAGCTCCTTCAAGGAGCCATCAAACCAAGGGCTCCTTTGGTGAAGGGTGAGAGGTCGAACACAAACAGGAGCAATCTTGTCCAGAGCATCTCCCACAGCCTTATTATAGACTAGTACAAGATCATCTGAACTCATGCATTCACTTGACAGGCCCGATAGGTCCAGCACCACCGATAGGTCACTGGGGTTAACCCCCCCCTTAAAGAGCAGTACTGAACCATCTCCATAGGGGCAGACCTATTGGGGGGGGCCTGAAGCTGAACCTTATGGTGTAATGGTCAGATCAGCTAACTGGTTCCACCACCAAATCAGCTATCTCCATACCCAAAAGGAAGATCAGATCCAACGAATGACCCTCTACATGGATCAAGGAGGTAACTACCTGTGTAAAGCCCAGCATCATCATCAGCTGGAGGAGATTTTGACCAAAATGCTAGAGTTCATCGTCAACGCAGGCATTGAAGTACCCCAGAACTATCCATCTGGGGGACCTCAACACCATGTCAATGATGAAGTCTGCTATCTCCTGCAGGAATTCTCCTCCATCTCCTGGTGGACGGTAGATGAGGAGAATCCCGTAGCCTACATCCTCTCCCAGGATATATTCGAAGGATCTGGTACTTCCCAATGGCACATCCACAAGGCCCAGCTCAGTTTTAAACATAATGGCCACACCCCCGCCCCTACAATCCAACCTTGGATGGTGTATCACCGAGAACCCGGCTGGAGTTGCTGAAGCCAATACAGGGCCTGCATATTCATCCATACAGGTCTCGGTGATGCAAGCCAGAGCAGTTGTTCCATCAAGATCAGCTATGATAGCTGTCTTGTTTTTAATAGATCTGGCATTGCATAACACCGCCAAGGTAGGATGTGCTATCAGAGAAGACCTTGGCACCTGCCCACTATAGATAGACTCTGGTACTGTTTGTCCACCTGATGAACACCTTTTCCTCCACAGTGACTCCCTCCCTTATGCAGGGTGCAACTGCACCTTCTTTCATGTCAGATCTCTTCTTTTGGAATAGTCTGCTTGTATTCCTCTATCCTTGTGTCACAGTCATTTTCTTCCCTCCAACAGGTATCTGTGAGTGCCAATAAGTCCTGGCCTTTAAAAATGAATCAGGCCCTTGTGCTACCAAATTTGCTGGGTGCACTTCTTGTATCAGCAAGCATGCAGCTTAGGATAGTTGCTTCTATGCAGCCTAACCCCCTGGGGTCACCTCTCCTGGCACTCCCCTGCTTTGCTGTCCTTTCCTTCATGATCCCCTGCATCTGCCTCCTGCCTTTGCTGATTCCCTACACCTTCTCCTTTCCTTTGTCCATTAATTTAAATACCATTTGATTGCACTGTTCAGCTTCCTGGCTAGTACCCCTAAGTGCAGGTACATCCCATCCTGGGTGTAAAGGCATCCTGTATGCCCCCTAATTGGCCAGAATATTTGGTAAGGAAAATAAAACTCTTCCTCTTGAGCTAGACCCATAGCCAAGGTTTGGACTTCATAATGGTCCTCTGCTGCTTCTCACTAGTTCACAGGATCAGTTGAATCTCAGAAAGTTTTCCCTGAATACCTTTCCATTCAGGAACATCCCTCGTGCAATGAATGACCTCCTCATGTCCTCAGAATGTTTGATCTCGATGTGATTTGTGATGACACAGATAGAGATGGTTTACTCCTTCCCTCAGCTGCGTTGCTTGACCCTAGATAGCACTCATTTGACCTGTGCTCCAGGCAGGCAAACCATCTCACCAAAGCTACCATCCTGGCCCAGCAAATCCTTCTCCAACTCACCCACTGCTCTAGCTATAGAGTACTCAACACTCATTACTTTTGTGCCTCTCTGCTAAGCCTTTGCCTTTTTTCATCTTGGCAGTTTGGGTGTCTTGGTACCTGAATTGTCTTCACCAGATTCAGTCACCTGTTGACTCCCCCCCCCCAAACCTGGCCAGCCAGATGCTGATACATTTGGCTGGTGTCCACTGGGGAAGGTGTTCACTTACGACCATGCCTGCTACCTCTTTTCTTCACTAAGATCAATCCCCAGTCCCTACCACTAGAGATCACAGTCTGAGTCACCCTTCTTTCTAGCCTGCCCATCCCTTCCTACCACCACCCCCCGGTCTAGTGCACATGTACCTAGCTTCCTCTTCCCCGACCTCCCCAACAGCTGAGTCAGATCCTGTATCCCACTGTTGCCTCCAGCTGCCTCATAGCCAGATAATGCAACTCTCAAAAATAGAATGTGATGGCAGATGAGGGTTGCTCATCCCACCCAGTCTGTCCATTTTTGTTAATCTTAATTTTTTGCTTCAGACCCTACTTGATGTACGGCACAATCTCTCCCCCTCCCTTCCCTATCTCTATGATTTTCTTGTGCCTGTCCTAGGCATTTTTGAATCCCACCACTGTTCTCCACCCCTCCTCTGGAAGGTTGTTCCAGATATCCTCCACCCTTTCTGTGAAGTAGTACTTCCTCACATCCCTCCTGAATCATGAGGTATTTAAAGGTTTCTATCATATCCCCTTCCTCCTCTCCTCCAGGGAGTACATGTTTAGCTCCTTTAGCCTCTCCTCATAGGGCCTTTTATGCAGATCCTGCACCATTTTTTTAGCCCTCCTCTGGACCGCCTCCACTTTATCTATGTCCTTCCTGAGATGTGGTCTCCGGAACCGGACACAGTACTCAAGGTAGAGTCTTACCAGTGATCTATATGGGGGGAGCACCACCTCCCTCTTCCTACTGGTGATACCCCTTCCTATGCACCCCAGCATTCCTCTAGCCCTTCTGACTGCCTTGTCACACTGCCTGGCCATCTTTTGGGGGAAATTGTTTAACTAGGAAAGGCACACTAAGCTGAAGCTTGTTTCTAGGTGCGACCAAGTGACTTGCTCGGGGTCACACAGTATGCAGCTGGGGCTGTGGGATTCAAACCCAGGTCTCCAGACTTGCAGCTCAGTGCCCTTAACCATTGTACTATACTGCCTCCTCCTTTAGCTCATCCAATATGATTACTGCAGGTCTCTTTCCTGATTGGTCCTTGTCAGTATCACTCCACTCATTTTGTACTCAGTTCCCAGGTTCCGACGCAAGAGACACTTTTTTAAAACAGAAGTTGCCTCCAAGACAGCCCTGCCTTGGAGGTAGGTCTGTCTCTGAAGCAGACATTATGAATAGAGCTGCCTCCCAGGCAGGGCTTTAACCTGTACAGCTAAAGAACTGAGCTACCCTGCTGTGCCAGCTTGGTGATGTAGTGGAAAAGGTCTACAGCCTGATAAACAAAGGACTGTGGGTTCAAGTCCAGACAAGATCGCCTCAGTTTCCCCTCTGTTAGAATTTCACTTGAGTGGTGATCTATGGTGGTGGCAGGTTTGCCTTGGAGGCAACTTTATAGATTCATAGATTCATAGACATGTGATGGCAGAAAACATTTAAATAAAGTGTCTCTTGTGGGTTTCTATGGCCTAAGTGCATTATTTTGCACTTTTTTGCATTAAAACCTGGGTGCCACACCCTTGACCACTCTTCCAATCTTTTTAGATCCCTACCAGTCCTTACACACACACACACACACACACACACACACACACACGGAGTGTCCACTCTATTGCAGATCACGGTATCATCCACAAAGAGGCAGACCTTCTCTTCCAGTGCTTCTGCTATGTCACTTATAAAGATTTTGAAGAGGACCAGTCCCGGCAGTGACCCCTGAGGTATCTCCTGGTCACTCTCCTTTTTTTCAGAGTGAACTCTGTTTACCACTACCCTCTGTGTCCTATCCACTAACCAGTTTCTTACCCCAGGTTACTGCCTTACCCACCCCCCGAGTTACCCAACTTGCTTACCAGTCTCCTGTGTGGAACAGTGTCAAATGCCTTGTTGAAGTCCAGATAGGCCATGTCCGTCACTCCTCCGTGATCTAACTCCTTGGTCACCCAGCCAAAGTAATCTATCAGATTTGCCTGGCATGACCTTCGCTCTGTGAAACCATGCCACCTTGGGTGCTGTAATCCCCTGGATACAAAACATTCCACAATCCTTTCCTTTAGTAGTATTTCCATTAATGTACCCACTACCAGTGTCAGGTTTATGATTGCCTGCCTCTTGCTTGCTACTGCTTCTGTGAAGTGGGACTACATCTGCCCTTCTCCAGCCAGTCCTCCGTGACCATGCTGGTCTCTAGTGATCCATTAAATAGGTCTATCAGAGGTGCAGCTAGTACGTCCCCGAGCTCCTCAGCATCCTAGGTGTACCCCTTCTGGCCCCATAGCCTTGTACACCTTCAGGTTTGTGAGTGCCTTCTGGACTCTCTCCTCAGGAAACAGACTAGTGTTTATTTCCCTCCAAGCAAAGTTTCTGACACCCTTGTGTGGTCCCCTTCCTTTCACTTCTTCTGTAAACACTGAAGAGAAGTATTTGTTTCAGATGTTTGCTTTTTCTTGATCCCCTCCATACAGTCACATCCCTCTCTCTTTAACTGTACAATCCCTCCCTCCCTTTGTTGTCCTTTTTTTCGATGATATATCTAAAAAATTATTGTCCCCTTTTGATTCTCCTAGAGCTATTCTTTCCTCAGTTTGCGCCTTTGTGCTCCTTACTGCCTTGCTTGCCTCCCTTTGTTTTCCCTGATACACTTCCCTGTCCTCCTCTCTCTGGTTCTCCTCTCCTTATACTTTCTGCATGCTAATCTCTTAGCCTTCACCTTTTCTGCTATCTCCTTTGAGAACCATAGCAATCTCCTCTTTTTTTTTTTGTACTATTTATTTATTGATTTTGCAAGCAAACATTACTCACATTACCATAAGATACAGGAGGATAACATATTAGATCCAGATACAAATTGTTCTCTTACAAAGAACTGTTAAAACACCTCCTTATTTGGTACAGCAAGGGAGGAACTACCATAATATTTTATATAAAAGAAGTAAACTACCATATGCATGCAGCCAGGAAGGCCAATAGGGAATCAAGTTTAGATTTAGTTTTCCAAAACGTCCTCATGACTAATTTAACTGATGGTCCGTTAGATTCCCTGTAATGAAGAAGAAAAAATTGTTACATATAAAAAATATCATCCTAAGCTCCCAGGAGACATAACCTAAAATGATATACAATCAAGTATTAATCTTAATCTGGCAGATAGCTCAGAAATATGGAGTTGAATAAAGAAACTGAGAGAATACTGGTTCAGACACTGCAAGTCCTCTATTAATAACATCGGCGCAAAGCCAGTGTCCATACATCAAATATCCTTGTAGCATACAGTCAACTCGGGCAGGCTTATCGCCATGCAACAGCTGTTTGATTACGAGAGGCACTAGTGAACACTAAAAGATTTCAAGACTAGAGAACATAAACAATGGCCTCTCAACTAAATCCCAGAATAGTTACTGTACAATACCATCTCAACAGTAAAGTTCAGTCTTCATCCGATGAAACCTGTTCGTCGCACACCCGCATCTCCTGTTCTGTATGATGCAGAAGTTTCTCCGCGTCCTTAACCTCATTAAAAAGGTACTGCAAGCTGTTCCAAGTAACCCGTAACTTTGCTGGCAGCAAGAGTTGGTGCTGAATTTTCAGCTGCCGAAACCTTTCCCTTAGGCCATCAAATGTTTTTCTTCGCTGGCGTGTACTGTAGGAAAGGTCTGGGAACAGAGAGAGGGTATCTTCTCCATACTTTAAATTTCTTCGGCGCCTAGCGATTCTGAGTGCTCTGTCCCAATCACCAATTCCCATGCAAACAATCAGAAATGTTCTTGGAATCTCATGGCCTTGTGCTGCTCGCCTCGGAGTAATGCGGTAGGCTTTTTCAAAAGAAAATGGAGGGTCCGAGTCGTCTAACCCCAGGATCTGTGGTAGAAATGTTTTAGCAAATTCTAGACTGTCCTTCCCCTCTACAGCTTCAGAGAGCCCAATAACCAGCAAGTTTCTTTCCCGTGTCTGATTTTCGACTGTCTCGAGTCGTTGGCATAGATGGGCATTTTCTTTTATGAGTTTAGTGGTGGCTTCAGTGGTCTTTAGAGTGGAGGCTTCAGATCGCCGGATAACAGATTCACATTGATCTATCTGAGTTTCAAGAATGGACACCCATGGAGTAAGGGAGTCAGATTTTTTACTGAGATCCTGTACTGTCTTAACAAGCTGGTGCAGGGTTGTCTGGATGGAGCTTAATGAAGCCTCTTCCAGTTGTTCATCACCAGACGTTGTGGTCCCACCACGTTGCATAGGCCGCTCTTCTCTGTTCGGTCTTTTGGGAGTAAAAAAAATCTCCCGTAGTAGCAGCAGAGCCCTTTGACTTGCCCATAGTATCGATCACAGGAATCCAAGCATTCCGTAAAGTAAGTTGTACTATCTGCCACTTGAAAATTTCTTGATTTTATTTAGTTTAATAAAAACTCTCCCAGGAGCTCAAGCTTCTTGCTGCTTCCTCTAGGCTGCTCAGCAGCACCCCACGTAATCTCCTCTTTTTCACTTTTGCTTATCTTCTTAACATAGTGGTTTGTTGCCTTTACTATGCCCTCTTTCAGTTTGCCCCACTTTTCCTACACCCCCCCCCCAGGTCACCCTACCTCTGCCAGGTCATTCTTGAGGCATTAAAATCATCTTAGTAAAATCAGCACTTCTGAAGTCCAGGATTCATTATTTTGTGGTTGGATTCTATGGCTATTCTTATGTTGAACCACACTGCATGATGATCACTGGTCCTCAGATAGCTTGAGATCTGCAACACTATCCCTGTTAGTATGCATCAGGTCCAGTATTGCCCCATCCCGAGTGGGTTCACTGACTAGTTGCCTGAGGAACACACCCTGCAGCAAGTCCAGGATGCCCCTGCTTCTAGCTGAAGGTGCAGCAAGGAGGCTCTAATTTATATCCATCAGATTGAAGTCCCCCACCAGCAACACCTCCCCCTTTTTAGCCATTTTGCCAATTGCTTCTAGCATTTCTTTGTCTAAGTTCTCTCCTGTGCTGGAGATCTGCAGAGCACACCTGCCTGAACAGAAGTTCCATTTTCTGACTCGTGTAACCCACAGCACCTCTGTCCCCCTGAATTCCCTGTATTTCTTTTACTTTTATGCTTTCCTTCACATAAAGCACCATATCCCCTCCTTTCCTTCCTACCCTGTCCCTTCTGAACATCATGTAGCCTGGTATAACCATGTCCCAGTCATAGCTGTCAGTGTACCTTGCCTCAGTAATGGCCACAATATCGAAGCTGGCCTCCACCATAATGGCCTCTAGGTCTGGGATCTTATTTCCCAGACTTCTAGCATTAGCACACATGGTCTTTCAGATTTTGTTAGCTTTATTCTTATTGCTACCCCCTTTTTCATTATGTTCCCTCTTCCTCACTCTTCAAAGACATCAACCACTCTGTGGTGGCTATAGCTATATTCCCTGCCATCAATAAGGTTTATGGGGTACATCACATAGCGTACGAGGTGCACTTCTCCGCCAGTGTTCGCCTCCCATGCACCCCTCAGAGTCCCCCAGCTGTCAGCCCTCTTCCCCATGCCCAAATGGCACAGCCAGTTGCCATTCCAGACTGGCAGCATACCTCTCCAGAGAAGTGTCCAATGGCTGAAGCTGTATCCAGGCAGGCAAGATGGTGTACATCACACAGCCCTGGTAGTGCAACAAGTGAAACTCAGACTACATACTTTAGCTGTCTGTGGGTTCTTCCAGCAGGGTATAAGTAGCCTCCAAAGGTACTTCACCCTCCTGGTGTGCACAACAGCAGGTCTTTGGTCTCCTCACTGGGTCTCAGCTAGCCTGGTTCACTTAGCCAATTGGCTTGATAGACTAACTGGCCACTCCTGCCAGTCTGCCACACTGTTGCACTCTTGTGAGCAACTACTTGTAGGACTGATGGCTTAAAAACAGGCTCTTCTAAGAAACGTGGCTGAGCCCCTACCCCAGTTAACACCTAGTCCTAGACCTCAGGGCAAAACATTTATCTCCTAGCCTCAGGCCTCGGGGCAAGACACAGCTTATTAATATTGCTCCTTAACTGTCTGTTGACCTCTGGCTGATCCCAGTTGCCTAGCAGACACTATCATTCAGGCTTCTTTCTACTATTTACCCTCCTTGATTTATTTTTCAATGTGCCTCTTATTAGACGGCCTTCACGCTTTGCTTGGTCGGGGGGGCAAAGCAAGGCTCAACTCATATGTAAACAAGCATTTGTCAATGCTGAACATGTTTGCTTGCAATGTATTTTCCCAGGCTAGTCCAGCTCAGATGCAATATCATATTTCCAGTAGGGTCCTGCTTTACCCATTTTTACACTGTAGTTACCCAGGATAGCACAGCAGAGACGCATGTCTTGTTTTCCGTAGGGACCCAGCTTTTATCAGTTTTACAATGTATTTTTCCCACGATAGCCCAGCTGACAGGCAATGTCTCATTTTCAGTGGGGTCCAGATTTTACAATGAATTTTTCCCTGGACAAACCCACATAGATGCACATCTTTCAGGGGGGTTCTACTGTACTGGGGTTCCGCTTTTTCACATTTTACTATACATTTACCAAGGACAGACCAGATGAGATGCAATGTCTCATTTGTAATGGGGTCCTGCATTTACACATTTATACAATGTAATTACCCAAGACAGTAGCGGTGAGATGCAATATCTCATTTTCAGTAGCACCCTTCTTTTAACCACTTTTACAATGTATTTACCTACGATAGCCCAGGTGAGAGGCAGTTGCTCATTTTCAATGGGTTCTAGCTTTCATGATCTATTTTTCCAGGATAGAGCAAGATAGATGTATACTTTCAGTGGGGTTCTGCTGTACTGGGTCTTGCTTTTACATATTTTTACTGTATACCTACCCAGGACAGAGCAGGCGAGATGCAATATTTCATTTTCAATGGCCTTTTACACATTTTTAGATTGTATTTACCCAGGATTGCACAGCGGAGATTCAATATCTAAAATTTAAATAAATTATACATAAATATCTTCTTTTCAGTTGCGGTACTTCTTTTACCCATTTTTACAATGTATTTAGTCAGGATAGCCTGGCTGAGAGGTAATATCTCATTTTCAGTAGGGTCCTGCTTTGACAATATAGTTTTGCCAAGACAGACCAGCCTAGATGCATGCTTTCAGCGAGGATCTGCTGTACTGGGGTCCTGCTTTTACACATTTTTACTATATATTTACCTAGAATAGATCAGCTAAGATGTAATATTTCATTTTTCATTCAGGGCCTGCTTTTACACATTTTTACTGTATATTTACCCAGAATAGACCAGCTAAGATACAATATTTCATTTTTCTGTCAGGGCCTGCTCTTACACATTTTCACACTATATAGTTTACCCAGGATAGCACAGCTGAGATGCAGTATTTCAATTTCAGTGGGGTTGTACTATCCATTTTTAGACTGTATTTACCCTGGATAGTACAACTGAGCTGCATTACATCATTTTCAGTTGGGGTCCTGCTTTTACACATTTTCACAGTGTAAACCACCAGGGTAGCCTGTGATATGGGCGAGTCACATTGAGCAACTCAATTTGTGTGCCTGTGATAACAGCGAGTGTGAAAGTATAGCGAGGGGTGCTAATAGTGAGTGTAAAGGTAGAGCAAGGGGAAGAATACAAGGACTTTGATAGGGAGCCATAGAAGTGAATCATATAGCAGGTTTTTGGGTCAGACACTTATTAGTTGGACTTTCGGTGTTGTGGTACCGGTCACTACCGCTGGTGCAGGAGGACCCAGGTTCGGACCTAACTAGGTGGGTGGCAATAATTTTTTTGTGGTGTTGTTTGTAGTTAGTTTTTTTTTTTTTTTTGCATTCCCCGACCTCCTGAATGTGTACTCCATGCTCTCCAGCCTTCTTGACTGTGGTCCCCAGTCCGCATGTTGCCCCCCCCCAGCATTCTCTCCCTGATGACTTGATTTCACTTCGAATAGCCCCCTCTCAAATTTTCCCCAGTACTCCAGTGTCAGCCCCCCCCCAAAGCTGATTATAATGGTAATGGGGTGCAGGAGGCAAAGTAAAATTTTAGTAGATAGCGCCCCCAGAGAGAACATTGAGGACCATCGCTGTTACTGGTTCTCAATGTAGCGCACGTTGACGTTTTGGTATTCGCCGATGTGCACTCACTGATGTTGCTATTGCTCATAATCCATTACTGAAATGACATGAAACCTTAAGCCAGCACAGCAATGCCAAGATGCAATATTTTGTTTTCAGTGGAGTCCTGCTTTTACCCTTTTGAAAATGTATTTCAGCAGTATAGCCCTGCTGAGATATAATCTCATTTTCAATGGGGTCCTGAATTGACACTTTTTTACACTGTAGTTACCCAAGATAGCACAGCTCAGCTGTGATATCTCGTTTTCAGTAGGGTTCCGCTTTTGTTCATTTTTACTCTGTATTTACCCAGGATAGCACATGGGAGATGCAGTATCTTGTTTTCAATAGTGGCCTTGCTTTTATCCATTTTTATAATGTGTTTACTCAGGATAGTCCTGCTGAAAGGCAAGTTCTAATTTTCAATGGTGTCCAGATTTTGCAGTGTATTTTTCCCAGGGTAGAGCAGCATAGATGAACATTTCAGTAGGGGTTCTGCTGTACTCGGGTCCTGCTTTTGCACATTTTTACTATACACAGTATTTAACCATGGCAGTCCTAATGGGATGCAATATCTCATTTTCTAGTGTCCTGCTTTTATGCATTTTTAGACTGTATTTACCCAAGGTGACACAGCAGTGATGCAATATAACTTTTTCAGTGGGGTCCTGCTTTTACACAAGAACAAGGGTTGTACTCCTCTTAGTTTAAAGAAATGCTGACCCCAATGTTTCAATGAAGTGCAATGACTTCTTCTGGGGGATTTCAATGCTAGTTTTTAACTTCAAAGCTGTAATGAGCAGAGACTGCGTTTATTCAAGTTTTCTGGCTCTGTGGCCTGGCTGTTATGAAATTGCACCTGTGTTCATGTTATGCTTTTTTTTGGAGTCTTGAATTAAAGTCTTGTGAGTGTATACAGATTGTTTGATCTTGGTGTGAGTTCACAGGTGCAATCTGGCAGTCATATTGCACCTGTGAAGACACACACTGAGATCAAAAACGCTGTGCACACTAAAAAGACATTAAACAGAAGCAGTTTCTGCTGCTTAGAGCTTTGAAATAAAAAAAAAAAAACTAGCATTGAAATCCCCCAGAAGAAGACATTACACTTTGGTGAAACATTGGGATGAATGTAAAATGAAGAAGACTGAAAAGAATTTAAAGGTGTTTGGGCATTTCTTTTGCCTAAGTGTGGTCCAACCCTCACTCTTGTGTGGTATCAGGACTTAGCAAGGACCAGCTCCACAACATTAGGAATCCATATATTGGTGATTGATATACCACCAGGAACTGTTACATTTTGGGGTCCTGCTTTTACTCGTTTTTAAATGTACTTACCCAGAATAGGCCAGCTTACAGGCAATATCTCTTTTTCAGTGGGTTCCTACTTTGTGATCCCAAATTTCCAACATAGACTTTTTATGACCCTCTGTTATAAGCAAGATAGTTGGAATTTTCTAAATCCTATCTGAAAGGTGATTTGGTGGAGTGACTATCAAAACAGGTTTGGGAGGGGATTTGAAAAATGACACTTGTCATGTTCATGAGGTAAGGTAAAAAGAGGGCTATGTTGACAACATGGGGCCAAAATCTGAAAAAATCACAAAGTTATCAGTAAACATTGGAAATAATTCAACATTTCTTCATAACTTCTTTATTATTTTACATTTTGAACCAAAGTTTTCAACATAGTCTTTTTATGCCCTCATCTTATGAAAAAGGTGAAAAATGACATGTTCATGAGATGGGGTAACACATGAGCTATGCTGAAAATTTGAGGCCAAACTTTGCAAAAATCACAAAGTTATGAATAAATGTTGAAAAAATTCAATGTTTCCTTAATCCTCATAACTTGTTGTATTTTGACCCCACATTTTTAACATTGTCTTTTTAAGATCCTAACTTATGATCAAGAAAGGGGGACTTTTTTAAAAACCTGTCAGAAAGGGGATTTTATGGCTTAACTGTGAAAATATGTTTCAGAGGGGAATTGAAAATGATACCCATCATGTTCATGAGGTGGAGTAAAAAGAGGGCTATTTTGAAAATGTAGGACCACAATCTGCAAAAATCACAAAATTATGAGCAAACTGGAAATACTTAAGCATTTCTTCTGAGAATATTGACATTCTGACTCTACATTTTCAACATAGTTCTTCTGTCCCCATCTTATGAACAAGACAGGTGGATTTTTAAAATCCTGTCCACAGGGTGATTTTGACAAGAAACTGCAAAAACATGTTTTGGGGGTATTTTGAAAATTTCACCTACCTTGTTCATGATGTGGGGTCCCAAAAAGGCTATGTTAAAGATTTGTTGTAAGAATGTTGCATGACAAAATTAGGAGTAAAGGTTTAAAACATATGTTGATTGGCAGCAGCAGTTGTGGGCACCATGGTGTTGCATCCTGTTTAGGAGGGTTAGAAAGCACTGGGGGTAAGCACCCAGGTGTTAGACTGTGGGGGGAGGACAATCACTATGTCAGACAGGTGGGTGGATACTGGTAGTGGGGTGAGGCACCTACTCCTGGTGATGTTTAAAGAGGAGGAGGGATGGGGGCAATTGCTGGATCGGGCTGGAGGGAGATATCAGCAGCAGGGTTGGGCACCTGCTGCCATTGATGTATAAAGAGTAGGTCTGGTAGGAGTAGGATACCAGTGGCAGGTTTGAATGAGATCCTACATTGCTAGTTATGGTTTGAAAATTGGATCAGGCGGGGGGCACTGGGGGCACTGAGGTTGAGGAGCTAATGCAGCTCTCAGGGACAATGAGATTTCAGCAACCAAGAAATGGAGATCCCTAGGATAGTTACAGGGACTAGTATGAACAGTGACATGAACTAAAGCAATCACATCTCTTCCTAACAGATATAGGAAAAGAGTTGTCTGTTGACATAGGAACAAATAAAATTTACAAGATATGAGGGTGTAGTTCTCCTGTAAGTAAGCAACAGCGCATGCCAATGTGTCCAATAAGCTAATTAACGCATGCCTTGGGAGCAGAGGAAGAGAAGCAAAAGCATACAGGAAGTGTATTAATTTGGCTTAATGCGCTCACTGGAGTGTGTCACTGTGCCTATAAAATGTCATTTTTTTTTTGTTTGTTTGAGTTTGATTTAGGAGTATTAGCTACTGGAAAACCACACAGTACATTTTGTGTATTAACACATGGTCATGTGTGTTGTACACAGTCAGTTGACTGGATTCCTCCAATGACAGTACAGGATTTTTCTTACCCATTTTATAACACATTTTACCTAACTAACTAAAACTATGATACTACTAAGTTTGATTCTCTCATTTGACTACATGCACATCAGATGGGAGACTCCTTTTCTCATCAGTTTCATAAGTTACTATAAAGATGAGCAATATAGCCCACTGTGGACCATATTTTACTACACACTGTGCCAGAATGGTGCACCTGCTTACAGATTGCCATTCGTGTACTTTAGTTGCTGAAACCAGCACTTATTTAAAATCCTTTTTCATATTCCACAAAAAAAAAATGATAAAAAAGGCCCAGTCCTGATGCAAAAAAAAACTTTTAAGTCCAAAGGCACAGTGCAGTTGCAGCAGAGATACTGTAAATACTGGTATGTACAGTGACTAGTGTTTTACCCCCATGTCAGAGGACTTCTTAAGAGTGCTTAACCACACATTAAAATCCACCCCAGCTCTCATGATTGTTCCGTTAACATGAACATGGAACAGTTTTTGTAATGTTTTTGTATTTAAACTGATATTTTAATAATTTTTTAATGGAAATTGGAAAAAAGATTTTAACTGAGCAGTGGAGGTCTCAGCAAATATATTTTTTGCACAAAGTGCACATGTGGCAGTCTGTAAGTGGGTGCAGTGAGTACTTTCTATTTTTATGGTAGCACCACCTAGAGTAGGTTGCAGTTGCTTCCAGTGTGAGAAGAAATTGTTTTTTAATACAGTATCAGACCCTTAATGTGTTTACCTGTCTATAACAGAAGATATACAGTATCATGTAAAAAGAGCCATTAGTGGTATCTGTACTGGGTAATGAAAATGTATTTTTCCGCCCTTACTTGTGGAACATGGGTGTTGGAAAATCCAGCAGTTCCACTTTTACCATATCATGTAAGTGGCCCAAGCGATTTATAGCATTTGACTGCAGCAGTTCACATAATGCATAGTACCATCATTGTTATAAATAAAGATGTGAGTATACCTATATTAAAAATACCAAGCAGCATGAGTAATAGAAATAGGCAGACGGTGTTCCAGGGTCCCACAGATGCCACTAGACAGTGTCTTTTGTTCATTTGATAAAGCTAATTTAAACAAAAGACTATCTGACCCTATTTGCTTGCTAAATGGAGCCACTAATGTGCCAGGAGAGACATTTGGTGAAATAAATAATTATTATTCTACCAGGATAGAAGCAAGAGTGTAACTAGAAATTTCCACACTCTCTTCAACTGCTGTCCCCCCATTAAGAAATTGTACACATCCTGTCCAACTGCTGCCCCCCTCCCCCCAAACAAATCAGATTGTTCAGCTGGGTTGCTGATGCAGCAGTAAGGTTTCAGCCTACAGCACCAACATCTCAGGTTTTGGAACAGACCTGAGAGCTGGAGGGCGGGGGGTGGGGTGGGGAAGAATGATTGAGCATCCAAGGGACAGTCCCCCTTTTCTTGGAGGAGGGTGGTCAAGTGCCCGGTGCATGACTGACCTCTGGGAGGCAGCTGCTGGCATGTACGTGATAACTAGAGGCAGTGACAGATGCCAACATTCGTACCTTTGACATCATTGCACATCCAACCTCCTGGGGTGTAAATGGTGGAAAAATGGTGCTGAGCAGGAAGCCATCCACCTCACGCTGCAGGTCCCATACCACCCCCATGGCACCACCAGGGATGTATACCGGCATCCAATGGGAGGGTGAGCCCCCTTCTGAAGGCTCCACTCTGGGGGGTAAGTCAGGATGTGACCTCTGAATGGCAGCATTCCTGGACCACATTCCAGCATCCAACAGGTGTTAGGGTCCCTCCTGTGGCCCCGTTCTGGGGGGCGTAAGCCAAAGAGTATCCCTGCTGGGTAAGTCCATGGTAGATAGGAGAGGGGGCCGAGCCCGGGGCTGGATCAATGAGGGCCAGTCCTTGAGGGAGCAAAAAGTGCAAATAAAAAAAATCAGGTTGTTATCAGATGACACATCTAATCCCTAAACAGGTTTTTACACATATCTATGTTGTAAACAATAGAATAGGTACAGACACTACTCAGTAGCCTTCACTAACTCTAGTACTCCAGATAAGAACGATAATGGTGCAGACGATTTGGTGCAGATACTCACAAAAAGTCCAACAATGCATACAGTGAGTATGTCTGCCTACACCCTTGGATAGAAGACATCCAACCTGAAATAGAGCTAGCTGAATGGCTAGCTACTTATTAGAATTTTTATTTATTTGAAATTTGTTGACTGGGTAGTCCCACTGAGACAAACTAGCCCTTTTTCAGGGCCGACCCATAATTAATTATAATCAATAACAAAAAGTACATACAGGATCAAGTGCACAAGCAAGATCAGATAAGGTATTACAATACTGCAAAAATGAGGATGACATTGTTGTACAAATCATAGCATGCAAATGATTTTCAAGGTTAAGTACACTTCGAGTTACATTGCACAACTCCAATACAAGAACACGAGTCAAGGTTACAGCATAATTGACTGCAAGGCTTGCCACCTTAACAAACAGCACCGTAACACACATGAACCATGTGGCATTATACGGCCAAGTATAAAGTGCAGTAGGCATTGTCACCGACTGCATTTATAACCAAGTTCGAGACTGACGACATTGTTGTACAAATCATAGTAGCGGTGTTTTGCCTGGATAAATAAAGACTGATTGATTGAATGATTGATTGAAGTGAGCCTTGAGGATATTCTTGACTGCAACTGCAAAGGAGCGATTTAGCACATCCAGCGGTAGGCTGTTACAGAGGGATGGTGCTGAAATTGCAAAAGACCTAACTCTTGCATATGTCCTGGCCCTCGAGACCTCCAGTAGCAGGCAGGTTGAGGATCTTAGTACACTTCTTTGGGTTTTAGTCTTAAAGAGCTGGTGACACGGTTAGATTAACTTTAACAAAACATAATATTTAGAAACAGTCCAGCTTGTTCTTTCCATTGGTTCTATATTTCTCCTCCCCATTATTTATTACTGAGGTAATTTATATGAAAACAGAATATCTGCTCCTGAAGAGTTCATCTATTCCTGCTGCTTTCTCCTTACCTAAAGTCATAGAACACTGCTTGTGACCTCAGTTACTCCCATGGCAACAGACTGTGATGTCACAACAGAGAAGTATGACTTGGAGTAGGGAGTAAGATATAGAAGAAGATGAACTCAAAATAAACTCTAAGGGACAATGATCATTTATTCATATACATTTCCTTAGTAATAAATTATGGAGAGGAGAAATACATAAAATGTAAATGGAATGCAAGAAGAATTGTACCTAATTATTACGTTTTTAAAGTTTTCTTTGAGATATCAGTAGCTCTTTAAGGCTGCCATGTAGACTTGAAAGTATAGCAATTTTGGTTAGCTTGAAGGCAAGGCAGAGGACCAGAGAGGCTGACCTTTCAATCAATCGATCAATCAAAATCTTTATTTATCCAGGTGGGCACCATTGAGCAGGGCTCATTCGCAAGATGGACCTGGTCATACAAAAATCATAGTACAGTAATATGGTAAAACATAATGCAATATTATACAAAGAAGAAAAATATACATATGTACATCAACATTTGAGTGAGAGGGTCTTTACAACAGATAGGCTCATAACTGGGTACAGCCGGAATGTTCACTTAAAAGGAGAGAGAAAGGCAAGAAGAGGGATACCAGCTTAGGAAGAAATGACAGGGTTGGAATAGTTAACTGGCATACTTCAGGAAAGGGGGGGGTGGAACTTGGTCATGGCTAAAGAGAGGCAGAGAAGCCAGTATTTTGGTAAGGAGAGAAAGGCAGGGGCAGAGGCAGGGTGGGAAGCAGGATGGGCAGGAAGGAAACTGGAAAATAGGTGAGCTAGCGATGTGAGAAACATTTGCAGGATTCCTTCACGGAGCAGTCATAGAGTGACTTGAAAATATTCAGGCTAACAGGACAGCTCAGCTTCAAGTTTTTTTTTGCATATTGTTCCACAAGGAAGGCAATGAGAAACTTATAGCAGCTCTGCCAAAACGAGATTTGACCTTAGGTAATTGCAAGGCAATTAGGGAATAGTTTCTTAGAGCTTAGGCACCTATCACATTCAGGGGAATACAATCAGAGAAGTATAGGGGGAGCTTGTTGGTAACCGCTCTGAAAGCCCATAGAGCGGCATTTCTATTTCTCCTATAATGAAGGGAAGTCCAGTCCACCGCAGTGTACAAGGAGCAATGGTGTGTGGAAAGTGGAAGGCCCGTTATGAACCTAATTGCTCTGTGGTATAGGGTGTCCAACTTAGCCAGGGCAGAGGCAGTACAATGGCTATAGAGAAGGTCAGCGTAATCTATTAATGAAAGGAATGTGGCTTGAACCAACCACTGCTTGGCATCCCTAGTAAGGAAGTGGTTACTTCTGTAGAATAGTCCTAGTCTTTGTCTTAGTTTCTTCTGTAGTTCTTCAAGATGTTTAGAGAAGGAGAGTTTGTGATCAAGCCATACACCCAGGTATTTGAATTTTGGCACATACTCTAGATTTTCTCCAAGTACTGTGGTAATCTGAGGGATAGCCCCAATGCAAGTGGGGTTCACCGCATAGGAGGAAGGGGAAAAGAGCAGCGCTTTTGTTTTTTTCGCATTAAGCAGAAGCTTTTTGCTTATGAGCTGGTATTGCAATAGGTTAAATCTGGCTTGGAGGTCTTCACAGGCTGCTTTCAGCATAGGACGACTCAAATAAAGTACTGTGTCATCAGCGAACAAGTGGATATTGGCCTTATTGATGTTGTCATCGATGTTGTCAATGTAAACCGCAAACAACAGGGGACCAAGGATAGACCCCTGAGGCACACCTCTCTGTAGGGGTTTATGTGGCAAAAGATCACCTTTAGCTTTAACCTGCTGTTTCCAATCTGCAAGGTAGTCGGCAAACCAGCACAGAGTTAGGATCCAGACCTAGGTTACATAGGGAGGAAAGAAGCAGGCTATGGCCGACTGTGTCGAAGGCCTTACTTAGAGCCAAAAAAATGGCACAGACAAAATTCCAATTGTCAAGGTCAAGGAGCCAATCATTAGTCACTTTTGCTAGGGCAGTTATGGTGCTGTGCTTTGCTCTGAATCCAGACTGCACTGGGTTTAACAGACTCCTGGTTTTAAGGTACGCCCTTAGCTGACCACTCACTATCTTTTCCAATAATTTAGACAGAATGAGGAGGAAGGAGATCGGTCTATAATTAATAAGGTCGCAAGGGTCACCTGATTTGAGCAGAGGGATGACATGGGCTCCTTTCCATTGTGAGGGGAGGCTCCCCTGGGATAGTGACACATTGAAGAGGTGCGTGATTGGCACTGCCAACACATGGTATGCACATTTCAGAAAGTAAGGCCCTATAGAGTCTGAACCTGCACCCTTCTTGATATCCAATTGCAGCAATAGATCTTCAACCTCTTTTAGAGAGGCAGGCAGGAAGGAGTGGGCCTCTTTGGTAGCAGAAGACTTGTGAAACAATAATCCCTGCTGAGTGTGGATGGCATTAGCAGGGAATGTGTCAAATGCTAGCCCAGCAGTTGGGAAATGATTATTGAGGGCTTCCAGTATCTCTGATCAGTCTGAAATGGTGTTACTACCGGATATAATTTTTGATGGGGAGGGAATTTCCAGGCGAATGACCAGACATGTCCTTTATTATTTTCCAAAATTGTGAAGGATTCCTTGAGGCAGAGTCTAGCTCAGTGCGATAGAAAGTGGCCTTGGCTGCTCTGACCAACTTGGTGCATGTATTGCGTGCCCTCCTAAACTGACACCAATCCAAGTCATTCTTGCTTCTGCGTGCTTTTTTCCAAAGCATATCCCTATCTAGCATGGAAGCTTTGAGTTCTGGTGAAAACCAGTGGCAAGTGTTGCTCCTTACACATACCTTTACCATGGGGGCATGCCTGTTTAAGGCCACAGTTAGCCAAAATGGTTAATGAGGCATATACTATCTTTCATGAAATACTAAGTAGAAATCCTGCCATCACAGGGAATGTTTCAATTCGTCGAGGTAGGCAAACAAGTCGAAGTTGCATTTACAATCTTGATAGAGAACTTTGCTACAAACTGTGGATTATGCACAGATCTGATGCTGATGATGAAACAGTGATCGCTGATGTCAGAGAAAAATGTTCCGACATGGGAGAACAGGTGTGGTTTGTTAACCAAAATAACATCTAAAAGGGTGCTGTTACTAGGGTTCTTTTTATTTGGATGAGTGGGTTCACCAATGAGTTGCACCAGCCCCAAGGTGTCACAAAAGGATTTCAAGGGAGCCAAGGCTTTTGATAACCAGTCGTAGTTCAGATCACCAAGAATAATAGTTTCCAGCGTACTAAGCCCCAGGGCAGAGCTTAGATGTGACAAGAGATGTGATCCTGAAGACGGAGGCCTGTAATAGCCTATTACACAGAGTGCGCAAGAAGGTGATAGTTCAACCTTTAGGGACAAGCATTCAAATTTATTAGGGGGGGAGGAGGATGATTCTAGACATGATACAAAGAATTTGTCCCTGACATAAATCACCACCCCTCTGCCTCTCGATTGCCTATCAGCTCGGAAGAGCAAATAACCTGGGATGTTGATTTCCCTGTCAGGAGTGGCTGGTCTAAGCCAGGTCTCAGTGATCACCAGAACATCAGGTAGGGTGTGGCTAACCCAAGCCTGGATTATGGTGAACTTTTTAAAAAGGTTGTAGACATTGACATGCAGGAATGACATTCCTTTAATTCCAGCAAGGTCAGAGGGAGAAGCAAGGGTATCTAGAGGCCCTGGGTTGAGCTCAACACTGCCTGAGCACAATAGCAATAGCAGCAAAATCCTTTTTAAGGCAGCAAAAGTTAATTTGTAGTCTTTGTTCTTTGAGCATCTGGGAGGGCGGTACAGTTGAACATAGTTATCTCCACTCCTGGTGCTATACTGACCTAGGGTTGCAGCCACTAGAATCCTGACAGAAACATGCCAGGAGAAGAAAGTATCAAGATGGGAAGGAGGAGTACCCTGCAATGGCAATTCGGGAGATGTCCCACTTCCAGGCAAATACAGCTGTATGATCCAGTAATCATGTAGAAATTCATGAGAGAAGTTGTTGAGCACATAACAGGGAGAGGCGCAAACCTCATCCCCCCCTGGGAGGAATGTGAGGTCTGATAGAGAGAGCAGGGCACTAGCAAGACGAGGGACATACAGAGGAGCCAGTTTAGAGCTGAGAGAATATCAATGATGGTCTCTAGGCTCAGCTGCTGCCACAGAATGTGTCACTGTGACACAGTACCTTTAGTCTGATTAGCTCAGAACCATGGAGGAGCTGAAGGAGTGGGGCACCATTTATTAAAACAGGCAGCAGTGTGGTGGAAGTAATGACCAGCTGAGCTTCACTACTGAGGTATGCATTAAGTCTGCATAAAAGGCCAGGATTCTGGAGAAGTGACCTTGTCACAAATTCAGCATGAGGTTTCAGCACAAGTTCTTTGTCTAGTCATACCTTAAGGTATTTCATAGTCAGTCACTTCCAGCTGAGTACCAGTCAGTGAGGCTAGATGGAGTAGGCAATGTCATTCTTTTCCCAGGTTCCTGAACCTGAAGAGCATGGCTTTGGTTTTCTTGACATTCAGGACAAGCTTATTGTCTAAGAACCATCCCTCCAATTTCTTGAAATCAGTGTTAAGATCCAGGTTTATGTGATTTACATCTGTTGAACTTCTGTACAACATGGCATCTTCCACTTGCAACTGCAGTTTGACCCCCAAGTTGTCAGGTGCATCATTTATAAACAATGAAAACAGCAGTGGGCTCAGAACTGAGCCTTGGGGCATCCCTGTAGCTAGTTGATTTAGGTTAGACACACAACACCACCATTTCACCAGTTGCTTTCCATCTGTTAGGTAGTGCCTCAACCAGTTGCATGTAAAGTTGTTGAGCCCAAGATGTTTGAGACTAGACAGCAGGAGCTCATAATTTACAAGGTCAAACACCTTGCTTAAGTCAATGAATGTAGATTCAGTTGCTAGCCCACTGTTCCTAGCATCAAATCTGAAGTGAACCAGACAAGAGCAGTATCCATGCCATCTTTTCTCCTAAAACCATGTTGTACATCAGACAGGGAGTGGTGGAGTTTCAAGTAGTCCTGGAGCTGGTTGTACACTAACTTATCTTGGATATTTGCTAGTACGCTAATAAGGAGAGAGAGATACATAGATACACAGACAGTGTCGGCAGATAAGGGCCTATGGCTCACCCAGTCTGCCCATTTGAGCTTGTAAGTTCAGTTTATGTTTTCCTAGCAGTCTGTTGCCCCTTACCCCTGACCTCCAGAATTCCTTTATGTCTATCCCATGCATTCTTAAATCCCATGATTGTTTCAGCCCCCACCACTTCCTCTGGCAGGGTGTTCCACTTGTCCACCACCCACTCTGTGAAGAAATTCTTCCTCACGTTTCCTCTGAATCATCCTCCCTCCAGCTTCATCCCATGCCGTCCAGTCCTCGAACATCTTTTTCACTTAAAAATAGTGTATTCCTGCATCCTGTTCCTCTCTGTAAGATACTTGTATGTCTCTATCATATCCCTTCTCTCCCTCCTCTCCTTCAGGGAGTACATGTTCAGTTCCTTCAACCTGTCCTCATAGGACTTGTGATGCAATCCATGCACCATCTTTGTTGCCCTCCTCTGAACCTTCTCTACCCTGTCTATGTCCTTACGTAGGTAAGGTCTCCAGAACTGTACACTGTACTCCAGGTGGGGCCTCGTTAGTGTCTTGTATAGTGGAATTATGACCTCCCTTTTCCTGCTGGTGATGCCCCTGCCTATGCATCCCAGCATCCTATTTGCTTTACCTGCTGCCTTGTCACACTGTTTCCCTACCTTGAGGTCATCAGAGATGATAACCCCAAGATCCTTTCCTGCTTGGTGCATGCTATATCCTCACCCCCAACTGATATATTGTGCCAGAGTTTTTGTGCCCCATATGCATTATCTTGCACTTCTTTGCATTGAATTTCAACTGCCAAACCCTGACCATTCTTCAAGTTTCTGCAGGTCCCTTCTCATTCTGTCTACACCCTCTGGTGTCTACTCTGTTACAGAGCTTTGTGTCATCAGCTAACAGTGAAATTCTGCCTTCTAGGTCCTGTGCAATGTCACTGATGAAGATGTTGAATAGGACCGGTCCCAGCACTGATCCCCGTGGTACCCCACTGGTCAATCTTCCGTCTGTGGAGTGACAGCAATTTACCACCACCCTTTGTGTCCTGCCGCCCAGCCAGTTACCTACCCACCACACTACTGTCCTGCCCACACCCATATTCCCCAGTTTGTATAATAGTCATCTATGTGGCACAGTGTCAAAGGCCTTGCTGAAGTCCAGATAGGCCATGTCCACTGCCCTCCCCTGATCCACCTCCCTAGTCATCCAGTCAAAACATTCAATGAGGTTGGTCTGACATGACCTCCCCCTGGTGAAACCATGCTGCCTTGGGTCCTGTAGTCCATTGACAACCAGATGTTCCACCAATCTCTCCTTCAGTAGTGCTTCCATGATCTTCCCCACTACCGAGGTGAGGCTGACTGGTCTGTAGTTCCCTGCTTCCTCTTTGTTCCCACTCTTGTATAAGGGGATTACATCTGCTATCCTCCAGTCTTTGGGTACCTCCCCCTGTTTCCAGTGATCGGCTAAACAGGATAGCCAGAGGTTCAGCCACCACCTCTCTTAGTTCTTTAAGGACCCTGGGGTGCACCCCATCTGGCCCCCTTGCTTTATCAACTCTTATTACTTCCAGTTCCTTCAGGACCCTTTCTCGTGTAAAGGGTCTTGTGTCCATTTCTGCACCATTCTCACCCCCTTGTAGTCAATAGTTGTCAAATGGATCTTTAGCACCATCTTTATGTATAGATATCTCTGTGTCAGTTTTCTATCTGTCAGGAATGGATCCCAGTAGCAAAGACTTCAAAGAGATTCCTGAGAAAAGTTGTGATAATTGGAGTAGCAGTTTTCAAGAATTTTGGCTCCAGTTTGTCATATCCTGGGGACTCATCAGATCTGACCCTTCTTAGCTATGAAAGCACTTCCTGCCTGGTAATTAAATGGAAGTGAAACCAAGGAGATGTTTGGTCAGAGTTTAGGAGACCGTTCAAATCCCCAGTTTTTGGGGCTAAGTATTTATTCAGATCAGTGAAGAAATTATTAAAAGCATCAGCTGATGCAACTGGTTCAGAAACAACATGCCCATCAGTGGCAATGTAAAGTACAGTAGCTTCAGAGCACCCTTTCCAGAGACAATTGATCTATTTCTAAATGTTTTCTAGGTCAGATAAGATTCTTAATATATCTGTATTTAGCATTTTTAATATTCTGTTTACAAGAGTTTCTTAACATCCTATCTTTGTACCAGTCAGCAGTTAACACCAAATGCTTGTACTGACCCCAGGCCTCGTTTCTGAATCTCATTGTTCTGTAGATCACAATCCAGCCACTTACAGCAACAGCTTTTGACCATATGCTGTTTTGGGGTACCCAAATAGTAGGTCTCTCACCTGAAACTCTCAATAGGCAGTGAACAGAGCTATGACCTTGGATGGTGGCACTATTCTAAAGATATTGAGAGGAGCAGGTTATTCCCTTTCTATTGACATATATGAAATAAACATCAGTATACCATCATGCAGGCTCCTTCAGGTTGAAGACTGATTGGCTACAGAAGACCATCACTTATAGTGCTGTACAATACGTGTAAAGAGTTATGTGAAAGCACTTCAACTGAATCCTGTGTGACATACTCACACACTGTGTAGGTATGCCATGGTTTGCTCTTTTCTGACCCCTTTCATTTAACTGACTTCTTTACCATTGTTCATTGGGCTGCTGAAACATCTTTCCAGAATAACAGGAATAAAAAGAAAATAGTTGATAGCAGCCTTTCTTTACAAGCAAGACGTCTTTTCACAGTAGAGTCGCACCCTTTAAGCTTTTAAGTCTGGGCTTACAATTTTTCAGGCTGTCTGAATCTGGGTTCCATGACCTTGGCAATTATACATGGAGGCCCAGTCTGGGTACTGAACACCCACCCCATCCCACTTCCACTCCCATCTCCACCCTCAATCTGTTCTTAAACAAGCAGCACATATAATTTTCTCAGGTGATCTGAAACCACTGCATCACATTTATTACTGCTGAAGTCTGATGGCATAAAATGAATACTGCATCGCTACTACTGCTGCTGCTGCTTGTGGCAAATAACCTTTAGTGTACACCAGTCTGAAAAACCACAATGGGCAGCTTAAGCTGACTGATGATAGAAGAAAATTATAAGAAAGAATTAATGAGACAGGATTACATTGTCAACCACTAAAGAAATTGAATGCCTCTTCTTTTCAATAGCTTTAAACAAGTCTTGCTTCATACCAACGTTCTTTAGGGTATTACAAGAAGTAGGCGTTGCCATGGGAAAGCACTGATGCGTGATGGCAAAATCAAGTTTTTTTTTTATTTTTAAATGTCTTTTTTTACACAAGGGAACAGAATTGTTGTTCATTATGTTCAAAGTCCAGTGAACTCTTTCACTTTAAAGATGTTCTTTACATATGAGACCTGACTGTTATAGTGAGGAGGATTGACATGGATAATGACCAGTACTATCCTATAAAAAATATTGTGCATATAGGGTGGAGTCTGTACTAAACAAATACATTAGTTGGTTGATTATTAAAAATCTTAAACATTTCAGAAGTAATAATACAAACGAGCAATAGGCTGCAACACAAACAGTGGATGTTTTATCGTGACATGTTATCCCATTTGTGATGAGATGTGACAATATTTTTAGTTCTCAAAGTTCAGATGGTGCCTCATGATACAGTAGCACCACATCCAAGAGTTCCTTTAATGCAATCACGAACAGAAATGCCTGTGTCATTGAAAAACGTTCATTTTATAAATGGGGTACAGTGAAGCCACTTACAGTGGATTTGTTGGTGTTAGTGCATTTCATCTACTATAGCCAGCATTCAGATTAGCTGGTAGTATTTAGTACGTGGTGTGGTGTGTGGAGCTGTAAGAGTGAGCATCCGTGTACTTAAGGGTAGCAAGGAAAGAGTGTAGGAGAGAGAATGTCAGGGTACAGCAATCTTTGTTTTCTTTCTATGCGAGTTAAAATACTTACTTATTTCAGATTAAAATCAAAAGGTAATGTGAAGGGGATTACTGTAATGCTTATGCAACCACATTAACTGAGTTGTCTAGCAATAGGGCTTTCTTGAGGCTACTGAGTTTTTGCCCAAATCTCTGACCCATTCCAAAATAAAATAGTCTCCTGTCATCCTGGCAGTTCTGTTATGCCTGTATATAATGGGCAGGTAGCGCATGTCACGGAAACACCTCTGCTGTGCTTTGCACAGCTGTTGATACCTACAAGTTCACATTTCTTGATCTCTGTCATACCGCAGCACACAAGAACCGAGATCTGCTCATTTGATTTGTTTATGGACTTGTGGGAGTTCAGATATAAATGTTAGGGTCCTATGCCCTTAAGACCTGAAAAACACACCAGTTTCACTGGCACTGAACACATTTGCTGGATCAGACCCAGATGGGATGTCTGGCGGAACACCCTGAAACTGGGAACTAGCATTGGCATGGTCTGTATTTAGTTTTCTCACCATGGGCACAGTGGTAGCAGATGTTCCAGCTCTTCCATCGCTAGAGACCTCCTTCCATGGGGTTAAAATCAACCTCCCCAAGCCTACAGCCAACTGCTTGGCTTTCTGTAAAAGAAGTGGGCTGCTAATCAGTGCATCATGCTCTCACACATTACAAAACCATTGTAGCAGCGTCTCCTCCACCTGTCTATCCTTCCCATCTAGTTTTAATTTTTAGTTCAGGTTTTGACATGCATGCTGTTTGACAAGCAGTGTCCTTTGCACAAATGAGGTCTGATACAGTAGACCTTAGGAGGGTCAGATGAACAGCCAAGTCCCTGATACTCATTTTCAGGAGGGAGTCAATTTCCCTTTAAGATTTCAACCTTTCTAGAAAGTGGGAGGGTAGCACATTTAGGAGCCATTATACGAAATGCAATCCTTCAATGCAATTCTGACTCTGAGGTAGAAATCTGCTCAAGCTGGCACAGTTAGTATAGAAAGTATATGCTAATACAGTGCACCCTTGATTATCTGCCCTATGCTGTACAATCAAAATCAGATAGATAATCGAGGATGGCGGTTAATTGAGGGTAGAGGATGGCAGTTAATCGAGGGTAGTGGATAATAAGGGGCAATAGAATAGCAGACATTTTGTACAAACAAAGTGTGCAGTGTGTGTAAATTGATACATCTGAGCCAGCTGGATATTTGCTAAAACCTGTGATATTCACTATATGGTGTATAAAACACTAGCACACAAAGTATGTGTTAATACTGTATGTGTAAACTGATGCACCTGAACCAGCTGGATGGCCTCTAACAACGGTTTGTGATGTCCACTATATACAGTGTAAAACCCATTAAGGGCTATTTATTTATTTAGTTTTTGTTAACCAGGTACAGTAGGTACGCTGGACAATAAATGCCTTTTTTCAGGCATAGTCTAGGAGGCTGCAAAAGACAGTTGAAATTCAAAAAGTAGCAAAGGTAACAATGCAAAGTGCAGAAGAATAGATACAAGGAAATGTGTCCTAGTAACAGTGACATCACCGCAACAGGTAAAGTTAATACTTCGCACAGATGGAGCAACAATGAGTACAATGAAAACACATAATGCAGCCCGTATATTACACAACAGATTAAGATAACACATATAACAATCTGACAAGAAAAAAAGCAAGGCATACACACTAGAAACATTACAATACAAGAATACCCCAACAGAACAAAGTATCAGGTACCTGAACATTTATCTGTGGAACTTAAGAATTTGTGAAGCTCTTTCTTAAAATTGGGGTGGGACTAAGAGACCTGAAGATAATGAGCGAAGGAATTCTAAGCCCCTGGAGTAAAGATGGCAAACAAGCAGCACTTGGGTATAGTCAGGAGTGACAGATCATTGGATCACAGGGGATAGGCCTAGTCTGAAGACATCAACAGGGCTGCCAATGCTGCAGGTTTGGATGACCCAATAATACTGTCGATGACACAGCCCAAGGTGCATAGCCATCAAGAGGGGGAATATAGTCAATCATGACTGGAGTACAGTGTACACTGGTCTGACAGTTGGATAGCAGAGAAAGCAAATCAACATATGTTGTTGTAAGAGACATTCCACTTCAATAGGCTGCATGCACTGGCCTGAGAAAAAGAAGCAAGCCCATACGTAATACTGACAACTACTGGAGGGCTCCTCTGAAAGTGGGATGTCTGCTACAACAGCATTTGCAGTTTTGCTCTCTCTTTACCCAGACTTACTCACTGATGCACACTATACTCCAGTCTGGGATGGTTTACCCCCTCAGCCTTCCGTCAGTTTACTTCCTACTGTTTTGTAAAGAATATAATCTCCTCCCAGATACCTGACAAATTGGCTCTACTGCTCAAACCTGTGACCTCTGCCTACCCACTGAGATCAGAAGACAAATCCCTTCTTGTCCAACTGAGATGTAAAACCAAAATGGGGGAGAATGCTTTCTCTAGCTGGGCCCCTAAACTATGGAACTCCCTTCCTCTGAGTCTAAGCATCTCCCCTTCTCCCCACAGCTTCAAAAAGGAGCTTAATATGGCTCTTCTAAGCTCTGAACCCTGCTCCTGTTCTCTATCCACCCACTCCTGTACTGGTTCCTCTTAGTTGCCTACCGGCTCCAACCTCTACTACTCTCAAAACCTGCCTGGAAATCTTGCTATTTCCTCTCTTCTAGCACTTACTCACTAGTTGTATGACTTAGGACTGTTAGTTATTTGCACTTGTATTCCTGGTTTGTTACTACGTATAGATTCCTGCAAATGTACTGTCATTGCTGAAAATTTTGTGTAAGTGTACTATGTCTGACTTCTACTTGTTCTCATGATGTTTTCTTGTATCTACTATTGTCTACCCACCCTTTATTGTAATCACCCGGGTTGTACCTGAAAATAGGCAGCTATGCTGTCTAGTGTACCTACCTGGTTAACAAAAACTAAATAAACAAAATAAAAATGTAAGGCTCGGCAGCAGGACTCCCTGGGCTATTGCAAGCCTTGCAGCAAGAGTCAGAGCATAACTGATTCTATGGGCAAGCCCAAGCTTAGCATTTATAGACTTGGAGATGTTCGAGATGTGCAGGGTAAAATCGAGGGCAAGATCTAGTGTAAGGCCTAAATACTTAAAGAAAATAACCATGGAGTGGGAGGAGCCATCTAAATAATGGATGGCTAAGCCAGTGGCATATACCCTTAATCTAGGTGCAGATCCAGAAAGCATGGCCTGGGTTTTATTTAGAGTTTAAGACAAGCAGATTGTGAACAAAGTCAGGTCTTAACTCTACCAAAGCCAGCACTGAGCTGAATGCTAATGTCACTTAAACTCTTGGAGCTAGTGTATAGCACCATGTCAGTGTATAGTAGAGTTTTACAGAAAGATGGTGCATTGAGGGTACCATTAACGAAGATGGAAAAAGCAATGGATCCCATATGGAGCCTTGGGAAACACCAGCAGTGATTGTAGGGCAGATTTGGCCTGGTTAGCCTTAACAAATTTCTGCCTGTCACTAAGATCGCCAGAGAACCACCTATTAAAGTGGTATAACAGGGTCCATGATAAGTGGAGTACACTGTATTCCATAACTGATGCTGCCTTACAGATAGTTTTTTCTTCTTGTGCTACCACTACACCTTGAAAAGCTGGTAAATCAATCAGAAAGTACTGAAATGCATCACAGCATCTTACAGTTTAATCATTCAGCACCCGAGTAGCAGTTCACTTCATGCTGCCTAATAGTCTTGAGAAAAGTAAAAAAAAATGTATTCCATAAACATAAAAATATTCAGGAGAAAGAAAAAGAACAAAGGAACTTGTTAATACATGTCATTGACTGAAGCTCTAGCTCTGTCAAAAGTTGAATATTTAATTTGTAATGGGGTCTAAACCAGGGACTGGATTTTCCAATCTCCCCACCCCCAAAAAAGTCCTACAAGCTTTAACTTGAGGGGCATTCAGGTTTTACATCAACGTACTGCAACTGCAGCATTTTTGTGGTTACTGTTCTGGAACTTTCCTGCTGATTGATGTGATATGACTCCAGCAAGTCTAACAATTGGACACCGGTGAAAAAGTGTTGATTAGCTCACCAAGGATTTCCAGTATAATGAATAAATGAAATGAAAAATAAAGATGACTGCTTGGAGTAACGCTTTCCTGAAGGTGGATGAAAAGTTGTATAGCTGCCACAAATTGCTGCACAGCTGGAATATCCCACAGAACTCTACCACAGACTACTGATGCAATGCAAAAGTGTTGGAATGAATATTACCTGTGTGCTGCCCATGGCTCACAAATGTGATTTAATTTAGGAGGGGCGATACCATTCCAGTCCTGGCTCTCTGTTGTAGTTATTCCTACTATCTGAGCCCTATGAGGTTCCAAACAGGACAAATAAAAATCATACACGTTGTGCTTTTTGTAATGTGATTGTGTTGCTCTGCTCAACTTACAGCAATCATAATGCAACATGCATGAAACAAAATCCTGCTGTATTTCTCTTATTAATCACTTCCTTAACTGCATCACTTAAAAGGAAGGCAGGACAGTAGACAGGGCTATGTATACACTGGGAGGGGTGCCAAGTAGTTTATGGTGTTTATATTTTGTTTTCTTAGCTACACCCTTGCTCCAGTGGAACTTCAGCTTATACTGGAATCTAAAACCCCGCACACTGTAATAGGGGGCTGCAAGGTTCCCTAAACAAGTACAGGACAAGACTGACAAATCTGGAAGGAGAGGCAGGAAGCTTACTCAGTGACCAAGATGCAAACAGTTTATTTGCAAGGGACAATAAAAATGAGATAAGTGTTTTTTTACAACAGTACAGGATAATAAACAATAAAATAATGCGACTGAGACCAAAAACTGGTCAAACCAAGAACAGAGGGTTAACCCCTTTTAGTCTCAGTGCTGCGTGCACTTGGCCAAGATGATAAAACAACTAACGAACCAAGCTTGGGCTTTTCTCTGCATCTGCTGATCAGCAGGTAGGCATTGATCCCACTTTTGTAAATAGGCCATAACGGGGCATCTCCGGACGAATAGAACACAATGAGAAACACTGCTAGCTGGTCAAGGAAGAGCTTAGCAATCCTCTGCAGCTCCAGGCAAGAAGCTGAAGACTCTTGGTCGGCCGATGGTTCTCTGGATGATTAGTAGCAATGACCACTGGCAGGTCCCCAGCCCCAGATGACCTCTCAACAAGATGACTGCTGACGGAATGATCTTTGGGCTATCTCTGCGGGGCGACATGGGCATGCGCACACATATGGATGGCCTGCAAAACAATAAAATAACATGCACAACATTAACTGTAGTCCCTAAAGCTTGAGCTGGGGTGGCTCCTAAGCTGACTCACTACTGGATACCTCACTAGTGGCTCTCTACCACTTACCATTGCAGGGCTGATGCTGGAACACTTGTGGTGGGACTCTGGCTCAGGCAGATGTCACTGGAGGTGGTTCTGCTGCAGATGGTGGCTGGGCTGGGGACCCCCCTGGGTCAGCGTCAGGCTCTGGTGAAGCTGGTCTGGGTGAGGAAGGTGAAGCTGGATGTCAAATATGCAAGGACACAAACCAATAGCTCAGTCCAGGAGCGAGTACACAGTCTAGATTTTTAAGCACCATTTAGTTACTGCAGAAAATACAGTCTCTAGGGGATCCTAGGCAGGCAACAGCACAGTTTCGGGTTGAGTGGTGCTCGAACAACCTTTACCGTGGGCAAACCAGGGCCACTAGACCACTCCCTCCCCCCCATTAACGTGTATTACTACTCCTACGTATGAGTCAACAGGGCTCTTGCCTTGTCCCGTCTCACTCATGAATACCAATGAGGGCCTGCTGGGTGGAGCCTGTGGGAGTTGAATCCAGGCTTGCTGGATACACCAAGCCCATTCCCCATCGACCACTCCCACCCATAAGCTATATTGCTACCCTTGGAGCCTAGGTGGAGTCTCAGTTTGGGAAGGGGCTGACCAACCCACCTCTCTCTCTCTCTCTCTCTCCCTGGGGCCTTTACCATGCGGTGCCCATCTAGTGCCAGCAATGCTCTGCTCCCAACCAACAGAATAAAATAAAATAACATAACATGCCCCCTGGCTCTGGCCACACCCAGAGCCTTCTCCCTCCCCCTGTTCCTCCGGTCCTTCAGCCCCCTGCTTGAGTCCTTAGGATTTCCCTTATGCTGTCTGCCCTCCCTGGAAGCTTACTATGCCTCTTACCATTCTGGGTACTGGCCCTTTAATTTCCCCTGCACTCCCCCTCCTATAAGGCTCTATCTCTTTAATGATTTGTTCCCTGGGCACTCTGTCTCTAACATTTTATTTTCTCCCTCCCTCCCTTCCCACTTGCCTAGCGCCCGTGGCGCAATTGTAACAAAAACTGGGCACTTGGCACACTCACCTCCACGGCCCCGGACTTCTGTGCTGCTGGGGCGTACAAAAATGTGGCCGGGGAGCCGTGCTCTCACCCGGCTTCTGCCTAACCTGCACAGCTGCTGTGGTGGAACTATTGGTCTGGGGCATGATTCTCGCCCAGACCAATTTTCTGGCACACCCCTTTGGTCCGGCTGGCAGAGGCTTCCCCCCATGCCACTTGGGCTCGGAGGAGGAAGACAGCTTGCATCGGGGAGCTATGCTCCCACCCCACTGACCATGACACCGCTGTCGCCACCACACGCTCCAGGACTGAAGAGGGAGGGAGCGATGCCAGAGGAGCCACAAACACATGGCAGGCCAGGTACACCTTTCCTCTTTTTGTCTGTGCTCTCTGTGTCCTCCACCCTCCACCTCTAGCTGCCAACTCCCTCTAAAACCACTCCCTGGCCATTTTCTAGGGCAGGGGAGGTCCTGGCTTCTGGCCAGGGGATTGGGCATACAAGCCTCGTCGGGAGGGTCTCCTGCCCCCAGCCCCCCTTCCCAGTGCCAAACAGCGTAAAAAGAAGCAAAGTGACTGGGAGGGGTTGGGGGAACTGCAGGCAAGGGGAGGTGGTGGACCCAAGGGGAACCATGACAAAAAAGATGTTGGTGTTGGGGAAAGGGTCCCCCTTCTCCCTTGTGCCTCCTGACTTCTGGGTACTACACTACCCATGGCTCACAAATGTGATTTAACTTAGGAGGGGCAATACCATTCCAGTCCTGGCTCTCTGTTGTAGTTGTTCCTACTACCTGATCCCTATGAGGTTCCAAATAGGACAAAAAAGCATACACGTTGTACTTGTTATGTGATTGTGTTGCTCTGCTCATCTTACAGTAATTGTAATGCAACATGCATGAAACAAAATACTGCTGTATTTCCTCTTATTAATTACTTCCTTAACTACATCCCTTAAAAGGAAGGCAGGACAGTAGACAGGGCTATGTATCCACTGGGAGGGGTGCCAAGCAGTTTATGGTGTTTATATTTTGTTTTCCTAGCTACACCCTTGCTCCAGTGGAGCTTCAGCTTAAGCTGGAATCCAAAACCCTGCACACTGGAATTGTAAAACCAGGTCAGGGCAGTCTAGCAATGTGTTGTGTCAGCTGATAGCATAAGAAGGAAGACTACTTGGCTCAGTAAACCCATGATTACTAATTAGTTAATTTACAGCCTGGGCACTGTAAGACAGAAGCCTCAAAAAATGCCCGACTTTCGTGAAAGTCAACAGCTCCCTCATAAGATGGGACTATCTTCCTTACTCACGCACACTTTTACTTTTGCTGCTGTATTTCAACCCTTGTTTTCTCTCCCCACTTTTCCCCTTCTCATCTTTGTACTTGTTTCTCTATACTTTGCCTCCCATTTGAGCTTCTCATCTTCATCCTTCATTGTGTGGTACCCCGATGGTGGTAAAATGGATGTTAACGTGTGCTGGGTCTCCACAGAAATATAAAAGGGTAAATAAAGCAACTGTGTTGTGATGACACCAGTAACTTGCACACAGATTAACACAGGTCCCAAGGAGGTGGATGTTGGCACCTGACAAAGAGAGATGGGAGTCAGAAATAGATTCCAAATACTTGACAGGCTTTTATTCAACCAAACAAGGGAAGAGAACACGGTCACAGGGAACATTTATCCCTACTCTCCTGTACGAGGAGAACTCTAAATCAAATGACTAACAGCTCCGCTTTAAGAGCATTCCATCCTCTATACCCTGTATGAAGGTGACTATGCACACTTTCAATAATCAACTGTAACAGCTACGCTTTAAGAGTGTTCTATCTTTTAAGATCAGTGAATTACTATGCAATCTCTAATACTACCCTGAGGTGCACCTCTACCTAGGGCCTACTACCCGGAGTACTCCACTCTAAGAAACTCTATAGCATGTCACTTACAAGACTACATATGTCATAAGAGGCAGTTCATGCTCTATTGAGCTTTCTCTGTTGAGAAGAAACTGGGTTGCGGGATATAGAAACACAAGGGGAACAACTTGGCTCACTGGCTGGAATGAGTTAAAAACTAAGGGAATGCAGAGAGGATTTTGAACGGGCCACAAGTTCTCGGTCACACCGTACCTCTCTAGGGTTGCCAGAATTTCAGAACAATATAAAGATCTCTTCGGCTCAAAACCCACTGAGGGCAACCAGTATTGAAACACAACAGACCTGGCCACAGCCTGCTCCTGGACTGCCAGGAGACGAAGAAGAAGATACAGAACACCTAGCCACAGCCCACTTCTGGACTGCCGGGAAACAAAGATGCAGAATACCCAGCCATAGCCTGCTTCTGGACTACTGGGAGATGAAGAAGATGCACACCACCCAGCCACAGCCCACTCCTGGACTGCCGGGAGATGAAGAAGATGCAGACCACCCAGCCACAGCCCTCTTCTGGATTGCTGGGAAATGAAGAAGATGCAGAACACCCAGCCACAGCCCGCTTCTGAACTGCCAGGAAATGAAGAAGATGCAGAACACCTAGCCACAGCTGGCTTCAGGACTGATGGAAAATGAAGAAAATGCAGAGGGAAGGAATTCTGTGAAACAGGGGAAACAATAGGGTTCTGGGCACCAAGGCTGGACAAGCCAAGGACTGACATAAAGTAAGAAACAGGACGATGATGTAGGGTACTGAACCAGAAGATCTGGACGGCACTTCGGTACAGATCACAAAACAAGAAAATGGATGGCAAACTTTGTACTGGGCCAAGCCATACACTGGGAACTGGAGAGCAGAAAATAATAAACAGGACATTGCAACTGAGACAACTGCTTTACGGTTCTTCAGGAAGTTGCTGTTGCTGCTTTGGAGATGAACTGGGAGAAGATTTCTGAAGAACTGAGGAAGACTGATATGGATACTTGTTGGTGAAGTGACTCTGGAAACTTGCTGAAGACTGATTTGAAGGCTTTCTGTCACTGAAATGATGGCAACAAAGCAAGGACAGGTCTGGCACTTATACTGTCTGTAGGCATAGTAGCAATGCAAGGAAGGTCTCAGTTCCTATTGTAGTGGTCAATTATACAGTCTCAATGTCCAGACCACAGTAAATAAACAGGCACTTTACTATACTGGGTGGACCCTAGCTTCAGTTGACCCAACTACCAGGGGTTCCTCTAGCTGGATCAGGTTCTCCTGTTACTGTGGGTCTGTCTGGCTAGCTAGACTCCCTCAACATCTGGAGTTGCTACTGCTGCTGGGCAATATAACACCTGGGGGTTTAAATGGCTAGCAGTGGGCCTAACTTGCCCTTTTAAGTAGCAGTGGGCCTATCTCACACTGTTAGGTAGCAGTGGGTAGCAGTGGGCCTAGCACACCCCTTTAAGTAGCAGTGGGCCTAACTTTCCCTTTTAAATAGCAGTGGGCCTAACTTGTCCTTTTAAATAGCAGTGGGCCTAACTCGCCCTGTTAGGTAGCAGTGGGCCTAACGTGCCATTTAACACACTGATCCTCTCTTTAATTAGGGGTCTCCCCGCCCCTTTAATTAATATTCATAAGCCCTCCTCTATGGCCTTAATGTTGGGCCCTCCCCTGGGCATCACTGTGCCCACTGAATAGCAAAATATTCAAATTATGTCCTTTGTGACTTCCCCGTGGCTCTGAGCTGCTTTCTAGCTCTTTGAGCCTAGCGCTAATAGTAAAAAGAATAAACAAACTTTTCTTTTGTTCTGAGACAGTCAGCACAGTGCAAGCGTGTTGCCGCCGACTCACTGCACCAAACCAGGGTGAAGAGATGCAATCAGGAGGTGCTGCTCACAGAGGGAGGGAGTACAGGCAGGGATCAGCCAGCAGGGGACCTTGTGAGGTCCTGGGATCAGCACAAACGATGTGGCAATGCTACCGCCACCTCCGGGGGACTGAGACTTTTACTTTTTAAAATAAAATAACAAAACAGGGCACCAAGCCCTTTTCACTGGGAATTGGACTTTTTTTCTCTCTTCTTGTGCCTCGCAATGGCAACGCGGACTGTGCAACAGCTTCGGGCAGTCTTCAGTGGTTGGAGGCAGAGGAGGCATGCAGGCAAGCCCTTAGGGACAGCTTCAACCCACCAGATAAGCTCTTTCTCGTCCCTCCACACCTGCTGTGTCCTCTCTCCTCCACAGCTACCATGATTCTCCCTTACAACTCAAAATTTTTTTTTTTCAACTTAATACTCTGGGTTCTGGTCCTGGAAGGCTGGGTAGGTGCCACACAGTGGGCATTCCATCTGCTCAGCCTGGCATTCTATATGCTCAGCATGACATTCCATCTGCTCGAGCTGGCATAAAAGGCTAAATTTTTACAATTCCTTAGCTATGTACATTTATTTAAAAACCCGTTTGTGATGACTGGATCAGAAACTGGGCACCTAGGCATTTTCTGGGGCACCTTTCAGAGCTGGGTACCTTATAGGGCTGGACGCATCTTATTTTTCTTTTTCTGTTTTGCCCCCAACTCTGGGGCACTACAATTGCCTCTACTGTCCCTACCTCTCTGATTCTCATCCCTTTATATAAAGCCTTTATGTCTTTATTTCCTATATTTACCCCTATTTTTTTCTTTTTATTTTGCTCAAATTGATCTTCATTTTTTGACCATATTGTAGATTATTATCTGGATGTCACTGTAATATGAAATATTTCTCTAACTTTGGACGAAGGAAAATTGTATTAAATTTTAACTACTTCCTTAGTCTCTGGTGAGTTCAGTTTAAAAAACTATTTTAATTTATTACAAGAAGAGAACAGTTGCTTCAGCTTGATTTAAACTGTGCTGAATACACAAACCTGTCTGTCCTGGAACCTTAACGATTCATAGCACCTAATGGACAAAAGACCTTCATGGTCCTGTCCCACAGCTGTAATTAATATCGTCTTAGAATGTCTTGTTGGCATTCAATGAAATACTGTGTCTGCTGATGCTCCTTTAGTTCTCCAGGGTCCCCTTTCCCTGGGAAATTTTCTCTGGCTCTCTTGTGTTCATTGAGTCATTTACCCTGTTCAGACTTGCTACACTGTTTTCACTGTTTGGATAGTCAGGCCGGAAGAACTACCCCAGAGGATGTCACCAGCTATGGAGATGCCAGGGATCTGGGCAGCAGTCCTCCCTACCCCCTCACAAGAGATCAGAATTTTGCACATGACACCTGACAGAGTTTTAGAGATCCAGAAGCCCCCCCCCCACCTACCCTTAGCCCAAGATTTACTGCAGCATTTCACCAGCCAGGAGGGTAACTGGCTGTCCCAGATAATCATGCTGCGCTGGAGTTCAGTGTTATTATTTTGAAACTTACAAATAGCTGATCAGCACTGTTTCTCCCATATCCAGTTGCCACTGGGCAGAGCTTCAGAGGGGTATGAACAGCTACAGTAACCTCCACCTCCACCTACCCCATGCCCAGGACTCTGTGATTTTGGCACCATTTAGCTAACCAGATGTGTACCTGGCTGGCTCCAGTCAATCAGGCTGCACTAGAGACTCACTCCATCCTTATGAGGGACTCTACCCCAATGGTCCTCTGCACATGGTCATCCATGTAAGGGCAGCCACATGAGGGTGTCTTCTTGTGGGTATCTGCATGTGGTGGCTGTGTGGCTGCCAGCCACTCTGCTCAGACCAGGAGTGGAAATGGGTGGTAACCAGGAGGAACTCGGTTTCAGGAGTAAACTTTAGAGCTTGACTCAGCTCCAGGAGTAAAATGGGGAAGGACTGCTCCTGTGTAGCAGTTACCCACCAAAAGACATAAAACTAAATATATAATGTGTTAAAATGCAACATACTGCATAGTGTGGAAATGTGTTCCCTGACCCACATTAGATATGTTCAATCCTACGTGAAACGTGGTGAGTTCGCCAAGTGAACTTTGTCCATTCCCAGCACTGGCTCAAACTTCTCTAGGTCTGGAATGAATTTAGAAGGATTCATACTTGGAATTATAAGACAACAGAAGGCGTGAGCCCACACGAGTTGTCCCCACTACTCAGTGGAGGTAACCAAAGTTATCAACTGTGATACGACAATCTAACTTAGCCTTGAAGGTGTTAAAGCAGGATGCACTAACCACATCCTCAGGCAGCTAGTTCCATAGTCTGACTGATCTAGATATATAACTATGTCTCTATATTTCAGTTTTACACTGCATTTCAACAATCTGCTGTTTGTGGCCTCTCAAATTATATTTTTGATCCTTGTAGAGTAAAGGCAAGTCATGCCTTAACATACCACCTTTCAGGAATTTATATAATAATAATAATAATAATAATAATAATTCCCCTCTTGTGCACCTAACTCCAGAGGCCATAAACCTAATTTAGTAAGTCTGGATTCATATGGTTTATCTCTGAGCCCAGCTATTAATTTTGTGAATGACCTTTGTGGTTTTTCGACCACCTTCTTATCCTTTTTTAGATATGGATTCCAGCTAGAAGAGCAGTAATCTATGTGTGGTCTCATGTACGTTTTAAATAATGGAAGTAATACACACTCATTCCTAGAGTAAAAGCTTCTCCGTACACAATTTATGAGATGCATTGCTTTGTTTGCTATATATTTGCTGTGGTCTTCACTTTTGAGAGCACTGCCAATATATACTCCTAAATCTCTTTCACAGGTGCATTTTTAAACAATAAGTCACAAGGGGGTGTTGGTTATCGGGGGATTTACCACGGCTAGAGTGGTTTGACCATGAGGTGCAGCCAAGTGGGTAAATCCTCGCCAGCCGTGGTAAATCTCCCGATAACCCACATTCTCTGAGTGGCTTATTGTGATTATACCAAGGTTCATTTTTTTACTATAATAAAATACAAATATTAAAGAGGTTGCTATGTTTATTTATTTTTATTGTATTTATTCCTGTGCTGCTGGTGATTAGGATTTAGATGACCACCATTTGCTCCTCAACAGCCGTTGGTTATCAGAGAATTTACACCGGTGGTAAATTGCCAATCTGACCATTTCATTGGCTGTTCACTTATGTCCAATGTATAATCTTAGTTTTACCCCCAGGATGTAATAGTCTTATTGAATATTATTTTTCCCCACATGCATAATTGTGCATTTGTTCAAACTGAACTTCATCTTATTCCTCTCGGCCCACTCAGTAATGGTTATTATATCCTGCCCAGATCTGAGCCTGTCCTCGAATGTGTCCACAACTCCCCCAAGTTTAACATCATCAGCAAATTTACTTAACTTATTTTCATTATTGATGTTGAGATCACCTATGAAAATGTTAAACAGTGGGCCCAACACAGACCCTTGCAGTACTCCACTACCAACCTCCATCTCATCAGATACATAAACTTGGATTCTCACTGATTGTGTCCTTTCCATCAACCAGTGCATAATCCATTTGATTATAGTGCAATTAATACCCAGTCTCAATAGCTTGGAGATCAAGAGCCTATGGGATACAATATCAAATGCTCTACTAAAGTCCAGCATTACTCCATCCACTGTTTTCCCCTATCTATGCGGCTGCCTACGTAAAAACAAAAACTAGTTAAGTTAGTGTCACGGGATCTATGCCATGTAAATCCATGCTGGGACTTATCAAGATTATTCATGTCAGCCAAGAAATTCCTGATTTCATCAACAATTATTCCTTCAGTTATTTTGCCGACTATTGAAGTCAAACTCAGAGGTCGATAATTAGTTGGATCAGCCTTGCTTCCCTTTTTAAAAATTGGTCCTACAGTAGCTCTTCTCCAATCCTTAGGAACATAACCTTCCTTCAGAGATCTTAGACCTATATCAGCTATAATCAGTGCCAATTCTTTCCCCAGCTCCTTAATAAACCTGGGATGCAAGCTGTCAGGCCCTGCTGATTTATTGACATTACGAGATTCAATTTTCCTATAGACCTTCTCAGATGTAAAACTGTATAGGCCCAGGGGGCATATTATCAGGTAAAATATTTGAGACATTAGGATTGTCCCGGTTGAAAACCGTACTAAGAAAAAAAAAAACATTAAATTCCCTCGCCATGTCATCTAGCATTGGGTAGATGGTACCTTTAATATTAAGCGGGTCAATAACCTGATCATTAACCCATCTTATTGTTGACATAAAAGAAAAAACCTTTACTATCAGATTTAGTAGTGGCTAATCTGAACTCAACTTGTTTCTTTGCTTTCTTAATCTCATTTCTGAGTAGTTGTAGTGTCTTTCTGTAGTTGTTCTTATTCTTGCTTGATGGATTGCTTTTCATTTTTTTATAATGTAATTGCTTCCTGTTACTTAATTTGATAATCCTTCGATTTAGCCATGATGACTTCTTACCTCTATTATTATACACTGCTCTTGTAGGGATGTGTTTGGCTACTATATCATTAATGATCTTAATGAACAGATCACAGCATTGTTCAATTGTTAAGCTTTCTGATATACCTGTAGTTCTCTAATCAATTTTTAATAAATCATGTCTTATTGCTATGTATTTAGCCCTACTATACCGTTTCTGAATTGTTTTAGCCCTGGTAGTTTTTCTAACTTTATTCATTTGAAACTTGATGTCGTGATCGCTTGTGCCAAGAGGGGGGGATAATCTTAATGTTAGAAATGTCCTCAGGCATATTAGTCAAAATAACATCCAAAATATTCTTCCTTCATGTGGGTTCATGAATGCATTGTTCTATCCTAGCTGAAGATAGATCAATCTGCACCCTATTAGCTAGTGAATTATTGGGAGCTGTACCACCCTTGTCTATGCCTGGACTATTTAAATCCCCTGTTAGTAATAGATCAGAATCTTCTGCCATAGCTGTAAGTTTGTAACATACTCAATAAAAGATTCTGTTACACTTGCTTGTGTATCAGGGGGCCTATAAAAAATAGCCAGCTTGAATTTCTTCCCTTTCAACCCTGAAATGTCTACCCATAATACCTCAATGTTATCAAAGACATTACTTATGTCATTACAGAGGCATTCAATATCTTCTTTAATATACGAAGTCTCACACAAGACTAGCACAACCCTCTGAAAGCCCACCACATCATCCCACAGTTCCTCACTTCCTGAGCGCTGCATCTGAACCTCTTTTGAAAGTGTGGACTCAGCTGGATACTGTAACTATTTCTATCTGTTATCCAGCTTTTTATGTATACTGTTTGTTTTCAGGCCTAATTTAATTTAGCCTCGCAGTGATAGGTGTATAGAATAATGTAGTTCTTTGCTTAGTACTGCTGATAATCCTAGTTTATATTGACTTATTCTTGTATCACTGATCGTTATTATCCTGAATCTCAGACTCATCATATCTTCATACGGCTTTGCATCTTATACATCTGGGGTTTCTGCAGTAGTTGTCACTATGTGTTTCTCTTATAGTCCGTTCCCAAAGTGAAATTGCCATCTGGGGCAGCAGGGTTCTCTTGGGGTGCTATCTCTGCTGATTATCTATATTTGCTCTGACTACTTTTGTGTGGTAGTTCTAGATAAAGCCCCATCCTGGCTTCAGCTGTCTAACAATCCTATGTATGCCTCCACTTTACGACCAGCAATGCAACTCTGTACCACCTGGTACATGTCCTGTTAAAACATTAAGGCATTGGGGGCATGGCTTGCCTTCAAGAGGTATGACAGCTTAACAAGATAGCTCAATCTGCCTAATCTAACATCCCTCATTATCCATGCCATCCCTGCTCTATCAGTAACGTCTTGAACACTGTCTTAACAGGAAGTGCTTACTGGAGCTGCAGATCTTTGATTTGAAGCTGCTTATCAACTGTATTCTGGATAAATTCAACTTCAACAGCAGCCATGAGATCCAGACCTTCAGATTGGTGCATCCTTGAGATAGCGTCACAGGCTTCCCCAGCAGCAGACTCAAATCTGCACGAAATCAAAGTGATGTACGCCCAGTTGATAGCCAAAATCAGCAAATTTGAAGTATCGGTGCAGAACACAGCAGCAGACATTATTTCATTATCTAACTGCACAAATGTCACCGAACAGAAAATTGCCAATAATGAAGATAAAACCTACAGATTGGACATGCATTTCAGGGAACAAGGCTGAATAATAAACCTCCTGTGGCAGTGGGTAGAGGATCTTGGGAACAGCAGCCACGGGAACAATTTGAGATTCATGGGATTTCTGGAGGGCTGTGAGGGGCCTCACATGATCCCATTTCTGCAATCAATATTTCCAGGGCTGCTGTCTTGATCCTGGAAGGGCCCTATTGAAATAGATCGGGCCCACCACTCCCTAGTGCCGAAGCCAGCACCCAGAGCCCAGCCACATCCAATTCTGACACACTTCCTCAGATACAGAGACAGAGAGGAGATCATAGCTGCAGCCAGAGAAAAAGAACATCTAAGTTAGCAGGGGCATAAAATTCAGATTTATGCTGATTACTCGCAAGAGCTATCTGAGCAGTGATGAGCCTTCAGGATGGCAAGAAGGGCCTGCGCTGAACACAGGTTGGTATATGCCCTGCGTTATCCCGCCACCCTTTGGATTAGTTTCCAAGCCTCCTACTGCAACTTTGAGTCCCCAGAGGTGGACAGAAGTTTTTAGGACACCAAGGCTCCACAACTTAACTGGGGTCATCCCCTCTATTGCACAGGCAGAAAGACTTCCCCATGGTAGCAGAACCCTCCCCCAGGGCCAATGCAGCTCAGGCTCTCGAGGACAGAGTAGCCCCGATCTGACCTCTTCCTTTGATGGAGACAGAACCATGGATACCAGCCAAGAAGAGACAGTGATGAAACAGAAAGAAGTGGCCAGAGGAGGGGAAACACCTGGACAAGGCCCCCAGACTCTGCCCTCGCAGCCACAGCAGGAGCGAGGAGTTATGCTCCTCTACTGGGTTGGCTGGCCCTTCAAGGGGTAAGAATAGGTTCTTGGTGCTCCAGAACCTACCTGAGGATTTTCCATTGCTACCAGGTCCTTCACAAGAGCAGGCCTAGCTCCCTCAGACTGCAGATATTTCATGGGGGGGACCCCCAACACGGGATGAGAGGGTTGTGTAAACAAGGGCCTTGATAGAGGATCCCCCCACACAACAGAGCTGCAAAGTGACCCACGGCCTGTCTATCTGGCTACCAATCACCCCGACAGCAAGGGCTGAGAACTCATCGCCACCGCCACGGAGGTGATTGCTGGCCACATTAACTTTCCCCGATGTTACAGTGTGCAATTAATCTGATCCAAAGAGTTGGTCCAAAAGGGGAAATGGGTAAAGTCATGTTTATGTGCAATTGGGGGGGGGCAGTGGTTCCATGTGATAACAGCGATCGCTGAAAGGCAATCATCATTAAGGAGAGTACATCAGCGAAAATCAATTTTGCCAATGTACACTCTTGGTGCAGACCAAAAGGGCACCAACAATATAGTTTTTTTTTTGTTTTTGGGGCTGTGCCTCTGCACCCCCACTAAAGGATTCTCAATTCCAGGAGTGCGTGTCGGAGAACAAAAGAATTCACTGACGGCAGAAAAAATACGACGTGCCTAGCATTGAACCCTGCACCCTCCCAACCTTAGGCTGCCACGAACCTACCATGCCACATGGCCAGCTCGGCAATCCACCACCACGCTGCACCTCACAAACCCTCCCTCCCTCCCTTCTGCCCGTCACACATGCTACTCCCCGCGTGCAAGTATACATATAGTGATAGGATGTCACTATAGCTGTATTCGCCCACCTGTCCAGTAGTCCTGTGAACAGGCGTCACTATTGAGTCGCCCTTTTTGTAAGTGCTCAATAGCAGATGCCCTTATCGCAGGATACCAGGGGTAGCCTAGGCGGTTCCTTAAAGTTACAACAACACCCAACCCTGGGAGTTGAACCATGGCCCGTTTTGTTTTCGGTGGGTTCATATGTTCATGGTCTCTATTTGGGTTGGCTATGCTCAGCACTGTACATAATGTTTGCTCTGTTTGGGCAATAAAAAATATACCCTGAAGTACAAGGAAGACTTGAGATATGGGGTGGAAAGATATTATGTATAATACTACTGCTAGCCCTCCGATTTGCCCCCTCTGGCCCACTGTCTATATGCAGCACTAGTCTATACTGTGAGCAATATGAAGGCAACAGTGTGCAGGAAAAAGTTACTGCAGACCAAGGGAGGAAGGGAATGCAAAGAGGCAGTGACATGTATACTGGTGAGCCTTGATATGGACTGCCACCTCACCAGAGGCAGATGTTACCCTTTGGAGTATAAGATCAGCCATGGTTTTTACAAGGGATTGTCTGCCAGACTCCTTACAGTAGCTCTGGTACTGTAGCTGGTCTGGCTTATGTCCTACAGTTTGTATACTAAGCTGAGGTCAGCCCCCACATGTTAGCCTTAACTCCTGCTACAGCATACCTGAAAGAAGGGCAGTGGGAAGGGGCATGTCACAAACCCACTCAGCAGGTCAGGCCCTCTGCTCCCACAGTGCCAACCTCTGAGTGCAGTATTGTGAACAGGTAACAGAACAGGGCAAACCTCCTGTCTGCTTGTGGGTCCGAATCACCTTTAGTCTCAAGTTCTGGAGGGATTCAAACCGTGAACCTTATGCTACCATACCCAAATGTACAGGCTCAGGTCTGCTCTTCAGGGGATGCCAGATATCTTTTGCCTAAGGCCACCTAACCAGGTATCCAAAATGAACTCTTAAAACTTTATAAAAGACCTTAGGTATATTCTTATCTTTTCCCAGTTTAGTACACCATCAAGCTTTGAAAAGTTTTAATCAGTCTTAACCGTCTATACATCACATGCAAAAGAAAGAACTTCAAAGACACACCAGGCAGTCTCTTTAAAATAAGAAGTTTACTTAAAAATGGATAAAAATATGTAAAATGTAAACACAGAACACTATATCGCAAAGCATACAATCACTTAAAAGAAAACAAAAAAAATACAAACATAAACTCCTACCACAATACAATTAGACTTTCCTAGCTAATGTATTACCTTTTTACAGTGCTTACAGTTAGTTCTTGTTTCTAAGAGCCCACAAAGAAAATGTGTCTAAAGATCAGACACAGAATAGCTTAAACTGTCTCTCAAACACACCCCTTCCATGATGTCACCTAGCTCTTCCTTGTTAAATATTAAAAAAATATACAAACAGGATGTTCTAATCAGGAGGTATATTAAATAAGGTGACATCAGCAAAAACTTATTTTCCCAATATGACTCCTTAATTATCACCCCCCTCTTTGATCTCAAGAAGATCTTCTTTCCCCAGGATCAAAGGATTTTATATAACTTTAGCACCATGATGGGAACATATTTTTCCTCTAAGACGTCATATAAGTTTACGAGCCCTATATCTTGGCAGTTGGTCAGCTCCAATTAAGTCATATAAACAGGAGACCCTTAATTAAGGCTCTCTAGTCTTTTTAATTACCTCCTGGTTTCAGATTAATACATCCTGTATTCTCACTAAAGCCTGACCCATGGCACAGCTGTCTTATGCAGACAAATCACACACTACATTTTTATATTACAAATATCAAAGAACAATCATAACCAGCTGACCAAGCGTCACAAATCCTCCCCACCTAGACTGAATTTGGGGGCTCTATCCCCTGCATGGGATGAGCTTCCCAAATCAGTTCATTCCTCATAAAGACGCGAAAGGCCATCGCTGTTCTGGTTGGTCACTCCAGCCCTATGTAAGATTGTCACGTCATCAGAGATGCAGCAAATTTAAATTCCGCTGGCTACGTGGAGTGGGCAATGCAAAGTGCTCACTCCGCCTTGTCATTACCACTTCGCGTTAAGGTGGAATGGCAACGCGAAGTAAGGCGAAGTCATTGTTTTTAATGGACTTCACATTACTCATTATGATTCTAAGTGATCCACTTGGTGTTTCAGATTTGGCAGCCCCCCACACATTACATGGCTTACAGTACTGTAAGTCATATGCTCTTTAGCTAGGCAGGAAGGAAGTGAGTCATACAAGCAGACACTTTTACTTTCTCCTATGCAGAAGGAGAGATAGGAGTGTGTTTTGTGACTGCTGATACTTTGAGATCAGAGCGAGGAGGAGATTTAAACTTTGATTTAGACCTAACAGCTTTTTCAAAAGCTACATTTTTTGTCTTTTCTGTACTCTTTTTTACTTAATTTGTTCTTTCTGTAAATTTTATTTTTCTTACCTTTACAAGTAGTTAGTTGTTTGTTCCCCCCCCCCCCGGAAGCAGGACCAGCACTGCCTCCTGTCCTGACTCTGAGGCAGTTGAACCACCACCACCACCAAGTCCAGCACCAGGTCCTCTGGAACAGAATGTGCCTGTTCCCCCAGGCCCAGGTGTGGATCCCATCCCTGTTCAGCACCATGACCAGTCAGCTGCCAATTTATCTGGCCCTCTCCTGCCTGTGCCTGGTTCTCCCCGCACCTCCATTGTTTGGCAGTTTTTTGACTGTGTATGGGGGGACAGCAGTGTGGTCAGGTGCTGCCTACATGAGATGGAGGTGCACTGTGGCCCCCTTGGGGACTCACCTGGGGACTGGGGGCCAGTACACCCATATGCTCAATCACCACCAGATGGAGTGGCAGGCTGCCACAGAATGGACCATGCCTGCACCTGCTGGCCATTCTGTGGTAGAAGGTGCAGCTGTGCATGGTGGCATCCCTAAGAAGAGGAGGAGGGCCACAGCAGTACCTACTGCTCCACCAGGATCACATAGAGGAACATCAGTTGCAAATTATGTCACTGCTGAAACTGCTGCTGGATCACCATGGGATCCCACATTAGTTTTTTTTCCTCACACCATGTGCTCCCCACACCTTCCTTGCTGTGTTATAAAATGTATTCCTCCACCATCCCCGACCCTTGTATGTAATTATGCCTTTTTTTTGTTGTCTTCTGTATGTGTGACACTTTGTATTCTGAGCGGTGCAAGTATACTGTGCTAAACTGCAGGTGTGCAGTCAGTCTTCTTTCCAGTCTGTGTATGTACTGCAGACACTGTCCAAATCCCTGACTTAAAAACACTTATTAATGAGTACAATGGTGGGATAGTGAAGCCTTGAGAGATACTACAAAACAGGCTTGCAATACATCCAAGTAACTAGTAAAAAAAATTAATGTTGTGATTCGTGACCTGATCATAAATTGTGATTTGTCACTGCATTTGTGACCGTGATGATGAAGAAACATAAATGCTTACGGCTGTATTTCCCCGGGCCCCAATGAGGTGTGGCACAAAACTCCCCAACTTAAAAACACTCATTAATGAGTACAATGCTGGGGTGGTGAAGCATGGAGAGATACTACAAAACAGGCTTACAATACATCCTAATAACTATTAAAAAAAATTAATGTTGTGATTCGTGACCTGATCATAAATTGTGATTTGTCACTGTATTTGTGACCGTAATGATAAAGAATGTGATTTGTATCACGAGTGACTCGTGATGATGGTCCTGACTTAAAAACGCATATTAATGAGTACAATGTTCATGCAGAATTATGCACCACACCTGTCCAGTACTCTGAAGGGAAGCCAAAGAAACAACTGTGACTTAAGTTAGAGATGGAGATTGGGCCCTAAAGAGATGCAAATGCACAGACAGATTAAGATTGCGATGCGCACTGAAGAGATGCAGATGCAAAGGCACAACACCTAACCAGTGCTCGCCATCAGAAATTCAAATCTGGAAAAGAATTCCTTTGCCGGTTGGGGCGGGCCACGGGGTAGGCAGTGTACTGCACTGCTACAGTAACAGTCACTAGTACTAGTAATGATACCACAAAGAAGTACAAAAATTACACAGCTGCAGTGGATAGCAGGTTCATACTGCTGAAATTATGTGGCACAATAAAAGATGTCTGATTTGATGACACACGTCATACGCATACATACTCACACACACACTAAGTAATACATAGCAAATTGAAAACTTCAGTAATATAACCACATATTCTAAACAAACTAAAATGATGCACTGCTGCACCACAACATTCAGCAAAAAAATGGCAAGAATTATTGAAAATATTACTATGTGTACATTAACACAGTTATACAAGAAAAATATCACCAAAACAGAAAGCACTGTATTTTTCTCCAAGTTAATCTACCTACACCACAGATGCGCCCCTCCCCCAAAGCACACTTCCACTGTTTCTCAGTACACAGACTGAATATTGTACATTAACATTCAAAATCCACACACAAACAATAAACGCTCGATGATATGAGCACAGGAGGGTTTCCTATAATCGATGAACTAAAGTTTCAGCAAAACAAATGACCCCAAAAGGCTTTTTTAACAGCTTTTAGAAGGTTTGAATTGCAGAGTTGTCAGAGCAGATTGTCTCCTACAGCTTCATACACACACTACCCCAAACTGAGGCTGTGCAGAACAATCTAGAGCCCATGTGACCTGAAATCCCATGAATCACTGCAAAATTCACCTTTGGAGCTTAAAAACTAGGCGAAGTGAGGCAGAGTACATTGTTTTCAATGTACTTCGCCTTAAGAATTGGTGGAGTACTGGTTTGGGAAGGCAGGAGTAATGCAAAGTCTTTGTTTTCAATGGACTTCGCGTTACCAATTAATAACACAAAGTACTCCGTTTCGCGTTGCCGAGCACTCCACGAATTCGCCTTCACTCCGTGGATCACTTCGCTGAGCGAATTGGGGCCACTTCACCCACCATCACTACATGTCATACCCTTGTGTAACCCCTAGGGGGTGCTACCCTTAGGGCTACTACCCCTGCCTGCCTCCACTGAGACAGGGTGAGGGGCCCAGATCCATTGACAGGTGCCTCCACCCAGAGGTTGGGGTTAATGCGGTCAAGACCACCTCGGTTACAGCCCTCTGGGTTATTGCAATCTCCTTCTTGTCCCTCTAGGGGCTCACACTGGGTACCAACAATTCTTTTCACCAGTTCACTTACCCCCTGGATAGTACCTCTCAGCTCGCTTCTGGGACCCCCTGTAAAGTAAGGTACAGTTATGTCACAGTCACTATGCAACAGTTCACCAGGGATGCACAAACCAGCCAGGAGGTAGTTGCAACACGATAATCTTATTTATTAAAGGGGGCAGATAACAAGGACAGGGGGAATCAAGTTGATTGGCTTAACCTATACTTATATACCTAGGGCTCTGTGCACAGGCCTAACCCTACGATTTACTGTCCCTGGGTACCCAAGCCCTAACGGCTAGTCCAAAACGTGGCAGCTGGTAGGGGCCCTTCACGCAGAGAAGAAAGAAAAGTTTAATTAAGCAGCCAGCAGTATAGCAATGCCATTTGGAACCACTGTTGCACATTTAGCAGGGAGCTACCCTGATTCAGTACTCACAACCTCCAGACAAGACAGGGTCCTTCAACACCAGCAGGGCTGAGCCTGAACTCCACGAGCCTCCTCACACATTTATATAGCAAACTCCAACAGCAATAGCAGAGGGGTACCACACCAGGCAGCTGCTGCTAGGCTCTCCAGATTTCACAGTCACTGAAGCACTGCAAATGGCAGCTTTGTTCACTCCTCCCACGGACCGAGCATGATTTAGCAGATTCTCCAGTCCTCCAAACAGGTCGAGCCTGGTGGGTAGCTGCGCAGGACACAGTCTCCTCTGACCGCACACTGGCAGATTTAATCCGAATCCTCCTGGGCAAAGCGGCCGCTTCAGGCCTTCCAGCTTCCAGCGAACACTTCCAGTGCAGAAGCACAGAGCTCCTCTCCTCACCTCAGCCACAACATCTGACCCCAGCAGCAAGGGCTCTTCCTTCAGATCGGGCGCTGCCGCTCCTATGGCTGGCGGCACATGCCAGTCACTTTCTTCAGCCCTCAGTGGTGCAGAAAAAGCGCCCATAATACCTTTCTCAATTACAAACAGCTCCTCTATTGGTCAACCGGCTCTGTGGGGTCCCAAAGTACTGATTGGTCCAATTTAATAGTTCTGGACCAAAATGGAGAGGCAATCAAAACCATCTGTGCTGCAAAGCAAGGCAGGTTAGAACAACTACATTATCATTATTATTTTGCAGTATTTTAAGCAAACATTCACATCTTTTAGCCAGGCTCCTCTGCACAAGTAGCGATGGCAACAGAGATGAAGGCTCTACAACCGGGTGGGATTCAAGCATAGCAACATGCAAAACCCCTTCCCTGACTAATTATGACTGCCAAACAAGCAGCCCTTAAAGGGACAGTACGCGGAGGCCACACAGGCACTCACGCAAAGCAGCTTAGACGCCGAACACCAACCAGGCATGAGGCACATTAGGAACCCCCATTTGCAAGGGGGTTACACCTGTAAGGCAAGACTCCATCTTAACAGTCTACCATTTGTTTTTCCCATTTGCGTCAGCCAAACCAGGGGATTGTGGTCAGTTTGTACCACAAAATGCTGCCCACATAAGTGTGGCTCTAACTTCTTTAGGGCCCATACTATGGCAAGACACTCTTTTTCCACAGTAGAGTATGCCTGCTCTCTGGGAAGTAACTTTTTACTCAGGTACACTACCGGGTGATCTTTCCCTTGGTTGGATGTCTGACTCAGTACTGCTCCAATACCCACATCTGAGGTGTCAGTCTTAACTATAAAGGGTCTGCTATAGTCAGGACTTGTCAATACAGGAGCACTGCACAGTGTCTCCTTCAGTCTGGTAAAGGCTTTCTTACAGGCTGGTTCCCAGGTAATTTTCTTAGGCATCCTTTTCTTTACCAGGTCAGATAGGGTAGCAGCCAGGGCACTGTAATTGGGTACAAATTTCCTATAGTACCCTGCTGTCCTGAGGAAACTCCTGACCTACTTCTGCATTTCTGGTCTGGGTCATGCCTTGATCACCTCTGTTTTTCCTTGGTTAGGAAGGAACTGTCCCCGGCCTACAACATGCCCTAGGTATGCCACTTCTCCCATGGTCACCTGGCACTTCTCAGCTTTGACAGTAAGCCTGGTCCTCTGTATCCTGCCCAGCACTTCCCTAAGGTGGGAAGGGTGTTCCTCCCAGCTGGCACTAAAGATGGCAATGTCATCCAGGTATGCCACAGTGTACTCCTCTGCACCATTTAACACCTGGTTCACCAACTTTTGGAAAGTGGCCAGGGCATTCTTCATTTCAAAAGGCATTACTTTAAATTCAAATAAGCCTATCTAAGTGATGAAGGCTGACTTCTCCCTAGCTCCGTCCATTAATTCTACCTGCCAATACCCCTTGGTCAGGTCAGTAGTCGTAAGGTAGGTCGCCCCTCCTAACTTGTCCAGGAGTTCATCCATCTGGGGCATTGGGTGGGCTTCTGACTTTGTGACTGCATTAAGTCTGTGATAGTCCACACAGAAATGAGTAGAGCCATCTGGCTTGGGCATAAGGACTACAGGTGAGGCCCAGGGGCTGTGGGATCTCTGGATTACCCCTAAATCCAGCACTTCCTCCACCTCCCATCTAATGTCCTTTGGGACAGCCTCTGACACCCGATATGCTGTCCGCCGTATGGGCGTCTGTGTCCCTGTCTCCACATCATGCATTGCTAAGGGGCTTAGTCCAGGCTTGGCGCTAAACAATTGGACAAAGTCTGCTAAAACCTCCCTTACTTCCTGGATCTTGTCCGGGGCCAGCTGGGGAGTCAATTTTACTGCCTCCACAGAGGACTCCCACTTGCTTTCTTCCAGCAAGTCCAGAAGGTGGCTTCCTTCATCTGTCTCCTCCCCAGGACTACATACTGCAAACACCATGTCAGCCCTATGAGCATATGGCTTCATCATGTTGACATGATACATTCTTTGTCTGTCTTCTGTCAGGTAACTCTATGATATACTGTAGTTCATGTCATTTACCTTTCTAACCACTTTGTATGGCCCTGCCCACTCAGCCTGCAGCTTGTCTTTCCGGATCGGAATAAGGACCATGACTTCCTGACCCACCGTGTATGAGCGAGCTCTGGTTCTGCGGTCATACCACACTTTGTTTGTTGGGCAGCTGCCAGGTTGCTCTGGGCTGTCCCCATAAGCTCCTTCAGCCTTACCCTTAACCTAAGGATGTAATCCAGTATGGGAGTTCCCTGGGTGAAGTGCTTTCCTTCCCAGTTCTCCAGGATCAAGTCTAGGGGCTCACATACCCTGCTCCATATAAGAGCTCGAAGGGGGAAAATCCTGTCGACTCTTGGGACACCTCCCTGTATGCAAACAGGTGGGGAAGGTATTTCTCCCAGTCCCTCCCATGCTGTTCAGCAAGTACTTGGAGCATTGACTACAGGGTACCATTAAATCTTTCCACATGCCCATTGGCTTGTGGATGATATGGTGTTGTGCATCTCTGTACCACCCCACACTTCTCCCACAAACATTTCATCAGGTCCGACATGAAGGAACCCCCTTGATCGGTGATAACCTCCTGCGGAAACCCAACACAGGAGAAAATTCCAAGTAAGGCATCTGCCACTTTGTCTGTCCTCAGTGACGATAGGATGACTGCCTCTGGATACCGGGTGGCATAATCCACCACAGTCAGGATGAACCTCTTCCTGGAGGAGCTGGGGGTATTTAAAGGCCCCACAATATCCATTCCCACCCTCTGGAATGGCTCCTCCACTCTGGGCAATGGAATTAGTGCGGCTTGGGCTTTCTTATCTGCCTTCCCTATTTCTTTGCACCGGTGACAAGACCTGCAATACTCCTTCACCTGCTGGGTGAAGTTGGGCCAATAGAAATTCTGGGCCAACTGCTGTGTAGTGCGTGCGATTCCCAGATGACCAGACAAGGGAATATCATGTGCAATCTTGACAACTGCTCACGATACCCCTGGGGAATGACAAGCTGCCTGCCTATCACCCCTCCCTCTGTCTGCACAGCCTGAGTATACATCAGTCCATTTTCCCAATAAACCTCATGTTTATCATCACCTCATTGTGCTCCATCAGAGTCTGCCCAAGCCCTCAGCTTCTCTAGACTAGAGTCACTTCTCTAAGCAGCTACAAACTCCTCACACATTCCCAAGGCATGAGACAGTTCCTCTTCAGTCTCTAAACTAGGGTCCCTAGCACTAACGTCAGGGCACTCAGGATCACGGTCATCCCTAACCCTCTGACAATGGGTCACCCCTCCCTCTTCGGAGCAACCCTCCGTAGCTGTGTGGTTAACTGCTACTGGGGAAATATCTACCCCCTTTTCATTAGTCTCCATATCAGGAGACACAGGCTGGGGAATCAGCCTCCCAGTGATTTCCATACTGGCTTCTGTGGGGTCCAGGGAACTACAATTTTCCCTTCCTGCTTGGCTACAGGTTATTGAGGCAAGCTGAAGGCCATGACATCCCAGGTTGGATGGATGGTTCCTCTGGTGACAATTGCAGGCATCTGGGCCACTGGATGGCTGATGCAGGCTGCAATCTGTCCAGTCACCTTGTGGGGGTTGGGGAGGGGAAGGGGTTTCGAGTAACTGTTTTCAGATGAATCTAAGGGTTTTAAAAGTTTTATGTTATGGTTTCTGTTACTGTTCTGATATCTGTTACCAACTGATTTTTAAGGGCAACCATTGTGGCAAGAAGGGCTTCTTAAGTCATGAAGGAATAAGCTCTATGCCCCCAAGGGGCTACCTTGACTCATGTAGAGCACTCACAGGGGTAACTAATGGGCCAATATCCTACTGCTGTAATCTTGTAAGGTTATCTAATGGAGGCTAGCTTTGTCACTTGGAATATCCGCAGGCTCAACTGTCCAGTTAAGAGAAAAAAAGTCCTGCTGCATTTAAAAAAGTTGAGACCACTAGTGGCATTCCTTCAGGAAACAAGGCTGTCCTCCTTGGAGGCCTGGAAACTTAAACAGGGTTGGGTGGAGGAGGAGTTGCATAGCATAGCTGACTCTCATAAGAGAAGGATTTCTATACTTTTTTATAAAGATTTGAGATGGTCAGTATTATGCTTCAAATGGGACAAGAATGGCAGATGGATAATGGCTGAAATGCTCACCCTAGAATGCCCCCTAGGGTTGATCATTATATACGCACCAAATCAGGATGACCCCACTTTCTTCCATGAACTGAATCAACACTTAACTGAGTTTAATGCAAGCCAGGCACCAGTGTTGGTGGGGGGGAATTTAATCTTACCCTCAATCTGACTATTGACTTGAGCAGGGGCATGACTGAACCACACAGACAAGCGGTGCAGGCAGTCCAAAGGCTAACCACAGAACATGCATTATTGGATGCCTGGCACACCAAACATCCAGGGGTAAGGGACTACACATGTTTTTCTGTGGTTCATGGATCTTCAAGCAAAATAGATATGTGGCTCCTCTTGCACACCATGTACAAGTTGGTATCCATGGTACAGTCTGATCCAATTGTCATCTCTGAACATGCCCCATTAGAGTTAAAATTACGTTTGGGGCCCAAACCACCCCAGACCTCTTCCTGGCAGCTGGATCCCCTGCTACTAGAAGATCAGCAGTTTGTCAGCAGGGTGAAAGTAGAAGTATTAGATTTTTAGCAAACTAATGACTCTGGGAGGCATTTAAAGTCACCCTTTAAAGGAAAGTTATTGTATATGCCTCAAGGAGATGGAAGATGAGAGCAGCAGAGCAGGCTGCCCTGGAAAAGCAGTTAATATTACTTGAATCTAAATATAAGTTACACAGCCTAGGAGCACCCCCACCAGCTCTACTCACCCCGTTAAACAGCACCCGAGTCCAGCTTAATGCTCACCTTACCAGGAAAGTAGAACTGGCTCTTAGAAGGTTACGTCACTCATACTAGGAGGGGAGAGAAAAATCTTTTAAGCTCCTAGCATATCGGCTCAAGAGCAGAAGAATGTCTAGAACTATCACTGCCTTAAAGGACCGAGATGGCTCCATGATGAGCTCACAGAAGGGCATTAATAAAATTATGGCTCATTTTTATGAATGGCTGTACACATCCCCTAACCCACCAGATGCAGCCACAATAGACACATTCCTGTTGGCACTCCCCATTCCACTTATTCCACCCCAAGTGGCTTCCTCCTTGAAAGACCCTGTAACAGAAACTGAAATCAATTTGGCCATCAAATCAATGAACTTGCACAAAGCTCCAGCAGGGGATGGCTTCCCAGTGGATTTCTACCAAACAGTAGGGGAGAAGGTGGCAGGCTACCTCCTGTGGGTGTTCAGTGACTCACTTGCCATACGGATCCTATCCCCCATCTTGAGGGAGGAGGTAATCATGGTGCTCCCTAAGAAGGGTAAGGACACCACAGCCCCGGGGAATTATTGTACCGCTCCATCTCCCTCATCAACACAGACGCTAAGATGCTTGCCAAAGTGCTGGTGGGTTGCCTTGATAAACACCTACCCAGTCTTATTCATCCAGCTCAGGCGGGCTTTGTCAAAGGTCTTCTGGGCTCTGATCACAGATCACTTATCACAGATCACTGATCTCCCTAATCCACCGGGCCCGAACTAGTTCTGTGCCAATGGCAGCTCTAGTGGTGAACTTTGAGAAGGCCTTCAATTCGGTCAAGTGGCCTTACCTGATGTCCACCCTGGAGAAAATAGGCATTGGTTCAGTATTTAGGTCATGGGTCAATTTACTTTACTCCTCCCCACAGGCTTCGGTCCTTACTAACCGAACTAAATCACTTATTTTTGACCTCCACAAAAGGACAAGACAAGTGTGTCCACTATCCCCCCCCCATTATTTATTCCAGCAATTGAACCATTAGCAATTGCACTGTGAGAGGCAAAGCATATCCTGGACATACAAATTGGTAGCAACAACTTTAAAATATTTCTATACACTGACGATTTATTGATCACTACAGTCTACTCCCCTCAAGCCATCGAGTCTATCCTAGATCTCTTGGCACAGTTTACAACTGTGCCAGGCCTCCGGGTTAACCAGGCCAAAACAGAGGTACTACCCTTGAACCAGATATGCCCTGAGCAAGGCTTGATCTCACTAGGTCTTAAATGGTCCCCAAATGGAATTACCTACCTGGGGGGTGACGCTACATAGGAACCTTTCAAAGATAATTGACATTAACTTTTCAGCCATGCTTAATTCCCTGAAGGGGGATCTAGAAAGATGGAAGTCCCTTCACCTTTCCCTGGCCGGGAAAATAGATTCCATTAAACTAATGATGGCGCCTAGGTTGCTGTATTTGCTGGTGCATCTTCCACTTTGGATTCCTCCGAAATGGTTCCATAGGGTAGATGCACTAATGGGCTGCTTCCTAGGGAAAGGTGCCCCCCCTCGGTTTAGCCAACAGAAACTCCACTAACATTAGAGTAGAGGGGGGCTGGGACCTGCCATGGTTTCAGGGCTACTATATGGCCTTCATTACAGCTCAAACAGTACGGTGGTTTCTGCCTCCCCAGGCTGACTCCCCAACATGGCTACAGTTAGAGGCAGAATCAGTTGGATCCCCCACACCAGCAGTCTTGCTATCTGACAGTAAGAAGCCTCCACGCCTCCTGTCACCACCCATCGCCTTGTCTATAACTTACTGGAAGCAGATACACAAAATTACACACACCTTTCCCATACTTTGGGCAGTTACTCCCCTGTGGAACAACCCGGTTGTCTCTATAGGTAAAGTCATGATCTATTGGAAAGTATGGGAAAAACAAGGCATTAGACTGATAAAGGACCTTTTACTTCCAGGGATGAGTGCCCTGGACTTCTTTGAAGGCCTTAGGGAGTGGTACCAGCTCCTCTCCACCTATTTCTGGTGCTATCTCCAAATTCGAATTACCATAAAGTCCCTGTCCACCCCATTCCCAGGCTCCAATACCACCCTGGTAACATCCCCAATTGATTCATGGATGAAGCTTCACAAAGGTAGAGCTAGCAAGATCTATGGGGCTCTCAGAGATGCATAGCCAGACCCTACCCTTTCGACAAAAGCCCAAGGGGAAGAGGAAAATGGGGACAAGCATATCTGACTCACAGTGGGTTGCTTGCTGGACAAGAATCCATAAATCCTGCCATGATGGCAGAACATGGCTAATCATGAATAAAATTATGTTGAGGTGGCACTATACCCCGTCCAAACTAAAAATGCTGGGCCTAGTGGCTGAGGACACATGTTAGAGATGTGATCAAGAAGGTGCAAATCTGTATCACATCATGTGGACTTGTCCAAGAATAAGGCCCTTCTGGGATGGGGTCATCCATATGTCATGCCAAAGCTCCTACAAGGAGCTTCAGTACAACTTTGTGACCCTCCAACATAACTTTCTGAACCTCAAGCTTTTGCTTAATGCCAAAAAGACGAAAGCCATGATAATTTCCCCACACGCCTCCCACACCCCAGGGACCATGGCAAACTTCCATATTACCACCCTTCTTGGTGAACCTTTGGAAATAGTCAACAAATTTAAGTATCTGGGTGTCTGGGTGGACAATAAACTTAGTTTTACGGTCCATCTGAGTGAGCTATCAAAAAAGCTAAGACAATGCCTTGGCATCTTTTATCACATAAAACACCTACTCACCGGCCTGCTGCTGCAGCAGTTGGATTTCTGTCTGTGACACCAGTGACCCAGGTTCGGGAACGGACTCGGGCTGCTGGAGGGCTGGCCGGGGGAGAAGGAAATCAGCGTCCGATGACGGCTCGCCTTCTCAGGAGGGAGGGTGGATACACGGCTCAGCGCCTGCTGACTCCTGGCAGAGGCTGGGAGCACAGCAGGATGTCGGCTCCAACACACTAGGCAGTGACGGATGTCGGCGTATGCCTTGATGTCAGTGACACATCACCCTCAGGGAGCAAAGCGGAAAAATGGCGCTGGGCCGATTGAGTGACGGCCCTCCAGAACCCTCACCACCGGGCTCCCGGACCTCAATATGCCATCCCAGCAGCACACCAGGATCATTGGTTGGCCACCAGGCCATTCTTCTACAGAGGTAAGAGACCCGCCCAGTGAAGGGATACACCGGGGTCACTTGGGGCAGGCTGCGATGTGGGTCAGTAGGGGTTGGGAGAAGCTGTGGTGGGGCAGTTCATGTGGGGGCCTGAAAGAGTGACTGAGCAGGCATGGGAGGAGTAAATAAAAAAAAAACCTACTCACACTAGAGGCCAGGAAGCGGCTGGTCCAATCAACCTTCCTACCATTGCTCAACTATGCTGACCTGCTGTACTGTCACTGCCCCCAACAAGCATTATATAAGCTTGATACCCTCTATCACCATGCCTTGAGATTTATATTGGACATGCCCCTTCACACACACCACTGCCTGCTGTACCAGGGACTTGACTGGCTGTCCCTTACCATGAGGAGGCAAATCAATGCCCTCTTGTGGCTCCTCCGGGCTGTCTCTGATAAGCTCCCGCCCTACATCAGTAACTTGTTCGAGCGGAACTAGGGCATGTATCGCCTACAGAACTCATCCTTCATCTACCTTAAGGTACCTCGAACAAGAATGCAACACGGCACTGCTGCCATTAGTCACTCTTTACCCTCACTCTGGAACACTATGCAAAAGGCCCTTAAGCTCCCCGTCCTGCCAGGGCCTTATTCTTTTAGGCAGCTGCTATACTGATGGCTGATACCTGCATGCAACTGCCTTAGATGAGCCCTCCTATTCAGCTTGCCTAGCTCCTCACACCTTAGCACTTACCCCTACTATCCTGCCAGGACCTTACTTTTTAGGCAGCTGCTCTGATGGCTGCAGTCTGGGTGTGACTACATTATATGATCCCCCTAGTCAGCCTGCTTAGCTTCCCAAACACTAAGCACTTATCCCTACCCTCCTTACTCCCTCCTGTCTGCCTGCACCCCCACTGCATTTTCTGTACCTTTCTCCCCTCTGTCCTCCTTCCATATTGTTTTCCATCGCTGTCTCTGTTGCCCCTACTCCTCTGGGTCCTCTGGTAGTCAGCCGGCCACTTTAATTTTTCCTCTCAGGTTTCGCCCCCCCTACTTTTACCTAGACCACCTCCCCTTTCATGGCTACCCCCTTGCATCTATGCCATCCCCCCTCCTTTGTATTACCTTTCTACTACTCCATGCCACAGTTCCTTCTGTCCTACATATGTTTTGCACATGCCATCTTGCCTACGTTAAACCCTGGTTTCAATTCAATTCACTGTATTTACCAGGTAAGATTACTGGGTCAAGGCCCTTTTTCAGGATTGACCTGGAGCTTCACACACAAAGAAGCTTAGATGTCATACAAATACAAAACATTATACAAAATACATTAATGAGGACAATATAACATATAAAATAGTACAAGATAGTATCTAAAAGCAGTTACACACTGCAGAAAGTTGCAGGTAATGAAACAAAGCTTTTTTAAATTTTCTTGACTGGAAGTAATGATACAGTCAGAGGGCAATAAATTCCAAAAAATTGAACATTGTGAGGAAAACGCCCTCTCACCCATACAAGTAACAGATCTTGGAATGGATAACCGTTGCATATTAGATGAATGTAGCAACCTAATATCATTGCTTATATTTATTAAACTATACAATGGAGATTTACAACCCTGACCTAGTATATTATAGGTCAAACAACCCAAGTTATAAGAATACACCAACTTAGGAGGGAGCCAACAGAGATCATAGTATAAGACACAATGGTGCATTTTAAATGCTTTTGCCAAAACAAATCTACAGATGGAATTAAAGGTTCTATTAACTAAATCCAAATCCCTCTGTGATAGCTTCGTAAAACAAAAAAGAATTGTAATATAAAGTCGACAGTAATACACTCTTAAATAACATCTCTCTTGCCTCCCTAATTAAACAATCCTTAATTCGATATAAGGCACCCATTTTTTGATTTACGGACTTTACTACTTTCCTAATATGTGCTGAGTAAGGCAAACATGTATTGAGTGTAATGCCTAAATATTTGTTTTCCATTACTTGTTATATAATATTACCTGCTAGGTCACCGATTGTTAAGGGTTCCGCATTACATAATTTGGGTAGACAGCCAAATAAGATACATACCATTTTTTTTAGAATTTAATAAAGAATGATCCAACAGCCACCTATTCAAAGTAGAAAAATCATGATTTAAAGAGACATTTATGTCACTTATTTTAGTAGAGCTAGAAAACAAAATTATATCATCAGCATACAGCAACATTCTAGAGTTGCTTAAAACCTGTGGTACACTGTGCTGAAGCTCACCTAATGTTGACTCCACTCCCCCAAGCTGTACCCTTAGAGGTCGAGCAGTTAGATAGGTGTAGAACCAATCACAAGAAACCTCTGAAAGCCCAAGGCTCCTCAGTCTCCGGAGCAGCATGGCATGATTGACTAAATCAAAGGCATTTGATAAATCAATAAATAATGCACCTGCCAAGAGCCCAGCATCCATAGATCTTAAAGTATGATTTGTGAAATGTGCCAGTGCTGTACCGGTATTATGAAGCTTCCGAAAGCCATGATGCTCTGGAGAGCAAAGATCCCCAGCTTCAAGATATTCAACCAATTGGCAATTAACCAACTTTCAAATATCTTACTTAATGAGGAGAGAATAGATATTGGTTGATAATTATCGATATTGTAAGATTGACCAGATTTAAATATTGGTTTAATAACGGTCTGCTTCCAGACCTCAGGAAAAACCCCAGTAACAAGGGACAAATTGAAGATTATTGTCAAAGGTTCATATATAAAATTAGAAACAAGTTTAAGGAACAGTGGTTCCAACCCATCTGACCCTGCACTTTTGTTAATAGACATTTGTCTCCACATCTTATGTACCTGTTGTGGCTGAATCATTCTAAAGCAAAACTCACTATTTAAATCAGGCCTATCAAATACTAAATCATTCAAAAAACAAGAGAGATCAATGCCAGTTAATTAACTAGATAAATCAGTAAATTCTTTTAGAAAATGATCTCAAATTTCTTTTTGGTTAGTTATTACAACACCATTTAAATGAATGGAACTGATACCTCTGTTTGTAGTTTGTTTGTCGTTGGATTGGTTAGTTTTTTTTATTGTTCCCTTAAATGTGTTTGAGTTCCCTAATGAATTTGTCTGTTGCCTTTGATAAAAATCTGATTTTTCTTTACGCACAAGCAACTTACACTTGTTTCTCAAGATATGATAATAATTAAAAGTCTCTGTTATTAATAGCTTTATATTTCTTCCATTGTTTATCTTTCTCCCTCATTAATGCAAATACATTAGGTGTGATCCATTTACTATTTTTACCCTTAACCCTTCTTTTTATTAAGGGAAAGTTTCTATCTTGAATATCCAGAAGTGTAGTAAGAAAAAAATCAACAGCTACATTTAGATCAGGAATTGAGCTCAAAAATGACAGTCTATCGTCTGTAAATCTAAATCCAAACTATCATAATCAATATTATTATAACTTCTATAACTAATTATTTTAGGAGGCATTTTCACTTTGATGTACCTCCAAACACAATATACTGGCATGTAATCACTAATACTGTCTGGGTAAATCCCACTCTCGGTTATCCTATCAACTGTCTTCTTTAAAATACAGTCAATTAAGGTATATTGGTTACTATGATAATTCATTCTAGTAAAGTCCAAAACCAATTGGAATAATCTTGCACTAGAAACCAATAATTCTAATTCATCATGAGCAGCACCCTTCCAATTCAAATTAAATCTCTCATTACCACAACATATTTAGATAAAGTAAACTGCTGAATGAAATCTAAAAATTCAATTAATCCCTTAGTACCAACCTTAGGAGGGTTATGCATAGTACAAAACCTTAAATTAATACAGGTGGCCAGTCGTAGTTCTAAGTGCAACCATTCACAAAATGTAGTTTTTTTTTTTTTATTTAACTTTATTGGGTTTTTCCACAAAATCATTCAAAATAAAACAATGCGCAAAACAATAATGTGCCACACAATAAAAGGAGACAGGACATACAATTAACTATACAAAAATATCTCCCCCCACCTCCCCTTCCACCTCCAGCATTACCCATAATGCTCTACAGAGAATGGGGTGTTATAGGCTATATAAAGTGTTTATGGACTCCCACCTACTCTTATACCGGTTCATGCAGTTATGTAGACTCTCTACCATTTTTTCTGTTCACAAGTTGGATAACAGTTCCTAATGCCACTCTGTGTAGGAAATTGCATGGGAATCCTTCCAGTGACGGAGTACCAGGGCTTTAAGGGAAAGCACAATCATTGGTATATGAAATCTACGTTGTTTGATTCTGACACTGGTAAAGTCACCCAGAAGGCAGACTTCCGGGGAAAATAGATTCTCTAAACCCAAGAGAGGATCTACCCTTTGTTTGATGATCTCCCAAAGTGCAGCAATAGGGGGACATTCCCAGAAAATATGATACAAGCTGCCCTCCGCTTGGTTGCAGCGACTACAAATTGGTAAAGGGTCACTTGCCCATTCTGTGCAGCTTTACCGGTGTCAGATACATGTTCTAGAGGATCAAGAATTGCATAATATGCAGCCTGTCTTGCATAATATATAAGTGGCAAGACCTCCATATCTTATCCCAATTAAGGGATCTTTGAGGGAATCTATCTGTCCAATAGGAAGAGGATCTGTCTATAAGAGGGAAAACCAGGTTGTATAGAGAAGCATATATAAGGGAGACTGAATGATGCTGTTGGGCAAGGACAGCTAAGGGCAAGATAATCTCGTCTTTCCCTCCGTTTACTCCCGGTGACACCTATTTCAATAGCAGGAGATGTCGGATCTGATAACGTTTGAAAAAACCTCCCAGACCCGATGAGAACTTCAACATCATGTCTTTTACCGAAAGGTAGGCGTCCCCAGTTACTAAGTCCTGAGGGTTCTTCCTCATAAATGGGGGGGAGCCATGCCTCTGTCAGAAGGGTACTGCCTATGCAAAGGTTAGGGTTCTGCAGAATTGGCTGTGCTGGATCCTTCAGGGGGTTATATTTTAAAGCAGTGCATAACTGAAAATGTACCCTCACTGAGGTGGCAATAGGAGAACCGGTCAATGAACTGGGGAGATCTTTAACCTGGGTATGCAGAATGGCATCCCGTGAGATGCTGCCTGCGTCAATTAATTCTTGTTCTATGGAGAGCCAGGATGGGACATACAGGAATGAGTGTAGGGTCTCCACCAGTCGCAGCCATCTGAGGTATTTGCTTAAATGGTTGGCCCAATAATACAAGCCAAAGTGGGGGATGCGAAGTCCCCCCCTTCTCCTTCAGGGCAGCCAGTTTGTGGTATGCACGTCGAGAAGGTTTACTGTGCCAGAGGAAACCCGACACCACCCCATGCAGCTTTTTAAACCAGGTGAGAGGCAGCTACAAATTTAGCATACTCAGAGGATAAAACAAATGGGGCAAAATATTCATTTTAATCAAACTTATCCTCCCCCAAAGAGACAGAGGCATATCTTTCCAGTGGGATAAATCCTGTTGCACTTTAGACAGAGAGTCTAAATTAAGTGATTTCAATTTGGCGTTACTTCTCGCCAGTTTTTTTTAATTTGTATTTTATTGCTTTCAATGTACACAAAGAATGACATGACACTGATACATGAGTAGTAAAATTTCAAATACAAGCATGTACACAGAAACCAGAAAGACAGTGACATGTTCCCCCCAACAACCCCTACCCCAATCTACTTACCCCTACACCCCCCATACTCCCTCTTCCCCCCATCCCTTCCTCCCCACCTCGGCTTGGATGTATACTTAGCCCCATACACTGCTAAGGGCTGTGGGCCATACCGGGAAGACATTGGGTTGTCACTAAGGGAGGGAAATATCCATCCACCACAATAGGGTCAAATTGTGTCCTGAATATCATTGATCCAATTGAATTCCTGCCTGGAGCATATAAATTGCATGCATTCTGGCCCAAATCTTTTTATATCTGGAGGAGGGACGTCCCCAAGATACCCTGAATTGTTCCACTCGCAGATTAAACAATAGGTCCTGAAGCCATTCAACATAAGAGATCTTTTGAACGTCAACCCAATGCCTTAAAACCAGTTTCGTAAGTGTCAATGCAATCATCGCTATATGATATCTATCACTCTAACCTTGACCTTGGAGTAGTCTCCAAGGAGACATATCTCTGGTATAAACAGTTCCTCAAGACCTAGCAACGGATCAGCTTTGTCACGAATTTCGGTCCAGAGATCCTGAACAGAGGGACAATCCCAGAAAATATGTCAGAGGGTGCCCTCTTCCAAACTGCACCTATTGCAGGCTGGAGTAGGGGCACTACCATTTTTGAAAAGTTTAGAAGGCGTCCAGTACATATTCTGTAGAAATTAAAATTGTGTGAGCCTCAGCCTATCTTGAGATAAATAAATGTAGGTTTCTTCCCATATTTTACTCCAATTAATGTTGCTGTCCAGGAACTGCTTAACCCAATAATTGGGGCCACTCTCCTGCTTAGTGGAGGCCAGATCCAAAAATGAGTTACACACCTGGGCTATTGCATGAGGAAGATGCACAACCTCCACCAAGGAGGTAAAAAATTCAGAAAACTTGTCCTCTGTACATAATTGTTTTTTTGACTGATTTAGGAGGTGTGTTACCTGGTAAATCTTAAACAACTGTCCCAGACCTAAGGAGAACTTATTCGTGATAGCGGACACTGGGATACACATTCCATCCAGATCTAAAAAATCTCTGATTGTCGCATTTTGAAGCTGGGGAACCCACATTTTGGAAATCTTTTTAACCCTTATTCTAAAATTCGGGTTATCTACCAACAGCTGATTCCAGTCTCGAGTGTGTTTATATTTTAAGAAAGCGCACAACTGAACTTGAGATCTTACCGAAACCCCTATAGGAGAATGGGAGAGATTAGCCGGTAAAGTTATGAAGGTGCTATACAATATCGTGGATGTAGATACATGTGCTGTAGCTAGCATTCTGTCTCTCTAAACATAACCATGGTGGGACATATGGCATCTGCAATAGTGTCTCATCACTAATCATCCATTTCATATATTTAGAGATCTGGCTGGCCCAGTAATCTCTCCCAATATGTGGTAATTTCAAGCCTCCTCTGGACTTGGGTGCCATCAGTTTCTGGTAAGCTCTTCTAGGGGGTTTGGCAGCCCGTATGAAGGAAGAGATAATGGAATGGGCTTTCCTGAACCATTTAATGGGTAGCCAAACATTAAGCATATGCAATGGATAGAAGATCCTGGGCAGGATATTCATTTTGACTATATTAATACAATCTCATAAAGAAATAGGAAGGGATGACCACCTGTTAAGATCTTGCTGTATAATGTGCAGGATGTCATCAAGGATCAATTTCCGCGTAAGGGTATCAGATTTGGTAAAACAAATGCCTAGGTATTTCAAGCATTTAGGAGACCATTGAAACCCTAGCTGTGAGATATCACTCTTTAACAATCTGTAGTTCAGGGGAAAACCATACTCTTATCCAAATTAATTTTATCATTTGAATAGCTGCCGAATTCTGTGATAATTTGCAAAGCCGCTTCAAATGTAGTTACTGGGTTAGTCGAATGAAGCAAAATATCATCTGCATATGCCGACAATTTGAGATCCAGGCCATGCAGGGAAGTACCAGAGATCAAAGGTGAGTTTCTGAGTTTAGAGAGCAGAGGCTCCAAATAAATGTTAAAAAGGAGTGGAGACAAAGGACACCCTTGTCGGATCCCGGAATAGAGAGAGAGAACCTATTCGAGAAAACCCTGTTAGAGTAAATACGAGCTGTTGGGTTCTTATAAAAGGATGAGATCCAACCAGTGAACTCCTTAGGGAATCCGAATTTTCCCATTGTAGTAAATAGAAAATCCCAATTCGCTCTGTCAAAGGCCTTCTCCGTGTCCAGGGACCTCAGACTAGCCGCTACCTCTGAGTCTCTGTACGCGGAGAAAATGTGTGACAGCTTCCTCAAATGATCCGAGGAGCACCGCCACTTCATGAATCCCACCTGATGTGGGTGAATTATGGAAGGCATGACTACTGCCAGCCTGTTTGCTAGTAATTTAGCTATTATTTTCATGTCATAATTCAATAATGATATGGGTCTGTAATTGGTAACCAGTTCTGGATACCTCCCTGATTTGTGCAGCACAATGATTAGGGCCTCCAGGAAACTATCATCCATTACATTCCCATCAAGGAACCATTTAAATAACCTATTTAACCAAGGAATTAAATGTTTTTGAAAGGATTTGTAATAATTGGGGGAAAACCCATCAGGGCCAGGGGCTTTATCCGAGGAAAGAGAATTTATAGTATTACCTATTTCTGTATCAGTTATGGGAGCCAGCAATGCCAACTGCTAGGCTTCTGATATCTGTGGGAAAGGAAGGGTATCAAGATAATTAGCTAGGTTTTGTTCCCCAGGAGGATTAGGCATATGGCCATACAGGTCCTGATAGTAACTAGCAAATTCCTGGAATATTCTTTTGGGATTTACTTGTATGGTGTTGTTATGTCTGGATCTAATACCCTTAATGATTCTTGAGGCTTCTTGGGATTTCAACCGATGGGCCAGCAATCTGCCTGATTTTTCCCCTTGATCAACATATTTAACTTTGGTTCGCATTATAGCATACTCAGCTTTACTAAGCGGGAGGGAATTGTATTGTGCCCTTAAGCCCACTAGCCTAATTCTCTCACATTCTGGAGTATCTGATGATAATTCTATTTCTAGTTGTTGAATAGCACAAAGTAAAGTGAGGGCTTCTTGTTGTTTGACCCATTTCTTATATGAAGCGATTCTAATCAATTCCCCTCTCAATGTGCACTTTAGGGCACACCATTCCAGATCTGTTCTACCTGTCGAGTCGAGGTTAGACTCAGGATATTGTTCAATTACCTTCGAGATGCCTTTAACAACTTCCTCGTCTCTCAATAATTGGTTGTTCAGTTTCCAACTGATTTCTTTAGGAACATTGGGAGCCAGATTGAGTGAGCACCATACCACTGAATGATCTGAGATTACTCCCGGTTCAATGGCACTGTCCACTATCCCTGGTAAGAAGCAATGACTGATTAAAAAATAGTCAATTCTAGTAGAGGTGCCATGGGCACAGGAACAAAATGTATATTCTTTCAATGAGGGGTGTAAGACCCTCCAAGGGTCCATCAATCCCAGTTGGTCTGCCAAGTCCCGGAGGGCTCTCTGTGCAGGCAAGACACCAGGTCTTCTTGCCCCTGATCTATCCAAGTTGGGGGTGAAAGACAGGTTCCAGTCACCACCTATAATTAGAGGACAAGAGACATAAGGGCGTAGGACTGCTAGTAGGTTAACGAAGAAGGCTGGAGTGTCAGCATTGGGGCCATATATACAACATAACACCAACTATGTACGGTCCAGTAAACCCTTCAAGATTAAGTATCTACCCCCTGGATCTCATATACAGAGCTCACAACTGAAGGGAGTGTCTTGAGAAAATAATATGGCTACCCCTCTGCTTTGAGTTCTGTCTCCAGCATTAAAAATCTGGCCCACAAACTGTCTACTGAAAAGTGCCTCTTCAGAAACTAGTAAATGGGTTTCTTGCAAGAATATAACAGCCCCTTTAAGATGTTGTACATGTTTTAGAATCTGATAGTGTTTAACTTTCTTTCTAGCACCCCTGATGTTCCAGGTAAGCAGTTTCATACTATCCACCATTTAATTTTCTTTCCACAATAATATTGGAGCTTAGAATGAAAAGATGTACCCCTGATGTTATTAACAACCAGCCGAGATTACCCTCCCTTCACCCCCCCTTACATTCCACAATCCTTTAAATAACACAAAACAAAACCCAAAATTCCCTCGTTTGAAACATTGAATGATTCCCCCCTCCCAACCAACATAAGCACATCCAGGTACATGATCGACAGAAACAACGAACACCACCTCTTCCCTCCCGCTCACCCGTGCCCTTTATACTTGTATTGCTATTTTAAACTATGTTCAAAGTACCCAATTAAAATAGGAACAAAAAATCGTGCAACAAGCACAGTGATTACCTAAATAAAATAGACCTGTATGAGGCTTATTAATTATAGAGTTAATAGGATGACCTATATTAAACTATTAGAACACCAATGTGCCCCTTTAAACTGAACGATAAGGAATCCTACTTAATAGCAGGCAAGTAAATTAGGTTAGAGTGCCTTCTTGTGACTTTTAGCTGGTATTACTCATTGTGGCCATAATCAAGGTAACAAACAAAACCAAACAGTCACTGGATTTGAAAATTAAACTGCGAATTCAAGTCCCCAAACAAGGAGAATGTGAAGGCTATTAACAATACTAAGCTGTTCCTATCACAGCTCTGCAGATCCAGTCATAGTCAGACGCTGAAGACATGTTTAAGTCACACATACGATCACAAAGCATCTTGTAAAATAAGAGGAAATATATGGGGGCTTCAACTTAGGACCATTAGAATAAGCATAGAAACAGGCGCTCAGCACCTTTAACAATATAATAACAGTAAGCACTCAGACTAGTAAATTCTGATGCCCGTTAACCGCATAACCAGCGGCTACAACACTGCATGAGGATACATGATACAGGCCCTCTTCTTTTTCAACGCTACTTAAACAAGCCCGGCATGGCAGCTCTCAAGATAGTTTCCGCAGCCTTCGGATCCTCAAAACTGGACCAGGTACCTTCAAGTAAAACTTGGAATTTTGCAGGGTATAGCATTTTAAATTTTATCCCTGCCAGTAACAGCTTGTTGACTATGGGATGAAATTGAGCTCTACGCTGACGAACTGATACTGGGAGGTCTTGGGTAACCCGTAACTGAGCTTCCCCCATTTGATTTGATCTAAACTCCGAACCTTTGTCAGAAAATGCTGCCTCTCGAGATAGTTCAGAAATCGGAGTATTAGTGGCCATTGGGGAGCATCTGCTGATGGAATAGGGCGCAGGGATCTATGGGCCCTTTCGACAGAATAGGTAGCTCCATACGGGGAAGGGCCTGCCAGCTTTGCGACCAGCTTCTGTGTGAATATGACTGCATCTGCACCTTCTTCCTTTTCTGGCAGCCCTATGATCACAATATTGGTGCACCTACTGCGCCCCTCCAAGTCTTCTATTTTGGCTTCTAACCGAGCCAATTTCTGCCTGTTCAACACTAGCTCTGGTTCCATTCTCTCCAAATGCTTTTCCACAGAGACAATTTGCACTTCGTTGTCTCCAACTCTTGTTGAGATATTTTCCAGTGCCAAAGTCATGGACTTAAACTCCATGGTTAGCGAGCGGAGTTCTTCCCAGAAAGGCTTAAATTCCATTATAAACCTTTCCACGGTTAGGACGTTAGGATCCTGGTTTTGAATGGTGCAGTCTGCCGAGGTAGCTTGCGGCCTTGACTTCTTACTATTCTTTTCTGGTGTGGAAGGAGGCATATGTTTCGGCAGTGCTTGCCGCATCTCTGCTTCCATACTAGACAGGAAAACTGCAGGCTGATAGTGTTGGATGGTTCTTGTCCTAATAGAGCTTATTGTCTGTCATTTGAAGAACTTGAGGTAATTTAAAGGTATTTTAAAATGCAAATTAAAGCACGGAGCGAGCAGGAGACGTTCAGAGTGCTGCTACTCGCGGTCCTTCATCACGTGACCCTCCCACATACACCTTCTCGCCAGGTTTATACCTAGATATTTCAGACTATTTTGGGACCAATGTGACAACAATGAGTTTGGAATGCTATTGTTCAGGGGGAAGGCCTTGGACTTGTCCAGGTTGATTTTGTAGTTTGAAACTACGCTATAGCCAGAGATAGTTTCCATAACGGCTTTGATAGAGGGAAAGGGTTGGGTAAGGTGCAGCAATATATCGTCCGCATAGGCTGATACCTTTAGAACATGAGAGCCTATCTTGATGCCATGGATGTTGGGGTTATTCTTGAGTTTCCACAATAAGGGCTCTAAGTATAGATTAAATAGGAAAGGTGACAGAGCACCCCTGCCAAGTACCCAATTTTAAGGGGAAGGAGGAGGATATCACCCCATTGCAATATAGGTTGGCACTTGGGTCAGAATACAAAGTACTAATCCAATGAATATATTGTTCTGGGATGCCAAACTTGGCCAAAACTTCAAACATAAACTCCCAGTCCACCTTGTCAAACGCCTTCTCTGCATCCAGGGAGACCAACACCGCCGGGTGTTCAGAGCCCCTGGATGTGGTGAAAATGTGAGTCAGTTATCGTAAGTGATCTTGGGACATTCTGCCTACCATGAAGCCCACCTGTTCCAGCCCAATCAAGACAGGAAGCACCCTGCTCAATCTATTTGCCAACAACTTGGCTAATATCTTAATATCATTATTAACAAGAGAAATGGGCCTATAACTCGTGATGCAGTCTTCTGGCTTGCTTGACTTGTGAAGCACTACAATAAGGGCCTCAAATAAGTGGGGATCAGAAGAGCTTCCTGATAAGATGAAGGAAAATAAATCTGAGTAACCATGGGGCTATCTGGTCCAGAAACTTTGTGTAGAAATTCGAGGTAAATCCGTCCGGACCCAGGACCTTGTCTAGAGTAGCTCACCGATTGTTGCTCTAATTTCCACCTCTGGAATAGGGCTAATAGAACACTTTTCTCTTCATCTCCCAGGGATGGCAGGGAAAAGAATCAAGATATGCCTGTATCTCATGGGGGAGGGAGCTGGCCTGGGTCCATACAGATCTCTGTAATAAAGCTCAAATTCGGAGACTATCTCCCTAGGAATAACTTTAATGGACCTGTCGGTACATGATATTAATAGCCTTGACTAATCTTATTGTCTCCTGTTTTATCCTCAGAGCCAGGAAATGACCCACCTTCCCACTCTGATCTATGTAGAGTGAACGGGACTTGAGAATGGCGTATTCTGCCTTTTCTCTTAGTAGTTCACTATATGCTTCCTGTAATTTTAGTAGGGTAGTTTTGGTGTTCTCATCACCCGATAGGGGGAGCATGCTTTTTAATTGTCGAATTTGTACCAATAAATTAGAGGTTTGTTCCTACCTCTTTCTCTTTCTTTGAGAGGCTATGTTGATAAACTTGCCTCTGAGATAACATTTCAACGCTGCCCACTCTATATTTGGCTTATCAATTGTATGCAAAGTATCCTTTGTGTAGTGATCAATGGATTGGGCTACCCTTTTAACTACTTCAGGGTCCTTAAGAAGCTGACTGTTGAGCTTCCACGTAGTATCCTTCTGGTGGTGAGGGACCAGTGATACCAGACACCAGAGAGGGGAGTGATCAGAAATAACCAGGGCTTCTATCCCACACTCTCTAACACCTGGCAAGGAACTTTAACTCAGTAAAAAATAATCGATTCTAGATGAAGAGCCGTGTACTGGGGAATGGAAAGTGAACTCCCTAGAAGATGGATTAAGGCTCCACCAGGGGTCACACAGTCCTAACTGGTCCACTAGGTCCCTTATGGCCCTTTCAGCCAGTGACAACCCTTGAGACCTGCGATATGTTTTATCCAGATCAGGCGTGAAGGGGAGATTCCAGTCCTCGCTCAGAAAAAACAGAAGATTAGAAAAGGGGGATAAAATTTGGAGGAGCTCGGAAAAAAAGTTAGATGAGTCCACATTGGGGCCATAGAGACTGCCGATTATCAGTTCAACCCAGTCAAGACAACCTCTGATTATCAAGTAATGGCCATTAGGGTCAGAAATTAACTGTAGGCAGCTAAAAGACAGCCGGCGAGCTATAATGATAGCTATGCCCCTGCTCTGTGTACAGGACCCTAGTGTAAATGCCTGGCCGAAATTCTGTCTCCGGAGGAGACCGGACTTGGAGTCTAATAAATGCATCTATTGCAAGCAAACAATGTCAGCCTTAAGATGACCAAAATGCTTTAGAATTTGGTAGCGTTTTGTTTTATTCCTGACCCCCCCTTACATTCCATGAGAAAAATGTTATCTGACCAGCCATGTATCAACTTTAATGTGTACGTACCCAGCCAGTATTAACCTTTTGTGACCCTGGTTGCATCTCATCACAGGTGATGCCTTACATCCCCCAACCCCCAAAGCACCCCCACCCGGTTCCCCATCCCAATTCTGCAAACCCACCCTCCCACAAATAAACCAAACAGTACAATAAAATTCGGAACACTATCCTTCCCTCCCTCCCCACTCCCTGTAATAACTCTTCAGAAAACTTATTGAAACCTCCAGAAAACAGGAAGTGATACCCCCCAACCCCAAACTCCCCACAATAATCATTCCGGCTGTGATGTACAGGCAGACTAAGCCACTGTCCTTCCCGCTCCTGCCCTTTTGTTTCCCGAACTCTGTAAGCTACCCTAACGAACTACCTGATGACACACATTTCTCTTAACACTATAGAGATGCACAAGAAACATATTTAAATGATGAAACAACCAACAAAATTAACAGAAAAAAGGGGGATGAGCTACTCTCCTCTACTGTCCAATTAATGTATTGCAATGCTGCACCTCTGTTGCTAGAGGATGGCTAAAGAACTCCCTGATTGTTGAAATAATTCAGAAACAGTGCAAACTTGGCCCCTGCTAAATAAGTAGATCAAGCATTACTAGTCATCCTGTTGGAAGCATCACGGTGAAGTGATCTGGTTTGGGGACAAGGTAACAACTACCAGACTTAACTAAAACAGTTGAAGGGTGCTGTTAGTGCACAGTGCACCAAAATAAAATCTTGTCAAACAAGGAGAGGGGTCCCTTTTCCACATTGCCTCCCAACCTGGAAAATAAAGGATGAGGCCATTGTCTGAGGTGTTCTGTCAGGGGGACATTAATCTTGACAGAAAAACAACACTGGCGCTCGACTAAAATAGTGCCTTGTGGCCGATTATTAGCGGAGAGGGTAAGGTGCTGAGCCCATTCAGGGATCCAACAACTTCCAAAATATAGACCTCTTGGCAAAGTGACCCATTAAAGGGAAACTTACCCAACAGTAAGTGCAAACAAAACTAGTGTTCTAATACAGTCCAGGAGTGCATTAATCTACATGGGCTCCGTAACAAGATATAGCTTGAATACACAATACCATCATGCAGACACAAGCTGATTCCCAGGTGTTGTGCTCCGGGTACTCAACGCGGCTTAAAAAGATCAGGGAAGGCTACTTTAAGTTCACTCTAAGCCATGGCAGCGTCCTCTAAGCTCTTCCATTGACCTTGCAGGTTAATTTGCAGTTTAGCAGGATACAACATTCTAAATTTCACCCCAGCTGGAATTAGCTTGGACACTATCGGGTGAAACACTGTGTGCCTTTGACGTACTGTAGCAGGTAAATCCTGAGCTACATGAATCTTGTGCTCTCCCCATTTCACCACCTGCAGCTCCTTAATCTTCACTAGGAAATGCTGCCATTCCTGAAAGTTTAGGAACTTGAAAATTAGAGGGCGAGGTGGCGCTTCAGGTGGAGGCATTGGCCTTAACACTCTGTGAGCCCTTTTGATGGAGTACACAGGGCCAAATGGAGAAGGACCCACCAGTTTCTGCACTAACTTTTGCACAAAAACAACGGTATTTGCCCCTTCCTCTTTTTCTGGCATGCCAATCAGTATGGCGTTATTGTACCGGCTACGTCCCTCAAGGTCTTCTACCTTAGCCTCTAAATGCACAATCCTCTGTGCTGTAGTGGCAAATTTAGGATCCACCTGGTCCACCTTGTTCTCCAGCGATTTAATGCACACCTCATTGTCTCCAGTGCGCCTAGAAATATCTTCCAGTGCAGCGGCGATGGTTCTCATTTCTGAGGTAAGAGACTTTACTTCATCTCTAAAAGGTTGAAATTCTTCTAAAAGGTGTTCCACTGTCAGGAGATTCGAATCCGAAGTAGCACTGGGAGATTTACCAGAGGCAGAGGCTTGCGGCCTGGATTTTTTGCTTTGCTTCTCCGGCGTTGTAGAGGGTGTGTGTTTTGGGAGGGCTAAGCGCATCTCAGCCTCCATTATCTCTCAATAAGCTTGCAAAATCGGGTCACTGGTAGCTGACTAGAAGTCCGATGTCTTTTGTTGAAGAGAAATAAGAATTAAAGTTGCTCTAATAGGTAGTTTGATTCAGATTTGGCAGGAACTCTTCAAGAAGGCTGCTACTCAAACAACCTCATCACATGACCTCTCACAAAGTGTAGTTTGTTGAAAACAAACATTCACACTCACAGCTTCAAGCTTAACTACAAGAAAAATCATAATTCCCCCTCCCTTCTTACCGCCCTTTCTATCATTCCTAAATACATTATAACCCTCAATTGTACACATTCCATCAGTAATATTAGGTTTTAACCAGGTCTTAGTAATACTGAGTATATCTGGCCTGTGGATCCCAATCCAGGCCCCAACCTCAGCTTTTTTGCTAATAAAGCTCCTAACATTAATGTGAGCAAATCACAGCCCATTGGAGCTCAAGTTGTAATTACCATCAGCAGTATCCGGTCCATAGATTGGGCTCCACATCCCAGGATAAAAACAGTAAAATTTTAATAATCAAAGGGCATTGAGGTCCTGTTCAGTTAGTCCCAACACTGGTAAATTAAATTTCTTAATGAAATAAACACTACCCACATCAAAAACATCTTGTCTAGCTAAACAGCCCAAGACAATAAGATTACTTTCATTCTGAGAATTAGCCTCAGCCAGAATATTGGAAAATTTAAATCAATCAATTAATGCAGTTTCAGAAAATGTAGTATCAGGCACTAAAAATGTTCCTACATCAAAACACATTAGTCCCAGGATAATCAGCAATACAACATGCATTTTTTCCAGAGTAGTGTTAACCATGTTAAACATATGAGATTGTGCAAAACCCAATACACAACCTGCAAGTAAAGGTACGTGTGTAACCTCAATAAAACAATATAATATAATATTAAGAATTTAATAAAAGGAGAGCCCACCCTTAACTTTATAACTGGTTAATTATATGTGGTGCGTAAACATTTATACATAAAATAAACAACTCACCACAATAGAAGCATACAGAACTATAGGCCCGCTATCTATAATTTCAACTAAGAGTGGCGCTCACGCCACTCATGCTTGCGCTGTAGCAAGTGGCACAAGCTTTTAACCTTGTTCTGCCCTGCCTCTAGAAGTAATGTCAGCAACTCCCTGACGTCTTACACAGCAAACAAGTCTCAGTTCTTAAATCAGGCTGTAGTTGAATGAAACAGTACATAAAAAGTACTTTGAAAATTACTGAAAAGATCTTCTTGCCTGTAAGCTAGCACAGATCTTCAGTACAGCGTGCAGGGGAGACTAGATAGATAGATAGACAAAAACTTTATTTTTATACAGGAAATACTTATCATTAGGATTATACAATCCTGTTCTCAAGATAGTCCTATGTATGACTCGCTAAGTTTCATCTAAACATACAACAAATAAAACACAAAATAAATACAAATTACATACAATACAAAATAGACAAACCAAAACCCAATTAAACACAAATATAAAAAAGAAAATACAAAATTACACAATAAGACACCCCATCCAAACAATCATATACAATTACACTCTGTTTTACAAAATTTCAGAATTTCATTTTTAAAAGTCGTGTGGTTTCCTAAAGATCTTATTTGAGGAGGTAAAATATTCCATACCTTAGCTGCCTGACTTTGAATTGAACTATTACCATGTTTATTATAAATTTTTATAGGGCAGACTCTATGTCTATGCACAGATCTTAATAATTCATACCTTCCTTTACTAACTTTAGGAAAAAGTATTTGTGTAATATAAAGTTCAGGATAAAACATCTTATATTTATGTATCAATATTAACCAATTTTTTTGGGAAGTCATTTCTAAAGACTGCCAATTCAATCTTTTAAACATATCACAATGATGGGTTCGATATGAACACTGCAGAACATATCTAGCTATTCTATGTTGCACCTTATCCAGTCTACTCAACTGATATTTGCTCACTGTTCTATAAATAAAATCCCCATACGTCACGGTTGGCATAATCAGCTGTTTAGCCACTTTTTTCCTATCCCTAAGTTGTAAACCTTTAATGGTTCATCTTATAGCTCCTAATTTCTTAATCACACTTTTTATATTATTATTTATGTGGATGTCAAAAGTCATCAAAGAATCAAAAGTTACCCCCAAATAACAGTAACTATCCACCTGTTCTATAAGTTTATTTGTATGTGTAACAATGTGAATCTGTGATTTTAACTTCTTATTTGAAAAATACACCAATTTAGTTTTTTTTACATTCATCAAAAGCCTTGACCTGGTGAGCCACTCCCCTACCTTGGCAGAATCTGTTTGAAGTTTTTGTTGAAGATCCAAAACAGAGCTTCCAGAGGGGACGATCGCAATATCATCTGCATACAGTCTTATGGCTGAATGCCTTATCACCTGGGGAAGGTCATTATTAAACAAGAGGAATAACAGTGGTCCTAGAATCGACCCCCGTGGAACTCCTCTACTGACATTTCTAGATGTTGACAATGTCTGTGAGACCTTTACCCTCTGAGTATGTCCTGTTAAGTAAGATTTTATCCAATTTCTTGGCCCATCAATTATACCTATATCTTTTAATTTATCCAGTAGTAGGGAGTGGCTCACCAGGTCAAAGGCCTTAGACAGATCCACAAATATAACAGCTGTTTCCATCCCAAATTTAAGGAAGTGCAAACCAAATTTTTAAACTCTAACAATGCCGTAGTTGTAGAATGGCCCTTTCTAAACCCTGATTGGTGGGGTGTCAACAGTCCATATTTGTCCAAGTGTTCGTAAATCTGCCTATTAACACATTTCTCCAAACACTTAGACAAAATAGAGAGTAGAACTATAGGCCGATAATTATTCAGTTCTGCAGTATCACCCCCTTTGTGAGTTGGGATAATCTTACTTTCTCTCCAAGACATGGGAAAATATTCGGACTGTAGACTCCAATTAAAGATGTATGTTACAATTGGTGCCACTAATGTTTTTGGGGGCCTGTTGTGTTCCTTGATTGCAGTTTTACCACCATTCTTCCTGTCCTACATAGGCGCCTATACATGCTTCTTTGTTTAATTAAATCCTGTTTTGGGGGCCTATTGAGTACATTGATTGCTGCTGTTTGTTGACCCTTGTTCTACTGCATTACTGTACCTGTACTTTGTTCTTTTATGTATTACTCTACATTCATTTGTCCTTTATGCCCAGGACCATCATTCAAATGAGCTTGCTCAATGATGTAACTGCCTGGTTAAATAGAGTTTGATTGATTGATTGATTGCCAGCAAGTAATACTGAATATAGGCCTTAGTGCTGCTCTGCTTCTTTTAGGCTGCATGCCAGACAGGTTCCCCAAACATGACCTGGGAGCACTATAGGTGACGGTGGTGGAGGCATTGACTAAGAGGCTCCTTTTGATAAGATGGCAGACTGCCCAATGCCCATCATTTCAAGAAGGTACTAGCCCTAGGTCAAGTGGCCACATATGAGGGAATATCCAGCTTCACTGGTGGTTCACTTGGTAGATTCTCCCACTGTTGGCAGCCCTTCTTAGACTTCAAGTACTGCCATCGTTTGACCTGAGTGTCCCGACTGTACTAGCAGCAAGGGGCATACCTATCCACATGAGTATGTTAGCTCTACCACTATGAACCAAGCCCTCCTTATGATTGCCTAAGAATGTGTATAGTATGAGGTGTTAATATTCCCTTTTTGACAATGGTTTAACTAAATATACCATAGCTCATGTGAGACAGTAGTACTCACACTATCATCCTGCACAAATCTGTTTCTGAGTTCTCCGTTTCACTGGTATAGACATGTGGGCCCAGTATACCTTTCACTTTACAGGATGACCCATAAAGGGGGCCTCACAATGTTACAACCTTACAGGTCCATATGTGAATATATAGTGCCAGTATGCATGGTATCTACCTGCCAGGCATAAATGCTGCATGCTACTATGTATGGAATATAATGTTTATGTTTATGTACTGTTTATATATGTCTTGATGTTAAACCAATAAAAATATTTAACCTTTAAAACATAAAGACATCCACCTTTGGACTACTTGCTAATATTACTAGCACCTCTCTTGTCACATCCAAAAGGAAAACTAACGACAACTCTATTGTACATCACTGCTGAAGTTACTTTGCTCTGGTGATGTAGAGACAGGGAGAGGGCTGCTATTTGAACAGGGGTGATCTACAGACTTCCAGCACAGGGGGAGGAGGGGGATAAGGATATGATAGAAGAAATCCAAAAGACAGCAAGGGGGAGGTATTGCTAGTGGGGAACTTTAATCTACCAGATGTGGATTGGAGCAGCAACAGTTAGAAGCAGGGAAATCCTAGACTCCCTGCAGGGGGCTTTTCCCAGGCAACTAGTTAAAGAACCCACTCATGGAGGGGGCGATACTGGACCTGGTACTGTCAAATGGGGACAGTGTTGCTGACCTCAGTGAGAATCCACCTGGGGACCAGTGATCATTGTACAGTGTGGTTCAATATAAGGACTGGGCCAGAATCTAACCACACTGAAATGAAGGTCCTGGACTTCAGGAGGGCCAGTTTCATGAAAATGGAGGAGTGCCTCAGGGAAGCCCTAGCAGGGATAGGAAAAATGGGTGAGGTAAAGGAACAATGGATAAAAATAAGGAAGGCCATTGAGAAGGCGACAAACCTCTGTCAGCGGGTTAAAAAGGGCAAGTGAAAAAACAGACCGCTATGGTTCTTCAAGGAAGTAGCAGAGAATGTAAGGGCAAAGAAGCAAGCATTCAAAAGGTAAAAGTCAACACAGAAGAAAGAAGATAGGGAGGGTTATCAGGAGAAACAAAAGGGAGGCAGGGGAAGCAGTTAGGAGAGCAAAGGTACAAATGGAGAACTTTGCCAAGGCAGTAAAAATGGAGAATAAAACATTCATTTAGGTACATAAGGGAAAAGAAGAAAAGCAAACCAGGGATACTAAAACTAAATGAAGAAGGGAGAAGTGTGGAAGAGGACCAGAAGAAAGCAGATATTTTATACACACACACACACACACATATATACACATATGCACACACGTATCTATCATATATATATATATATATATATATACACACACACACACACACACACACACACACACATATAGTACTTTAGTTCAGTGTTCACAAAGGAAGGGGTAAGTGATGGGCCACAGATAGGGGAAAAGGGCATTAAGAGAAGGGATGTGGACCATAGCCCTTTTACAGAGGAGAGAGTCCTCAGGTAACTAGGGAGACTAACAGTAGATAAGGCAATGGACAAGGGCCGGATGGGTTTCACCCCAGGATACTGAAGAAATTATGGAGGAGCTGTCTGCGCCTCTGACAGCCCTGTTCACTCCATCACTGGAAACAGGGTGGGGAGGGGACATAAAATAAGGTCTATGGTAGCACTGTAGGTAGGGACTTTAGGGCAGACTAGGTGGACCAAGAGGTCCTTTTCTGCTGGCAGTTTCTGTTTCTATATTTCTATGTGACAAAATTGGGCCCACTGACTACAAATAATGTGTACATCAAATCTTCCATGGATGATGCTTGGTTTGGCCCCAAATGGCTGATGGTAGTTCACATGAATTTCAATAGACTCTGAACAAAGATTCATGATCTGGGAGTTTGGACTGACCTCTACTCCCCAGACATAGTAGCCATATCCTAAACCTGGCTGAAACTGCACACTGCAACCCACTAAATCAACATCTCTAACTACAAAGCATTTAGAAAAGGTGTTTGGGTGCTTGTATACATGAAGAATACCTTTCCTGCAAAAGAAATAGATATCACAATGCCTGAAGCTGCATGCTGTGAATCCATCCTAGTTAAAATACTTCTGGGAGGACAAACCCCATAACAATTATGGTGTGTCTACTATCCATCACCTGCTGTGATCAAGCCTCTCCAACCTTACACTTTTCCTATCAGAAAAGATCTTAAGAGAGGCTCTGGTCCTAAGAGACTTTAACATAACCTGGACTGTAGACTTCGATAGAAACAATCAGTCTAGCCTTAACTCCTTGAACTTGGATCAGCTTATCTTTGAACCAACTTGCCTGAACAGCAAAACTAGTTACCATACCCTATTTGACTGGTTCTTTGTAAGCAGAGTTGAAAGGGTCCTTGCTGATAGTCTATTCACAGATGCCCAGAGTGCCCACTCTCTTATCTTCTGCATTTCATCTAACAAACACCCCAAGATTCTACCTAAAATCATCCACACCAGAGATTACTCCAAGTGCCCCAAATTCTCTCAGATCTAGCCTCTCTCAACTGGGTTGCTATCAAACACTGCACTAGTGTTAATCATGTACTCAAATTCTTCTGCAACTACTTCCTGCAGGTGGTGAACTAGCATGTACCCAGTGTCACAAGGCAAATTAAAAGCATCTGCGCTAAACAGATCATGAAGGATCTCCACAGATAAATGAAGCTAGGGGATAAGTCATGGTGCACCTTTAAACTCTCTGGACTGCATCAGATCTGGCTAACTTACAAGCACCTAAGAGGCAGGTGTAAGCCTGAACTCAAAAAAATTCAAAATTCAGTTTCACCAGAACCTTCAACAAAACAACCTCACTGACCCCAAATGATTCTCGTCTTAAATAAATACACTTCTTATATGACCAAAAGGATCTAACATCCCTGACTTCACAATTGGTGAATGGAGTAACTTGAACTAAAGCCAAAGGGCAAATTCCTTTAACCAGGTGTTCATCAACTTACAAAACTACAAGTGTCATGAATGAAGTTATCATCAGCCTCCTGCTACTGCTATCTTGAATGGTCATCCCCCCAAAAATAAAAATTTCATCTGAATCTAGTGACTTGCAATATTGCAAAGAGTTCCTACATCAGCTAAACAACATAAAACTGGAGAACTCCGCAGGGTTCAATGGTCTTGACCTAAAACTGCTCAAGATAGCTGCCCCTGTCATAGCACCTCCACTGCAAGCTCTGTACAATATGTCATCAAGGAGGACATGGTGCCAGATACAGTAAATGGAAAATGACACTTGTAATGCCATTTCACAAAAGCGGTCCAAAAAACTGATTTACAACCTACATTGAGGACCATTGTCTACTATCTTCTGCTCAACAGGTCTTTTACAAACTGCTCAGCACAGATGCAAGCCTGATAAGCCTCCAATGACATCCCATGTGCTATTGATGTCGGACAAGTCACATGTGCAATCTTCATGGACATTACCAACCCCTTCAACATGGTTGACCACACCTTCCGCCTACTAAAATTACAAACATAACCTTTAACAGCCACTCCATATCCAGTTTAAAAAACTATCTGGATAATCATAAGCAAAGTGTAAAGATCAAAGGCATTCTCTGCTCCCCTAGAACCATCATCGGTATTCTTCTTGTTCATCAACAGCCTTCCAGAAAACCATGGCAGTGCTAAATCAGTACTCTACACTGATGATGCTGTCCTTTACTACAGTTCCAATAACATCCACTTCAACAACTTCTTACAACAGGACTTTTCTCAACTGCAGCACTGGTTTGTGCACAAGATGTTTGTCCTTAACATGAAAAAAAAAGACCCTACTATTTGGCTCTAACTGCAAAATACAGCAGCATCTTGGCTTCCTCAAGATTGCCTCCTCCATTGGATCTTCTCCAGAAGTCATCAATAACTTCTAATACCTTGGATTGGACTAAACTTAGATTGCACACTAACCTACAAGATGCACATAGTAGTAGTTATCTAAAAGTTGTCTGCCTCAAGGTAATGCTGAGGCAGGGCTGCAGCTAGCAATTTCAGGGACCCGGGCAGGCAGTCAGATGAGGGCCCCTGTATCCCTGACAAAGTAAGCCAGGGGTCTGGGGGCCGCCAGGCCCCCAGAAGATCTGGGGTTTTTGGTGCTATCAGGTGAGTTTGGGGCTGTTAGTGAAGATAAAAACAAGATTTTGTGAAGCTTTCCCAATGCCATTTTCAATGAAGAAATGTACTTTTAGCCTGGAGTCTTATTCATATTTATAACAACAGAAGAATTTTTTTTATAAATGTGGTCTGCTGCCAGCCATGATGTAAACCCTCATGATTCCCACGATGGCTGGCAGTGGTCCGAATGCAACAGACAACTTGTGAACCTTAGTCATTTTTATAACAATATTAGGATTGTTTTATAATCACAACAATGCACTTCATGGCACATGTAGTATTGAGATTTATAGACTTTTCATGCATTTCAAGTCACTCGGGTGAGTATCGTGTTATCCCACAGCTGTCTTGTGTAAATTCCAGAAGACATGCATTGTCATTATTTCATAACTGTTAACATTTCATGATTTTAGATATGTGTTGGCATCAATGCCTACTGTCATTCATCGTACCTTCTCATAAAGGCAAAATGAACAAAATGACAGAAATGTAAAGGTAATTGATAACTGTTTTATTATCAATCTTTTAAAATGGGTTAAGTGATAGTATTTTGATGTGTAATAAATTTTCTAGAAATAACTTTTTTTAGTCGTAAAAATGAATTCACAATACATCACAGTTTACTACAACATTAAAATATATTTTTTTATACAAATGGAATTAACGCCTATCCTATTAAAACTTTCTAAGTAAATAAATACATAGAATACTGTAAAGTAATGATAACCATTCATTGCAAAAGTATTGCATTAAAAATGTTGCATATGTCAATGGCAAAACTACATACATTAGTTCAATCCTGCTTTACCCAAGGCTGAGGAATGTAATGTAAAAAAAAAAAGTAAAAAAAAAAAACACATTTTCATTTATTTATCAAATGGAAGACATCAGTTGCTCAATGATATTGCTGCCCTTTCACATATGGAGGTTAAGGTATTAGGAAAGTAGTGCCATCTTTCAGTTTGTTGACAGGTGAGGACACGTCTTTTGACCAATCAGGGTGAATGATTTATTTTACCTATTATAAAATGTTTATAAATGCAATTGTTCAGCTGTGGGCAATGCAGGATTTTTTGAGCAATAATGTAACGTAAGGAATAAGACATGACAAGGTGTGGTTTATGGCTTGATAAGAGCATGCCCCAGGTGCATGATGAGGCACGAGGCCGATTGACTGTAGCACCTGGGAAGTGCTCTTATCAAGCCACAAACCACATCTTGGAGTGTCTTATTCCACTTATAAAATGGGTCCTGAAGTAGACTGAAAATTAAAAAAAGTAAAAAAAAAAAATGAAGAGCTGGACTGGGAGCACTGTCTCCTTCCCTGGACCGCTGTTCAGTTGCTCAGACTGACCCCCGACAGGACAGCATTGTGTCTAACCCTCTGTCACTTCAAGTCAATGCAATCATACTCACTGCTGGATTTATAATTCGTCTGGATACTGTTTCTTTCTCGCAAATAGTATTCAAGCTTTTTTTTTGGGGGGGGGCCTTCGCATTTTATTTTGGCAATTACGTGTTTAAACCAGTGTTACTGTCAGCTGCTTAGATCCATTTCCTTCTCCAAGACGTAAATCTGTACATTTGACTACACTTTGTACAGTATAAATGCTTCTTACAAGGATTTGTTGGGTAGCTGACTGAGCTGTAGGTACAGACACCCTATAATGTGTTGTTGTGATATTGCTCGTTTAAACATTGCAATTCCACCCTTAATGAGTCGGTGTTGCTTGAAACCCTCCGACTGGTTTAGGAATCCCGGTTTACCTTTGGTACTGATGCGGAGGGTGGGAGACTTGAGACCCTCTCTCACCAGGGACCACATTAACATTTCTTGACTAGGAATAGTTCAAACAACCCCTCTTATGTAATGAATGGCTACGTAACTGAATACTGATCTGCCCTGTCCTGTACACTTTTTTGACCTTGGGAGTTCAGATAGGGGGTTGCATTTTCATTTGCAGCAAGCAAGAGTTACAAGAGAACGCATACCTCTCAGCTGTCACACATTACGAGGTACATCACTCATTTTACCTCTCAGAAACCCTTTGTCCATCATAGGGAAGGTGATATTCCACATTCCTCACTGAGGCTTTAAAGCAGAAATTCAAAATAATTATACTCAGTTATCAAAAAACATTATGAACATTACTGCACTGATAGCTATACTGTTCTGAGCTTGCAGTGCCATGTTAGACAATATGTCACACATTTTGCTCATTTGTCACACATCTTGTCACACATTTTGGTGAAGAAAGGTTAAGAGGTATGACAGAACATTATACTGACTGCCAGGAGCTCATTACCCCCACCCACGCCCGACTGATCAGTGAAGTGCATAACTTACCACAACTGGAAAAGAAAAACATGCCGATCAGCAGGGCTAGTAAAGTCCCCCACAGACAGTCCAATGCTGGGTGACCCATACTTCAGGAATGTTTTGTCGGCAGTAGTATGAGTGGCTTGTAATAAAATGGAGAGGAAGGCAAGGAGGGGGTGAAAGTTACAGTATACAGAATGGATGGAGGAGTTCTCTCTCTCTCTCTCCTGTTGGCTGTTGCTCCCTCTGTCTCTTCTTGCCGATCTATATAGTGAGCCTTTTGAAATCAGAGCGATATCCCACCCATGGCCCCCACCTACCCTTCAATGCTGGTTGTGCTAGTCAGTACATACTGTACAGCACAGTGGGTGGCAGCCCAGCAGGTGACAATTTTAATAAACCGGAGCGCCCTATAAACTAACAGCAGAGACTGCATCCGAATTTTCCCTTAACAGCTAGCAGTGCTATTTGCTTCTCAGCTCTCATGCACAGTAAGCAGGTGCAGACCTCGGGGGCGACGGAGATCCTCCCAAGAGAGGAAAGCTGCCAGTACTGCCAGGAGCAGTTTCAAATATCGGGGACAATGAATATAAATGTTAACTATAAATGTGCAATAAGTACAGGTGGAACAAGAACAGCAATTTGGCCTTCAGAATCAGAAAGCTTACCTAATTACTCCGAGACTCTGCAATGTGACACCCCGAGATCGAATTCTTCGGATGGCTGCTAGACTCCAGATAGGCCCCCTTAGGAATGGATGATCAGATCTTTTCCCGAATTCCCAGTTATGCGACCATGCGACGAGCCAGCCGGATCTGTGGAAAGAATGAAACTTTAAAGTTAACTCAAGGCCTCTGTGTGAGTTCGACTCCCCGACGACTCCTCTCTCTCTCGAGTCTGACTGGCCGCACCAACGAGCGCCATTCCCGCTCAGAAAGCACATGACATGATGACGCACAGTGCACTATGAAATGTCATCACGTAACGGGTTCTACGGACGGTTTAGCAGGGATCTGAGCGGCGCTGACAGCTGGCCACTACTGCAAGTTCTTTTTCTTTACTGTCCAGAGGGGGGAGGATTATTTATGCAACAGCGACGCCGATTGATTTTTAGCGCAGAGCGCTGCTCAGTCGGACAGATGGGCCCCCCTTACTGCTGGGCCCGGGAAAAAAGTCCCAGTTGTCCTCCCATAACGGCGGCCCTGTGCTGAGGTATTGAGTGCAGCCTGCTTATCATCCTATCTGACCAGGCAGTAATACAACATGCGCCTGCCTCTCCTCACCTAAGTTGAATTCTGCTCCCTTTATCTTGTAGATTAGGTCTCACGACTAATAATGTGGTAATTGGTATACCTTGTATAGCTCATCCATTGTTTCAACACTTTCGCAGTTGCCCTACTGAATACAATTCCTTTATGCATTTTGTACCCTAATGTCTGCACACTGTATGTATTTCTGCCTATAACTAATTCTGAGTCTCCCCACAAAATGGGACTTCTTCCAGTGGGATTACTCAGTTACCAAAACCAAATAAAAAAATAAAATGCTTGCCTCCACTTTTTTCATATTCATCCCATAATCAATTGTTTCTTGTACTATCCTTGCTTGCCTCTTACCACCCTCTGCTTCTCCACTGTCCCCAACCACACTTGACATCCCCTTCTCATCCCCGCCCTCACCCCTTCCCATAACTTTCTTGTGCATTTATAAAGGCTTACTGTACTTTGTCTTTCTTCCTCCATTTCTTTCTGACAAAGAGCTAGTCTCACAATAGTGGCTTTATTTTTACTATTTGGCAGGTTTCTGACAGACCATCTTTGTGTCATTCCTAGGTCATTTTTCAAATGGTGCCTAGTTCCATTCAGCCTATGCAACCTACTTTACCTAGCAGACATCATAAAGTGCCATAATTGGCTCTATATATAAAAAAGACAAAAAAGGTCAATCTACACCTGGCCCAGTAGCACAGAGTGCTGAGGCACTGCAATGCTCCTTATCTGGCACCATGCTAGTGACTCAGGTTCTGGATCAAGCTCCGATTGTGGGGGGTTGGGGGAAGGGCTGGGAGAGATTGAGTGACTGCCAGGCAGCTCTCCTCTCTCGGACTGGTGTGGTATGCCTTCCCGGCTATTGGCTGCCACCAGGCAGAGGCCTGTAGCAGCACTGGCATTCAAGGGATGAGCAAACATCAAGAGGGTAGATGGAGATCATGGTTCCAGAGTGCATGTGCACCTCCACATGCATACACTTTCATGTTGAGCCATGGCTCCAGGCTGGGAAGGAGAAAAGTTAGGTGGAAAAGAGGGGATTGGAACTCCGTGAAGCCTCACTCAAGTTCCATGATCTGCCCATCTGCTCTAGCTGTGGGACTTCTGGATCAGAGACAATGGGTGGGAGGATGGCCCTCCCCCTCCTGACCCTGCTATGGGGGGGGTAATCCACGGGGGAATTCCCCACTGACGAGGAGATTGGCAAGGGATGGATGATGGTACTCTGGGACAAGGCTGAATAGCTGCCAGTCAGACCTGGAGAGATAAAAACCTTTATAATAATAAAAAACTAAAAAAGTCAAACTACAAATTGAAAAAGCCCACAGTTATGTGAGTGAAACTGTTGGCTGCTGCTGGGGGGGTGAGTGTCTGCTTTATTTTGAGCTGTTTATACAAAAAAGCTTTTTAACTTTGGGACAAAATATGGTCTGTGTCTTGCCAACACACCATAGCCTAGTTAGCCATCTTACCTTTTCTCAGTTTGGACTACAAATTATAGCCCAGTTAGCCTCACCTCCCTGCTGTGTGAAGTGCTAGAAGACTTGATAAAAGAGTATGTTACAGAAACAACTACATTTCAAGGGAGACGTTTAGCATAATAGCCCCACAACCAAGTGTGGGGCTAGTTTCAATTTGCACTCTTGTGTGCCATTTTTTTTTTACTTACTGTTTGCTGGAGTATAGCAGATTGTATCAGAGTGATTTTGCTGACTTCCAGTCTGTAACTACAAACCCCAGTATCCCCTGCAGCTGAAATCAGAGCAGGGCTGCAGCAGTGGGAGGTTCCATAGCCTGCAGTGCATGGTAGAGTTTTTATAAGTTCTGATCTTTTGTTTGCTGGTTCTGCTGTCCTCCCTGAGCCAAGTACATTCACAGAGGACTGTACTTAGCCCTCAGAGAACAGCAGGACTGGCAAACATCTGATCTGGGCTTATAAAATCTCAAACATGCACTGCAGGCTATTAATCGTCCACTACTGTAAGTAGCCTCCTTGTTTCTGATGTCAGATGGTAACAGTGGATTTAGAAGAGTATGAAATGTCAGCTTGGAAGTGAGCAGAATAAGTCTGATACAATCTGTTATACTACAGTCAACAGTAAATAAAAAAGCTGCTTTTGCAACAAAATGCAATTTGGGACCAGCCCCACACATGGGTGCGGGGCTCTTAGTGTTGTCTGTTCCCCCCTTAATAAAATGGAGGATATAAAAAACAGTCTTAAGGGTGGAAGATCCTATGCGACAAAACCAATTACTGTGTCAAATATCAGGTCTGTCTACTTGGAAAGAAATCGCTCACAGGCCTTACCCCTCCCTCCATCCAAAATCTCCTAATCCCAGTAAATAGCACTATCTGTGCCTTTTCCAAAGCAAAACAAACCAAGCTTAACACCCCTTTGCTTTCAGAGCATAACACTGGTTAAATGAACTGTCTGAACCACTCCTGTAACTCTTTTAACTCTATCAGTTTAAGGCAGAACTAAAAAATGTCCTCACACTGAGGGCCAAGTGTGACTGTCCACTCTGACAAAACTACTATGTACTTCTCACTTCACTAGCTCTTTCTTGGTTTCTCCATCTAATTAATATTTATAAGTAATAGTTTCTGGCTACCCTACTCTTCTTTACTGTGTAACATGTGATCTAACTCTAAAATTGTTTCTAAAGTTATACCTCTGTAACCAGCACTGACAATGGCTGCTTAGAGCCATCTATTATACCATGCCCACCAATATAATATGTAAACATTATTTCAACACAAGAAACCTTTGTAAATGAGCTCCCAAGGTCAAAGGTGTTCTGAATAAACAAAATAAATATAAATCAATCAAATAATAAATAAATATGTAACCCCTAGTTGGCACTATTCCAAGGGCTACCACCCCTGCCTATGTAGCTAGTGACAGGTTAAGGGGCCTAGGTCCAATGGCAGGTGCCTCCACCCAGAGGTCAGGGTTGATAGTGGTTAGACTAGCTCGGGTACAGCAGTCTGGGACACTGTGACCCCCCCTCCACTTTGTTCCCAGTAGTGGCCCACACAGTACACAGGAGTTACCTTCCCAATACCCCACATATGCACACTCTTCACACATACAGCAACCACTTACCCTCAGGACTGATTCTTGCAGCATGTCTCTGAGGACCCCCTGTAAAACAAGGTTAGGCAATATGCACAAACACCATGCAATGTTGTTTCTATAGGTACTGACACCACAGACAGCATATAGTTCAGTAACAACAAATCTGATTTATTCAGGGGACAGTAACACAGGAGGGGCAATCAGGTTGATTTGGTTCAACAATATTCAAATCACAGCACTGTGCATACATATAGGGTCCAAATTGTCACTCTCTGGGTACCCAGGATTGGGGGGGTGCTAGCCAGGTCCATTGCCTGGGGTCGGCCGGCTGGTTTGATGGATAGGACCCTGCAGGAAGAAAATATATGCACAACACACACTTGTAATCCGGAGCCAGACGGCTCAGTTCATAGAAGAAAAACACCAAAGCAATCAGATGGCACACTTGTGATTAAATAGAAGGCGCAGGGAGCTAGTCTGATTTGTACTCACAATATCCCAAGCAGAGAACTAGATGGAGGATGGTCACTCTGGATTGCCAGAGAAGCAGGGCAGGGAGACAAGACCCTCGTGACAGGGCCAAACTGCCTTTGATTTCAGGCGGATACAGTCTGGATCAAGCTGGATGCTGCTTCCAGCTTCTGTCCACAACTCACAACAAGGGGAAGTGAAGTCGCGATTCCCCACAAGCAGTAAGCATATTTATATGTAAAGGAAATTACTATACCAGGCCAGCTGCTCCTCAAACCCTGATCACAAAACACTGCAAAACCTGGGAGCACTCACAGCAGTTTCAGTTCCTGACAGGCCGATCGCACTTCAGCAAAACTTTGGTCTTCTACAGGGCAAGCCTGGTTCTGCACTTCTTCTTCTTCTGAAACTTGGGTTCAGCCCAATGCGCACTCTAACGGCTGCAGGCCGACTTCAGGGCCTCTCACGTGCTTCCCGCGTGACCTACACGCCGCATAGCACAGAGCTCCTTCTCCTTTCACAGTCACCTTGCATCTGGCTTGCCAGCAGACAGCTTAGGGTCTTTTGCCTAGATCCAGAGAGTTCAGTTGGTCGGTTCAGTTGTCAATCACACCAAGGCTCCCTCTGTTGGTGCAAGGAGGAGCCTAGATCCAAACTACAATTTCCCGAGTCACCTGCCATGCAGTCCTAATATAGCAGGCACCAGAGGAGAGTCCAAATACTGATTCTCCCCAGCAGACTCCATTTTAGAGGCTCCCCCACACTGATTGGTCCAATTCGGCAGTTCAGGTCCAAAATGGAGGGGCAAAACAAACAGAGTTCAAGCTGCAAGAAAGGCAGTTAGACAAACTGCATTTTTACTTTCACTCCACATTTTCCCCCAGAACTAATCACAGCTTTCAATTGGGCTCCTTCTGCGCTCTTAGCAACTGCAGAAACGGAACGATTAGACAGCAGCTAGGGTGGGATTTGAGCATTAAAACACACAGTTTCCCCATACCACTAATTATGTCTGCAAGCAGACAACTCTTAAAGAGACAGTATGTGGAGGCTCTGAAAGCACTCACAGCGCCCACATCTAAGTGGCATTACACCGAACACCAGCTAGGCAGGGAGCACTTAGGCAAGCTCCGGGAAGGCTTTTAGGAACCCACATTTGTAGGGGGGTTACAAATAAATAAATGAACATTTTATAAGAAAATTAGCTAGTGTCTAGACATGGGAAAACCAGCGAACACTTTGTTTCTGCCCTTTTCGAAGGCTTCCGATCTTGTTTCCCATAAAGGTGTTCTATGCAGACTTCAAAAGTTTGGTATATCAAACCATATCATTAAGTGGATAGAGGGGTCACTTGTAGACAGGGAACAAAGGATTCAAATTAAGGGCAAATGATCAATTTCTGGCAACGTTACTAGTGGAGTACCACAAGATTCCATTTTGTTCCCCTTGTATTCAAATTTTTTTATTGCTGATGTTGACATGGGAATCAGGTCATGACTGGAGACTTTTGCTGATGATATCAAGCTAGGAAATTGTTCAGAAGCAGGAGAAAATGTGATAATTTACAAAAGGAATTGAACTTGATGGTACAATGGACACATAAATGGGAGATGAGCTGAACCTGGACAAGTGCAAAATGGTACATCTGGGACTACAAAATATGAAGTATAGCTACTACATAAATGGAATCAAATTAAACACTTCCTTCTCAACAACTCCCTTAGTGTCATTGGGATTTCCTCCGAGATGGCAGTTTGGTTCAAAAACTACCTGGTGGATAGGTCACAACAGGTAAAATTTGTGGTGCTCTATCCTCCAGTCTATCTGTCCACTCTGGAGTTCCCCAAGGCTACATCTTAGGCCCTTTGCTATTCAGCCTCTTTCTGAATGCCACTCCCTCAAGCTTGCCCTAGTGATCTACTCCTTCATGCGGAAGACGCAGTACTTTTCACTAGCCACCCATACCCACACACCCTAGCATAAACTTACAAGACAATTTTGCAGCAGTTGCAGAATGGTTTGCAAACCACAAACCTATCATGAACCATAAAAAGACCAAGTCCATGCTAGTTGCTAGCCCCCACAACAGATTAAAACCTGCCCCACTTAGCATTCTAAATAACCTCAATGTCCCAATTGATCAAGTTAAATCCTTTAAATACCTCAGAATTACCCTCGATAGCACCTTATCTTTCAATGAGCACATTGACGTAGTCTTGAAAGAAGTCAGCTGTAGGTTAGGTATCCTCTACAGGCACAGAAGCAGTATAACCCAAGAAGCACTCATGGCGGCAGTAACTAGCTCAACACTGTCAATTGTGGACTATGGTCTAGTCATCTATGGCATCGTCATAGATTCATCCCTCAAAAGAATCATCACTGCCCTCAACAAGTCCTGTCACCTGGTCTCGGGTGCTCATCATGTGACACATGTGTGACCTGCACTCCAGGATGAACTGGATGAACCTTAGAGACAGAATCCAATACCACACCTGCTTATACGCAAAGAAAATTAGCATAGGCCTAGCTCCCCCAAACTCCTAGCACCTACTTGCACATGCCCCTCATTCACATAGCACTAGGAGTGCTTCCAGACAAGCCTTCCAAGTCCCTTTCTGCAGCACCACCCAAGCCCAACGTTCCTTCAGCTACTGGGCTCCTAGCTGGCTAAATGATCAACCTGTCAACATGGTAGGGGTATCCAAGCTTGGTCTTTTCAAGCATCTCCTCAAACAGCACCTGATCCTTTGCAGCAGCTGCGACTGCACCGCTTTTCTAACACTATCTGGGTAACCCTTTGTGTCCCCTCCACTTCCCCCTCTTCTACCTCACCTACCCCTTCCATCCCATCCCTTTGACTCAGGCCTGCTGGCCTAGGCTTCCAATTGACTGCCCTTCTTCAACAAAGCCAAACTCTGGCTGCATCAACCACCGGACAGAGCCAACTCATGGCTGCCCTCACTACCAGCAATCCTGCTAGTCTCGCTCTTGACAGTAATAGTGACTCCAATTTAAAATCTTACTTAAACTGTATCTACCTGGTTTACTATCTACTTTCCTACTGCTACCTGCCAGATGTCACATTAGTTACTGTATGAATCTGTCGTTGCCCTGTATATTATGTATTGTTACCTGTGTAAAAGAGTCTGACTCATAGGTATTGTAATCGGAGAACTTAATAAATAAAAAGTAAATAAATAAAATTAAAAAATAAAAACAGCTGAGACAGGAAGAAATATTGGAATAATAGTGACATGTAACTTAAATTAGACACTGGGATGATTTGTTCAGTAAGTCAAATAAAACAGTTGGTTATATAAAGTGAAATCTTATCTTCCATATCAAATCTGTGATTCAATCACTGTCTAGGAACTTAAGGCCATACCTTGACCCTACACAAAGATAAACATAAAATTGAATGGATTCAAAGAAAAGCCACCAAAAAGATAAACAAGCTAAGTGATTACAAAATACAAATGATTCAATTCCCAGTAGAAATCAGAGCGAAAATCACTAAAGGGTACAGTTACAGAGTACATACAGTTTCAGAGTTCATATAATTCACATAGCAAGCTACAAATGGCTCAAATCCTAGTAGTCATTAGGTCAAAAGCCATTGCAGTACCTTAGAGAGGGTGTGACAATGGCTGGCACAAATGATTCTGGAGTGATATAGCAGGGATCTAAAATTACAGAGTCAACTTATTAGTCTTTGGGGGCTACATTTGTTGTAAATTGCAGTGCAACTATCTCTCCATGGCTCCTGGCCAAGGGCCTCCTCCAGGAGTAGTCTGCAAGGAGCTTGGGGGGGGGGCATAGGCACAGGAGGTGGGCAAACCTGACAGTGAGAGCAGGTCAATGTGGATTTGAAGTAGGTCTTGATCAGGGCCTTGCTTGATTTGAGGGAGGGAGGTAGTGGCAGTAACTCTGGAGAAAAGATTGTTGCAGATGTTGGGGAGCCTGTAGCTAAAGAAGGCTTGGCCTAGGTTGTGTTTGTATCGGGGGACATGGAGACAGCAGCTTGCCTCAGATCTGAGCAAACAGGCAAGGTTAACTGAGGAATAGACTAGGTCAGATATGCATTCAAGTAGTTTCACAGTCCAGTAGTTGGCTTCTGTGAGAACAGCATGCATTGACCTTCTTGTGTGTGTTTGGGGGGGTGGGACCAAGCCCAAATCCTTGTACATAGTACAATTATGTATATGGGTGGGACAGCACAGTACAAATCTGCACAAAGCATTGAACAGTGAGGTAATTTTATTGAGGGAGGTTGAGTTAGTTCCTGAGTATACTATGTTCCCGTAGTCCAGAAGGAGAAGGACTGGTTGTTCTACAACCTGTTTCCGGAGTTGTAGATGGCGACAACTCTTTACTCTGTGTAGGGCACCAGGCTTAGCAAAGAACTTGGCAATGCCCTGGGAGATGTGCCTGGAGTGGTCAAGATATTGGGCCAAATGGAGACCAAGGGACTTGTAGTTGGTGACTAAGTCTAGTTAGGCCCCATCCAGGGAATGTATGGTCAGAGTGGGCAAGGAGCTGAGCCATTGCTTAGAGCCCAGCATCACAGTCACCATCTTCTTTTGGTTCATGACAAGTTCGGGAACCATTATTGGATTGCCATGAAGTCCTATTAGAGAGATACCTCAATAGAGGAGACAGAAATACCTGAAGAGTAGATTATGGTATCATCTGCATACATGTGTATGCTGCTGGCTGAAATGGACAAGGGGAGTTTATTGATGAAGGTTATGAAGAGCATGGACCCCAAAAACAAACCTTGGTGGACCCCAAAGGAGACAAGCAGGGTGGGGAACAGTTCAGACCAAGCTTAACATATTGGATGCGGTTTGCAAGGTGTACTGGAACCATGCCAGGGCCGTTGGGGAGACACCAGAATCTACTAGTCTGTGTAGAAGGCAAGGGTTGTCTATGGTGTTGAAAGCCTTTGCTGAGTCTATAAACATGGCTCCTGTGTCCAAACACTTATTTAACTGGAGTGGATGTGGCAGGAAACCCTGAGTAGCAAGATGAGGTATTATGGTAAAATATGGGCATATCTTTTAAGGACAATAGCATTCATACCAGGGGGTCATTTAAAACAAGCTGGATAATTGCTGAACAATTAACAGGAAACATTTCTTTACCCAGCATGTGGCAGGACTCTGGAATAGCTTCCCACATAACTGAAAGTGAAAATAAACTGATTTTTAAAAATAGACTGCACAAATTTGTTACAGAAGGGAAGGTACTTGGATACTACTGCTGAGTTGTGAAAAATCGCCTCGTTGGGTCCATACTTGCCTTCTATGTAACAGACTAAGGTAAAGATGCATAATATATTTTTCATCAGCAGTACTAGAACATAGGAGCTCAGAATGGAAGAAGGCAAAGTAGGCATTTAAGACCATCCCCCACTTCTTAGCAGTTGTAGTCTTGACCGTTTTGTGCCCTCATGCATAGAAGACATCATTACTGATAAGCCATACACCACAACAATTAGTTCAGTAACATATTCATAAAGAAAAGAAAATAGCACATGAACGGCAGGGCCATATTATTGTACTTACAGCAGCAGTATCTGTTAGTAGGGAAAAAATCATATACAGTAATTCTTTTCAGTAATAATGTATGTCGAACAAAAACACCACTACATCCATTATTATTTTCATTTTATTTCATTCCTAATTTGAGATAAGTGTTTCTGAAGTTTTGAAATGTTCCTTCTTGGTTAACAAGCCCCTGCCTGAATAACATAATCTTAATGTGATGCAGTGCTGTTTATAGACATATGAAGAAGACAGCAGAAAAAGGTCATTCGGTCTATCTTGTCTGCTCGCAGTGTAAGGTCCACAGCTTGAGTTACTGACCCTCTACCAAGCTCTTCCCATCCTTTCCTCCCACCCCACCCCACCCCACCCCAACCCCTGACCCTCACCTTCCCCATATGTCTTCCCCAGCCTCCCTTCAAGCTGCCCGACACCATCTTCAATGCGATCACCTCCTCCGGCAGTGCATTCCAACTGGCCATCACCCTCTCCATTAAGAAGTGCTTCTAATCTCCCTCCAAAACCTCCCCCCCCAGCTCAAGACTGTGACCCCTCATGTTGCTGATGTCACTTAGCCTAAAGAGACCCTCCTTATCCACCCTATTTATACATTTCAAGTATTTGAAGATCTCAGTCAAGTCCCTTCTCTCCCGCCTCTCCTCCAGGGAGTATATGTTCAATGCCCTCAACCTCTCCTTGTATGCTTTACCCTGCTGATGCAAGATCATCTTAGTTGCCCTCCTCTGGACTTTTTTAGCAGGTTAATGTCCTTTTTAAGATGTGGGCACCAGTACTGTACTCTATACTCTAGATGTGGCCTCATCAGTGACCTGTACAGGGGCAATATAACTTCCTCTCGCCTACTGCTGATCCCCCTAGCTATGTATCCCAACATCTTATTTGCCCTTAATGCTGCTTTCTTGCACTGCATAGAGTGCTTCTAGTCACTAGTGATCATCACTCTCAGTTCCTTCTTCTCTTCCATTGCAAATACCCGGACCTCTCCCAGGTAGTACTTTGTCCTGGGAATCTTGGCTCCAATGTGCATACTTTGCATGTCTTGGAACTGAAGCCAAGCAGTCTACCATTAGAAGCACATGCTAGCACCAACCTGATGCAGTCACAGTATTAACCTAGTCTGTGCAGTCAAAATGTAATCTCAGCAGAAAAGATCTTTACAAATTAGCAGTGGTGGCCATCTTTATCGACTTGAGTCATTAATTAATAAAAAATATAATAAAAGCTGTTTTAAATATATTCAAAGAAATTCAAAATGCACTGTTGATAAATCTAAGGGTGTCAGAAGTAAATTTTTTGCTAAAAAAAACTAGGATGAAAACATTTTGCTGACCAACAGATACTGTTGCTGTAACATACAGAACATGTGTATCAATCAGAGTTTTTTTATTTATTGAATGAGTTTTACCAGGAAAGGCCTACTCAGCCAAAATAGCTTATTTCCAGAGACATCTTGGTGATAGGGGGTACAAAGGATAAAAGAGAACAGAAGCACAGTGTAGCACAGTGTAGGGCAGTAGTTAGAACTGGCTCGTAGACTGCTTTAGCTAGAACTGAAGGAAATCAGATGTAATTTAACACTAATTCATCTTTGGAAGAGTTTCTCTGAAATCAAACAAGTTTGTATTTTTGCACCTTATTTTGTCTGTACTATGTTACCATGCACTGAATGTTGTTGTTTGTACAACTGTTATATACTGTATTTTTCCTTTTTCATGTTATTTTATTGTCTATGCTACCTCCCCCACCGATACATCTGTAAATGAGCTACTGTATTATCAGCTCAGTATGTCTTTCCTGGTAAAACATTTTAAATATGTCAATAAATTAATATATCTTTTTTTATTTTCTCATGAGAAAGGTACTCCACTGTATGCATTTCCTGTAATGAAAGAGTTTCTCTTAAACTAAAAAAGATTTATATACTATTTGTATTTACTCATAACGATGGGACACCACTGTATACATTTCTTGTAATGATGGAAGGCATGAGGTGACTGAGAATTTTAAAGACTGCTTCATGAGCTTAGACCCCACTGTAATGTAGCCAAATGGTGCCTTTTCATTCATTCACCTAATACTGCCATATATTAGCCAAATGGGGATTAACTGTGAACTAAAATCTTTAACTAAATACAATTTAATTGGCAACTTAGCTTCCTTTGCCAAGGATTGACCCAAGGACCTCTGGGCTGAATGGGGAATGTAGACAAACAGCACTCTACTGGTAAACAGAGTAGCTGCCTTCCCTAACCCACACCAGCTAGTAGTGCAGAGGTGCCCGGCATCAGGTTCCCTCATGCCCAGTCATGTCATGTCACAGTCAATATCTTGAGTGACAGACCATCAAGAATATTCAAGGCCACCACGATGCTTCACTTATTGTGTCTTTTGTCAATGTGCCAGCTGATTACATGAGCCTGCAGGCCAAAGGGCTTTTGGTGGCACACACACACACACGTATGCAGCACTGTTTCTGTACAATACCACCTGCTGACTCTTTAACAGCCCTTCAAATGACAATGTATATTTATAGAATTTGAAAACTGACACCAGGCATTACAACTAGTTGTGATGTTGGATCTTGTGAAGGTTGTATCAGGATACCTTTAGCCATGTTAGAACCTGATGCTGGGTACTGCTGTAGTGTGTGATACACTCCACCTTGTCCATCTTATCTCCCTCTCACCTGCACCACAGAGGAACTTGTCCCCCAGCTCAGTACCTGTTACAGTGGTGCACTGTGATGGTGGACACCTTTCAATGGATCAGGCTCAGGACTCAGAATGCAACTGGGCACTACAGTAATAAATCTGACTGCTGCTCACAGCCCATGTTATTGTTAGCAGTTGCCAAAACACAGCTACACACTAAACACACACTAATTATTGATTTGCCATCTTCTGGACAGAACTGAATCCAGGAAGACAGTGCACACTTACAACTGAAGTATTCCACTGGGGCAGAGCATCATGTTACCTAGGTGCAAGTACAGCCAATCCTGCTCTACCCCCTGCTGGTGGAGTCTGGGTAGGGCACCACACAAGAACATCTTTCATTTAGGCTCAGAGCTGCATTGCTGCTGCAGGTCACCACCCAGCATAACCCTAGCTTGACATAGGGATTAGGAGTGAGAAACTGTGGCCCTCACATATTAGGAGGAGGGAGGTAAAAATATTAGTGAGGGCAGAGGAGACGATACCCCCATTATCCATTCATGCACCAGTTGCTCACCAGCCACTCTTGGAGGTCCTTCAGCTCCTTTTAGAATCCTAAAGTGAGGAAGAGGAACTCTGTTAAGGGGGTGCAGGGATGGAGACAGGAGGTGATGAGCTGAAGGATGACAACTCAGATGTGTTAGGACTGACTGCCAGACCATGTTGGGAGCAGAGGTAAGATCCACTGACTCGAGGGCTAACATGTAAGAAACAAATGTCAGTACATCAGTGGTAAGGTAAGTGAGCAACTCCACTAGATCAGTAATTAGGTGTTTTTTTCTGTTATCCTTAGCCAAGTGTATTACAAAGCCCAAGGGCACCCACAATGGATTAGGTGTCAGCCCAGGATGGGACTAAAAAGAATACAATATTTATTTTAGCCTATTTTGGCTGAACGAATACATTGCTGTCCATTTCCTGCCATTCCAGGTCCCTCAAGTCATCATGTCATATAATGTTCCTTGCTTCGTAGGTGTGTGACATAACCAGCAGGCCTTAGCACTCTCCATTCACAAGAAATGCGCTGAACCTGTAAGTCATTTTCCCCTATAGAACCTAATTTTTAAATGGTCTTTCCAATGATCTTACTATTTCATCTCTACAGGCTTTTAAGTTATCCTAGTAGGTATTTTCAATTTGCACACAGGTAGTAAGTAACATTTTAGAACTGTATGAAGAAGCCAGAAGGTGAAGGAAGGAAACATATTCAATTCAGTGCTTCAGAGTAACTGGTAATTGATATTTTTCTTTTAAACTTAGATTGTAGGCTTGTAGTGACACTATACTTTCTTTCTGTGTTGTCTTTACTTATAATTGTTTTTGGGCTGTTGAAAATTTAAAACATAGTGGTGGTGTAATTCTGTGCTGTCTTTAATTGCTGCAAATTTTCACCTCCACCCCTTCCCCCAACTCTTAATTATATGCCCTGATAAATCTGATTGACAGGAGCTAAACACAGGGTATAGTAAGAGGTGTGAAGTAGGAGGGGCATAAGGGGGAAGAAGACCACCCTCAGCACGACAAGTGTTTTGACTCATTTATTTATTTATTGTTTCTTTTTCCTTAAAAAAAATATATATCTGAGGATCAGTTACAGGATTTTTAGTACTGTAAATAAATAAAAAGAGAACTAAGAGAGCTTCAGTAGCAGAGAAGTAGTGGAATTGCAGTATAATGTGGGGAGGGTGCAATGCAGTGGCTGTGGGGCAGCCATATTCAGGCAGACCTTCTGGACACTGAGGTGCTGCCCATCTGCATGCATCTCTTGGGACTGCGGATGAGGTAGCCAGACTCAGAGCGGAAGTAAACTGGGTCAGGAGTACCATCACCCCTATCCAGGGACCACCTAGTCCAATGCAGCTGCCTCAAAGGATGCCGAGAACGAGGAGCACTTGGATGACAGTGGGCTCAGGGGGTTAGAGCAGTCAGGCAGAGGCACATCCCAGATCCTATTCCTCTCAAGAACTCATATGCCACACTGGCAAATGAGGACAACCAAATAGAGGTACCCAGGAAGTGGAAGGAAAGGATGTGGAGGTTAGGCAAGGAGGTGACTCAGTGGGGAAAGCAGTGGACCCCAGAGGAGGAGGAGGAAGCAAATCCTGGTGGGGGACTCCATCGTAAGAGGGATCCAGCTAGGAACACAGGAGGGGGAGGACAGGGAGGTGAGGTGCCTACCAGGTGCCACGGCATGGAGGGATGGAAGGAAGATACTGGGGATCACTGGGACGGCAAGATGGGAGGGTGAGCTGGATGTCATTATCCACCTAGGTACTAATGACTTGGCAAATGGGGAGCCAAAGGAAGTTCAGGAAGAGTTTAGGAAACTGGGGAGGGGTCTCAAGCAAGTAACTACTTCTGTCACTTTCTCAGAAGTACTACCTGTGAGAGGCAAGGGAGAGCATAGGAGTGCATGCACCAGGAACTTTAACTCATGGTTGAAGAACTGGTGCTGTGAGGAAGGGTTTGGATTCATTGGTGACTGGGGACCCACCTGGAGGGATGGAGGTTTGTTCAAGCCTGACGGCCTGCATCCATCCTGGAGGGGAATCCAAGCACTCAATGATAAGTTTAAATGCTACATTGACAAGCATTTAAACTAGCAAAGGGGGGTGGCAGGCCAACAAGGACGGTACCTACTTGCTCACCCCCCACAGCTAGTAGTGGAACCAGTGACCAGAGGAGTGGCTATCTCTGCAAAGCAGTGTGCAAAAGATGGAGATTAGTGTCCAAAAGGTGGATAAGCAGAAAAGGGGCAAAATTCAGCAGAAGGGCAGACAGCAAGGAGAACCAGGGATAAATGACAACAAGGAAGGGGCTGGAGTAGAACAGTGAAGCAGTCTAGGGAGGTCAAATCATGGAAAGCCATGTGTGCAAATGCCAGGAGCCTTAGCAACAAGATGGAAGATCTGGAGGCTGTCATGGTACAGTCAGACCTGGACATTGTGGCCATCACTGAAACCTGGTGTAATGATAACCATGACTGGGAGATGGCCATACCTGGCTACAACATATTCAGAAGAGACAGAGCAGGCAGGAAGGGGGAGGAGTGGCACTGTATGTGAAAATGACATAAGGGCCACACAGATCCAGGAGGAACAAAATGGGGGAGATACTGTGGGTTAAGCTGGAAAGGAAAATGGGGCCAGCCATCAACACAGGTGTGGTCTATAGACCACCAGCCCAGGAGGAAGAAACAGATAGGGAGCTGATGCTAGCCATCCAAAGGATGGCAGACAAGGGTGAGGTAGTACTGGTTGGAGACTTCAATATACCAGACGTGGACTGGAGCATCCCAGCAGCAGCATCAACTAGGAGCAGATTTATCCTGGACTCCCTTCAGGGTGCCTTCCTCAAGCAACTGGTCCTGGAACCAACTCGGCAGGAGGCAATACTGGACCTTGTGCTCACAAACAGGGACAGTGTGATGGGGGTAACAGTGGGGGAGCACCTGGGTAACAGTAACCACCAGTCATTGTGGTTTGAAATCACAGAAAGAGCAGAACCAAACCACACAAAACACGTATCCTGGATTTTAGGGGGGCAGACTTTGGGAAAATGGGGAGATACTTGAAAGAGGCATTAAGGGGAATGGGACAGGAATCAGGGGTTGAGGAACAGTGGGCAGTATTTAAAATGGGGATTATAAGAACAACATAATTATGCATTAAGCAGGTTAGCAAGAGGAAAAGGAAGAGGAGACCATTATGGTTTTCCAAAGAGGTAGCAAAGAAAGTGAAAGCCAAAAAGATTGCATTCAGGCAATACAAAAAGACACAGGCAGAAGGGGATAGGGAGAAGTACCAGGTGAAACAAAGGGAGGCAGGGAAGTTAGTAAGGGAAGCCAAAGCTCAGACAGAAGAACGCATTGCAAAATCAGTGGGTAAAGGGGACAAAACCTTTTACAGGTACATAGGTGAAAAAAGAAAGACAAAGGGAGGGATAGTGAGACTGAAGGGGGAGGATGGGAGCCGCGTGGAGGATGACAACAGTAAAGCTGACATATTGAACAGGTATTTCTGCTCAGTCTTTACTAAGGAAGAGGGGGGTAATGGGTCTGAAGGGAGTACAAGGGGTGAGAATGGTGCAGAAATGGACACAAGTCCCTTTACACGAGAAAGGGTCCTGAAGGAACAGGAAGTAATAAGAGCTGATAAAGCAATGGGGCCAGATGGGGTGCACCCCAGGGTCCTTAAAGAACTAAGAGAGGTGGTGGCTGAACCTCTGGCTATCCTGTTCAGCCAATCACTGGAAACAGGGGAGGTACCCAAAGACTGGAGGACAGCAGATGTAGTCCCCTTATACAAAAGGGAACAAAGAGGAAGCAGGGAACTACAGACCAGTCAGCCTCACTCGGTAGTGGGAAAGACATGAAGCACTACTGAAGGAGAGATTTGTGAACATCTGGTTGTCAATGGACTACAGGACCCAAGGCAGCATGGTTTCACCAGGGGAGGCCGTGTCAGACCAACCTCATTGAATTTTTGACTGGGTGACTAGGGAGGTGGATCAGGGGAGGGCAGTGGACATGGCCTATCTGGACTTCAGCAAGGCCTTTGACACTGTGCCACATAGAAGACCATTACACAAACTGGGGAATATGGGTGTGGGCAGGACAGTAGTGTGGTGGGTAGGTAACTGGCTGGGTGGCAGGACACAGAGGGTGGTGGTAAATGGCTGTCACTCCACAGAGGGAAGAGTGACCAGTGGGGTACCACAGGGATCAGTGCTGGGACCGGTCCTATTCAACATCTTCATCAGTGACATTGCACAGGATCTAGAAGGCAGAATTTCACTGTTCGCTGATGACACAAAGCTCTGTAACAGAGTAGACACACCAGACGGTGTAGACAGAATGAGAAGGGACCTGCAGAAACTTGAAGAATGGTCAAGGGTTTGGCAGTTGAAATTCAATGCAAAGAAGTGCAAGATAATGCATATGGGGCACAAAAACCCTGGCACAATATATCAGTTGGGGGTGAGGATATAGCATGCACCAAGCAGGAAAGGGATCTTGGGGTTGTCATCTCTGATGACCTCAAGGTAGGGAAACAGTGTGACAAGGCATCAGGTAAAGCAAATAGGATGCTGGGATGTATAGGCAGGGCATCACCAGCAGGAAAAGGGAGGTCATAATTCCGCTATACAAGACACTAGTGAGGCCCCACCTGGAGTACAGTGTACAGTTCTGGAGACCATACCTACGTAAGGACATAGACAGGGTAGAGAAGGTTCAGAGGAGGGCAACAAAGATGGTGCATGGGTTGCATCACAAGTCCTATGAAGACAGGTTGAAGGAACTGAACATGTACTCCCTGGAGGAGAGGACGGAGAGAGGGGATATGATAGAGACATACAAGTATCTTACAGGGAGGAACAGGGTGCAGGAAAACACTATTTTTTGCGAAAAAGATGTTTCAGGACTAGAGGGCATGGGATGAAGTTGGAGGAGGATGATTCAGAGGAAACATGAGGAAGAATTTCTTCACAGAACGGGTGGTGGACAAGTGGAACACCCTGCCAGAGGAAGTGGTGGGGGCTGAAACAATCACGGGATTTAAGAATGCATGGGATAGACATAAAGGAATTCTAGAGGTCAGGGCTAAGGGGAAATAGACTTCTAGGAAAACAAACTGAACTTACAAGCTCAAATGGGCAGACTAGGTGGGCCATAGGCCCTTATCTGCCGACACTGTCTATGTATCTATGATATAGTCTATGCCCTTGTTTCACTCTTCTATTGTTGGCACAATGCATCCACGTTCTACTAAAGAACTCTGTTGTTGAGAGGGACATAAACTACATCACACAGTTCTAAAATGTACTTGACAGAGTGTAAATCAGAAACACCCTCTGAGGTTACTAATAGGTCCATATAGATGGAGCAATAACGGAAATGGAAATAGTATTTTAAAAAACAGCTTCTACTGAGAAAATGACTTACATTTTCAACATAGTCTCGTGAATGGTAAGCACTAGGGTTTTCTGGTTATGTCACACACATCTAGAAAGCAACAGCAATTACATGATATGAGGACTTGAGGAATCTGAATTTAAGCACAGGGCAGTGCCTTAGAGCAAAACTATCAAAGGCTGTCAGGGGGACATCGATGGTGATATGTAGGCTGCTCTTGGATCAGCTGCTTTGGGGTGCTAGAGCATTGGTCCAACATGAGGCACCCTCTCACTGGAGCTTGAGTATGTCTCCTCTAAGAAACACTCAAATCTTCATCAACCAGTGATAAGTGAGGTCTGGGAACAGAACCCAGAACTCCCATCATCACAACTCGGCTCCTAGACATTGGGAAACAACTACTGTAGAGATGTCTAGATCGTCAGTCACCAGAACTTTTAAACTGTACAAGTCATTGAAAACCTCATTTGGAATAGAGCCATATTTAGATAAGCATGACTTGAGAAAACATTACAAATTAATTGTACATCTAAGGTTAGAGTTTGCAGGTATAGAAATCCCTAATTTTGTGTCTTGGGAAAAATAGAGTGGTACACAATGTATTTGTACAGAGAATACAATTTGAACAGCTGAGTATTCTATTCTGATGTGTGGGGACTTACAAGAATTGAGGCAAAAATGGATTACCCCAGCCCTATGAAATTATAGGGACAGGAATAATACTGATAAGTAGAGCTTTTTGCTGAAAAATAGCTCTGTCAGTATACTTTCTGCAGTAGCCAAATTTGTGGTCTATAATACACTGTAAGCCTGTTTTTCTGATGTTTTCTAAACCTTGTTCTTCATGTTCTGGAATGCTGAACCTAATGGGATTTCAGAACATGAAGAACAAGGTTTGCTCCCTAGACCAATGACAGCAGCAATCGCCAGGGTTCACGATGGAAGCATGAGCTGAGCTGTCACGGACAGTTGACAGCATTGTGTGCTGATTCAAAATTGGCAGTTTGAACCACATTTAATCATTCCCATTACAGTCCATGCCTCTCAACATGAATTTTGGACCGCACTTCATGTTTAACAGTTTGGTCACTTTCACTGTAATTAGAAAAGCAGCTCCACAAAAGTTGCACAAGAGACAGTGTGACTTTTATTCAGACTCCAAGTCTCAGTTTCCATCAGAAACAGAAACTAAACATTGTAAATAGTTTTAAAAAAACTACGAAAAAAATTGAAGCTTGTACCTTAACTTACTGATCCTGATTTTTTTTACTTTTTTACTGTATGAAGACCTGTGGCTTTTATGATGAGGATTGGTGACTGTGGAACAGACCATGGACACACTTTTAAGATGAGAAGGATTCACTTGTAAGATGCTAAAATGCCGGCCGGCCCACCGGCCCAGCAGTAGAGCTACCACTTGCGATGCCAGTGATCCAGGTTCGGTAGTGACTTAGCAGGCATTCCAGTAATTCTTTTACTACTTACCCTGGAGGTACAATAGCTCTCCTGGCTCTGGAGTGTGGGTGGTTTTTGTCTTGTACAGGTTCGGTAATGAGCCTGAGTTGCTGGAGGGCCGGATGAGTGGAGAAGGATTGAGTGCCTGCAGGGCCACTCTCCTTCTCCGGGGGAGGGTGGCCTGCAGTCCTCGCTGCTATACCACCACTTGGGTAACCACAGGTGGAGGTGCAGTCGAGGATGCAGTAGCAATGAGAGGGGTGGATGTCGGCTAAGGGCTTGAGCAAAGACATGTCTCAGCTTGCCTTTGTCTCATTGGACCTCCCCGACTGCTGGCATTTGCAGGGGTGGGGATCAGAGATCACAGAAAAACACCCCATGGTCCCAACAGAAGATGGGCTCCTGCACTGGTGACTGGGAGGAGCCTGGGGAAGCAGCTCAGAGTGTCCGCTCCACTGAGGTATGGAGGGATTGGGGGAGTCACCTATGCCCCACCTGGTGGGTTATCCGGTGCTGGTATGTGCGAGAAGCAGGGCGCTTAATGGGAGCAGGCTTCGTCAGGTCCTCCCAGTGCAGCCTGTGTGGTGCATTGGGACCCCGATGGAAGGGGCGGTAGTGGTGAAGGAAGGGGACATAAAAACAAAGTAAACAAAAATGTTAAAATGCCAGTGTTGAAAGTCTTTCGCTGCATTCTCAACACCTCATTAGTCCTTATGACATCAGGAAAGCACTCAAGCTTCACTCTCGTGGCCCTGATATCAAACAACTAACTCGGTGTTCAGAATCAGCTCGATCTCAATGAAGGGGGGTTAGTTATTCTATATGTCCTATCTATCCTACTCTGTATACTGTGTTGTATACTTTAATTCCTTAAAGTGCCCCAAGCCTCAGTGGAAGAGAGCTGTATACAGTATAACAAATAAATGTCCTTGTCTATACTGAGATCCAGTCTGAGGTAATAGGGAAAGAAGTGGCAGTGGAAAAAACAGTTTCTACTCAGTGCATCTATATAGAAGAGGAACTGTTTATTTGTTTACTGGGTACGTGCACTGATCCAATGGACCATTTCCAGGCATGACCCGGGCCATGAAAATGGCACATAGGCAATACAGACAGTACAGTTACATAGGTTATGGTGATACAGAAAATAGGACAATTGGAATAAAATAGGACAACTAGAGTAAAAATAATAAAGTGCAAGTGCAGAATACACAACATTTCAGGCCGGCGGCTATAAAGTTCTCAGTACAATTTGCTCCAGGAAAGCCCTGAAAGTAGTGTGACATCAAAGGATTAGAGTAGATGTTGGCAAATGTGGCAATTCAGCATGTGGCAGCAAAGAAAGGAGCTTTTGAGTTGTTTGGCTGGAGTTCCAGAAGAGAACCTGGAGAAACTGAGGTTATTTGAATTTAGGCTTTCAGCTCCTCTGTCTATGCAGAGATAGGTGTGCAAACATTAGACATAAAGGGCTAATCTGACTTTCAATCCTGCATACTAATGACACGGTGATGAAGAATATTGGATCGTGGGTTGGGTAAGGGTTTAACATCAACTTGCTGAAAGACAAATTGAAAGGAGGTGGCCACACTTTACCTAGCTTGGCAAGGTATAACAGCATAGGTGTGCTGGAGTGAAATAGCTGGGGAATAAACCAACAATTATACAAGCTGAGGCAATTAAAATCTTTTTATAAACATAATTCCTGACAGGCAGCAATCAACAGATTTGGCAACTGGCATTCGGCTATTTAGAAATCTGATTAAATGGTTCTTTATTACCTGGATGTACCCTTGCATAGCATCTGGCTTGTGATTTCAACACCCTGTGAATCTCCCCACTAGACAAAAAGAAGGAAATAGACATGCTGTAGTGTTAGTGGGATGTAAGAAGTCAATTCTACTAACATACGTGAACATTACCCAGACCTTTTGTTCGTATGTTTTTATTCATTTTCTCCACAAACCATCTATGCATGTAACACTGTGCCTATATGAGTCAGGAACCTTCCTTTTGACCAAGGTCAGTATGGACTGCAAGCCATTATCATCTTTAGTATACATTTTGGTTTTCCCATTAATTCTATTCATAGGTTTTGCAAAGAACCTGCTACTGATAAAATGTCATTGCATACTGGGCTACCTATCGAAACAGCTAGAATCTACACATCAAACTGTACGTAAGATAGGTATTTGTAATAGAATATTTCTGCTGTTGTGAGTTATTTTCATAGTGACCTGGCTGCTGCCTGACAGGTTTATGTCAGCCCCAGTCCATTTAATGGTCAAAATTCATATGCTGCCTGAAAAAACGTAATTGCTGCTAGCATTGTTGTACCCAAGCCAGCCTGTCAGTGCAGCGGTAACACTACTGTTCATGATGCCGGTGACCCAGATTCAGAATAAAAACCTGAATCATCAGGGGCCAGCCAGGGGGAAGAGGATTGAGCATCCCAGAGGATGCTCTCCTCCAATGGGGAGAGAGGTCGGTGCACTCTACTGAGTACTGCCACCTCAGTGACCCCAGGTGGCAGTCAAAGTGGAGCTGTGATGGGTGGGTACCTCCTGATTAGGGATGTTGGCATGTTAGCATGCTGACAGCCACTCTATTCCAAGCTCACAAAACACCCTGGAGAGGGGAACAGAAAAGCAGAAAAAAATTCCCCATCCTGCAGAAAGAAGCCTCTCCTCACAGTCCCGCACCCACTCACTGGGATCCCGACCCACACCTGAGCAAAAACTCTTCCCTGCTTGGGGAGCTCTGCCACAGGGGGCAAACTGGGGGGCAATGCAGGGTAGGAAGGCAAGTCACAGGGATAGTGGGTGACAGTGCTGGGGGAGAAAGAAGATGACAGGGCAGGTTGAGCATCAAGGAGTATAAAACATAATAAATTCAAAGGAAAAATAACAACCATTGTTATATCTTGTCCAAATTGTCATGGAGTCACGGGCTGACATCGGGTTCAACACACTTCTCCAATGCTGCCACCAACTTGTTGTGAATTTTTTACTGGGGTGTTCCATTCTTGCACCAGTTGATGTCCTTATTCACACAGTTCAAAGTCTCTGGACATGGGGGCACGATTCTCAAAGCTCCCGGTGAAGGTCAAGGGGCTTGCACCACAGTGAATAGCGCAAAGTGCCCCTTGCGCCAAATGATCTGCCAGGGGCAATTCTCAAAGGCAGCCTGTGTCAACCCTAGGCTGCCTGCACCAAACAGGGCTTGCATCACACAAGCACCACAAAATGAGCTGCAGCATGGTGCTTGGGGGCATGCGGCAGACACAAGCTGCCATATCACCTAATGTGGCATTCTCAAAACCCTCTCAAGGGCAAAATTCTAAGTTCCCTTAGACCAGCCAGGGTTGGTCTGAGGGTACTTAGAAACATCCTCTGGGAGGGTTGGAAAGGCTGCACCAATGTGCCACCACCCCAACCCGATCCCTGATGCTGCCCCTGTAGATTTATAAATTGTTACCTGGTGGTCTAATGGACCATCCCTCCCTCCCTGAATCCCATGTTGCCCATGTATATTTATCAAATTTAACCTGGTGGTCTCGCTGACCCCCTCCCAATCCCCGAATCCTCATTCTGTCATTTTAATATGTCCCAGTGGTCTAATGGCCCCCCACTCCAGCAGACTGGGTCCCACAACCCCACTCCCTCCATTCCAAAAATGAGCTAGCAACTGGCATAGCCCACTGCTCACCACCATGGCTAGCCACCGACTGAGCTCTCAATGAGTGCCTACTGTACCAAGTATGTGCTTATTAACTGATGAGCTGTCAATCAATCAATGAGGGCGTACTGAATACAGTACACACTCAATGAGTCAGTGGCTAGCCATGGCAGTGATCGGTGAATTGTGCCAGTTGTCTGCTCATTTTCAGGATGGGGGGAGCTGGGAGGTGGGACCTAGCCTGCTGGTGCTTGGGGCCACTAGACCACCGGGACATATTAAAATTACATAATGGGGGTTCAGGGATCAGGGTGGTGGGTCCACTAGACCACCAGGTTACAATTTATAAATATACACGGGCAACATGGGGGATCAGGGTGGGGGTCCACTAGACCACCAGGTTACAATTCATAAATATACATGGACAACATGGAGGGGGGAATCGGAGAGAAGGGTCTGCTAGACCACCAGGTTACAATTTATAAATATACACAGTGGCATGGGGAATCAGAGAGGGTGGTCTGCTACACCACTAGGGATATTATAATGGGGGATTGGGGCTGGGGCCCCTAGACCACCCAGGGCTGTTTATCTACATTGTTGCAGGCTTGTGGCAACCTGTCCAGATGTGCCCTCTGTTAGATGATATACTAAGGTTGCCACAAGCCATGGGACTTTGCCGCTGTGACCGTGCCCCATAGAAAATTGGGTGCAGGGTCCCTGGCACACCAGGCATTGTTGCAAGCTTGCCTTTTGCCACAGCTTGTGTCAATCTAAGGTCCCTTGGAGAATTGGGCCAAGGAACTCCTATTCTGTTTATGCACTCCTAAACTGCCAATAAAATAACAACCTGTAACTTTTAAAAACCCTGCACAGTCACAGATGGCTTAAATATGTTTTACAGGTAATTATTTTTATTAGTTTTAAAATACATCCCAATACAGTTGTAACTAACAAACATTGACAAGTAGGTGACATCACAAAACAGCAGGTGTTGTCAGGGTGGTAACCATCATACTCAAAGCAGGTATAGCGGTATACAATACAACAATATTGTGGCAGATATAGTTCTTCATTCAGGCATATGATATAGCAAAGGTATTAACCTGGAAATATGAAGAGGGGATAACCTCATCACCTAGGTATTTAGCAACTTAAGAGACTCAGACAGAGTGTAAGGGGAGGCCAGAAAGGGGGTCCATACAGTCCGGTAGGAGGCCACTGTTTTCCTGGCAAAGCAAAACATTCTAGCCATACTGTCCAGATTCTGGACTGTAGAAAGCCAATGAGTATATCAAGGTATAGTATTAATTCTCCAGCACTGCAGTATCAGCTTTTTGGCTTCAACACTCACCATCAGGAGTCAAGGGAGCTGCTCCCTTGAGATGCATGAGTCCAGGGGGATCCTAAGAAGGCATAAAGATGGGTACAAAGGGAAGGAGATATGAAGGATGGCAGTGCACCAACTGTGGACTCAATACCAGAATGGAGTTATTTATTGCATAAAATGTTCATATGGTCAGCCCTTTGTTGACATCTCCAACAGGCATCATGGCTCATGACGCCTAACACCTTAAGCTACCAGTAATGCATACTTTTATTTTTTGATAAGAAGACTCGTGGTGTCTGGGAAGACTTTGTATGTTAAAACCCACAGCTGGGTCTATAGGCCATCAGGAATAATCTCTGTTTACTTGCCATTTTCCCATCTTCCACTTCTGCCAACCCTGTTCTTCCAACTGTCAAAGCTCAACATAGCACTTTGAGTCGGCTCTCCAAACCTGTTATTCAATATGTAATTACAAGTACCTACCGATTAGTGAATTGTTTTGGTATGCATTCTGTGCAGTAGCTCAACATGGCCTATATCCCCCCTGCGTGTGTCTGTCAACAGACTTGGCAACAGACGCTCGCGCTTCATTTTACTCTTGAAAAGCCGCCGGCTAGGTCAATGCTGCACTCTGTGTGCAGTTTGAAGCTTTTTTAACAAGGAACTACAAGAAATACAGAGCAAATTCTAATTTACTGAAGTCTGGGCACATTCTAAAAAATATTTACTAAACTACAAATCGCCAGTCTTCATAGCGCTCGGTCACGCCACACTTCTAGTGAAAGTGAAAGTGCTCTGAGTGGCAGGATCAACCAGATAAGTTTCGATATGACGTATAGGAACGTGGAGATAACATATGACGTATAGGAACATGAAGATAACAATGTTATCTTCACGGCCCATGTCAGATATGATGATTTATACTCTCATTTATCTGACAACATACATTGTATAAATATATATACACACACATACATACATACATACACACAAACAATATATATATATATATATATATATATATACACACATATATATATTGTATATATTAGAGGCAAAAACCTGTTAATGCATAGTTGGTTATTTACGCGTTAAAGTGAAGAATTGTTGTTAGGTTGAAAACTCTGACTTTCGCCACTCCTCAACCGGTATTGGTATTAATGCTGGGTCCTAACTCTCACCCCATCACATGTGTAAAGCAGCAGAAGTATAGGAGAATGGGGTGAGAGTTAGGACCGACGACCCCAATGCACACCTCAATGCCAGTTGGGGGGGTGGGCAGGAAGTCCAAGGCGGATTTTCAACCCTAACAGCGAATTTCCTCACTTTTGTCGCTGTGGAACAACCCTAACTAATGCATTAAACTGAGTTTTTTGCCTCTAATTTCCCTTCTTTTTGAGAATGATCACGAGAAATAGTGAATGTAATGCAGCGGCAGGAGGGCCCTGCGCTCCCGCCACATGATGTCTTGAGGCATAGTAACAGGAACAGCAATGCAAACAGAAGCGCTAACAGTGGCGCACATGGTAACAAAAGCGTGAACAAAAACAGAAAGGGTAACGTACACGGTGGCGTAGACGGGAACGGTCTGCCACGTGATGTGTTGTCACATAGTAACATGGTGCCTGCAAACAGAAATTTCAATGGGCATGGTGACGCAAACTAAAACAGAAAGAGAAACAGTACTGTAGACACAAATGGCAAAAAATAACAGAAACGCAACCGAAAATGAAAACGCCAAAGATAACGCACATGGTGGCGCAGACGTCAACAGTAAGTGAAACGGGTACAGAACCACAAGCAGAAAGGGCAACAGTAACAGTAATGTAAGCACACAGGCTGGTTTTCCCCAAAAGCTGCATAGAGAAAGACAGTGAGTACAAAGAATATATGCATAATAATGGATATCAGAGCAGAAAATGAGGACTTGGAATACTAAATAGGTTATATCTCAGGAACCGTACGACATAGAAAAAAAATTTAAAACTCATATTATTTACAACTGTTCTAGCTAATTTTGTACTTTAATTTTCAGACGAAAAGTCCGTATCTCGCACCGTTTCCGAGATACGGGCCCTGAAAGACGCGGCGAACGCCGTAATGTTATCCTATGGGAAAAAAAGAGAAGTTCGGAGTGCCATAACTTTGCCTCCCTGTAATATTTTTTCACCAAACCACCGAAAGGCACATCTGTGGGCTGTTGACTGTCTTCCTTCCAAATTTCAGGAAAAATGACCAAACCGTTATTTTGCAGCAGGGAGCCAAAGGATTCCTGTAATATCGTCGGCGCCGTAATGTTATCCTATGGGAAAAATGTCAACTTTGAGTGTCATGAATTTTGCCGCTCGTAATATTTTTTCAATACAACACTGGAAGACACATCTGTGAGATGTCAGCTGCGTTCCCTCCAAATTTCAGCCCAAAACTCCCAACCGTTCTTTTGCAGCGCAGTGCCAAAGAATCGCTGTCACTTTCCCACAGGTAGAAAACTACTGTCGCAATTTGCGAAAGCTTTCACAAAAAAGTTCAACACTGTCGTGAGCACAAAAGTAATTTGCTAAAGTACTTTTTCCAGAAATTTGAAAAACATATTTCTGGGGTGTTTTACCACAAAATAAAGACATGACAAGCATCCTCAGGGTCTGACTAGGTGAATACAAAAAGAATTAGGTTGCTAGAGGGTCCCAAATTTAAATGCCAACCATTTTTCTGATCACCAACTGAAAACAAAATGGCCGATTCTAAGTGACAGGCCCATTTGGTAAAGTAAAATGCATTTCATACACTGTCGAACTTTTGTTAACTTTTCCCATTGACTTATAATGGAAACTGTTTTTGAATAACTTTTGAACCGTTTAATATTTTTCATGAAATCTTTGAAAGGCACATTGGGGACCCTGGCCACATTCCCTGAAGATTTTGGGCCGGTCCATTACTAGCTAGCGACCTGTAGACGCGACTGTAGAATTCCAGAAAAAGCGTAAATGCGCGCACAGATCATGCTTAATAACTCCACAGCCGTATATCCAACCAGGATAAAACTTGGCAGATCCCAAGGCCTATGGTTCTTGATCATGTATTCCAAATTTCAGGCAAATCTGTCAAACGGTTGCAAAGTTATTAAGGAGCAAAATTTTGGGGTTTAACATAGAAATGGCTCCTCAACCCTAACTATAGTGGCACTACCATGCCACTATAATATATAAATAGAATAATAGATAGGTTACAGTGAATTACAAGGCTGTAATTCCATCGAGAGGTTCTGGGGACATAGATAACCTCGAGAGCGAAGCTCGAGAGGTTTCTATGTCCCCAGAACCTCGAGATGGAATTGCAGCCGAGTAATTTACTGTAACCTATTTTTATTTTTGTAATATATGGATCCGATTCTGAAAATGTGCTGCTTTTAAAATTCTGTGAACTGGGCTGGCTGCCTGTTGCACTGAAGAAGTGTCGCTCGCTGACCCACTTACAGACAGTATTGAAGTTGTGCCCGGATTTGTGAGGAAAGCTTTTACTTTAATTTGGTAATCCTACCGCTTATTTTCTTTGTTCATCCGCAGGTAATCCACTTTTCTGAGAAATAAATATAAAAAACAAACTGGGCATAACTTCCGAGTTGTTCTCGCTAAGCGCGAGTAAACGCCCGCCATGTTTTGCGCTTGGTTTGCCCACCTACTCAGAAAGTGTGCCAATGGCATTGCACGCTTACATTGGGTGCATAGACTGGAACGTGGCACCATGGCAACCACGCTTTGTGTATAGGGCAAACTGGCGACAGCGCTGGGATTTCAGTGATAATACTATCGCTCAGAGCTGAAACGATAGTATTATCAGCAGTGAACGATAGTATTATCAACAACAACCAATAGTATTATCGCTGAGGAAGGTAGAATTATCAGAAAGGAGTAGTGTATTATAGGATTTTTGTATGACTTTTGATAGTATTATTTTAACAATCCATATATTATATATATATATATATATATATATATATATATATATATATATATACACACACACATATATACATATACACACACACACACCTAAGGATTAAGCCATACAAAGATATACATTTTAGGCATTAGGGAAGTTTGTACCCACAGTTCCTATCTTCCATATCCTGAGAGAGGGGAGAAGGTTGGACTTATCCTTACTAATTTAATGGAAGAGAAGTAGAGAAGCACAGAGGGATGTATGTCCTCCAAAAGCCCTTTCTCTATGTCCACTCATAGTGGAGGACCATCTGTGGGAAAGGAGAGCCACTGCAGTGTCCGAATGCTCCTAGCCACCAGATAATAAGCATAAAACCATGACATAGTCCACCCTCTTTACACCAGTGTATTCTTAGTTTAACCATAGTGTACCAAGGGGGGTTTCCCTCCCAAATGAAGTCACTGAGCAGGCTGTCTATTTTGGAAAAACACAAATTGTGGATATTTACTGCTAGATGTGCAATTCAGTGCAGAAACTTGGGGACCATGATCTTAATCATGGAGATTTTCCCCACAAGTGTGAGCTGTAGGGGTTTCCACCTATCACACTTATTTATTTATTTGTTGAATTTTGTTGACCCGGTAAGCCCACTGGGCTTAGAAGTCCCTTTTTCAGGGGCAACCAGGGGAGAGGGGATACAGATGGTAAGCAACTGGAATTGAACCAGATTAAGCTGTTGGTGGTATTTTTAGTTGGTGGTATTCCCTCAGTTTTTACGTAAAAGGTATAGATTGTCTGTTACCCTGCTGGTTTGGTCAGGGTGGATCCAGGTCCCCAGGTATTTAATGCCTGTGGGGACCACTGTAACCCCAGGTAAGTTACAGAGGTGTGAGTGTAAAGGAGGTTCAAAAGCAGTACCTCAGTTTTATTGGGATTGGTTTTAAGGCCTGGGATAGCCTGAAAGGCTTACAAGAGGTCAAGAAAAGTAGGAGGAGGGGAGGTAGAGTGAAGGTGGGGTCTGCCATCTGTAGAGGGCCAGCTGAGACTGTTAGCAGTCCACAGATATTTAACACCCAGTATTGCCTGCTATGGGCAGGATAGTAGTCTTCCCTGGTGTGGTGGAAGGAACGGAGAAGCTCAAACTATTATAACATTAAAACCAATGGACATAACTTGCACAGTTGTGAAAAGAAATAAACCTTAACCAGAGAATATTAGTTTAGCTCAACTGTATACATTGCAGTAAGGTGTAGCAGTTTGAGAAGGATACCTCGATAGTTAGAGTCATAATGCATGGTTCCAAACATGCTGACCAGTAGGACTGGAACATGCTGAGATATCTGACATTAAAATTCAGTCTGGAGAGGCGCCAGTTTCAGCTATAAAATGTTTCAGAGGATTAATGATCAAGCAGGCTGTGTTGCCCCCCACCAACCAATCAGGAACAGTGATATACAGGCCCTAGGACCTGAGCTTACAGATCAATATGGTTCACCATACCTAAAGTCTTAGTACTCTCCCTATAAGGGAGCAAAATGTAGAACTAGCCTATTCCCTAAGTTGAAATAGAAGACAATCAGAGTTCCAGCAAACAATCTCACAGTTTTCTTGGTTTCACCCTGGATGCTTCTGTGGGAATCTCTGTGGCTTCAGCAAGTTCAGGTCAGCAAGAGGTGGGATAGGTGGGTAGCTGGGTCAGTGGAGTGAAGGCCCTTTTAGTACAAGTCAGCTTCAGCAGGGTAGGTTTAGGAGTTGTGCTAGTCACTGGCCCTACAGCTATCAGAGAAGATGGCACTAAAACTGGTGTTGGAGTAGTGGAGCCTGATGAAGTCAGTCAATCAATCAAAATCTTTATTTATAAAGGTGTACACCATTGAGCAAGGCTCATTTGCAAGGTGGACCTGGTCATGAATACATCAAAATACAGTACAGAAGCAGGTATACAAAAAGCAATAATATACAAGGAATAAAAAGTATATACAGTGTATACAGTACAATACAAGGTTGAAATAAATGAAAACACAGCATTATTTTACAATTGAAGAAGTCAGCAGATGTACAATCAACCATAGGCATACAGGGGTTATAAGCAGAGATCTTTTGAGTGAGGCAGCCGGCAACTACACATATAGGGGAGAGAGGCCGTGTATGGGGTGGCAGGTTAGAGAGGTAAAGAAGAGGAGGGATATATTACCGACGACTGGGGGAAAAATTGAGCTAAAACCACAGAAAGTGACGATGGCTGTCGTGTACTTGTTTATTATGATGATGACGGAGGAGGGGTAGATAATTGGGACACTACTATGGATGGGGTGGGACTTTAGCCAGGCTGGAGTGGACAGGGAAGGTGGGTGTAGCAGGAAGAGTTAATAGGAAAGAGTGAGAGCCAGGGGTAGAAACATGCAGCGTGAGGATGGAAAGGGGGAGAGTTGCAGAATTAGTGGGTTGAAGTGTGAGGAAAATATTTGCAAGGTGCTTTCATGTAGCGATTGTAGAGCGCCTTGAAGATATTCAGGCTAACAGGGCAGCTCAGCTTCAGGTTCCTTTGTAAACCATTCCACAATGTGGGTAAAGAAAAGTTTAGAGCAGCTTTGCCGAAACGAGTTTTGACCCTTGGAACTTGGAGGGCAATTAGGGAATAGCTCCTTAGAGTGTAGATGCCTAACACACTCCAGGGAATACAATCTGAGACATATGAGGGGAGCTTGTTGATCACCGCTCTGAAGGCCCATAGGGCGGCGTTTCTATTCCTTCTATAGTGAAGGGAAGTATAGTGAAGCCTAATGATGAGTACAGGGAGCAGTGGTGTGTGGAAAGTAGAAGGCCAGTACTGAACCTGATAGCTCTGTGGTAGAGGGTATCCAACTTAACCAGTGCAGTGGCTGTAGAGCAGGTCCGCGTAATCTATTAAAGATAGGAAGGTAGCTTGAACCAGTTGAGTCTTGGCCTCCTTTGTGGGTGGGTGGTTAATTCTGTAGAATAATCCTAATCTTTGCCTTAGTTTCTTCTGTAGTTCTTCGAGATGGTCAGCGAAGGAAAGTTTATGATCAAGCCAAACTCCTAGATATTTGAATTTAGCTACATACTCTAGTGTTTCTCCAAGAACAGTGGTAATTTGTGGGATAGCTCCCCTCCCAGCAGGAATTGCCACATGCAAGGAGGGGGAGAAGAGCATGGCTTTTGTTTTTTTTTCACATTGAGCAAAAGCCTTTTGTTTATGAGCTGGTATTGTAGAAGGTTAAATTCAGCTTGGAGGTCTTCACAGGCTGCTTCCGGCCTGGGACGACTCAAGTACAGTACAGTGTCGTCCGTGAATAAGTGGATGTTGGCTTTTTTGATGGGGTCATTGATGTAGACTGCAAAGGGGAAGAGACCAAGGATAGAGCCCTGGGGCATGCCCCTCATCGTAGGTTTTCATAGAGAAAGTTCACCTTGAGCTTTAACCTGCTGTTTCTGTTCTCCAAGGTAGTCTGCAAACCAGCACATAGATTTATGGTTCAGGCCTAAAGTGCTTCAGAAGGAAGGAAAGAAGCAGGCTGTGATTGACTGTGTTGAATGCCTTACTAAAATCCAAGAAAACAGCACAGACATTCTTCTTCTTGTCAAGGTCTAGGAGCCAATCATTGGTCACCTTAGCTAGGGCTGTTATGGTGCTGTGCTTTGCTCTGAATCCAGACTGAACCTGGTTTAATAGGCTTCTGGATTCTAAGTATACCCCTAGCTGGCCACACACTATTTTTTCTAGTAATTTAGACAGGATAGGGAGGAGGGAGAGCGGTCTGTAATTATTTAGATCGCAGCGGTCACCTGCTTTTAATAGAGGGATGACATGGGCTATTTTCCATTGAGGGGGGAGGCTACCCTGGGAGAGTGACACATTTAATAGGTGGGTGATTGGCACCGCAAGCACATGGTAGGCGCATTTCAGATAGCATGGCTCTATGAAGTCGGAGCCTGCTCCCTTCCTGGTGTCCAGTTGCAGCAGTAGGTCTTCCACCTCTTTTAGAGAGACAGACAGGAGGGAGAAGGCCTCCTCGGTAGAGGGGGACTCATGGGTTGGGGGGGCCCTGAGCTGAGGTCATTGGCAGGAGAAGTATCAAATGCTAGCCTTGCCATTGCAAAATGGTTATTGAGGGCTTCCAAAATCTCCAATCGGTTAGCGATAACGCTGCCACCGGACTTAATTTTTGCTGGAATGTAATTGCCAGGTGCATGTCCAGACATGTCTTTTAATGTTTTCCAGAGCTTTGTAGGATTTCTTGAGTCAGAGACTAGCTCTGAACAATAGCAGGTGGCCTTGGCTGCTCTGGCCAACTTGATGCACTTGTTACATGCTCTCTTAAAAAGACACCAATCCGAGTCGTTTTTGCTTCTTCTGGCTTATTTCCATAAAGTATCCCTTTCTAACAGGGAAGCTAAGAGCTCAGGTGAGAACCAACAGCAGGTGCTGCTCCTGATCTGCACCTTAACCAAGGGTGCATGCTTATTTAAAGCCTCACTTAAAATATCATAAAAAATAGTATATGCCCTGTTAACCGTTTTGGCTAGGAAGAATTCCTGCTATTGCGGTGAATGTTTCAAGTCGTGGATGAAAGCAAACAAATCAAAGTTGCGTTTGCACCTCTTGATAGAGAACTTTGCCACAAACTGTGGGTTGTGCATAGATTTAATGGTGGTGATTATACAATGATCGCTAATGTCTGAGAAAAATGTTCCGACATGAGAGAACAGGTGTGGCTTGCTAACCAAAATTACATCTAAGAGGGAGCTGTTGTTAAGATTCTTTTTATTTGGACGAGTAGGCTCACCAATGAGTTGCACCAGACCTAGAGTGTCACAAAAGGATTTCAAGGGTGCTGATACACTTGATAACCAATCGTAGTTCAGGTCACCAAGAATAATGGTTTCCAAGGAACTGAGCCCCTGTATGGAACTGAGGTGAGACAGGAGATGAGGCCCAGCAGAAGGGGGCCTGTAGCAGCCTATTACACAGAGTGCACTGGAAGGAGAAAGTTCGATCTTTAGGGTCAAGCACTCAAACTCTTTGGGGGAGGATGATGTGTCTATGCATGTGGCTGAGTATTTGTCCCTTACATAAATTGCCACCCCACCTCCTCTTGATTGCCTATCTGCTCAGAAGAGTAAATAATTTGGGATATTGATTTCATTGTCTGGGGTGGCTGGCCTAAGCCAGGTCTCAGTGATCACTAGGACGTCAGGTAGGGTGTGGCTCACCCAAGCCTGGATAAGGGTGAACTTTTTCAGCAAACTAGAGGCATTAAGATGCATAAAAGACATTCCTTTGATACCTGTCAAGTCTGATGGAGAAGCAAGGGTGTCTAATGGTGCTGGGTTAAGTTCGACATTGCCTAAGCACAATAGTAAAAGAAGCAGGATTCTTTTTAAGGCAGCGAACTGTAATTTGTAAACACTATTTTTTAGTCATGGGCCTGAGGGGATAAAAGACAGTCTGTATTGGGAGGGTAGACAGCACTGATAGGCTTCATGATGACAGCAAAGATGGACAGCCACGGTAGTGGCTTATGGAGTGGTTCACTGCTCTTCCATCTGTGAGGTGGATTTTTGCCTTCTGCCACTTTCTGACCCTACAATTTGAATATATCTAATTTCTTATCTGAGCTGCGTTCCATAAATTAGCAGCAGTTTTACAATGCCAATTCAATTCATGAAGCTACCAAGATTTTCAATCAATTGTTGCTTGAAATCATAAATAGATATACCTCATTGGTAAAATGCAGGGTTAAACAGATGTCCTGCCCATGGTTTAACAATGACCTTAAAAGGGGCTGGCCTGCCGGCGCAGCGGTAGAGTTAGCTGCGGTGCCAGCGACCGGTTTAGGAACGACTCGGTGGTTGGCGGGCCGGCCAGGGAGGAGGATTGAGCACCCAGGGCTGCTCTCTCCTCTGGAAGGGTGGGAATGTGAGTCCCACTGCGATACACGCCACCTGGGTGACCACGGGTGGAGGTGCAGCAAGACAACATACAAGGGAGGCGGGAAGTCTGCCGGGAGCCGGAGTGTAAGCATGTCGAGGCGTGCATCACTCCTTGGCCCCCCTTGCGTGCAGACGTCTGTGGGGTAGGGACCAGAGAAAAATCAGAAAAAGAACCCTGCGCTGGGCTCCTGTAGACAGGACCCGGCTGCCCGAAGAAACCCTTAACCAGGCTCCACAGACGGGGCTCACGAGGCCTTCTGACACAGTCTCTAGGTGTGAGAGGGGGACTATCTGGGGGGTCCTCCTCCTCCCCGCCTGGGGGGAAAACCGTGGCAGGATGGGGAAGGCTAGCCAAGCACCCGGAGGGAGGTACCTGGTGCGGGACTACGGGAACTACAGCCTAGGAGATCCCCGAAGAAAGGAACTCAGCGCAGTGAGGAAGGGGGCATAAAAGAGAAAGTAAAAAAAAAAAACAATGACCTTAAAAGAACACTGCATAACAGAGACATTCTGTAGGGTACAGCCAGGCATTCAAAATCCAAATCAGACTGGGCGTTATTTAGGAAAGCAGCGAATGCATGCACAAAATTAATAAGGAACACAAAAGCAAACTTCTAACTGAAAGCCTTGGATAACTCAAAAGGTAATGCAGCCAAAACATGGAAGGTCCTAAAGGAAATCGAAGGATATAAGTCTCCCCCTCCCTCCCGATCAACATGGACTGGCAAAGTGAATTTCAGAAAGACAAATTATCTTAGAAAAACTAAATATTCATTTTGCCAAAGCAGGACTGGTCTTTGACATTTCACCTGCAGCACAGTATTCTAATCCTATCTTTGGTTCAGAAACTAGGAGCTGATACAAGGACAAAAAAAATGTTCTCTTTCCAACCAGTTACATTTAAGCAAGTGGAAGACTTATTAGTTAACCTTGATGTTAAGAAAAATGCTGGGGCAGATGAGTTTGGCCCTGCATGTCCCAACATTTTTACAAAAATTGCTGATATCAGCTTACAGCACCCATAACAGATCTCTTTAATTTATCAATTGCCAGCAATGAACTCCCAGTCATTTGGAAAACTGCCCACATTATTCCTATCTTTAAAGCTGGTGATCCATGTAACCTAAATAAGTATAGACCCATTTCGATAATCCCTTTTTTAGCCAAATTGCTAGAAAAATTAGTCAATAACCAACTAAGGGACCATTTGGAGGCTACTAATAGCATAAACCCTATACAATCAGGATTCAGGCCCATACACAATACAATTACAGTACTTGCCAAGGTAAGTAATTACTGACTAACATCACTAGATGTTAAGAAGCCCACAGGAGCTGTGTTACTTGACCTGAGCAAGGTGTTTGGTATAGATCACAAAATACTATTACATAAGCTAAAAGTAACTGGACTGGGCACCGCCACACTTTCATGGTTTGCTAATTACCTTATAGATAGACACCAGCAAAATTAAAGCAGCTAGGGAATATTCATCCTTATCAACTCTAACAAGACGAGTACCACAAGGCTCAATCCTGGGTCCCCTGTCTACAATTTACGTAAACAACCTCAGTAAGAATATTGAAAAGTCAAATTAAATTTTTTTTGCTGATGATACAGTCCTGTATTTATCCAGACCAACACTTGACACTGTACGTTCTGACCTACAAGCTGAATTTAACTTTTTACAAATGAATCTTCTACAATCTAAGCTGCTGTTACATGCATAAAAAGACAAAATTTATGTTCTTCCAGTCTTCAAATATGGCAGTATCCTCCAAAGTCGTCCGTACCATTTCCATGTTTCTGGGGGACACACTTGAATTAGTGGCCAGTTATAAACACCTGGATGTATGGCTGTACCAGTGCATGTCCTTTATTAATTAATTAATTGTAGAACAGTGGACTACTTCAAAGGGGATGGGATAGGGTAAGAGGGAGGGTCAGGGGAGGGAGGGAGGGAGGGAGGGCAGTTGCAGTATAAGGGGTTGCTAGCTGCGGACTCGCTAGACCATAAAGCCTTAATCTGCTGGCAATTTGTATGTTCATATGTTCATATTAATCATGTAGAAAACCTCTGTAAAAAAGTTAAGAATGAGGTTTGGATTTTTCTTTATAAATAAGAATTGTTTCTCATTTAATATTAGAAAAAGGTTGGTACAAACCACATTCCTTCCATTACTGGATTATGCAGACTTGATTTATAGTTGCTGCCCTATTACATATCTACATAAATTAGATGTAATGTATCATAGGGTCCCTTGATTTGTCACAAACTCTCCACTCAGAATGCACCATTGCTCCCTATACCATGCAACGGGATGGACGTCATTGGACACAAAGAGACTTAAATCTCTACATATGGGCCTATAAGCTATTAACTGACAAACTGCCACAATACATCACAGAACTCTTCTCTTACTCACATAGTTATTCACTGAGAAGGAATTCTGATGTGTTATTAAAAAACTCCTAGGTTCAGCACTCTCTACAGAAAGTCACCCGTCAGTAGTGTCATCCCTAGAGCTTGGAAAAAACTTCAGCATGTACTCAAACTTCTCATCTTAGCGAGTACAGGTGTCTTTAAATCATTGCTGGAATCTGAATATGAAGTGAAATGGTCCTGTAAGTATAATAATGTGAATATGATTGTATCTGTTAATGAAATGCTTGAATATTCATTTGTCCTATGTTGAATTTCTGTATTTATAGCTTGTTTATTCAATTTTGTATTTTCATTTATATTATGGTATTTATGATATTGTTTATTTATTGTGGCACTGCAACGGTATCTCTCCGCTCTTCTTCTCTTTTGTATGTTTCCAATTGTATTTACTTATTCTGAATGCTGTCCTATCCAGGACAGCCTTGAAAACGAGCTTGCTTAATGGAATCTTATCCTGGTAAAATAAACTTGAACTCTTACCTTCCTTCTCTGTCGGTGCGGGGCATCCAAGTTACCAGCACCCATGGTTTCAGTGGTGTTCATAGAAGCTGGCTCTGCACAGTGTGGGGGAAAGTCAAAAGGGGTAACAGGAAATTTGTAGTCTTGCCACTGTCTGCAGATAAACTTTTCAAAAGCCTCTGGTGTCTCAAACTGGTATTCAGCACCATTTACAAAGACCTTTAGTTGGATAGAGTAGAGGAGATCAGATCTCATCCCCAGATTGATGATTTTTCACTTGACTGCAGCATACACTCACCTACAAAGAGATAACTCCATGGAGAAGTCTTGTAAGAAAGACATTTGATGCCCTTTCCAGCTAAGCGGGCTATGTTCATGGGCAAGCTGCAGAATGTTCTCCTTGACTGGGTACCTCAGCAGCTTCATTAAAATAGATCTCAGCTTATCACCTGGTTATGGATGAAGGTCCAAGGTTCTATGTGCCATCTAAATCTCAAGGGGAGGACAATTAGGTCATTCAATAATAATAATGTTTCTTTTCTAAGCGTCTTTCAAAATATCAAGGTGCTGTACAAAGTTAAAACAGAATTCATAAACAGCAAATACAATAGTAATAACACAACAGATCCATGTAACTATACATTACTGATAAGCCTGATGCCACAAAAAGGTTTTAAACACTTGTTTAAATCTCCCTATAGTTGTGCACTCCCGAAGCTGATGGGGTAAAGAGTTCCAGAGGGTAGGGGCCACAAACATAAATGCTCGGGCCTCAGAAGATTTCAAAGCCACCTTCAGAATCTCAGCAACCCCTTGTCAGCTGAGTGGAGCTGTTGCACAGGGCAGTAGGGAACAAGAAGCTCTTTCAAGTAGTCAGGGCCAAGTCCATGTAGGGCTTTATAAGTCAGTAAACCAACTTTAAAGGTAATCCACCACTGAATCAGCATACAGTGCAGATTGCGCAGCACAGGAGTAATATGCAGGGACCGGGAAGTCCCCGTCAGCAATCGTGATGCAGCATTCTGCACTAGCTGCAAGCGGTGGATATCAACCCCAGGAAGCCCTAGGGAGTTGCAGTAGTAAAGAGAGCAGAGATCATTTTTTGAAGGAAAAGGAGAATGTCAGCTTCCTCTGTCCTTCCTGGCAAGCCTATTAGACAGAGGTTGTTGCAGCCTGTCCAGATCATCCACTTCTGAGAGCAAATATTGTATGAATCTGTTCTCTTCTTCATGTCAGGCATGGACATTTGGTGTTCTTTCCTTCCAGCTTTGCCAGGCAGTGCTCAGTACTCCCCACCCTCATGCCTAAGTTCTGTAGGTCCTTGTTAGTTTGAGTCACCATTTATTCTATGGCTGTGGTGTCACCTAAGATTTTTTAAAGCATTTCAGATATGTGAGCCATGTCTGGAGAAAGTGCTGCTGAGGATGCCATAGTAGCTTTGGAATTTGTTAGATGTCTGGGTCCCGCTTCCCAGATGGTGGACTTGTAGAAGAAGTACATTCTCTTTTGCAGCAGAATCAAAAGTGCAGTTTAAATAAATCACATTTAACACAGGGCAGTTTGCAAATAGCGATGATATAAATGTACCCATTGGTTCACCAGAGCAAGGACTGTCAATCTCAGCATAGCAAACTGCTGACCTTACTCTACTGTGCATGAACGAAATGCGATTCTCCTGGGATGAAGCAGCAGCAACAGATCTAAAAATCCAAACGAACAAACCCATGTGCTACAAGAGTCTGTGGTGGGTGCAACTTCCAAATACAATAACATGCAGTTCAGTGATGGAGTGCACTCAGTAACCAAGTATACTTGCACACTTGTCTCAAAATAACAAAAGAGAAGGAGCCAGTAGTAATGCAGTGACATTTATTCAGTCAAGCAGAGAGCCATGGCTGTAGCCCCAGTGCTTTCACTCAAAATGAGTCTTCTCTCGGGCCGGCCCGCCAGCGCAGCATTTGGATTTCCGCTTGCGACGCCAGCGACCCGGGTTCGGGAACGAGCCTGGGAGCTGGAGGGCCGGCTGGGAGGAGAGGACTTGAGCGTCCCAGGGACTGCTCATCCTCTCTGGGGGAGGGAGGGTTACTTGAGCTCGGTGCTTGTCTGTCCCCAGGTGGAGACCTGAGGTACAGCAAGCCAGATGCTCCAAACACACGAGGGGGCGACGTACCAGACGTCGGCACTTCGGCGCCTTGACGTCACTGGACATGGCACGTCGTGGAACACCAGGAAAAAACCCTTGCAGCCACCTAGTAGACGGAGCACCAGGGCCCCGACCTTCAATGCCCCTACCTGTCCAGGGACAGCATGCCGACGAAGACTAGAAGGACGTCGGGGTGGCTGGGGGAACCACCCCGTACCCGCCTGGGGGGTACAGCCACGGCTCAATGGGGCATGGACTGCACTGGCTCCAGGTAGGTGAGCGAAGGCTGATAAGGCCATAAGGTGTCTCCCGAAGAAGAGGTGGTTGCGAGGAGGGGGGAGGATAAAGAGAAATATAAAAAAAAAAAAAAGAGTCTTCTCTCCTAAAGAAGACATGTTTCAAGTTGAAGCGCCAGGGTTACAGCCATGTCTCTCTTTTTGACTGAATAAATTTTACTGCAATACTACTGGCTCCTCCTTTTTATGGCTGTGGGCAGAGCCGACTGCTGTTTTGGCATGTATTGCCTTAAAAACAGCTGATCGTGGCACCCTCCATTGGAGTTATGGATGTATCCCTTCAAAAATCCAACTAAGCTTGAAACACTCTGCCATGATCGGCTGCTATGGAGTAACAGCCACATTATTTCGGCTGTTATTTCCGCATTCCAGGGCAAGAACTGTGGATGCACATGAGTTCCATTGGCACTGCCATCTTGTGAATGGCCTAAGGCCATTCTCTGCAACTACATATGCATGAGTGCCACGCATGCACAGTTGTCTCACCGCTGCCATCTTTTGGATGGCACTCCTTCCACACCTTCCCACTGCTCCTGTCCTCCTTGATCACTCCCAGCACCGGCAGGAAATAAAACCTTCCCGCTCCCTCCCACTGCTGCTGTCCTCCCCGTTCCCTCTGTTTCCTGTCCCTGCACCGACTTCAGGGTGCCTAATCCCTGTGTCAGCATCATGTACCCCCCAACTCATATGGTACACTGGGAGCCCACCCCAGTGTGCCCAAATTTATGTTTTCTTTTCTTTTTTTTGTCTAGTAAATAAAGAAAACCGTCCCCCAATGTCTTGTTTTTTTTTACCTGTAAAAAAAGAACAGTCCATCGTCATCACCCCAGTCCTCCTCCCCCATCCTCACCCTCCCACTCAGCACCCTCCTCCCCGCATCGCCCCCCACACCCCATACTTACCTCTGGAGGACAGCTTTGTTATCTTCTCTGGACCAGGACACGTCTGCACTCTTCAAAGCCGAACCGCAAACCGAAGAATCAAAGGTAAGCATGGTATAATGGCAGTCAATGGGGTTTTCAACTTATGTTGATATAATAGCAATTTTTAGGAATTTTGGACTCAGATTTTGAACATGGGATTCTTGGGACCCCACCTCATGAACACTGTCACTGCGATTTCATTACTTGGTCCTGAAAGGTGATTCCGCGGTCACTGCACAGAGTCGCCTTTGGGATTGATTAACCGAATGACAGTGCTACTCTTGATGAGGTGGGGTCCCAACAAGCTCATGTTGCAAATCTAGTGAAAAAATTCCAACAAATGACTGCGTTATGAGCGGGCATTGTGCAGTTCCTACTCATGCTCCTAACTTCGCCAATTTTTAATATTTTCACTCCAGATTTTCAACATTACCATTTTTGCACACCTCCTTCTTAACAGTACAGCTGTCATTTTACACTTCCTTCCCAAAATGCGTTTTTGCACCTGTGGAGCAGAATAGCATGGCCGCTCTAGGAGTAGAATATCATGGCTGCTCTACGAAATTACCTTTTGGGACAAGTGAATGAAATAACTTGGCACTCTTTATGAGGTGGGGTCTCAAAAAGGTCATGTTGAAAATTTGGTGAAACAATTCCAAAATTTGGCTGCGTTACAGCCGGGCATTAAAAATTTTCTACGCACACATGTAACTTTGGTCATTTGGCATCTCTCCACAGCCGTATCAGCTCTGCCTAGAGTTTGTTTGTTATTTTGTGACCAGTTTACAAGTATACTTGCTTCCTGAGTACACCACATTCCAGGACTGTGAGCAACAGACCTAAGCTGACACCTTGATGGCTGCTAGCCAGGACCCCTTAGATGGCTTAAATATAATATACTTAATGTTTATGTAACCCCCCCATTTCAGGGGTTACTATAATGCCAAGCTGGCACCTGTAACTAAATTGATGCCAAAACCAGTAGATGGGCAGGGCCCTGGAATCAGGCCTAAAAAGGTACCATGGTGGGAAAACAGGGTCTCCTGTAGTCATCCACTTCTGTGAGTATCGTGTTGTGAGGTTCAGGGAGTGGGCACCTAGTCAGGGCTGGGACACTGGGGCTGGGGTGGGCCGATTGCCACTCCATTTCCCAGTGTGAAGGAAGTCTCCTGCAAACCATCGGGAAAGGGTGAGAAGTGTCACCCATGCCATCTGCACCAGTGTGATGAGAGTTGGGGAGCCTGCCAGGCTCCAAGAGAGAAGCTGAGGTCAGTGGCTGCCATGGTAGGCCCAGGATCGAGCAGTAAGAGGCTGGTTCTGCAGGGCTCCAAGGTGGCAGCTTGGGGCCCTTAGCCATAATCCCATGTCCACCAGCATGGAGGTACTTCTGTCAACAGTGACTGTCCAGGGAAGATGTCAGTGCCCAGCTTTAGCCCCCCACAGTGCTGTCTATGGGAGTGGCACAGAAAAGGGAACTGCAATGCTAGTGAAAGGGGACAAAAGTGAAAGCCCTGCCTGATGCCAGTAAAGGGGGTGAATCTGAGTAGGGGGAGAAGTGAGAGCCATTGCGAACCATAGCCTGCCATCACAATCTGTTCGGAGCTTGCTTAGCTCAGCATGTGAGAGGGATCCAGTTTCAGGACTTGCATCCCCCAAAGAACTGTGCCACAGCTCATTGCCATTGTTTGAGTAGGCACTGATCAGAAGTGCCCCCCCAGTTCCATGGAGCTGAAGGGTTGTTTTATGGCTTGAGCCTTATGGAGAAAATGTGTCAGATAAATTCTGCAAAGTTGCAATGGATTTCTTGGCTGGACAGTGATTTTGTTCCGTGTCTCCTGATTCCGTTTGAACTGTTCTGTGCTGTTTGTTGTTCTAACAAGTTCCCCCGCCCCCCAGAAAGACAGCTGTCCCTCCAACCTCACCTCAATGCACCCTAGACAGAGATCTTCTGTCACCAGGCTGAATCCCAAATCTCAGGTACTGCATTTTGGTTATCTACTTGCAAATGACTGTTGGACTGTGGCTTTCGTGAAAAGCGGCACTCCCCAATTCCCCAAGACTTTATACCATGTGAAACCCCTAGACAAGGGAGGGAGGAGGTGGCCATCTTTATATCTCAAAATGGACAAGATATACAAAAAATGAGGAAATAGTTTATACACTACAGAAAGTAACAAAAGTGGATCGCAAATGGTAGAAAATGCAAAACAGAAAAAATATACTAAACTAAATTCTAAATTGTTTCCAAAGATGTCTGAGAAAAGAACTTTGCACACAGCTGTACTTTTCAAAAAACAAAGAAACAAAAAAAAACCCAACTCTCCATACAGAAACTGAGAAAGGTTCACTCTCAGGTGTTAAAATAGACAGCTATCACAAGCTCTAGTGCTGTCTTTTATTCTCAAGAGTCTTTACTCTGGGCCTGATTGGCCCAAGAGTCTAAAAAACCCAAAATAAAAGTGACATAAGCTCTCATTATTCCATTGGTTGTCCTCGGTTGGCTCATCGTCCTTTTTTGTGCAATGCCCCCTAACACTTGGACAGGATGTTGCTGTGTTATTTTAGGCATTAGCACCCCCATGGAAGCAATAACGTAAGTATAATAAGCTCCAGCCCTTGCTGCTACAGTCACATCAGTGGTGGTATCTACATCACTAAACGTGTTGGAATACACATAAGGCCTCACATGGACTCAGTTGGGACCTGTGTTGCGCTTCCGGGTACAGCTGTATAATTCAGCACTGATGAAAAATCATAACTGTTGCTTAGAAAAATTTGCTTACAACAGCCTTTAACTCCTGCAGTGGCACATCAAGGTATGTGGGAATGGGAGCGGGTTGCAACTAAACTGCGCAAGCCACCTTTAAAATAATCTCCCCCAGGTCACAGCACAGCTGACATAGTGTAACCCTTTGTATGCACTATTTTACACATGGAAACCCATCCTAAGGAATACAGTAATACAGAAAATAGTTTTATGTACATCTGAGGAGAGGAATATGTCACACCGGTCTTCTCCATTTAGTGTTCACATCAGCACCACATGACTAAACTGGAAGACACTGGACAAGTGTAACATTTTAACTTTTTCAAAATGCCTTGTGTTTTCATTAAAATGTGAACTGCTGTGCCTTAAGCTATTGCAATGTAAAAAAATAGTTTCCTTCATCGGAGATTTAATATTCACATGCACATGATGTTATTTATTTGCTCCAAAGAAATGTATGTTACAACAAATTAGTGATTTTATTTAAGCTATCAAGCTTGCATGAATTTGAAATCTTTCAGTATTATAATTTTTTTTTCTACCAAGTTTACAATGCTACTGCTTGCTATCAATAACAACAGGGGTACATTGTTGTTTTTAATCTCATTATAATAACAAGGACCTATTTTTTTAATAAAAATGTGATCATGAAACAACGTAGTGACATTCCACTTGTGGTTCAAAGTTAGTGTGGGCACTTTTGCATGCTTATATTAGTTGCAATGATTGATTTAATACAGTATATATCTTTTTCCTCTTTCTTTCAGTTTCTTTCTTATTTTATTTCTTTTGACTAACAGTCACAATATTTAATGAAAAGTCAGTTAGGGAGTGAGGTCAGAATTAAATACTGTAAATACAGCTGAGATGAGTATGGAGAGGCTGTACCCAATTACATACTGCACTGTATTTTGAATTGCTTTCTTAAATGTAAAAATGATTGATTTCATGTTTTTTTTTTCACTTTATCCGATTTATTGTAATCCATATTAATATTACATCCAGTTTCACATCACATCTTGATAAGCTCGTCAATACAATATTTGCATTCTATTCTTACCTTCTATTCTTGTTCATTCTTTCCTATGTCTTACTCTACTGCTTATTCAAACATTCTAATATTTAACCATTCTCAGTCTCTTATCTCATCAGTCTATAGAGTGGAATTGTGGGCCCACATGTTCAGGCCATTGGCCCATTAGTTGGTATGTCCAGTTTGTTATAACTTGGCCCATTGTACTGTCCCAGATCTGATTATCCATCTTCTTTATTTCTTCTATCTTGACATTTCCTTTTCTTTTCTGAGAGTTCCACTTCCACCTTTTTAATACATATCTCATCTTTTACTCTCTACTTTTTATCTTTCCTTTTAACCAAACCTTTTATAACTATAACAACTCATATTTATCTAAGTCAATGCACTTTAACTTATCTATCCATTCTCTCATCAGGTTCTATTTATATTCAGTTATGTACTTATGTGTGTCTGCGTGTCTGTGTGTGTCCCCATCCCTATTACCTAAAAGGAAGACCATCTTTTCTTAGGCACTCTTCACCCTTCCATTATCGATTCCTCCTTTTTGCCTTTTACCCCAACTCGATTCCTTCTTGTATGTCATTTTATCCTTCCTCCTCTTCCCCTCTAATATCTGCATCCGTTACCTCCGAACTTTCATCCCGTCCCTCTTTACATCGGTACCAGGGTTCCCAAATTTCTAGAAATCTATCCTTTCTTAGCCGAATCGAGTATGTTATGTTTTCTAATCTCTCGATTTCCTCCACTTTGGAGGTCCATTGTCGAAAGGTTGGTGGATCTTGTTTTAACCAGTTGATGGTAATACATTTTAGGGCTGCAATCCTCAGTATCTGATATAGCTCCACAGTTTTCCTCTTTTGAGAGGATAGGGTTGGCATTCCTAGAACAAGATCCTGAAATGTATAAGGTACATTCAGCCCCCCCATTCGAGTCATATCTTCTTGGATTTGAGTCCAAAATCCTTTCAGCTTTACACACCCCCAGAATATATGATAATGTGTGCTTCGTGGTTCCCCACATTTACGCCAGCAGGCCGATGACACCTGGGGATTAAAGTGTTTGGTAATCATAGGGGAGCGAAAGTAACGTGTCAGTATTTTCCAGTTAAATTCACGCCATGTCACTGCTGAGGTTACCTGCCATCCCCTCTGTATACGACGTTCCCAATCTCCCTTATGGATTCTCTCCCCAGATTCTATCTCCCACCTTTTTCTGATTTCCTCTAACACCAGGGTGCCCTTCTCCTCTATAAGTATTTTGTACAAAATTGAAAGGTATGGGAGTTTATCTTTTATTCTCCTAGAGTCCCACCAGAATTCTTCCAGGGGTGATAAGGCCCTATTGATTCTTTGGAGATTTTCCCCTGTGTTAATAAAGTGCCTAGTTTGAAGGTACCTATAAAAATCTTCTCTACGTAATGTGAACCGCTCTTGAAGAGTGGCATACACAAGGCAGGACCCTCTGTCTATCATTTGTTTAAAGGTTGTTAGACCCTTCTGTTCCCAGAACGCATATCCTTGATCCCACCTTGGGGGAACAAAATTTGTTGTGTGTCTGATTAACGATAGGGGACCCAAGGTGTTGGGGGTATTTGTTTTTTTCCTAAGTCTGAGAATGATCTTCAAGGATTGTTTTACCCAAGGATTAGTGATTAACCACCAATTATGTGGATCAATATGACATGTTGGGTATGTCCATATTTTACCGTTGGGGGCTGATTCATTTTCAATGAGATACCACCCCGACTCAATACGTTGTTTGGCCCACGTGACTATTTGCGCTCCCTGGGCGGGTAAGTAGTAATGATATATATGTGGTAGCCCCAAACCTCCCATCTCCCTAGACTTCCTCAGGGTGCCTAAAGCTATCCGTGGACGTGCCCCTCCCCAGATGAAATGAGAAATTTCTTTTGTAAGTTGGTTCCAGAATTGAGGTGGTATAGAAATAGGAAGTGTCTGAAATAAGAACAATAATCTGGGTAAGACATTCATTTTTTATAATTTGGATCTTGCCATAAAGAGAGTGTGGTAGAAGTTTCCATCTGGCAAAATCTGATCTTAAGTCCAATAATAATTTAAGCAGGTTGTTACGGTATAGCTTGGATGTATCCACCGAAACTTGTATTCCCAAGTACTTAAACATGTTTCTCTTAGCCCATGTAAATGGGAAGTCTTCCTTTAGCTGTCTGTTAAGGGTGCCACTCAGCTCCACCCCCTCTGATTTAGATAGATTTATCTTATATCCTGCTAAAGCCCTGAATTTATCTAAAGTTTCTAGAAGGTGCCGGAGGGAGCTCTGAGGGTCCCGCAAGAAAAAAAGGGAGTCGTCCGCATAAAGCGCTGTTTTGTGTTCCACTCCCCCTGCCCAAATACCTTTGATGTGTGGGTTGCCCCGTATCCAGACCGCCAGTGGCTCCAGAGAGAGGGCAAATATCAGTGGGGACAAGGGGGCATCCTTGCCTAGTGCCTCTCATGAGAGGCAGATGGTTTGATAGCATGCCGTTCACCTTAACTCTTGCTTCAGGTCTGTGATATAGCGCTGCAACTGCCAAGATAAAATTCTCCCCAAGCCCAAACTTTGACAGGGTAGACAACATAAATTGCCAGTCCACCCTGTCAAAGGCCTTCTCAGCGTCCATGCTAATTGCTACCTGCAGTGCCACTGAGCCTCTCTGAGCTGTTATAATATTCAGGAGACACCTTATGTTATCTTGCAGGTATCTTCCTGAGATAAATCCCGTCTGATCAGGATGGACCAGAGTTGAGATGCAGCCCTGTAACCTATCCGCCAGTACACCCGTAAAAATTTTTAGGTCCACCGGCAGCAAGGATATCGGGCGGTTCGAACTACACAGTTTTGGAATCACTGATATCTGGGCCAAGTTCCAAGATGGTGGTACCGGTCTCCCCCCCCAAATATCTCATTGCAGGTGTCTCGTAGCATACCCACTACTTGTGGGCCAAATCCTTAATAGAATTCAGCTCCAAACCCGTCTAACCCCCATGGCTTACCATTTTTTAGTTCTTTAATTTTCCCCATAATTTCTTGAACTGTAATAGGAGCATTCATCTCCTTCTTCATCTGCTCTGGTAGTGAGGGTAACTTAAGACCCTCTAAAAAAGTTTTCACCGCTTCTTTATGCCCTGGCAAGGTGTCAGCTCTGTATAATTCTGTGTAGTATTTTTCAAATCTCTGAGCTATTTCTGCCGGAGAGGTGGTTGCCCATTCTGTGTCATCTCCCTGCAGGTGCATCACAGTCCTACCTGCCCTTTCCTGTCTGAGCTGCCATGCTAAAAGTTTCCCTGCCCTGTTGCCCAGTTCATAATACTTTTGTCTGGAGTACCGCAGTTGCCCTTCGATTTGAATGTCTAAGATCTGGTTAAGCTCCTGTCTAACCTTATCCAGCTCCTGTTTTACCTTGGGGTCCTGGCTTACTTGATGCTTGGATTCCAACTGTAGAATCTCTTGTTCGAGTTGCACCCCGCGTTGAATTCTCTCTCTTTTGATTTTGGCGGAGTACTTTATAATTTCCCCCCTTAAACTACATTTGAGGGTGTCCCATCTTATTCCCTTTCTCGTTTCTCCCTTTGGGTTTTCAAGTTCAAATTGTCGAATTTTATTCTCAATTAGTTCTTTAAAGTCTTCCCTATTCAGGAGGCTCACATTGAGTCTCCAGCAAGACTGCCTTATCAACTGAGCCATAGAGACGCTAAGGAGAATTGGTGCGTGGTCCGAAATAATTATGGGGCCTATACAACATTGTTCTACTCTTTGAACCCAGTTAGTAGAAATCAGAAAATAATCTATCCTGGAGTAGACTCCATGTCGCAGGGAGTAGTATGGATAATCTCACCCTCTAGGGTGCATGAACCTCCAGCATTCAGTTAGCCCCAGTTCCTGACCCAATCTAAGGACAAGTTTCCCGTTCATGTTACCCCTCCCCCTGGAGTTTTCCCAGATCTGTCCACTCCTGGGTTTATGACTTCGTTGAAGTCTCCCCCTATAACCACCATACTTTGTGCATCTGAAACTGCTTCTTTTATTATTGTCTCTAGAAATGCCAGCCTGGGAACTTCTTCATTTGGTGCATAAATGTTGACTAGGGTGCAATCCTGGTCCCTATATCTCCCCTGAATTTGTACAAATCTACCCTGTGGATCTGTTTTAACTTGCAAAATTGTTAGGGGGACATCTTTCCTTATCAGGATTGCAACCCCTCTACGATGAGGGTTTTCCATGTAATGTGAGGCATATACACTTCCTACCCAGGCTCTTTTTAATTTCAAGTGCTCCTGGGCTGTCAAATGTGTTTCCTGGAGGAAGGCCACCGTGGCTTCTCGTCTCTTTAAGTCCTGTAATATTTTAGCTCTTTTCATCGGGTTGTTAATACCCCTCACATTCAGGGAAACAATCTTTAGATCACCTATTCTCAATCTTTTGAGTTAACTTTATCTTCTTGATGGTCTTCCAGGGATGAGGACACACATTTATAACACACCTAAGATATATTCTGTGCATTGTTACTTAACACATTTTGTTCTACTAAACACATAATATATTTATTTAACTTAACTAATAACCACTATAACCTTATTCAACTTTTCTGACTTCAAGATGAAATTGCCCCTCTTACCACCCTCCGCAAACCCCCTGTTGCTAGAGGCGTGACTGGATGACCTCCGCACTGTGGGCCTTCCGTCTGGTTTTAGGCCAGTTTCGGCCTTATCCCCAGCAGGGCAGATCTAAAGCACCGTAGCTGCGTGTCCCGGGTGTCAAGGTGCAAAAATCCCTTTCGAGGAAATAATACTGCACCTGGCCTCACCTAGAAGCATCTCTCCCCCCCCCCCGCCTTTACTTCTTATTGGTCCTTTATGATTTCCCCCTCTGTTCCCTCTTCTGCTCCAAGCCTTTCTACTATTCCAAGAATCTCATCCCCTCATCCCCCTTTTACAGTCCAACTCTATATGTTCCCTCCCCGCCTTTGCCTCCTATCCCCATCCTCCCCATTCCTTCTTTTAGCATGTCAAAATTCGTGTTATCTGTGTTCTTATCCTACTTATATCTCTATCCCTCCATGAATATGCTCTCACAGTTTAATCATATTGGCCCCTTCATCTTGGCAACAACCTATTCATTATGATCCATTGCATATCTATCGATAATTATTTTTAAGTCCTTTTCTTATGCTCCCCCCTTCTCCCCCATCTCCTTCCCCCTTTTCTCTTAGCAGCCCCTCCTCCAAATTTCCCGGTGGTGTTTGTGCTCGCTTTCCTCTTATGTCCCTTTATACCTTACCCCAACTCATTTCAATCCCCATACCTTCTCTCTTCAAGTTGGGCCAGAGCTTCAGAGTCCACAACAGGTCATTATATGTCCACCTTCTAAAATTGTAAAGGAAAGGTGAGAACCCCCCCCCCTTTGCAGATAGGCATTTTCATTCAGAATCCATCCACCTTTCTGCCCACCGCACTGGATACCATAGCTACCACAGCTACAATCGACATCGCTTTTCCACCTCTTCTCTCCAACGTCACTCACACCTCAGCGTTTTCTTTCAGGTCACAGACTCTGTTGTCTGATTTACGGCTTCTCCTGTTTCTCCATTCTGTTCAACGACTCGTCCAGATTTGGCCATGTTCGCATCCCCTCGTGTAATGAGGGAGTCCCACATCATGAAAGTTCCCACTCGATCATGCCGCTCCTTTCTTTTGATTCCACCTTGATGCCAAGCCCTTTTGATTAGGTGATCCTTCTGCAGCGATGTACCCATGGAGACTTCAATCCCCATCAAGGTCAGATACCCTTGGGCCGCTTGCAAGTCTGTGAATCTTTTAATATTATTCTCTGTGTTTCTTCTGAGTCATGCAGGGTATTCTATCGCTGCTTTAATTCCCTTTTGTTGCAGTTGGCACACCACTGGCAGTAATTTTCTGCGCTGGACTAAAAGCTGTGGGGAATAGTTCTGCTCGAAATATAGACGAGTGTCCCCGAATAGTATCTCTTTTTTGGATCATGCTCTCCTTAAAATCTCTTCTTTGGTGTGGAAATCCAGGAACGCCAACACCAGGGATCTAGGCCATGCTTTCGGGTCTCTTGGCTTAGGTATTAGTGAGCGATGGGCATGGATAATGTTGAGGGGTTTATCTGTTGGCCAGCCTAAGATCTCTTGTAAAAAGGACTCCATAAATTGTGGCACAGGGCCTGTCTCTGTCCCTTCTGGTAGTCCGTGAATGCGGATATTATTTCTTCTGTTCCGATTTTCTAATTCGTCCAGTCTGGCTTCCATTTCCTCCCCTTTTCTATGCAAGTCTAGCAAAGCCGCGTTATGCACATCTGTGGTAATTGTATAGTTGGTCAGCGTCCTTTCCATCAGCTCTACCTTCTGGGCAGTAAGTTCGATTTTTTCCCTGTCTTCATTGGCTTTAGCTTCTAATCTTTCTAATGTTGTATTCATCTTCTGGAGGGTGTTGCATAATTGTTTAGATGTTATAGTATACTGCTGTTCTCCTTCCTCTCCCTCCTCCATGCTAGGACCCTGTTTCGGCGAGTTAGGTGGAGCATAAGCCACAGCCTGCTGCGCAAAGTCCAGCAGAGTTTTATGCTGTTTCACCTGCTGCACATTCATTTTTTCTTTGTTCTTGTGCCTAGAGGTCATTATCTCTTCTTTTCTGCAGCTTTGATCCTTGGATGGTCCCGATTAAGTGCTGATTAAGGTGGATTGGAGTGGCGTCAGGCTGGGGTGTCTGATTTATGCAGCCATTCCGTCGGTGCACTCACCGGAAGTCCCCGATTTCATTTTTTTAATTAGGTATGTGCACTAGACAATAAAATGTTTATTTTTATGCACAATCTTGGAAGACACAACAAAAACAACAATAGGTAAACAGTTACAAGTACACACATAACTTTTGGCAAGTATCACTGGTAAAGTACAAGTACACTAAACTGATAATACTCAAAGGTAATGAAGTGCAAAAACAAATACCAGGCTCTTGTACAAATGACAGGGAACAAGCATAGTGAGTAGAAACAAATATTTACAAATACAAAAACAACATAAGGCCTAGGGCAAATAAGCAGTCAACAGTTTTGAAGAGTGGCTATGTACAGGAGTATACCGATGTTATGAAAAAATAATTATGGTAGCTGTTCCGAAAAGTCTGAATCATCTGACACTGATGAAGCTAAGCTGGAATGGTATTCCATGGCTGTGGGGCAAAACAGGAGAATGCAATATCACCAAGTTTCATTTGTTTTTTATATGGATGTCAGGCCATAATTTGATGATCTTATTGGGTAGGTGCAACTAGAAGGCTGGAGGGGCAAGACAAGGGATAATGGAACCTGCTTATAAATGTATATTTAAGATGAAACCACCCAGGGTGAGGTCCAGTAGGGATGGAGGAGGGAGCCACCCAAGTTAGGAATACAGAGTTCAGTGATGGCCTCGTGATTTGAAGCCAGAGCAAAATGGCAAACATTGTTATATGCTACTTCCGGTTTCTGTGATATTGTTTTAGCAGAGGCAGAGAAGATAGACACCCAGTACAGAATTTTAAGGAGTAGGATACCATGTTCAATGGCTAGATAGGCTTTTGGGGTGAGGCTATGGCTGACCCATATGAGTGCCCTAGCCTGGAATTTACAGGCTTACTGAGGTCTGTGACATACAGTGAGAAATCCAGAGATGTTTCTAACGGTATACCTAGGTAATTAAAGAGTTACCAACGCATCAAATAGAACTTTGCAAAACATAATATTTGGGCACAAATCAGCTTTAAATTTCTCATTAACTTTGTATTTCTTATCCCCATTATTTATTATGGAGGTCATATGCATGCAAACAGGATTTTTGTTCTTTGAGGGTTCATCAGCTGCTATTGTTTCTTTCTAACCTGATATCACAGTACTCTGGTTCTCTGGTTATGACATCACAGTCCCATGGCAACAGACTGTGATGTCATAACAGAGCATTATAATTTCATGTAGGGAATACGTTCTAGAGACAGATAAACTCTAAGGGAAACAGATCTTGTTTTTGCTAGAATTTCTTCAGTAATAAACTGTGAACAGGAGAAATTTATAGAACTGTATAGAAGTCATATGAAGTAACAGCTGAACTGAGTCTGAATATGTTTTTTTAAAGTTTTTCCAAAGGCAGTAGCTGCACTTTAAAGGATGATACTGATGATAAAAGGGTTCCATTTCCACATAAGATGGAAAGAGGGATGGACAGTCTTGAAGCCAAGCTACACAGCATAATCTGGTATTTTGTGATGTTCAGGATGAGATTATTTGTGAGAAACACGATTTGGACTGTGACAGGGTTGGGTAAGAACCTGTCCAATTTGTTATGCAGAGAGAGTTAAGGGCAAGGATATATTGTGTCCTCTCCTATTCTTCCACTTACCTGTCTACACAATCAAATTTCTCTTATGGCACCTAGGAAATGACACTCTGATGGTCCCACATTTTCACATTATCTCCCTTACTTCACTGTGGTTAAAAAATGTATCTGAATCTTTATGTGAAACTGAGGTCCTGTGGACTGCAAATGTAAATAACTATATTGTTGAAATGACAGCAGAAAGCTATTTGGGTTTCTTAAAAAAGATAATCTGTATTTCATGGGGTTGACCTTGAGATGCATTTTGACCTCCACAAGCTTGTTCACAGAATTGCCAACTGGAGGCCATCTCTGGGACAGAATGTTTTATTTTGTTGCAGCTGTTAAAGACTAGCAGTGCTCTTCAGGCTGGCCTCAGGAAAGAATTGACAAAGTGTGATACATTTTATGAGAAACAGGAGATTAATTTACACCAACAGGATGAAAAGTTTAAACTGTCAAGTAAAGACATCTAATACAAAAAGAGAACAATGTTTTTGTTAAGAGGGATAGGGATGTACGGCTTCATACAGGTAGTTTCTTAAACCTGGCCAGCATGCCAGGAGAAATGCCAATCTATTTGCTAGCCACTTTGGCCAGTGTTTTATTTGCACTTTTTACATAAAGGAATGATTAAATTAACCCATGGAGTCCTAGTTTTCTGTCTGGTTTGTGGGTGCTGATCTATTCACTTTAATCTTTGGACATGAATGCAGAATAGCACCACACTGTTTTTCCAGGTGCTGACATAAGTTTTCTTGAGTAGATCCTATTTAACCAACAGCCTATTTCTTCCTACTCCCCCAAAAAATTGCTTTATGTCTGTCCCATGCATTCTTGAATTCTCCCACAGTTTTAGACCCCACAATCTCCACAGGAAGGCTGTTCCATGCGTCCACAACCCTCTCTGTGAAAAAATACTTCCTCACATTGCCCCTGAGCCGTCCCACCTCTATCTTCAAATTGTATCATCTTGTTCTTGCACATCTCTTTTTCTGAAAGATGCTACCCTCTTGGACTTTGTTGATTCCACTGAGGTACTTAAAAGTGTCTATCGTGTCCCCACCTCTCCCTCCTTTCCTCAAGGGTATACATATTAAGCTCCTTTAGTATCTCCTCGTATGGCTTCTCTTGCAGACCCTGCACCATTTTAGTTGCCCTCCTCTGGACTGCCTCCAACCTGTCTATGTCCTTCTGGATATGGGGTCTCCAGAACTGGCCACAGTACTCCAAATGGGGTCTCACCAACTGTCAGTACAGAGGGATAACAACTTCCTGTTTTCTGCTGGTGATGCCTCTCCCTACACATCCCAGTATCCCCCCAGCCCTCCCTACTGCCTTCTCACATTGTTTGCTAACCTTAAGGTCATCTGATATGATTACCCCCAGGTCCCTTTCCATTTTTGTTGTTGTTACTAGCTCTCCCCCAATGTGTAATCTTCCCCTGGGTTTTTGTTTCCCAGGTGCATTCTTTGCACTTATTTGCATTGAATCCAAGCTGCCATACTTCTAACCATTCCTCCAACCTTGCCAAGTCCCTTCTCATCCTTTCCACACCTCCTTGTGTATCAACCCTGTTGCAGATCTGTGTGTCATCTGCAAAGAGGCATACTTTTCCTTTCAGTCCCTCTGCAATGTCACTTATAAAGACATTAAAAAGGACTGGACCCAGTACTGAACCCTGCGGTACCCCACTAGTAACCTCTCTTTCTTCGGAGTGGACTCCATTTACAAATTACCTTCTGTGTCCTATTGTCCAGCCAATGTTTTACCTAGGCTACCACCCTGGGACCCACTCCCAGGCTGGTTAATTTGACTATTAATTTTTTGTGTGTGGAACTGTGTCAAATGCTTACAACAAAGCCCACCACCCATTGTTTCTATCTCAGGAACTTACAACAAGTCCACCATCCATTGTTTCTATCTCAGGAACTTACAACAAGCCCACCACCCACTGTTTCTATCTCAGGAACTTACAACAAGCCCACCACCCATTGTTTCTATCTCAGGAACTTACGACAAGCCCACCACCCATTGTTTCTATCTCAGGAACTTACAACAAGCCCACCACCCATTGTTTCTTTTCAGGGATTCAGGAGTAATAGTTCCCTGTGTATATCCTTGGCATCTATAGCACTAAATGTTAGCGGTGATTATTTTTCACCAAGACCTCATTGTTTGAAATATCTGATAAATGGGACTGCAGTTTGGCAACAGAGTCTTGAAAAAAGTTTCTATTTCTGATGAACAGCTTGAGAATGTATTTGCTATTGTATGTATACTCTTTTCTGTAGTCCTGTCCACAACAAAAGTGCCTAGTTCAATTTTTTTATGTTCAACATTTTAGTGGTATTAGTTGCCAAGTCCAACTTAAATGTATGTTGACAAAATATTTATGTTGCTGCTCCAAATTTTAAGTTAGTTATTATACAGAGGCACTATAGTTCCTCAGGCATTCACAGTATTGCTTGCCTTACCTGTCATCAAGATTGGCTGTTAATGTTTGCAAGTAAATAGTTTTGTGGAGTGCCAGGGGGAATTTTTACTTCTCCAAATCCTTGTTCAGACAGGGGCATAAACATTGCAAACTGTAACAAATTTAGCCCAAACATATCTCCAGGTCTCTTCTACTGAAAGGATCAGCTCCATTGTATAGCGTCAACATTCATCATTCTTTTTTTTTTTTTTGCACAATTTTTAGCCAGGAAAGGCATACTTTGCCAAGGCTCATTTCCAGGTACATCCTGGGAGCACAGAGAAGTTAAGCAACTTGCTTAGAGTCACCCAGTATGCAATGGTGACTACGGGACTCAAACCCAGTTGTCTAGGTTTGCAGTTCAGTGCTGCTAACCATACACTGTACTGCCTTCTCTATGTAAATTAATATATTCAAAATGGCAGGCTCTGTGGTGTTGAGCATTGGAAACTGCTCCAGTATGCTGACAACTTGAGTTCGTGTCCTGAGCCCAGGGTATCAGAAGCCAGAAGCAGTAGTCAGCACTGGGAACTAAGAGTGTCTGGCTAGATGCTCTAATCCTGGGCTGGGTGGTTCACTGCTCTGCTCTGCTCTTAGAGTGACACCTAAAAGCAATATGGAGAATGCCCTTTCTGATGTAGGTGACCATACATTGTTGGGCATTCCTGGCCCAAGGCTATCGTATGCAAGTGTGCTCATGACAGGGTGGTGGGAAGGGACCCTGGATTAAGAGAAAAGACTCTCTTTTATTGATGGCAGCATGACAAAAATGACTTATAGCTGCCCATGCCATCGAAGCATGTGACTGGGCTGCTCCTCCCCCAATGTCAGATCAGCCACTGTAATCCATTCTTGCATTCATGTTGATGTCTTGCCTGTTGGAATAGAGGAATCCTGCCATGAGGAGTAAGCCATGGTTGTGTGGTTGTGTCAGGGGTTGGAGCCTGAACTGGAAGAGTCTCTAGCAAAGTCTTTGATTGGAAATCTCTTGCGAACACCACTATAAGTAAGCACAATAATGAGGCATACATAGAGTAATAAAAAAAGAGAAATATAATATAAAAGTTTATGAGCAAAACCTAGTTTTATGAGGACATTTTACATTAGGTTTATTTCTGATACAAAATGTGACTTTTATTTATTTTATTTATTTATCAAGTCTAGGATTACAAATACCTTTGAGCCATGGCTCTTTTACAAAGGTTCCATATCAGAGAAATACAAATTATGGGGAACATCAAGACAGGCATTACAACAAAGTGGACATTGCAAACAGAGTACAGATTAATACAGTTAAATACAGTTCAAGGGTAGCATTGTAACAAGGCAGCCAGCAGCATTTGTCAGAGAAAACAGACAACAGATAAGAAGTGCCAGAGTCATAGGGAGAGGAAAGAGGGTAGGGGGGAGAAGGAATGTAGGAACGGTGTCAAGAGGGTGAAAAGTGCAGCACTGGGTATACCAAGATGTGAGGGTAGAATCCAGTGAGGAGGGGAGGAGAGAGGGACAACTAGAGCAGAAAGGGAAGTGGAGAACAAAGTTAAGTTGGGCAGTCACAGGAGCTGTTGGTAGTGAGATAGTCCCGGAGCCTAGTTTTAAACATACCAATAGTTGGGGCAGAGGAGATGGTTGGGCTGAGGCCATTGAACCAGAGTGGTGCTCGATAAGCAAAAGAGCATTGTCCCTGTGAAGTGTGACAGTGGGGGACTTTCAGTAGCTGTAGCGTGGATCTCCTAAGGCACCGTTTGTTAATTCGGTGTTGTAACAGAGTTGAGACCCCAGAAGGTGCAAGGCCAAGGTAGATTTTTTGACCATGGAGCAGGTGAGAAACTTTATGCGGTTTGATAGTTGGAGCCAGCCGGTCTGAGTGTGCAAGGTCACATGTGTGGGTGGAGCGGTGAGCACCAGTGATGAGCCATGCTTTATTTAAGGCAGTTGAGGGCGTCTAGGGTTGTGGTTGTGGCCGAGCCATAAATGATGAGACCATAGTCTATTACAGAGATCACAGAGCTCAGGACTGCAACCTTCAAAGCTTCTGGCGTGAGGTGTGGTCTGTGTTTGTAGAGGAGACCAAGCCGTGTATTAGCAGCTCTAGCTACATTATCTACATGAAGTCCATAGGTGAGATTAGGGTCAAGCTGAATCCCTAAGTATTTGAAGGACACCACCTGATCTAGAGTGTTGACCTGGGTGGTGGAGATAGCCAAGGGGTGTAGCTTGTGTGGGTTATGAGAGCTGCAGAAGAGCATAGATTTGGTTTTCTTGTCATTGAGGACCAGTTTATGATCTAGAAACCATGACTCTACAGAACTGAAACCAAGCTGAAGGTTGTGTTGAAGAGTTGCAGGATCTTTGTGAATGGAGAATACAACAGCATCATCGGCATATAGTATGATCTTCTCAGAGCATTGGTAAGGGAGGGAGTTTAAGAAAAGGCTAAAAAGGAGGGGTCCCAGTATGGATCCCTGTGGGACACCTGAGCGAACAGGCAGGGTGTTAGAGAGAGCGTCCGCAATTTTTACTCTCTGTGACTGGTTTTCTAAGTAGCTTTTAAACCAGAGAGAAGAGTCAGGTGATAGCCCGGCATTCAGTAGTTGGTGTATTAGTAGTCCATGGTGTACTGTGTCGACGGCCTTGGAGAGGTCGACGAAAACCGCCCCTGGGAGAAGGCCATTGTCAAGGGATTGTGCAAAAGCTCCAGTGAACCTTGAAGAAGGGTCTGTGGTGGTGCTGTGACCTTCCGGAAGCCATGTTGTTGTGGACAAGGTATATTGTATTTATCCAAGTGGTCGGTAAGTTGATCAGCCATGATGCGCTCAAGTGCCTTAGAGAGTGGGGGCAGTGTGGAGATAGGGCGATAATTTGAGTGAATCGTCTTGTCCCTACTTTTATGGACAGGTGTCATGGTGGCTGTTTTCCATAGGTCAGGGAATTTTCCACAGCTGAGAGAGAGGTTTAGGATTTTTGTTAATGGATGAATTACCTCATCGAGGGTGAGCAACAGAAGCTTAAGGTCCAGGGTGTCGCTACTAGATCTAGATTTAGAGATAGCTGCAGTAATATAGCGGCAAGCTTCATTCAGCCTTACCTCCCTAAAGTAGAAGAAGGGATGGTTAGACTGTGGGGCTGAGGTATTTGGGGAGTAGGCCCTGTTTTCGAAAAAGTCATGGGGTAGGACAGCACTATGGTCTGAAAAAAACGTGTTAAAGACGTTTGCGATCACCTTGGGGTCGAGGGCTGGGGATCCATCAACCATTAACATGGCTAGAAAGGTTTTTGGCTGCTCCCCATGACATCCTTGATATTGTCCCAGAAAGCATTACCATTTCCCCATGTATTGGTGAAAGCGTCTTTGTAATAGGTGGATTTCGTGAGCCAGATGACTTTTGTGCAAGCATTTCATGCTTGTTTGTAATTTTGGATGTCCGGTTGTTTGCCAGTGGCCTGGCAACTACCCAGAGGTGGTTCCTTAGTTTCAGCTGTGAGAGAAGAGCCGAGGTGAGCCATGGGTTAGAGAGAGATTTTGTTTTGCACCTTTTAGCTGGGGCAAAGAGGTCGCAGGCTTTGTTGAAAATTGAGATGAAGTGATCAAGAGCCAAGTTAATACCTGTTGCTTCATAGACAGGTAGCCAGTCTTGTAGAAGCAAGAAGGAACTAGAAGGAGAAAGGATCAGAACTGTTCCAGTACAGTAGCTTCTTCTTGTTGTTTTACATTGTTTCTTGTGGATTTTACTTGGTAGAAGGTTATTTCTTTTCTTTCTTACTACTTCTAAGGGGCTAGCAGGGTATTGTTTTGAGGCTGTTGGAATTTTGAAAGCTGTTTTGGTGGCTATAAGTGGGCTCATCAGTTTGATGTTTCACTGTGTAGCAAGCTGCATTTGTGGAGGCCTATTTCTTCTGATTTAAAACCTATTTGGTGTGATTTAATTGGGGCTGTTTCTTTGAATTGGAGACCTATATCTTCTAATTTCAAGCCTATTTTGATGTGTTGTTGGTGAAGCTGTTTGAATTGGAGACCTGTTTCTTTTGGTATCAAACATATTTTGGGGGCTTGAGTAGAATTGTGATTCATTTTTGCTGGCTTCACTAGCTGCAAAGTTTAGTGCATAGTGGGGAAAGGGTGCTAATGGTCTGACCAGGGGCCTCAGCTACCTGATTGTTTCTGGAAACTTGGGCTGGTCCCACCCCACCTGCCCCTGGTCTGTGATTTCCTTTATACCAGGGGTTCTGACATCACTTCCTCAAACAGGCAAAGGATATGCACTTGTCATAGCAGAAGCAGACATCCAGGAAAGGAACAGCAGCGAGTGAAGAGGTGACTGCTATCTCAGTGGAAGGGAAGTAACTGCAAATCAAGGAGCTTTCATTGTTACTTTTTTGAATTGCTATTGCATTGTGGAAAGGAGGAGGAGGAGTAGGAGTTTGAAGAAGGTTGTGCAATAGCTACTTAAAGTCTCTTTTTGGGTGTGGATAAGAAGGATAGGAATATAAAAAGCAGTTGCTCAATCTATCTAAATGTGTACAACAAAGGGGGCAAGGGAAATTAAGAAAATAATGTTTTGCACTGATAGAGGGGGAGAAGGGAGACTTGGGGGAGTGTTTGGTATCCTTTATCTGGAAGGATGGGGGGGTCACTGGTGGGCAATGACAGCAATGAGTAGGGTGGTAGGCTGCAACAACTGTGGTGCACCAATCTTTCTAAATATTGCCTGGAGTGTGTGGGGATGTTTAGTGTGCAACCACATAGAGAAACTTAGAAAGGAGATTGATGCTCTGCAGGAGGAACTAAGACAAGCAAGGCAGACTGGGGGTGGGTTTAGCCCAATACTGGAGGGAGGAAGGAAGGGAGATGAGGGAAGGTGATCTGAGCCAACAGTGGTGAGGAGAGGGTCAAAAGAAGGGAAGCAGAGACAAAGGAGCCCAGGCCAGGAAGAACAATTGCCGGGGAAACCAGGTCAGGAGACAAAAGACAAATGGAAGGAGGAGATAGGCACTTGTGAGGGGAGGCAAAGAAGTGGCAAAAGTCATGGAGTGGAAAGGAGAGAACAGGTTACTATGAAGAGAGAGGGAGCTGGTATTTGTGAAGGGTCTTCAGAAAATAGTTTTGCACTGCTAGAGAGGAAGAAGGAGGGGAAGGGAAATGATGAAATTAGAGGAGTAATTGATAAATGCCTGGACCAAACCAGAGCGGGGGGAAGTTCTGCTGGGAGAATTTCAACAGGGGCAAAAGGGGGAAATAATGTGCAGGAGGAAGAAGAGGAGCCAGAAATGAGAGAGGGAGATGAATGGAAGCAAGCTTGGAGTAAGAGGGGTGGAATCTTAGTGCTGGGAGACTCAATACTAAGAGGAGTCAGGTGGGGTAGCAAGGGGGAGAGGCATAGTCGCATTTGGGTGGAGGCCATGCCAGGAATGACAGCGGAAAGGTTGGGACAATCTGTTCTGAAATATGCTAAAAGGGGTAGGGACAAGCCTCATTTAATTATACATCTTGGGACGAATGACCTGGCTGACAAGACAGTAGATATAGTCCAGAGGAGGTTTGAGGAACTAGGACAATTATGTGAGGGGGCAGGAAGATCAGTAACTTTTTCACAGATACTTCCAGTGCCCAAGGCAAGCACAACAAGAAAGCTAAGAATAGAGGGAATTTAATGGATAGCTAAGAACCTGGTGTTGTGCTAAAGGGTATGGGCTGTTGGGGGTGGGAGGGACCTGGAGACAGTAGTCTCTATGCAAGGACAGACTACACTTGAGTGAGGAGGGAAAGAAAGTGTTGAAACAGAGGATGGAGGAGTAATAGAGAGTTGAGAATTTAAACTAGGAGCTGGATGGCAATTGGGCAAGAGACATGCAGAGACCATAGGTTGGGAAACCATATGAGCTTAACCCCCATAACAGTGACAAAGGATAAATGGCAAGTACCATTGGTGATGCTAGTAAAGGAGGGCAGGATGGGGGGGTGGCAGGTGGTTACCCTTAATGCTAGGAGCCTTGGGAGGAAAACTGCAGAGTTACAGGTGCTCATGGCAGAGGGAGAGGTGGACATTGCAGCCATCACAGAAACATTGGCCACCCAATACAATGACTGGGACCTGTCTGTACCAGGGTATAGGTTATTTCGTAGGGACAGGGTGATTGGGAAAGGAGGGGGTGTGGCACTATATGTGAAAGAAGGACTGAAGTGCATAAGGGAGGAAGGGGAGGTGGGTAGTACAGAGTCACTTTGGATGCAAATCCAGGATTCCAAGAATAGGATTCTCAGAATGGGAGTGGTGTAGAGGCCGCCATCTCAGACGGAGGAGTTAGACAAGGAACTAGTGGGACAGATTAGGAGGACCTGCGAGAAGGGTAGTGTGGTGATTGTGGGGGACTTCAACATGCCAGAAGTGGACTGGAGTACCCCAACAACCAGGAAAAGAATGGAGCAGGTACTGCTGGATGCCTTCCAGGACAGCTTCCTGCTGTAAATGGTCAGTGAACCAACCAGGTTAGGGAATACCCTTGACCTTGTGCTGGCAAATGGGGACTTTGTGAGAGAACTTACAGTGGAGGAACTGCTGTCAGGGAGCGACCACCACTCAGTATGGCTCACATTGGATATGGGCAAGGAAGGAGTGGAATCTGGCACAGGAGTGCTGGACTTCAGGAGGGCCGACGTTGGGAGGATGAGGGAAGTGGTAAAAGGGTACCTAGCCAGAATTCAGTCTAGTATGGACACTAACCAGAGGCAGGAGCTCATAAAGCTGGGGATAGTGGAGGCAACCAAAACCTATTGCAAGGCCCAGAGCAAGAAGGCTAGGGCTGAGAAACCGAGCTGGTTGAGCAAGGAGGTCATGGAAAAGGTAAGGAGGAAAAGAGCTGCCTTTAGGAGATACAAGAAAATGGGGGTGGGGGACAGGGAGGAGTGCTTGATGGAATCAAAGGAGGTGGCAAGGGCAGTAAGGGGAGCCAAGGCATCTATGGAACTCAGACTGGCACAAGGCATTAAGAATGGGGAGAAGAACTTCTGTAGGTACATCAGGGAGAAAAGAGAAAGGTGTTTTTCGACATTTGATGCTCTGGAATGCCTTTTCGTCAGTTTGAATGAATGAATAATGTGGGATCTGCCGTTTCATGGCTGAAATGCTATGGGTCCCTATCTGGCATGAGATTTTCCCCTGGACTTTGGATTTGTTAGTGGTTACTCAGTTTGGGCTTTATCTGGGCTGCTCAGGATTTGTATCCTGCCTCTGGCTTCCATCTATTCTGGACTTTTTCGACTTTCTGACTCTGACTTAGTTTGAGTTTTCCTGCCTGCTGGGTCTCTACTTGATTTGCGGTCTGAAGAGGGCATTAGAATTTGTTTTATTTATTTATTTATTTATCAAGTCTAGGATTACAAATACCTTTGAGCCATGGCTCTTTTACAAAGGTTCCACGTCAGAGAAATACAAATTATGGGGAACATCAAGACAGGCATTACAACAATGCGGACATTGCAAACAGTACAGATTAATACAGTTCAAGGATAGCATTGTAACAAGGCAGCCAGCGGCATTTGACAGAGAAAATAGACAACAGATAAGAAGTGCCAGACTCATAGGGAGAGGGAAGAGGGTAGGGGGGGAGAAGGAATGTAGAAAGGGTGGCAAGAGGGTGAAAAGTGCAGCATTGGGTATACCAAGATGTGAGGGTAGAATCCAGTGAGGAGGGAGGGATGGGGGACAACTAGAGCAGAAAGGGAAGTGGAGAAACAAGGTTAAGTTGGGCAGTCACAGGAGCTGTTGGTAGAGATAGTCCCGAGCCTAGTTTTAAACATACCAATAGTTGGGGCAGAGGAGATGGTTGGGCTGAGGCCATTGAACCAGAGTGGTGCTCGATAAGCAAAAGAGCATTGTCCCCGTGAAGTGTGACAGTGGGGGACTTTCAGTAGCTGTAGCGTGGATCTCCTAAGGCACCATTTGTTAATTCGGTGTTGTAACAGAGTTGAGACCCCAGAAGGTGCAAGGCCAAGGTAGATTTTTTTGACCATGGAGCAGGTGAGATACTTTATGCGGTTTGACAGTTGGAGCCAGCCAGTCTGAGTGTACAGGTCACATGTGTGGGTGAGACGGTGAGCACCAGTGATGAGCCGACATGCCTTATTTAAGGCAGTTGAGAGGCATCTAAGAGTTGTGGTTGTGGCCGAGCTCTAAATGATGAGACCATAGTCTATTACAGAGATCACAGAGCTCAGGACTGCAACCTTCAAAGCTTCTGGCGTGAGGTGTGGTCTGTGTTTGTAGAGGAGACCAAGCTGTGTATTAGCAGCTCTAGCTACATTATCTACATGAAGTCCATAGGAGAGATTAGGGTCAAGCTGTATTCCTAAGTATTTGAAGGACCCCACCTGATCTAGAGTGTTCCCCTGGGTGGTGGAGATAGCCAATGGTGTAGCTTGTGGGTTATGAGAGCTGCAGAAGAGCATAGATTTGGTTTTCTTGTCATTGAGGACCAGTTTATGATTAAGAAACCATGTCTCTACAGAACTGAAACCAAGTTGAAGGTTGTGTTGAAGAGTTGCAGGATCTTTGTGGTGGAGAATACACAGCATCATCGGCATATAGTGCGATCTGCTCAGAGCAGTGGTAAAGGAGGGAGTTTAAGAAAAGGCTAAAAGGAGGGTCCCAGTATGGATCCTGTGGGACACCGAACGAACAGGCAGGGTGTTAGAAAGAGCATCCACAATTTTTACTCTCTGTGACCGGTTTTCTAAGTAGCTTTTAAACCAGAGAAAGAGTCAGGTGATAGCCCAGCATTCAGTAGTTGTGTATTAGGAGTCCATGGTGTACTGTATCAAGGCCTTGGAGAGGTCGACTAAAATGGCCTCTGTGAGAAGGGCCAGTTGTCAAGGGATTTGTGCAAAGCTCCAGTGAACTCAAGAAGGGCTGTGGTGGTGCTGTGACCTTTCTGGAAGCCATGTTGTTGTGGACAAGGTATATTGTATTTATCCAAGTGGTCAGTAAGTTGATCAGCCACGATGCGCTCAAGTGCCTTAGCGAGTGGGGGCAGTATGGAGATAGGGCGATAATTTGAGTGAATCGTCTTGTCCCCACTTTTATGGACGGGTGTCAGGGTGGCTGTTTTCCATAGGTCTGGGAATTTTCCACAGCTGAGAGAGAGGTTTAGGATTTTTGTTAGTGGATGAATTACCTCATCAAGGGTGAGCAACAGAAGCTTAAGGTCTAGGGTGTCGCTACTAGATCTAGATTTAGAGATAGCTGCAGTAATATAGCAGCAAGCTTCATTCAGCCTTACCTTCCTGAAGTAGAAGAGGGGATGGTTAGACTGAGGGGCTGAGGTATTTGGGGAGTAGGCCCTGTTTTTGAAAAAGTCATGGGGTAGAACAGCACTAAGGTCTGAAAAAGCCGTGTTAAAGATGTTTGCGATCACCTTGGGGTCAAGGATTGAGGATCCATCAACCATTAACATGGCCGGAGAGGTTTTTGGCTGCTTCCCTGTGACATCCTTGATATTGTCCCAGAAAGCACTATCATTTCCCCATGTATTGGTGAGAGCGTCTTTGTAATAGGTGGATTTCATTAGCCATATGGCTTTTGTGCAGGCATTTCATGCTTGTTTGTAATTTTGGATGTCCAGTTGTTTGCCAGTGGCCCTGGCAACTGCCCAGAGGTGATCCCTTAGTTTCAGCTGTGAGAGAAGAGCCACGGTGACCCATGGGTTAGAGAGAGAGATTTTGTTTTGTGCCCTTTAGTAGGGGCAAAGAGGTCTCAGGCTTTGTTGAAAATTGAGATGAAGTGATCAAGAGCCAAGTTAACATCTGTTGCTTCATAGATGGGTAGCCAGTCTTGTAGAAGCAGGTGTTGTTTGAGATGTGGAAGTTTTCCACGAGGAAGGACTCTGCTAGTGATAATTTTGGGAAGGGGCTTAAGGAATTTGTTAGACCATGCACACATGACTGGGGAGTGGTCACTGAGTGAGTCTGGGAGAATGGTCATACGAGAAATCCTTGTGAGGTGAGTGGTGAGGACCCAATCCAGGAGGGTACTGATGCCAGTCTAGTAGTTAATCCTAGTAGGGGAGTTTACCATTTGCGTGAGGTTAGCAGCTGAGATGGAGTCTTTATAGGCACTGGCACTCGATGCTAACCAGTTTATGTTGAAATCCCCTAGTAGAATAAGTTCAGCTTCGGGAGGATGAGAGTTGATAAAGTTTAAGACATCGTTGAATCCATGTTTAGGGTCCCTGTGCGAGATGTATACGGAGACAATAGTCAGGGCTTTATGGTTGGGACCTAGGACCATTTTTATTGGCAGAATCTGGGCTGAGGCAGAAAGTGATGGAGTTGCTACAGGGAGTCTTTGATATAGATTGCGCAACCACTGCCTTTTTTGGATATCCGGTCCAGCCTGTGGACATTGTAGCCCTGTATTGTTACTGCTGAGTCAGGAACTTTAGGTATCAGCCAAGTTTCCACCACTGCAAGGATGTCAGGGTTGTGTTGGCATATGAAGGCTTGGAGTACATCCAGCTTTGGTAGTAGGCTGCAGATATTAATGGTTGCAAGGATAAGGGCACCTGGAGTTTGTGTGTGGCCTGAGCTTCTAGGGCCAGGATTGGGATGGACACTGCCTGAGATGAGAAGGAGGAGGAGTAGGAGTTTTAAGGAGCAGAGTCGTAGCTCTTTGAGAGATAGTTTTGATTGTTGTTTCCTGGAGTAGAAGTTGCAAGGTTCCAGGTGGTGTTCCATATGGACTGCAAGGTGGTACAGTGTAGAGAGGTGGCCACACTTGTTGCCAAGGAGTTGGCTGCTGTTCTGTGCCCTCGTGACCCCCAGGCTGGGCTACTGGTGTGGTCTGTGCTGGGGTGCTTTATTGGGCCTCGTTATATCTTGTGGTGTGTCCAGTAGGGAGTGGGGTCTCTTTCTTTGGTCATGAGATAGATTTGTCTGCCCTGAGCCCTGTTGTTTTTGATTTTCATGGATTATTTGGTTTTTATATGGATTCCCGCCTGTGAACAAATTTGACTCCTTCCCAGTGACTTTTATTTTTTCCTTTTTCTTTTTGAGCTGGACAGCAAGGTGGTGAAAGGACCTTGTGTCCATTTATTTATTTTATTGTTTTCCTCCATCTCTTGGTCATAAGAGGACTGGTGGTGGGGGGAAGGGTTATGTTATTTTACATGTTAAGTGGGAACTGTTTATTTTGAAATATTCTGCAGTGAGAGTGCTGAATTATTTGTTTTGAAATATTTTGTTCAATATTTTACAGTGAGAGTGTTGAAATATTTTCTTTTTCTTTTAAAGAGCCCTCCGGTGGTGAGAGAGCTGTGGGGGGTGATTTTATTTTATTTTTCTCTTCTCTCTGGTTGTGAGAGGACTGGGGGGAAGGGGAAGGGATGTGTCATTGTATATTTGAGTTTTGAGTTGTTTGATTTGATTTTATTTATATTTATTTTATTTTATTTTCACTGGGATTGACTTGATTTTCTTCAAGGTGGGGTTGGAAAGTTATTGATTTAGTTTAGATTATTTATTTAATTACACTTATTTTAGGGTTTATTTGAATGTTTAGTGTTATTGTGTTGTTTTTAGTAGTTTTGTAGCGGCATGTGCCGGCCTATTACTCCCAATGGTGGTGCGCTATTCATCCTCCTTTCTTCACGCCCTCCGCCCTTTTTATCCTCCGCCTCTTCGTTATGATATATATCAACGTTGTAGAGCATTGGAAATTGCTCGAAGGAGAGGGGGGAGGAGGGTTGCGAACCATGGAAGATGGACCAGGGGGGCTTTCGTGTCGGGGTTGTTGGATCTAGAAGGTGCCCTGGGGATAATGGAACCCAGATCATGGTTTGCCATGTCTGGTGCCCATACCCAAGGGCACTACGGAATTAAGTAGGCAGATGAGCTTGACAGCCTCCGAGGTTCGCTCAACTCGGGCGGTGTTATACAATGCTAGGTCCGTCAGAAACAAGACTGGCATTATAGCTGATCTTGTTAGTTCAGCGGACTTGGCTTGCATCACCGAGACCTGGCTGGATGAAAATCCAGGCCCCATGTTGGAAGCTATGACTCCTACTGGGTGTTCGGTGATACACTGCCCGAGATTGGACCACAGAGGTGGGGGGGGGTTGCAGTCTGTTTTAAGACAGAATTGGGCCTCATGAGTGTGGTTGCGAGGGAGGCTGAGTCCTTTGAGAGCACAGTGTTAGCGGGTGTTGACGTTCAAATCATACTCATCTACCGTCCACCAGGAGATGGGAAACGGTTCTTACAGGAAGTGGCAGACTTCATCGTTGACATGTCATTTGAATCACCCAGATTGATGGTTCTGGGTGACTTCGACGCCTGGATCGATGATGAACTCTTGCAATTTGGTAATCATTTCCTCCAATTAATGATTTCTTTGGGCTTTACACAGGTGGTTTCCACCGCTACTCATAAATCTGGGCACTCTTTGGACTTAGTCTTTTTCCTAGGGATTGATGTTTTCGATTTGGAGGTGGAACCAGTCGTTTGGTCAGACCACTACACAGTGAGGTTCAATTTTATTACCCCCCCGAGAAGGCCTACCTGTGTGGAGATGGCGAGATACCGCCCTTTATGGGATATTACACCCCAGGGCCTTGCGGCGATTCTTGACCTCTCATCCCCCGCGTTGGTGAGCAGTAGTCCAGAGACCTTGGTGACAGCCTATAACAAGGCTGTTACATTGGCTCTGGATACTATTGCTCCTGTTTGTGTACGCCCCCTCTCCCTTCGTCCCAAGGCACCCTACTTTGATGGGACGTTGAGGGAGATGCGGAGACAGGGGCGAAGATTAGAACGCTGCTGGCGCAGATCAACCCTTGATGCAGACCGCCTGAGATTGATGGACCTTTATTCTGTCTATCAATCTGAAATCTCCCATAAGAAGGCAGAATTCCTGTCCAGGGAGATTGCAGTAGCCAGGAATCGACTGGCTCAGCTTTTTCGAACTGTGGACAGGTTGTGCAGCCCAGCCTGTTTACAAGTTCGGAAAGCTTTTCGCAATTAGAGTGTGAGGAGCTTGCTCGATTCTTTGCTAATAAAGTGGCTGACATCAGGGCGGATCTGCGTCCAGCGGCTTCTAAGGGGGATGCTGTTGAACAGTGTGAGTTCACAGTACCATAGTCTTCCTGGTGTTCCTTGAGCAGACCTGATTTTGCGAATGTCATGAGGATTATCCATGGTGTGCGCCCTACAAGCTGTAGTTTGGATCCTGGACCGACTTCCCTAATATTGGGTTGTTGCGACATCATCAGTCCAATCCTTGTGCAAATAGTCTGGTGCTCCTTGGAATCAGGTGAGTTTCCTAGCTCCCTGAAAGAGGCGGTGGTGACAACCCTCTTGAAGAAAGCTACCTTGGACCCTGACTGTTTCACAAACTACAGACCCATCTCAAACTTACCCTTTATTAGGAAGGTGATTGAGAAGGTAGTGGCGACCCAATTGGAGAACCATTTAACCATCCACGGCATCTACAAACCCTTCTAATCAGGTTTTTGTGAAAGACATAGCACTGAGACTGCACTGGTTTGGTGCTTAATGATCTCTTGAGGGTGAGAGACCAGAAGAGATGTTCTATTCTAGTTCTTGATCTCTCGTCAGCCTTTGACACCGTGGATCATGTGGTGTTGTTAGCACGCCTGAGGCAGATTTGTGAAATAACGGGAACTGTCCTTCGATGGTTCACCTCTTTCCTCACTGGGAGATCAAAAAGAGTTGTGTTGGGGCTTTTTTCCTCTGGCCCAACTTCTTTGTTATGTGGGGTGCCTCAGGGTTCTGTGCTGTCTCCCATGTTATTTGTGGTGTATATGCTGCCCCTCGGAGACATTATAAGATGGTATAAGCTGAGGTTTCATTGCTATGCAAATGACCCAGCTATACCTGTCTTTTGCTCCTGACCAGGATAGAGCTCTCTCAGTGTTTAACAACTCTCTGAAAGAAATCTAAGGTTGGATGGATTCTAGTTGGCTGAAGTTGAACTCAGGAAAAAAAAGAGGTTTTGGTAGTGGACCCGGGCTGTCGGATAAAGGGGTTGCCTGTCGGTGCACCCTCAGAAATTTTTCTTGGGGGTGTGTCACTTTCGACCTCTGAATGGGTGCATAACCTAGGGGTTATCTTGGAAGACAGGCTGACACGGCACTCGCAGGTGTCAGCAGTAATCAAGATTTCCTTTTACCACCGTAGGAATATCGCTAGAGTGAAACACCTTGTTCCGTCTGACATGTTACCTATGTTGGTCCACGCCTTTGTGTCCTCACCTTTGGACTACTGCAACTCCCTGTATTTTGGGCTTTCTGGGGTTGAAATCTGCCACCTTCAGCTAGTGCAGAATGCGGAGGCCCGGGTTTTGACTGGGACCAGTAGGTCTTGTCATATTACCCCGGTGCTGTGCAAACTGCACTGGCTCCCTGTTCAGTGGCGGATCACCTTTAAAGTCTGTTTATTGACTTTCAAAGCCCTACATGACCAGGGTCCAGCCTATCTGAAAGATCGTCTAGTTTTCTACTGATCTGGCTGATCGCTCCGCTCGGCCGACGAGGGGTTGCTAGAGATTCCGAGATTGAGTCTAAATTCTTCTGGCTGTAGAGCTTTTTCCTACGCTGCTCCCACTCTCTGGAATTCTCTACCCCGTCGGTTATGGCAGTGCACCTCCATGGGGGAATTTAAGAGTGGTTTAAAAACTCATCTGTATGAAATGGCCTTTTTATAGTATTCTGTATAAATTGTTGATGAAATTGTAGTTTTTATGAGTGTTTTATACTGTATTATAATGTTTGGTTTTCTTTTTATTATATGTTTTGTACAGCGTTTTGAAAACTTGAAAGGCACTTTAAAAATAAAATTATTATTATTATTATTATTATTAAAAGGAGCTGTAAGGACCACATAGTAAGGATTAGGAAGGAGGAGGGGTTGGGTGGAAGCAGGGTGCAATAAGGCAGAAGCACTAAATGATTACTTCTGCTCTGTATTTACTAAGGAGAAGACAGGGGTGACACCCTTGGGGAAGGAATGGCAGAAATAGGGGGGAGGGGTGACAGATGGAGAAATCGTGGAGGGCAGAGTTTGGGAGGGTTTGAAGGCACTGAGGGTGGACAAGGGGCCAGGCCCAGATGGCATCCACCCCTGGGTACTGAAGGAGCTGGCAGAGGTCCTTTGGCAAACCTATTTAATGCCTCACTACATTCGGGGTGAGTACCTCAGGACTGGATGATGGCTCATGTGGTGCCCCTCCACAAGAATGGCCCCAAGGATGAACCGGGAAACTACAGACCAGTGAGCCTCACTTCCATCGTGGGTAAGCTAATGGAGACTATACTGAAAGAAAAGCTGGTGGCCCTCCTAGAGGCCAAAGGACTACAGGACAGCAGACAGCATGGCTTCATACGTGGCAGATCCTGCCAAGCCAACCTGGTGGAGTTCTATGACTGGGTAACTGGGCAACTGGACAGGGGCCATGCAGTGAATGTCCTGTATCTGGACTTCAGTAAGGTATTCAACTCAGTGCCGCATGGAAGTCTGGGAAGTAAGTTAGAAGGCACAGGGGCAGGTGCCAAGCTGGTGAGATGGGTAGGGAACTGGCTTCAGGGAAGGCAACAGAGGGTGGTGGTGGGTGGGGAGCTCTCACACCCAAGGGTAGTGACGAGCGGTGTTCTACAGGGCTCAGTGTTGGGACCAGTGTTGTTTGGGATATTCATTGCAGACATATCATTGGACATCAAGAGCAAGATCAATCTGTTTTCTGATGATACCAAGGTACTGTAGGAGCGGTGGTGGATGACCTAGGGCAATGGCAGGGGTTGCAGGATGATCTGGAAAAGCTTGAAACCTGGTCAGACACCTGGCAACTGGGGTTTAATGCCAAAAAGTGCAAGGTGCGGGCTAGGGTTTGGGGGTTCGTGATTAGTTTGAGTTTTCGCGGGTGGGGTTATCAAGGTTACGAGCTATCTGAAGTACATACATATATCGGGGGTCAGGGAGCTCGTAGTTATTTTTTGTAGACCTTGGGCATGATTTGCCTGGGCGCATTTTACTTAGCTTGCCCTAAATTTCATTTATTTCCTGATGGCTGGCATTTACAAGTTTGTTAGTTGGAATGTAAAAGGAGCCAAGGACAGGGTTAAGAGGCAAATGGTATTAAGGCACCTCCGTCATTTGGGAGCGCATATTGCTTTCCTTCAAGAGACACACCTAAAAAGAAACGACCTTCACTATTTCAGAAGAGCGTGGGTAGCACAGGTGTATGGGGCAGGGAATCAACGAAAAAGGGTGGCGTGGCTATTCTTATTGTCAGGAGCGTCCCTTTTAAATTGGTAAGTGAATGTTGGGACCCCGAAGGCCGTTATGTGATTGTACATGCACAGTTGGCTTCACAACCGATTATATTAGGCTCGATATATGGCCCTAACAAAGACTCCCCCTCCTTTTTTATGAACCTGCTGCGCTTAGTGGTATCTGATACTTACAAACCTACGTTTATTGGGGGAGATTGGAATTTAGTGTTTCAAAATGACTTAGATAGGTCAGGTTTTGCAAGGCGGGGGTTATCGCCTGCGCAAAGGGCCCTCAGGGATTTCATTGATAATGCAGCCCTGGTGGACATCTGGCGTACTCTCAACCCTGAGGCGCGGCAGTATTCCTTTTATTCACCAGTACATAACTCCCATTCACGAATTGATTATATTTTAGTAAGTTCATCAGTGATACCCGATGTGATACAGGCAGAGATTTCTGCAAGGGTTATATCAGACCATGCCCCTGTTAGTGTGATATATAGGCAAACCTTAGGGGGTAAACGCTCATCTCAATGGAGACTAAATTGCCAAATTTTGAAAGATGAGTCCTCTTTGTTGCTCCTCAAAGATTTTATTAAGTCCTTTCTAGAGGATAACCAGGACTCAGTAGACCAGAGAGATCTAGTTTGGCGCCATGAAATGCTCCTTAAGGGGTGAGTTAATTAAGATTGCCTCCAAAACAAACATGTCCAGAGGGATAAGCTTGACGCCTTGCTTACTCGATCAGACGGATAGAGACTATTTTATCGGTCTTCTTCTGAATCGGACTAGGCTAGGCTGCATCAGCTCAGCGCGCCTTTCAGGCTTAATGATGCAGCAAGCTGAGTTAGCACTTCGCGTGCGAGACTTAATACTTGATATAGGCGAAAGCTGGAAAACTTCTCGCTATGCGATTCGCATCTGGACTTGATCGCCATATTCGGTATTCGCAGATCTGGGGGCGGGTTTGCACGGACCCACAGGGAATTCCAGCGCTTGGGGCTTACTATCAGAGATTATACGCGGATGATCCTGAATCTAAGCCCTCAATCATGGAAATTACCTCATATCTGAACTCAATTTCCTCCCAAAATTACCGCCAGACGACGCGGCCAAATTAGATGCCCCAATATCACTTTCTGAGATTTACCAAGCTATTCAGCAGATGCCCTCTGACAAGTCCCCTGGGCCCGACGGGTTTCCTAGCAATTTTTACAAGGTGTTTTGCCCTATCATATCCCCAATTTTGTTGGCTGTTTTTCATTACTGGTTTGAGCATAGTATTTCGGACCCAAATTTTCAGGAGGCCACTATTTCATTAATTCTGAAGCCGGGGAAGGATCCTCATAACATGGACAGTTACCGTCCTATATCTCTCCTAAACACAGATATTAAAGTACTGGCTAAAGTTTTGGCTAATAGGTTATCTATAGTCATGGATAAGTTGGTCAGTAGGGAGCAAGTGGGCTTTATGAGGGGGAGATTGTCCCAGCACCACCTAAATAATTGTTACATCTTACTGCGGGAGGCCAGAGAGTCGAAACACCAGCAATACTTCTTTCCTTGGCGCCGAAAAGGCCTTCGACTGGTGTCCTGGGACTTGTCCACTACCCTTTCGTATTCGGCTACCTGAAGTTTTCTTGAGATGGGTTAAAATTTTGTATTCCTCTCCCTCTGCACGGGTGAAATGTAATGGGGTACTCTCACCGCCTTTTAGGTTAGAGCGTGGTACAAGATAAGGTTGCCCCTTGTCCCCATTACTATTTAATTTGTATCTGGAGCCCTTTCTGCATAGATTAGCGCAGAATCCGCTTATTAAGGGTATACAGGTGGGGGAATCTAGGTACGTTTCTTCAGCTTATGCGGACGATGTGCTACTGCACATTGAGACCCCAGAGCTCTCTGTATCGGCTGTCTTGGAGGAGATAGATGACTTCTCTAAAGTATCTTATTATAAATTGAATCGGATCAAGACTAAAATCCTCCCCCTAAATCATGCTGTCATTAAAGCAGACCTACAGAGGTTTGGTTGCTTTGGGAGGCCAAATCTCTACATATTTGGCATTAGTATTAGCACAAGCTTACCCTCGATGATTAAAGATAACCTCGGTAATCTGGTCCAAATTATTTCGGGAGATCTGGACAGATGGCGCTCGATCTCTCTGTCTATGTGGGGAAGGCTGAATCTCCTTAAGATGAATATTCTCCCTAGAATATTATATCCTTTGGGGATGCTTGGAGTTTATCTTCCCAAAAAATGTTTTTTTAGTTTACAGAAAACATTTAATTCTTTTTTGTGGCAAAAGAAGAGAGTACGTAGGTCTTACATCAAGTTGACAGCTTCAAAATTCAAGGGAGGATTGATGGCCCCTTCCTTGTTTTTATACTATGCAGAACAACATTTCTGTAAGTTATCCTTGTGGGCAGACGGACATAGACTCTCCGGTTACTCTCCCCTATGGTTAGATATCGAGTGTGACCTCGCGAAAAGAATGAAGAGTTCTTTACGTGCCCTCTTATTTGCTCCCCAGTCCATTATTTCTAAAATTCCCATGAATAACCCCAAGGGCTGGTCCTTGAAGGTATATATTCAGTTGCAAACCCATCTTGGTGTCAGATGGTGGTTCCTGAATAATCAACCTATTTTTGAAAATCCTCAAATCAAAATAGGGGGTTCTGCAGTGCCCACCGCTTTTGGCCCCAGATAAGTTATTTCTCCGTATTGGACTTTTGGGAACAGGGTTGTTTGCGTCCTTTCGACCAACTGAAGAGACTCCACGAGATTCCTGACCACTACTTTTTCAAGTGGTTACAGCTTAGTAAAGCTATAGTTCGGGCTTTTCACTCAGAGCCCTCCACTGGTCGTACTCCAGCTAGTTTGGATGCTTTATTAATTGCTGCAGCCCAACCACATCCAGTTTCCAAGGTTTACAAATTGCTTCAGGAATGGGACTACAGGCTCCCCTCAGGGGTTTGTTATTACTGGTCGGGAGTCTTAAACGTCCAGGCTACTCCGAATCTGTGGAAAAAACTCTGGGTCACCATGTATAAATTTATTAAACAAGACAGGTTAAGGATGGTACATTTTAATATTATGCATCATCTTTATTTAACTCCTTCTCATCTATTCAGGCATGGGGCATCTCCCACGTCTTTGTGTTGGAAATGCAAGAAGGAGGAGGGAACTTTGTACCATATGCTGTGGATTTGTCCGGCTATACAGCCCACCTGGAATGCCATTTCCAATCTCTTGAACTCTGTCCTTGGCTCACATCATAGGCTCACCCCGGAGATTTGTTTACTGTTTCTTTTTCCCGCAGGTATCTCCAATGCTTGGAAAGCCTATGTTCTTGTTTCAGCTATTGTGAAATTGTTAATTTTAAGACATTGGCCGTCTGATAAATCACCGTCCTTATTAGAATGGTATCAGGAATGTACTTTAGCTTTACAACTTGAAGCACATTGCATATATCTGGGCAAGCAAGGGCGCTTTGCACTTCTCTGGGGCCCTTTGACGAATTCTTCAAGGCTTGGAAACCTTAGTTTCCATTATCTTAACTTTTATGTATTTGTTTTTGCTCCCTGTTGCTCGTAACCTTTGGGGCGGGGGGAAGTGGTGGGATGAGGGAGGGGGAGGACGGGGATGGACTTTGGGTTCCTTTTCTCATCTGTGTATCAACTCATTGTAACTTGCACCTAGTTATGGCGAGATTAAGCCAATATTTTCTGATTTCTACTTGCTTTCTCATTGTCTTTCCTCCACCCTGGGTGTGTTTATAAAATTAATAAAGATGTTTAATTACAAAAAAAAAAGTGCAAGGTGCTGCATTTTGGGATGAAGAACCCAAGGAGGAGTTACCAGCTGGGGGGAGTGCAGCTAGCCCAGACAGAGGTGGAGAAGGATCTGGGTGTGCTCATTACAGGGTCAATGAACAACTCAGCACAATGTAGGTAGGCAGCTGCAAAGGCCAACAAAATGCTGGGTTGTATTGCAAGGGGTGTATCCTCAAGGAGGGAGGAAGTGATTCTGCTACTGTATAGGTCATTAGTTAGACTGCACCTGGAGTACTGCATGCAGTACTGGCGCCCGTATCTGAAGACGGACATTAAGTTACTGGAGAGGGTGCAGTGCAGGGTGGCAAAGATGATCAAGGGGCTGGGGAACTTATCATATGAGAAGAGGCTGAGGGAGTTGAACATGTACTCGCTAGAGGAGAGGAGGGAGGGATGGGGGGACATGATTGAAACCTTTAAGTACATGAAAGGAATAAACAAGCCAGGTACAGAGGGGCTGTTCAAAGTAAGGGAGGGGAAGGGAGGGACACCAGGGGCCATGATATGAGACTGGAGGGAGGAAGGTTCAGGAGGGAGATGAGGAGACACTTTTTACAGAGAGGGTGGTGGCTAAGTGGAATGCATTAGCTGCAGAAGTGGTATCCAGTAGAACAGTGGACTGCTTCAAAAGGGGATGGGACAGGACAAGGGGGAGGGTCAATGAAGGGGAAGAGTGGAAGGGAGGGGCAGTTGCAGAATAAGGGGTGCTAGCTGCACATTCAAGCAGACTTGATAGACCTCTAGGCATTTTTCTGCAGGCAAATTTCGTATGTTCATATGTTTGTATTGTTTGAGATATGGAAGTTTTCCACAAGGAAGAACTCTCATAGCAATAATTTTGGGAGGGGGCTTGAGAAATTTGTTAGACCATGCACATATGACTGGGGAGTGGTCACTGAGTGAGTCTGGGAGAATGGTCATACGAGAAATCCTTGTGGGGTGAGTGGTGAGGACCCGATCCAGGAAGGTGTTGGTGCCAGTCTTATAGTTAATCCTAGTAGGGGAGTTTACCATTTGCGTGAGGTTAGCAGCTGTGTCAATGTGTCAGCAGAAAAGAACTGGTAGGCCCATCTGGGACTGCCCTATTTTCCTTACCAAACACTACACTGTGGACACTATTTGGTCATAGGTGTCCCTTCCTCCTCCCCTACCTCGATTTATTGTACCCATGTACCTGCCCCATGCATGCTTGAAGCTCCCCATTGCCTTTGTCCCACCACCTCCTCTGGCAGACTGTTCCAGACATCACCCATTCTATGAAGTAGTATTTCCTCACATCCCTCTTAAACTTCCCCCCTCATGCCTCATGGCATGCCCCCATGTTCTGGTGCTTCTCCTATTTAAGAGACTTCCCTCCTACTCCTTGTTCATTCCTACTCCTTGTTCAACCCTGTGAGGTAATTATAGGTCTCAATCATGTCCCCTCTCACTCTCCTGTCTTCTAGGAAGTACATGCCGAGCTCCTATAGCCTCTTCTCATATGGTTTCCTTTGCAACCCCTGCACCATTTTAGTAGCCCTCCTCAGGATCACTTCCAACACGTCAGTGTCCTTGTGGAGGTGCAGCCTCCAGAACTGGACACAGCACTCCATGTGGGATCTCAAAAGTGAGTGACACAGGGGCAGCACCACCTCTCCTCTCCCGCTAGAGATCCCCTCCCTCTTTAAGTACCTTCCACCCATAATGGGGGAATAAGCTAAACATACACTTTGTATGACACACCAGGTTAAAAAAAAAAAAAAACAGGTTCCAGGAGCTAAGGAGTCTGACCCTAGCACCAGCCTCCCCAGCTGACTCCAGCAGACTCTTTCACTTAGCCCCGCCTCACTCTGGTGAATTTAGAACTGAAAAAAATTGTATTACTTTGTCTAAATTAAAAACACATTAAAAACAAATTCTACTTTGTGCATATTTTGTCAAATGATGAAGCTCTGTTTCTGTACATTTACCAATCTGACTCCAAAGTGCCTTGACTCCCCATGCTACTGAAATCAGAACTCAAAATAAAATTTTGGAAAAATGTTTGACTTTCTGTCAGGATTCATTGATAGAGGTGTGTGCACCTGTTGCTTTACGTCAGTACTCAGTACACAGTTGCCTTCAGTATGTCTGCAGCTGAGGAGTGTGCAGTGAATAAAAACACTAAATGCAAGCCAAGGCATTTATCTTAAAAAAAAAAAAAAAAGAGAGAGTATCAAATTACTACACTGGTGACAAGAATTTGGAACCAAGATGGAGAAACCCTGTCTTGGACCAAACTTCCAAACTGAAGAAGAGAAAGATGAAAATAGCTGCTAGTACCTCTGAAATTTGCATAATGGCACTGCCCTGTCACTCCAGTTTTCCTGCCTTTGATTTAGACACTGAAACCAGCTCTGTAGGACTGCAGTGGAACAAATGGGCCCAAAGATTTGAAAATGATACCACTACAATGAATGTGACAGGGGATGCAAGACTAAAAGCCTTTCTTTTGCATTTTGCTGGAGAGAGTGCATGACATATATGACACACTGTCAGCAAGCGCAGATAAATACACAGATGTGAAACAAAAGTTAACCAACTGTTTTTCTCCCAAAAAGAATGTGCAGTATGAAATATGTGTTTCAGAAAGCCTCACAACACCCTAATGAGAATCTAGACAGTTCCATGTGATAACTGATATCATGGAAAGGCAATTGCCATTAGGGCAAGTGTACATCTTACACTCCTGGCACACAACAAAAGGGCACTGGAGACTTTTTTTTTATGCTTCACCCCCGCACCTCCCTACTAAAGGATTCTCAACTCCAAGGGGGTGCATGTCGGGGAGGATGCAAATGCTGGGAAAAAAAAAAGGTCCGGGCCCAATGAAACAAACGCACGCCCGGAACAGAACCTGGCTTCCTCGCAGCCATAGCTTGCCACCCACCCACCACGCCACAGGGCCAGCTCAGCAGCCCATCACCACACTACACCTCACAAACCCCACCTTCCCTTCCCTTCTGCCCATCGCACAGCGTGCTCACTCCCCCTGCGTGTGTACATATAGTGACATCCTGTCAATATATTCGCGGACACCCCTCACACCTGGTCATCCTCCCTGCCTGGTAGCCCTGTGGACAGGTGCCATGATTGAGTCACCCTTTTTGAAAGCACTCAAATCGTAGTCGCCATTGTCACGGGCTACCATCTAGACACATATCAGACCAGACTTTGCATGTTAGCCAAGATCTGCAAGTTTGTTGATGTAGAGAATGAATTAAAAGCACAGATTATACAAAACTACACTTCCTCTAGACTACGTGGCAGAGCATTAAGAGAGCCAGAACTGTCTTTAACTGAGCTCCTCAACTATGGCAGAGCACTTGAAACTTCTGACATGCAAGCTTCAGGCATTGAGAAAGGGTGACCAGTGAAGAAACCACTGTTAGTAAAATCAACCTCAAACAAAATTCCAAGCCAGTTCCCACTAGCACACCACAAAAGCAGGCCACAAACACTAGTGCAGAAACTGTGGTGGTTTGCATCCACATCAAGGAGAGTGCCCGGCTAAAGGCATAGGGCCCAATTCTAGAAAGCATACACCACAGTGCAATGCAGATGTGCCAATGGAAATGGTGCAAGTCACAAATACATCCAGCAAATGCGCCAAACGCAATTCTACATTGCGATATGTGCTTTGATGCAAAGCAGTACACCAATTGCGAATTACGCCGCAGGCAGGTATGCTAATGTGCAACTGAATATACGCCAAGAAAAGGGAAGAGATACGCCAGGGTGAGATTCTAGAAGCAGCAGTGCCACAACTTACACCAAGACCAACCGGCGTAACATGCATAAGGTGGGAGCAGGTGTCAGTTACACAGCATATAAAAGGAGCAGAGACAGACAGGCTGGAGACACAGCAGCACAGCACTGTGACAGCAAGAGAGGAGAGAGACAAAATGGAATGACCAGTAGCAATGCTAGGTATGCTACTACTGGAGCGCTGAGACAGGCACAGGAGACGACCCAATACCTGGAACCAGAGGCACAGGCAGCAACCAGGACAGCACAGACCTGGCAGACACAATGCACTATGGCTGTACAGGGTGAGGAAGACATACCAGGACCTGGTGGAGGAACAGTGTATCGCACGCTACCGACTGCCTCAGGCCATCATAAATAGGATATGTGATGACCTCCACGCAGATCTATGCAGTGTCACCTGCAGGGGGTAGCCAGTCCCTGTAGAAGTGAAGGCAACAGCAGCACTATGCTTCCTGGCAAGAGGGTCATTCCAGACACCAGCAGGTGATCCTGTAAGAATATCACAGCCGGCCACGTCCAGGTGCCTACACCAGTTCCTGAATGCCATGGTGGCCCACATGGACCAGTACATCACCTTCCCCCAGGAAGCACGACTGCAGCAGGCAGTGATGCAGGACTTCTACACCATTGCCCAGTTCCCATGTGTAATGGGTGCAATAGACTGCACCCGTGTTGCCATACATGCACCATCAGTCAATGATGATGTGTATGTGAATTGGAAGGGCCACTCCATGAACATGCAGGTGGTGTGTGACAGTCATGGCTGCATACTAGATGTTTTGCCCAGTACCCTGGTTCCACACATGACGCTTATATCCTGCAAAACAGTGGGCTACATGAGGGCTACCAGAGGGGCCAGCTCATGGGAGGATGGCTAGTAGGTAAGTGAACACAGCACAGAGCACTGCATATCTGAACACCTACACGCCATGCAGACATAGGTCCATAGGCCACAGAGACTGATGATGTACCATCTATCCAACAGGGGACAGTGGTTATCCACAGTTGCCATGGGTGATGACATCACTGCACCATACATGCACAGCAGCACAGACACGCTACAATGAGGTGCACAGCCAGACCAGGTGCATCATAAAGCACACCTTTGGGGTCCTGAAGGCACGATTCAGGTGCATTGATAGATCAGTGGGGGCATTACAGTACAGTCCAGAGACAATCTGCAAGATATTCATTGTCTGCTGCATACTGCACAACATCGCAGTGTAACACCATATGCCACCACCGGACCAGCTGGAGGACGGGGATGAGGAGGACCAGGAGTGGAATGGTGGGGCACACAAACATGTAAGGCACCACCAGACAGATGCTGCACAGGCACAGGCAGGCCAACATGCATGATGTGACCTGAGAGAGAGGCACTTCACCTGAGAGATGCCATGGAACAACAGTGACAGCCACCAAATGCCAGGTGGAATTCCCCAATGAAACAACACATGAGCATGCCGCCTGGTGCAGTGCACAGGCCACGGTGACACTGGATGATGGCAACAGGTCCAGTGGACTGTGACCACATTGGGTGGTGCACACACAGCAGTAGATATGGAACAGTGTGGGAACTGAGAGATGGCATGGAGCAATGTAAGAAGACCAACGCAACAGGTAGGTGGTGATAGGCACAGCACTGTCACCTGGGGGGGGGGTGAATATGGCCATGCAGAGGGCAGTACAGAATATGCATGGTACCACATGACAAGGCACACAGTAGGGTGGCTCAATGGGCAGGGGCAGACAGTGTACCATGGAGGCACACACCAGTGAGGCCTGCAGATACATGGCACAACCAGTAGACACCGACACACATGAACAGGGTGGAACCACTGCCATTCAGTGGCCCATGTAAGCAGCACACAGCAACACACCATGGGAGACATGACAGATTGTGTGAGCAATGCAGGCACAAAGTGACAGTGTGGCACAGGGTACAAAGGGTGCACAGAGGCCACAGGCACAATACTGGGATGATGGTGCCACCAGGCACAACGCCCCTGCCATAGCTACTGATACATGTAAACAGTGCAACCATAACAGGGACACAGCACCGGGTGACACAGACCAGTGAACAAATGGTGGTGAGACACACCAAAGTCCATGCCAGTGGTGCCACCTGCTGGGGACAATGGTACCCCTGAGATGGAAGGGTGCAGCACAGGCACTGTGCCACTACAAAGCTGGGAGGTACAATGTGAGGTGGCATGGACGCCACAGCATGCATGGTGACCCACAGCACACAGGACACCATGCAGATGTGGCCAGTGGACAGTGCCATGGGCCATGAACAGCATAATTGGCACACTGACCAGATGCACAGGGAGGGAACACTGGGGACAGCAGGCACCACCACCAGAGTGCACCCCTGTGAATGACGACACACACTCACACAGCCATGCACACCTGGAACAGACACACAAATACAGTGATGATGGCAAAAGGTTTAATGCAAACAACAGGAACAGGGATACAGAGAAACAAAGAAAGGGGGATGGGGATGAACAACAGGCAACGGTAATATACATAAACATAACAAAGTACCCACACCCAAACAGCCACCCACAACAACTCCGAACACCAACCCACACCCACAAACAACCCAACACAGTCCCAACAACACAATCCCACCCACAACAAATAACAGGAACAAGTAGCTATGCCCTCCCGAAGAGGACCCATACCCATATGTACAGTTCCACCCACCTATAGCAACCACCCCTATATACACACCCACCCACAAACACAGCCCCACCCACACCCGGAAGGTGCAGACCCATGGGACCTAGGTCCACCGCAGTTCTGTTAGGAGGGCACCCACCGACCCATGGAGGTGCCCAATGTCCTGAAGTATGGCCGACATCAGGGCCACAAGGTGCTCCCAGTCCAGGCCCCCACCCTGCATGGGTTCAGCACCAGGGTCCTCAGCCACAACAGGTATCGCCTCTCCCTGCTGCATCCCTGGCATGGCAGCATCCTGCTGTGGACTGGAGTCCTCTGCTGCAGGAGCAGCAGTGCATGGTGCAGTGACAGGCGGTGGGGCATCTTCACCTGCCTGTGCTGCATCGCCCCACTCTGTGTTCCCAGACAGTGCTGCAGCCATGGCCTGGTCCCGGTCTGCTGCATCAGTGCCCTAAGTGTCCAGGCTGGGTGACTGGACGGTCAGGCCCCCGGCACCCAACATCAGTGGGGTCCCTCGGATCTGGCTGTGGTTCGACAGTGCCCATGTCCCCATCAGACACTGCTGCCATGGAGCAGACGGAGGAGGAGGAGGAGGAGGAGATAGTGGCAGTACTCTGGCCCTCTGCTGCCTGCATTGTGTGCACAGCTGGTACTCTGCAGCATCACAGGCCTTGACCTCAGCCATGGCCCTCAGCAGGGCCCTCTGCCACTGTGACAGCCTGCTATGGACACCGGTAGGGATGTAAAGGATGCAGTCAGTGCTGGGCCCAGTCAGGGGGCACACACACACACACACATGGGCAATCAATGTGAGGGTGCAGTATGAGCCACAATTTCGCAGTCTGCCATGGCCACGGCACAAGGGGACCACTGTAAGTACTTACCTGACCTGCAGTGAAGCGCCTCCAGCCTGAGGCTGCCGATGCAGCTCTGCTGCACGCTGTGGGATGTGTCAGTGGAATCTGCGGGGTGTAGGGACAGGTGAGTGTGTGTGTGTGAGGTATCATGCAACATGGCCACCATGTCAGCACTGCTGCAACAGACAAACAGCTGTAGGTATACATACCGTCACCTAGCATCTGCCCAGACTGCATGTCTGCATCCCTGCACCTTGCCATGCTCAGCATTCTGAGCAGGATCCCGGCCTCCCTCTGCGACAGGTCCTGCCAGCAGTGTGTCAGCTGGTGGACAGGCCGGCATGTCCCAGTTGTTTCAGCCATGTGGGCACTGATGGCATTCCATGCCCGCTCCTGCTCCACAGCACTGCTCCTCCGGCACCCAGGTGGCAGTAGCATCCTGCCCCACTGCTGCACACAGTTTACCAGCATTGCTGATTCCAGGGGCGTGAAGTTAGGGGGCACGCCCACTGAGGCTGAGGGAGGACCCTGAGGACATACTGGAACACTGTGCGACACCTGTAACAGGGGAAGGAATGGCACATGCATTGCTACACAATGTCACCATGGATGTGCTGACCACCCCCACCCACCATGCAGAAGACTGGCCTCCAGCCGTGGGACGTGGGACAGGGCCAGGTCATAGGATTGCAACCATGGACCACCACCACAGGAGGTGCACCCCACACCAATGACATGCACAGCACGAGGTGTGGAAAGGCCGAGCAGTGCCAGGCAGGGGACAGGCACACAGTGCTGCACACAATGACCACAGTGCACCAACACGCCACCTGTCTCCTGCAAAGGCATGTCACAAGCCTGACCCTGCACAGTGTGGGCGTGGAGCACCACATGTAGCCCTGCCACACGTCTGCACCACCTCCCCCATTTGGAGCAGCATGTGGCCACTTCCAGCAGGTGCCCATGGGGAAGTCCTAAGGCCAACCGTGGGTGACAGAATGGAGAATGACAGATACCTACCTAGACTGTGCACTGTGGTGACAGGAGTGGGTGGCACTGATGGCATACCTGGATGGAGAAAGAGCAGTGCATCATAAGCCTGTGGCACAGTCAGTGACCACCAGAGCTGCAGTGGTGTGGCAGTGTGAACCTACCTGGTCCTGTGCAGTGGTGCTGAAACCTACACAGGGGACAGTGAACAATGATGTCAGGTACACAGTGCTATACAGGCATTGGAACAGTGCATGTTGAGCAATGGCAAATACTCACCGAAGACCCATACATGTCTGCTGTGGTGCTAGGGAGGGAATGGACATGGGTTAGTACACTGCCATAAGTGCCACTGTGGCATGCTGCCTGTGGGTGCTGCAAACCCCACCCCCCCAACTGTCACCAACCCACAGGTTTGTCCCCGCATATGGCCCAGGACAGCACCTAGGACACCCTGCCATGACTGACCCTGCACAGGGTGGATGTTGCCAGGTGCATGCCTGCAATGACAGTGGGTGGCATTGCAGGCATGCCACTATTGCGCACCTGACAGGCATACCATGTAGGGCATGATACAGGGACAGTGGTACACAGCCAGCCAGTCAGGCAGGCAGCTGTGCACCTGTGTATCAGGCACTGGCAATGGCCTGTGTCAGATCCCCCACCCCCTCCCTCCACGCTGATGAAGGGACGTGTAGCAACACCCAACCTGTGAGGTGCGGGACAGCTGGGACATGAGCAGCCACGTGCCACACACAGGCATGGATAGTGCTACATGGAATGACCAACCATCAGGAATGCATATGGCACACAGGCCAGCATGTGGTGCAGCCCATCAATGCAGTGTCACACTCCCACCAAACAGACATGCAACCCAGTCGCAGTGGCACAGTGACATTGTGACAAGGCCATGGCCCTGTCTGTGTGGGGTGCACATGTCAGAGGTGCAGTGTGGGTACGTGCACCATCCTGGCAGTGCCCATGTCACACCAAGCCAGGTACCACCCTGGGCATGGGTGTGTGTGGCCATGGCCCATGGACACAATGGTGTGCTACTGTTCTGGGGTGGGGGCAGCACACAGGTGCTATTGCATGCCCAATGGCCATGTCACCCACCAGTTTCACATGCCACCCCATACCATTCTGCCGAGGGGCTGGTAACATGTTCATAGGTCACCGCATGGGTAGGTCGGTCATACAGCACCTGGGCTGCGGTGTGGGGGTCTGGTGTGCACAGCAGTGCCACTGTGGGAAGCCAGGCATGGGGGAGCAGCAGCCAGTGGCATGTGCAGACCTCACGACCGAACCACGGTACGTGGTACCGTCCATAGCCGACAGCACAGTGGCACCCTGTTCGACGTGTGGCCCTGACCCACAGGCAGCACTGTAAAAAACATTGTAATGCACATGTCTACAGTGGACAGTGACACTGCCTGCATAATCATGGCATACCTGAGCAATAGAACAGACCCGCACACATCATGACAGTGGGACATGCCCCCTAGGCATTGATGTGGGTAAGTGTACCCCATATGGAGCAGCAGACACAGTGTGATAAGTGATGTACCACGCCTGGGGACTGAAGGATGTGGGGCATGGCCATGGTGAACAGTGTTGTACAGTAGACGCCAACAGGGGCATCCAACACCATCACATGCACATGCCTACACACCTGGCTGCACCCCTGACCATGGGCCTCCCACAAGATGGTACACCATTGTGTGGCCTGCCCTGGCCAGGGTGGGGGGGACACCCCTCACCAGCTATGCCGGCTGCAGTGTTCTATGCTGGGGTTTCCCAAAGGGACCATGCACCACAGTAGCGTAGTGCTGTCCCCCAGCATGATAGAGCCAGTGCAGAACCCTCAGTATACAATGGCACAACAAGAACGTGGCACTGATTGGTCAATCCAGTACTGGCACCGTGATGGAATCCCAGCACAGCATCCCATGTCCGGTCCCAGCTGCACTGTGCACCTATAGTGGGCCAGCTGGCACTCTATCTGTGCATCTACATCTACGACACATGACTAGTGCACCACACGTACAGAACAGTCCGTGACATGCCTTTGTGACTCTGTAGTACAACATACCATCATAGTGTAGCAGCAATGCCCTCCAGGGTGTGTGTAGTGCTAGGTCACTGCCACGCCCTAGGTGTTGGGCATACTCGGCCTGCGGCCCATGCCCAGCCACCTGAGGCATGACGGTATGCCTGCACACCACACACCATGATAGCCAATAGTGCCTACCGCAACCACTATAATGACCTGTGTTGGTACAAGCGTCCCTCAGTGCCTACAGTGCGGGGCACACCCATGGTGGACAGTGTACTGGGCACAGTGAGGTAGTGTCACACAGTCAAGCCCATACCCCTCACCCTCCCACAGCACAACCCAGGGACAGGGCATCCATCACCGGGATCCCAGCCACCACAACAGTGATATCTGTTCCAGGACCTGTGTACACCATGCTTCTGGGTGTGTCCAGCATTACCCTGATGAGAACTACATGGCCACACCCATAGCTGGTATGGCAGTGTGAGTCCTATCCCCACCCTGCTGTGGCAGCTGTGTGAACCACACGAGGGACTGCTGGGATATGCTGCGACAGCATCAGGGACAGCCCAGTACAGCAGGGGCCATGTAGGGGTGTGGCCTGGGCCTGTGCCATAGGTAGTACTGCTGAGAGGCTCAGAGGTATGGGGGCATACCCCTCAGGTGTCCCTCATCATGGGGGCCATTCCACCCCATGCCCATGACCAGTGCCCTGACCCACATCCATCCCTTATGGACAGAATGCTGCACACACAGCTACTGTGCTGTGAATGCAAGCTGCAGCCCAGATACCATGTACACAACTATCCTAACACTGTACTACATGGTGTACATTACAACACCATGGTGTACACTGTGGCCTGATCCTGTATCCCTATGCGAGGGGCAGTGACCCCCATCCTGAGGGTCTGTGTCCTTCATTGTCCCCAGGGTCCTGTTAACACCATTACTGGTATCGGTGCCTTCCAAATATAAGGCATTCACTACCACAGTTAGGAGGGGGGACATCTGTGACATCCAGGTGTAAACACTATCATAAGATGACTGCCACCAATGCAGGCATGGGAGTCAGTAATGGTGGGCCTACCTGCATGGAATAGTGATGTACCACTAACGTAACATGTTATCATCCATACATTTGTCCAGCCCAGAATACTGACTGCCAAACAGTGGTGTCTGGATGTATCATGACCCCCATAACCCTTGACATCAAACCAGAGCACAGTTCCTGGATATTGTACACATCCATTGCATATAACATAACTGAACCCCTGAATGTCCACCATTGAGAGGGTCCATACCTGTTCCTGTCCCTCAGGTCAGTGACAGATGGATTAGGGGTACGTATGGGGGGGCCTGCTGTGGCCCAGTACTCACCATTCTGCAGTTTGTCTGTCCCTGTCCTGTTCTGGTTGGCAATGTAGTGTTGTTGATCAGTCCTAGACCCAGCACTCCAGCTCCTGTAACACTACACTGTGCTAGGGCCTAGCTTCTCACTACCGCACATGCTGCACATGCACATCGCACGTGCATCGCACATTTGCATATTGCATGTGCACAATTGTGGTCTGTGACAGCACTTGCGATATACAGTTGTGGCGTGCATGACAGCATTTGCAATATGCGATAGTGATGTGCATCTTGGCATTTGCGATATGGGGTTGCTGCCTGCTTGATGTCACGCAATTGCGTTTGCCCCCTGCGGCAGCTACACATATGTGATTTGGGTATGGGTACACTTGCATGTGTAGCACCTGAGCCTGCATGGCTCTGTGTGTGTGTGTGTGTGTGTGTGTGTGTGTGCGCTCGCCCTGGGGTGGTCAGAGGCAGGATGCTGCCGACCGGAAGTGGCCCACACACACAGGTTCAGGACTGCACAGCAATGTGCACATCCGTGGTGTGGCACTGGCACAGTCATTGCACATGGATGCCTACCCTGCCAGTGGCAGGCCTGAATCCCCTGCAGAGGTGTGGGGTGGGTGGAGGGAGTGCATTGTCCCATGAGATGCCTGGCAGCATGGGCCACCGACAGAGTGGCAGGGATCCCATGTGTGCACTGAACCTGTCAATGGTGGGGGTGGGATGCATGACTGCATGCCTTGGTGGCAGCGAGGCTGCAGCCTGTCATGGTGTGCAGTGCTGACAGGGTGCCAGATGTCACCATACTGTACCATGCTAGCTGGCACCTGTCACCATGGTACTGTGTGGTGGCACTTACCTGGCGCCACTGTGCTGAGTGTGTCACTCCATGCGGACAACTGTGGTGTGTCACACACCACCCCATGGTGTACGCCACTGTGTGGTGTAGTAGGCACATGGCATGGCTGTGTGGCATACAGTGCCCGGTGCTGACACCTCATGGGGTCAGTGGACACATGGGTGTAGGCAGACAAACTCCAAGCACTCCATGGTGTGCAGGTTTAGTTAAGGGGGGGCAGCAAATAGGCTCTGCACTACATCCGTTTTCCAAGCCATCTAACAATGAAACCACTGATCCCTTCTGTGATGTCATTCATAGGAGTCCAACCTAGATGGACTGCTCACTAATACTCTCTTTGCATCCCAAGGACATTACAACTGTACAGGCATCAGGCTAGTAAGTGGGTGCCTTAGGGAACAATGCATGACATTTGTATTTACCCATGCATGGCAACAACCACTGTCATGTGGTACACTTGTTGTAGTTATTGTGCACAATGAGGCATCATATATGGTCCTGTACATTAGTGTAATGTTGGGCTACACCCTTGGGGAGGTTGCTCACCCTAACGGAGGGGGGGGTAGCAGTCAGTCCACATGGTGTGCAACTCAGAATTCCCTGGCTACACCCCTGAGTGGACACAGTGATAGATTCTGCAATGGCCTACACAAGGGCCTGTGGGAGGGTGGCGGACAGAGCATGTGGGCTGCAGGGATGCATCACCAGGGGGAGGGCCACCAGGCCAGCGAATGTCATCCACCCACTGTACAACTGCATGGGTAGGCCACACCGCGGGTACTGTGTACAGCTGTGATGACCACAGTTTTAGAAGGACAGTGCACGCCAGCAGAGGGCCATGGGAGGGCGACCTATATGGTCATGAGCCTGTGGGTCAGGCCCTCTGGGGAGAGGCCCATGGAGCTTGACATGTACACACAGGTGGTGCAGAGGGTCAGGGGGGACATGATAGTGGTCACTGGGTACATGTTGGGAACATTACGGTGGGCCAGGCGGGGTGCTCCATGGGACGGGGGATGGGGTAGCACGTTCACGCAGATGTGAGCTGGTAGGGAGACAGCTGGGAGTGGGGGGGGAGAGCTGTCATTGCAGTGGACGGATGGCAGTGCCATGGATCGCACAGCCCAAGGGGTTGGTATGGGTGGGGATTGTGGTGGGGTGTATGAGGGGGATGGGATGGATCGGGGGGGCATGTGCCCTGACCCAGTACAGGTGGTGCATCAGAGGCAGAGGACAGTATGGCCCAAGGGGGTGGGTGGAACACCAGGATCGACCCTCAGTGCAGGTGCCATGTATCGAGCAGACTCATGTGACAGGTAGGCCTAGTCATGTGGCAGTGTGTATGCTATGCACATGGTGCACAACAACTGCGCCACCTGTGCACAGCAGCATGCTGTGTCCCTGTCCACCCCCCCTGCAGAGCACCGCCAACCTCTGTGGCACCAGTACCACATGGGCAGTGGGACCCAGGCCACAGGCTTGCCCTGCAGCTGTGCCGGACAGTGCAGCTGTCCTGCCATGGTGTCACTGTACACATGGTGTGTGGCCTGCCTGGACTACCTGTCTCGGCATGTATCATCCAGCGGCGCCCCTGCAGCCGCTGGCCAATATGGTCCCCACCCGTGGCACCTGTGTGCAGTGGCATATGCCATCCCGGTGTTCCACTCCACCCCACGCACCAGTCCCCATGGACTGCAGCAAGCCTCAGCTGGCCAGTACCCTGTGCCTGGCACCACTGCAGCAGTGCTGTGCAGCCATATCCCATTGATTGGCCTGACCCATCACTTGCCATGGCTAACACCTACCTACCAGCGCATGCCTCCCAGGGCTGTGACTGGCACTGGTGGACATCTAATGACACCTGAGGAACACCACACCACAGTGTACAGTTCAAGTGCAATGTTTTATTTACAAGGTGCATAGTCAACATCAGGTGCACATAATACAGTGCTCCCCTTGCCTTCCCAACACACGTGCCCCCACACTCACCCATGCACACAGTCACACATACACACATTCACACCCTTATGTACTGCACAGTGCCCCCCATTTACAAGTGACTCCCTGCCATGGTTCTGGCCCCACTTCACCATTGTAGCTCCACCCAACCATCCCCCATCTGCACCACACTCCTGGGCATGCTACAGCTGTCTGCCATGGCCACGCCGTGCTCGCACAGACCCCTCCAGTGCAGGGTGCTGGGCTGTGGGGGACCCTACTGTGCTGGCGGATTGTGTGGCACCCTGGCGGCCCTCACCTGGCATCGCACCCAGTGGGCCTGTGTGTGCCACCACAGTGGATTTGCCTTGCCTCCGCCCCCTCAGACCAACATGCCTCAGTGCCACATGTGGTTGCAGCTGTGCCGGCGCCACACTGTTTGTTCCCCCATCCCGTGTGGACCTTCTCAGACCCTGTGTAGCCTGTGGAGCAGCAGCCTCCATGTACTCTCCTCTCTGTGTGGGCCCTGTGCCTGTCCATGTTCCAGTGGGCCTGTGTGTGTTTGTTGGCCCAGCCTGTGCCTGTGGTGCCAGCATGGCTGCATGGGTCGCAGTGGGTGCACCATGGTGCCGACCTGTGCCCAGTCAGTGTAGGTCCTGCCTGGCTGGGCCTGCAACTCCGGCAGCATGACTGGATGGGGGGGTGCAGCTGACACCTGGCCCTGGGGTGGGGGCGGGGGTTGCACAGGTTCCGGTAGCTGTGTCTGTGTGCAGGCCTGTGCAGTGGCTGGGTTGCCATTCGCTGGGACAGGTACTGCAGACATAGTAGCGGCTGCAGTGCACACGCTATGGCCTGCATGGCCATGGCCATGGCTGTGTCGTGGCGCTGTTGCTGTGCTATCATGAGTTCCAGGCTTGTGTTGAGATGGTCCATGAACACAGCCTGGCATTAAGCACAGTGCCAGGTGCCCTGTATGGCATTCCCCAGGCCAGCCATGCATGCCGATGACTCCCTGGCACATCCTGCAAACTGCTGGCAATACTGGACAGCTGCATCTCCATTTTTTTTTTTTTTGAAATCTAAGTTTATTAGTTTCAAACAATACAACCCACACAAAGAAGTAACAACGAACAAACCAGAAAACATAACAGAACCCATATCCCCTTCCCCATAAAACAAATGTACAAGATATTCAGAAATGTTTAAAAGGTGAAGAAAACATGAAATACGTATCCTGCAACCAAACCTCCAGAAAAACTATATGATCCCACCACTCAACCCCCACCCTCCCAATTATAGTGCACCAGCAACAGACCACCAACACAGAAAACCCTGAGCTCTGGATATCAAAATCTATTTACCTACTACCTTTGTAACCTAGAACAGTTTAGTTTATTAACCAGGGAAAGGGAACAGGTCTAGGAACCACAATAACATAAAAAACTAGAAACACTATATGTGCTATATGAGGTTCCAAGGGATCAGGTCAGCAGATCCAAACATTAGGACAAACAAAAGGACTGCAGTTTACCCCATCTTTTGTGAAATAGATCCATACTATCCTTGTAACTTGCAATCAAATTTTCGGATTGGAGATACAACATCACCTTCTTTAACCATTCAGCGTGTGATAAAACCAACTGGTCCTTCCAATGTCTTAAAACCAGTTTCTTGACAGCCATAGATAATAAGGCCATGTGATATCTACGCTCCACACTGTCTATATGAGAGAGGTCACCCAGCACACAGATTTCGGGACGGAAAAACCTACTCAGACCCAGAAGGGAGTCCAGATTGTCTCGGATCGAAGACCACAGTGGAGCAACTTTAGAACATTCCCAGAAAATGTGGATTAGGTTGCCCTCGGCCTGTGAACACCTGAAACAATCTGAGCCGGAAATCAGTTTGCGCTGAAAAAGTTTAACTGAGTATAATAGAGGTTGTTAACAATATTGTATTGTACTAAACTGAAACCTATCTTGGGTATGGTTTATGTAAAATTAGACCAAAATTTCTCCAGAGCGAACCTCATCGGGAAGAAGACGCGCCAGATCAAGGGACCCCACCTCCTCCTGTGAGTTAAAATCCAAAAGGTAAGAGTAAATCAACGATATGGAATGAGGCTGAGAAGCCAGATTTATAATACAAAGATAGAAAGGGGTGTACAACCGAGCTTCTGGCCTCAGTACCAAATTTACTACCCACAAGTGCCAGAGCTGAAACACCTTGAAAATACTTTTTGTTGGTATATCAAACCTGGTAAGAATATCGTCTGAAGTAAGAAGCGAACCAGAACCAAACAAGTGTTCCACCTAGAATCTTTAAGTTGTGGAAGCCAGCTTGGTCCTATCCAAGATTCCCCTACTGGAATATTGGGTTGAGAACTATCGGCTGCCCTAGATCCGTGAGATTAGAGATCCGAAAAGACTTAAGACATTGTGCCCATGCTCTAAGAGAAACCGCGCCCTCATCAGAGACCAGCTGGAGAGGATTTTGGGGTCTGATAAAATAAAGCGAACATATCAACTCTAATTTTGGAAAGAAAGGCCTCTCCATTTGGAGCCAGATTGGGCAGGAGCTCTCAGTGTTCGTGAAAACCATTTCCTAACTTAGAAGTGGGCATGCAATATTACAGAAAGGATTAGGAAGTCTCAGGCCCCTTTCTCCTTAAGATGAAGGTGGCATAGGAACATTGTACCCTTTTCCTTGCCAGATAAAAGTAGAAAACAGTCGGTGCAACTGTTGAAAAAAGGAAAGAGGGACCAGAGATTAGTAAGATTCAGCGGATAGAAAATCCTGGGAGAACATTCATTTTGATAATATTTATTCTGCCCACAGTGAGATAGGAAGAGCTGACCAGCGTTGTGGGTCTTGGCTAATCGAGTCTCTAACTCTAATCAGATTTAATTTTTTGAGAAGTGAGGTGTCAGTGGAAAGTGAATTCCCAAATATTTAATTGATTTGGGAGTCCACCTCATTTCGAAAGGAAGGAAATCTTGTTTGAACATGTATAATTATTTAAGGGAAAATTTCACATTTGGAGATGTTTAATTTGTAGCGAAAAGAACCAAATTGCCTAATAATATCTAGTGCTGCCTTTAAGGAAGACACAGGTTCTATTAGATGGAGCAGGACATCATCTGCATAGGCAGACAAAACTAATTCCGCCTGTAGGCGTGATACCTTTCACATAGGGAGAGACTGTTTAATCAGCAGGGTTCCAAATATAGATTAAACAGCAGGGGAGAGAGGGGACAACCCTGCCTGGTACCAGCAAAAAGACGGAAAGAGGGAGACAGGACCCCATTACAGTAAATTTTAGCGGAGGGGCATCTATAAAATACCTGTATCGCATTCAAGAAAGAGGCCAGAAAGCCCATTTCCCCCATTACTGTCCATAGAAAGGACCAGTCAATCCGGTCGAATGCTTTCTCAGCATCAAGAGATATCAAAGCAGCAGAACTTGAGATAGACCGGGCATGCCGAGAGATATGTGACAAGGTCCTCAAATGGTCAGCCGCTGACCTCCCGGGAACAAAACCAGTCTGCTCGAGGCTCAGAAGCTCCAACCAGATCTTTTTAATCCTTTCGGCGAGTATTTTGGCTAGTATTTTAGTATCATAGTTTTGGAGGGAAATAAAGCGGTAACTAGCCAGATCAGAGGGGTCCTTATCTGCCTTAGGGATTAAAACTATAGTAGCTTCAAATAAGGCGGGATCAAGTTCAGATGAGACCGAGAAATAATTATATAACTTGAGAAGAATAGGTGTTAAATCCTTAACAAAAACTTTATAGAAATTTGCCGGGAATCCATCCGGACCCAGCGCCTTATCAGAGGCCAGGGAAGCAATAGTACATCTTATTTCTTCAGCTGAGATAGGGGCTAGCAGAGTCGCTTGTTGGGATTCTGATATGCACGGGACACCTATTTCTCTTATATATTCTTTGACATTCGTTTTGGGGTAGCATGCCCGGTGGCGGCTATAGAGACGGAGAAGTACTCTTTAAAGACATAGCATGTCTCTGGGTGTAGAACACTATTATCAGGCAGGAGATCAGGAAGGATAATCCCCGAACTCTCAAGAGGTCGAGGCTCAAAGCTAGTAACTTACCAGATTTTTCGCGAGATCCAGATATTTAGCCTGGGTTTCAACAGGCAGTATTCTGTCTTATCTTTCAGGAGGTCTGAGTATTAGTTCTTAGCTGAAAGAAGCTCCTTAAAGGTCCGATGCCGGAAGTTGGCAAATATCTAGTTTCCAAATCCCTAATCTTACCTACCAACTCCAACGACCTAGCCTAGCGTGCCTTCTTTAAAAGGAAGCCATTTGATAAAGTCACCCTAAGATAACATTTTAGAGCTCCCCATATCATATCAACCCGAGAGGTAGAGTTTATGTTGTCAGCCAGAAAAGAGATATCCGGAACTAATTTCAGACACAGTGGCGGTCTTTTAGTAATTGGAGTGTTTAATCGCCACATGGAATCACGAGAGCAGTAGGTTTAAAACATTTGTACCCAGACAATGGCATGATCCACACAATAATCGGTTCAATACCGATAGAGAAACATGCGGGAGAAGAGAGAGACTGACTAATATCATATCTAATCTTGACTTGGTACTATGTGATTGAGAATGGAAGGAAAAAACACGACAGAAAGGGTTGGAAGCGCCAAGGATCGCCCAGACCTAACAACGAAATCATTTCACGGAAAGCATTTTGAGCGGGGAAGGCGATAAGCCTATCTTGAGGTTCCCTATCTAAGGTCGATGAAAAGGGTACATTCCAGTCCCCCCCCAGTATAATTTGGACAGGCAATAAACTAGCCAATTTATTTGCCAACGTCATCAAAAACTCAGGGTTTCCCCCCAACGGTCCACACACTGAGCCAAGAACAACACTTTCTCCGTTTAAATTATCTTTCACTAGAACATATCTCCCTTCTGGGTCTGAGAGAACTAGGTCTTTGGTAAAAAGTACATGCCGTTTAATAAGAACCGCGACCCCCCTTATGAAACAAGAGTTCCCAGCGAGATAAAATTGAGAAAAGCCAGATTGAGAGAGCAACCTAGCTTCATCACGACATAGGTGTGTTTCCTGCAAAAAAAGAATATCAATGTGGAGCAGTGAGCAGTGATTAAAAGCCTGCAAATGTTTGACCCGATCCCTAAGCCCTCTAACATTCCACGATGCTAACTTAGCTGTACTTCTAGCCATTTTAAAAATATACCAAACCAGTTAGATATCCAGACAGAGTGATTATCAGACATAATAGTAAGGTGCACTTCCCATACACAGGTCCGAAACCCCAAAGTAACCCTCCCACCCCTCCCAAAAATTCCAAAGACCCACCAACAGTCATATTAACCAGAAAAAGGCCTTTAAAACAGTTTGACCCAAATACAAAAAGATTAGGTGCAGAATCAACCGGTGACTCCTCACCCCACATATCCCTTCCCCAAACATGAGTTTGAAGTATGGTGGGACATCCGCATATGCCAGGAAAACCCCCTTTCCCCTCTAAAGAGGACAGACAGACCAAAATTGTTGCATACCATACATTACCCCGCCCCCCCCACAAACAACCCCAACTATAAACCCCCAAGAAACTATGTACAGCTGGAGGTCCAAAAAGATAGAGCCCAACATATAATCCGTTAACCCGCATCACAGACCTCCCAAACCCCCATGCGAACCTCCCACCCCCAAAAGCCGGAAGCGAATACCCATATGCTACTAGGTAGGAAAGTACTCTAAAGAAGAGCAAGACCCCTATGCTAACAAACCCAATCCCTCCCAAATCCAGCCCCGGGTGGAGGTTAGCAACCCCCCTGACACACGGCACGCGATCCCACATCCAGCGAGCAAGCCCACTAAGACCTCCCCCCCCATAGCCGCCGTCCCCACCCCAACCCACCAACATCAAGATAAAACATACCAATACACCACAAAGATAGGAGGGAGAGGGCATCTAAAAAAAAGAAGAAATAAGACATGACACAAAGGACCACTAGGCCCGAGGTTATCCAGGAAGCCAAGTCCCACTCACCCCAATGAAGTCAGCATGACTCCCATCAATTCTCCCTGAGAGTGGACTGTCAGGCACTAACACCGAATCCGCTGCCGTCCTGGCGTCTCACAAATCCACCACTCCAGGTACTAATCCAGTGGATGACAGGGAGGACTCGCCAGCATTGCCAGATTCAGGGTCGCTGTTTGGAGGGACCGCTATAACCACAGAACCCAAAGCGGTCCGACCTCCTGGAAGTTCCCCGAAACAGCAACCCTCCAAACAGAGGATTCCTCCATAGAAAGCGCCAATACTAAAAACGTGCAGGAGCCCCACGGAACCCGACCCCATGACTTCGCCCCCCATCCAGCCCCGACAGACAGCCCATAAGGAGGACCCTAAAGGAAGACCAGAACAGCAAGCGAGGCATGGCAGGAGAGCCGAGACAGAAACAGGTAAGCAATTAAGTAGGGAGGCCACGAGAGAAGCCAGAGAAAGGAAACCAGGCACATTAAAATACAAAGAATGAGCTAAAAGAAGTTTGAGTCAACCATCCAAAGTCCACCAGGTAGCTTTCAGCCAGTCCCTTTGAACAAATCCGGGAGCCTGTTGGCGAGTTCCTTATGGGCGCATCAGAGTGCAAAATTAACAGTAGAACCTCCGACAGTCACTCTCAGCGTTGCAGGGTACACCATCCTAAAGGAATTGCTGCTAATATTAATTTTGTATCGACAGGGTAGTACGCTGCCCTCTTCTCCTGGATCTCCTTGGGTAAGTCTTGGGTGATTCGGATCTTTGATGTTCCCTACAAAATCTCCTTCAGTTCCCGGCCTTCAGATAGATGTGTTGCCTTTCCACGTAACTGAGAGAAACTTTATAATAATGCGGACGAGGGGGATCCAGCTGTAGGTCGGGGCAAGGATCGTGAGCCCTTTCCAGATGGTGGAGCGCTTATGGTGATGGGCCCACTATTTTAGCAAGAAATTTTGCAAGAAAGCCAGAGGTCTGGGCCTTCTTCCAGCTCAGGAAGGCCCATTATCAACAAATTATTACGGCGGTTTGGCCTCCAGTCCTCAGTTTTGAGCTGCAGCCGCTTCACTTGCTGCCTGAGTTCCACTATTTCTTTTTCAGCCCTGGATCTCCACTGTTCCGAGGAGATGACCCTGGCTTCAACATCTGAGACCTTTTTAGAAACCGAGGAAAGGTCATTTCGCAATGATTTAAGCTCCCCAGTCAGTTCCAAAAGAAGATCCTTCAGAGGGTTAAGCTCTTGGAGGAATGTATCCTCCAACAATGGCGTAGGTTGTGGCATTTTATCTCCTCCACGGTCCGGCCTAGCTGGGGCCTGGTTTCTCTGCTTTTTTGCAGCCTTCTCCGGGGAAGCAGGAGGAGTGTGCTTAGTTAGGGCCTGCTTCCCATCCACCTCCATCGTGGTCCAACCAAAGCTCAAATTCCACAGATGAGATCTCAAATCAATGGCAGGATATTAATACAGCTACTTTCTGGCAAAATTGACCGGAAAAACTCCGAAATACAATATAAAATTATGCAATAAAGACGGCCAGAGGGGGGAGCTCAGTATCCCAGCTGCTGCTTAGTTGGATGCCATCACATGACCCCACAGCTGCATCTCCATGCTGGTGTGGTGCTCCTGCATGCCCTGCTGTATGTTTCTCAGCTCCTGCCTGACATCCCGCTGGCCGGACAGCACTGACTGGCAACAGTCCCCTATGTAGGCCAGTGGGGAAAGCTGGTCCTGCAGCTCCCGGACAGCCTTGTCCAGTTGGTCCTCCAGTCCACGGGTGCTCAGAGTGCTCAGCAACCCAATTGCAGTGTCCTGTGCTGCTGACTGCTCATGCGTCACTGCTGGTGGTGTCCTCTGTGGTCCCCTGCTGCTCCCGTAGTGGTTCTTCTGCATCCTCCTCACTGCTGGCCACCCCCTCCTCACCTATGGGGCTGTTGCCATCGCCATTCCCTTCAGGCTCCGACATGGGTTGTGGTGTGCCGGCCACAGGTGTGCTGGCGTCTGGGCTGACTCCACTGGACGGTGTGCTGCTGGTGTCACCCGACACTGTTCCAGTGGCCTGGTCTGCACTGGTGACATCCTGGCCCTCCTGCTGCTGCTCCCTCCAACTTCCAGCTCCACTTGGTCCACATTCACCATCTGCCACAGAACCTGTTGGATGGACAATGTGTTAGTGTGTCTCCACAACACTGTGTGCCCTCACCTGCCTGATCAGTATTGCCCTCACATGTCTGCTACAGCATTGCACTGAGGCATTGCACCTACCACACATCTGTGCAGTCCCCCAAGGTGTATGCCACCTCTGTACCTGCATCCTGCACTGTTGACGTGTTCCCCCACTGTTGCTGCCCATGCTGTGCTGTCCATTCTGGTACATCTATTCCAGCTGTCACACAGCTGCCCTGTTCAGATCCCCATTGCACGGTGACACTGTGAACAGCCACGTTCATGGGGTGACACTGTGGTGCGGGTCCAGCCCCACCGGGTGAATGCATTGTCCCTGCCATCCATGCACATGTCCTTCAGCCCTCGACCTCACTATATGGGCACTGGGGCAGTGCCCCATGCCTCCCCCACAGCACAGCCCATGCCTGGACACTGCCCCTCCCAATGGTACACAGTACATGTAACAGCAGCCCCTGGTCAGCATAGCCCCCCAGTATACAGTGCATGTCACAGCATCCCCCAGTGCAGCACAGCCCATGCCTGGGCACAGACCCCTCAATAGTACAAAGTACATGTCACAGCAGCCCCTGGGCAGCATAGCCCACCCCCCCAGAGTACACAGTGCATGTCACAGCATCTCCAGGTTCAGCACAGCCCATGCCTGAGCACCACCCCCCCAACAGTACACAGTACATGTTACAGCAGCCCCTGATCAGCATGCCCCCCAGTACACAGTGCATGTCACAGCAGCCCCCAGTGCAGTACAGCCCATGCCTAGGCACAACCCTCCCCAAACAGTACATAGTACATGTCACAGCAGCCCCCAGTGCAGCACAGCCCATGCCTGAGCACCACCCCCCCAACAGTACACAGTACATGTCACAGCAGCCCCTGATCAGCATGCCCCCAGTACACACTGCATGTCTCAGCAGCCCCCAGTGCAGTACAGCCCATGCCTGGGCACAACTCCCCCTAAACAGTACATAGTACATGTCACAGCAGCCCCAATGCAGCGAGCCCATGCTTTGGCACACCCCTCCCAAACAGTACATAGTATATGTCACAGCAGCCCCTAGTGCAGCGTGCAGCCCATGCCTGGGCACAACTCCTCAAACAGTACATAGTACATGTCACAGCAGCCCCCATTGCAGCACAGCCCATGCCTGAGCACCACCCCCAACAGTACACAGTACATGTTACAGCAGCCCCTGATCATGCCTCTTAGTACACACACTGCATGTCTCCAGCAGCCCCAGTGCAGCACAGCCCATGCCTGGGCAACCCCCAAACATTACATGGTACATGTCACAGCAGCCCCCAGTGCAGCACAGCCCATGTCTGAGCACAGCCCCCAACAGTACACAGGTGCATGTCACAGCAGCCCTAGTGCAGCGTAGCCCATGCCTGGGCACACTTCCCAAACAGTATATAGTACATGTCACAGCAGCCCCAGTGCAGCACAGCCCATGCCTGAGCACAGCCCCCAACAGTACACAGTACATGTTACAGCAGCCCCTGATCAGCATGCCCCCAGTACACACTGCATGTCACAGCAGCCCTGAGTGCAGCTAGCCCATGCCTGGGCACAACCCCCAAACATTACATAGTACATGTCACAGCAGCCCCTAGTGCAGCACACAGCCCATGCCTGAGCACAGCCCCCCAACAGTACACAGTACATGTTACAGCAGCCCCTGGGCAGCATAGCCCCCAGTACACAGTGCATGTCTCAGCAGCCCCAGTGCAGCACAGCCCGGCCTGCCTGAGCACAGCCCCCCAGCAGTACACAGTACATGTGTTACAGCAGCCCTGGGCAGCATGCTCTAGTACACAGTGCATGTCACAGCAGCCCCTAGTGCGCTACAGCCATGCCTGGGCACAACCCCCAAACAATACATAGTACATGTCACAGCAGCCCCCAGTGCAGCACAGCCCATGCCTGAGCACAGCCCCCAACAGTACACAGTGCATGTCACAGCAGCCCTGATCAGCATGCCCCCAGTACACACTGCATGTCACAGCAGCCCCAGTGCAGCACAGCCCATGCCTGGGCACAACCCTCCAAACATTACATAGTACATATCACAGCAGCCCCCAGTGCAGCACAGCCCATGCCTGGGCACAACCCCCAAACAATACATAGTACATGTCACAGCAGCCCCCAGTGCAGCACAGCCCATGCCTGAGCACAGCCCCCCAACAGTACACAGTGCATGTCACAGCAGCCCCTGATCAGCATGCCCCCCAGTACACACTGCATGTCACAGCAGCCCCCAGTGCAGCACAGCCCATGCCTGGGCACAACCCCCAAACATTACATAGTACATGTCCAGCAGCCCCAGTGCAGCACAGCCCATGCCTGAGCACAGCCCCCAACAGTACACAGTACATGTCACAGCAGCCCCTGGGCAGCATAGCCCCCCAGTACACAGTGCATGTCAGCAGCTCCTGGTTAGCAGTCCCCCCAGTACACCGTGCATGTCACAGCATCTCCAGGTTCAGCACAGCCCATGTCTGAGCACTGCCTCTCAATAGTACACAGTACATGTCACAGCAGCCCCTGGTCAGCATAGCCCCCGGACACAGTGCATGTCACAGCAGCCACCAGTTCAGCACAGCCTATACCTGTGCCCAGTCCCCCCAATGATTTCATGTGCATATACCAACCCCTACACAGATGGGCATGGCACATTCCTTTGGACAGCAGCACATGTCACCTGCACACATGCTTGTCCCTGGCCTGCCCCTGGCCTTGGTCTGGTTCCCTGGGCCCACTCTGTACCCAGCTGTGGCCATGTGGCACTCCACCTCACCACTACATCTACCTACATGTCACCCCTCTCACCCCACCCTTGCTGCTGACTGCAGTGATCTTGCCATGTCAGGCCTGTCACATACATTGGTGTTGTTTGCCCTGCCTGTGGCAGTGTGCTGTCTGACGGTGTCCAGCTCCGTGACTCCACCAATGCTTTGCTGACTGAGGTGTGCTACAGTCCTCCTTTCCAGGCTGCTGAGTGTCTGCTGCTGGGTGGGTCCACCCCCTGTTCCCTGTGCACTCCATCTGTTCTGCTCCAACTTGCACTTCACTAGGCGCTTGAGGTCATTATATTTTTTCTGGATGTCACAGACAGTCCTGCGCTGTGCTGCAATGGCGTTGACCTTTCGTATCACCCTGTCCCATGCCTTTCTCCTTTTCTCCCTCCTCTTGATCTCCCCTCCATGGCTCACGAGGAGTGCATGGTGCTTATCTATCTGTTCTACCAGTGTCTGCACCTCCGCATGATTGAATTTCTTTTTGTGCCTTTGCCTCTCTGCTACAACTTCTGCCATGACTGTGGCATTTCTGCTGGTGTATGTTAGGCCACAGCTGCGTGTTACGCCCTTTTATATCATGTATCTTGCGTGTCGTGTCTTGCACAGTAGCATTTGACGTAAGTCTTGCATGTTTCAGAATAAGTCATATATCGCATGTTGCAATTGCGTTGGGGTAACCTGTGCAAGTACTTACATCTGGCAAATTTTCCTTTGTAGAACTGGGCCCAAAGACTGTAGACTGTGGCAAGCCGAACCTTTTTCGCAGAAAATGCTGCTCAAGCTGCAGCAAGCAGGAGATTACAAGACTACCTGTAACAAAAAGAAAAGGTACAACTCACGATGCAGGGTCAATCAAATCACACCACAAGCTCAAGAAGCTAAACCAGACTCATCTAGCAGTGAGGAGAGCTATGTGTTTGTAGTCAGCCACAAGCATATTAACCAACTTCAGCCACACAACACAAGGATATACTCCCATGGCTCTAAAGGAGCACTTGCAATCTGAGAAAAATTTGCCAGTTTCACAAAATCCCACATGGGACATTTTACATTGTCCGATGAAATGGCAGTTCACTTCTAAGCTAACAAACAGCTTCAGAACTGGGGCTAATCAAAATTGTTAATGCAATAACTCTTCTAACAGACACATGCACTGTAGCAGATCAACTTGTGGACCATTATCCTGACTTATGTCAAGGAATTGGCAAGCTTAAAAACTTCCAAGCATGCCTTCACATCACTCTTGAAGTAAAACCTATGAGTCAGCCACACCACAGAGTTCCTTTCCATATATGAAAGAAAATTGAAGCAGAACTCAAGTTTCTTGAGGCAGAAGACACAACTGAAGAGGTGACTGGACTGACACCCTTGATCTCACCAATAGTGATGCCTACAAAACCAAAAGACCCCTACAAAGTGAGGATTTGTGTCAACATGCAACAGGCCAAAACAGCCATTATAGGTGCGTGCCACATCACCCCAACCTTGGATGATGTAATGCATGAGTTAAATGGTGCAACAGTGTTTTCAGAATTAGACCTTAAAGCAGGATACCATCTACTGGAGCTGCATCCAGACAGCAGGTATATCACTACTTTTCCTACCAACATGGAGATAAGAAGGTACAAGAGACTAAATTTGGGGATATCATCAGCTGCAGAAGTATTTCAGAATGTTATACATCAAACATTGCAAGGCTCCCAGCCCGGTGGCACAGAGGGCTGAAGCGCTGGACGCCACACCTCGAACCATGCCGGCGACCCGGATTTGGGAATGGACTCAGGTCATCAGGGGCTGGCTGGGGAAGGAGAGGATTGAGCGTCCAAAGGACTGCTCTCCTCTCCTGGGAGGGGGGTGGGAAGCCCGCTCTAGTAGTGGCCCCCAGTGGAGACCGGGGTACTACATGCAACTACGTAGGAGGGACAACCTGAAAGCCTTAAAACAGCTTTAGGGCCACCGGATGACGGCCTCCATGCTCCATGTTCCCAGGAACCTCCAGAAGCATCCTCCACCACAGCAGTACCCCCAGACCATGGAAAAATAGTGTACCGGTGTTCCCTGCCACCCGGTGCCTTCCCCCTCAGAGGAGGGGGACCCACCCAGTGAAGGGATACATTGGGGACAAATCGGGGGTCGGCTGTGATGTGTGTGTGGGAGGAGCTCCAGAAGAGAACAGCCGAGGCATGGAAGCACTAGGTGGCCCGAAGGAGAGGTGGACGCCGGAGTGTGAGAGGAGGTAAAAAGATCACTCAAAAAAAAAAAATTGCAAGGCATTGCTGGCATAAAGAATCTAAGTGATGACATCATTGTGTACAGAACCAAACAAGAACATGATAGAAACCTTACAGCAGTTTTCCAGAGATTAAGGGAAAGTGGTCTCACACTCAGTCACCCCAAATGTGAGTTCAATAAAACCAGATTAGAATTCTACGACTTCATATTTTCAACCAGTGGAATATCAGCTGATCCAAAGAAACTGGAAGGCATCCAGAGAGCCAGGAATCCAAAAGACAGTAGCAAAATTCTGAGCCTTCTTGGAATGGCTATATATTGTTCTCGCTTCATTCCAAACTTCGCAATAGCGATAGCACCACTGAGAGAGTTAACAACAAAGGACACCTAATGGTGTTGGGGGGAAACAAGAAACAGCACTATGGACACTCAAAGAAAACCTTACAAGTGAAACTACTATGGCACATTTCAACCCAGACAGAGAAACAGAGATAATTGTCAATGTTAGCCCTGTAGGACTAGGTGCCATCCTCCTACAAAAAGACAGTTCAAAGTAATACCTCATAGCATATGCCAGCAGGTCTCTCACTGACGTTGAACGGCATTATTCCCAGACTGAACATGAAGCTCTCGCTATAGCATGGAGTTGCGAATATTTTCACTTTTACATCTACAGCAATCCATTCACACTGGTCACTGATCACAAACCTCTAGAGCTGATGTGGAATAACCCAAGATCTAAACTGCCAGCATGCATCAAACAATGGGAACTATAGCTACAGCCTTAAATCTTCAAGGTCCAGTACAGAAAGGGAAAAGACAACCCAGCTGACTACATGTCACACCATCCAATTCCAGCAAAGATGCCTGAAAGCTCAAGAGCAGCACAAGTAGCTGATGAATGTTAACTTTCTTGCTTGGTATACCACACCTAAAGTAGTGACACTGGAGGAAATACAAGAGACGTTGAAGGATCCAGTCCTAGTCTGCAATTAACTCAATGTGTTGTTACCAACCAATGACGTAATCCTATGAGGATCCAGAATAATATCCTTTGCACTTCAACACAAGGTATTATCACTAGCTCATGAAGGACACCAAGGGATAGTGAAGACTAAGACTCCTTTGCAAGACAGTATGGTCCTGAACATAGACCAGAGTGCTGAAGACATGGTAAGAAACTGTCCTGGTCATCATAGATGAGTACTCTAGATACCCTGTTGTAGAGATATTTGGATCCACTTCAGCCAATGCTGTCATACCAGTGCTGGACAATGTTTTTGCTGTTTGGCATTCCCAAAATTGTGAAGATGGACAATAGCCTGCCATTCAACAGTGATCAGTTTAGAAAATTTGCAACCTATTCAGGTTTTCAACACAGGAAGATCATTCCTTTCTGGTCACAAGCCAATGGTGCTGCAGAGAGATTTATGATGGCTATAGAAAAATTCAGGAAAATAGTTGGGATGCAAGGTGTACCGAGGAAACAGGAACTATGCAAGTTTCTCAGAGACTACTATTCTACACCACACAGCACCACAAACAAATTCCCCACAGAACTGCTGTTTAATTGCAAAATGCAGACTAAAATCCTCACTGCTGTGATTGTAAGTGACACAATACCTGATAGCGACTTAAGAAGCAGAGACCATGCTGTTGAGGTCAAGATGAAAGCCTACTCAGACAGACGTCACCATGCAACACCTACTACAGTTGCGCCTGGAGACACTGTGCTGTACAGGCAGCAGAAGACCAACAAGCTCTCTAGCCCATATAACACCAAGCCTTACAGTCACAGGTGAAAGGTTCAGTGGCCACAGCTGCAAGAGATGAACATTCAGTGACCAGCAACTCTTCATTCTTCAAGAAACTCCAACTGCCCAATGATGCTACCTCAGACCTGGAGGAAGAGGATGATGCAGAGCCTGTGTGATTAACCACCAATGCACCACCCCAGACGTACCCAACCAGATGTAATAGACAGCCACCTGCCTACCTTAAAGACTATGTACCTTAAAGACTATAAATAGAGGGAAATATGTTTAAAAAAAACCCCATCAAAATACCACATGTGATAGTGGTAATAATACCTGAGTTATTAATAATACCTTTGGTTTTAGAAAGCATCACATGCCATTTTTTTTATCTAAAGTAAAGGAGGGATGTAACACCATTGCAACACGGTCTTCCTACAAGACCACTCTAAAGGTCCCCAGAATGAGAACCAGCCATGGCCAGAGGTCCTTCAGCTATAGAGCCCCAACCTGGTTTAACTCTCTCCCTGCCACCATCACCAATGCCATCACCATCTCCACATTCAAAACCGCACTTCGGAACCACATCTTCAGCACTCGTAACTGCTCCTGTCTCTGAACATAGCCTCCACCTCTTTCTCTTGACAATGCCCCTGGCAGCTCTCCACCCTACCATCCCTCCACCACTTCCCTGTACACCATGCCTAGGTTTAGCCTGGCCAGTGCCAGCTGTTTTCAATGTTTATCTACCAGAATGCTCACTTGATACCGACTTGTGTAATACCTGTTATCAATTACATGTACCCTGTACCCAATTGTATTTGTCTGACCACTATATGACGTGGCACTTCTGGTGAATGCCTATTGATTCTTTGCAAATCTTTGCTATGTAACCGAAACGCAATGTATGTCTTTATGTGATGAAGTACCTTTGGAAACGAGCCTCTGGCTCAAAGGTTGTAAACTGATTCTTAAATAAATAAAAAATAATAAAATATTATCAGTCAACAGAATCACCTAGTGGACTTAGTCATTATTGCAGCACTTAGTTTTGCAGCACGTTGATAGTGTGGTGTACACCTGCTGGTTTATTGCAGTACTCAGTACACAGTTGCCTTCAGTATGTTAGCAGCTGAGGAGTTTACAGTGAATAAAAACATTTTTTTTTTTAAATTGCTGAATGCAAGCCAAGGCGTTTGCCTTTATTTTCAAATAAGAGTGTCAAAATACTACAATAAGATCTGATATCAACCAGAAATCAGACCCTTTATTCTCCTTATCAACCCAGGGATGTAGCTGATATAGGGAAAGTCACAGCTGATCAAGCAGCCATGCGGGAAGCTATTACACTGTTACATTATCTGAAAACAGCTGTGACAGCATCTGTCAGTTTTACCAAGCTTTGCAGTCACGCATACCCTAACAGATACTTAAAAAAATCAAAATGTGGGTGACTATGTGAGTACTGATATTTTTTTAACAACCTTGGTGTGGTTTGCCTTCATAAACCACTCAAGCTTTGCTCTCGTGGTTTATGTGACAAAACACACCTTGGATGTGTCAAAAAGCTCATATTACATAGTCGTCCATACATTATGCTATATTTCAAAATGTCTATTGGGAGGTTTATAATGACAATAAAGGCCCCTGCACAGGTCCTTTATAAGTAGAATAAGGACTGATAGGGCACTTGTACCCTCAGCATTGCCTCAGGCACTAACTTTCCCAACTGTTTTTTATTCTACTAATAAAGGACCACTTATTGGTACTTCTTGCTTAACTAACAGTGTATGAGATTATCAAATATTATACTGGAAAAGGTTCCTCTCAGCTAAACTGAACATAGTGCTACTGTCCCATTATTCTGCAATAACTGGACAGTACTCACCATAATGGGATTGTATGCTAATCACTGCATTTTGATTGGCTAAGACTAATGCTGCAGTGCATCTGTGAAAAACCGCAAAACATTTTCACTAGCAGCTCAAGCTATGTATTTAAGTAGTACCCGCTACCTGCTTACGCCAGCAAACAGTAGTTTTTAGCCTTATCTAAGCTTTAAAAAGGAATATTTTCCAGTTTTGGAGAAAGTGCTAACCTGGCTCCTTGAAAAAATTGCTGACCCCTAAAGAAAATTCTTGATCCACCACTGAACATTTACAGGTTTCTCACAGGCACGCTGTGGTACTAAAGAGAGATTGATTTTGGCACTTGTTTTAAAACCTTTTCTCTTTTTTCTAGTATAATAGCAATAACAGATGTAGTGATCACGAACTGTAGTGAGAAAGAAATAATGTGACCTCCTGGGAATTGAACCCAGGCTCCCAGAATATCATCCTGGTGCTCTAACCACTGAGCTACAGGCTCACATGATTAGACCTAGGGTTCCCAGACACACTTCCTTTCTCTGGTATTGCATATCCTGTAACTAGGAATAATCAAGAAGAGATATTTTTTGGCGTAGTGTTAGCTACTTTTTAGCAATTTTAAATAACAAATTGCAGTGAGAAATAAATAATGTGACACACTGGGAATTGAACCCAGGCACCCAGAATACTACCATAGTGCTCTACCCACTAAGCTACAGGCTCATGCTAGAAGGCAAGCAAACTTTTATTTATAATGTGCCCATTCCTGTAGGCTCTGGGCACCGTAAATGATAAAATGCCATACCATTACATGCAAAATATAAAATAAGATACAAAATAGTTACGATATTAAGATTTAAAAACCTAACTTAAATAATAAATTCAGTCAAAATAGCTATAAATATAAACAGCCAGTAAATTGAAGTAAGTCAAAAGCTACCATAAAAAGGTAGGACTTCAGACCCCTCTTAAAGGCTTCCAGTGAGGGAGCCTCCCTCAATGACCTTGGAAGCAAGTTCCACAGGGATGGGCTAACTATGTCAAAGGCGCTCTTGCCCAAGGATTTCAACTGAGCCCTGGTAATCGCAAGGAGGCCCACCTCAGAGGAACAGATAGGGTGGGAGGTCTGATGAGGCAACAGAAGGTCCCACATGTAGCTAGGGCCTAGTCCCTGTAGGGCTTTATAGGTCAGTGTCATCGAGGCGCAGGTCAGGAAGCCCAGGAGAAATCAGGAGCAGTTGTAGAATTCGCAAAAAGTGTTTTAGTACTAGCAGTAACATAAAAAAATAAAATTGTTCAGAATAACTATTTACAGAGGCAGAGTAAACAGAAGATCCATCTGAGTTTTCTTCAATCTATGTGTCTCTCAAAACATTGAAGCTGTCTCTTATAAGTCTTTGCAACACCACTCCTTAACAAGCATCCTGATTTTCTCTAAAATGTTCTTGTCAATTTCATGCAGGTGCAGCAAGAACACAATGTCCCAGAACTGAGGCCCCCCCCCTTCTCCACCGCTTCAGAAAAAGAGCTTAAAAACTGCTCTCAGGTTAACCCCTTAAGTTCCCAATAGCTTTTTGCAATCATCTCAAACTATCATTATATACATTTCAACAGTAACACTATAATTTCTAAACAAAGGGATCCCAATATCAGTTACATTTCCACATAATGATTTGCATATATTTTTTTACCAGAAGATATGCATGGGAGGAAAAAGACAGAAACAGCAAGGGAAGAATGAGAGACAGTGAAAGGCAGAGAAGTGCAAGACTATCGGGTTGATCAAATCCTAGGTCTCACAGGAAAATTTGATTGCTCAACCAGACAGACAAGAGACAGGAAAAGAAAGAATAGAACAGATCCTTGCATTCAGACTCTCCAGACTCTCCATAACAACTGGGACAGAGTCCTTTTCAACCCTGTCACAGTCAACAAACCAACCTTGAAGGAAATCCACCATCTCACTGGCAGTCAGTGCAGGTTATGCCAGTTATATGACATGGCCTAGGGAGGCCCATCAACAACCTAGCCGCAGAATTCTGCATCAGCAGCAGAAAATGTAGGGTCCCTCTATTCAGACCGAGGTAAAAGATATTGCAGTAATTAAGTTTGGATGTCCCCAAAGCATATACCACTGAGGGCAGGTCACTGGGTGAGATAAAAGATTTAATCCAGGCAATATTCCTAACATGGTAAAAACCATTTTGGACCATGGACAATACCTGAGCCTCCAGTGTCTATTCACTATCCAGAATAATGCCCAAATTTTTCACCTTTACTGAGGCAGCAAAAAAAGAAAAACCAAGCTCAAGTCCAGTCACCTGTCCTGCCACTCCAGTTCCCCACCAACGACCAGGTTCAATCACCAACATTTCCATCTTATTTGAGTTAAGCTTCAGCCAGTTGGAGGACATCCAATCTTGAATCTTGGCCAGGCAGGAATTCAGCACAGAGACTGCACCCTGTGTCCCTGGTGCAAAGGACATATACAGTTGGATATCATCTACATAACAGTGAAAACCTACCCTGTAACGTTTAATGATATCCCCCAGTGATAGCATATATACTGCAAATAACACAGGAGAGGATCGAGCCCTGTGGAACTCCACAGGACTGGGGCTTCAGACCAGAGGAATAATTTCCATCACCACCCTTTACATACTGCCTGTGAGAAAGTATTCAAACCAGCTGATGACAGTACCAGCAAGTCCACAGAGCTCCCTAAGGTGATCCAACAACTCCCTATGATTCACAGTGTCAAATACTGAAGAGAGATAGAATAGAATGAGAACTGACTGTTTACCTCTATCCCTCACCCTGAGGAGATCATTATGTTCCCTGACAAGTGTTGTTTCTGTACTGTGCCTAGATTGGAAACCAGACTGGAATGGCTCATAAATGTCAAAGGCAGTGAGATGTGTCTTGAACTGCATGGCCACTACTTTTTCAATAACCTTCCCAAAAAGGGAAGGTTAATGACAGGTCTATAATTTGTGAGTCAATCTGGGTCCAAAGATAGTTTCTTCAAAAAAGAGGCTTCACTAGTGTCTCTTTAAGAGTACTGGGGAATACCTCCTTCAAGAGGGTACACAAGATTATCTCACCAAACATTGGACCAACAGACTCTACATATCCCATTAAGAGATGTGTCGGGCCCGGGTCCAGTTCACAATATGTGGCCCACAGCTTTGAGATTACCTCCCTAACCTCTTCCACCACCACAGGGCCAAGCTCAATCCAGACATGAGGATTGCTTCTATTGACCACAGACCCGACATTGCACGCCTGCTGAAGCCCCTCTGAGGAGATACCCACCCCACCCTGCCAGAGAACACCTTGTCAGCAAAGAACAGAGCAAACTCTTCACATTTACCATCTGGCAATACTCTCACTGGCTGGAGACAGGTAGGATGGATAAGCCTGTCAACTGTCTGGAATAGCTGAACTGGTCTGTTTTGTGCTGCAACAATCTCCCTGAACAGAAACCCTGCCGTCTTATGGGAGATTATCCTTTGATACTGAGTGAGTTTTCAAAGCCAACCTGTCTCACCAAGAGCGGGACCTCCACCAGCAGTGCTCCAACCTCTGATTTATGGTCTTCAGCTCCTTAAATTCCCCATCCAGTCATGGGGACCTCAAGCAAGAAGGCCTGGGTCATACATGGACAGATGCTACAGAATCAAGGGCTGAGGCAACAGCCCTGTTATAGACCACCACCACTTCCCCTTGTCCTGTCTCATAGGCAGTCAGCACACCAGATAGGTTGAACCCTGCCATATGTCTTGCTGGGGTCACCCCATTTAAAGGGTAGAAGCAGACCATCTCCATAGCTTGAGTACTCTCAGGGGGGCCCCCAAATAACAACTTCATTGTGCAATGATCCAGCCATATGACTGGATCAATCTCGAGATTATTAACCAGTGGCAGGGCTGAGACCAAATTCCTGTCCACTTTCAAGAACTACTTTCAAGAGCAGCATGTGCCTCAGGGTACTACTGTGCCACCCTTCACCTTGTTCTCAGTGGTGGAGATGGGGTCAACTTCCAGTGTAAAAGTCAAAGAACTAGTGAGAGGCAATGACCACAACCAGGTAACCTCAATGATGTGTGGGCAAATATTTAACAACAGGAATTAACAGCTGGATCCCTGCTCTTCATCTCCCATTCATTTCAATGGGGGACAGAATTTAACAACCACCTCAACAGAGCCCGTGAGATCCCCCAGCAGTTTATCACTCAGTAATCTTATCACTGAAGACAGGAAACACAACCAGACCTCAATCAGCAAGACCAGAAAGTTTAGAATGGTAGACTTTGCTAGGATGAAGGACCTGGTGTCCAAAGAATGAAGGACCTGGTGTCCAAAGGTCTGGAGCAGCTGCATGAGGCTGATAATGCCAATCAGATGGGGAGCTGAAGAAAGTGCTCAAGCAGCTGCAGAGGTTTGCATTCTTGTAAGCAATAAAGGGAAAAGGGCCAAATAGAAACCTCCTGGCTAAACAGGGACCTAAGGCAACTTATGTTATTATGTAAATAACACTTGTAAGGCTTTTGTTGATATAATTGTTGGCTCATACAGCACTTTGTATGGCTTGTAACATGGCATAAATGCAATCACAGAATAACTACCTTACATTGGACAAACAGCATCAGGTGACCACAAAGCAACCATGGATTAATGCCACGGTAGATCCATGGTTGCTTGCGTATTACCATAGTTATCCACAATAAGTTCCATGGCAGAGTTACAATTGTTTCCCACCCACGCACCTGGGTGGACACTATTCAGTGGCTAAATATCAATCTTTGTGCATAACTGGCCATAAATGTGAGACCAGCTTAATATGTTATTGGTCTCCATCTGCCTCAATTACTAATACAGTACTTTTTCTCCTAACTTACAAGTCAGTATTGGTGCCAGGTCCTTCATATGAGCTACTGTTCAGAAGTTGATTTCTTAGAGAATGACAGAGCTACTACATTACCCATAATGCAGTGCTTGCAAGTCATGGAAGTAATGTATTTTCATAGATGGGGAAAAAGCAAGTAAAACAGATGTAACATATTTTATTGATTACTTCAGGAAATGGGCTGTGTTACATTGCTTTTCTGTGTTTTGAACACAAAAAAAGTATTAAGGTCATTACAATATAAGTAAACACTCTACTCACATAGTCCAGAAAGCAACTTATAAAATGTTATACATGGTTAATCTACTATTGATTAATATCCCCACCCACAGATGCAGCATAGTGGTGACACAGAAAAATGAGGCTCAACTTCTTTATTAGTTTTAAATTGTGAACACAGTAGTAATCATACCAGATATGATACATTGGTACAACAATCCAATTAAAGTAAAAAACCATGGAAAGGTCAAGGAAAAGTAAAAGAATTAGGAAAAGAAAACCCTCCGCTCCCACTTCTTCCTCCTCCTCCCCATGCCACCCCCGAGTATGCCAATACTTATAGTATAAAGCTTAAGAGTAATATTTGATACCTAGAAACATCTTGGGATGAACCTGGGGAGTTTACAGGTTAATGACTGTCAAGGCAGATATAAGGTGTACAGTTTGTCCCATTTTTTATCAGATGCTGCAAGGTTATTATGGGAGCCAGCAGTCAAGCTCTCAGTCCTGAAATAGGTTGAGAGTTCATTTAGCCATTCATTATAGGAGATAGGCAATTGGTCCAACCAATGCTTAAGCACTAGCTTCTTGACCACCATGGAAATTAATGCTATGTGGTATTTCCATTCCTTAATCCGGATAGTAGTGTAAAAACCCGGAATACAGATCTCCACAGTGACGAGGTCCCTTTGGCCAAGTATTGGGTCCACACCAGATTGAATCGAACACCACAAAGGGGCAATTTTGTCACAGTCCCAGAAGATATGTAGTAAGGTCCCTTCATATTTGTCGCATCTGGAACAAGTAGAGTTGAGAAGGTGACCAATTTTAGCTAATTTTACCGGTGTGTAGTATAGGTTATATAGTATATGGTATTGGGTGAGCAGAAGCTTATCCTGGGAGATGTATGTATATAAGTCTTGCCAGACTTTTGACCATTCAATGGTTGTTCCTGGCAGGAGAGAGGACCAGATTCTGGAACTGGGTATGGCAGCTGGATAGCCAAAGGAGAGGATAAAGTTATATAAGAGGGATAAACAGTGTGGCTTGAAAGATAGATCATGGAAGCTGTCCAATATAGGTTGAAGCTTAGATTCTTGGGGAGAAGTACCAAATACTTGTACTATTAAGTGTCTCAGCTGGAAGATCTTAAAGTTATGGGTAACGGTTAGGCCATATTTGGTTCGGATTTTCTAGGAGGAGAGAAGAGAAATGGGGGAGTAGAGATCTGCTATTCTAGCATTCTGTAAGGGAGGCAACCAGTTGTGCATAAGGAGGGTGCCACCTATCTTAATGTTGGGGTTGAAGATAAGAGGTTGTGTGAAGTCTTGGCATGGAGAGAGTTTATAAGAAGAGCAAAATTGAGAAAAAACTTTTAGGGAGGTCCCAATTACTGAATGGCTGATTGGATCCGATAACTCCTTTAGGGAGGTATAGTAAATGGCACGGGAAAGCAGATAGTGTTGTAAGATCTGGGTTTCTAATTGTAGCCAAATAGGAGTAGATTCATTCATGGGATCGGTAGGCCATTTCCCAATCCTGGAAAAGTGGTTTGCCCAATAAGGAAGAAAATTAGGGAGACGAAGACCACCTGATGCTTTTGGAAGGCCCAGTTTGATAAAGGATTTTCTGGGTTGTTTATGTAGCCATATAAAGCCAGAGATTTCTGAAAGAAAGATAGTGGGAGCCAAATGTTCAACATATATAATAGGTAATAAAGCCTAGGAAGGACATTCATTTTAATTATGTTTATGCATCCCCAAAGAGATAATGGAAGAGACTCCCATCTTTGAAGATCTAGTTGAAAGATTGCCACCAGGGCATTCAGGTTCAGTTTCTTGGTGAGGAATGGGTCTATGGTTAGGTAGATGCCCAGGTACTTAAGTGAATGAGGAGTCCATTTAATATCAAAGCCACTAAAGTCGGCTTTGTGAGTGAAGTGGGTTAGGGGAAAGATTTCTGATTTATTAAGGTTGAGTTTATAATTGGATAAAGAACTATATTGGGATACTACCTCCAATACATGCTTCAGGAATGTATCAGGATTCTTTAAATGGAGGAGGATATCATCTGCATATGCAGAGAGGGTAAGGGTGTGATTGAATATTGATATCCCCTGTATTTGGGGTGACCGTTTGATGTGGCAACGCAGGGGTTCTAGGTAAAGATTGAATAAGAAGGGTGAGAGGGGACATCCCTTTCTTGTGCCTGAGTAAAGGGGGAACCGAGAAGAGAATATTCCATTACAGCGGATCTTTGTGGAAGAGGAGGAATATATGGCCTGAATCCACTGAATGAAGAGGGGAGGGAAGCCCATCATGCGTAAAGTCAGGCAGAAGAAATCCTAGTCCACTCTGTCAAAGCCTTCTTGGCATCCAATGAGATTAGGGCCATGGGGGTTTGGGATAATCGTGCTGTCTGAAAAATATGGGAAAGTTTCCAAAGGTGATCTGTGGAGGATCTACCTGGGACAAATCCCACCTGTTCCAGACTTAAGAGTTGGGACCATACTCTCTGGATACATAAAGCGAGTATTTTAGTTAAGATCTTGATATCACAATTTAAGAGGGAGATTTGTCAATAACTCTCCAGGGCAAGTGGGATTATTCGGGTTTTAATAGGAGCGATATGGTCACCTCCGATAGAGTAGGATCCAGGGGTTTAGCCTTAAGCATATATTGGTATAATTTGAGCAGTAATGGAGCCAATTCCTTTACAAAGGATTTGTACAAAATAGTGGGGAAGCCGTCAGGGCTGGAAGCTTTATCTAGGGTTAAGTCCTTAATTGTTTCCATTACCTCTTCCAGGGTGATAAGTGCAATCAAGGAGAGTTGGTGGTGTTCGGGCAGGAAGGGGTGGGCTAAAGAGTCTAGATAAGTTTCTATTTTTTGCATAGGTGTGGGTGTGGATCTTTCCCCATATAGGGAACGATAAAAGTTCTCAAAGATTAGAGCGATGTCTCTAGGGTTGGTTTTGATAGTACCATCTGGAGCCTGAATGGAAGGTATAAGTCTTGAGCTTTCCAGTTTGCAGAGCCGGAGAGCTAGGAGTTTGCCCGCTTTTTATCCTTGATCTATATAGGTAGATTTAGTTTTCAAGAGTGCATATTCTGCTTTTTCTCTTAAGAGGTCTGCATATTTATTCCTGAGGTCTAGAAGCTCTGCTATGGGGTCGGGGGTTGTTGAGGATGATAGGGAAAGCTCGGCTACTCTTGCAGTAGCAGCCACAGACACTGCCAGATACTTCCCAAAATTTCTGTGATATTTCCATAAATATCTCCTGCTTTCTGCATTTCCACAGTAGGGGCAGCACAGAGAAACTCTTCAGAAATTTCACGAAATATCTGGAAATAGCCTGCAGTGTCTAGTTAATAAAGACAAGGCTTCCTTTTCTCTCATTTTCTTTCTTCTGGTGGCTAATTTAATGAATTCCCCATGAATATAGCATTTGAGGGTACACCATAGTAAATTATCTCTTTGAACTGTTCCCATATTAGTATCTATGAAGGTTTGGATGGAGGTTTGAATTCTAGAAATAATAGATTTGTCTTTTAAAAGTTGTGTATTCAGCCACCATGATCTATCTTTGGGACTGTCAGAGGAAGGAGATAGGGTCACCCATACCAGTGAGTGGTTGGAGATTACTATTGGTTCGATACCTGTTTGATGTAAACTGGTTAACGAAGGGATACTAATTAAAATATAGTTCAATCTGGACCAGGATCAGTGAACATTAGAGTAAAAGGAAAACAGTTGATGTGATGGGTTAAGTAGACGCCATGGATCACAAAGCCCTAGTGTATCCATCAAGTCATTTAGGGCTCTTTGTGATGCAGTAGGAGGTATTAAGGGCCGATGGGTCCTGTCTATATCCTGTGTGGGGGGGGACATTCCAGTCACCCCCTAGGATCAGGGAGATGAGAAGAGATGGTGCAATCTTGCTGGCAAGCTCCATCAAAAATGATGGCTCGACACCCGGTGGCCCATATATGGAGCCTAATACTACTGTAGAGCCCAAGAGGGTACCTTTAACAAGAATGTATCTGCCATGGGGATCAGTTACTATGGAGTCAGCTTGAAACGGGATTGTGTTTTTGATTAGAATGATTACCCCTTTACTAGATGAGGAAACCCCTTCGGCAAAAACTTGGGAAATCCCCAGTCTATGTAGCCAAATAGCCTCTCTTGTCAATAGATGAGTTTCTTGTAACAGGATTATATCTGCGTTAATTAGGGCACAATGTTTTAATACTTAATATCTCTTTGTAGCATCCCTGACTCCTCTGACGTTCCAGGTCACTATTTTACATGAATTAAAGGGTACCTAAACAAGCAGGTTTTTAAAACTGGAAACTCTAAAATCTGGCTTCATAACAAGGTAAAGTAGAGGCTGCTGTTTACATTTATGCTAAAACTGCATTTATGTAAATAATATAAATGCAGTTTCATAGCTTTTGAAAAATGTAAACATAAGCCTTTCACTTTCAAAAAACAGCCTTGGTTTCTTTCCTAAGATGGCTGCCAAGTCTGTTAGGTGATGAGTCATGACGACATCATCTGAGCCAAAGACAGAGACCCACATACATTTCTATAGTGCTTACTAGTTGTTCTTTCGCTCTTTGTTTTGAATTGTTGTACCAGAATGATCAACACCATGTATTAACTTGTGGATTATTTTGATCAGTACACATGTTAGGCTATGATTTTGTTCATTTAGTTTACTTTAACTTGTGGAAAATGTTTTGCAATCCAGCTGACTTTTTCCTTGGCAAACTGCATTACAGCACAACACTTCAATTACCTGATGATCTAGTGGTTATGTGATGCACTAAATTTTATTTTTTGTTAACCAGGAGAGACACACTAAGCTGAAAGCTTGTTTACAGGTGTGGCCTGGGAGCACAAGGAAGTGTAATGACTTGCTCAGGGTCACAGAGCAAAGTACTGGTCTGGTTCAGTTCCAAAGCCCATGCTGTCTTGTTAATCCACAAATAAGGCTTTCATTTCCATGTGAACCCACTGTACCTAGCCTGCCTTCTGTTGAACAGCCCACCATCCATACCCTGTCCTTAGTACTGCCTGGTGCCGCATATGTGCTTACGGTCTCATGAAGAGAATTATCACACTTCAGAGTGTAATCTTGTACCTCAGAGAGTTGTGCACACCTATACTGATATGCATCATCAGCTGGCACTGTTAAAAAATGTCTCCCAAATCACTCTCCAGTCCACATTCTGTGTTTGACTTCTGCTCCCACAGTAAACATTGAGTGGATCACCACCCTTCTGCACAGTGACGGTAGAATGTACAGTTCCCCTGTTGTGTTTTTTTCCCACCTCATTAACCAACAACTAGGTCTTCCTGGAGGGCCAAGCAATAAGCATCATGACCCATCAGAAAAACTGCTGTTCATGCCCTCAAAAGGGCTGCACTTAGAATGGGTAACGATATTATTAGCAGGAGAGGCATACTAATACCTTGAGCAAATCCACCTGACTTCCATTATCAGTCTACTCCTTTACCTGTGATCTGCAGAACCCCACAGGACAGTTCCCAGCAATTCTTCTCCAGTACTTTTCTGTGCTGTACTCCACAATTCGAGTTGGCTGGCTACCACCCTTCCAAATCTTGAATGAGCTATACACAACTCCCTCAATACTGTCCTAACAAACGTCAACACCCCCCCCCCTCCACCTGAGGGTAATCTCCCTACACTGAATTCAAGTAACAGTTTAGATGCAGCCCTGCCACTCTGAGTATTTGTCATGGCTGGCTACTCTCATCCACAGTCAGGTAGTGCTCACGATGTTGGCAGCCCCACATTTCAGATCTCACAGTGATCTGCTCAACGTCCTCCTTCATGTCTTCAACTAACCTGAATATACCTATACCCTGCTGGAATGGCCTCTTCAGTCCCTCTCTGGCATTCATTCTTCTCACCTGTACCTCACACCAAAAACTGGTGAGTTCACTACCCTTCTGCATCATGAATGTGGTTAGTACGGTCTCCCATGTTATTTTTACATATTAATAATAAACATGATCTTCTGGTAAGCCAGGCTGATAACTGCATTACACAAGTGGAAAAATAGGCTTTCCTACCCATGTAATATCTAAGCCACCTATGATTAGGCACTATTAAATGACGTGCATAATGATGTGCACACCCATCATTTAGCTGTGCCTAATCAAAGGTAGCCTAGAACTTTTAAGGATAGGAAAGCCCATCATTCCCTTTGTTCGCTGTTGCTATCAGCCTGACTTACTGGAAAGATATATTTGATTTGTCAAAATAAAACAGGGACTGTATTACTTGCATTCATGATGCAGAAGGGTGATGAGCTCCCAGTTTTTGGGGTGAGGAGGAATAGTGACATATGAATACCAGAGGGGGACTGAGAAGGCCACTCTTGAAAGGTACTGCTATATTCAGGGAAGGGGAAAACAGAGGAGAGAAATATGAGCAGATTACTGTGAGAAATAAGATGTGGGCTGCCAGCACCTTGATCACTACCTGACCCCGTTGTCCTGGCCAACATCCCCCTCCCCATAAAACCAGTTCATGCAATTGTCCAAAGCTGTGTGTGTGGATATTAATGTATGAAATGGCTGCCACTACATGATCAGTCACTTCACTACCAGTCTAGTATTGCTTGTAAAGCACTTTGGGATACAATGTGTATGAAAACCACTATATAAATGCTGATTCTTCTTCTTATTATTTCCCATGGAAAAAGACGACAAGACAAGCATATATTTGAGTTTCGAGAAAGTAAGAACTCTAACATTGGACTGAACAAGAACTTTGCTACAAAAAAGTGATGGCTCTAGGGGGTGGTGAAGGGTGTGGCTGCACCCCCCCACACACACATAGTAATGTACTTGCATGCTGCTGCTGCATTTCACTTTGTTGAAGAAGTCTGATTTGATTGTACAAATTTTTACATTCAAATTATGGATTACATTTGTAGGTTCTGTCAAAAACGTACTAGAAAAGAATAGCAGAAAATATAAAGGTTTAATAAAAATGTTAAAAAGTGCATATTAAGCATACACACCACCCCAGCACCCCCACTGTAGCATCTTGGATCCACCATAACCACTAGACCACCAGGTTATTCAAGATTTGTACTGCACTGTGGTTTGCCATAGAGAAAGTCGGTTGGATTAAAACACAATTTCAGCATGTTAAAATAAACAAAATGAACAGAACCATAACCTAACATGTGTATTATACAAAATAATGCACATGGTTTTGACCTTTTGGATGAAACAATTCTATACAAAGGGAAAAAATAACTAGTTAGCACTATAGAGAACCGTATATCTTTCTGACTTTGGCTCAAATAATGTCATCACATAACACATTTGGTGGCCATTTTAGGAAGCAGGTAAGACAGGTTTTTTGAAATTAGAAGGCTGATTTTATAATATTCACATTTAGGTAAATTATATATATGTAGTTTTAGCCTTAATGAATACAGTAGCCTTTCCTTTAGTCACCTACGGAGTCAGAGTTTTGAATAGTTTGTTGTCAAAATGTTGTTTAGGTATCCTTTAATAACCATACCAAATAATGAACCACATAATCTTTCTAGAGGAATAACAGGTGAGTAACCAGAGCTGGTCATAAGGCACCCTCCAACCCTCCCCCTTCCCTTCTTTGAACCCAGCAACAATATTAACTTTAAAGATTGGTAGTAACAGAGATGATCTGAGTGAAGAGGGAACCTTACAAATGTGCAACAAAGAAACCAATAAGGTTGCCACCCCACCCACCAGTTGCCCAGAAACTATAGCTTACTCTCTCCAAAATACAAATGGCTTTGAAACTCAGGACTAGTCCAGCGAGAGAAAACCACAGCAAATATGAAGAAATAACCCCCCCCCAAACAACCCCAGCAACTATTTACAATTGTCTCCCTTGATAAAGAACAGCCAAAGTTCCTGAGAAACAAATCCCAGCGAAGGAGACCATCCCATACGGCTCCTAGCCAAAAAACCCAGAAAAGTAGGAGGCAGAATAATGGTATGGTCTGGTGGTATTGTACTAACCAAAAAAACGTCAGCCAAAGGAACCAGAACCACCAGGATCCATTTGCAGGGAATGTGTAGGAGCCGAACCCCCCCATATACTGGCGCGTTATGCAGTTAACCCCAAGCTTGCTCGAGTCAGGGCAGTCCACCCCCCTCCCCTCACATCATCTTCCAGGATATAAGCCATTACTATCATTGTAAAACCTCGGCATGTTTAGGCACAAAATTGCTCTGACCAAATTAAACATCCTGGAGGTTTGTAAGGAACTTAAACGGATTAAAACATGTTCCTCCTAACCCGTACATGTCCTCCACTCATCAACAGAGATACCATCTCTCATGGGAGTACCTGGTGGCGTAGCGAAATCAATAGCCATTGATTCAGGCCTCACCTCCCACAAAATGAAGTTAAGTGAGAAGGAGAGATAATATCCCCGGCCCCGGTTTCAGCAGTTTCCAACAGTAACTAAGAGAAATCATGACCAGTTACTACATATTTCTTGAAGCCAACAACAAAGATAAAAAGGGTACAGTACTTAAGTATTGGAGTCCTGGCATGTCCAAGTAGATGGGATAAGGAAGTGAGAGGGGGAAAGCTAAAAGCACACGGAACAACATCGGTCCCAGGTGAAAAATAACCCCCCTACCCTCACCCAGAGTAACCACTTCCTTCCCCAGTAGATGGTTCCATGCAGAGGGCTGCCCTCTGCATTGAAAATCTGGAATAGCTACCGGAGAGATCAGACCCATCTGCTAGAAGTCAGCCCAGTCCTGGATAAAAGAAAAGATTGGTGACGGGTAGGTGAATCTCCAGATCTCACTAAAACCATGTTCAGAGAGAATACACTCTCGTAGAGATCTAGGTGCAGTCAGTTGGCTCAGCCAGTTTTAAACAGTTCTGGGAGCCTATTCTTCAGGTCAGCCATTGCTAGTGATGGAGAATCATAGGATACCCAGGATCCAGATATTGAAACCTGTAGTTTGGCAGGATATAGCATTTTAAATGGTATACTCGCAGCCATGATTTTGGTAACTATGGAGTGGAAGGCTGCGCGTTTCTGATGCGTTTCATATGGCAGATCTTGAGTAAAGTGGAGCTTGGAGCCTTCCCACAGTATTGCTTGGAGCTCTTTTATTTTATTTAGAACATGCTGTCATTCCACGCAGCTCAGGAATTTTAGTATTAGAGGTCTTGGGGGAGATTCAGGCTGGGAGAGAGGCTGTAGTGACTGGTTAGCTCTCTCAATTTGGTAGTTACTCTCGAGGGGAGAAGGGCCCACTATTTTCAACAATAGCTTCTGGACAAATGCTATAATGTTGGGGTTCTTCTCTGTCTCAGGGATACCCATTATTAGTATATTATTCCTCCTACCCCTACCCCTACCTTCTAAATCTTCAGTTTTTAACTGCAGCTTGTGTATTTGCTGCCGGAGCTGGGTTATTTCTGGATCGACTTTATCTCTCCAGCGTTCCAGACAGGAGGATCTGGCTTCCATATCTCCCACTCTTATTTAAATCAGCCATGTCACTTCTAACGGACTTGATCTCAATAGAAATTTCAAGTAAGGTTTCCCGAAACGGCAACCGTTCCTGTAAAAACCAATCCTCTGTAAGTGGAACTGGTTGCATAGATGTTAGGCTTTTGGAGTTGGAGGCTCCCCCTTGAGGCCTGACTTTTTTGGGTAGCTTTTCAGGTGAGGGAGGAGGTGTATGTTTCAGCTGTGCCATCTTCATATCTGCATCCATCGCAGAAGAAATTCTCCCAATAGCGATGAAAGTTGAGATGATATCGAATGCTAGAGATGCCCTGTCTTCGTAGTTTTGATTTTTGAAGAGATTCCAGTTGAAAATAAGTTGCAAAAGGTGATGATGTGAGGTGAGGTTACGAGCCCTGTATCTCTGCTCCCACTAGGTTGCCTGTATCATGTGACCTCCTAAATCAGGCTGATAATTAATACCGTGAGTAGAAATGGAAGGTGCTAGGTTCTTCATATGAGCTACTGTTCAGAAGTTTGTCAGAGAATGACAGAGGTACTGCATTACCCATATTATTTAAATACCCACAATGCAGTGCTTACAACTAATGGAAGTAATGTACAGTATTTTCTCTCATACATGGTAAAAATCAAGTAAAACAGATGTTATAACATTTTATTGATTACTTTAGGAAAGGAGTTGTGTTACTTTGCTGTCCTGTGTTTTGAACACAAAAAAAGTATTACAGTGTGTAGGTTGTTACAACATAAATAAACACTCTACTCATATACACTAGGAAACAAATTAATATGTTTGGAAAAGTGTTATACCACTTTTCTGTGTTATACACCACTTCTTCATGCGCTTGCCATGTTACAAGTGCATTAAACCACTCCAGAGCATGATTCTACTTGTGACATTAATCCATGTTTGGCTGGTTGGAGACACTTGGTCTTTGGCCTTGTGCTCCAACCAGCCCAACCATGGAGTAATGCCACAGTAGAACCATGCTCTGGAGTGGTTTAATGCTTACATGACAACTATGTCAATCAGTATTTTTGAGAGCCTTGGAGATACTATGCATCCATTAACACAGTTTCAATGAATAAGAACCCAAATAAAACAGGAACAATTGTATTTGGTAAATTAATGAAACATTTCATAAGCAACTACTCATTGACAACTGTGCTATCAGGAGACCCATTTAGGCAAGTAGTGAATGTTTGCTGAAATGTTATTATATGTTATAAGAAGGATAACAAAGAAACCTGAATGCTGATTGGTGTAGAGCCAGTTTCAGCCATGATATCTAACAGTACAGTTTGAAACAAGTGCCCACCAACTGCCTACTTACAGTTCCTTAGTAGAATCCAGCTGCCTCTCCCAACCACTTGCTGCACATGTTAATCTCATGGTTGCCTTGAAGACCTTGCCCTGAGAACTTCGTTCTTTTACATAACAGGGCGACTCACTTTCCACAGAAATATGTCTTGCTTTTGTCAGCAATCTGCGAATTTGTTTTGTTCCCACTTCATTCATGCTGCACCATGAACAATTGTCACTAATGTTTGTACCTTCTTTGCACCTTTCTCTCTCCTGATTGTACTCTCCCTGGTCGTACCTGAATGTAGGCAATACTATTGTCTAGTGTACCTACCTGGTAAACAAAAAACAAATAAATAAATAACAGTTTTACAAAGCTCTGATCCTGTCCTTCCTGAGCACAGTCAGAATTTTGAACAGCCACTCTGTGTGGCTTCACATTGCTTCCTCCCAACATATAATCTCTCAGTGTGCCTTCACACACCAAGGTTTCTGCCCTCTGTTCCCTTTAGTAAACTGCTCTGGTGCTCTGTCCCACCTGTCAGCATCCTCATCACCCTGATCGAGGGCCAGACTGCTGGCACAAGTGATAGCGCTACCGCCTGCAGTGCCAATAAGCCAATTCAGGAATAAGTTCGGAGCGTTGGAGAGTTGGCCGAGGGGAAGAGGTTAATTGCCCAAAGGACAGCTATCCTCCAGATTGGGAAGACCAGGGTGGTCAGCAATAGTCCAACTTCTAGTAACGGCTAAGGGTCATTGCACCAGACACCCAGCCCGTATGCAGGCTTGGGGCTTGCCGGGCATTGGCATACATACATGGGAGCTTGCATGGTGTGCCACTGACACCATTGTACAATCAACTTCAGGGGGAACTCCAAAGGAACAACCCTTCCTGACAGGTGGCAGCATGATGCTGGGAACCTAGGCCTACTGCACACAAAATAACATGAAGCTGTAATTTTCAGCCAGGGCTCACAAAGGTATTTCCATATGAGGAGCCCCTGGAGCAAGTCACGGTCCTCCCCAACCAGGCAGCTGGGAGAGAACTGCAGGGCTGGAGTGTGGTTCCAGTTACCTGGGTTGATATGGCATAAGTCCCCATCCTGATAAGAAGTGCAGAAAAAAAAATCACCCTGCTCAAAAAAAAAAAATGAGGAGGCCTGTATCTTTAACCAGAGCATCTGTCTGCACAAAACTGCCACATACTGGTAACTTAGTGTATTCTTGTGTTAAGAACAATTTTTTTGGGGGGGCAAAGTCAATTTATTTGTTTGTAAGTTTTAACCAGAAAGGGCCCACTAAGCAGTGATAGCTTGTTTCTATATGTGGGGTGGTGGTGGTGATGGTGGTGGTAGTGTTGGACGGGGGGGGGTTACATGGACCTGTTTTATTGATGGAGAATGTTGGTTATTACTCAGGGGAAACTTCCCTTCTCTTTGTTCATTATTGCCATGGGATCTTTAATTTCCACCTGGACACTGACCAGAGCTGGGAAGAAGGAACCATGATTTAATGTCTCATCTGAATGATAGCATCTCAGCAGTGCAGCATGCCCCCTTACTCCACTGCAGTGTCAGTTATGGGTATTTTATAATCACAATAAGGCATTATAGGTTGTGTGTTATGCTGGTTCTCATTGTTACAACCGCACTCAGCAGGTCAGGCCCTCTGCTCCTACAGTGCCAACCTCTGAGCACATTAATGTGAACAGGTAACAGACAGGGTAACCCTATTTGCTTGTGGGTCCAAATCACCTTTGGACTCAAGTTCTGGGGGGAGTCAAACTGTGAACCTTATGCTAGCGTACCCAAATGTACAGGCTCAGATAAAATTCTCTTTGGGGGATGCAATATATCTTTCGCCTAAGGACACCTAACCAGGTATCCAAAATGAACCCTTAAAATGCTATGAAAGTCCTTAGATATATTCTTACCTTTTCCCAGTTTAGTAACACCAACAAGCTTTGAACAGTTTTTTGTCAGTCTTAACCCTCTATACGTCACATGCAAAAAGAACTTCTAAGACACACCCAGGCAGTCTTTCAAAATAATATATTTACTAAAATAGATAAAAATATGTAAAAGGCAAACACAGAACACTATATCAAAAAGCATATAATAATTTAAAAGAACAAGGTCAAAGTACAAAACATAAACTCCTACCACAATACAATTAGACTTTTTTCTATCTAATGTATTACCTCTTTATAGTGCTTAAGTTAGATCAGAGATCTTGTTTCTTAAGAGTCCAAAAAGATATAACACTAAGTTCAGCCACAGTATTCAGTTTAAACTGTGTCTCTCCACACCCCTTCTATGATGTCATCTAGCTCCTCCTTTTAGAATATAAAAAATATACAAACAGGATGCCCTATCAGGAGGTATTTCAAATAAGGTGACATCAGCAAAAACTAATTTCCCAATATGACTCCTTAATTAACATCCCCTCTTTGATCTCAAGCAGTTCCTATTCTCAGGGCACATCAAAGGATTTTATGACTTTTAGCACCAGGGTGGTATAACATGTTTTTTTTTTCTCTAAGACATCATAAAAGTTTACGAGCCTTATATCCTGGTAGCTAGGTCAGTTCTAATTAAGTCTGTCTGGTCCTTTAATTACCTCCTGGTTTCAGGTTAATATATCCTGTAGCTTCTCTGACCAGGGGGCATCCATAAGCACAGGCTATATTTTTATATTTCAAATAGCCTAGAACAATCATAACCAGCTGGCCAAGCATCACACTCATCACTTTTTGGGTGGCTGAAGGCACTCACTGCTCACAACTCACCCCAAGGCCTGACATTATCACAGCTTATAAAATGGGTAGAAAATTTACAGCATGTTGATTGGCTAAGAGGTATCATTTACCATGCCCTTATCAGGACATATTCTGGCAACAGGTACTACTGTTCTTATGCCAGCAAAACAAAAGCACATTGACATATCAATGCCTGAAAAGGATCTCCAACTGCAACTCCACACCAAGTATGTGACAGAACTGCAACAGCTGCACTGCTACCAAGAGACAGTCTTTGTGTCCATGCTCCCCCCTTCCCTGCACAACAGCTGCACTGCTACCAAGAAACATCAGTCTTTGTGTCCATGCTTCCCCTCCCCTGCGCAACAGCTGCACTGCTACCAAGAGACATCAGTCTGTGTCCATTCTCTCCCTTCCCCTGCACAACAGCTGCACTGCTACCAAGAGACATCAGTTTTTGTGTCCATGCTCCCTGCTCCCCTGCACAACAGCTAAAGTTTAAATCTTCAGTGCCCATTATTTTATTTTTGCCCCTGCCCATTTCTCCAGTGTCAGGTCCATAGCTGTCGCACACGCTGTTCAAACAGCACCCACTAAACACGATTGTTTATTCTATCATGGTCTTCATTCCTACCTCCTCAATCTCCAGTGTCCAGACTGCATCCCTCCTCTAGCAAGTAAACCACAAGGGCAAAAAGCCAGAGGATCAGGTATTTTGAAATTGCAGGTAATATCACAGTGATTTAAACCATGAAGGAGGAAATGCAAAGGAGGATTCCTATCTGCTGTCTACAGTGGCCACTGAAGGACATGCTTGCTCTCAGTCAAGGCAGCTGCTTGCTGAAACTGAAAATAAGATCCAGTAACGCAACAAAAAGGGGAAAAAGCATTACAAAATGTTGAACAAAACAATTACTCTATGTGTGGAGAGTGGGGGGATTGAAGAAACAACAGACCCACAACTCACAGTGAAACTGGGTGGCGTAAAACAGAAACACGAATGATGAAAGACATCCTGAAAGAAACACAAAAAAACTGCTAACAGTTTGTTTGTTTGTGTGTGCATGAGTAGGGGAGAGAGAGAGAGACAGACATACATTACCTCCCTGGCATGTTAAAAACATTATACAGTTTGTCTGCTTTCTGCATTAAAAGGGGCTATTTTCATTAAACAACCTATTTTCTTAATGCAAAAGGAAAGAAAAGAATAAATAAATTATTTTTTACTTTTAAAACTGCACTAACTTCTTCATACTGTATTTTGGAAATTCTCTACCCATTTTATAAGTGGAATAAGACACTTCAGGTTCGGTTTATGGCTGATTAGAGCACTTTTCAGGTGCTAAAGGCACTCAGTGCAAGCACCTTGTGCTCAGTATGCACCGTGTTCTTAACCTACAAATCACACCTTGTTGTGCCTTATTCCTTACATAAGACACACCCAGTAGTGCCTTATTGCTTACTTAAAAGGATAGCTCAGTTAGTGACAAAAAAAAACAACAAAAACAAAACAAAACACAGTCGTGTTTGCAGATCGTTATCTTTTACAAAACAGAATTTCCAGTTAAAGAAAAAAAAACAGCTGACATCAGCAGAACTCAGTCACTCAGCATCCCCCTTAAAATATGAACTTCAGGAACCTTCTGGAGTTTTATTCCTGAAAACTGTTTCCCTAAACAGGATATGTTCCCTCTGACTTCATAGGTCCGTGTTAATTTTTCCTGCTTTGAAGTCATAATCATCTGCTTATCACATAACAACCTGCTGCAATATAAATTCTTCTGGTGTACAAAGCAAAGGATTTCATATCTGATCAGGAACAGCAGTAGGGACAGATGATGTCTAAGAAGCAAAGATTCAGTTTTCAGGCAAATGTCTTAAAGAATTGACTGTCCTGAAATTCAAACTTATAAGGACAGTTATGAGTCCTGCTTACGTCAACAATACTTGTTTTGAGGGAAACTGGCTAAACCCGTTAAGGATAATAGCACAGCCCTGACATCGTCAGTCTTGTCATAACAGTCACAATCTGCTCTAACTGTATTCGTTTTATCATTTATGTGAAATAGACTAATTACGTAATACTATTATAGAAATGACTGAATAGAATTATTGTTAAACTCTGTTATAATGCAGGTTTCATATTAGTAAACTACTCTGCCCATTTTCTCTTCATTTATCAACATGGAACACAGATTAATGCCTTGTGAACCACTTACCCAGTAAAGTCATTATCTAATTAAATAATATTTACTGATGCAGTAATATCAAATTCCCTTTGCTTTCTGGTTAACAGATGGGACAGACCCCCCCCCCCTGCCCCCGCAGGGAGGATGGTCATGAGGGTCAGCCAGCAGAAGCCCTTCCTCCAAACACAGAGCAGATAGTCCCAACTCCTTAGGGATGGACTCCCCCCTCGCCAGGCAGACGGTTGTGAAGATCAGCCAGCAGAATCCCTCCCTCCAAACACAGAGCAGTTAGTCCCAACTCCTTAGTGATGGACCCCCCCCCCCACAGGGCAGACGGTCGTGATGGCCAGCCAGCAGAAGCCCTCCCTCCAAACACAGAACAGGTATGAAATTCGGATGCCATGCAGTTTCGGCTGCAGAGCTGCACTGACCTGCTAAGGACACCTGACGTTTGGTGCAATTTTTTCATTTCCTACTGGGAATAGGAGTCCCACCAATACTCCGCATTGGCTGCCCCACCACCCTTGGCAAACACCATCTTATATAGTGGTAGTCTTGTGAGCACCTGAGCCTATCAGCTCACTTCACCATTTGCAACCTATCAGTTGCTGTCGCTACAGGCCGCCCTCCCGGGGCTGCCTGAATTGCTATCTGCTGTCTACTGCAGATGCTTTTCAGTCTAGACCCCGGGACAGCTGAGGTTGATTGCTGTCTACAGCAAGGTGCGATTCAGCCCAGATCCTGGGCTAACTGGAGTGCTGCTCAGGCTGCACATACCAGATCACAACCAGTTGGCTGTTCTAACAACTAGGGACTAAGGTCCCCTCAACACACCATGACATATGCACAAGGATTGGAACCCAATTTTTTGACTAACACCAGGAGTGAGAAGAATTAAGCTCACTCACCCCAGTGTCCCAGGCCAAAGCTCCTAAGGTGATACCTCCAACACTACTAGAGCACACTCGACTTGAGGACAAGAACCCCTGCAAGTTGTCAACTCACACACACTTGACCCTGCCATGGGGCCGAAGGCCCCGAGCTCAAAGCTTCAGTATGGAGCTGCTCGGCCACAACACATTAATCTACAGGGCATGGGGCACTACACACACCTCACCCTTAATAGGATCCTCATCCTGGTTCTCTTGTAAATTGCAGCATTAACTTGGGTGGATACAAAAATGTACTCCTACCGTGACACTAACCTGCACAGGGGAACTCGGGGACACCACCTCCCACACCTGACATTATGCCCTGCAATTACAACCCCAGATGCCCTGATCCAGTTGCATGGCCTCATGTGCAGGGGAGTCTGCTACCACATCTTCACAGGAGTGACTACAAAGCAAGCAAAACTGTCTCCTCATATCTGGTGGGGGGCCCTCCACCTCATTGTGCTCGCACTGCTAATGTGCTCAGGCGATACTCAACCCAACCCTGGGCCTCAACTCGCTAACTCATCTCTGGGGTCCCCCAGGGACCCAACATGGCATCATGCCAGAGGACTGAGAGTTGCTCACATGGACATCTGTAGTTTGTGACCCAAGATGCATGAGGTTCAGTCCTGGGTGGAAATGTACAGGCCAGGTGTGCTTGCCATCTCCGAATCCTGGCTGAAGCCCTATGTTCTCCCTCATGAAGTAGAGCTAGCCAATTACCATTCCTTCCATAATGACAGAGAGGGGAAAAAAGGAGGGGGTGTCCTAATTTATGTGAACTCCTCGCTGGAGGCCTCCCAATCCTCTATCAACCTGCCAAGCTCCTCTGGGCTCGAATCCTTTTTCATCAAAATCATACTGGGCCATGCAAAACACCTAACCATAGGCTGTATATATATATATATATATATATATATATATAACCCCCAACTGGTGGCAATACTGCCCTTCAAAACTTAGCACGCTCCCTAGCAGGGACCTCACACATTGAGCTTCTGGTCCTAGGGGACTACAACCTGAGGTGGGATCCTACCACCGAGCAAGCCCACAGGGCCTCGCTCCTTGAAGCAAACCTGACACAGGTCATAACAGAGTTCACCAGGCAAAACCTAAAGACCAGCAACCACTCCACCCTTGATTGGATCCTAGTCTCTAACCCAGCCAACATCCAAGCAGCTGGCGTGATGTCTGATGCCCTGAGTGATCACTCCCCCACTTTCTGCATCTGGAAAAACAGGCCCCCTAGGATTCCCCCTAGGCTCATAGCTGCCTGGGACTTCTCTCACTTCTCCACTGAGGCCTTCCAGAACTCACTGAGAAATGCCAGTTGGGCGCCACTAAGGATACTAGGCAGTATTGATGAAGCTGCCCAGTACTTCCCGCATACTTTCACTATGGTAGCCAATCTCCACGCTCTGATAAGGAAACGACGGGCGAAAGGTCAGTGTCATAGATGGATACTGCGTGAGCTGAAATCCCTAATGATAATCAGAGACAAAGCCTGGAAAAAGGCCAGGTGCTCCGCAACCCCTGCTGACCTCGTCGACTATAGGTCCGTGCAGAACCAGTGCAAGAAAGTCTCAAAATCTGCCAAAAGTGAGTTCATCAAAACCCTTCAGCGGGATACCTTGTCAGACCACAAGTCCTTTTGGACCAGCATTAATTCCCTGTTAAAAGGTACAAGTAAACCTCAGCAGGGCAATATAACCTGTAACGGGAAAACCTTAACCGATGGAGGTGAGGCTGCCATTGCATTCAACAGCTTCTTCACGGACCTGGGCACTCTCAGAAACGGCCACCAACACCATAACCAGGGTCTCCCAATTACTGAAACGCAGGACCCACAGACCCCCACTTTCACCTAAGGACCATGTGCATCAAAGAAGTGCTGTCCCTCCTGCAATCTTTAAAACCCACGGGTTCACCAGGATCTGATGGGCTGGACCCTTGGCTGCTCAAGGCTGCTGCCCCCACCATAGCCTTACCTGACACCCTGCTAATAAACAGATCCCTGAAGGAGAGAGTAGTCCCCAAAACCTGGAAGCAGGCCCATGTGGTCCCAATCCACAAGCGTGGATCTAGAGATACAACTGGCCATTACAGACCCATCTCTATTCTTTGCCACCTTGCAAAGATCCAGGGGCAGCTCGTGTATGGCCAACTAAGGGATTACCTTGAAGCCAACCGGCTCCTGCCCCCAACACAACATGGCTTCCAACAAAAGCACGGGACTGATACAGCCCTCATCAGGTTTACCTCTGATGTCCTGGCAGTCTTGGATAAGGGCACCCCCATGGGGGCAGTCTTTATAGATCTGACCAAGGCCTTCGACCTGGTAGACCACCCACTCTTGCTAGCTAAGCGGAGTACATTTGGACTGGATCAACACTCTCTGAACTGGTTCTGCAACTACCTGACTGGCCGATCCCAGCAGGTCAAATGGAGAGGTGCAACCTCCATCCCTCTACCTTTAAAAGAGGGGGTACCTCAAGGATCCATCCTGGGCCCTCTCCTGTTCATCAATGAGCTCCACCACCACTGTGGCAGCAGCTCCATGGTGCAGTAAGCTGATGATGCAGTACTCTACAGAACTGCGTCGCACCTGGACGATCTCAGACCCCTGCTCCAGTCAGACCTCACCCAAGCAAAACTTGGCTGGTCGAGAATTGCCTGGTCCTTAACCCAAGCAAGATCAAAGCACTCCTGTTTGGTCCAAAATCCTTGGGTCCCCCCCGGGCACATCTTCTGCCATTGGTCACTACGACTGGCTCCACAATCGAGGTGGTCCAATCCTTCAGATACCTGGGTCTTACTCTAGACCAGGGACTCACCCTAAAGCCTCATATGGATCTGGTGACAAAAAATATCCAAAAACTCGGGCTGCTCTACCGTCTAAGCACCAAAATGATACCTGAGACAAGACTGGCAATCTCTCAGAGTGTCCTCCTACCTACTCTTATCTATGCTGCCCCAACCCTACTCTGCATTGCAAAGCTTGACCAGGGCAGACTGCAGGCCTTGTACCACAAAATCGCATGATTCACCACAAAAGCCCATCCAAGGACCCACCACTGTGAAGTCCTCACCTCACTCAAATGGCCCACCCTGAACCTTAGGCTCCAGTACCCTCTGTTAAGCTGGACCTATAAGCTTCTCTCTCCGATGATCCTCCCGCAGGGCTCATCGGGCTACTTGGCCCAAAGTGGTCCAGCAGGCCTCTCCGCACTTCGGGCAAAACACTACTAGAAGTGCCCAGGACCAGATCCGCAGCAGGTAGTAAATCATTTGCCCACATAGCCCCTACACTGTGGAATAAGCTCCCCTGTCAACTCCAGGAAGCCCCCTCCCTAGCGACTTTTCAGACGGGACTACGCGCACACCTCCTAAACCACAGCTCCTGCTCCTGAAGGATAGCTAAACCCACCCTCTATAGTCAGGCTACAAAAAGTCTACCTTGCCCTAACTGGCATTAAGCTGCCACAGTTGAGTTTGTGTATAAAACTGGTCTTTACCAATGTAACCCCATACTTGACGCCCTATACTGAACTACTTGTATATGACCTTGTACTACCTGACTGTACTTCTACAACCTCTCATATGCTAACTTTACCATATGTCCTACTCTGTACTGATTATGTCCTATATTGTAGTGTCTGTATAGTTAGTTGTACTGCTTGCTTATAATGCTTGTTTGGTCTATTGTACTATGTATACTATGTGTTTATACTTCTCGACCTATTGCCCTAAGCCTAGCAGGATTCATTTCTGTTGTGCCGCTTGTCACTGTCTTCTGTTGTGAAAATTGTATTCTGTCATTGAACTTCCTGTATGCAGTGTCCTACACTGCATTATCTGATTGTACCTGCTCAGTTCTATGTAACTAACTCCGGGTCGCCCCTGAAAAGGGACCTTCGGGGCCCAGTGGGCCTACCCGGTTACCAAAATTTAATAAATAAATAATAAATAAAATGTTGTCAGTGTCATGCAAAGATCATGTATAATATTGAAGAACACTGTCATATTTCCAGATACATACTTGGGTAGGCATTTCAAAGGTCTCTGTCAAAATCAATTCACAAGTTATATTTCCAGATACATACTTTAGGTAGAATTTTCAAAAGTATCTGTTCTAGATCTGTCTGCCCCTCTTATCTTGCAACTATATCCAGTGGAGCTGCTTAACCATCTGCAAGATGGTCAAACAGTTGCATCCATGTGTCCAGTTTGCATAAACAATGATGTAAATTCAATTTGCATCATTTTGTTATACCAATTGATGCAAATAGGCACACTTTTTGCACATAGGGTGGGCAAATGCAGACATAATTGCCTGAATGCAGCTGAAAATTATATCTATGTCCACCCTTTTGAAAATCATTCCTGTCTGTTTACAAAATGAAGTTTGCTATTTCAAATCTTTATTGATGCATTGTGCTATGATCCATGTTAATTTAGAATTTGTATTGGGTTTTCTAAACTAGTAGAAAAAAAAAATACTTAAAGTCCATTTTGATCAAAATGTTCCAAAACTACAAAAAAAGCCATCAATATTTGTGTATAGCACTATTGAAAATACTGATGCTCAGTGCAGACCCTTGTCAAGCAAGCCATCATTACCAGCATTCAGGACCAGGCCTCCCCAGCCTTCCCTGAGCTGCTGTTTCATTAGACACCTGCTGCAAAATGTCAGCAGTTCAAAAGACAGTGTGTGTGTGGGGGAGTGGACACAAGGCACAGCATCTCTTTGCATTTCTCAATTTAAAAATGTTTTTAGAAACCTTAATAAATGATGTTTAACATAATGGTTTACCTCTGATAAGGGCCCTTAGCATTGTTCTTAAATGTTACAGATCATGGGACACCTATTGACCAATCATAGTGTTTCTGTCCCCTTTGCATGAGCAAATCTTATTCTGTAAATAGTGCCTCACATGCAGATGACCTGGAAATGGCCACATTTGGCAGTGTTTTTTTTTTAATATATTTTTATGCATTACTGTTTGACCTTGATCAATAATGCACTAATATGGCTGCCACGCCCACTTGTACTGTTGTAGGAGATTTGAGTTGGTCTCACTTAAGTTATAAATAATTAGGGTAACAGAACAACTCACCTTCAGTTTGTAGTTCTCAAACTAAGATGTGCATGAGATCACTCTTACAACATTAAGCGTGGTGTCAGAAGACATAACATATCTGTGCCAGCATTAATATGGACTGCTGATTATAGTCTGTATGTGTGCGTGTGTCACTTCTGAGCTGACAAGCAAGAGTTCAGGACATTTAGAACACTTGGAGCAAGCGTACTGAAGAGGCAGTTTGCAGAAAGAGTAGTACATTGGACCTGGTGAAAAGATGCTACGGTGGGAGAAATCGGCAAATTGTTTTGTATTTATGCCTTGCTCCTAACCACACACATACTCTAAACCTCAGTCTCAATGCAAGGCCTCATCAGCATGCAAATCTATGTGCACGTCAGACTGACAAGGCTTTACAAGACCAGACACTGTGTTTTAAACAAACTTATACTCTGATTCTGTATACTATAGGCTGAGAATGACAAAATATAGACGTGTTTCATGCAATTGGAACTCTTCAGTGTACTGCAGCCATTAGCTGAGCAAAGTACCTAGTCAATCACAGCCTCAAGGCAACAGACATTTAGAATGCTCAGAGTAAGCATACTGAGTGAAAATCAAATAATTTTGATATTTCACAGATCCCTGTACTACTTGTCCTGTACACTCCGTCTTCAGTATGCTTATTCCAAATGTTTTAAATGTCTATTACCTTTGACTTGGTACCTAGCTGAGACAATGATTGCAGTGTGCTGAGGACAATACATGTGTCATCACTTTCCATTCTCAGCCTATGCTGGATCAGATGTACAAGCCTGTTCGAAGGGCATTGTTTGTTCTGGCAAAGCCTTGTCAGCCTGACTTGCACAAATATTTGCATACCCATGATGCTTTGCACTGGAATTCAGGATTCAGAGTATATGACTGTGGTGTGGAGAGATGCAAAAAACAAAAAAACAAACAAGCAGGGGTGCACTTAATATTCTGAGGGGTAGTCAAAACCTCCATATATCCACATTCGGAAGCCGTTCCTGCTTTCTGGAAGTCCATCTACAGTACTTCTCAGATGCCAAATTTGGATCATCAACATTTAAACACCTGGTGCCAGATTTTCAAAGCTCTGCATTTGCCTTGCTCTCAGACCAATTGTTAAAGGAAATGGCAGGACCCAATGTGCCCGGGAACAATTTTCCAAAGATGGACACAGAGACTCCTAGAACTTGACCTTACACCACTGGTTAGGGGAGCTGGTGTCTATGTCAGCTATGTACATCATCTTTTGGTCTAGCTGATCTGACAATGAATAGTGTTGCAACTGGGATGCATTTTCGAAAATAGCACCCATGATGTCCAGACTGGCATCAGGATACAGCAGATGCGAACACATCTCAGAGGTGTTTCTGCATCCTGGAGATGGAAAACTGCACCTCCTTTCTTCCAGAAAAGTCAACCATTTGTGGCTTCCATATCTCAAACTGAAAATCATCAAATTTAGTTTTTTTCTCTTTTTAGAGTGTGATGGCTTTAACTTTCATTTCAAAGCTTGTGAGAGCTGCTGTTCAAACTAGCACAGGCCTGGTTGTAAATTTCACTTAAGGGCTTTGATGTTAACCCAACCTCTGCTAAAATAAACATACCATAGTAACGGACATTTTAAAACTAGTCAAGACTGGTTCCCTAATGGATGCTGGGAGACAAAGAGTTTGGAATCTGTGATGTCAGAGTGACATACTAGATGATGCATACTGGGGAGAGAGTTTTTTTTTAATCTCTGATCAGAGTTTTGGGGCAGTCAGGCAGAGGACAGGGAAGAAATTGGTAAACTAAACCTTGTCGAGAGTGAGATCAAGAGAGAGAGAGAGAAAGAGTTAGAGTTATTCTATGTGAATTCTGATGAAAACAAGTTTATTTTCCTTTTCTGTAGAATTACTGATCCCTACAGTTTGTTGTAATATCCTGTAGAATCTGTGTGGTGTCAGCGTGGCTCAGTTGGTAGCACATCTTCCTCTAGATCTGTAGGTTGTGGGTTCTCGTCCCACACTGGGATTGGGCTTGCACCTTTAAAAAAAAAAAAATCGCTGGCATCTGAGTGCGTATGGGGGGGGTGCTGTACTGCTGGGGTGTGCCATCCTTTGCATGAGTCATTAAACTAAGGTCCCTTCTACCCATCCTGGCATTGTCTGGGTGGAAGTAAAAGAACCCAGGGCACTCTTCGCAAAGAGTAAGGGACATTCCTGGTGTCCTGGCCAACATTCCCCTTCCCATAAACCGGTTCATGCAATTGTTCAGGCTGTGTGTAGGTGATGATGTGCGATATGGCTGCCACCACACATTCGGTCACTTCACTACCAGTCTAGCAGTGCTTGTAAAGTGCTTTGGGATACACTGTGTATGAAAAGCGCTATATAAATGCTGATTCTTCTTCTTCTAGTAATCTTGAAATATTAAAAATATTTTTCGATCTAGATGTTACTCAGAAAACAAGAACATTGTGGGAACGGGATTCGGGGTTGCCTACATCTGATGAAAATTGGGCAACGGTGCTAGGTCTCCACAGGAAATCTTAATATGTAATAAATATAAAGAGTCTTATTATAAATTTATTCATAGATTATATTGCCCACCTATTTTTGTGCATAAGTTTAACCCTGCAGTCTCCCCCATGTGTGGGAGGTGTGCCACTGCATTAGGAACCTACTTTAACTGTTTTTGGGAGTGCCCCTTTTTGCAGGATTTTTGGCAAGCAGTGGCACGTGAGCTCTCGAATATAGTGGGGTGCCAGATGACTGTCTCCCCTGCTGAAGCTTTTCAGTATTAAGGATGAGGATGGAGGGAAATGGGTGGTGTTCCCTAGGTGGGTGAGGGCCTTGCTGATTTTGGCACACCACTGCATTCTTAATACGTGGGTCTCTGGGAGTAGGGCTATGGCTCTGCAGTGGTGTACCCTGGCATTACAGGCTCTGGCATCCGAAAGATTGTTGTTTGTGCCTAGAGATAAAGGGGGAACAGTTTGCCTGGACTTGGGAGCCTATCCTCTCTTCCTTATCCCCTGTGGAGGCACAGATAATGCATGAGGGCTGGGAGTCTTAGGATAATTGTAGGGGTGGTAGGTCAGCAGGCTCCCTGTGGTGTTGGTGGGGAGACCCCCTGGAGTGAAGGTTTGGGCTCAGATAGGGGTAGTATAGGAACATCTAGACTACTGTACAATATACATAGATGTATGTATATTTGTATGTATGTATGCATGCATGCGTGTGTGTATGTATGTACATACATATACTGTATATATTAATAATTACGATTGTATTTATGTAATAAATGCGAATGTTTTATCATAGGTCAACATATAGTTCTAATGTACTGGACCCTGATGTACATAGTTTTTGTTTTGATGAAGTTCCTGATTGTTTTTTTTCTGTCTGTGGTATGTGAGATGCATGTAGTATACAACATCTTTTCAATAAACAAATTATGCAAAAAAAAGATATATTATTTTTATATTTCACAGTCTGATTGAAACCTTTGAGGTACAGCTAACCAGTTTATAACTGACAAGAACTGTTTTTCTGCCCCTGAGGAAAAGTCTACCATTACCAGATACTATTTCCAAGGTAGGGTGTTCTCAGCTGTTACAGAGTGGGGTGAGTCATGTGACCTTAAGCAAGGAGCACTGTACTGTGTGAGCAGTGACTCTGGAGGGACGCAAACCTGGAGACTCCCTTAAAGAGTGTCTAAGCTGAGTGGTGGCAGCTACTGGAGCATTGGGGAATCTGGTAAAAGTGATACAGGCCGAGTCTGGGAAGGACAAGTCTGTGACAAACTGGAGGCAGCATATGGGATCTGAAAGAGTTGTCAGTATAAGGGTTAACTGTCCAGTCACAGAACAGGATATATAAGGGGAACAGTATATTCTACCTGCTTTTTTTATTTGTTTAGCAAGACTAGAAAGATAAAAGGCATTATGTCTAAATCATATAAAAAATGCTCACTGCTAGAACTACAGCAGCTGTGCCGATACAGAGAACTGGTCTATGAGAAGGGCCGCACATGGGAGCAACTTATAACCATCCTCCAAAAATGTGACCAAGAAAACCAGCTAAAAGGCGTCATAATAGAGGTATTGGACAATGCAGAGGTGCCAGAATCTGTGACTGGGGCAGCAGTGCAAGCAGACCAGTTACAGATGTTGCAGCTGCAGCTTGCCATGCTTAAGCACCAGGCTGAGGAGAGAGAGAGAGAGAGAGAGAGAGAGAGAGAGGAGCGAGAGAGAAGGAGCAAGAGCGAGAGAGAAAGAGACAGAGCAAGAGAAAGAGAGAGAGCAAGAGAGAGAGAGAGAGAGAAAGAGCGAGAGAGAGAGAAAGAGAGAGAGCAAGAGCGAGTGAGAGAGAGAGAGAGAAAGAGAGAGAGAAAGAGCAAGAGAGAGAGAGAAAGAGAGAGTCAGAGAAAGAGCGAGAGAGAGAGAGAATGAGAGAGAGCAAGAGGAGAGAGAGAGAGAGAAAGAAAGAAAGAAAGAAAGCAAGCCAGCACCAGATCAAGGAGGAACTGCGAAAGGTGGAGGAGCAAGAGAAAAAGTGCCAGCTCCAATAGAAAAAGCCCCAGCACCAGACTGAGGAGGAAAGACAAAAGGCAGAGGTGGAACTGTGAAAGGCTGAGGAGCAAGAGAAAGAGTGCCAACGTGAACTCCAGATGAAAAAGCTTGAGCACAAAAGTCAGATGGAGATGCAGCACCAGAGAACATCACAAGAACCTGTGAGTACTGGCATTTATTTATTTAGTTTTTGTTGACCAGGAAAAGAGGACTAGACAATTCTGTCTATTTTCAGCCTCATCCCGGGGGAGGGGGATACAGATGGATGCCAACTGACGTTGAACCACATTAAGCTGTTGGTGGTATTTTTAGTGAATGGGGGTAAATTTGGCCATGACACTGGGGAAATTCCCCAAATTGCCTGTAGGGGAATTGCTGGCCATCTCCCAAGATGGCCACATTGAGTGAGGTGCTGGAAGGAATGGATGTGTCTGAGGCAGAGGAGCTTGCATCCCCCTCTGTCCTCTTAACATAGGGGCTGAAGAATTGGTAGTTGATGGAGTAGAAACAATTGAAAAGGAAATAGGAGATATTTTCCTTTCAAACAGAAGCATGAGTATGGATCCTAATAATTTGACTAACCTTACTGAAAAAGATTCTGCAACCCAGAGCAGTCTCCCAAAAGCAAACCCAAGAATGGAGGTTATTTCTAAGCTGGTGGAGGAGGAATGACATGCATAGTACACAGCAATCTGAGGAGCCACTTGACAATGGGCTTGGCCTGACTGACAACTCAGGCAATGACGCACTATCATCAAAGGGACCAGCTGCTCGCTCTGAACACCAGAAGCTGGCACTAAAGGTAAAAACTGTTCCTTTACTTTTACATGATAAAGTAGCGGCTGGCAGCAAAAACACTCAGAGTGTGTGCCTAGAGCCACAAGAAGCAGACTGTAATATTTTACCTGGGAACATGAATAATATGAAACAGACTGAGCCCTGTTTTCAACAAACAAATCTTTACATGCACCAAAGTACTGTTCTGGGGGAAAAGTCAACAACGAAAATGGTCTCTGCCTCTACTAACATTAGTCCTGAGATACAAACTCCCCTCACTACAAAAGCAGACAGCACAAGCACCACTGGTGCTTCACATCTTCCAAATGAGGCTGTTACTGTGCTTCAATTGGACCCGCAGAATCAGGCGGGTATTACAACTTATTTGTTTTCTGTATGAACCCCAAACCTCAAAACCCTCTCAAAAGAGGAAAAGAAATACAAAAGAGCAGCAACCACAGCTAAAAGAAACATTCTCCTCACTTCTCTAGAATTAAGTGAGGATTCTGCTGAAGATGTTCCTTTTCATCAAAAGGATCAGCCACAGGCCTAATCCACCTCAGTCATACAAAATGTGTTTTCATTAAAGCCCTTCAGTATGGACTCCTTTGCACAGTGGTCCCCTGAAAAAGCACTTCTAGAAGTAGGATGGAAGAAAATGCCAGATGGGCAGTGACTCCCAGACCCTGAATGGACAAATGACCCTATTTCACAGGACTCTCCACCTGGAGTTGCTGGATAAGCTTTACGTTGTTTATCAGTCTGTGGAATTTAGGACAGGAGTGCTGACTTGTTTAATAGTGTTGTATGGTGTGGAGGAGCCATGGTGGAAGCTGAATATTCATTTATCTTTTCTACAGGCATTGTGAGCTTTCTGGAAGTTTCTGTCCTTCTCAGCCAGGATCAATTTACAGCTCATTGGGACTTAAGTACCAGGGTTTCTCACACAGCAGTACTGCAGAAACAGTTGGGGTCTGGCAGAGCTTGTCTGAACCTACTTTTGCTGAGCAGTTGGAGAAAGGATTTTAGTTGCTGGATAAGCTTTAAATTCTTTATCAGTCTGTGGACTTTAGGGCAGGAGTGCTGACTTGTTTAATACAGTGTGTGTGTGTGTGTGTGTGTGTGTGGCACCTTCCTCTGGAGGAGGTTGCAGTGCTTGGAGGTGCAGTGAGGGGCAGACACAGGGCAGATACACGCTAGAGAGAGAGTCGGGTGTGGGCCCTAATCCCACCCTCCCCCAACCCTTCCTCCCCAGAGCACAGCTCATTTAAAGGGGAACAGCTGACCTGCAATTGGAGGAAGGGGCTTCAGGTGCAGCTCATGTAGTTCTATCTAATAATGCAGTCATGGGGCAGGGAAAATGCATAGGTAGGTCTCAAATACAGTAGGAGTACAGCATCCACAATGAATTGCTGATTAGTGTCCTAGGTGGATATTGTGGATGGCCTTCAACTGGAATATATCAGGTAAAATTTCTGTTAGAGGCTGGGCTAGGATTAGTTAATTCTACTTGCTGTAGGGATAGTTAGTGTGGAGAGGCTGTATCAGTAGTGTGGACCATGGGTAGGATTGTTGGGTGCAATGGTTGTGGGGCAGCAATGCGGATGAATATACTGTGGAGGCTGGGAGGGTGCCCAGTATGCCACAAAGCTAAGGAGGCTCGAGGAAGAGGTTCAATGGCTTGGCAGGGAGCTGGGGAAGTTGAGAGATGAGGGGAGGATTGCGTCGGTAGGAGGGCTGACATCTGAAAGTATTGTGGGGGCACCACAGAGAAGGAACAGTGGGTCAAGGGAGGGAGGAGGGGGCAAACTAGACAGGAAGCCAGCTGATGAAGGGTTGACTCTAGTAGGACCTAGAAAAAGAGGAGCAGCAGTAGGCAGGAGGAAGGAGAAAACACATAATAAGGCAAAGGGGATAGGGAACATGTTTGCTTTACTGGTAGCACCTGGGAAGGAGGATGCAGGAGGTGATTGCACAAGGGATAGCACTCACAAAGAAGAGGGAGTGAGGGGCATTACTAGTGGAGAGATTGAGCATGGTGTGGCAGGGGGAGGGATAATACTCAGAGAGGTGATGAGGGTGGTTGGCAGTCAAACAGGAGGAGGGGGAAGGGTCTTAATTGGGAGGGACAGGGGGGAAGACACAGGGGTATATGGTAAAAACACAGTCTTGAATGACTCCAAAAATGAGAACCTGGGTGGGGGGCTGGTGACGGGCACAAGGAAAGAGGAGGGGGTGTACTGGTGTTGGGGGCTCTATACTCAAGGGGATCAAATGGGGCAGCAAGGGGGAGAGGCACAGTCAGATATGGGTGGAGTCCATACCACAATTAAAGGCAGACATGGCTGGACAGGCAATCCTAAGGTGCATAAAGAGGGGTAAGAGGAAACCACACATTGTGGTACATGTGAGGACAAATGACATAGCGGGGGAAATGGTGGTGGTAACAAGGGAGAGGACTGAGGATTTGGGAAGGTTGTGTGAGGAGGCTGGGGAGTCTGGCCTTCTCTGAAGTGCTCCCAGTACCCTACGCAAGCACGGTGAGAAAGGAGAGGAGAGGATTAGAGAGTTGAACACGTGGTTGGTAGAATGGTGTCAGACTAAGGGGTATGGGGTTGTGGGTGGCTGTGGCAGTACCTGGGATAATAAACTGTTTGCAAGGGATAGGCTGCACCTGAGTGGGGAGGGGAAGGAGGTATTAAAGCAAGGACTGGGGAGGTATATTGCAACAAGGGTGTATTTAAACTAGATGGGGGGTGGCAAGTGGACAGCAGGTAGGTGGGTATCCAATAGAGTGGAGTCACAACCTGCCCCCCAGGCTAGCAGAGAAGGACTTGGGGTGGCCAGAAAAGGAGGGAGTAGAAGGGAGGAGATGGAGGCTAGTGAAGGGAAGGGGGCATTATGGAGGGCGGTCTCATTGAATGCAAGAAGCCTAGGAAACAAATCTGCTGAGCTGCAGGCACTCTTAGCAGTGTGGAGGTTGGATATTGCAGCTGTCACAGAAACGTGGGCAACTGAGCATCGGGACTGGGATCTGGCAATCCCAGGATACAAATTATACAGGAAGGACCATAAGGAGGGAGGGGGTGGGGTGGCAGTCTATGTGAGGACAGGATCAAATGCACAAGGGACGAGGGAGAAGAAAGGAGAACAGAGGCAATCTGGCTGCAGTTCCTAGACTCAAGGGGCAGGAAAGTGAGGTTTGGGGTGGTATACAGGCTGCCATCCCAGTCTGAGGAGCTTGACAAGGAGTTAGCCGGACAAATCAAAAAGATATGTAGAAAAGGGAAGGTGGTCAGTGGGGGATTTCAACTTGCCGGGGGTTGACTGGAGAATTCCGGTCACCTCCAATGCTAGGGAGCAAGTGCTCCTGGACGTGATCCAGGAGGGTTTCCTGACACAGTTGGTTAATGTACCTACTAGGCTAAAGAACACTTTAGATCTGGTATTGTCAAATGGGGAGGCAGTGAGGAAAATAAAGATAGAGGATTCATTAGCCGACAACGATCACCAAATGGTGTGGTTTAATATCATGATGAGTGGGGAGCCAGAGAAATCAGTTACTCGGGTGGTAAACTTCAGGGGGGTGGACTTTGGGAGGATGTAGGAAGTACTGAAAGGGAAACTGGAGGGCATAAGGCAGGGGATGGACGTGAAGCAGAAATGAGATATTATTAAACGGGGGGGGGGGGTTGCAGAGGCAACAGAAGCCTGCACCAAGGCACAGAGTAAGAGGAGCAGAGCAATAAAACCATGCTGGTTGAACAGCGAGGTTGTGGAGATGGTGAGGGCAAAATGAGTGGCGCACCAGAGGTTTAGGAGGATGGGAAAGGAAGTGGACAGGGAAGAATATGCAAGATGGTCCAGGGAGGTGACTAGAAAAGTGAGAGAAGCCAAGGCTCAGAGGGATCTGAGATTAGCACAGGGAATTAATGGGGGGTGGGGAGAAAGAATTTTTCAGATACGTCAGGGAGAAGAGGAAGTGCAAGGAGACAATAGTGAGGATAAAATGGGGGTGGGGAGTGAACGGAAAAGGGGGAGAAGCAGGCAGAAGCACTGAATGAACACTTTTGCTCAGTGTTCATGGAAGAAGGGGGTGGGAGGAGGAGAGGTGACAGATGGAAGAATTGAGGCAAGTAGAGTCCTAAAGAGACTGAGGGCACTGAAGGTAGACAAAGCACCAGGGCCAGATGGTATCCACCCCAGGGTGCTGAGGGAGATGGCGGAGGTGTTGGCGGATCCACTGGTAGAACTGTACAGCACCTCACTGGAGTCAGGTTATGTGCCACTGGACTGGAGGATGGCACATGTAGTACCATTACACAACAGTGGGCCAAGGGATGAACCAGGTAATTATCCAGAAAGTGTCACCTCCATAGTGTGCAAACTCATGGAAATTATACTAAAGGAAAGACTGGTGTCGTACCTGGAAGACAATGGCCTCCAGGATGTGAGGCAGCATGGGTTTGTTTCAGGGAAGTCTTGTCAAACCAACCTCATACAATATCATGACTGGGCGACAGGTGAGCTGGATAAGGGTCGTGCAATGGATGTTCTTTACTTGGACTTCAGCAAGGCCTTCGATTCAGTGCCTCATGGACGGCTTGGGGAGAAGCTAACTGGTGTAGGGGTAGGGGCAAAAATGATGAACTGGATTACAAGCTGGCTGAGTGGCAAGCTGCAACAGGTGGTGGTGAGAGGGGAGCTCTCAACTCCAAGGCCGGGGATGAGTGGGGTGCCACAGGGCTTTGTGTTGGGACCAGTATTGTTTGGGCTCTTCATATCAGACATTGCACATGGGGTGGTGAGCAAGGTAAGTCTGTTCACTGACGACAGCAAAATTGGAGCAGTGGTGGATGGAGAGGAGGGATGGAAGCAGCTGCAGGGGGACCTACGCAAGCTAGAGGAGTGGTCAGAGAGGTGGCAGCTCAGGTTCAATGTAAAGAAGTGTAAGGTTATGCACTTTGGGGTGAAGAACCCAAGGAGAGAATACTGGCTGGGGGGGGGGGGTAAGCTGGGGATCACTGAGGAGGAAAAGGACCTGGGGGTAATGATAACAGGGACCATGAACAACACTGCCCAGTGCAGGAGAGTGGCTGCATAAGTGAACAAAATGCTGGGCTGCATAGCAAGGGGGTTTTCATCCAGGCGAAGAGAGGTGATCTTGTCCCTCTACAGGTCACTGGTAAGGCCGCACTTTAAAGTATTGTGTGCAGTTTTGGAGGCCATACCTAAAGCGTGATATCAGGCTACTGGAAGGGGTGCAGAGGAGGGCAACAAAGATGATATGTGGAATGGAGGGGAGAGACTATGACAGCAGGCTGGGAGACCTGAATATGTACACCCTGGAGGATAGAAGGGATGGGGGGGGACATGATAGAGACATTCAAGTATCTGAGGAGAATCAATAAGGATGGGGCAGATGGGGTCTTTAAGTTAAGGAGGGAGGTCACCAGGGGATAAGAATGAGGGAGATTTAGGAAGGAAATGAGGAGACATTATTTCACAGAGAGGGTGGTAGCAAAATGGAATGCCTACCAGAATGAGTGGTATCATGTAAATCTGTGAACAGCTTCAAAAGGGCATGGGACAGGGAACAGGGGAGAGTGAGGGTGGGGGAGGTGGGGGGTGGCATGGGATGACAAAGGGGAGGGGGGTGTGGCAGCTGCTAACTAGGGGTGTTGGCTGCACACTCGAGCAGACTTAGATAGACTGGGTGGTCTGTTTCTGCTGGCACATTCATATGTTCATATGTTCGTATGTATAGCTCCAGGTACCTACAACTATGCCTGAATCTACAAACTTTTCAGACATTAAAAAGTCTTTGGGCAACCCAGAACCAAGCATGAAAGGACCTGCAAAAACTGTTTCAAATAGTAACGGGACACCAGGGGCTACGGCTGGCATTGTACCCCCCCCCCCGGCTTTAAAAAACAACTGGAAATAACCGGGTGTGCCCTCAAAATGAAAACATAGATGGCACAGAGGCTAGAAAGTCAGAGGATCCTCCTTTTCAGAGGCCACTGGTGTCAGAACTATTTTCCAGGTCAAAAAAAGAGGCAGCTCCTAGGAGAAATGCTGTAAGAATACTGTATAAGGGTAGTATGGAAATTAGACCTGATAGGCAGTATGTGCGTGTGTGTGTGTGTGTGTGTGTGTGTGTGTGTGTGTGTGGGAGGGGGTCACTACATAAAGAATCACTCCATTTTTCACCGAAGGGGATCTTTGCTTTTATAAATATTTCTGGCAAGGACAATTTTGATGTCAGCTTTAGGTCCTCCTATGCTTTAGAAAAGTTTTGGCACAGGTATAACAAGGTAAAGTTCTCGCCATTATGGTCACCCTTTTTAGTCATCCCACTCACTAAACCATTGATTAAATTTGTGACAGTCATGTTCAGAAATGAGGGGGTTCATGTGGATGACATCACATACTAGCTGTCACAAAAATGTGACGTACTGAGTACCCCTGAGGCCATCCTTGACTCAGAGCTCTTTTAGATAGGTGATTGGAAGTACAAGGTCAAACTTCATCAAAATGAGAATGAGATAGAGCACATCCCCAATTCCTTCCAGCTAGGTAAAGATAGGGGTGTGTTTTTACGCAGGTCAACCGTGAGCTTGCTATAAGTGTGGGTCTCGTACCCACCTTGCTAATGTTTGTAATAGGCCAAGGTGCGATAACTGTGGGGAGGTAGGCCACATTAGTCATCAGTGTGCCAACTTAACAAAATGTGACCTCTGTGTGAAGAGATGGGCCACTCCTTCCCTGAATGCCCATGAGCGTCCAAGAATAAGGCATCTGTCATCAGGCCAGAATTACTCATTCAGAAAGCTCAGGATACAGCCTCTACCCTCCCCCCCCCCAGATCACGGCATGTCAGAACCTGACCTTCCTACCCCCCCACAACCCCAACCACAAGAAGGAAACCAGGAAGAAGGGAAGTCACACCTGAGGAACCTGAAGAAGCTGGAGGACAGGTGGTTGCCAGCCAGCTCAGTCAGGATGACTTTACCCCAGTCTGTTACCATGATACCCCAGACAGGCCATAGGATGGAACAGTGGATCCCCCCTCCCAAACTGGCACCTCTTCACAGGAAACTGGTGACTAGGAACTCAAAACCCCTACCCTCACCTCCAGAACCTCCAGACATAGTGACAAAGAACTCATATGCAGCTCTAGCTACTCCTTGGGGGGGGATTCAGACATGGATACTGGGGATACTGAGAACCTGACACAAAACCCTGAGAATAATACAGATTCCCTGGGTAATGAAAAGAAGAAAAAGAAAAGAAAGAAAAAGAGCCTCTGACCTAATCTGATCCATGGCTAACCTTCACCTAGGGTCTCTGAATTGCTGCAGCATAACTTAACACTATTAAAAGACAGGCCATATTTCAATATATCCACAAAAATAAACTAGATATCTCCCCGCTACAGGAAACCTGGATATTTTCAATAGATAAGGTTAGAACATTCCAGGCAGAATGGATTTGGGGGCCCTCATTTTGGTCCTTTGGACCAGATAAAGCAGAGGGTGTAGGGATTGTGTTCAGTTCTTTTGCCTTTTCTCTAACAAAACACATAGACTTGATTCCTGGGCATCTATTTATCGTAGATGGTAAATGGAAGCAGAGCTTGTATAGATTCATTACTATATACGGGCCACAGTCTAAGGCAAAAAGACTGTCTTTAATATCTCAGTTGCAGCCTTACCTGTATACCACTTCTTACATCATTTTAGGGGGTGATTTCAATTGTGATCTCCCCAAATCTGCGAAGTCTCTTGAAGGGAAGAAAAATTATTGTGACACAAATGCCCTTAAAAATGCATCGATCAGGTGGATTTGATAAACTGCTTCCAGTTTTTGGGACAAGGACCATCCTACACATAGAAGAGAGGAAAACGAACCTCAACTATAGATCGCATTTTTATTTCAAAAAATCTATCCCAACCCCACTTCACAATCTGCCTTATTGAATTCTTTGATCACTTCAATCAATCAATCAATCAATCAATCAATCAAGTCTTTATTTAAACAGGAGTTCATCGTTGAGCAGAAGCTCATTTGCAAGATGGACCTGGGTGGAGCATGAACAATTGTATACACAGGTCAACACAGGTATTTACAAGGCAATACAGATAATACTCTTTACAGAGAGGAAGAAAAAGAAGTTCATATGTACATAGAATTATACAGATATTGTACAGATTACATGGTATTTACATACATAGAAGTGTCTATAGGGAAGATAAAGCAGGTTATCTAAGGTTGCAGGAGGAAGTAACGGAAGAAAAAAATAAAAATAAAAATATACACCAGGTAGAGGTGAAGGTAGCGGGGAAGAGAGGGAGGGAAGTAGGGGGAGAAAGGCTAGGAGGGCACGGTGCACAGAAAGGAGTTGGTAAAGCTGGATGTAGAGAAGGTGGATGGAGAAAAGGAGTATGTGTGAGCCCCGGGATTGAATGCTATAAAGTACGGGGCATGGTAGGATGTCACAACCCAGGGTAGTGAGCTCCTATCTGAGGTTGGGAAAGGAAGAATAAGGGGATGGATGGGCCTAGTGTTGATAAGACAGGGGGATAAGAGAGAGAACAATTAGGCTGGTGAGGAGCAAGCTGGGTGGGTCAGTACTTAAAATTGGGTCTAGGCGTGGCTATATACCAGTACTGGGTCTCAGTGTGTGAAGCAGTTACATACTTCTCTGATTATACGGAAATAAAGTATCTTGAAAGCATTTATACCGATTAGAGTGCTTAATTTGAGGGTTTTTTGTAGATCGTTCCATACCACTTGATACCACAGGTGTACTTTCAGTCCCTTCCCTCCTTAAAGAAGAAGAATACTAGAAGGAGATTAAATACTTCCATTTTATCTTACCCTTATATAAAAGGAAAAATCTTGTCCCTCTTATAAGGGCTTCAGTGAGTGACCTGTATGAGCATTTAGGAGAATGGTGGGCAGATACTAAACAAGACATAACTGCATGTTTTCAAAGTTTTGGGAAAAATGCAGAAAGGGAGAAATAATTTTAGTATTTGAAACTAAGGAATCAACTACAGTACCTATATACTCTAGATGCCACTTCTAGACAAAATTATGACTCCCAGATTGACAAAACTGAGCAGGAAATGAAGTCCTCTCAGTATGATAGAGCAAAAACTAAGAGGGCAGAATTACAACATGGAACCCAAAAAATTCCCCATAGGAGGCCCTTTTGAGGCTTGCAAAACCAGGAAAGATACTATGGTCCTCCGGTGTCTAATAGATGAAAATGGGAAAGTTATTGAAACTGAAGAAGGATTATACCAAGAAATAACAAAACTAATACAATCCCACACCATGGCAAACCCACCCCAGTCCAAAACTATACAACAAGATAGAGATTCAGACTACAATAGAGGGGCTGCAAGACCTTAATTCACCTATAGGGGCTGAAGAAATAGAAATAATAATAAAGAACTTGAAATTAGGCATGTCTCCCAGTCTGGATGGACTACCTTATGAATTCTATAAAACCTTTGCAAAAGAACTTGCCTTATGCCTTCAGATAGTTTACACATATTTTTGTAGTAGCAAATGTGTTCCTTCCTTTTTACATCAAGACTTCTTATATTCCTGTTTAAACCCAGAGACAGGAAGAACATCTCAAATTGTAGACCCATTATCATGTTAAATTCGGATTTTAAGATTTTATCACAGTTATTGAACATGATATTAAGGGGTACTGCAAACAAACTCATACACGTAACACAATTCTGTGGATTACCAGACAGAAAGCTACAACGTGCCCTGATGATAATTAGAGACATCATTGAATATTATTTTTTGAACAAAACAAATGGATATATCATCTACCTAGACCAATGCAAAGCATTTGATTAGGTACATCACCCTTTCCTATTTCTGACTCTCCAGCACTATGACATCCCAAAGGAATTCATAGAATGGATCCAATTACTATATTCCTCAGCTACTGTCCACCCAATTATTAAAGGAAACATTACTAGGAATATACTAATAGAAACAGAAGTAAGGAAAAAAAGTCTCTACACAAAAGAGTCATTTGGGGGCGCAATAGAATAACGACAGAGAACACTGTAATTCTTCTCCAAAATAAACTTTATTCATATTTCTTTAAGGCCCATTACACAACATTTCACCTACACCATGTATACTTCAGCAGGAGGTGCCCCTTAATATCCTATTAAATATACAAATATACAAATCAGCAATACTGTCCATGATACAGTTTATACAATCCATTATTTAAAAAAAAATTTTTCTTTATGCAGTACCTCTCACTTCATAAGGAGCTCCTCTAATACTTAATCTCAAACAGTTTTTTACTTAATAGAATACCTAAAAAGTTATACACACTATTTATAAGAAGAAAACATTCCTTAAAAAACTACTGAGAACACCTATTTTCCTTTTACTACTGACACACACCAACAGTACTTAATACAATTTATCAAAAGATGCTACCTATTATTTACACATTCATTATAGTCATAATGTGTTTTAAATAACAAATGAGAGAAACAGTTTCTAAATGTATTAACAACAACATCTATCCATTCAAAAGATTGAGGTTAACATCACATTCATAATGATCTCAGATAACCTAGAGACTTGTGTGCAAAACTTAGCAAACGTAATCTGAGAGAAGCACTTCTGACTCTTGTTCAAGGAAACATACCCCACTAACTGAAAAAAACCTCATGATATCCTGACATTATGGTTATTTAAATGTCTGATGAAACTACTCACAGCTTCCATTGAACAAAATATAGTACCTTAGAATACCTGCTGTTTCAAAAGCTCGGCTTCCCTTTGTACCATAAACATTTCCTTCTACATGGGGATAGATCAATCCTGGTTGTTATTTTAATAAAGACTTCCCTGTAAACACATATGATAGTTCTTTTAGTTTAGTATTCATTTTCTAATTTTAGTATATAATCTGCCTCTTTTATATTTATACTGTTCTATTCATACGTGACTTTACTAACTCACATATTACAACAATCACACTCATGTTATGGATCCCTTAGATTAACTTTATTCTTATATAAAATGTGTTAAATTTGAACACCATTTTACTATCGTTAACCTCATATACATTATTATATATACCAATGTTTTGGTACTAAATACTTTTGAAATATAGCCTGCCCACTAAATTCAAAGTAAGATCTTTATAGTACCTTTATATTTGCTGTTTCATTTTCCTGATTTAGCCTCTTTACCATTCAAGGGCTTCTTTCAAATCAAACCTGTATTAAAACAAGATTCTCAATAAATATCTATGAGCTGATGATACTAGCCAACTCATAAAGGCTAGAGAAAAACCCAGCAACCATCCAAAAAGCAACAACTTTAAGGTGCTTACCCTTACAGTTTGCTTCAGAATGCATCTCTAATTCTTTTACATGTTCTATCAAAGCTTCACAGGACATACTGTTTTGGCTGCCAGCATGAAATGAACTGTTTTTATATGGTAATCACGTATCCACATTTTTCTTAACAGGATCCTTGTGAAAATGTACTCCTAATTTGCTAAATTAGCCCATAACATGATTTTAACTATACCCTAACTCACAACAATAAAATCTGATTGTGGGGGGTACCTACTTAGGCTATTTAGGCATTTTTAATATCTGTGATTGGAACTATACTTTCAGCTGATATTTTATGAACTAATTTAGTCTTTTACTTTATCCTCTATTAACCAGACAAGCTCTAATATAAATTCATTCAAGGATCTCTAACCTAGACTAAACATTCTTGTCACTCATGCTTGGTCCAATAAACCTAAGCCATTAAGATATATTAAGTCTGTCTTTATTTGTTCTATTGTTGCTGATAAGCAACAATTGATGGCACTACACTAGGAAATCCTTCTGTATTGTCAAAGAGATCCATACTATAAAACTTACAGTCCCAATATTTGCAATAGAATTGACGCAGTGACTCAGACATTCTTCTGTGTATTATTTATATCAGTCTCCATAATTTAGGCAGAATATGCTAACATGGAAATCATGATAAACAGTCACCTAACACAATTCTACTCCACTTTAAAGTATAAATGTAACATTAAAGTGCCTGACCCATTATAAACATAATCACAAAAAGCAAATACAATCAAATGTATTTATGTACTTATAAATATTATATGACTACAAATATGTGGGGTATGCTTTAACAAAGAAATATTGAACTATAAACGTAGGCAGCAAAAAATAAAAAAACACTACACTATAATCATGCAGAAATGGCCTACAAGCAATGTAAGAAACAGAAGTGGAAGAAAGGGTGTGGAGGTGGGGGGGGGAGTACTGAAAAAAGTAGAAAACATAAATGGCAAAGAACCAAAAAATACAATGTACTGAATATAAATAACAAAAGCAAGCCAAGTCTATGTACAAACTATTTATAAAATAGAACATGTAGCAAAAAGCATCCTAGACTGAATCAAAATGTGAAAGAAATAAAAAACTGCAAACTGTACATTTGTATTTCTTTGCCTTTCGCCTACCACATCTACTCCAATTAATGTCTCTGTTTAGACCTATTTTTGGATCAAGGGCTTGCATTTCAAAAATCCACTTAGTCTCCACTTTCTCTAGTAAACTACTGAAGTGACCTCCTCTATCCTGTAGAATCGTGTAGATATACCACTTCTAGACCCCCAAATCTGAGGGATGCTCCTTTATGTCTAACCTCATTAAAATGTTCAGCCACTGGAGTGCTTGTCCTATTTCTAATGTTCGAGTTATGTTCCTGTATATGTTGCTTTAACATCCATGTATTCATTCCAATGTATATCTTATCACAAGGGCATTGTAGTGTCAGGAGGTCTAAACCTCACTTTCAGGTTCTTGGCAATACTGGGAATGCAAGTAATCACAGACACATTGCATAAGAGTAATAAACTCATTTATTACTACCAAAAAGGATAAAATCACAGTTGCCCTAAGCAGTTCTTCCCAATATGAACTGGGAGCCAGTGCTAAGCATTCCCTATACCTCAAGGTTTCTTTGTGTCTCTTGGGATCTCCGAGGTACAAGACTAGTGTATCACATTATATACCTATGATAATTACTATGGTTACTGTAGGATAGAAACATTTCTAGTTAGAGAGATGATCCCTATTGGCTAAATTAGAGGTGGCTCCACAGTCCAAGATAACATTATACAATTTTGTAATAGTCATCAGTTTGTGAACAAAAGATTTCTTATACAGAGTCTTACATAACTCAGTGTAGTAGTACAAATCACCAAAAGGTGGCAATGCTGACTTACGTATCATAATTATTCCAAGGACACAGGTGCCTTGGCATCTTACAAGTGAGAAATACACAGAAAATACATAGAAGAATATATGTATTAGCAAGCAAAGTGTATTACAACAGTATGCATACATATCCTGACAGCTACTCTTGCACGGTAGATGCCCTTAGCCCTATATGTTAGTATAACATATACTTAAGCACTAGCCATCTACAGTGTACTTCTGAGGGTACCAATTAGGGTGCAGGGATCTCATGTAACAGTAGGATGTAGACCATTCCAGCAGTGTCACATGTTATAAATTGTCTGCTACTGTACTCTCTGTTTGTGAATGGATGTTTATATGTGTTCTTTTTGCTGGTGTGACCACACACAGAACAATGCCCACATGGTGTCATACCTGAGCTTAGAGGGCCTAAGAGCAACTGCCCCTTGTGTAGGTTGCTTCCCCTGTGGGTGTATTGTATGCATCAACCTATCCTTTAAAGTTTGCACTCATTTGTCAGCTATCAGAGTAGGTTGTTGGAATAATCTACTGGTACTCCGATGGTTTTGCAATATTGCCCAATGTTTATACAATATGCACCTGATTGCACCCATCTTATGATTGTGTCTTGTACTAAACCCTATTTTTGCATCCTGGTCCATCCTATCTGAACCATGCAATGCCTGTATCTGTGTCACTTCTTGAATGCGTTTCCTGGCTCTATCTAATGTTTTCCTAGAATAGCCGCACTGTGCAAATCTATTAGTAGCTGCCTGTTGCTCAGTTTGGTAATCCTGTTCAGTACTACAATTTCTACACACTCTAAGAATTTGTGAGTATGGAATGCTTTCAACTAACTGGCAAGAATGAAAGCTTTGTGCATGCAGTATAGTATCCCTTGTAGTTTCTTTTCTGTACAGGGATATAATAAGTCCCTGTTCACCAAACTTAATCACAACATCTAGGTATGGTACAGACACAGCACTACTATTTAATATGAACTTTAGATGTTCTGTACAACTATTTAAGTTCTGATGAAAACCTTTCAGGTCCCTCTCTGTGCCCATCCATACCAAAAACAAATCATCTATATACCTTCTATAAAATGCTATATGATGGAAATATGGGTTTCCAGCAACATCTAGAATGTGTTTCATTTCAAAGGTATACATATAGGTATTGGCATAAGCCAGGGCCATGGTGGACCCCATGGCTGTCCCTTTGCTTTGTTCATAAAAATCTTTTTCAAACCTAAAATATTTCTTTTTTAATATGAAATCAGCAAGAAGTTACAAGGTCCTTGTTTTGGGATGGGCCAGAGGGGACCTAGTGTCTAGGAGACTTCCCATAGCTTTAATGCCATCATGATGGGGTATGGACATATAGAGATCCAATACATCAAAGGTGACTAAAAGAAGATTATGTTTTTCAGCTTCATTAATCTGAAAATTCTGCATAGTTCTAATAAAATGAGTCATATCTGTAATATACATGGAAGTGTTTTCAACTAAGGGTTGCAAGTGAAAATCGATGTAACTGGACACCGGTTCAAATAAGCTAGATATTCCTGAGACTATGGGATGGCCTGGAGGGTTATTTGCATTGTTATAAATTTTTGGAAGAGAGTAAAAAACCTGGAATTCTGGGATGTTTCTGCTGTAAAAATTCTCCTTCTCATTCTTTTGTGCTATTTGAAAGTACTAGATCTTCTATGATGTATAACAGTTCTCTTTGTAATACCTCTGTGGGATCTGAGTTTAGTTTCTTATGATTTTCATTTGCCAACAGTTTTAAACACATATTCCTATATTGGACATAGTCCATAATTACAATACCCCCTCCGTTGTCTGATGGCTTGATAATGATAGTCTCATCTTTCTGAAGTACATTAAGAACTCTTCTCTCATGTGAGGTAAGATTGTCTATAGGCAGTCTCCTGTCCTGTTCTGAAGTGAATTGTTCCTGTACTTCTTTTCTAACCAGGTCTGAATATATTTCTATGACTGGAGTTAAACCTGTTGGTGGATCATAAGAGGATTTGACATGTATTGCTTTTATTAAATCCTGTTTATACTTATCTCCCTGCTCTAGGTCACCAAATTGAGCTTTGAGTCTTAAAGATCTAAAAAAATTTGTAAGACTCCTTCTAATTCAAAGTTACTGACCGAACAAGTGGGTGCAAATAACAGTCCTTTAGACAAGATACCTTTCTCCACCTCCGTGAGTTGTCGGTTACTAATACTGAATATTGGAATTATCTCTGATAATTTCTCTGTTTGGGGCACACGTCTCTCCACCCTCTGCTTCATTCTGGTCCTCCACCCACTGCCCCTACCCCCTCTACATCATCTTCTGTGTGTGTGTTTCCTCTGATGTTGTATCTCTGCTCTCCGTATTCCATTCTGTCTTCCATTCTCAAAGTACCTGGAGATTCTCTGCTTTCCGCTGCCTGTTTGGAAAAATACTCCCCACTTTGTTCTTGTTCTTGTCTAGAATAGGGCATGGGTTATCACTTTCAGAATCAAGAGTAAGACAAGGTTGCCTCTTGAGGTCCCTCCTATATATTTTTCCCTCAAACCTTTTCTGAGTAAATTAAGCAGTTCATTAAACTGGCAAGGTTTGTCAGGGTCCTTAGGCCAACATGGGCTTAAAATCCAGGCTTATGCAGATGACATCTGTGTTTTTATGCCAGATACCCTACCACCCCCTGTCCTTTTAGAACAGCTTACAGAATATTCCAAGATGGCAAACTCAAAATTGAATGTGGGGAAATGTAGAGTTCTCTGTACTGGATCCCCATTTCAAGATGCTAGAATGATAAATGAGATCATGATTTCCCCAGAACCCCTTAAAATCCTTGGGATCCTGTTTGGACCCCAGAACCTACCACTAGACAATTGGGAAATAGTTTTACAAAAGATGGAAAACAAAGTCCAATGCTGAAAAAGTGGAAAACTATCCAAAATAAAAAGGGTACACATCATTAAGAGATTTATTATCCCCTGCTTATTGTATGTTGCTATGATCTTCTCCCTAAAATGGAGACAAGATTATATGCCTGTTTTTTTTAAATGGTTTGGGGGAGCAGGCTAAACTCTATAAAAAAGTGTTATACCTATCTATCGAAAGCCCAAGGAGGTCTGAGAATGATAGAGCCCTTAACTTTCTTTTATGCCCTTTTTATTTCTCAAATTATTAAAATAGGTTTAATACCAGCTGGTACATTACAACACATATGGTGTAGCATTATCTTATCTGTTTTTTTTTCCAGTTATGGAATAGTAATGACCCCCCCCCAAAAAAAAAGCTTTCTCCTCATATTATAGTTCCAGATTTTATTAAACCAGCACTACAAAAAATATATAAATGGAAACTGACAAAAACACAAATATGTCAACACTTTGGGCCTCACCTTTATAGCTACATTATGTCTCTACTGTACCTGACAGAATCAGATTTAAAAAATTGCCCCCCTATATTTAGGAATGGGGTATTGAAACAATTGAATGATGAACGAATTCCAGCTTATATGTGAGAAATCTTGTGGCTTTCAGCATATGGTAGACTGAATATAAGGGGTAACCTAAACATAAAGCCCAGGAAGAAAGAAATTGCCCCTATAACACCTGTCAGGCCATGGAAGAATCTATGGAGCATTTTCTTTTTTCATGTTCTTATGTAAAACCAGTATGGGCATATGTAGGGAAGAAATGGAAACTAGACTGGTTAAATAAATTAACATATGAAATGTTGATTCTAGGACATTGTCCACAACTTTAAAATAAATATGATTTAGGTAGTTTAACAGTTTTATTTTGTTCCCTGAAATTTTACCTATGGCAGGCTAGATGCAAATGGATCCTCCAACAGAAACTAATGCCTTACGAAACGTATAGTATCTTGGTAGAAGAAGCAATGACCACAGTTTATATTAAGGACAAATCTCTCCACTCTTCAGGTAAAGTAAGGAAATGGTGGAAAGGATTGTATATGTTTATTAAGTATAAGTAATTTGTGGATATATGGATAATTAATTTCTTACACAACTATTTAATTATGAGAGTAACCAATTATGAAAAAACGTATGATTGAAACAAGTTTAAATTAACTACAGGATAATAGTTATTGATTATGTGGTTACATGTGGAAAGAGCTCACCAGCAGCAGAAGGGGGGACCAGTGGCAGGAGTCGCTTCCTACGGCAGCAGGAGCAGTGAACGGCAGCAGTGGCCGGAGCTGCTCATAAGGGCAGCAGCAGGTTTTTCATCCAACCCGCTGACCCTGGCGCAGATTGTAAATGGTGCAAATTGTCAGGCTTCCAGAGGAGCCAGTCAGCGGAGGGAATGTCAGGGCTCCCAGAAGAGCCAATTAGAAAGCAGAGCACCTGCTTCAAACATTGGGCAGGCTTTAAAAGGAGCCACCATCACCCGCACTCACAAGATAGCTCACCAGCAGCAGAAGGGGAACCAGTGGCAGGAGTCGCTTCCTATGGCAGCAGCAGCAGTTAAAGGCAGCAGCAGCAAGAGCTGCTCTTAAGGGCAGCAGCAGGTTTTTTGTCCCACCTGCCTACCCCGGCCCCGACCTCTGTTTAATACTCAGGAAAGGTGGAGCCTTCTTGAATGAGGAAGCAGTAGAGCCCAAGGGGAGCTGGAAGGTGTTGCCCTTAAGAGGGAAAAAAACTTTTACTGAAAATGGCTGATCACAGCTACAGGACAGGGGACTGATTTTAAGGGACAAATAATTGTGGAAGGCTTATGACAGAAAGGGTGGTCATAACTGTAAATGATTCTTGAACTTGGACTGTTTAGGTGAGACTAAATAATCAATGTGGAAATTAGAACTTGGACTGTTTTGGGTGATAATTAATGTGGAATATCAAGCAAATTATTGATTTATAGGTATTAACAAAGTAGTCTTCTTTAAGGTTGCACTCATTTTGAAGGTGGTACAAATTTCAGTTGCTAAGTATTAAGAGAGTGTGTATCTGTCCCTTCTAGGAATTTGATGCCCTTCCCTGATGTATAGCAGATTAGCCAGGGTGAAGGGGTTGGATACTGCTTGTTTCTGAGGCTTAAGAAGCTGATATCCTAGAATACTGCTTGTTTCTGAGGTTTTAAGAAGCTGATCACCTAGGGTGAAGGGTTTGGAAACAGCTTGTTCTGAAGTCATTAGTTAAAACTGGGAGTATGGAGCAAGATGGACACAAGGGTAAAAGGTGGACATGGATCAGAAGCAGAGATGGTGGAGGTTGGTGAAGAGAGCAGGGTAGAGGGGCATGCCAGGGGGAGGGACAGCAAGAGGGGAGGGTGGACAGGTGAAGGGAGAGAGGTAGGGGACACAGTGGAGGGAGGATCGTGGGGTGTAACAACCGTGGAGGGGCCATATTCATGAGCACTCTGTGGAGGCTGGGGGAGTGCCCAATTCGTCAAAAGTTAAGGATTATGGAGGCTGAACTATTAAGACTGAAGAGGGAACTGTCATGGGCAGAAAGGAAAAGGAGAAACACGGAGGATAAAGGGTGGATAAAGGGTGGACAGGAGACAGGATGAAGGAGAGGATAAGAGGTGGAGCAAGCATGACACACTGGGGACCAGGAGGGGAGGTGCCAGGGCAGGGTTCAGGGGCAATATGAGCATGTATGACAACATCAATGAGCACAGATACACAATAGGCTCAAACAGGTATTGGTCCTTAAGGGAGATGGAGGAACAGGAGCAAGTAGTAGGGAAGGAAGTTAAGGGTAATAGGGAGCTGGGCCATGAAAGGCAGACAAAGCCAGAGGTAAGGGAGAATCTCAGAAAGGGGCTATGAAATAAGAGCTGCTGGGGGGCGCACACTGAAAGAAATGAGTAACAAGTCAGAAGTAAGGGTGGATCTCATGAAGGGGTTTACAAGATAAGAGGAGCAGGGGTGGCACACTGAAGGAATTGAGTAACACTTTGGAGGGACAAGGTGGTAGAGAAGTGGCCAGAAAAAGGGATGTGAAAGAAGTAGGAGGCAGCCAACAGGAAGGGAGTCAGAGCACAGGCAACTGTGTAGATGATGGGATTCAGGGAGTAAGGGATATGGGTAAGGGCAAAAAGGAGGATGGGAGGAGGCAGGGGAAGGAGTTGGGATAGGGAACCTTCAGGGAAATTGGGATGGAGGGATAGAGGGTGCAGGAGTGGAGATAGGGGGTGGCTGGGGGGACATATGTAGCACTGGGAGAAGAGAGGTAAGGGATGCGGAGGTACCCTTGGGGTAAAGCAGGAAAAATTGGTGATACTGTATGGGGAATCTATTATAAAAGGGATCTGCTGGTTAAATTGTAGCTGTCATCTTTCTGACCACTCCTCCAACCTTGCCAGATCCTCTCTTATACTTTCCACACACCCCTGTTGTATCCATCCTCTTAAATATTTTCATGTTGTCTGCAAACAGACTTACCTTCCCATGCAGACCCTCCTTAATGTCCCTAATGTAAATGTTGAAGAGTATGGGTCCCAGCACTGAACCATGGGGAACCCCATTCATCACCCTGTCCTCCTTTGAGTGCACCCCATTTACCACAACCCTCTGCGTCCTTCCCTCTAACCAATGGTCAACCCATTTTGTGAGCTTGTTCCCCACTCCTAAGCTGCCTACTTTGCCCACCAGTCTCCTGTGGGGGACGGTGTCAAAGGCCTTCCAGAAGTTCAGGAAGGCCAAGTCCACTGCCCCTTCCTGGTCCCATATCTCCATAATCCTGTCAAAAAATTCAGTCAAGATGGTCTGGTAGGACCTACTACTTGTGAGCCCATGCTCGTTGCCATCCAGGAGGCCTCTGTCTCCAGATATTTAATCAGCCTTCCATTTATAAAGGTCTCCACTACGTTACCCACCAAAGAGGTAAAGTTAACTGGTTGGTAGTTTCCTGGTTCCTCCCTTCCTCCCCCCTTACACAATGGCACCATCTCAGCCCTTTCCAGTGCCCAGGACCCCTTCCCTTGTCCAGTGACAGATTAAATAACATCATGAGCGGTGCCGCCAACACCTGCTTCAGTTCTTTGAGTACTCTTAGGTGAATCCTTTCAGGGCCCATTGCCTTATCCTCCTGCACTTTCCCTGGTTCATCCAAAATCCTATTCACTGTGAATGGACCAGAGTCCACTTCCCTGCCCTCCCTTCCTCTGACTTCCAGCTCCTCTGGCCTTATCCCCTCCTCCACCATGAAGACTGATGTGAAGTAATCATTCAGAACATTAGCCTTTTCCATATCCCCTTCTGCCATTAACCCCCCCTTCAGCTTTGAGTCTAATAATCCCCATCTTCCCCTTCCTTCTATCACTCACATATCTAAAAAAATTCTTATCCCCCTTTTTCACCTCCCTCGCTATATTTTCTTCCATATCAGCCTTCACCCTTCTGATTATTTTTCCTGTCTCCCTCTGTTTTATCTTATATACATCCCTGTCTGTCTCTTTCTGAGAATGCCCTCCTTTTCTCCCTATCTGCTACCCCCACTTCCTTTATGTACCAAAGTTGTTTCCTCCCCTTCTTTTGTTTTGCTCACCATCCTAATGCACAGTTCTGTTGCCTTCAGTATTCCTCCCTTAATTTCCCCCCACAGCTCCTCCACATCATCCATGTTCTCCTTGCCTTCTAGTTCCTTCCTCACAATTTCTATCATCCTCCTAAAATCTGTCTTCCTAAAGTCTAGCACCTTAGTGATGAAAATGCACTTAACTGGCCCTTTCTGAATTCTAAAGCTAACCATCCTGTGGTCACTGTCCCTCAAATTTTCCCCAACCTCCACCTCCTCAATCCCTCCCCCATTTGTCATTACCAGATCTAGAATGGTCCTCCCCCAGTAGGTTCTGTGACCAGCTGGTTGATGAATAATTCCTGCATGGCTACCAGCAGCTCCCTATACCAGCAGCTCCCTACTCCTTTCTGTGGATGCTGCCAGAATTTCCCAATTCTGCTAGGGATCTCCTATCTCTAGCTGTAGCCCCATGTGTCTTGAAATATATTCTGTGTTCTGTATGAAACTTTACTGTGAAGCGGTACATTTTTATTCATGAGCCCTGCTTTTTAAAGTAGGTAGAGGGCGAGTAGTAGTTCACTGAGCTCTGAAATATTGAACAGAGCTCTGTACTTGCTGCTAGCTATAATGCTAGGTTTGTTACATTCGGGGGAACAGAGCTTGCACAATCCAAAGCCCTTGAAGGCTATATATGCACAGTGAAACATCTTTGGGCAGTTTTAAAGTATAATTTCTTTGTGCCTTGCTAAGGGAACTGTGTGAACATCCAGGACTTGGACTCCTATTTAAGTCCGTCCGGTGGTGAGCGGGGTGAGCCGAGCGGCTGAGCGCACTTGGGGATGCATGCAGAGACACGCACGTCTGCGCATGTCTGCTGTGTCCGCGGTGATAGTGGAGATAAAGGGCACCGTTTGCTAACTCCTTTCATCAGTAAGTTTAATTGCTTTATTGCATTTGTTTGATTGTATGCAGACAGTTTACAGGAAAGTTTAAAAAAAATAAAAGTTTAAAGGAAAATGGATAAACCTGGCAACTGCTGTTCGTCCTGCCTCATGTTTGGTATGGGCCCTCAGATTGTTGATTTCATCTGCAGCAAATGTTTAATGATAGAAACATTGCATGAGGAAATTGGCCGATTACTGGCAATGTCAGTAGTTAGCCCTGAGATTGAGGCACTAGAGAATTACATTGACTCTATGTTAGACCAACCACTACCTTTGAGTCCTTCAGTATCCCCTGTAGTTTCACCCAGTTCTAAGATTAATGTTTCCAGTATTTCTCCAACATTCGTTTTGCCCTCAGAAGAATTAGAACAATGGGCAGTAGTTACTAGAGGCAAAACTAAACGTAGGGGAGGGAAAATATGTAATAATGAACCAACATTATCTGTGTTTAACAAATTTGATGTTCTCAAGCATGAAACTGTTGTCTTTCCTTATGAAGACTCTCCTCCTGTCTCTCAGAAGAGTCTATCAGTTTCCAGTTCTCCTCCTAAAAGTTTAGTAACTAATGCTAGTAAGGTATTTTCAAAGCCTAAAAATTCTCAGTTTCATTCAGCGAACTTAGCTGACGAACTTGGGACAACACCACCCCATCCTACTAAAATAGAACCCCTTTCTCCTCCGAGACAAATATATGTTATAGGTGACTCCATTATTAAGCATTTGGATCATCCTATTTGCAATGTGGACAAATTTAGTCGTACCTGCTCGAGTTTAAGAGGGGCAGAGTTTCAGACATTACTTCTGAGTCAAAGAAATACTAGCAGGGACTGGAGAAAACCCCCTATTTGTAATACATGCTGGGACTAATGATGTAAATAGAACAAGTCTTGAAGAGCTTAAACATGACATCATCGCACTTAATAACGTGCTGGCAGAGAAAGACAGCCTTGTATGCTTTTCTGAGATTTTCCCTGTACCTAGAGCTACTAATGCTATCAATACCAAGATCAAAGCCTTTAATGACTGGCTAAGACGTTGGTGCCTCCAGCAGGGCAATTTATGCCTAGCACACTGGGAAACCTTCTATTTGAAAAATTCTTTGTTCTGCTGGGATGAACTCCATCTCAGTCATAGGGGAAGTACTTTATTGGGTAGAAGTGTCAATTCAGCTATTAATAAACTTTTAAACTAAGAACTGGGGGGGGGATGGGATTTTGTCCTGTCCTCTAAAAAGGCTCAATAGTGATTCCTCTGTATGCGAGGTCCTTTCTCTCAATGCAAGATCTTTAAATTTGGTTAAAATAGCAGAACTTGAGGCTAAGTGCCTCTCAGTTAATTATGGACTTATTTCTATTACTGAAACCTGGTGAGATCCTGATACAATGTGGATTCTGAATCTTCCAGGATATAAGCTATTTCACAAGGATCAACAAGGCCAGATTAGGGGATGGGTTTGTCTCTATGTCAGGGAAGATATAGCCTCATTTCAACTTCCCCTTTTTAGTAATACTGAATCCATATGGGTGAATATTCGGTTTAAGGGACAACCCTAACTTTTGGTTGGGACATGTTATAGGCCCCCAACATCTAACTTGGATTACACCTTACTTTTACATAAAGAAATTTCAGATATGGCCTCTAAAGGCAATATTCTTATCCTGGGTGATTTTAATATGCCCTCTATAAATTGGACCTCCTTATCTGATAGTACGCTGGCTGAAAAGGACCTAATCACTCTTATAGTGGATATGGGCCTTGAACAACTTATAAGTGAACCCACACATGGAGAGAACATATTAGACTTAGTCATTACTAATATTGGGAGCTCAATATCTAATATTTAAGTTGGTGCCCCTCTGGGTACTAGTGACCATAGCTCAATTTCTTTTTCATTATTATTTTTTCAGCAAATATTGAACCACTCCGTATTTAAAAATTATAATAAAGCAAACTTTAATATTATCAACGATCATTTAAATTCTATTTCCTGGGATGAAATATTATCCCCTCTATCTCTTGAGAAATCCTGGGATTATTTGAAATCCTCAATATATTATTTGAAGGACTTATTTGTTCCAATTAAAAAAAAATATAACAAGAATGGGAAAATTCCTTTATGGTTTAATAAAACTATTAAAAATTTTATTAAAAACAAACAAAAGCTTTTTTCTCTTGTTAAAAAAAGTGAGGGAGATACTAGAGAACAACTACTTACTAAATATAGGAAAATCTTAAAACTTTTAAAACAGGCTATTTTACAATCTAAAAAGAAATTGGAGTTTTGTTTGGCTCACTCTAAAGATAGCTACAAATCATTATTTTCCTATCTTGATAATAAGAAAATGAATGATAGATACATGGGTCCTCTATGTGTAAATAATTCTATTATTTCTACTGATAGGGATATTGCCAATACATTTAATAATCAGTTCTGTTCAGTCTTTACTAAAAAAGAAGCCCCTAAATTTTTTAGGCAAACAGTTAACAATTCTTCCCTTCATATTATTACTGAAGATGACTCCCTTGAGGTGATTCATTCCCTCAAACGAACTTCTAGCCCAGGACCTGATAATATTAATCCCACTTTTTATTAGAAACAGCTGAAGCTATAACTAAGCCTTTGACCCTTATTTTTAATAAATCTTTATGTAAAGGTGTTATTCCTCATGATTGGGCAATGGCTACAGTTATACCAATATTCAAGAAAGGTAATCATTTCATGCCTGAAAATTATCGGCCAATAAGTTTAACCTCGGTCATAAGTAAATTAATGGAGAAAATTATCAAAAAAATGTTAGAAAATGAAACAAATATAAAAAACTTAAATGACCAGACTCAGCATGGATTCAGACAAGGGTACTCTTGTACCACCAATCTAGTGGCCTTCTATAATTATATTAGTATGGGACTAGACAACGGTATCCCTATGGATGTGGTTCTCTTTGACTATAGTAAAGCTTTTGACAAGGTTCCCCATGATTTACTGCTTGATAAAATGGTTAGACTGGGATTTTCACAGTATATAATTAATTGGGTATCTGGTTGGTTACATAACAGAGAACAGCAGGTTAGAATAAATGGCTCACTTTCAGAAGCTCATAGTGTGACTAGTGGGGTTCCGCAGGGTTTGGTTCTTGGACCTACTCTGTTAAATATCTTTATAAGTGATCTACAGGTTAACTCAGACAATCACCTCTCAAAATTTGCTGATGATACCAAATTAGGAGGGCCTGTATTTACATCACTAAATAGGGAATCCATTAGTAATAATTTAAAAATGATTGAAAAATGGGCAGATTCAAACAGGATGTTACTCAACTCAGATAAGTGTCATGTATTGCATTTTGGAAGGAATAATCCCAAACAGACTTATTTCTTAAATAATTCTCCCCTTCAGGTATCATTAGTAGAGCGAGACCTTGGAATACTAGTTAATAATAAATTGTCTTCAACCAACCATTGTCCTAGGATAGCTAATATATCTAATGCGATGCTTACCCGAATTCAAAGATCCTTTGTGTCAAGGACTCAGGAATGTATTATTCCTTTGTTTAGAGTTTATGTGAGGCCATACGCTGATTAAGGTTCTCAGTTCTGGAGTCCTTATTTGAGGCAAGATATTAATAGATTAGAAAAAATCCAGAAGAGAGCCACTTAAATGGTTCCATATTTGTCCAAAATGGACTATTGGAGTAGACTGCAGAAAACTGGGTTACATTCACTTCAATTAAGATGTACTAGAGGTGACCTACTTCTACTATATAAAATTCACAACTCCCAGGATTTAGTGCATCAATGTGGATTAAAATTTTCCAGCAGAAGGATATTCCCTCATCTCCATAATAAACAAATTGATGTGGCTAAATCCATATTAAACAAAAGGTTAAATTACTTCATGGTGAGAACCCCCAGAGTTTGGAACATACTTCCGCAACATTTGGTAGAAAGTAGTTCAATTTTATCATTTAAAAAAGGTTTGGATTTTTGGATGGAGTGTAATTACTCCTGGGTATAACTTTTCCCACCATGGTGGTGGGGGACAATTTCGATGGGCAATAGCCTTCTTTTGTGCTTTTAAACCAAGTAAACCAAGTAAACATCTGGTAGATTCAGATCGCCCAAAAACATTATTTCCCCTCTCCTGGCCATCTCTTGTATTTCTCTAACAAACTCTCTATCCACTTCCTCTTCTTGATTTGGTGGTCTGTAGACCACCCCTACCCTCACTGCCTCTCCACCATTGTGCTTAAAGTGACCCTTAGTGGCAGTGCCTCTGCTGGCCCATCCCTTCTTATGCTTGCAAGTGCTCAAATCCCCTCCCTTACATACAAGGCAACCCCCTTCCCTTCTTCCTGTCCTATCCCTCCTGTAGAATCCATACCCTGGTATTTCCACTTCCCAACTGTGGTTATCTGTCCACCAGGTCTCCATGACTGCAATTATGTCCAGGTCATTTGCCATCACTGCTGCCTGCAGGTCCACCATTTTATTACCAAGACTCCTGGCATTTATTAGCAACCATTCCCACGAGCCCTGCTTTCCACAATTTCCCTCTCCCCCCAACATTTCCTGCCCCAGGAGTGTCCATTAGGTAAGTCCCACCAGACCTTTTCCCTGGACCACCCCTAGCTGCGCACTCCCACTCCCCTAATTTAAATCACTCCCCAATATTTTATCTATGTATCCTTGGAATTTCCCCCTCAACAGTCTAGCCCCCTCATCATTGATGTGCAGTCTGTCCTTTGCATGCAGATGCTGGTCTACCCATTAGTCCCCTCCCCCACTCAACTATGCATTCATAGCCCTTCTTTCTACACCACAGCCTCAGCCAGTGGTTAAAGGCCATGATTTTCAATTGCCTAGCTGTACTGGTGCAGTGTACTGGCAGGATTTCCAAGAAAGCTATGCACCACACCATCCCCTTGCACTCTCCTGCTAACTCCATGAATCTCTTCTGCACCACCTCCACCTCCTCCTCCCCGGCTATGCTATTTGTTCCCAGGAATAAGACTAGGTGAGATTTTCTCCCGACCCACCTAATGCACTCCCTAATGTTTGGTAGTGCCCTACTCACCTCCATTCCTGGCTCACAAAATACTGACCTCCCTTTAACCCTCCCCCCCTTCCTTAATGCAAAGAAATGCAGAATTATGCATATAGGGACTAGAAACCTGAAGGCAAAATACTGGCTTGGGGAGAACAATTGGAGACAACAGAACAGGAAAGGGACATGGGGATCACCATTTCAGGCAGCCTGAAGGCTCACAGTCAGTGCGACAAGGCAGCGGGGGAAGGCACTCAGAATGTTGGCTTGCATAGGGAGGGGCTTTACAAGCAGGAGAAGGGAGGTGATCATGCCTTTATACAAGACCATGGTCAGACCACACCTGGAATATGGGGTACTGTTCTGGAGGCCATACTTACAAGGGGATAAGGACAGGCTGGAGAGGGTCCAGAGAAGGGCTACCAGAATGGTGAGCAGGCTACAGGAGAAGTCATACAAGGAAAGACTGGGTGAGCTGGGCTTGTACACACTGGAGGAGAGGGGGAGAGGGGGGATATGGTTAAAATATTCAAGTACTTCAAAGGCAAGAACAGGGTGATGGTTGACAACATCTTTAGATTTAGTGAGAACAAATCTACTAGGGGCATGCATTAAAACTCAAGGGGGGCAGATTTACAGGTGACATCAAGGGGGAAGTTATTTACTGAGAGGGTGGTGGGGTCATGGAACAGACTGCTAGAATGGGTGGTGGGGGTTAATTCAGTGGGCAAATTTAAAAAAGCCTGGGATACATACATGGGCCTAACCAATATGGGCAGACAGAAAATGGAGGGCGGAGGTCTTCCTAGAGGAGGGAACTCGGGCAGACTGGATGGACCATGGGGTCTTTTTCAGCTGACAAATTTATATGTTTCTATATACTGTTGTTACTACTGTTTTTCCTTTTTTAATTTCCTTTTTTTCTGTTTTTTTTTATTCCTTTTGCTGTATTACTAGAATATTTTACTATGTATGATTTGATGTGACTTCAATAAAAAATTCCCGTACTCTTTTCGAGAAGTGCCATGGGATCTTTAACATCCACCTGAACTACCACCAGAACAGGCAGATGGGACCCCGGCTTAATGTCTCATCCGAAAGATGGCACCTCAGGAGTGTAGCATCCCCCTCATGCTGCACTACAGTGTCAGTATTGGGATGTAACCCAAGTGCATGAGGGGTTCAACCCAAGAAGCCAAATTAATTCTAAAATATTTCCTAGATATGAGGAAGGGGGTGATCTTGACTTGTTTTTAAGATCTTTTGAGATAATCTATGGGCAATTGGAACTGGGCAGGGCTCTTTGGGCGACTCACCTATTTATTTATTTATTGATGTCTTTGGTAACCAGGTGCATATTAAGTAATGCAAATACAGGCAAACACTCAATAGTACAGGTTTGAAACAAGAGTGTAAGAATTATAGCACAAGAGGTCTTTATGTAAAGAAGTTAACATAAGATACATGGTGCCATTTAAGGCCAGCAGACAGGTAAAATACATAGTCACAAAAACATAAGAGATAATACATGTGGTGTCAAATTATTGGATACAATAAAAATAAAGTGCAATTGCATTCAGGTAAACAGTCAGCATTCAGGTAAACAGTAGTAAACAGGTCATCAGGCAGATGAGTTCTCATAATGCAGTGCAATAATCTGCCTTAAAATAAGTGTAGTGGCAAAGAACAGTAGGGAGGCAATATCCTTAGCCACACTGTGTCCTTTCCAAGTCCATGTTTCGGAGGGCATAGTTAGTGAAGTGTGGTAAGGCTGATGTGGTGCTGTGATGCTTATGGAAACCGTGATGTTAGGGGCACAGTAGATTGTACTTTCCAAGATGCTTGGAGAACTGAAAAGGCACAATTTTCTTCTGCAGCTTGTTCAGATGGACCTCAGGCCTAATGCCACTGCTTACAGGCAGGGCATTATAAGCTTCTGCCTGAATGGATGATAATGACTGCAAGGACTATGATAAAGTGAAAAATGTCCTGCTAAAGCATGTTGAGTTAACCCCCGAGGCCTATAGGTAAAAATTTAGAGGGTTAACAAAGGCACCGTGGACAGCTATGCTGAAATGTGAGTGCAGGTAAGTAACTTGCTAGAATGATGGTTAGAAGGTGCAAAAGCTCACTCTGTAGAGGGGATAAAAGATTTATTTCTGTTGGAGCAGTTTTTATAAACTCTACCTGAGGATATGAGAATATGGTTGTTGGACAGAACTACAAGCTTTGCAAAGGAGGCAGCTGAGAGGGCTGATCAGTTCATATCCAGCTGACCATCCTCTAATTGAAAAGGGAATGGGGGGGACTTCCGGTGGGTGCACCAGCCTAATGGCAGCCTGAATCGGCAGCTCTACCCCGTCCAGATTAAATCCACAAAAATCATAAAGAAACCTAACCCATCCATCGGCAAGATTCAGTGGAAATTCAGCGATATGACTTCTAGACATAAACAGAGAGAGAGGAACGCCAACCAGATGAATATACAGCTAAAAACACTATTGGATTACGCTCAGCCTTCATCAGCCAGTCTAATGGAGTCTCCGGGCAGGAGTAACCTCGGAGGAAGAGAAGAACTGGAGTACAATAACCTCCAAACAACTATGTCACATTGCAGAAGATGAGCCGAATCTTTGGAGAGACTGGAAAGGGGGAAGAAAATAAAAAATTAGAAAGCCTGGAGGAAAAATGGGGCAAGTAGAAGAAGGCCTAACCGACTGTTCAAATATGGTAGATGTTCACAACGTGGCCCTTATAGACCTACACAGGAGAGGACTGCAGCTGGAGTCTAGACTAGAGGAACTTGAAAACAGAAACAGAAGAAATAACATCAGAATTCATGGACTGCCTGAAGGCACGGAACCGGGTTCTATTCTGACTTTTTTCGAGTCCTTTATAGTGGAGATACTAGACTGGCCAGCAGAAAAGCCTTTAAACATAATTAGAGCCCACCGTTCCCTCATACCTAGGCCAAAAGACCCTAAAGCTCGTCCCTGGTCAGTAATAATAGCCTTTTTGGATTTTTGCATTAAAGAGGACATATTAAAGCGGGCGTGGTCAAAGAAGGAAATAATAGTCAGGGATACCAGATTGTTTTTTGATCAGGATTATACACCACAATTGTTGGCCCAACGTAGAAAGGTTTTAATGGTAGTTCAAGCCCTACAACAAAAAGGCATTAAAGTATTTGTAGAATACCCGGCTAAACTAAAAGTTGCAACGGAAAATGGCCCTAGGAGGTTCACTGACCTGTTGGAGGCAAAGAAGTTCTTGGCATCGGTGGAGGTGGAGATTCCCCAGGAGGTGACCCAGGCAGGGGGAGACAGATTGCGACTTGGAGGATGGCTAAACGTGGGAACTAAAAGAAAGGAGATGCACGACTGCACAGATGTTTCCAGTTTGTGGAATATGGTGCATGGGCGAGGAGATTCCACTACGAACCGGGTGCTGGAGTCCATCGAGAGAAACCATGAGTTTACCCCTTCGATAGAACAGAGACACAACGATGAAAACCTTGAGACTTGAACTATTGCTGCATTGATCTTGCAAATCCTTTTCAAAATTTGGTAGCAAGATCAAGCTGATGTTGATTTTCCATTGAGCCTTCAATAGCAGATGGTATTTTTGACCTTTTTGTAAAAGGATGGGTTTAGTAGGGCTAATACAGGGAAATTGGACCTGGTGGATATACTCTTTCTTTCCACTACTAAAACACTCAGGTTCAGTTGGGGAGGAGGGGCCACTTTGGGCAACCAACAGCCCGCGGTCTCTGGTGGAGGGGGGAGTGGGGGGAACTAGGCGGCTGGACTCTTGAAGGGAGCTTTATATATTTGAGATCTGGAAGCTTGAACAGTCGGGGGGCCTGGGGTGGAGGTGTTCAGATCGACTTGATGATCAGTTGGTAAGACAATAACTCTCACTAGTTAAGAGCAGCCCTGGAGGTGAGATTGCGACCCGATGGGGTTAGCAATGATGAAGGGCTGTTTCCTGGTAAATGTGAAGCTTCGAAACTAACACCTCAAGTCTAGGTTGGTACCTCTATAACGAGGAGCCACTAGAGGAGGACCCTGAAGTTACATAAGACAAACACTAAGAAAAGAAAACTGGAATTATGAATAAAGGTTAGATTTAAAGAAGCACTGATTGTCTGACTTAGGAGCACCCCGGTTCCCATGCTGGCTGTCTACTTTATTACAGATTCTCTGGTAAACCTTGATAAATATCAAGCTGATTATCAGCAGATTACTTATGGATGTGGAGGAAGGAGTGCGGTTTTGGCCTTCAGGGCTCTCCCCCAAAGTGTGAGGAGGCCATGGTTGGGCTGGAGGGACCCGGATGGCTGGCAAATCCCCCACAAACTGATATATAATCTTGACATTTAGATATCCGATACCCAGATGGGTTTATGGTTTGAACAAAGTGATTTAATTAACCAAGTGATATGATCAAGATAAGAGACGGGCTGGGATTCAACCCCTTTTTCAGGCTGGTCAAAAATGCTTGGATTAGCTCTGAACGTGTGGGTTCTACATTACGAGGGCTGGTGTGGAACAAATACCTGGCTCTTAGGTAGCGACGTTTGGCCAGGCAGATGGCCTACATTTAAGAGGTCATCCATCCATGCCTCATGAACTAACATCCTTGAGAGGGTGGATACAGGGTGAAACCACCTTGAAAGCATTCCTGTTCAATATGTTTCAATGTAGAGTAAGTTCTCAAGTGTTATGCAATATGTTTAGCAAAGTTTTTGTTTATATGTGGTTGACAAAGAACAGATGCTTACGAATACTTAGAAAGCTAGCAATGTCCCTTAGTAAGGAGATGATATTTCCTTTTCCTCATCTAAAAGATCATGGCTGATTTAAATATAGTTACACTCAATGTAAATGGGGTAAATAACCCAGTAAAAAGGGCAAAGATTATACAAGACCTCAGGAGGAGAAAGGCCACTGTTGCATTTATTCAAGAGACCCACTTAACTGCGGCAGAACATCTCAAGTTAAAAAGGTCTTGGGTGGGTGAGGTATATGCCTCGCATTTTGAAAAGAGTCCACACCGCAGAGGTGTAGCAATCTTGATCAAACGAGATGCCCCACTGGTTGTAGAGAAGGTTCTCACAGATCCAGAGGGTAGGTTTGTACAGATACAGGGATCATACAGTGGTCAAAATTGTATCTATCTGAACATCTATGCCCTGAATGAAGAAGCCCCCAGATTGGCCTTTTGGGAGAGGATCATTAAAGAAGTAATTATGGACGTACAGAGTCTAGTAGTCATAGGTGGGGATTTTAATGAAGTAATACACCTGGGGGTAGATAGGTCCAGAGGGGCTAAAGGTGGGGTCACACATACAGGGAAACTAATCCAGAGACTAAACCAAGAACTAGGTCTATCAGAGATCTGGCGTTTTATGCATCCAAGGGAAAGAGATTTTACTTACTATTCCCCCAGACACGGGGGTTATTCCAAGATAGATTATTTTCTCCTATCGTTTACCTGGCTATAAAAGGTGGAAAAATGTGATATTGGACCAATTGTCATTTCAGATCATGCCCCAGTCACCCTGGCATTGGTCTCCACATCGGCCCCTCCGCAGTTCTGCTGGAGGTTAAATATAAGCCATCCTCTGAGGGAGGACTTTGGGGGGTTGGTAGAGGACGTCATCAAGAATTTTGAACAGCACAACCTAAAAGAGGATACAAGTGAAGGGATAAGATGGGATGCACATAAATGCTGCTTAAGGGGGGAAATAATCCAATACTCAACCAGATTAAAGAAAGAGAGGATCCAAACTAGATTACAACTGGAGCAGAAAATCACTCAGTTAAAGACTCTACATCAGGTAGGACAGGACACGCAAATAAAGCAGGAGCTGGATAAGGCAAGACAAGAACTAAATCAGATACTTGATAGACAAATTGAAGGGCAGCTAAGATATGCTAGGCAAAAATACTTTGAACATGGGAACCGAGCGGGCAGACTGTTGGCATGGCAGCTGAGACATGAAGCTGCAAATAGAGCAGTGGTTCGGTTGCGAGGGATGAAAGGGGCCCCACAACTACATCTCTGACGGAGATTCTAAATAGATTTAGGAGATTCTATGCTGACCTCTATACAGCGGAAACAGCTCCTGGGCACCATAAAGCAGTACAGGACTTTTTGGAGACCTTGCCCATCCCTACCTTAAAGGACTCAGCCCGGGTGAATCTTAATTCCCCAATCACTGTAGGAGAGGTGAGGTCACAAATAAAGCACCTTAGAAATGGCAAGGCCCAAGGCCTTGATGGCCTACCAGCTGAATTTTATAAAAAGTTCACTGCTAAAATAGAGGAGTACCTAGTCAGTACATGTAATGAGATTCTACTACAACACAAATCAGCGCCACCTTCCTGGAATTTGGCCCAGATTTCAGTTATCCTGAAGCTGGATAAGGACCCTGAGCACTGCGGTTCATGTCGCCCCATCTCTCTGTTACCGGTAGATCTAAAAATATTTACAGGGATTTTGGCAGAGAGACTTCAGGCATGTATTGCCCCTCTCATTCACCATAATCAAACAGGATTTATTGGAGGGAGATTTCTTCAAGACAATATAAGGTGTTTACTAAATATTATTACAGCCCAGGAAAAACAACACATCCTTTCAGATGGCCATTAGTATGGACGCTGAGAAAGCCTTCGACAGGGTGGACTGGCACTTTATGTCGTCCACCCTGTCAAAGTTTGGGTTTGGGGGAAAATTTTGTTTCAGCCATTGGAGCACTTTATCACAAACCGGAGGCTAGGATCAGACTTAACGGATTGCTATCTGATAGAATACCTTTAAATAGAGGAACAAGACAGAGGCGTCCCCTTTCCCCTCTAATATTTGCCTTAACACTGGAACCATTGGCGATATGGATAAGAGAGAATCCCGAAATTAAGGGAGTGAAGGCAGGGGGAATAGAACAAAAAGTGGCACTTTATGCCGATGATTCTCTTTTTTTTCTAGGAGATCCCCAAACCTCCCTACCACACTTATTAAATGCATTGAACAAATTTGGCACACTGGTTGGTTACAAAATAAATTACACCAAATCAGAAGCAGTGGTACTAAGTGGGAATCCTTCGAAGGACCTCAGAGAAATTTTCCGGTTCAAGTGGGCCCGTAATAATACTTTTCGCTATCTAGGGATACAAGTCTCAGTAGATATATCTCATTTATTAGCGGACAATTTCATGAAGCTGTATAAAAACATGCAAGTGGATTTTGCCCATTGGAAACTGTTGCCCCTGACCTTATATGGTAAAATTCAGGTAATCAAGATGAACATTCTACCGAGATGGCTATTTCTTTTTCAAACCCTCCCGATCCCTATAAAACCCGGTTTCTGGAAACAGTTGAATAAAGAAATTTCCAACTTTATCTGGTCAGGAAAACGCCCACAAATTTCATGTAAGACCCTAACACGGTCAAAAGAAAAAGGTGGCCTAGGTCTACCCAACATGTATTTTTACTACTTAGCAGCTCAGGGGTTACAACTAGTCTCATGGGCCAAACAGAGGATAGACTCTGGTTGGTACTTATTAGAAAAGAATTCAATGCATAACTATAAATTATGGACCCTGCATACGTCAGAAATAACTCCCCGAGTTTTGGCATCTACAGATAATCCATGGGTTAAACACTCTTTGCGTATCCTTCTAAATTTAAAAAAGATAACGTGACTTCCGGTGACATCACCAGGGGCATGGCTGCCTAGTTGAATAGCTCTCCTCTCTGTCGCTATTAAAATCGTTCCCACACAGCACTGCCAGTTTAAATTTTACTGAAGATGCACAGATCGCAAAGTGGGAACACATCTGGAAAAAGACCACGCTCAAAAAATCGGAAAGGAAAGAGGGATCAAGGCAGATTAAGTCCAGCAAGCTCGGCTACTAGTGGGAGAGAAACCCCATTAAGTATGGCGGGAGGAGATACGGAGACAGAGTTGGACACCTTATCAAGATCCAGATTTGAGACTTTACTTGCAGAAATAAAGCAGTTCAGAACTGAAACGAAGCAGGAGTTTAACAAACTACACTCGGATCTAAAGGGGCTTGAAACTAGAATGTCTGGTGCAGAAGAACGTATATCGACGGCCGAAGATGACATAATTCAAATTTCATGAGCGATCGAATGCCTGGTACAACAACAAGAACTTAAAGCTGCCAAGTGCCTGGATTTGGAAGCTCGTTCACGCCGAGAACAATTTAAGAATATACGGACTACCGGAATCAGCGGAAACAGGGGACATGAATGAGTTTCTGGAGGACATGCTGCGCCATGTGCTTGATCTGCCGCAATCTTTTCACTTTAAGATTGAAAGGGCACACCGAGAATTAATACCTAGACCCACCTCTGCAGCTGCTAGGCCCAGATCAATAATAGCCAAGTTTTCAAGCTATCGGGAGAAAGAACAGGTCCTTTGAACAGCATGGAAGCAGGGCCGCGTGCAGTATAATGGGGCTCAACTGATCTTCAACCAGGACTACCCCCCCCGGTAATCCAGCAACAACGCATGGCTTATATTCCACTAATTCGGAAGTTAAAATCCTTGAAAATCAGGTACCAGACTCCCTACCCCTCCCGCTTGAGAATCTTTTGGGAATCGGGAACCGAGACCTACCATTCATTCGAAGAAGCACTTCAGGCAATGAAAAGCAAGGGACATGAGGTCCTGGAGGCCACACGTCGCAAGGAACAACCAGCCACTTTACAAAACCTTTGGTGTTCGGCTCGACACCAAAATCCCATTCAAACAAGAAAGAAAACAGCTGTTAATGCCCTTCAAGATATTAAGAGCATGCTATACAAACTTACTCACTCTTCAGAATTAGAGGATTCGCATACGGAAAGAAACGAAGAAACTTGAAAGCTGAACTTGGTGGAACGGAACAGTTGAGGACACCGGGAGGATCCTATCCCCCTGAAGATTCATTCATATAATGAAGAAACTCTGGACTTTGCCTCTATAATTATTTAATTAAAGTAAAGGGGACTCCTGCCTCTTGACACCCAGGACTGTGGACGTTGAGATGGGCCATCACCGGTAAAGGGTCAGGGATATGGTGGGGGAGGGGAGTGAGCCTGATAAAATAAAGGATTAGGGGTACTTTTAGAGTAAGTTAATGATATTTAGGGGCTTTTTACATACATTATCACCGTTTTTATAGATAATCTGAGCCCCCTGTTGTTCAAACTCCTTAGATGGACTTGGGGGGGGGCCCTGACCGGACCTGTTGGCTTTGGAGGGACGGGAGATCTATCTGGGGAAAATGTCCCTCTAACATTTAATGCTACACACAAATATAGGTAGAGAGGTTGAATTGAGTGGAACCTTGGGGGAATCACCTTTCCAGCAGCAGCATCGAGGATGGGGGAGGCATAGAGACCTTTAGTGGCCACATTTTGCTTGTGTCTTATCATTCATGGCAGAAACTTGTGATGCGGCAGGGGAACTATAGATGCATAGTTAAGCAAAAATAAGTTTCAAGGGGCACTATCTGCATTGATTCAAATGATTACTCGCTTGAGTCGAAGCTCACTATTAGACTGTAGAGAAAAGACTCTGAGCTATATACTAAACATTGACTACTGGGAGTCTCTTACGGTTTAAAGGGAAAGGTCTCGCTCTGTTACTGTATCTAGGGAATCAATATAAAATCATAGTTAAGGATCCAACGATGGCTGAAAGACAGGGTCACAGAACAGAACTCTGACAAAAGCGATGGGGGGGGGGAGATCCGAGCCTCGGAGTGGCTATGCTGAGACTTGAAGGGACTATTCCAAGGTTTTTGGCTTTTTATGTATTATGTACACTGCCACACATGCTGCTGGCGACGAAGTGCCATGTCACCTGGCAGGGACCTGTTCGACTTGAGGTCCGGGAGGAACGAGCCCCACTATGGGCCCCTTCTCCTCCAGTTTGAGTACAGCTTGCTCGAACATATAGGGAACAATACCTCTTGTTCCCCTACCTTGGAATCCATTTTGTAAATAGTTTTCCTTATTGGATACGGGTTGCTCTGTTGTCATTTACTTATGGGAGTATGGAAATCACACGTTTTGTGTATATGATTGTTGAGCTAAAAATTAGTTGGTTAAACAAATATCTTCATTGGCAGGCTATACTGGAGAGACAGAAGGAACAGTATAAATTAACACTACCTGAGGAAGATGCTGGTGGGGGTGGGGAGGGGACACCAGGATAAAACTCAGCGGAAAGGAAAAAAAAAAGACTAGAGGAGGGACAGATGGGGCTGAGATACATAAGGAAAAAGGGTTTTCAGTTTTAAATGAAGGATAATACAGTTGTCAAAATTATTTCCCATAATGTTAACGGGCTGAACAACCCAATAAAACGTCATAAGGTAATGTCCACCATAAAACGACAGAGCCTCTCATTTGTTTTATTACAAGAGACACATCTAAGTAAAACCGAGCACCAAAAGCTGGGTAAGTTTGGTTATGACCTGATTGTGGCTGCCTCTATGGGGAAGGGAACAAGAAGAGGCACTGCAATTTTGGTCCCCAGAGGAATTAAGTTCCAGAAATCAGCCAGTTACATAGATCCAGAGGGCCGTCTGGCTATACTCTCGGGTGATCTGGAGGGTACCCCTATCATGCTGGCCTCCCTGTATGCCCCACCGGGTTCTACAAAGGAGATTTTTAATTCTTTGTTACATAAAATCTCCTAGCAACAAAAAGGTGTCTTGATAGTGGGTGGAGATCTAAATCAGATATGGGAGCAAAAGGACACCTCGAAAACAAAAACATTTCGACAAAGCTCAGCCAGCAAATTTCTCAAGAAATACTTAAAGGGGGCCTTCTGGATAGATGCTTGGAGAAAACAAAATAAACATAAACAAGAATATACACATTACTCATTCCCATATGGATCTTTTGCCCGGATCGATTACCTGCTGGTATCTGGGGAACATCAGGACCATGTTTTGGAATGCAAACATATCCCATCTGTACTCTCCGACCATGCACAGCTGTTGCTGAAGTTGGATTGGAGAGTCAGAAAGGGGCAATCCCTATGGAGGTTAAATAATTACCTATTGAATCTAAAGGAATTTACAGAAATGGCTACTGCCAGATTAGCACAAATACAACGGGATAATATGACCCTGGATGTTTCTAGCACGTTATTATGGGACACCATAAAAACAGTGTTTAGAGGGGATTGCATTAAATATGTAGCCCATTTTAAAAGATAGCAAAATCAGCAGTTGGAAACACTCCAAATACAATTACAGGATCTACAGGGATGACAGGCTAGGGGAGATTGCTCTGTATTGCCTGACATACAACTCATTAAGCAACAGATTCAAAAATTAATTGATGTAAAGACAGAGCAGGCTCTACAATATTTACGCCAGTGGTACTACGAGACAGGGCCTTGAGCCTCTCGCCTCTTGTCCCATCGCCTGCGACAGCAGGCTGCTCGGTCTACGATCACTCAGATCCAAGACCCCAAGCCGGCTGCCTACTAAAAACCTCGGAAATAATTCTGGCGGGCTTTAGGGACTTCTATTCAGGGCTATATGCATCAGATCATTCACCAGATAGAGAACAAATAGAATTATACCTAGCCAAGTTAAATCTACCAAAATTAACCAGAGAAGTTAGGGATTCTCTTGATGCTCCCATCACATACCTAGAATTAACAGCTGCGATCAAGAGATTAAAAACAAAAAAATCACCTGGTCCTGATGGATACACCCCTGAATTTTTTAAATTCTTTCTAAAGGAGATTGAGAGCCCTCTGCTGAAGGCATGTAGGGAGGTGCAGTGGGGGGCTTCCGGATACCTGGAATTATGCAATTATCTCGAGCGTTCCCAAACCAGGGAAAGATATCACGCAGTGCAGTTCATTCCATCCTATCTCGGTTTTGAACATTGATTATAAATTATATGCATCAATCCTGGTGAAACGCCTTGAGATGGTATTGCCTAAACTCATTAGTTATGACCAAATGGGCTTTGTCCTGGGTAGGCAGATGCAGGACAACATTAAGAGGTCACTACACGTGTTATATCATGCCACCCGGTCGAGGGCGCCCTGTATGTTACTAAGCCTGGATGCTGAGAAAGCATTCGACCGGGTGGCATGGAAATTCCTGACCCTCTCACTGAAGATATTGGGATTCTCAGAAGCCTTTATTAATGTTATACAAAATATATACACTTCCCCCAAGGCTTATATAAAGATCAATGGTAGAATCTCTACCCCGATACCCTTGTACCGTGGCACCAGGCAGGGGTGCCCTCTCTCCCCCTCCTCTTTGCCCTATACCTTGAACCTCTAGCTCAGACATTAAGACAGGACGAACAAATAAAGGGATGGGACTTAGGGGGGGAAACGCATAAGCTGGCTCTGTACGCAGGTGATTTATTGGTATATCTTAAAGATCCAGAGCAATCATTAAAGCATCTGTGGACACGGCTAATGGAATTTAGTACCCTAGCTGGATATAACATAAACACGACTAAAACAGAAGTCCTGCGATCCCAGTACAAACCCTCTGAACAGGTCCAGAAGAAGTTCCCATTTAGATGGAATTTATCCCATATCAAATATCTTGGGATTCAGCTGAGTTTTCATGAAGATCAGCTGTTTTCCCTCAATTTTATCCCAATCTTAAATAGTATCAAATTGGAGCTTAAGAGATGGGCCCCCATTCCCATCCCTCTGATTCAGAGAGTAGAGGCGATAAAGCTGGTAGCTCTACCTAGGCTTTTATACTTGATGCAGACAGTCCCTACTCTTATTCAGAACTCATACTTTAATTTCCTCAATAGGGGAATTTCCCATTTTATATGGGGGTCTCAAAAGCCTAGAGTTCGCCTTTCGGTGCTTCAAATCCCTAAGAAGGAGGGGGGACTATCATTACCAAATTTCAAACTTTATTATCAGGCCGCACAGCTAAGGACAGTCATGTTCTGGCTTGACCGGATTTACTCAGCTAAGTGGAAAACTTTAGAATTAAGGGAAGCGGATCATCTTAAAAACCTGAATGATGCACTATTAGGACGGAGGGAAAAATCAAGAGTATGTCAAGAGGGTAATCCCTACACAGCTTCCCCCTTGAATATCTGGCATGGAATCCTGAATGATAAGAAGGTGAAGGGTTGGAGGGGTCTCCTGCTTTCGGTTCCATACCTGGACTCCTTTCTGCCCACTAAGTGGGATGTGGGATTCCGGAGATGGGAAGAAAGGGGACTACATTTGATATGGCATTTTCTGGATGGGGAAGGGATCTTACCTTTTGAAGCATTAGTCAATAAATATGGCATACCCTGGAAGGACAGGTTCAGATATTTTCAAATTAGAAATTATATCGGTGGCCTGATGACTCACTTCAATTTAGAGGACCCATCTATTCCACAGATTGCAGAAATATTCAGGAAGGCAATAGAGGGTGTCCCGGTTGGATCTCATGTCATTTCTAATTTATATCAAGCACTCCTTGCCTGGAAAGGGGATTCATCCTTTACCATAAGGAAAGCATGGGAACGAGATCTGGAAATTCAGATTCCTGGGGAGTTTTGGGCTTGGACACAGACAAGGGTCCACTGGGGCCTGTCGGCAGTGAGGTTGCGGGAGTTCTCATGGAAGATTTTTGTTAGGTATTTCCGATCCCCAATAATTCAGATGAAATATGGGAACTCTAGCCCATCGGTGTGTTGGAGGAATTGTGGGCACATGCCAGCAACATTAGCACATATAATGTGGAGATGTCCTGTTCTTGCCCCTTTTTTCCAGGATTTACAGGGGGCCGTGCAGGCCATAGTGGACCCTAACTTGAAGATTACTCCTCTTTGTTATTTTTTCCTGGAGCTGACTAGGGAATTTCGTGACCCACTGACAATTAAGCTTCTGAAAATCTTATTCCTAGCAGCTCAAAAGTCAATAAAAAGCAATTGGCTATCTCAAAAAGTGATTACCCTTAAAATGTGGCAGGAGCACATGATAAATATATACAGAATGGAGGCACTGACAGCCTCTGTTAACAAAAGGGTTCCCTGTTTCGAGTTACTGTGGAGACGCTGGATCCTATATATGGAAAAGGCTAGACCCGACTTTATTCCTTAATCAATTCTTAGTAAAAGGCAAAACAAGGGAACTTCAGAACTAGAACATACCTGGGGGTTCAGAGAACTAAAAGAAAAAAAATAGTCAATAATTAATTAAGTGGTGATGTAAAGATCACACTTCTATGTTAAGCTCTCTTGTCTATTGGATTTATATCCTGTGTAACATCAATTCAAATTATAAAGTATATTGGATGAAATGCCTTTGGAAGGAAGTGATGAAAATTAGCTCATTTCTGTTTTAATGTGTGTATGTATTGCCTATGTTTTGTAAAATCAAAAATGGTTTAAATAAAGAAAGTTTAAAAAAAAAAAAAGATAACGTATACCCCGGATGCATTGGGACCCCTTTTCTCGATTAGGCATACGTCTACCTTCCTCCCTCGTAGGGCGGACGCTGGGTTTGCTTATTGGAAATATACGGGCCTCACCACATTTAAAAAATTCATAGACGAGAATGGTTGTCTTCCCTTTAACACTCTGCAGGAGCGCTTCTCTCTCCGTAAAGAGGATTTCTATAGGTTCCTCCAAACACGGCACTTCCTTACAGAGGAAGAGAATTTCTTAAAGATAGACAGGGATCTTACCTTACTTGAATCGTATTGGTGGGACTCTACAAAAATTAGTGATAAATTGAGATACCTGTCTGTACTATACACAATTCTAATAGATTCAAAGAGGACCCCAAATTTAGAGGAGATACGGTTAAGGTAGGAAAGAGATGCCAAAATAACTATTACTAGAACAGAGTGGGATCGCAGGCTTCAAAGGGGTTGGCAAGTCTTCTCGGCCGCGATGTGGTGAGAATTTAACTGGAAGATACTCACAAGATTTTTTAGAACCCCCATGATAACAGCACATTATAATCCACAGGCCTCTTCGGCGTGCTGGCGTCTATGTGGAACACCGGTGGGTACACATTAGCACATATTTTGGGGTTGTGATAGACTGTTAAGGTTCTGGCAACAAGTGCATTCAGTGATGGAACAAGTAGGGCTCTTTTCTATCGCCTTTACATTTCAGGATCTAGTGCTAGGCCTTCCCACCTTATCGATTGGAGGGCGCCAGAGAAGGGAACTTTGTCAGATATTGAGAGTAGTTGCTTTGAAGTGCATCACTACCAAATGGCTATCCCCAGAACCCTCCTCCCTAACAATGTAGGTCTTAAAAATAGAAGAAATAGAAAGAATGGAAAATATTACTTATACACTGCACTTTAAAGTTGAAAACTTCCAAAACATGTGGTGACCCTGGAGGCTGTGGAGAGAGGGTTAGAAGGGGGAGCAAGAGGAAATAGGATAGCGAGGGAAACATGAAGACATACAGAACAACAACTTAAGCAGACGGCCCATCCGAGAGCTGAGGGAGAGAACACAAAGGGGAAGAAGGGAAAAGGATATGTAAACTAAGGGAAATATATGTATTTTGTTAAAAAATAGATGGAGTAACTGTGCAAAAGTTTATTTTTATTGTTGTATATCTGTAGTTTGTAGAATTGTATGGACTTGAGTTTAACTGTCTGGAAAAGCCTAAGATCTGTGAAGATAGGAATTGAAACTCAGATTATATTCCTATAGGAGGGAGATCAGAGACAATAGACACGCTGCAAGAAACTGTGCCATTATATCTGAAGCTTAAAGCTGCCTGCAGTGTATTTTTAGTTTTCTCAGGATCCACATCTGGATAACCAGTCACTGTAACTTTAGGAGGTCTAGATTATCTAATATATTCCAGTATATGAAAGATCAAATGTCAAGTTAACATATCTGTGATGGAAAAAGATAACTGAATTGTATGGATTTATATTGGTATGATTTTAATGATCAAAATAAAAAGTAAAGTTTTAAAAAAAGAAAAGGGAATGGGGGGGACCATCAGATGGTTTAAATGGAACCCCAGGGGTTCAGCCTAAAGGGAGCCAGCCTGTGCCTGAACAAAAGGGGAAGCCCCCTCGTCCCAAAAGCACAGGAACAGGTGAACGCAGGTGCTATATCTTCCAGACACTGGGGCATTTGTCTTATGATTGTTCAGAAAATGTAGAACCAAAGGTGGGAGTGCAGCTGGAGGGAAGCACTTTGGAGCTCCAAGCAGATAGTAGCCTGTACACAGAATGCAGTGCCCTCTAATGCTACTGCATACTTCCACCCTGTGTGTGTAAATGGGATGTGAACCAGGGACTGAAGGACACTGGGGACTCCATTTCTTTGATGAAGCAGGACTTAATTCAAAAGGAACAGATCCTGCCTGGGTAATTTTCTAGGATTAGAGGATTAGAGGCCTGGCAGTCTCAGTACCACAGGCCTAGTTCTTTCTGAGCTGGGAAGGTAGCCAGAGCATGCGGGATGTGGGTGCTGTACCCAACCTGCCAGTGGATGTAATCATGGGTAATGACTTTCACAGTAGGACCAGTGTTGTGGGTGTCACTACCTGTAGCAAGATGAAGGATCCAGCTCCTGAGGACACTGTGGGGAGAGAGCATGAGAAAGCAACCCCTACCTCAGTTGCAGGAAAAATTATGGCTGAAGAATGAGCTGGGAGTAGCAGTTCTGCGTCACAGATACTGATAGAGGAGAGCCCAGCCAGGGATGGCTTTCCCACAGCAGTGAGTGTTCTGGGGAAGGTGAGATGTGCAGATCTAGGGAGAGCGCAGCAAGCTGACCCATCCCTGCAAAAGTTAAGGGAGTTAGCCACCAGTGGGGAAGGTGACTCTCTGGGTGTGGGGGAAAAGGGGAGTGTAGTGGGAGAAAGGGCTTCTGTATTGTGAGTGGGTTCCTAAGAGGGGACCAGAGGAAAGGGTGCACCAGCAGATGGTGGTGCCTAAGGAATATAGGAAGCAGCTTCTGGCCTTAGCCCATGATATATCCTTTTCAGGACACATGGGGGAAAGCCATGCAAAAAGGCTGCTGACGAATAATTTTTATTGGCCCTGTATTTTCGAAGATGTGACAAATTACTGCTGGACTTGTCCACGGTGCCAGAGGGGAATAAAGGCTGGGAACAAGGCTAAAGTGACTTTGAGTCCCCTACCCATTATTGAAGAGACATTTCTGTGAGTTGCCATGGACACTGTGGGGCTCCTGAGCACCCCACATGGCACTGGCAAGTGGTATAGCTTGGTGGTTGTAGATTACACCACAAGGTACCCAGAAGCAATGCCCATGTCCTCCATTGAAGCTGAAAAGGTGGCCATTGGACTGCTGGGAATATTTGGCCAAGTGAGTTTTCCCCAGGAGATTCTGTCAAATTAGGGCACCAGCTTCATGTCTGATCTGATAGTGAGTCTCTGGAAGAAGTGTGGGGAAAAGGCAGCTCAGGGCCTCACCATACCCTCTCCCCACACTAATGGTCTGGTTGAGCAGTTCAATGAGTCGCTGAAGAAAATTTTAAGGGCATTCGCTGATCAGCATGCCAGAGAGTGGGACAAGCACCTACTCCACCTCCTATTAGAATATAGAGAAGTCCCACAGGAGTCCACAGGGTTCTCACCCTTCGAGCTCCTGTTTGGCCATAGGGTACAGAGCCCCCTTGATTTGGTAAGGGATGAATGAGAGGATGAGCTTGCTCCCTAAGGAAAATTTGTTGTGGAGTATGTCCTGAATTTTAGGTCATGGCTCAAGGAGCTTATGGGGCTCAACCAGGAGCACCTATCTGCTGCACAACAAAAGCAAAAAACATGGTACGACTGTGGAGCTAGAGCCCAGGAGTATGAAGTTGGACAATGGGTGATGGTGCTCATCCCTGTCCAGCAGAACAAATTGTCAGTGGCTTGGGAGGATCATTACTCAGTAGTCAGGAGGGTAAATGATGTCAATTATGTGGTGGAACTACCTGACAGGAGGCACAAACAATGGGTTTTATTTATTTGTTTAAAATTTGGTGACCAGGAAAGGCACACTGAGCAGAAGCTCATTTCTGGGTGCAACCCAAGGACAGAGGGTACAAAGACAGCAAAGGGATAACAAAATTCAGATACAGTGTAATATAAAGTAAATATAACATATACAGTATAATACAAAGTGGGTTTACCAAATAAACATGATGAAACCCTACCATAACCAGGGTGAGATGGTCCTGGCTGTGTGCAACTCTCTGGAGATTGGGAAGAAACAGACCCACTAGTAGATCTCCTGGAAGAGGTGAATGGAGAATCCTTGGGGGATGCTGTCACACTTGCGATGTGGCTGACATCAGCCCAAGCTGCCAAACTGAGGAGGGTGTTGAGTACGTTTGGTGACATGCTCACAGGGAAGCTGGGGTATGCCATGCTGGCAGAACACCATGTGGATACAGGGGACCAGGCTTCGCTGAAACAACCACCCTACAGAGTCCCAGAAGGGGTAAGACATGGCATAGAGGGGAAGATCAAAGAGATGCTGGCCCTCCAGATGATACAGGAGTCCAGTAGTCCCTGGGCCTCCCCAGTGGTACTGATTCCCAAACAGGATGGGACCACAAGGTTTTGCGGCAACTACCACAAGCTCAACAGCTGCCCAGAGTCGGATGCATGCCCCATGCCCAGGACAGATGAAGTCTTACAGAGGTTAGAAGGAGCCCATTTCCTGTCCACCGTAGACCTGACAAAGGGCTATTGGCAGGTACCCCTAACTCCTGAAGTCAGACAAAGGTTTGCCTTTGTCACTCCATTTGGAATATTCAAATTTAGAGTGATGCCATTTGGGATCAAGAAGGTGCCAGCCACCTTTCAGCAGCTTGTGGACTGCATCCTGCAGGGGCAGGAGACTTCAGTCTGGTGTACATGGATGACATCACAATCAATAGCCAGACCTGAGAGGATCATGTCCAGTATATGACCAAGGTGTTCCACAGACTGCAGACTGCTGGGTTTACAGTCAAGGTGGAGAAGTGCCAAGTAGGAATGGCAGAAGTGTCATACCTTGGGCACTGAGTGGGAAGTGGATACATCATGCGGCATGCCTCAGCCAGTGAAAAAGGAGGCCATCCAGGGATGGGCCATGCCTACAACCAAGAGGAAAGTACAGGCCTTCCTGGGGACAGTTGGGTACTACCACAAGTTTGTAACAAATTTCAGTAGCTTGGCCAAACCCCTGTCTAATCTCACTAGGAAGAAAATGCCGGACAAGGTTCAGTGGATGGAAACCCATGATACTGCCTTCTGTCAACTGAAGGAGGCATTGGGTCGGGCACCTGTGCTCACAAGTCTGGATTACTGTCTTAAAGGAGATAGGAAATTATTTTTACATAGTTAACTGCCCTTCTACAGTATCTTCCTTTCCATGCCAGTTATGTATTCTGACATGCTTTGATGATATTCTGATAAATAAATAATCTACTTTTGGTGTGCCCGCAGATCTACATTGAGTTCCTCTCTCTGCACCAGTTACTGCTCTTTATTTTCATATTTCTAAGACCTTCTATGACATCAATAACTCCCATTCCATGCTTTTCATCTGAATGGCCTGAAAGGTGTTATTGATGTCATAGAATGTTCAGCCAGTATGCAAAAAGAGAGTAACTGCTGAGGAGAGGGATTCAGGTTAGTTACAAAGGCAACAAAATTAGCTTATTAATTTAGCAAAAATGCCAAAAACATATCAGAATACTGGGTAGCTAATAAAAGAACAACTGGAGGACATCTGGGGTGTGAAAACTGTGTCCTATCTCCTTGAAGTTGATTGTGCATGTAGATGCATCTGATCATGGGTTAGGTGCAGTCCTGATTCAGGTTAGGAGCTTGGGGGAGGAACACCCAGTCATGTACCTGAGCATGAAGCTTCTGCCCAGAGAACAGGCTTACACCACCATTGAGAAGGAATGCCTAGGAATTGTCGGAACTTTGCAGAAGGTGCAACCATACCTGTATGGCAGGGGGTTCACCCTGGTTATGATCACACACCCCCACTTACATGGCTGCATAGGGCCAGTGGCCAGAATGCAAACTTGCTAAGGTGGAGCTCAGTGCTGCAGACCTATAATATGGTTATCTGGCATCACAGTGGGGCACAGAACTGCAATGCAGATGGGTTGTACAGGCAATAGGGGCACTGTGCCTTTTTTTTCTTTTCCTCTTGTTTTTTCCCTTGTATTATGCAGCAGGAGAAACTAAGGTGGGGTTTCCATGAACAGTGGACAGAGGGCTCACTCACAAAAAAAAAATCAATTAGTGCTGTTAGCAAGATATGCTTTCTGTCTTCAGGGGAGGGAGATGTGATGGCTTTAACTTTCATTTAGAAGTTTGTGAGAGCGTCTGCTGTTCAAACTAGCAGAGGCCTGGTCATAAATTTCACTTAAGGCCTTTGATGCCAACCAGATCTCATCTAAGACAAACATACCATAGTAATGGACATTTTAAAACTAGTCAAGACTGGTTCCCCTAATGGATGCTGGAGACAAAGAGTTTGGGATCTGTGATGTCAGAGTGACATACTAGATGATGCATATGGGGGAGGGGGGTTACCTCTAATCAAAGCTCTGAGGGCAGTCAAGCACAAGACAGGGAAGAAACTGGTAAGTTAAACCTTGGAGAGAGAGAGAGCTATTCTGTGTGAATTCTGATGAAAACAAGTTTAGTTTCCTTTTCTGTAGATATTCCTGTTCCCTACAGTTCGTTGTAATGTCCTGTAGAATCTGTGTAGTCATCCTAAAAATATTAAAAATATTATTTTTATATTTCACAGTCTGTGATTGAAACCTTTGAGGTATAGCTAACCAGTTTATAACTGACAAGACCTGTTTTTCCACCCCGAGGAGAAGGCTACCATTACCAGATACTATTTCCAAAGTAAGGTGTTGTCTGTGGTGACAGAGAGGGGTGGTCATGTGACCTGGAGTAAGGAGCACTGTAATGTGTGAGCAGTGACTCTGAAGGGATGCAAACCTGGAGACTACCCAGTGAGTGTCTAAGCTGAGTGGTGGCAGCTACCAGAGTATTGAGAAAGTTGATAACCGTGATAGAGGCTGAGTCTGGGAAGGATTAGTCTGTTACAAATACATTCAAAATCCCTATATTTTGGAAGCTTTAACTTCATTTGGGAAATCAAATACTGATTTCCTGCTCAGCTAGTCCAAAAGACACAAATAAGTTGTTTATTAAGTATGAAAATAATGAATGACCTCCATGGAACAGGAAGTTATTTTGGTTGTCATAAAAAAATAACCATACCTGTAATAAATCAATATTAAACCTTTATGACACACAATTGTTATTCAGTGTTACTTACAAAATCTCTACCTGGCTGCAAAATCACCTGTTAATTAGGTAAAACTGTTTGAAGAGCCCATTGTTATTCCTGCAGAGGGAAAAGCTGCTGTTTTACTGCAGTGCGATAACAGTGGCTTTCAACTTCGCTGTGGGGCAGGGAAGTGTAGCTAAGAGTCATCAGGAAATGTACGATACACATAGCACATCTGTATGTCTTGTCTAAACAGAGTAATGCTGAACGAACAAGGCCACTACAATTTGGAAACAATGGTTTGAAGCCTGGGCTGTGAAGCAGGAGATCACATGTTTGAACCCCACCACAGCCATTGACTCACAGTGTTACCTTGAGCAAATTGTTTGCGCTCTCCCTGTTTTAGCAACAGGACTGCCCTGAAAAAGAGACTGCATATTAGTGTGACTATCTTTGGGACAAAATAAACATGGTGGTCTGCCTTCATACATGATTTGACAACACAATGTTTAATTTATGCTGTGTGGCCCACTATTGTTGTGGTTAAAAAAAAACTGGAGGCCTGTCCGTAGGTGCATATGTACCACTCGCAGTGCCAGTGACCTTGGTTTGGGAACACATCTGGGGCATGAGGGGCTGTCTGAGGAGGAGGAAGACTGAGCGTCTCAGAGAACGCTGTCCTCTTCCATTAAGGGAAGGTGCCATCCTCACTGTGATAATGTCACCTGGGTGACTACAGGTGGGAGTGCAACCAAGGGCACTGAGTGGGAGGGAGAAGATGTCATCAGGAGATCCGCACTGTACACTCAATGTGGGCACACATGCATTGGTCCCCCTCGTGCACTGTGACTTCAAGTGGGGGGACCAGGGGAAAGTGAACAGCAGAAAAAGCAGCCCCATTGCTGACTTCAAGGGACTCCAGTATATTCAGACCTGTCTCCAACACCTTGTCCATCACCCATCACATGGCATGCTTAGGGATATGTCCCTCCCATCCCGTACATTGCCCAGAAGGTACACTGAGGCTCCATGGGGGCAGACAGATGGAGGTAGGTGGGGGCAGGATGGAAGGTGCTGTAGGGTCCAGTGGGAGCCAGGAATAGAAAGCATAAAATATAAAATATAAAAAATAAATAAATTATAAAGCTCAGATTCAGTTCTGGGGTCCAAAACAGAATAATCATTACTCCAGACCTAAACTCAGCTTCCCCATCCCTAGTTACTCAGCACTGTAGCCAAATAATGAATGAGTCATTCACACTTCAGACATACAGTGCAGATGACTGGTCTTTGGGAAGGAACACATTCCAGTACTCTGCTATTTACATTTGTCTTAGGTGGACCACCCTGACTTTTCAAGACAATGGGATGACCTTTACGTAGTTTTTTGCTTGGTACTATTTTCCGTGTGTGGGTTTGGAATCTTACTGCTGATGGAACCTACATTTACAGTCACAGTCACAGTCATGGTTGACTGCTCCACATACAGTAACTGCAGATACATTTTCATAGAACCTGAAATAGTAAAATCACCACACAGCTATCTTTCTCCACTTAGCCAGGTCCTACACTGCAGCCTCAGTCAATTTTTCAGGAAGACCGAGGTTATTACTAGAAGTTTTACAATGCAAAAGGGACTATAACATTTTATAAAATGGGTTTCAGAACACAAATTTTACATGAATTGCAGACCATTTTTTGGGCAGCAGTGATTTGATAAGGAGTGCTAGATTCTGCTATTACTAATTAACGACTTTGCTAGCTGTGTATTAAAACATTTAAAAAATAAAATGATACTAAAACTTAAAAGCCTCAGGTTTGAGCATAAAACATTCTAACTGTGTATGTATCAACCATGGCTAAGAATATTCCATTTAGCCACTTAAAATACTTGCTGGACCGATGTCATGGCTGTTGACTGGTATAAGCACTGAGCAAGTAAGTATAACATCCTTTGTATTTCTCATTGTGATCCAGCCCAAATGAACACCCTTCCTGATACACTTTAACCCCACCCTGGCACACTCAGTCACACAGAGCTGACAGTATTTGTGTTATGAAAAAAACTTCAGTTCCCTCAAATATTCATGGATGTCTGACAGCTAGTTTTTATTTGCCTTTAGTCTGCACCTTTCTTTTAAAGAAATGAAATCATTTTTAAAAACATGATCAACTATTCATACCTGGAGTGGTCATGTCAACCATGCTGTCTCGGAATCAGCAATGATAAATGTACTGTAGCTTTCTGTTGTTAGATCCAGCTCTTTCAAGGTAGGACCAGAACAGGGTCAAAAAAGGTGCTCAAGTTTCAATATACCATTGAACTTGTTTAAGTGAAACCCCTATTCATTAGTATTCAGAATTCGGACCCAGGAAAAGGGCAATCATGTACAGTAACTTCTTATTAACAAGCTTTAACCCAGGGCCCCATAGTAACCAACCCCACTCAGATTCAGCCTGGAAGGACACCAAGGCCCTCCGCATTGTTCAGCTGAATATTAGAAGCCTTCCTCATAACTTGACGGAACGTGAGGCATGGGTTATTCAATATAACCCTGATATCCTTTGCCTCTCTGAAACATGGCTTAGACCCTCCACCCCTGCTCACCTATGCTCGATACCAAATTACAACCTAATCAGGCAAGATAGGCCCTTGTCAAAACATGGAGGTGGTGTTGCTATCTACTATGAAGCTCATCTGTTACTATCCCAAAATGTCTTACCCACCCTCTCTCCTCTTGAAGCTGATCGCATAATACTTACAACGGCTCTAAGAAATTACACATAGTCTGTGCCTATAACCCTCCGGGTGGTGGCATTACTGGTCATGAGGAACTCCTCTCCCAAGTAGACAATACCATCAGCCAAAATGAAGTCCTTATACTGGGGGACCTCAACGTAAACTGGACCGGTAAATCTAATCAGGTCTCACACACCGTGGTACAAGGTCACAATCTTCACCAACTAATCACTGACCTAACTAGGGTCTTGGCTCCCCCTCGGTCCAGTTCACTCATCGACTGGGCACAAACAAACCACCCTGCCAGTATAGTCTGTGCAGGTACCCTTGCAAATGCTATAAGTGACCACTCCCCAATCTACTGTAGCTGGTGCTCCACTAGTAGACCATCTCCTCCTCCGAAACTCATCACTTTCTGCAATCTGGCTAACTTTAACCTAACACAGTTTATACATGATCTCTGTAAGATAGACTGGCAACCTATCTATACCTCAGCTAGTGCCCAATCTGCTCTAGACTACTTCCTGGCCCAGTTTGGTCCTCTCCAAGACACCCATGCTCCCACGTGTCACACGTCGTATTCGTAGAACACAAACAAAGTGGTTAACCAAAGACCTTCTCACCCAAATAAGGGCAAGGGACAAAACTTGGTGGCATTTCAAGGCCTCGGGGCTTCAGTCTGACTATAATGAATGCAGATTACTGCAAAACACTTGCAAAAGGAACATTCAGTTACAGGTAGCAAAAAACTCCTTCTGCAAAAACTTACTAACAAAAGCCACAGGTGACTCCAAGAAGTTCTGGTCAACCATAAAAACCCTCCTTGGAGCAAATCATACGGTCAATACAAGCATTATGTTGCTAAATGGCATACACTGCAATAATCTGGTGACCATTGTCAATGCCTTCAATCACCATTTCTCAGACCTATCTAGCTACTTGGCCTCCTTCCCTTCTAGACACTCTGCTTCTACCCCTGGGGATACCGAACCTCCACTCACACATCCTCCTTTTAGGTTTCAGACCATCATGAGAGCGGAAGTTCTAGAACTATTATTCTCCCTCCCTGACAGCACTAGTTTGGGGTCTGATGGCTTGGAACCTGGGCTCCTGAAAGCTGCTGCCCCTCTCATTACCTCCCCCCTAACAAAAGTCTTTAACCTTTCACTATGCCATGGTGGCACAGTTCCTAATATCTGGAAAGTAGCTAGAATTACACCCATTCCTAAAAAGGACGATCCTAAAGAAATCACTAATTACTGATCTATAACCGTTGTCTCTGTGCTTAGCAAAATCCTGGAAAAATTACTTGCAACCCAATCCATAGATTATCTTCAGAAGCATAATCTTCCATCTTGCTCCCAGCATGGTTTCCGCAAAGGCTACAGCACTTGCACTGCACTTCTTAAACTTACAAAGGACATTTATGCTTCCATGGACTCGGGCCTCTTGACAAGTACGGTTTTTATAGACTTAACTAAGGCATTTGACCTAGTAGATCACACCCTCCTCCTTGCAAAACGATGTTCCCTAGGCTTCTCTGCTGATGTAGTGGCCTAGTTTAAAAACTATCTTTCCGACAGGAAACAGGCTGTAGTTTTCAATTTAGCCACATCTGACCTCTCATCTATACATGTTGGTGTTCACCAGGGCTCCATACTTGGCCCCTTGCTTTTCTCAGTCTTCATTAATGACCTTCCACACTTGCACCTACCTGTTACATAGAAACATAGAAACATAGAATTTGACGTCAGATAAGGACCGCTTGGCCCACCTAGTCTGCCCATTTTCCTACCTAACAGATAAGCTGCAGATCCTAGTTAACCAACAGCTTACTTCCTCTTGCCCACCACTAGGACTGCCTTATGCCTGTCCCATGCATTCTTGAAGTCCCCCACTGTTCTTGACTCCACAACCTCCTCAGGGAGGCTGTTCCATGCATCCACAACCCTCTCAGTGAAAAAACTTCCTCCACATTACCCCTGAGCCTTCCCCTCTATCTTCAAATTGTGCCCCTTGTTCTTGCACATCTCTTTTTCTGGAAGATGCTACCTCTTGGACTTTGTTAATTCCCTTGAGGTACTTGAACGTTTCTATCATGTCCCCTCTCCCTCTTTCCTCAAGAGTATACATATTAAGCTCCTTTAGTCTTTCTTCGTATGTCTTCTGGTGCAGACCCTGCACCATTTTGGTTGCCCTCCTCTGGACAGCCTCCACTCTGTCTATGTCTTTGAGGAGGTGGGGTCTCCAGAACTGCACACTGTACTCCAGATGGGGTCTCACCAACTGTCTGTACAGAGGGATAACAACTTCCTGTTTTCTACTATTGATGCCTCTTCCTATGCATCCCAGTATCCCCCCAGCCTTCCTTACTGCCTTCTCACATTGCTTGCCCACCTTTAGGTCATCTGATATAATTACCCCAGGTCCCTTTCTATTTTTACTGTTGTCAGTATCTCACCCCCTGTTGTGTATGCTTCCCCTGGGTTTTTGTTTCCCATGTGCATTACCTTGCACTTCTTTGCATTGAATCTGAGCTACCATACATTTGACCATTCCTCCAACCTTGCCAAGTCCCTTCTCATCCTTTCCACTCCATCTTGTGTATCAACCCTGTTGCAGATCTTTGTGTCATCTGCAAAGAGACATACTTTTCCTTCCAGTTCCACTGCAGTGTCACTTATAAAGACATTAAAAAGGACCGGTCCCAGTACTGAACCCTGCGGTACCCCGCTAGTAACCCTCCTGTTCATCTCTGCTTTATGAGGGTGATCTTGTTATTTACCATAGTGCAAGAAACATCTCTGACATAAACCACTTTCTTGCTTTAAACTTCTCAAGTATCCAATCCTGGCTAACAGAGAACAACTTTGTTCTTAATACAAGCAAGACACACTCCATGCTCTTTGGCTCACCTGCCAGACTTAAAGCAAACCAAAACACCCTCAAAATATCATGTGTTGATGGTTCTCTACTGGTCAATGCTAGCTCCTTTAAATATCTGGGTATTCTTCTTGTCGAATCTCTGAATTTTGATTTGCACATCACCACCACCTGTAAATCTGTCAATGCAAAGATAAGAGGTGCCTACTGCACTAGCTATGCCCTAACTCCATCAGCCAGACTAGCTATGGCACAAGGCATTCTGCTCCCAGCCCTGGCCTATGGCTCAGGCATCTAAATCTCTGCCACAAAATCCACCCTCCATAAATGGGACACCACCTAAAATACTATTTGCCGCTATGCTTGTGCATCTCCATGATACAAACACCACTGTCAACTCTATGCTGACCTTAAATGGCCCTGCCCCCTGCCCATTTACTCCAGTCCTATGGCTCTCTAATTGATGGCATTGTCAGATCAGGCCTTCCACAATCCCTCGCCTCTCTGCTTCACTCACAATACCTCTCCTATGGGCTCCGATCTGCTGACCAAGCCCCTCTACATATCCCCAGATGCAAAACCAATATGGATGCATGGGCTTTCTCATATACAGCTCCTAAATACTGGAACTCCATACCTCAAACTATTTGTCAAGCTCACACCCATGACAGCTTCAAGAGACTTCACCGTGACCACTTATCTGCTACCAGCCCCTGCACTTGCTTGCATCCACCTTTTACCATTCCCTTCTCCCTGCCTTCATGCCCCTAGGCAACTACTCCTCTTTCTCTTATCCCTTACCCTGTTCCTCTGCCTCCCACCACTATCCCCTACCTTCTCTACTCTCCTAATACTCACCTAACGCCTTTGGCCACATAATGGCACATATTTTATGCTGTATATACTTCCTTTCAAGTGCCTGTTTTCTCACGTTTATTTTTTGTGTTCTTTACACTGCCCAAATTGTATGTTTCCCCTAATTCTGTAGTTGATTGAATGTTGATCCCCCTCGTCACTGTCTACATATCTCATGTGCTGTGTCACATGTATACGAATGTATTTCTATACTCATGAATGTTTCAACTTGTATCCTCCTGGATCGTGCCTGAAAATAGGCATTCTTATGCCTAGTGCACCCACCCAGTTGCCAAAAGCAAACAAATAAATACATAAAGACACAACATGTTCTAATAAAGTCCTACAGGCTGTGATAATTACTGGTTATGGCCAATTACGATTGAAAACCAGTACCTAGAAGGATCTGTACAGGTTTGGAAAGTGAGTAGAGAAGTGGCAGATGAAATTCAAGGTTGAGAACTGCAGGGTGATGAATTTAGGAAGGAAGAACAGGAAGGCAAGATACTACCTACAGTAAATGACCTAGAGATTCCTGAAACCAAGTAGAAAAATTACCCAGTAGTCCTGATCAGCAGTAGCTTTGAAGAGCCGTGGACACTATAGGGACAACTTTTTTTAAATTAGATTAAGTAAGCATTAATCCACAACAAAGGAGGGTTCTACTAGGGAATTAATGCTTGGTTGGGGAGGGGGGGATTGGGGCACGAGGCTGAAGGCCCTAGTAGAACCCGACTTTGGAGTGGATTAATGCACTTGTAACATGGCAAGCGTTTACAAAGACTATGTTGAATTATCAATCAATCAAATCTTTATTTAATCAGGTGAACATCATTGAGCATAGCTCATTTACAAGATGGACCTGAGTGGTCAAGAAGTGCAAGTGTTATTACATAGACAAGGGTATCATAAGCAGTAATACAATGACAGGTGTAACAAAAAACAGTAATACAGTGGCATAAGTGCTAGTATATAACAATATACATATGTACAAGGCATTAACACTTTTAATCTGTGAGACAATAGGCAGTTGGCACATCAGAAATTAATATGTAGATTATAGGACTTAGCAGGCATTTTGAGGGTGAATCTTGATACTGGGAACTGGAGTTTTTTCAGCATATGAAGCAACGACCAGAAAAAGGGGGGGTGGTGGGTAGGGCCGTGAAATTAGGCCTTGTGGAAGCAGGTGCAGAGTTCTGGGAATAGGGTGGTGAATAATCTTTTGAAGGATATTAAGGGTGGGAGGTTATTTAGCTTCATGGTTTTTTGGAGTGAGTTCCAAACATTTGCTAGTGAGTAGCTGATAGCAGCCCTCCCAAGCTGGGTGCAGACATTGGGGACCTTAAGGGTGATAATTTTGCTGATCCTTAGGTTGTATGGCCTAGAAGTAATTTGAGTAAAACAGTCCGAGATGTAGGTAGGTAGCCTGCCTGATAAGGCTTTGAATATCCAAATTGCAGCATTCCTATTTCTTCTGTGTTGTAATGATGACCAGTTAACTGCCTTATAAAGGGAGCAATGGTGGGTGCTGAAGGGAAGGTCAGTAATGAATCTGATGGACCTGTGGTATAGGGTGTCCAGTTTATTTAAGAGGGGGAGTGAACAGTGTCCATACAGAAAGTCAGCATAATCAATGAGGGATAGGAATGAAGCCTGGATTAATCTTTTTTTGGAGTCTTTGTTGAGGTAGTGCTTTATTCTAAAAAATAAACCAAGCCTTTGTCTCAGTTTCTTTAGTAGCTCCTCAATATGGACAGAAAAGTCAAACTTTTATCAATCCAGACACCAAGATATTTGAAGTTGTCAACAATTCCAGCTTCTCTCCAAGTAAGGTGGTTAGTTGTAGGGTGGTAGATGGTGGGGTAGTGGCACAGCAACTTTGTGAGAAAAGAGCATAGCTTTGTTTTTGGCATTTAGAAGTAGTTTTTATCCAATAAGTTGTGTTGTAGGATGGAGAATTCAGATTGTAGCAGTTCACAGGCTTTAGATAATGAAGGATTGCTAACATATAGTACAGTATCATCAGCAAACAGATGGATGTTTGATTGAGTGAGGTTAGCATCAATATTATTAATATAGATGGCAAGAGGATGGGGCCAAGAATAGAGCCTTGCGGTACACCTCTTAGCAGTGGTTTTGAAGTGGATAGGTAGTTTCCATTTTTACCAGTTGTGATCTGTCTGATAGATAGCACTTGAACCAATTGAGTGAAGGGAATCCAACCCTAGTGAGCCAAGGGAGGTGATTAGTGATTCATGATCCACTGTGTCAAATGCTTTGCTCAAATCCAGGAACACAGCACAGGTACTATTCTTCTTATCCATAGCAATCTGCCAGTCGTTGGTTACTTTGGCTAGGGCTGAAATGGTACTGTGCCTTGATCTAAATCCTGATTGTGCTGTGTTTAGGAGGTTATTGATATCCAGGTAGACCCTTAATTGTGAGTTTACTAACTTTTCGAGCATCTTGGACAGAACAGATAGGATGGAAATGGGCCTGTAATTATTGAGATCCATGGGATCACCAGATTTGAGTAAAGGAACTACTTGAGCTGTTTTCCAAATGGAGGGAATGAATTAGTTAAAGTAGTAAATAACAGAGACTGTTGTAACATTTTAAGTTGTTTAATCATCTTTTGTCTGCTTCAACATTTGTAAATATTGTGGTTATTATGTGTAGCCTTATATTACAAATATTCACACTAGTCTTTTGTATTATTATTTGCAGTGGTTTCATTTTTTGTTCAAGTCCTGAAAAAAATCTGATTAATGTACTCATTAAAACTTAAAAACGCTATTGGAAACATGCACTGTAGGAATCCTCCAACTAATTAGCATATTCATTAGCTCATTGGTGTCTAGCAAATAGTATGAGGAGTACAACTGTGATATTTTAAACCATTATACCAATAACATGGTGCACTTTTTGAACAATACCAACATTTCTAAGGTTTAACATTAAAGATGTGTGTCGTAACATAATTTGTATGTCACTCGCTATGACCGAATTAAAATTAACAGGGCCGTTAATTGTGAAATGGTACAAATAAAATGGAGTATGGCTCATGGACAATACACTTTCTTCTTTTTTCATCACATCTCTATTTTCCGACTTACTGCGGCAACTACCGATGAGGGCATCCAGCCGCCAGCCCCACCCGCTGGGAGAGCACCAGGCTCACTCACATGATGGGGGTTCGGTTCAGTTGTGGCCAGTCTGCTGGAGGGCCTCTCTCATACCCTGCCTAGCCAGACCGGCCCCCAGGCCCCCCAGTGTGATTCCACAAGAGTCCTCCTGGCAAGGCAGGGAGCGGCCTTCAAGCTGCACAGTTGTGCCCAGCCATTTTCCACCTAATTTGGATCTCACTGGAGCACCGATGTGCAATGACATCTGGGCACAATGTGCCAAAGTCTGCCGTGCTCCCCCCACTTATTCACCAGCATGTAGTGTCTCTGGGCATCCCCAGAGGCTGCTACAGCATGGTGAAATTCCCCAGCCCTCCCCTGAATCAGGACAGCAGTCTATAGATGCTCAATCCTGATCATCCCCTGCCAACCCACTGATGCCCGAGTCCGTTCCCAAATCTGGGTCGCCAGCGTGCCGCAAGGTGTGGCATCCAGCGCCTCAACCCACAGCGCCACCGGACCAGCCGGACAATACATTTTCAAGACTGTTCTTAGTTTGGAAACTGTCCTGACTCTCAAGATTTGGTTGACCTGTAGCATTCCTGTGTTCGTTTGAGGTTTCTGTTTTAGGTACTGCACTCGTTTCTACACTTGTCCTTTCATTGCTTAACAGAGGAAAACAGAAATATGGAGCGATAGTATGAATACCGCAAGGGTGGGTGAGTGGGAATTCGTATCTGCTCTCTACAATTTTAACTCACCAGCGATTTTAATGTGGAAAACTATAGTACTGCACAGGCATTACTAGAGAATTAATGCCTTCTTGTTTTGTGACCATGTGTTCTGTTTACAACAATAGAGAAATGTTATTTGGATGCTCCTTTTGCCATGTTACAGGTATGCACATTGCAGCTTATACAGTATGGAAAGCAGGGAAGGCCACTAAGGAGAATGCTATGCTTGGCCAAAAAACAGCATCCACAGCACAGACCATCACCATACCACCAGAAATTATATATTTCGATCTTTATTACATGTACTGAAGAAGCACTGAAGTATGAAACTAGTCATGATTGGCACCAGCGTTTGTTCTCCCACCTGTGAGTTGCTATTTTATGGCATTGTGCACTTTATAGGAATGTTCTGATTTCCAGCAGAGATTTAACAGTTGTTACAAAAAGAGTTTATTTACACACATATTCCCCCAAAATTTGAATTTCTGGACATTCCATTTTTTTATGGCTGAAGACATTTGCATGAAAACAGGCTGTTTTCCATTTATACAGTACTTTATCTGTTCCTGTTGCTGTTCCTACTTTGAGGTCACAGTCCTCCACTTGTGACTTCAGAATGCTCTCCAGGCAGTGATGTCACAGCAGAGTACTGTGACTTTAAAGCAGGAAAAGAAGCAGGGTCAAGAGAAGTCTAAGGTGCAAAAGGACTGCCTTCCTTTAAATTGCTTTAGTAATAGCAAGTGGAATGTTTTGAAATGTAAACCTGTTGTGGACTTTTATGCCCTGCTGATGCCAGCTGTCATTGTTTTGCAAAAACTGGAACATCACTTTTTTTTAATGAGTATTTTATGCTCCTATTCCCCAGATCTGCCCAAAGGCATCCTCCAGCCGTGTCACTGATCTTCTTGTGGACATTCCATTTCTCCATTACTTACCCAGAACCACAATGTGGTGGGTGGAGAGCCGTGTTGATCATGCAAGAGCCTGTTTGGGGGTAACAGCATGCAGCAGCTCAGCCATTTTCCTCCATTTTCCTCCTAGAGCTTGGAGCACAGGGACATGTGCACCAGCATCTCACACTCCAGCTCTTCACCTCTGCATGATGTCCTGCGGTGCTGCTCCCAAACCTCTGCCAGGAAGTAGTCTGCAGCAGGAACTGAGGTTCCCCCTCCCTGAGGGAGGAGAGCTGCCATCAGACCCTTGATCATCCATCCCCTGGGCATCCCACCAGGTGACCCTGTCTGTTTCTGAACTGGGGTCACTGGCATGGGGGGCAGAAACACAGATGGAATGGACTGGCTTTGGAACATCACTTTAAATTTTTTTGTCATTCAAATAAAGTTCTTTGCCAACAAATAATTTCAGGTAGTCTGGTGCCAGTCTGCCCATACTGTGCTTAACTTTCTCTCTTGCTTTATTACTAATTATATTTTCAGGACAGCAGGATTCCTGTCACTTGATCTTCATCTGCTTTGATTGCTTTTCTACAAGTGACATCATGGTTTTGTGTGACATTCCAATGGGTTGCTGTAGAAATTACTATGATTTTACAGGAGAGGATTATGATGCCATTTTTGGACCAAGCAGCCTGAGGAACTGAAGACCAAAATAAATAGAACCTATTTTAATTTTATCATCCTTTGTAATAAGGAATAGGAGGAAGGTGCACAGAGAAAATCTGAATGATACAGTAAGTTGAGTGCTCTTTGCATGGATGTGACTATGCTTGGCAGCAGCAAGCAAAGCAAAAGCAAACTCATGGCATGCATAAACCAAAATTTCATAGGCAAGTTGGGAGAAAGTTCAATGCCCCTTTATGGATCCTCATTCAAGCCTCACCTTAAAGCAGCAGTGTTTGTTAGTAACCATACATATTTTTTCAGTACTAACATACTAACATACTATTTGCCAGCAGATTAGGCCTTATGGTCTATCAAGTCTGCTCGAACCTAGATCCTTAGTTGGGTGCCGAGACCCTCCCATCCCTTGTGCTCCAGAAACCCCTATCATCCATCCCCACCCCCCCGGGACAGGCCATCATCTGATACATCCACTTTCTGTGTCTGTCCCACCCTCTCAAAGCTCTCCACTGTGGATCTCTGAACCAGCTCACCAGGCAGAGCATTCCAAGGGTCCACCACCCTCTCAGTGAAAAACCTCCTCCTCTTTTCCCCTCACCCTTCCACCTTCCAACTTCAAACCATGCCCTCTGGTGATGCCTCCCTGCTTTAGTCTAAAGATCCTCCATGTTTGCCTATTTATTCCTTGAGGTGCCAGAGACCTCAATCATGTCCCCTGTCTCTCCTCTCCTCCAATGAAAACAGGCAGAGCTCCTCAAGTCTGTCCTCGTAAGTCAAATCCCCTAGCCCTCGTATCATCTTTGTTGCCCTCCTCTGTACCCTCTCCAGGGCTGTATGTCCCTCTTCAAGTGTGGTCTCCAGTACTGTACACAGTACTCAGGTGTGTCTAACCAGTCCATTGTACAGTGGCAGAATCACTTCCTTGCTCCTAGAGGTGATCCCCCTTGCGATGCATCCCAACATCCTGTTTGCCTTGCTAGCTGCTCTCCTGCACTGCTCAGTGTTATTCATACATGTATCCACCATGACCCCTAGGTCTTTTTCCCCTGTTGAGGCTTCCAGCACCTCCCCTCCCAGGGTGTACCTGTGTTTAGGGTTTCCCCGACCAAGATGCAACACCTTGCACTTGGTGATATTGAAATTTAATTTCCATGTGTGAGCCCAGCTTTCCAGGGTGTCCAGGTCCCCTTGCAGGGCCAACCTCCCCTCTTCTCCCTCAACTACTGCTCCCATCTTGGAGTCATCCGCGAAGAGACTCATTTCACACCCTATACCATCCCTGATGTCTGATATGTATGCATTAAACAGGATTGGACCCGGGACCGAGCCCTGTGGTACCCCACTACCAACCTCTGTAGGGTTCGAGAGCTCCCCACAGACCACTAAGATACTAAGGTGTGTCTGGCAAAAATATCAAGATTAACATTTTTATTTTCATTTTCTTTCATTCCTGAACCAAGATATGGGGTTTTGAAGTTTTAAAAGTCCCCGAGCCCATGCCACACCAACAATGAAAAAAATTAAATATTTTTTGCTGTTTACTATCAGAAATATACAGAAGAGCCATCCTAATGCAACTACAGCATGAATCTAGCATGTACATCTAACAAGCAACACCAGGGGAAGAGATTTTTAAACATGGCCAATGGTGGTCATCTTTAATGACGTGAGTCATTAATTACAAAATCAGCTGTAAAAAAGTCTTAACAACAACTGAGAAAACATAAATATATGGAGCCTGAATCTCAGGTTATCAGAAATACATTTTTGCTAAAAAAACTATGATATCTGAGGAAATTATTTACATGATTGAGAAAGTACAGAAGAGAGTGACCAAGGGAGTTGAAGGTTTAGAAAACATGGGTTCAGTGGATAGAACTGGAGCTAGTTTCCATGGAAACAGGAGAATCAGAGAGAATACAATCTTGGTCAAGGCTCTGATTTTTCTGTGACACTTTGGGGCTAAGTTCTACAGCAGAACTACAGCTGCGCTGGATGGTTATTTCCATGGATGTTTTGCGACAGTACACTGTCTCACTATCTGCCTTATTTTTAGGCTTTATATTTGCTATTCTCCATATCCAACAGTTTCTTACTAGAGTCAATTGTTTATATTGCAACATTCACCTTTAATTGATGGAAACTTTCATCAACTATTATTTAAATTGAATGTTTTTATTGAAGCAAAGATGACATTTTTCATGTTTTGTATTTTGAACATACAAACATGTACATGATCATGCATAATACTAATACCACAACTTATAATGTCCCTTTACCAGCAAAAGTTAAATAATATTTAATAATATTATGCAATAATGTGTGACAGCCATACGCATCAAGATTGTGTTGCTATTAAGGGGTTGAGATGACAGCTTATGAAACTTGAGAGTGAGGCTAGCTTTTTAACTATGAAATGGAAACCATACAAACTTTTAGTGCTGAATGATAGTCCCATGGCATTAAGTGCTTCTGTTTTGATAATGCTCATAGAAATGGAAGGATCTATGATGCTGCAGCAACAACTTAACTGAGGCGCAACCTTACAGTGAGGGATTTATGTCAACCACAATTGTGGTAGGCATAAACCCCTCAAGGAAAATGTTGCTTTTTTCGGGAGGCTTCACCCCACAAACCCCCCACACCCTCCATAATAAATACAATCAACTCTGAGTCAGAGTTGATTTGGGGAAGGGGTGCAAGACCCCAAGATAGCAGTGCTGGGGTCCCGTGGGTACATTACAGCGGCAACAGTAAATTGCCGAAGTAATGTACTTCGATTTTGAAATGTCGCTGTGGAGACAGCATATGAAAATGGAATACTTAATATGGTGGTATCTTCAACCAGTAAGAAAAATTATATGACCAAAATTTAATTTATAGACTTTAACAAGTTATAATGTACAACTTTTTGCACTGAGTGATTAGCAAGCAACAGTGTGTGAAGTGAATGAGGAATTTAGAATTTACAACCTTTGAACTGTGCAGAACAACTCTTTGGAACACATGAACAACAGTTTAGAATGTACATGACAAGTCATTTTGAGCAGGCTGATATTTATACAAAACAATGGGTTATCATATACAGTGCAGCCCTCTTAAATTCACACCCCCTTTGCCGAGAAAAAACATACATTTAAGTGGGCTGTGCACTTACCCAGATCTACATGTTTTCAATGGGAAAACTGAGCCTGAGATCTGTTTTTTTTATTTTCTTTAATTCTGTACTTAGAATAGTATAAAAACAAGTGTAACGTCAAATAAAATGCATTAATGTGATTAAAAACCTTTTTGTTCATGTATTTATTTTTCACTGTGTTAAAAAGGCATCACAGGCAGAATGCTCATTAAGACACTCTTTTCACACCATCTGAAACAGGCTGTACACTTAACAGGTGTTAATTACACAATAAGTACTAGTGACCCCCTTTATCAAACAAGTCACAAACCTCTGTCAAAAGCTGTAATAACCCAAAAACTGGTTATTATGGCGTTCTTAAAACTTTTTGTCACTAGCATTGTCACTCATTTGTACCACACCACATGACTGACTCGTAGTCTGTGTGTGGGTGGCCCAAACACCTACAAAAAATGGCAGCTCTGTTTCAGAGGAGCCTTACTGATTGCCTAGTCTTAGTTTCCCACTCACCTTCCTCACAAGTAACTTACAACTTATTTTTTTGTGTGTGTTTGTTGCTATTTATCTTACCTTTACAACAAACCATGTATCTGGTTGATCCTGCTGCTGTCTTACTTCAGTTGTGACTTTGGGAGACTGCGATCCTGATCGGCAACTGACCGCAGTGACATACTACTCTCACTGCAGTTCCTGGGGTGCTTCCACAGTGTGAGTAAAAAATAAAATTAAATTAAAAAAATGTCTGAAATGGAGAGAGAGAGAGAGACAGACACAGCTGGCATGTGTGTGAGCACGTGTGCACATGCGCACCTGTGTTTCTCTGTCTCTCACTGTCAAAATTGCTTTCTGACTTGAATGCTTCTACTTTCAGACAAAAAAATTCCTGCACCAGTAATTATAAAAAAGAATGGATAGGCAAGTGTGTGTTAAGGAATATTTTTTTTTACACACCCTCAATGTGTGATGACCTCATAAACCTCTCGAGCTTCGCTCTTGAGGTTTTTGGGTCATCACACACCTTGGATGTATAGAAAAAGTTGCATAACACACACTTGCCTGTCCATTATTCTCTGCTTAATAGATGCATTGACATACTGTGAAAATTTGCACTTAACCCATCTGTACTTAACCAGAAAATGTAAAATTGCGAGATAGAAAAAGTTGGAAAATTAAAAAAAAAAAGTGCATTTATTCAGAATGTGCACTTAACTGATGTGCACTTAAGGGGCTGCACTGTACTATATTACACTGATGTAAATTTATATATCATTTTACAAAGCTGCAGTTCTAAAACAGTTAGATCAAATTTGGAATCCACAGATTCATTGTCCACCATACTTTTCATCTGTGAATTGTAACACAGTTATACCAGCCTTTGTATGCTGTCCTCAGATAGACCATGCCTTTTCGCTGACAAAATCCAGTTCTGTATGTTACAGCTTTGTTCAGTATCAGCAGAGTCTGTAACTGAATTTAAACAAGTCTTTGCTAATGCTGCTAGTTTTGACACTCGTGGCCCGATTCTAAAATGGGTTACGCATGTTGCAAGGTAACTTGCACCAAACCCAATTGTGCAAGTCACACCTTGCGACACGTCTTATGCTGTTTTCAATTACAAGAGGTGGCCTGCGCCATAGCACAGGTGGCCTGCACCCAAGAAGTCTTCCACCAGCCGCAACCCCTACAGCACAGTGGAAGGGGCGGTTACGGCAGCAGCTTAGCCGTATTCTGAAAGGGCGGCTGTCACAACCCCCTTTCATGAGTTCAAGTACTACTGTGGCACTGAAGGGTTAGACCAGCAAGTAGCTGGTCTAAGGGGCATCTGTCATGGCAAAACGATGGTTGCCCCCCACAGTGCCACATCATGCACACAGCCATGCCCCATGGACCTCCCATCACAGTGCTGCCCCCTTGCAGGTCTGGGTGCCATGCGGGTCCATATTTGGGGTGTCTCCCTTGCACCTGTGCCACACTGCCTATCCCCCCATGGCCCCCAGGGGACTGCAGGCTTGTTTTGGGGCAGGGGGTTTGTGGGGGCTGTTCCTTGTGGTCTGCAGCTTGTGGCAACCAGATCCATTCCGCCATTCCCATAGCACAACCCTGTAGCTGCCGCAAGTCACAGGACATAAGTGCTGGGGACCCTGCCTGTCCTGAAATAGGGCACAGGGTCCCTGGTGTAGCGGCGCATGTCGCAACTCACATACGACCGTGAGTTGCGACATGTGTCTTGGAATCGGGCCCCCTGTCCTTTGCTGAGTGACAGCAAATGTATAGGGACATATCCTTATTGTTTTGCCAGTTACCTGGATACCAGTATCTCTGTATACAACTTAAAGGATACCTAAACAACATTTTGACAACAAACTATTCAAAAATCTGACTCTGTAGGTGACTAAAGGAAAAGCTACTGTATTCATTAATGCTTTAACTACATTTACATAATTTACCTAAATGTGGTTCCAGAGCATTTGAAAATTGTAAAATCAGTCTTCCAATTTAAAAAAAAATGGTCTTACCTGCTTCCTAAAATAGCCGCCAAATGTGTTATGTGATGACATCATCGGAGCCAAAGTCAGAGAGATATATGGCTCTCTGTAGTGCTAACTAGTTCTTTTTTCCCTTTGTATAGATTTGTTTCACCCAAACGGTCAAAACCATGTGCATTATTTTGTATAAGGCACATGTTAGGCTATGGTTCTGTTCATTTTGTTTACTTTAACATGCTGAAAATGTGTTTTAATCCAACCGACTTTCCCTGTGGCAAACCACAGTGCAGTACAAATCTTGAATAACCTGGTGGTCTAGAGGTTATGGTGGATCCAAGATGCTACAATGGGCATGTTGGAGTGGTGTGCATGCTTAATATGCACTTTTTAACATTTTTATTAAACCTTTATATTTTCTGCTATTATTCTTTCCTAGTACGTTTTTGACAGAACCTACAAATGTAATCCATAGTTTGAATGTAAACATTTGTACAATCAATAAATCAGACTTCTTCAACAAAGTGAAATGCAGCAGCAGCAGCAGCAAGCGAGTGCATTACTATGTGTGTGTGTGTGGGGGGGGGTTGCAGCCACACCCTTCACCACCCCCTAGAGCCACCACTTTTTTGTAGCAAAGTTCTAGTGCAGTCCAATGTTGGAGTTCATACTTTCTTGAAACTCAAATATATGCTTGTCTTGTCTTCTTTTTCCATGGGAAATAATAATAATAATAATCAGCATTTATGTAGTGGTTTTCATACACATTTTATCCCAAAGTGCTTTACAAGCAGTACTAGACTGATAGTGAAATGACTGAACGTGTAGTGGCAGCTGTTCCATACATTAATAACCACACACAGCCTTGGACAATTGCGTGCACTGGTTTTATGGGAAGGGGAATGTTGGCCTGGACAATGGGATCAGGTAGTGATCGAGGTGCTGGCAGCCCCACATCTTATTTCTCACAGTAATCTCCTCATATTTCTTTCTGTCTGTCTTCCCCTTCCCTGAATACAGCAGTACCTCACACGAGTGGCCTTCTCAGTCCCCCTCTGGTATTCATTCTTCACTATTGCTCCTCACACCGAAAACTGGTGAGCTCATCACCCTTCTGCATCAAGAATGCAAGTAGTACAGTCCCCGGTTTATTTTGACATATGAAATATAAACATATCTTTCCAGTAAGTCAGGCTCATAGCAACAGGAAACAAGGGGAATGATAGGCTTTCCTATCCTTAAAAGATCTAGGCTACCTTTGATTAGGCACTATTGAATGATGGGTGTGCATATCATTATATATGTCATTTAATAGTGACTAATCATAGGTGGCTTAGATCTTGTATGGGTAGGAAAGCCTATTTTTCCACTTTATCAGCCTGCCTTACCAGAAGATTATGTTTATTAATAATATGTAACTATAACACGGGAGACTGTACTAATCACATTCATGATGTGGAAGGGTAGTGAACTCACCAGTTTGTGGTGTGGGGAGCAGGTGAGAAGAATGAATGCCAGAGAGGGACTGAAGAGGCCATTCCAGCAGGGTACAGCTATATTCAGGTTAGTTGAAGACATGAAGGAGGACGCTGAGCAGATCACTGTGAGATCCGACATGTGGGGCTGCCAGCATCGTGATCACTACCTGACTGTGGATGAGAGTAGCCAGCGATGACAAATACTCAGAATGGCAGGGCTGCACATAAACTGTTACTTGAATTCAGTGTAGAGAAATAACCCTCGGGTGCAGGGGGGGATGTTGACATTTGTTAGCACGGTATTGAGGGAGTTGTTTATAGCTCATTCAAGATTTGGAAGGGTGGTAGCCAGCCAACTCGTACTGTGGAGTGCAGCACAGAAAAGTACTGGAGAAGAATTGCTGGGAACTGTCCTGTGCGGTTCCGTAGATTACAGGTAAAAGAGTAGACTGACACTGTACATCATGTTGATTTGCTCAAGGTATTAGTATGCCTCTCCTGCTAAATGCAGAAAGCAGGAGATATTTCTGGAAATATCACAGACATTTTGGGAAATAGCTGGCAGTGTCTGTGGCTGCTAATGTAATATTGTTATCCATTGTAAGTGCAGTCCTTATGAGGGCATGAACAGCAGTTTTTCTGGTGGGTCATGTTGCTTATTGCTTGGCCCTCCAGGAAGACCTAGTTGTTGGTTAATGAGGTGAGAAGAAAATACAACAGAGAACCGTACATACTACCTTCACTATGCAGAAGGGTGGTGATCCACTCAATGTTTACTGTGGGAGCAGAAGTTAAACATTGAGAATGTGAACTGGAGAGTGATTTGGGAGACATTTTTTAACTGTGCCAGCTGATGATGCGTATCAGTATAGGTGTGCACAACCCTCTGAGGTACAAGATTACAATCTGAGGTGTGAAAATTCTCTTCCTGAGATCGCAAGCTCATATACGGCCCCAGGCAGTACTAAGGACAGGGTATGGATGGTGGGGTGTTCAACAGAAGGCAGGCTAGGTCCAGGGCATTCACATGGAAAAAGAAAGACTTATTTGTGGATTAACAAGAGAGCATGAGCTTTGTAACTGAACAAGACCGGTACTTTGCTGTGTGACCCTGAGCAAGTCACTAAACTTCCTTGTGCTCCCAGGCCACACCTGTAAACCTAGCTTTCGGCTTAGTGTGTCTCTCCTGGTTAACAAAAAACAAAATTCAGTGCATCATATAACCACTAGATCATCAGGTATTTGAAGTGTTGTACTGCAATGCAGTTTGCCAAAGAAAAAGTCAGCTGGATTGCAAAACATTTTCTGCAAGTTAAAGTAAACAAAATTAACAAAATCATAGCCTAACATGTGTACTGATCAAAATAATTCATGAGGTAATACATGGTGTTGATCATTCTGGTGCAACAATTCAAAACAAAGAGGGAAAGAAGAACTAGTTAGCACTATAGAAATATATGTGGATCTCTGGCTCTGGCTCTGATGATGTCATCATGACTCATCACTTATCACACTTGACAGACATCTTGGGGAGAAGCCATGGCTGTTTTTGAAAGTGAAAGGCTGATGTTTACATTTTTCAAAAGCTATGAAACTGCATTTATGTTATTTACCCAAATGCAGTTTTTGCATACATGTACACAGCGGCCTTTACTTTACCCCACTATGTAGCCAGATTTTGGAGTTTGCAGTTTAAAAAAACTGCTTGTTTAGGTACCCTTTAAGCTTTTCATGCACAGTTTCACCCCAGCCTGGAACTGCATAATATTCATGTTTGTCTTTTGGCACAAAGGCAGCCTTGGTTGGAACAAAAACATCCAGATTTTCTTCAGATAATGATACCCTGGCAGACTTTCAATGGACATATGTTTGTTGTATTTTTCTGCAGCACCTCAGAAGGCCTTCCTAAACTTAGTGACATGTCTGTCATCACTGAGAGGGGGAACCATATCATCATCATCATTATCAAACTCTATATATTATCAAGAACTTTCAGATGTGCACTGCTTGTTTGCCATCGGATGACTTTGCAGTTTTTCAAGAGTATCCACAATCTTTGATGCCACTGGGACTTGCGACTGAAACCTGTCAAACAGGCTACACCATTTTTGCAGTTTTGTCTGCAAGGAATGCCAGCTCCTTCCTCCATTTTGAATTGGACAGACTGGGCATCTTCAGACAAAATTTCCTCAAAAAATGAAATGTCTTAAAGGAAAACATTGCTTTCCTGCTGGTGCTCTCTTGCCACTGCCTATGTCCCCAATTAGCAGTTCTGTATAAAAAAAATACTTTTTTAACTTCACCAAGGTAGTGATTTTTAAATTTTAGTCAGTTCTTGCAAGTTTCCATTTACTGAGGCAGACAACGGCCATCTTTTGAGAGCCGCTTGTTCCCTCACCCAGGATATGTTAATGTGTCCCTGCCGATTCAGCACTTTGGCTGGTGGGGGCAAAGTAGCATATCCAATGTGAGGGAGAGAGCAGCTCCCCGAGATGGCTGCTGGCAGTCTTAGTAAATGGAAGTTTGTGAGCACTCATTAAAACTTAAAAATCAGTACATAACTGAAGTTAGAAAAATTATTTTTTCAAACAGAACCACTAATCAGGGGCATAGGCAGTGGCAGGACAGCACCTGCAGATAAGCAGTGTTTTCCTTTAAGTGTTTTGTTTGTGCAGTTTTCAAGTACAGTTAGTTCTTGATGACAACAGGTATGACTGCAACTTTGTTTAACATTAAATACATAGGATTGGGACATGCCATTTTTGTGCATATAAGCAGAATGTGCATACATCTGATGTGCATACAAATGGAAGGCACTGTTTACAAAAATATACACGTATTATTTACCTATATTCAGATATTGAAAGCAATACTTATGCAGTGGAATCAAGAACAATTAAAGACTTACATCAAGAAGAAAAAGTGAAGCACACAGGGTCTTCATGATTTTCATCTCTTTTGCTGCAAATTCTTTTCGAAACGTTATGTGATCTCTGTGATACACTGCTGCTCTGACCTTGGAGCTCCATCATGTAGAACAAGGCCTGGAGGCATGGTGACTCTTTTGGCAGGGTTGATCACTTTTAAATGTTGCAGACACTGAGCTTTACTTCCACTTGGTAGTGAAAATAGTTTATGGAAAACATTCATATAGTTCAGCGTGACAATAAACAGCCTTTGGAATTCACCTGAAATTAGTTCCATGATGTGCACAAGACAGATGATGTGTGCAGTTTGGAAGAAGTCCTTTCAAGACATCAGTAAATATTTTATTCACATATGTTGCATTATCTGAACTGAAGATATACATATCATGATAATCTACTTGGTATTCATTTAATGTCTCGATGATTGCCCTTGCCTCTGAACTGTGCATCACACTTTGCAGAAACTTGGTGTCAAGTAGGTATGGGAATACATAGGGTGTAGCTAGCTATTTATAAATTATACACCAACTGGCCAATCTGCTGCCCTGCTCAACAAACTTTTTCCTGATTAGTAGTAAGTAACACATTACTACCTATGTCATTGTGGGATAAAGGTGGCAATATGCCTACATGGTAAACAGAATTTTTATATTAACTCATCTGTAACAAGTTCTAAGTTGTATGCCAGTTGAATGCATTTCATGGTTAATAATTATCTCTTACCATAATCCCCCTTGCAGTAACTCTTGAGGAAGTGTCTTACAAATTTATGTTAAGCGATCATAATGTGTGTTATAATACCCTTGGTATCCTCCTGGGCATCAAGTTTGTATGTTTAGTATTGCAAATTGATAAATAAAAAATTCAAAAAAAAAGAGACAAGGTACGTACATATATCCTGGAAGTCATGCATTCATTTTATGGTCATCTAAACATGCCATTCTGGCCCATTTGATGCTATAAACTGTGAGGTTTACACATTTAAAGAGTTGCTAAATTCATTGAATAATGTAATGTACCCAACATGCCAGCTATAGGAAGGCTTTTATTTTAATCCAACTTGCCCAACTATTGGAAGTTTTTTTTTCCCTGTACACAGAAATGAATCTAAGTTTGATACCATTATTTGCAGCCTCCATCCCACTCCCATACAGATGTCTTAAACCACCAGCTATAAACAGAGCCAGTAATTTTTAATGTAACCCCCCCGTCACCCAGGGTTACAAGAATCCCACTTAGATCTAGTGACAGGCAGGGAAGGCAGCTTGTGAAATACCAGGTAAATGGGTTTCACACTATCTCACTCCGTCCTCGGTCTCAGCTGAGCTGGAGGGATGTCATCACATAGAATTCTCGAAGCAGCATAAGCCACATTGGAATGTTGCAGCTGGGAGTTAGGTTAGAATGTTGGGGTTTTTCAAAGTCAGTCTTCAGGAGAGTGTTGTGTAGTCTAGTGGGAGACTCAGTGGAGGGAGGAGGTGCACTGTAGTAGGCAGTCCCGCATAGCCCTCAGCTCTGTCATAGAGCTACCTTTGTGTGGATGTGTGTTCTTGCCCTAGATAGAGACACAGAAGATACCTGCTTAAAGTGGTTGAGACCGTCTCCAAGTTGTTTCAGTGCCCCATCCCTGGGGGGGACAAGACCAGCTCTTCAGGGGCAATTCCCCTGGCCCTGCTGAAAGAAAAGAAGCTGCCTAGAAGATTTGTGCTGAGGCACCCAGAAGTTTTGTGTTTTTCCAGAGAGAAGCTTGAGGGCACCTGCAATCCAGGGTGAGTCTGCTCTGCCAGAGAACTATGTTTCACCAAGACTGTTGTGTTAAGTGTCTGCTACTGTGGGTCAGGAAAGGATGCCAAGTACAGTACTTAAGTCATGTATGGCTTGAAATGAATCTAATCAGTGTGGGTCTACAGGGATGGACATAGCCACTTAAAGAAAGTTACAAGTCAGGACACTATTTACCAGAGACAGTAGATTGCTAAATGTGACATACATTTTGAGATAGCATTCTACAAACCAAGAGGTTCACAAGGAAAGGTGTTGATTCCAAATAAATGACCGGGTATGAATTTGGGGACAAAAGGTGGGAGACCCCCCATCTGGAGAATCCAGATTTACTGCTACGGATTTACTTTGGGCACCTATAGCTTTCTTCCGAGCACTTGGCCAGTGTTCGTAGAAAGTACCCAGATGTGGGATTGATGATGATGATTTCCCTTATGGAGCTTGGAAGTGCTCATGGGTGGTAGAGGGAGCCACCAGATAAATATCCATGCTATATGGAAAAATGTCCAAGTGCTGGCTGGAGTGCCACACCAGGGAATCCAAGATAGATAGAGATAGAGAGAGAGAGTACCAGTTCGGACTGAGAGCCCAGTGTGTTCAGAAACCGGAGGGTAGTTGTGATGATGATGATGAAAAAGATGTGTTCTGACCTCAATAGTTCTGTACAACCAGTGAGTGTAGCCCCGTGGGGGTCCATCCTGCTTTATATTCCTGTGTGTGTGTGAATAAAAGCCCCACTTTAGAATCCCACTCCTGGTTTCACAGTTTTTGCTTCCTGTGTCCGGAGTTATTTGGGTACCCCATCCAGAAATACAAACCTTGCCCTGATGCCGAGTGAACGCTTTCTCCCTGAACCCCAGGCTCCCCAGGTAATGAGTTACAAAAATGGAGGCACTGTGGCGCTAAATAAAATAACATCAACCCAGCCCCTGGTTACAAAATTGGAGGCTACCACTGGGATTTGGGTTTGGAACCTTGGGAGAGAACAAAAGATTTGCTCAAATTAGGGCTAGCATTTTGGCTGTCTGGCAGTCGGTAGTCCAAAAAGTAGAAGCATTGCCACCCGAATGTCTTGCTGTGTGCTGCTGTTCATGTGCTGCTGTAATTGTGACACCAGTTTACCGAGGAGCAGTAAAGCCTGAGAGGTATGCCCTTGTCCTGCATCAAAGTTTTAATGTTTGCCAGCTTTTTAAAGTAATGTTTAACAAGAAAAGTATGGGAAACTGTGGGATCAAACAGAGATTTGTGCCCTAGACATTGGAAGTGCTTGTTGTATGGACAGAGAGAGTCACTAAGTGAAATGCCATTAAAAATGGTCAAAATGGTGCTCCCACCGAGGAGCTACAGTTGAAAAAAAAAAGTGTGGTTTGCAGTTTAAATTTTGCCTGCTCGACGATCGCCATGGAGGAGAAGAGCACGAGAAGAAAGAGGCTCATTTGCATGGCCTCGAGTGATTGGTGAGACTGCAATCGATCCCGCCCCCAAGCCAGCTCTAGAGTGACTGCACAGTGTTCAAGAGGGAGTGAGAGAGAGTGTGTGAACTGGCTTACCAGGAGGAGCATCGAGGTGACTGAAAACATTAAAAAAGTAGTAAAATCAGACTTTTCCATTTAAATCGGGCTCAACCTGCATTCCGATTCATCTGAGAAGAGAGTGAGGTGTTCAGAGAAACAATCGGCAGGGCTGCCAGCCCGCTTTATTTCAGAGGCCTCCAAAACCGGCTGTAGGCCAAGAATTTTTCCATCGCAATAACCAACTACTGTTTAAGTGAGTACCAACCTAAAGCAACTCAAACTGTATGTGATTTCAACTAAAGCCAGCTGAATCTATGTGTGGCAGTGCAATCATTTTGCCAAGAAGGACTGTGTCATAATTGTGGGTTTAGCAACAGTATAATTTTCAAAGCCATGTGAGAGACTATGAGTTGTATGAAAGATGCAGCAAGAAATACAGGCAATCCTGTGTGATGAAATACTGTAGCTTTAGGGACTTTTAAGCAAGACCAGTGAGTTACAGCAAGTAAAAAGTCCAGTAGACTAAAAGGGCAGACAGTGCAGTTAACCAGTTTGAGTGAACTTGATCAATGGAGTGTGTAAATCGGATGCACAGTGGCTTGAGTCATAACCAGAACATTGATGCAGAGGAGTGCTGCCGCCATCATTACAGGGTGGGGTAGTAAAGTAAACACAGCAGCAGGGGAGCCATTTTGTAAAAGTTTTTCCAAAAGAGTGGAACTTGAGATAATAGTGAGCTTTTGTTTTTCTCTGCAGTCATGGCTTCGGGATCAGCCTGCTACCCGGATCATGCCTGGGCTATGATAGTAGAAGAAGTAAACAGATTGAGAGATGTTGAGAGATGTTACTATAGGGGATGGTTGCTGCCTCATGTGACGATTCCGGGATATCCAGTAAGAGTGTGCATAATGTGTTTAAAGGCTGGAAGGGATGTCTTCATGGTTCCTCACTGTTCTGGGTGCCTAGACAGACATGGCTTAATCAAAGCACCCAAGATTTGTGTGGCTCCCACATGGACAAAGATTCGAGAACCTGCAATTGGCAGCACATAGCACCAGGTAGAGCCTGTTGGAGGAGGCTCAGTAGAGTGTGGCATGAAGCAAGAGGGTGCAGAGCTACGGGCAGAACAAAGAACTGATGTATCCGAGTCTGAGTCACAGAGAGACACAGCAGAGGGAGCATCAGCAGACCCTTGGAGAGAGGGGCCTAGTCCAAGTCTCATAGGAGAAGATGAGATGAGGGAGACTTTTGAATGGGAGGTGTCAACCTCCACACCCAGCGAGGAGTGGATAGTGTCAAGAGTGAGGATGTCTGCTCACTCCTGGGCTCAGATCCTCAGCGAAGAAGAGGATGAGGGGGAACAGATGTGGCCTTATGAAGAAGGTGTGGATCCACAGCCTCAGGCTCTTGCCTTGGAGGAGTGAATGGCAGAAGAGAGTGGTGGCTCCACAGCCCTGTCCCCTCAAGGAGGAGTCAAAGATCCATTCTACATTGCATTGAGTATGCGTAGCTGGCAGAACCAGTACTGGCCACCCCCAAGCCAGGCCAGAGGTCTCAGGTTGACCAAGTGTACTAAAGAGGAAAGACTGGTTCATACGAAGGCGAATGAGATCTATGGGATATCCTTTCCTACCTTTCCTCAGAGAGTCTGGGAGGAGACTGAAAGAAACAGGAAAGCCTGGATAGTGGAAGAGGCCACAAAGCATGTGCATCCTGGTGCAAGCAGATATGTCAGAGACAGAGTGTTACAATTAAAATTCAGACAGTGGAAAGTGGGCAGGACACTATTTATAGACACTGTTCGAATTGTGGATGGAGAGGGCAACGAAACCTCTCACAATGTGAATTACGAGTACCCAGACGGTAATAATTCTTGCACCTGACCCATTGTGCAATTTCCCACAGTGCAGACAAAGTCCTGTGTATGTGCCCATGCCTACCAAGTGGAAAGCAGAGCAGTGGTAGCCAGTTCTGCCATCCAGCCATTGCCATATCTGTGTTGTTACGACAGTCTGGCGTTCCAGGAACCAGGTGCCCCACATTCATCAGCCTTGCAGTGTACTGGCTTTCCAGATTCCATCGACTGGCCAACCAGAAGATTTCAGATCCAGAGAGGACACCAGCCCAGATGTATCCTGATTCATCGCCTGGGATTACAGATGGCTTCAGATCAGCTGTTTCCTGTCCTGTTTCCAAGGTTCCATCTCCTAGATGACATTAGCCCAGCAGTTTCCAGATGTGCCATCCTGTCATTTCCGGAAGATGTCCGCCCAGCTGTATCAGAAGAATGCTGCCAGGGAAAGTCTTCAGCGGAATTCCAGGTTTCGTATTAATTTCATTTTTCAAGGGACCGGTAAGTCCAGACTTTTCTATTTTAATGACACTGCAGTACACACCCTACACCTAGCAGACTTCAGATTGTTTGAACGTTCCTCAAAGACTCTCCCCTTTGGGATTACAGTCCTACCAAAACTGTGCTTCACCGGGCTTCAGCCCAGGAGAGACTCTTTCTTGGACTTGCCTTTGGGCACTGTTGTCACTAGATGGGACTTTCAGGGCACTCCATCCCCAAAGTAATTTGTATTGTACATAACGTCATTGTTTTATTACTGTTTTTTACTGTTTCTACTGTTTTTCTACTTTTCTAACAAAAATTATTTTTGGGATTCTTCAGTGTTTAGATGGTAGGGGTTAGTTAGTACTGTGTTCGCAGAATAGAGGTTTGTTTGTCTTTTCTCTTGCAAGTGTTCCTGAAGAAGAGAGGAAAAGAATACAAGAAGAGAAGGCAAGAAGAGAAGGGACTCAGAGGAGTCTTTTGTGTGCTTTAAAAGTAGTAGTGTTTAAAGTACAGTGTTGTTGTTGGTGTTTAACTTTTCCTTCCACAGGTATGGTTGTGGGGGAGTGTGGGAGTAATACCTAGGGTATAGTATTAGCTCCCTTGTAGTTTGGATGCAGGTGTCCCAGGTTGGGGGAAGGTTCCCCTGTGTGTTTTTGGGCAAATTTGGGTTTGGTCAGATAGGTTTTCCCTACAGGGCTGGGGGAGGTAGACAGGCTGTGGCTCTGACCTGCAGTAGGGGCCACAGTACTGATCTATTGAGGGCTTTGCTCTGGATAATTCTACCAGGGCCACTAAGTGTCCATAGAAAAATCATAGAGTAGAGGCTGATAAGTCAGCCGATGGCCTCTGGGCCCTTAGTGTTGCCTGCCTGTGCCTAGCACATGGTAGGAGAGGGCCTGATCACCCCTCTCCATAGGTAGCACAGAGGATAGGATGGCCTAGGCCAGGTTAGCAATGACTGCAGACAGTCATTTTACTGGCCGAGGGTGGATGTAACCCCCCTGTCACCCAGGGTTTCAAGAATCCCACTTAGATCTAGTGGCAGGCAGGGAAGGCAGCTTGTGAAACACCAGTTAAATGGGTTTCACACTATCTCACTCTGTCCTCAGTCTCAGCTGAGCTGGAGGGATGACATTGTATAGAATTCTCACAGCAGCATAAACCACATTGGAACGGTGCAGCTGGGAGCTAGGTTAGAACATTGGGGTTTTTCAAAGTCAGTCTTCAGGAGAGAGTTGTGTAGTCTAGTGGGAAACTCAGTGGAGGGAGGAGGTGCACTGCAGTAGGCAGTCCCTCATGGCCCTCAGCTCTGTCATAGAGCTACCTTTGTGTGGGTGTGTGTTCTCACCCTAGATAGAGACACAGAAGATACCTGCTTGAAGTGGTTGATACCATCCCCCAGTTGTTTTAGTGCCCCATCCCTGAGGGGATGGGGGAGACAAGACCAGCTCTTCGGGGCAATTCCCCTGGCCCTGCTGAAGGAAAAGAAGCTGCCTAGAAGATTTGTGCTGAGGCACCCAGAAGTTTTATGCTTTTCCAGAGAGAAGCTTGAGGGCACCTGCAATCCAGGGTGAGTCTGCTCTGCCAGAGAGCTGTGTTTCACCAAGACTGTTGTGTTAAGTGTCTGCTACTGTGGGTCAGGAAAGGATGCCAAGTACAGTACTTAAGTTGTGTATGGCATGAAATGAATCTAATCAGTGTGGGTCTACAGGGATGGACATAGCCACTTAAAGAAAGTTACAAGACAGGACACTATTTACCAGAGACAGTAGATTGTTAATTGTGACATACATTTCGAGATAGCATTCTACAAACCAAGAGGTTCACAAGGAAAGGTGTTGATTCCAAATAAATGGTCGGGTATGAATTTGGGGGCAAAAGGTGGGAGACCCCCCTAGCTGGAGAATCCAGATTTACTGCTACGGATTTACTTTGGGCACCTATAGCTTTCTTCCGGGCACTTGGCCAGTGTTCGTAGAAAGTACCCAGATGTGGGATTGATGATGATGATGATGATGATGATGATGATTTCCCTTATGGAGCTTGGAGGTGCTCATGGGTGGTAGAGGGAGCCACCAGATAAATATCCATGCTATATGGAAAAATGTCCAAGTGCTGGCTGGAGTGCCATGCCAGGGAATCCAAGAGAGATAGAGGTATAGAGAGAGAGAGTACTAGTTCGGGCTGAGAACCCAGTGTGTTTAGAAACCAGAGGGTAGTTGTGATGATGATGAAGAAGATGTGTTCTGACCTCAATAGTTCTGTACAACCAGTGAGTGTAGCCCCGTGGGGATCCATCCTGTTTTGTATTCCTGTGTGTGTGTGTGTGAATACTTTAGAATCCCACTCCTGGTTTGGACATTCACAGTTTTTGCTTCCTGTGTCTGGAATTATTTGGGTGCCCCTGTCCAGAAGTACAAACCTTGCCCTGATGCCGAGTGAATGTTTTCTGCCCGAACCCCAGGCTGTCCAGGTAATGGGATACAAAAATGGAGGCACCGTGGTGCTAAATAAAATAACATCAACCCAGCCCCTGGTTACATTAAACTGCAATGATGACTATTGTCTTACCAGAAGAAGAGAGGACCTGGATTGCAATACTGTTTAATTCATGTATTTCTCTTACACAGTTGACATTAGCACATTAGCAGTCAGAGTGCTGCAAGGCCTTCAGTAGGATACTGTTGGAACTGTAAGCCTGTCAATCAATAGCTCTGTGTCTATACTACAACAGACTATAAGCTTTTGAACTGATTACATTTAAAAATAATACATTTACTGGTCAATTTGCAGATGGCCTAAGGAAAAAGGATGTTAGATTTTTCTGTGCAAATATGTCCCTTTTTGTTTTACCTAACTGGTTACACGATCAGTCAGTAGGAGGAGTACGGTGAATCTAAACTGGAACTGAAGCAGTATTGCTTAGGCGATGCTGTTCTTCTGATCTAAATTCACTTCTTTCATTTTGGAACCCCCTTGCACAGAGAACACACCACCCAGATACAGTATATCCAGACAGTCCTCTGATATCTGCTGGGAAATGCCAGACAGGGAAAATAATTGACTTTATTAATTTTACCCATGGCAATTCATAACAATTGCCATTCCCACATCTAATGTTATAGCACCAGAGACACACATAGATCAACAGGAAGTCATGCAGATGGAGGCTCAAGCACAATAAAATAATAGTTTTACATAAAAAAACCTTTTTATTAAACCTATTAGCAACACATGGGGGGGGGGCATTTCTTCAGGATGGTTTAATCTTCCTGAGGCGTCTATTTGCTGCAATTGTTTAGGGTCTGTTACACAATAAACAACTTACTTTTGGTGGCTGCTGTTCTGGAATACCCAGAGTGATGGTGAGTACTGACAAGAAGGAAGGGGCCCGCTGGCTCTGGAGGTGCTCTGCTGCAGTACAATGCTGACTGGACATTACTGTCACTGGTGAGGTTGCAGGTTCTGTTGGTTCTGTTGCACTCCCCCCACCACCACTTTTAGACAAAATTGCCTTCACACTTGCATGTACAGACCAAGTCCTCTCCTGCCAGTCACTGCCTGTGCTTCTGCAATGTGATCTGCGAGGCTGTGATGCCACCGATTCTCCTCTTCAGACTGTCTTTACATTGACATGTGCTCTCTCTCTTCAGTTTCCCATGGGTTGGTTCCTGCTGTGCTGTATTTAATGGGTGAACCTCTAGTAGGAACATTAAATGCAACCCAGCTGAGCTAGCCACACACCTACCTATACAGCAGCCAATCAGAAGCACCACGCTACTCTGTTGCTGCAGCTCCCCAGCACCTCCTCCCCTTTATACTCCACCAAAATTCCAAACAAAGAAACTAGTGATGCACAACAGAACAAAAGCTGTCATGTAGCCACCAGCTGGTCAACTTTGTTGGATGTGGCAAGGTCATCTGTTTGTTGCACCCTTTGAATGCATGCGTATGCAATGGCATACTTGGTGCATCTGTGGCCATATCATTGGGAATAAATGTACACTCTCATCGTCTTCTAAGGGAGCAGCCAAACTGTTCTACATGGTACGGTGCTCCACATCACTGATCTCATCAGTAATTAGTGCCAGTTCCTTTCCTTCTAATTTCTGCTTCAAGATCAATTTATGGGCTTCATATATATCTGGCAGATAAACAAGCTGCAGCTGATCAGATTGTGATATAGATCCTCCACTTTCACATGTGCAGAAAGGGAGACCTAAGCAGATGGATGATTTGCCCTTCCTAGAGAACTATTTTCTTCAAGGCATATCCTAACAAAGTCCTGGGCTCTTAACAAAGTCCTGGGCAACACAGAAAACAAGGAGGTAGTATAGCGCAGTGTTTTAAGGCTCTGAGATGCAAACTTGGAGACCTGGGTTTGAATCCCATAGCCCCCACTTGCATACTGTACAACCCTAAGCAAGCCATTTAATTTCCTTGTGTTCCCAGGTCACACCTGTAAACAGCCTTCAGCTTAGTATGTCTCTCCTGATTTAAAAAAAACAAATACACCAATTCTAGCTATCATAGCACTTTTTTTCATCATCAGGGTCCTTTGCTTCTTCTTAATACCTTATTTATCTAATTTTATCTTCCCACTTTAAATGTGTCTTACTAGCCAGATGGCCAGTAATTGTTCATCTGTGGATATGCTACTGTATTATAAATAAGGTCTTAGTTACTATTAAATATAATTCTGTGGCTATATTCTTGCCTGCTTTATCAGCACCAGGATGAAATGTGACAAATCCAGAGCTTAGAATTCCTCTGACAGTCCAACACTGACCACATAAAATTTGTTATCGTAAAGTGAAGTGAGGGTACAAGACAAGTCATAAGTAACAGTACAAGACAAAAGTAGCAGGGGTGGCACACTAAAGGAGAAAAAGGACGTTGTAGAACAAGGTGTAGCTGCTGAAGGCAGAAAGGAGAATGGGACAGGTACAGGACGGTACAGCAAAGGGGGTGGGGGGAAGATGGAGGGGGACACAGCGTAGGCAACCATGTAGAGGATTGTTTCCAAGGGGGGAAGGAAATGGGAGATGGTATTGATGGGGACTGGAGGAGGGTAAGGCAGGGAATCATACTGGAGGCAGGGGGATAAGGAGATGGCGGGTGCAGAAGTGGAGATTAGGGGTGGCTGGGGTGGTGGTGTATGAAAAAACAGAAAAAGCCAGGGAAGAGTTGTGGAGGCACTTCTTGGGGTTAGTAAATGAAAACTCTGTGACAGTGTTTGGGTACTCCATTATAAAGGGTATCCACTGGTTAAGAAGGAGGGTGGCTTTTGAGGGGAGATCAGTTTTTTGAGATTGAGGGATGGAGATGAGCAGGGCATTTCTAAGAACTAAGGAATGCATTAGACTTATTGGGGGGGAACCTCACATAGTCTTACACCTTGGAACAATTGACCTGGCCAGGGAAGAAGTGGAAGAGGTGCAGATGAGATTCATGGAGCTAGCAAGAGGGTGCAAGGGGTTAGTTAATTCCATGGCTTTTTCAGAAGTCCTGCCAGTGCACTGTGCAAGCACAGCTAGGCAGTTGAGAATCAAGGACTTTAACCACTGGCTGAGGCAGTGGCGCAAAAAGGAGGGCTCTGAATGCTTAGGAGATTGGGGTGACACGTGGGTGGATGAGCACCTGTATGCAAGGGATAGACTGCATATAAATGATGATGGGGTTAGACTGCTGAGAGGAAAACTGCAGGGACACATAGACGGTATTTTGGGGGTGTTTTAAACTAGGGAAGGGAGAGTACGAAGCTAGGGGTGGTCCAGGAAAAATGGCTGGTGGAACTTACCCAGTTCGTACTCTCCCAAAACTGGGGGCAGGAGGTGTTAGGAGGAAGGAAAATGGATAAAGGTGGGGCTGTTGGAAGAGGCTGCTTGCAAATGCCAGGAGTCTATGAAATAAGATGGGGGGACCTGCAGGCTGTGGTGGCAATGGGTGACCTTGACATAATAGCAGTTACGGAAACATGGTGGACAGACAACCACAGTTGGGCAGTGGAAATACCAGGGTATGGTCTCTACAGGAGAGACAGAGCAGGGAAAAAGAGGGGAGGGGTAGCCCTGTATGTGAAGGAAGGGATTCAGGCAACAGTGTGTGGAGGTGAGCAAGAAACAGCTGAGACTCTATGAGTCACACTTAGTAAAAAGGAGGGGGGAGGCAGTAAGGTTAGGGGTAGTCTACAGACCACCAAATCAAGGAGAGGAAGTAGATAGAGAAGTAGTTAGGGAAACTGAGGAGATGGCCAACAAAGGGGAAATCATGGTGGTGGGTGATCTAAATCTGCCAGATGTGAACTGGGAAATCCCCAGCAGCATCTTCAGAAAGTAGTAGGGAGCTGTTGGAAGCCATGCAGGAAGCATTCATTCATTCATTCACCAGCTGGTCACAGAGCACACTGGGAGGGGGCATACTGGACTTGGTTTTAACAAATGGGGATAGTGTGGGGGAGGTGGAGGTTGCGGAAAACTTGGGTGACAGTGACCATAACATGGTAAGATTTAGCCTTTGGAAGGGGCAGGTTAAGAGCAGTTACACTAAGGTGCTGGACCTCAGGAAAGCAGATTTTAGGACGATGAAAGAAATTGTGCAAAAGGAACTAGAAGGGAAGAAGAACTTGGATGGCATAGAGGAGCTATGGGGGGAAATTAAAAGAGAAATTTTGAATGCGACGGATCAAGGTGTTAGGAAGGTTAGCAAGAGTAAGGGGGGGAAGTAACCAGTTTGGTTTACAACAGCAGTGGGCAAAACAGTCCAGGAGAAAAGGAAGGCATTCAGGGCATACAAAGCCTCTCATAGGGAGGCAGACAAAGGAGTTTATAAGGAGAAACTGAGGGAAGCCAGGAAAATAATTAGAAGGGAGAATGCAGAAACAGAGGAGAATATAGCAAGGGAGACGGAAAGGGGGGATAATAAATTTTTCAGATTTGTGAGTGGCAGGAGGAAGGGGAAGCTGGGGATTATGAAGCTCAAGGGGGAAGGGGAAGCACTGGTGGAGAGGGAGGAGGAAAAGTAAAATATTCTGAATGACTATTTCATGTCAGTTTTTACAGTGAAGGAAAAGAAAGGGCCAGAGATTAAAAGCAGGGGAAGGGTAGGCAAGGAGATGGACTCAAGTCCCTTCTCAGAGCACAGGATATTGGAAGAACTAGGAAAACTGCAGATGGACAAAGTGATAGGCCCAGACATGATTCACCCAAGGGTGCTTAAGAAATTAAAGCCGAAACAGGCAGCACCACTCACGAGATTATTTAATCTGTCACTAGACAAGGGGAGGATCCCAGGGGACTGGAAAAGGGCTGATGTGGTGCCATTGCACAAAGGGGGAGGAAGGGAGGAGCTGGGAAACTACCTCCTGGTTAACTTTACCTCCGTAGTGAGAAAGCTAATGGAAACACTTATTAAGGAAAGAATGATAAAATATCTGGAGGAGGAGGAGGAGGGCATCATGGATGACAACCAGCATGGATTCAAAGGTGGAAGGTTCTGCCAGAACAACCTGATTAAATTCTTTGATATGGGACCGGGGGGGGTGGACGTGGCCTACCTGGACTTCAGGAAGGCCTTTAACACCATCCCTCACAGGAAGCTGATTAGCAAACTGGGCAACTTAGGAGCAGGGAGCAAGCTTACAAACTGGGTAGAGAATTGATTGGAGGGGAGGACACAGAGGGTGGTAGTAAATGGGGTGCATTCAAAAGAAGAAAGTGAGATGAGTGGGGTTTCCAAGGGGTCCATGCTAGGACCCATACTTTTCAACATATATATTGGGGACATTTTAGAGGGTCTGAATGGAAAGGTGTGTCTGTTTGCAGATGACATGAAGATCTGTAATAGGGTTGATATGCCGAGGGGGGGGGGATGAGGGAGGATCTGGCCAGACTGGAGGAGTGGTCAGAAAAGTGGCAACTACAATTCATCACAAAAATGCAGACTTATGCAAACAGGGCAAAAAGAAAAACAAGGGCAAAATACTGGATCTGGGGGAGCTGGGGTAACAGATCAGGAAGGGGACCTGGGGATTACAATTTCAGACAACCTGAAAGTTTGGAGGCCGTGTGACAGGACAGCGGGGAAAGCATTCAGAATGCATAGGGAGGGGCTTTACAAGCAGGAGAAGGGAAGTGATCATGCCACTATACAAAACCATGGTCAGACCACACCCTGAATTTGGGGTACAGTTCTGGAGGCTATACTTACAAGAGGACAAGGACAGGCTGGGGAGGGTCCAGAGAAGGGCTACCAGAATGGTAAAAGGGTCGCATGAGAGGTCATATAAGGAATTGCTGGAGGAGCTTAGCTTGTACACATTGGAGGAGAGGAGGGAAAGTGGGATATAGTTAGCACCTTCAAATACTTGAAGGGCATAAACAGGGTGAGGGTAAACAGCATTTTCAGGATAAGTGAGAAAAAATCAACAAGGGGAAATGCATTCAAACTGGAGGGGGGCAGTTTTGGAGGAGACAGCAGGGGGAAGTTCTTCACTGAGAGGATTGTTGGGCCATGGAACAGAGTGCCAGAATGGGTAGTGGGGTTAGATTCAGCGGACAAATTCAAAACAGCTTCAGACACTTACGGGAAATTGTTTAACGAAGAGAGGCACACTAAGCTGAAGCTTGTTTCCAGGTGCAACCTGGGAGCACAAGGAAGTTAAGTGACTTGCTTAGGGTCACACTGTATGCAAGTGGGGGCTGTGGGATTCAAACCCAGGTCTCCAGGTTTGTAGCTCAGAGCCTTAAATCACTGCCTCAAATAAATGTTCCCAGTGGGAATCAAACCACTGACCTTTTGCTTGGGAGGCCAAGACATATCCACTGGACCACCTGCGTTACACTTACATGGGGCTAAGTAACAGAGTGAAGGCAGGGAGGGGAAGGGGGAGTCTTCATAGAAGGGAGAAATAGGGCAGAATGGATGGGCCATGGGGTCCTTTTCTGGCAACAAATTTCTGTTTGTATGTGTGAAGCTCACATTTATAGCTGCAGGACACGTAATGAAAATTAATAAAAAGTAACATGAAAAGTAATGTACATTTCTATTACTGTTACTTATGTAACCACCAGGGGGCACTATCCTAAGGGCTACCACCCCTGCCTGTCTCAGTGGTGACAGGGTAAGGGGCCTGGATCCATTGACGGGTGCCTCCACCCAGAGGTCGGGGTTTGGACAGTCAAGGTTGACTCAGTCACAGCCCTCTGGGTTGCTGCAACCCCCCCTTCTTCTTCCCACTAGTGGCTCACACGGAGTAATCACAATGCTTTCCCCCTGAACACTTACCCCCCGGCTCGAACCACTCAGCTCACTTCGGGGACCCCCTGGAAAGTAAGGTACAGTTATCAAATATTCACTGTGCAGTACGTCACCAGTAAGCCACAAACCAGCCAGGGTACAGTTGCAACACAAACAATCTGATTTATTTAAGGGGGAAGTAACAAGGACAGGGGAGAATCAGGGTGATTGGCTTACCACTAATATATATGTATATATTTGACTACTTAGGGCTCTGTGCACAGGCCTAAACCTTTCAGTTACTGTCTATGGGTACCCAAGCCCTAATGGCTAGTTCCTCAATGCAGCTGGTTGGGGCCCTGACACACAAGCACATTTAACTCCTGAGAAGATCAAGTGGAACCAGTAAGCTCAATTGGTACATTCTGCAATACACAAGCGACTTTCCCTTGGTCTGAAACCTTTAAACGGAGCTGCCCTGATTTAGTACTCACAACTGCAACAGATAACCCGCTTCCCTCAAGTGCAGGGCTGAGCCTGAGCTTCAAATGCCTCCTCACACATTTATATGGAAAACAACAGAGGGGTACCATACCAGGCAGCTGCTTCCAGGACCCGAACGAACTCACAGCAATTTCGGGCACTCCACTGCAGCCTCAAACATCCTGACAGACCAAGCACGATTCAGCAGATTCTCCAGTCCTCTTCAGGTGAAGCTTGGTAGGTAGCTGTGCTTATACACAGCCTCTCTGACCGCATGCCGTGGATTTATTTCAATCTTCTGGCTATGGAAAACATCTGCCTAGGCTCCTTCACGCCTCAAGGCGAACACTTAATGGCACAGAAGCTCAGTGCTCCCATCTCCTTCACAGTCACAACGCCTCTGACCCTCAGGCAGTGGGGGCAGCAACCTCACTCTCGCGCCACCTGTTCCCATAGGTGGGCTGCAGACACCAGGCTATGAAACCTGTCCTGATTGGCGCAAAAAGGCGCCCTTAGTCAGACTTTACTTCTCAAGCTTATTAGCTAAATCCTCATTGGTCAGCCGGCTCTGTCTAGCGTTCCGATAACTGATCGGTCCAATGCAACAGTTCGGGACCAATATGGAGGAGATAATCACAACAGTCCTTGCTGCAAACAAAAAGCAGGTTAGAACAACTACAGTACCATTATTACTCTAAGTTAATTTCCAGCAATGATTCACATCCTTCAACAGAGCCTCCTCTGCATACTTAGCGATGGCAGAAGGGAGCTATTTCCAGTGTCCCAGGTGGGACTCGAGCACAGAAACACTCAAACCCCCTCCCTCTCTGAGGACTTATTACTGCACTTATGCAGCTCTTAAAGAAACAGACTGGAGGCTTTAAAAGCACTCTCCACCCCCACATTTAGCGGCCTTACGCCGAACACCAGCCAGGCATGGAGCATTCAAGCAAGCCCGGAAGGCTTTAGAACCCCATTTGTAGGGGGGTTACACCTTCCCTGGCCTGAAAGAACTTGGCATCCAAGGTCAAGTAGTTACCCTTAATTACTTTAGGTAAACAGTTTAATTAACATTATGCCACACTTTTAGATTACATGCAGGGATACTGTACTTACAGGTTACTATGGTTTATGCAACATTACACACACACATAACCTTTTCTTTTCCCCTTTCTTAGATCAGGTCATTAGCTCCTGCCCAAGACACCTGGACAGAGGGGACCCTTCCCCATCAGCTACTTGTGGGTTACCTAAAGCAGGGGCACCACACTCAAAAGGCAATACTAACAGGCTGGAGTCATTCCCCAAGGCTAACTTAGGCAAGGAGCTCGGGGACACATACACCCCTTTATGGAACACATTCAAGGGCAGGTCCACAGGCTGACCCAGAGACTCGTAGCTCAATTTTACTACCGGCCGTACTTCTCGGCTGGAGCATCTAGGGGTCTCAGAAAACCCTGCTATAAGCCCCTTTTCCATTTCAGCCTCGTTAAGATTGGTAGGGGGAACCTCCACAGAGGAAAGGGACCCAGGGATCATAGTAGTCTCGGGGGCATGACCCCCTATGTCTGGACCCACACTACTTGGCTCAGCTGGGGTCTGTCCAGACACTAGTGAGGAACCATCAGGGCATTCAAAATATTCTTTGGGTTCCGGTATATCACTGGCTTGTTTCCCCACATCACTTTCTTCTTCTGAAAAGTCAGATAGTTCAGCCAGGCCAGACAGTTCAGCCATGCTCAAGGACCCCACCCCTTGGGCTTTGCTGCTACCCAATTCATCCTCTGGAAGCATGGGTTCCGGAGACAAAGATGGGGGCTCAGACAGTCCAGAAAGCCCAACCTCATCTCCAGAGTTAACGAGGGGATTGCCCCGAAACAGCTGGCTCAGTTCATAAGAGGGACAGTATTCAATATTATCTTCACTGTCTTTAGACACAGAATGGCGATCATCTTCCTTGGAAGGGTTTGGACAAAGTCCTCTTATTTGGCTTTCTGAAGAATCATGTGGTCTGTTTTTTTTTCCTGGCAGCAGATCTAGTCATAGGCCTGGAGGGAGGGGCATTGGGAGGTTCAGCTTCAATCAGGATTTGCCCAATTGGCAGCAAATGATTTCTGTGTATGGTTTTCACATCTTTTGAATTGTTTTCAGGCCGCACTTTATATACAGGTAAGTCTGCCAGTTTTCCTACAACAATATGAGGGAGGTGATGCCATCTGTCAGCAATTTTATGTTTGCCATGCAGTCCCAAATTCCTCAATAGCACTCTATCCCCTTCTCTCATTTCCATTGTTTTCACTTTCTCATCATACCTCTCCTTGTTGGCCAGGTTTCGTTTAGCAGCCATGGTCTGGGTCAGTTGCTAGGCATGGTGCAATTGGGCCTTCAACTTCTGTACATACTGCAGGTGATTTTCTGCTTGCACCCCATCAGGGGAACCCCAAAACACACATCCACTGGCAATCTAGCCTCTCTCCCAAACATCAGCCTGTACGGGGAAAATCCAGTGGCATCACTTTTGGTGCAGTTGTAAGCGTGAACCAGGGTGCTAATCTGCTGGCTCCATCAAGGCTTGTCCTTGGGTTGCAGTGCGCCCAACACATCAAGCAAGGTGCGGTTAAATCTTTCAGGTTGGGGATCTCCCTTGGGATGGTATGGGGTGGTTCTTGATTTTTGTACTCCCCACAAAGATAACATCTCTTTGATCAGCCAGCTTTAAAGTCCCTTCCCTGGTCAGAGTGGATCCTCTGTGGGGCCCCATAGTGGACAAAGAAGTTCTCTACGAGTACTTTAGCCACCGTGGTTGCTTTCTGATCTTTAGTAGGAAAGGCCTGTGCATACCAGGTAAAATGATCAGTGACTACCAATATGTTACTGATATTTTTCAGATCTGGTTCTAAACTCAGGAAATCAATGCAGACCAGTTCCATAGGGGCACTAGTGGTGATATTGATCATGGGGTCAGCTCTCTGAGATAGGGCCTTTCATTGCAAACAGCGGCCACAGGTCTTGATATACTGCTCTACATCCGTACTCATCTTTGGCCAGTAGAATCGGGTCCGTACCAGGTCGAGGGTTCGGTCTATGCCAAGGTGCCCCATGTGATTATGCAAGGACCTCAGGACCATTTCTCTAAAAGCTGAGGGCAGTACCAGCTGTTGTTTGTCTACCCGGCCCTCCTTATCCACAGTCTCCCTGTATAGTAGCCTGTTAATCAGCTTTAACTTGGGGCCTTCTTTGTACAACAAGGCAGTTCTTAAGTCAGTGGAACGCAACTTGGACACGTCCCTCCCGGCTTGCAAAGCCTCCACAACCGTTTTTATCATAGAGTCTCAGAATTGAGCCCGTTGGAGACTATCATTGTTAAATTGGGGCAGTGAACTAGTCTCTAGTGCAGAAAAATGACAGTAAGTAGCAGGTATGCAGTTTTCGGATGGCCCCAAGCAATCCACCATACAGTCCACAACATCAGGAGACACCTGTTCCTCCTTGTCAAATTTCTGGCAAAGAGCTCTTATGTCAGGCTCTGACAGCCTGACCCAATCAGTCTGTGGAATAGGTCTCTGAGAGATCATCTGCATCTATATGGTTTAGGCCTGCACTCTACTCAACAGCATAGTCATACGTGGCCAAGGCAGACAGCCACCTATGGCCAGTGGCATTCAACTTGGGCCCATACCTCTCAACCTCCTGCCTCATAAATCAGGGACAAGGCTTAAAAAAATCAGGGACAAAGGTCCAAAATCAGGGACACATTTTTAAAATTGGTGCTATCCAATCAGGAAGCTGGCAGAATAAGGGACTCAGTGTATAATACATTTTCTGAAGAATAAGAAGTCTGCAACTGTATTGTATGACATAATTTTATTCTTACAATCATCACTGTTTAGTCACTGGAACACAGATTTTAGGAGGGACGGAGTAAAATTTTGAGGTGAAATCAGGGACATCCCTGAAAATCAGGGACACTTGAGAGGTATGAACTTGGCTGAGGTCTGTACATAGGTCAGAGGATTGTTATCAGTCTTTACCAATATCTTGGCACTGTACAAATAGTCATGAAACTGGTCAACAATGGCCCACTTCAGAGCCAGGAACTCTAGTTTGTGCACTGGATAATTTTTTTCTGAAGGAGTCAGACTTCTGTTGGCAAAAGCTACAGGTCTCAGACCGTTCGAGTGCTCCTGATATAACACAGCCCCCAATCCTTGTAGACTGGCATCAGTATGGAGAACGTATGGCGTGGCCGGGTCAGCATAGGCCAGCACTGGGGCGTGGGTAAGTTGATATATGATGTCATAGAAAGCTTCCTCACACTTGGCAGTCCAACGGTCCCCAAACACATAATTTGGCCGAAAATACTTCTTCTACACATCAGAGCACACAACTTTCTTATACTTTTTGTGCATGGGAGGGTACCCCTGAGTGAGGTTGACGAGGGGGCGAATCACCCGAGAATAATCTTTGACAAACCGCCTATAATATCCACAAAACCCCAGGAACCGTTGCAGCTCTTTCAAATTCCTGGGCTGAGGCCAAGTGGTCAAAGCCTCCACTTTGCTAGGGTCAGTCTCTATGCCTTCAGTGGATACTATGTGGCCCACATATTTCACAGAAGTTTGGAAGAATTGACACTTGTCTATAGATAGCTTGAGACCGAAATCCTCCAACCGATCCAGGACCTTGAACAATTGACGCTCATGTTCTTCCAACGAGCGGCCAAACACTATGACATCATCTAAGTAAACCAAACACTCAAGCAAATTCATATCCCCCACAGCACGTTCCATCAGGCGCTGAAAGGTGGCTGGGGCACCTGAAATCCCTTGAGACATCCGAATAAATTCATAGAAACCTAGGGGGCATATAAATGCAGTCTTCTCTCGGTCCTCTAGGGCCATCGGGATCTGGTAGTACCCACTGCGGAGGTCCAACACAGAGAACCACCTACTGCCATTTAAGCCATCCAAAGCGTCCTGTATGCGTGGCATGGTATACTGGTCTGGGATGGTCCGCCGATTCAAGGTGTGGTAGTCTACACACATCCAAACCACCCCGTTCTTTTTTCTCATTACTACAATGGGGAGGCATAGGGGCTCCTGGACTCTTGTATCACACCCACAGCAAGCATCTCTTGCAGATGCCGCCTCACATCGTCTATGTCAGCCGGGGCCAGGCGCTGGGATCTCTCTCGGAAAGGCCTTTCCTCATGCAGCCGGATGTGGTGCTCAGCCCCTTGCACACACCCCACATCCCATTCTTTCAGGGAAAAAACCTGGTCTCTTTTGGCAAGCTTCTCACTGATCCTCACTTTCCATCCAGCAGGCAATGGGGAGTCACCAAAATCAAACAAATTGGGAGTAACTCTGTCATCTTCCCTGGGACCCTTGTTATTGGGCAGCACTGCAGTATCTGCACAATGTACACTAGCCAAGATGCATCCTCTCCTTATTCGAACCTCTTTGTCGGACACATTATGCACTTGCACCATCACTCTCTTAACATAGGCATGAGCTCTAGCCGGCAAAATACTGGGTTTAACCAACAGTCCCTCAGGTAATCTCCCCTCTCCAGGAGCATCCAACATCAACAACCTATTCTTAACATCTGTTTTCAGTCGGACTTCCCCATGCAGGACACATTGAGCATTCGGCACAAGTGTTACCACTGCTGGATCCTTTCTCCATACCACACCCACCGGGCCTTCAGGTTCCTCCTGGCAAACCTTCTTCCGAGTTTCAACAGTCTTTTGGATCACAGCGGCTACTGTTTGTGCTTGTCCGGTTCTGAATGCTTGTTTTTCTGAACACAACTGGGCTAGTCATCCAAACATAGGAGCATTTGTCCCAATCAACAGGGGTACCCCATCATACAGTCCAGTGGGGGGGCAGACTAAAGCTAAGGTTTCCACCTGTTCGTCCACTCTAGCCACAGAAGTAGGGAATGACAGCCAGTTCTGGATATACCCCAAATACGGATAAGCCTTGTCACTCAATCCCCACACATGTAGACCATCCAAGGGTTGTAGGGGCACCTCAGGTAGGTGGGTCTGGTACCAGTCCTGAAACATGTTGGTTTCCTGAGAGCCACTGTCTAATACAGCTCGGGTAGAAATTCCATTTACTCGCACTGGAGCCTCCATCAAGGGCCCGACCACATCAGACCACTTGGGGGGCGTAGCATTGACAGTTGCTTGGGCATTGGCCCGGGTCACAAACCTTTTCCTGGAGGGTCGGACGTGGGCCCTGTGATGCCAAGTGATCAGTTTGCTGTTGACTTTCCTTAAATTCTCTGGCATCTGGCACTCAGGTTGAAAATGTCCATCCTTCCCACAATGGTAACAAAACTTGGGGTCCCAGGGGTCTCTATTAGGAGGAGGGCACCTTGTCTGCTGGGGGTTCTCCGGGGAAGGAGGGGGTTCCCCTTGGCCAGGGCATTGGTTTCTGGATAACTCAGGGTCCCCAGACCTAACAGGGTAGATGGTGGATCGCTTCAAGTCCCTCACCAGTTCTCGTAAATTTCTGACCTCGGCCCTCAACTCACTTTCTACTGGGGAATCAGAAGAAATAGCTCACACCCCCAAATCACCTGAAAAGTTTGGGGACTCATCGGGCCTTCCTGAAAAATGGGTCTCTTCTGGGGCACTAGACTCAGGGGTCCAGCTTGGATTCACAGCCCTCACATAGGGCTCCCACCCCTCCTCATCAGTCTCTACTTCTCTAATTTCCCTCATCAATTGACAGTATTCAGGCGGGGCAGCCAGTCGGTCATGCAACTTAAGCTTTAACAATATTACACTAGAAAATCTAGCAGACTTCAAAACATGTTCCAGCCTGACCTGATTCAGGTCCGTGGCTGTGATCCCCCCTTTTCTGTAGGTCTCCTACAAAGCCCGCTCCACCCTAGTAACAAAGGCGGACAGCTTCTCATTTCTCCACTGCTTGGCAGACTGTAATTTCCATAATAAGTCTTCCCCAGTCTCGGTACTCCCAAACACCCCCTCCAAAGCAGAAAGGTACTCTGTTGCGGTGGCTTCCGGGTTGGTAGCCCGTAAGAACCTAATGACATCTAAAGCAGGGCCCTGCAGACTCCCCGTCAATCATTTCCTTTTCTCCCCTCAGAGCATTGCCACTCCTGAATTAAGGGGGTGGCGTAGTCCAACCACGCTTCCAAGTCATCCTCCTCGGTAGGCACCGGCACTGTGCCAGAAAAGAGTTTTAGCCTATGGTAAGAATCGAGCTGTATAGGAGGGACCACTAGGAACAGTGGAGCCAAAATAGAACTCTTGGAGGGACAAGGGGAAGTACCTGGGAGACCTGGGGGGTAGCGTCACTAGACAGATCCAATGCTTGCAGCAATTCCTGGGTAGTCCTCCCCTCCACCGCCAGCAACTTAAGCAATTTTTCTTTAAAACTATTAGTCTGGGGGGACACCCCCAGGAGTAACTGACCCACTCCAAATATGAATAAGCCTCCACTCTTGTGGGGCACCCTCTGGGTAAATCATTGGAGGTACCCTCTCGGGGTCAATGGCCATACTGCACAAAATTAGCACCTGCAGTGTCTGGTCAAGCAGGTCAGCCATACGCCCCTTTACCTCCACTTTGCCCAAGCATTTAACACCCTCTGCTGTAGAAATAATGTCAGCTGCTGGGGTTCCCAGGTGCACATCTAGCAGTAACACAATTCTCTGGGAGTCCAGCTCTTCAGCTTCGCCCCACCCCATCAGTTTGTGTACCATTCTCTTAATAGGATCCAACTTAATTTTTTCCAGAATATCCCCTTCCGGTTTTTCCATTTTTCATGCACTTCACTCACTTGGTCACTAGGGGATGCTAATCCCAGTGGTGCCTCCAATTTGTAACCCCCAGGGAGCGCTATACTAAGGGATACCACCCCTGTCTGTCTCAGTGGTGACAGGGTAAGGGGCCCGGATCTGTTGACGGTTGCCTTCACCCAGAGGTCGGGGTTTGGATAGTCAAGGTTGACTCGGTCACAGCCCTCTGGGTTGCTGCAACCCCCCCCTTCTTCTTCCCACTAGTGGCTCATATGGAGTAATCACAATGTTCTCCCCCTGAACACTTACTCCCCCGGCTCGAACCACTCAGCTCACTCCAGGGACCCCCTGGAAAGTAAGGTACAGTTATCAAATATTCACTGTGCAGTACATCACCAGTAAGCCACAAACCAGCCAGGGTACAGTTGCAACACAAACAATCTGATTTATTTAAGGGAAAAGTAACAAGGACAGGGGAGAATCAGGGTGATTGGCTTACCACTAATATATATGTATATATTAGACTACCTAGGGTTCTGTGCACAGGCCTAAACCTTTCAGTTACTGTCTATGGGTACCCAAGCCCTAATGGCTAGTTCCTCGATGAAGCTGGCTGGGGCCCTGATACACAAGCACATTTAACTCCTGAGAAGATCAAGTGGAGCCAGTAAGCTCAATTGGTACATTCTGCAATACACAAGCGACTTTGCCTTGGTCTGAAACCTTTAAATGGGAGCTGCCCTGATTTAGTACTCACAACTCCAATAAATAACCACGCTTTCCTCACGTGCAGGGCTGAGCCTGAGCTTCAAATGCCTCCTCACACATTTATATGGAAAAAACAACAGAGGGGTACCATACCAGGCAGCTGCTTCCAGGACCCGAACGAACTCACAGCAATTTCGGGCACTACACTGCAGCCTCAAACGTCCTGACAGACCAAGAGCGATTCAGCAGATTCTCCAGTCCTCTTCAGGTGAAGCTTGGTAGGTAGCTGTGCTTATACACAGCCTCCTCTGACTGCACGCCGGCGGATTTAATCCAAAGCTTTCTGGCTATGGAAAATGGCCGCCTAGGCCTTTCACGCGCTTCCCGCATGAACACTTAATGGCGCAGAAGCTCAGTGCTCCCTTCTCCTTCACAGTCACAATGCTTCTGACCCTCAGGCAGTGGAGGCAGCAACCTCACTCTCGTGCCACCTGTTCCCATGGGTGGGCTGCAGACACCAGGCTATGAAACCTGTCCCAATTGGCGCAAAAAAGATGCCCTTGGTCAGACTACTTCCCAAGCTTACTAGCTAAATCCTCATTGGTCAGCTGGCTCTGTCTAGAGTTCCGATAACTGATTGGTCCAATGCGACAGTTCGGGACCAATATGGAGGAGATAATCACAACAGTCCTTGCTGCAAGCAAAAAGCAGGTTAGAACAACTACAGTACCATTATTACTCTAAGTTATTTTCCAGCAATGATTCACATCCTTTAACAGAGCCCCCTCTGCATACTTAGCGATGGCAGAAGGGAACTATTTCTAGCGTCCCAGGCAGGACTCAAACATAGAAACACTCAAACCCCCTTCCTTCTCTGAGGACTTATTACTGCACTTATGCAGCTCTTAAAGAAACAGACTGGAAGCTTTAAAAGCACTCTCCACCCCCACATTTAGCGGCCTTATGCCGAACACCAGCCAGGCATGGAGCATTCAAGCAAGCTCCGGGAAGGCTTTTAGGAACCCCCATTTGTAGGAGGGTTACACTTATTACTTTAAGTAACATGACCAACACTGCATATATGATAATTAAAAAAGAGGAAATAAGAAAATTCACATATGCAGCCTTTTTTGGGAAGCACATTGTGGATGGGGGGAGGAGTAGGTCTGCATTCTTATTTAACTATGCCAGTGTCAACAACCTGGGTACCCCTTAATTATTTATTAGAGTATTAAAACTTGTATTACAAACCTAAATGAGTTCACTTTTCTTCTTATCACAGTATGTTTTCTTTGTGGTTTAGTTACACTTTTTTTGATGATCCAGCATGACTTTGCAGGGGTGTTAATCACAATGTGATGCTGAAATTGTATGTTAATCACATACAGTCCTGGTCAGCAGGGGAGAGGAGTTCTTTGCAAGAGAAAAAGAAGAGACCATATTTCTGAGTCCGTGTAAACTGAAAGCCTACCTCTCCATGAATAAAATATACATTTAGAAAAGTGCTGCTTTGACTCACCCCTATTCCCCCTTCTATTTGGCTTTGGCATGACACAATGATAGAAATTTATCATATGGAAAAAATACAGCCCAAATAAATCACAGCATAGAGAAATGTGAATGCAGATGGAGATGGTGGTTATTATACTTTATATTGTAACATGGCTAGGCAAAAAGCACCTTTCCTATTGGTCAGAACATGTCAGATGACCATGGATTAATTCTCAATTAATCCACAGTTGCCCTCCAGAGTGCGTGCAGATGCCTCCTGCTGTGTGTATGGAGAGCACACTCACGAGTGCCATTGTATGTTACGATGTCTCTTATTGTACTTATTGATCCAGGACCACTTTGTAAATTAGTCCTCTCAATGGTGTTTTCTCCTGGTAAAATAAAGATTGATTGATTGATTGATTGAGTCCCAGCAGAGCAGCAGCAGCAAATATTCCTTGCTTTGCTTTGGATTTCATTCTGATTTCTCCTGGAAAGGGACTCACAAAACACCCTCAGTGAGCACTGTATTTGCTTGTTCCCCAGCAACCCCTTCCAGCACAACAATATCCCTTTCCCCCATCATGCATAAAACCATTCTTGTACAGTATGGTGAATAAGTGGTAGGTTCCTGGTGACCAGTGTTACAAGACACCCTCAGTGAGTGCTGTATTTGCTTTTTCCCCTTCCAGTACAACAATATCCTTTCTTCCCCCTCATGCATAAAACTGTGCTTGTACAGGTTAGTGAATAAGTGATAGGTTCATGGCAACCAGTGTTGGGAAGCACTCAGAGGATGGATGCCCCGTAGTGACGGCTCAGTGTGCAGCTATCCTCACTGTAGTTGGTCCCACACTATGCCGCCTTGCAACCTTGTTGGGATAGATAACAAGCAGTCAGCATGCATCTCCAAAGGTGGATGAGCAGGGCGTGGATCTCAGTAGTCAGTCACCGCAAGCAGCTGCTGAACATGTAACCTCTTTCAGTGACAGATGCCCAATTCATGGCAGACAACAAAAGCAATTGCAGCAGTAACTTGCAACATGGCTACACACAGGTGGTCAAGAAAAAGAAAAGGCGAGAGCCATGTTACATTATTTTACATAGTACTTGTTTTTTTTTCTCTGTCTCACACATATAATTATCAATGCATGTGGTGAGATAAATGGAGCACTGTTTCCTTGAGTCAGTATGTTGCGGGGTGGGTTGTCAGTCAGAAGTGTGTTGAGGACATGCACAGAGAAACACACAGAGAGACACCAAGAAACAGAGACACAGAGCAGCGCAGCCAGAAACCAACAGTCAGCACAGTAACACAGTTCCCAGTTCTGTTTCAAGCGACAGAGAGCAGAAGGTGCACTTGCCATGTTACAAGCACATTAACCCACTGGAGAGCATGGGTCTACTTGAGAATTAATCTTTGCCTCAGTGGTAGACGGCAGCTGGCCTGCAGCCTCATGCCCCAACCCCAACCCCCCCACAGGTGTGGATTAATTCTCAAGTAGACCCATGCTCTCAAGTGGGCTAATGCTTACTTATGTCTCTCCATCACGGCTTTGTGCCTTTAGCATTCTCTTGATAAGACCTGTGTACATAGTCTCTGATACTTGTTTACTCGTTACTTGATGGCCAGACTCTACTTAACCTAATTCTATGATGTCCTTGTATAATGTTAATTTGCTTCTCAGCTTATGTATTGCTCTCAACCATAATTTTAATACTGTAGTGCTCTACCTGGACAAATAACAGACCAGATGTAAGTTCAACTTAATAGTAACACTCCAGTAAGCTAGCAGCTTTTTGTTATACTGTTGCTGTTGTATTGTTGTCAGTATATTTGTAACAAAATCTTTGCTTTCTAAATAAAGTTAAAAAAATAATGTGCTGCTAAAATGTGAAACCTGTTGTATTGAAGGTGTCAATATTTTTATTAAAGATGGCATATCAACAAACATTTACAAACTAAGAAATTGGGCTGGTAGGAAAGTACCACTCATTTTACTTAAAAACATCAATTTAGTGATTTGATTGTTTAAAAATCAGCATAACAACAAATATTTACAACTAACAAATTGGGCCAATAGGAATATACCCACCATGGTGGGCAGCCTGCCATGCATGTTACTTTAGTTTACTTATTTTAAAAGGGGCATAGCAAAAAAAATTGCAAGCTGAGGGAATAGCAACAAAAAATTACAAACTAACAAACTGGTCCAATAACAAAATGTCCACCACGGTGTGAAGTCCACCACACACAGTCCTTACTAAGGTTCATACTAAGGTACATAGTGAGCAAGAAAGCTTTACAGCCATGGAAGCTCACATACAAAGCAAAATATTAATAATAAGTCAATTGTTTACCTGATAGTAAATAATTATCCAACCTTGCCTTAAATTGTTTTTTATGTTTACTTGTAATAACATGTAACAGCAAATTGTTCCATGGTTTTATTACTCTTAGGATAAATAAATATTTCCTTCTAATATACTGTAGTTAAAGAATTTATAAGTCAGCTGAAGTGGATGACCTCTTATATTATATGATAAATCCTTAAAATTGAGTCTCAAATCTACCATTAATGCTGGATCATGAATTATGTCATAGAGAAACAGTAAATCTCCACGTAGTCTATGTGTTTCTAATGAAAATAAACCAAGGCCACCTAATCTGGTATCATACGAGAGATGATTCATACCCTTAAGATTTTTAGTTAATCTTCGCTGAACTTGTTCTAATTGTTGTATATTAGATTTCTTATATGGATTCCAAAGTTTCGATACATATTCTAGGTGCGGCCTAACATAAGCTTTAAACAAGGGCAATAAAACTACAGGATCTTTTGAAGTAATATTGAGCTTAATAGACCATACTACCCTATTAGCTTTGTTAACTGATTCATTAATATGCTCAGAGAATTCCATATCATTGGAAATGATAATGCCCAAGTCTCTTTCATTTGTAGTATCACTGAGTATAGAATGTATACACTTTTCTAGGGTTAGTGTTACCTAAATGCATAACTTTGCACTTTGAATTATTTAACTTCATGTCCCAGAGTTTAACCCAGTCAGAAATACTGTTTAAGTCCTGTTGTATGATATCATAATCAGATTCACTGGAACATGGGCCACCAATCTTAATATCATCAGCATTTCTGATAGACAAAAATAATTAGTTGGAAGTTGGATCAGAAATAAAAGCTTGGAATAAGCAAGGTCCAAGTACCGAACCCTGCAGAACCTCGCTAGTGGTACAACCATTACCAGATAACTCACCATTGATACACAATCTTTGAGTGTGATTTGACAGCCAATTTTTTTATCCATATAATAATATACTGATTTATCTTTAATTTATATAGTTTTAATTCTAATGCCCAATGTGGAATTGCATCAAATGCCTCACTAAAATCTAAAAAGATGACGTCACATGGTGTATGGTTGTCAACTAATGAACTAATATGCTCATAAAAACTCAATAAGTTTGATACACAACCCCTTCCTTTTCAAAACCCATGCTGTTCCAAATCTGCATTGTTCAGAATTGGAGTTAATACATCCCTGATCAAACTCTCAAAAATGTTACAAATAGGCGATGTAAGACTAATAGGTCTATAGTTAGAACTATCAGGGCCAGATATTCAAAACTTTGACCCATGGCTAAATTAGCACTGCCCGGTGGGCAAACTTAGCCCGGAGTACAAAGCAAGCCATATTCAAAAGGAATAGCCATGGGCAAACTGCCTCTGAATATAGCATGGGAATGAGGCCGGGCAAACTGGGCTGGCAGTGCAGGGCAAACTTAGCCCTGGGATAAGACAGCTCTGAATATGGCAACCAGGAAGTGCAAGCCACAACAGCAACACAGTGCACAGTGATGTGAAGGTAAGTAGAGGTGAACTATGTGGCCAATGTGTGTGCCAGCAAATGTGTGGACCCAGTACAGCTGCAGGCAGCAGCATATATGAAAGTACAGTGTGCAAATCTGTAAAATATTCCCTGAACTGTTTGCACAGTGCTAACACATTTGCGTGGGTTTAGCACAGGGCTAAACCGTTAGTCTGGTGCAAACATGTTTGCCCAGAGCTAAACTTTGCCACATTCAAAAGTGACATGCAAATGAGCCTACTTAGGTAGTCTGTGGGCAGACATCCAGATTAGCATCTCATTATGCCCTGATTTGCATGCAGTTTGTGCCAGGCTAACTGTTTAGGCCTCCACTTAACCCACGCAAACGTGTTAGCACTGCTTAAACAGCTTGGGGAATATTATACAGTTTTGAACACTACTTCCACATGTGTAGCTGCCTGCAGCTGTACTGGGACAACACAGCATAGGTACAGATGGTGGTGGTGCTGCATGTATCTGTCACACTGTAGGTCATGCTACAGTGCACAGCAGACACTACATTAGCAAGGGGGCCAGTAGTGTGTGGACACAGCAATGCCTATGGTGTGTAGAGCAGTGATGATGACTGCATTATACACAGTGAGAGGCCCAACCTGCAGGTGTTCACTGACAGTGGACATTACTGTTACGCTGTTGTGTGACCCACAGATGCTGCACCTCTGGCATGGGATGCTCACAGTGACATATACATGTCCAGCTTTGTGTGCTGTGGCAGTTGTACAGCTGTGTGGTATGTGGCCAGGGGGCATATATTATCCGAAAGGCACACTGGTGTTTGGGTGTTCCCAATACTGGCCCATGTGCACTGCATGATGTGTCCCAGCCTTGGGGCCACACCTGGTCTGTGGCACAGCCTGGCCACCAATAAACTCTCCCCTCAATATCCTCCATGCCACATTGCTGCATGTGTGTGCTGGCATCTGTTGGTGTCCACAGAAGTGTGGTCCGCAGGTGTGTGCTGTATGGCCACAGTGCCATGCTGTCCACCGGCAGCAGGGTCACCACTTACTGCCTGACATGGCTGGGACTGGTGGCAGATGATGGCATCATTGTGATGCCATCAGTTAGCAGCATGCTTCCTCTATGTTTGGCTTTGTCTATGTGTCATATTTATTTGTTAGGGTCTCACAAAACCCACACAAAACCCACACAAACACCGCACAAAGCCATAGTGTCATGCAAAGCTGATTGCCCAGGATTAAGACAAGCTTTTCCTGGGTGGTAATGTGCACCGCGTTAAGTCGTGCAAAACCACTTTGTGCGGCGCTAGTTGCTGAATATAGCATTGCGCCTGTATTCATGTAAGTTTGCTCCTTGCATACATTATGATTTTGCCTGGCGCTAATGCAGTTTGCCCGTGCTATTTGGCCTTTTGAATATAGCAGACCCGTGCTAATCCCGTGCTAATCCTGCGCAAATGGATTTTGCCCGGCGCAAAGTTTGGAATATCTGGCCCAGAGACTTAAAACCTTTTTTATATATAGAGATAACATTTGCAACCTTCCACCTTGATGGGACAAAGGCCTGTCTTAAACAGGATTCAAAAAGCAACTTGAGGGGGCACAATAAACATGCAGATAGTAAAAACAGTAAATGACCAGAAATATGATCTGGTCCTAAACTAGTTTTTCCTTTCAGTAGCGCTATTTTCTTTTCAATATCCAGTAAGTTAAGCTGTATAATTTCTGAAGAATTTTCTGGGACAACAAATACGGATTTATCTGATGGAATAAAGTTATGGCAAAATTCCCTTTTAAATATGTCTGCCATTTCTTTAGGATTTTGAATGATTTGGTTGTCCGCTTGTAAGGGGCCAACTTTACACACTGGTTTCCTTGATGAATTGATATAAGAAAAGAATTGTTTGCAATTTGACTTAGCATTAATAGCCAAATTATATTCCCATTTTGTTTAGTCCTTTTAATAAGTGTTTGACATCGTTTTTGAACCTTTTTATATGTTGACAATTGTGAGCAGTCTTTATTTTTAAATATTTAATATAGTTCTTATTTTTTAATTTAATAAGTTTTGTTATGGCTTTGGTCATCCATTTAGGTTGTAATTTACTTCTAGTATATTTGATTTTGGAAGGTATACATTCTTCTTTTACAGACAATAATGTATTATACAGTAGTTCACAAAAATCAACTGGAAGATTAGCATGTTCTTGCTCCCAGTCAGTCTACCTAAATTTATATTCCATCCTAGCGATATTAACTTTATCATACAAAAAGATAGGTACCGGCTCAGATACAATTTCTATTGGACACTTTAGTTTGCAGGAAATAACGTTGTGATCACTATTGCCCAAAGGAGCCTCAATCAATACATCATAAATATCTGTACTATTCTGATGTATGATAGTGTCTAAAAGATTACTACCTCTTGTTGGGTGTGAAACGCTCTGTTTTAAATGAAGCCGAGCACATGCAGCTAAAAATTTTTTACCACTGGGAGTCTTGGCTATGCAATCATTCCAATTAATATCTGGTAAGTTTAAATCACCTAATAGAATTACACTCCCAATTTCACATGCATTTTCAACCTCTTGTAATATTGACTTCATATAATTTGCAGAGGAATTTGGTGGCCTATAACAAATACTTAAGACTATAAGGGTTTTGTTTAGATTCTTAAATTTTACCCAGATGGTTTTTGTTGGATTATCATGTTTTTTTATTTGCTTAGATATATCACAGCTCTTAAGATGTTTATTTAAGAATAGGGCAACCCCACCTCCCTTTTGTTTTATCATGACTGAGAGAGAAAATATCAAACCCATTAATACTGGTATCCCATTCAGTTTTAGTATTCCACCAGGTTTCTGTAACTGTAACTATATCTGCTTTAACCATAGCTATTCTAGACAGAAGCTCATTGAGCTTATTATTTAAGCTCCTAGCATTTAAGATAAGGATGTTTAAATGGGGTGTAGTATTAGGATAGTATTTTCTGGTGATAAATGCTGGAACATTAACCACTGGAAACACCTCCCCCCTTTAAATGTTGGTCAATAACATCACTTATAATTTTACCCATGAGTGAATTACCCCTTCTACTAAAGTGTAATCCATCAAAACAAAATAACTCCAACCACCCAATAATTTCCTCCTAATAAGTAATGAATCTGATGTCTTGATGTGGACACCATTTGCGTAACCAATCATTTAAACACCTTTTTTTATCATTAATGTAGTCAGGGCAGCAGGACGTGGTAAAATCTCAGGTATATAAATATCACATCTCAGGAAAACTAATTTATTAGTCAAGGCAACATAATCTTGTTTGATAGACTTGAGAGAGTGCTGATACAAATTGTTAGTACCAGCATGAATTATTACCATAGGGTTTTTTCCAGAATCAGGAATAATGTCACTAACCATTAGTGTAATATCAGATATCAAAGCCCCCTTAAAGGAAGAACACATCCAATTTTGTTTGTCCACATTACACACAGCCCTGTCCAAATTTTTTATTGTCGAGTCACCCAAAACAAACAGTTGCTGCTTCTCTTTAACAAGATTGGTATCCATAAGAACGTTATCATTTGGGGTAAAATCCATGACAGTATCAGCGGGGCAAGAACCCAGAGGTGTATGATCAAATGAAATAATATTATTTGAATCAAAAGTAGTAGAGGGTAAAATAGAAGTACTAGCACTATATAGAGGAGGTTCTAAAGATATTCCAAAGTCATACTCAGTGTCACCAATGGCATCATCTAAGGGGCTGAAAGTGTTGCATAAAGAAGGCGAGGGGGACAGCAAGGTCAGCACCCAGGGTGGGGGCTGACCAAACGAGCAGACACGAAAGACCGTTAGGCCTATTCTGCTGGCATTTTAGTATGTTAGTATGTTAGTAAAGGCAAGGAAAACTCACATGCCTTTCTACCTTTTTTTTACGAGACTTAGAGTTTTGAACAGTATACCAATTTTCACTTAAATCCTCTGCCTCTGAATCACTTCTTGCACGTTTATTAGAGTTAACACTATGTGTAATATTAGGCTAACTTACAGAAGGAAAAATTGTATAATTTTCTTGTAACTTGGGGCAAAGAACCCTCATCATGAGAAGCAGTATCAACAAATGGAGAAATGACTTTATTAGGAGAAGAGGAGAACTGTACACTGGGTTTCCATTTGATTTTGAAAGTGTTCATACATTTTTAATTGACTTTGTTCAAGTTGTGACATTCTACTATTGAAGAGTAGAATATCATTTTTATGTTTGCTTGCTGGCATGTGCAAGAAACATAGTGCCATCATACGAATTTTCCAGAGGTGTGTCAGCCTCTTCCAGTTCAGTCAGTGTATTTGCAGGCGTGGTCGCAGTAAGCCAACCACTGCTCCAGCTGTCTATGACAGCAGGAAAATGCAGTGGCATACAGCTGAAAGGGAGAGCTCTGCTTGAGTGAGCAGAGCTCTCCCCCCACCACCCACACGCACGCATGCACACACACACTGCATGCTCATGCGCTTCCCCCTCCACACTGTAAGGCCGATAGGGGTGCCCAATCCCCCGTCAGCTCCACGCCCCCAAGCATCCAGGTGCCACGCTGGAAGCCCACCCAGCGTGGAAAATGATGTAATGGCTGATGGGGTGCCCAATACCCGTCAGCTCCACCTGTATCTCCCCACCCCCATGGCCTTCGCTGATGGGGTGCCCAATCCCCGTCAGCTTCTGTCTCCCCTGAGTACAGGGTGCCACGCTGAGAGCCCACCCAGCGTGGCAACAGATGCCATGGACGACGGGGTGCCCAATCCCCATTGCTCCATGCCCCCAGCCATCCTTCTGCCATGCTGGGAGCCCACCCCAGCGTGGCAAACGTCCCACGTTGTCTTTTTTTAAAAACTGTAAAGAAAAACTGTCCTCGCAGTCTCCCTGCCCCCACAACCTTCACCCACCCACTGCGCACCTGCCACCCCCACCCCCACCCCATACTTACCTCCGGAGTCTGGCGCGATGATCTTCGGTAGACCGAAACATGTCTGCACTCTTCAAAGCCGACCGCGAACTGAGGAAATGCCGGTAAGCTGTATAATAGGATAGATAGGGTTTTTTCAACTTTGTTGCATATCTCAGGCATTTTTTGGAATTTTTGCACCAAATTTTCAACATGGGGTTTTTGGGACCCCTCCTCATGAATTTTTGCACTGTCATGGCGTTACTTGGGCCCGAAGGGTGATTTCGAAGCCACTGTGTGAAATCACCTTTCTGGAATGATTCATGAAATGACACTGCCAGTGTTCATGAGGTGGGCTCTCAAAAAGCCTATTTTGAAAATTTGGTGGAAAAATTCCTAAAAATTACTGTTTTACAAGCGTGCATTGTGCAGTTCCTACGCACGCTAGTAAGTTTGTGAAATTTCAATATTTTCACTCCAGATTTTCAACATTGCCATTTTACCACACCTCCTTATGAGCAGTACAGCTGTCATTTTTCACATCTCACCCAAAATGTGTTTCCACCCATGTAGTGCACAATGGCGCAGTCGGTGTGTGAAATCAATGTACGAGACACATTAAGAAAATCACAGTGATACTGTTTATAAGCAGAGGTCTTAAAATGGCTATTTTGAAAATTTGGTGAAAAAATTCCTAAAAGTGACTGTTTTACGAGAGTGTATTGCAGAGTTCCTATGCACGCTCGTAAGTTCACAAATTTTCAATATTTTCACTCCAGATATTCAACATTGCCATTTTACAACACCTCCTTATGAGCAGTACAGTTGTCATTTTTCACATCTCACCCACAACATGTTTCTGCCCATGTAGCGCACAATGGCGCAATCGGTGTGCGAAATCAATGTATGAGACACGTTAAGAAAATTACAGTGACACTGGTCATGAGCAGAGGTGTTAAAATGGCTATGTTGAAAATTTGGTGAAAAAATTCCCCAAAATTACTGTTTTAGGAGCGCACGTTGCGCAGTTCCTACGCACGCTGGCAAGTTTGCGAATTTGTAATATTTGCACACCAGATTTTCAACAGTGCCATTTTATAGCACTTCCTTATGAGCAGTGTAGCTAACACTTTTCACATCTCGCCCAAAATGTGTTTCCACACATGTAGCGCACAATGGTACAGTCGGTTTGCGAAAACAATGTTTGGGACAGATAAAGAAAATCACACTGACACTGTTCATGATCAGAGGTCCCAAAATGCCTGTGTTAACAATCTACTGTAAAAAAATCCCCAAACTAGTTACATTACGGGTGTGCATTACACAGTTTTCTACGCACGCTCATGACTTCACCATTTTTTTTAAGATTTTCATAGCAGATTTTCAACATTGCCATTTTTTACACCTCCCCATGAACAGTACCGCTGTCATTTTTCACATCCTGTTAGAATGTGCTTTTGCACCTGTGGTGCCAAATGCCATAGTCACTGTGCAAAAGCAGTTTTCGCTAACAAACTGATATTGCCACTGTTCATGAGGTGGGGTCACAAAAACCATGTTGAAAATTTGGAGGAAAATACCAACTAATGCCTGAGGTATTAGGGTTTGCAAACCATAACGCCCCACCCTGTAGAGTATGACAGGCATCAGGGTGTGACTTGGGATTCTTGCCTGTCATGCTCATACCATTCCACCCCCACCCACACCCTGCAGCCAGTGAGAGGCATCAAGATGTGCCTCGGACTCTTCGGGCCCAAACTTCACCCCATTCTCCTATACCGCACCCATCTCACTGTATTTCCTGATGGAATGGGGTGCGCATAAGGGCCAAAGACCCCAAGGTGCACCGTGACACTTGTCAGTGTCTGCAGGTTAGGGTGTGGTGAAATAGCGTGGTCGTTATGCCTAACGACCCAAAGGCACACCCCAGTGCCTGCCACTCTCTGCAGGGTGGTGGTGGGGTTGGCTTCAGTTCAATACTTTGCTGCCATTCCTATTATGCAGCTCTGTAACTTCTACACTACCAATACCAGTGCCAGCAAGCAAACATTCGGCATTGACAAATGTTTGTTTAATTCAGTCATCTCCTTGCATTTATCACATGTATATGGCAATGTAGGAAATGGTGGACATACCAACGTACACATTGAGCATACGGCACATTTGATACCCACATCATCCTCTAACGTCATAATGAAATCAGCCATTTTGTAAACACAGCTATTTCAGGACAATAGTTGTTAACCAAATGAGACTTATGACACAGGCTCACAGATCAACTAAGTGAACTACTGTAGTCCAGCTAATGATAGATCCACTAAGGTTATCTCAAGAATAGAGCAATGTAGATGAACCTTCCTATGATATTATAGCTTTCCTCCCATTCTTCCTGCCAGTCATGCTTGACACGCTACACATGCGCACAGTCACGCATGTCTCTGTGCATGATGAATGTGTGCTCACCCACTCGTGCTCGCCCGCTCACAGAGCATGAGCTATATGTACCCTGCAACCTGGAAGTGCAAGTACCAGGGGTCAAAGACTACAACCTACCCAAATAAAAGAAAGTAATAAAAATTCCACAATTCACACCCTATTGGTGCTAAGGCAAGTATAGCTTATATCCCAATAGAATATATGCAGCACCAAGTTGCAAAAACTCCGGCGTGACAACTGTAGTTCCTCCCTAAGGCATAGGAACCACAGCCCACACAGCTGCTTCTTGGGACTAGGCAAAACTTTTGAGCAGCACAAGTTTAAAAACCACAGTAATAGATAGTTTAAAGCAAAGATGCATTTAGCGCAGTGCTGTGTGACAATATGCAGCACTATACAACTTACAAAACTGGTAGTGACTAATTTATTTTTTAAAAGGGGACTAGGAAAACAAATTTACAAACCAACAAATTTGTCCAGTAACAAAATACCCACCATGGTGGGGAGCCCACCACATGTTACTTGCAAAATAGCTGACTAGTCGAATTTTATTTTGAAAAATAGGCATAGCAACAAACATTTGACACTAGATTTTGGGGGAGGGTGGCTAGTGAAGAGGTAATAAGAGAAATGCAGCATGAGCTGCAAAAGCTAGAGAGGTGGTCTAAGGTTTGGCGGTTGAAATTCAGTGCCAAAAAGTGCAAGGAGATTCACCTAGGAAACAACAACCCAAGGACAGAATACTGGATGGTGGGTGGGGGGTGGTGGGGAGGAGGTGAAACTTAGTACTACAACTGAGGAATGGGACCTTGGAGTTATCATCAGTGACACCCTAAAACAATCAAGTCAGTGCAACAAGGGCTATAGTAAGGCAAATAGGATGCTAGGCTATATCAGGGAGGGTATTGACAGTCAAAGGAAAAATGTAATCCACCCATTTATAGATCTTTGATGAGGCTATACCTGGAGTACTGTGCCCAGTTCTGGAGTCTTTACCTAATAAATGATAAGGACAGACTGCAGATGGTGTTTGAAAGGTGACAACAATGATTCAGGGCCAAAAGGGCAGGTCTTACAAGGACTGCCTCAAGGTACTGAACATGTACTCACTGAAGACAAGAAGGAAGAGGGCAGATATGATAGACATCTTCAAGTTCCTGAAAGGAATAGCAAAGCGAACTACAGAAAATTATTTAGCATGAGTACCAGTTTGAGGTCATGCAGGCATGAGTGAATACTGACAAGATGGAGGATCAGGAGGGATATGAGGAAATATTATTTTACAGAGAGGGTAGTGGAACCATGGAATGGTCTACCAGTCAGTGTGGTGAGCGCTAAAGCCATTATTTGGTTTCAAGCACAGTTGGGACAGTCTGAAAGGTATAATGGTTACTCAGGGAGATGGAAACTGGGGGGGGGGATAGGCAGGTGGATGGGGAGGGGTAGGACCCAAGATGTACATTAGGTCCTGGGGTTATATAGGGGAAATATGTGCAGACATGATGAGTTATTGATCATTTCTGCCATCATTGTCTATGTTTCTATGTTTCTATTTACAAACTAACAAATGGGGCAGAGCAGGTGAGTGAGAGTCTAAGGGGAGAAGCTCTGTCAATACTCTCCTTGTAGGTACAGTAGTTCATACCTCGGCTGCTCAGCAGCAAGATTGATTTAAATGAACCTCGGTATCAAGGAAGCAGAACAGCTGAACCTTCTTTGGGATAATAAAAAATTGCTAGCAGGATTCGGGATCAGAATGACACCAAAGAAGGATGCCAGACTGGCCAAGAACTTAGGTGCCAGCAGGCAGGCACAAAATTGTGCAAATCAACTCACAATGACTACCAGAAAAATAAGTAATGAATCTTTTAAGCTAAAGACAGCTTCACTGGAATTTGATGTTCCACAGCTCTCTGTAGCGGACTTAGTCAAACAAAATAAAACTTCAAGCACCCCTAATAATCCAGTAACTACAGTAAACTGCCACCAGCATTAAAAAACAAACAAACAAGAGAAACAGAAAAATGTGGGTCTCTCAAAAGCAGTCTTTCTTACTTCTGAATAATTACAAGCCTGGAAGAGCTTTTCCAGGTTTTAAAGCCAATGGCCTGGATGAAAGAGAGGAACAGAAACACTGGCTGGATTTCCAAATGCTATGCTATTGAACCTGATACAGGGAACACTGGATGAGAACCAAAGTGGTGATGATAAAGAGGGATCAATACTAATTAATGGTCAAAATTCTACAAGCAAAAAAATGGTAAATGTTGAAAATAAACAAAAAACGTACAAGAAAGTCAATCAGATGGAACAACTAGAGGAGGAGGAGGGGCCACAAAAAAGGTAGAGTGAACAGTCCACAAGATGAGAGCTTGTACGTTAAAGAAGAGCAGACCTCAGTGGATTCTCAAGAGACTGAGAGAAAATCAAGTCCAGTAAGCAAGCAGATACTTGGAGGCAGAGCAGGACCAGGAATAGGAAAAGCAGTAGTGGAAAGTAAAAGGATACCTCAGATGAAGGCTGCCACAGGACAGTCATGATTGAAAGAAAATACTATACATGGCGGTGGAGCAGAAGTGAGAATAAGAGCTGAGGCAGCAGAAAGCAAAAGTGTACTCCAAATGAACACCACCACAGGTTTGCTACATACATGTGAGCATACTATACAAAGGCCAAAAATAAATCAAGAGGAAAATGAAAGTTCCATTACTAATTCAGAGGAAGAAATGATTTTGATCCCCAACAAACCTTTGGTGATACCTGTGTCAGGAAAGTACATAACAAACTAAACCAAATGCAGACTTACTAACACAATAGAAGAAACAGTAATTGCTGCGCAGTTTCCCAGTACCTCAGGGTTGCAAAAGGTATGCAAAACCCTCAGAGATAACCAGCAGAGAGTAAAGGTGAGGATGACAACAAAAAGGCAACACCTACTTCAAATGATATAAGGGGAAATGACATTATTAAACAGGTTAATAATGATGGCAATAGCACAGAGAAAGCCAACGACAAAAGGGCTTTTTCTACTAAAAAACTGGAAATAATTCCTTTCCAAGACATGAGAGTAGTACATGTGTATCAGATGCTTCAGCTGTATTGGCTTTAAGGGAATTACAAGAGTAAGCCTCTACCACTATGGGCCAAACACATTTTGTATTATATGGCTAAACTAACTAAAAAGGTGGAAAAAAATCAAAGTGCTTGAAACAAAAACTGATACGTTCCAAACAATTATCAATCATTTGATCACAGAGAATAAAGAAATAAAATCAGAGTTGGCCAAAGCTCAACAGAGAATCTTTGACTTGGAAGATGCAGCCATCCCTATGCAGATGCAACTTAACTTGTTGGAAGCAATAAATAAGGCATTTAAGAGTAAACTGATTGACTTTGAATCTCGATTAGTGTCAAAGAACATTAGGCTATCAGGAGTAACCAAATCCTGCGATAATGACAGCCCACAGAGAGAATATCTAGCTCAAACACTGTAATGGCAGCATACATGGAAACAAATACAGCTAATGGCATCACTAAAGTTGCTAGAATCCATCAAACATATAGAGCGAATAAGAATACTCATGATCCACCTACTGTAGACCCACTGTGGCTATATACTTGTGCAATCCCATTATGATAACAAGAATCAAACCTTCTCTATGATAGATTATACAAACCTTTCAAAATCATTAGCATCAACATTTCAAGAGCCAAAAGTAAACACAATAATATTATCAGATCATTCATTAAGTCAGGTAGATATTAATATCGAAGATCTGTATAGAATATTTTAACAGTCTTGGAGGTTCAGTAATAAAGAGACATAATGGAAACCACGAGTCTTTGTGTTAGGCAAATAAGTAAAACAAAGAAAGGAAGAAAAAGCCACTCTGGTTCTCACAGGAGGTGGCATGGAGGGTGAGGGAAAAAAGGCAGCATGCAGAAAATAAAAAGAAACACAGAGGGAGAAAGATAAAGGAATGTATCTGGAAAAGCTAAAGGAGGTGGCAAAAGCAGTCAGAAAGGCCAAGGCAGAAAAAGAGGAAAGAATAGCCAAGGCAATTAAAAAAAGAGACAAGGGGCTGGATTTTTATAGCCTTAAGAATGACGCAAGGATGATCCCTAGGATGAAGATTTAAATACAGTTAGATCAGCCAAGGGCTAATCTAACAGTATTTAGGGATCCTCTGGGAGGGTCGGCAATATAGGCCATCACGGTTCCCCCCAGCCACCAGCAGCTGGTACCTGACACCTGCCTGACCCATTACCCTGGTGAGCCAGTGTCCCCCCATATGCCATAGAGACCAATCAGTCTCCTGTGCATTAGCGGCATCCCCCCAAGCACCTTCTCAATTATGGCATTACTGTACAGTATGTGGTATTTCTCCCCACCACCTATGCCTATAATGCATACATACCCCCATCAGGGTACCCGCCCCCAGACTGAATACCGAGCTGTAGGAACCATCCCTACCTGATGGTCTAGTGGCCTCCCACTCCAGCAGGCAGTACCCACCACCCACCCCATCAGACCCCAAATTCAGGGATAGCACAGCCCTCCACACCACCAATAGGCCGACATCAAGACCATTTCTGTGAGTGTGTACTGTATGCAGTACACACTCTGACAGTTCATTCAGTGGTGGCTGTAGTGGTGTGTGAAGGGCTGTGCCAGGCAATGAATTTCGGGTCCAGATGGAGGGGTGCGGGGTGGTGGGTACCACCTGCTGGTGTGGGTGGGGAGGCACTAGATCACCAGGAAGTTGTAGACCCTGTATGATTTTCTGGGGATCAGAGTGAGGAGGGCACTAGGGGTACTCCTGGGTTACCATATCAGCTGATCAGGACATGGTGGTGGGGGGTGCGAGCCATTGGACATCCCCTAACCAGGGGCGCAGCTCTCACCACATCTGCCCTGTGGCTGCTGTGGCATTCTGAGTGGGTGTACCATCTCTTTGGTTCACTGCCACTGCTGCCGAAATCTGTAGGACCTAGGCACTGGGTGTGACAGGGTGGAATAGGACCCTGTCCCAGTTGTTACAGAAAGTGTTTAAATGCAAGGATCTGTTCTGTTCTATTCTATTCCTTTCCTGTCTCTTCTCTGTCTGGTTGCACAACCAAATTTTCCTGTGAGACCTAGGCTTTGATCACCCCGACAGTCTCACAATTCTTTGCCTCTCGCTATTTCTCAGTCTTCCCATGCTGTTTGTCTTTTCTTCCCTTGCATATCTGCTGGTATAAAAATATATGCAAATCATTATGTGGAAATGTAACTGATATTGGGATCCCTTTGTTTAGAAATTATATAGTGTTAATTTTTGAAATGTATATAATTGACATGATTGCAAAAAGCTATTGGAAACTCAAGGGGTTACCTGAGTGCAATTGTTAAGCCTTTGCAGAAGAGCTATGGAAAAGGGGCTTCAGCTCAGGCATGCTGTGTTCCTGCCAGCACCTGCCTGAAATATACAAGAACACTTTGGAAGATGCTTGTTAAGAATGGCGGGTTAGAAGGACTTATAAGACAGAGCCACAATTGCTTGCAGAGATGGATACACAGAGATTGAAGGAAAACTCTGATGAATCTAATGTTTATTCTTCCTTTGTAAATAGTTATTCTGAACAAGTTTATTTTTTTATGTTACTGCTAATGTAAATAAATATTTTTTGCGAATTTTATAACTGCTCCTGGTTTTTCATATGCTTCCTGACCTGTGCCTTGACGACATATGGTGTCAACCTAAGTGGTATTTATGCCATGCATACTATAAGCCAGGAGTTTTGTGCATGGGTACTGGACCTGGTACCAGGGAAGCACAGAGAAAGATATGGATTCTGCAGCAGCAAGTCCAGTAGCGGTTACCAGGAGAATGACAACCTCTGCTAGTTTTAGCAGAGACAGAAGTCCAAGCTGAGATTGTACAGACAGCACAAGTTATGGAAAAAGAACAGGCAGTGATAGAACCTGAAAGCCTGATGGACTTTTTCAAATGGTGGGCTATACAACAAAAAGAGACGGAGAAGCAGAGGCGAGAAGAGATGCAGCAGCAGAAGCAGCGATGGCTGGATGCCTTGCAAACTATCAATGGCAGAGGATGTGGCACAGATCCAGATGAACAAAAAAACACAAGCAATTTTCAAAGCTGTTAAACTTACAAAGTTGTGTCCCTCGGATGATATTGAAGCATACCTGACAACTTTTGAAAGAGTTGCCACAGTCTGCTAATGGCCAAAGCAGCAATGGACAATCAGACTGGTACCATACCTGACAGAGAAAGTCCAACTTGCCTACAGCAATATGGACACTGCACAGTCAAAAAACTATGACCTGGTGAAAAGCGAAATCCTGAAAAGGTATGACATCTCAGGAGGGATCTACAGGCAAGGATTTTGATCTCTGAAGTACAACTCAGTCAATGATCCTTGAGAAGCCTTCACCTGACTCAGAGAACTTCTGATAAAATGGCTCCAACCAGTGGGCAAAACAGTCCCACAAACCATTGACACATTTGCCATGGAGCAATTCATTAACATCCTGCCTACAGATGTGCAGCTTTGGGTAAAGGAACATCGACCAGAAAATGGGGAAAAGGCTGTTTCTTTGGTCTAGGACTACCAAATGGCCAGACAAATGCCACAGCAGTGAGGTAACAGCCAAGCACTGGTAAGACACTCTTTTTCCCATTTAAACTCCAAGTATGATCAGAACTCTGGCGGGGGTAACAAATCTGTGCTCAAAGATGTCATTTGTTATAACTGTAATAAGCCAGGTCATATTGCAAGAAGTTGCCATAAGAAAAGTGACACTGGAGCAGACTTATCCTTAACAAATTGGGGCAAGTACTTAACAGATGTGAAGGTGGGAGATAAGACTGTAAGGGGACTCATTGATTCGGGAAGCAGACAGACCCTAGTTCATGCTGAAGTGCTGGGAAAACACTATGCAAAAGAACCCTGTACTTGTGTCATCTGCATCCATGGGGACATTCGATTCTATCCAACCACCCAAGTGACTCTGACCATTAAGGGTGTGTTGTACCAAATGAAAGTGGGAGTAGGACCTAAGTTACCTGTACCTGTGATTATTGAAAATGACTATCCAGGATTTACTGAGTTGATCTCTGATGAACTGAACCTTGCAGTTTCAGCAGCAGTGGTAACAAGAGCTCAGGCAAAGAAAATTTCAGATGGTGAGGACACTTTTCCTTTCGGTGATTTTGATTCGGACTTGTTTGAGCACAGCTCCAAGAGCCAGAAATCCAGGAAAGAAAGACGATGCCTGACGAAACTGTGGCAACAAATGACTGATGGACATGAAGAGTTAAAATATGAAAATGTTGAAACTAAGCTGGTAACTGATTGTGATTGTCTTTCAGAGCAAGCTAACAATGTTTCTCTCCAGAGTTATTTTAAGCAGCTGGGGATGAAACCAAAGCAGGGTGGACCAATGTTTAAAAAATGTAATGGGTTACTGTACAGAGTTTGGGTTAAATCTCAGACACAGGAACAGACAGTACAATTGGTTATACCACAGAAGTATAGAACAAAGTTGTTACAGATAGCATATGATAGTCCTATGACTGGCCACTCTGGGAGGGATCGCACCCTTGCCAGATTGCTGTATAGATTTTACTGGCCTGGAATTCATGAAGATGTTGCTACCTATTGTAATTCCTGTGCTGAGTGTCAGAAAGTAGCCCCAGTCACTAGAAAAGACAAAGTGCCCCTGGTGCCCCTACCCTTGATAGATGTGCTTTTTGAGAGAATTGCAATGGATGTGGTTGGTCCTTTAGACAAAAGTAAAAAGGGTAATAAATTTATCCTGGTAGTATACAACTATGCTACTCCATACCCAGAAGCAGTTCTAATGCATAGTCACAGTTTCAAAAATGGCAGCAGAGCTTGCAAAAATTTTCAGCAGAGTGAGCATATTTAAAAAATTATTACTGATCAGGGTAGTAATTCTGGTGTTGTGTTACTTAAGAAGCTATATAGACTACTAGGTATCACTGCCATAAGAACCTCCGCCTATCACCCTCAGACAGACGGTCTTGTTGAGCGTTTTAACCAAACCCTAAAATGCATGTTAAAAAGGTTTGAAAAAGAGGAAGGAAACGATTGGGACCAATACTTGCCTTACTTACTTTTTGCTTACAGAGAAGTGCCACAGACATCAACAGGGTTTTCACCATTTGAAATGCTGTATGGTAGGCAGCCAAGAGGACCACTGGATGTGATAAAAAGAATTGTGGGAAGATAACCCCACTCAGAAACAACCTACAACATCTTATATGTGTGCCCTAAGAAAGAAGCTGGCAAAATATATTGAAATTGCCCATAATAATCAGGAAGAGGCCCAAAACCAGCAGAAGGTATATTATGACCATGGGGTAAAAGAAAAAGTGTTTGAGCCAGGTGAAAAGGTTTTGTTACTGTTACCCGCAATAGAAAATAAACGATTAATGAAGTGACAAGGCCCTTATAGAGTGCTTAGGTGTACTTGCTGCATAAACTACATGACTGAGACTCTGACAGAAAAAATTGTAGTAAGATACACCATGCTAAACTCCTTAAGAAATGGGTTGAAAAAATGCCAAAATCTCCACGGACATTGTGCTTCACAGACAGCTTTGCAGAAGGATTTCTCCCAGTGACTCTGTGTTCTTTTTACTGCTAGTTCTGGACTGTTTTCATGTTAATTGGAGGGGGTCCAGTGGCGGACCAACATCAGTGGCTGCTTTTTACTGGGGAGGGGCTTCATTTACTTTAAAGCCCCGCGCCGACCACGGGTGCGAGTGTCGTGACGCGATCGACGTGAGTGGAGTGAGCTGGTGAGATATATTGTTGGTGTTTAAGTCTGCTGTTATATACTTAAATAAATAATATAAAAATGCATTGGATTGTTCCACTGGGAGGGTGGGTATTGATGGGCATGTGGTTAGTAAATACACAGACATCAGAGGCCAATTGCAACAGTCTTTGCAAAGGTATGACCTTTATGGCCATGAAGGGATATATTCAAGATCATCAGTTTGTGTCTGTTAAGAGATGCAATCCCTTTACAAACACGAGAAAAATATTCCTCAGACCCCTGGTAATTAAGAGCTGTGTATTTGGGGAGGTAAATTGTAGGGCAAAAGGTTTAATTTGTTTTGTTTTACTAGCCTAAAGTGGTGATGTTGAAAATAATCCAGGGCCTAAGGACATTGAGGGGATTACTATTGTACATGAGAATGTGAGAAGCCTTACACATAAGATTGATCAGTACAGGGTGTGGGCTGTTGAATCAGGTCAGGACATTCTTGCTATTTCTGAGACTTGGCTTCACTCAGGAATAAACAGTAATGAGCTATAACTAGTAGGGTATAGTTTACAGACACAGGATAGGGCAAAAAAGGGGGGGAGTATTGCTATATGTAAAAGACACTTTAGGACCCTATCAACTATTATTAGCTAAAAATGTGGAAGTAGTTGATTGTTTACTAATAGAATTGTTAAAAATAAAATTACTAATTGGTGTCTTTTATGCCCCTCCTAAAACTAAAACAAGTACATTTGACACTTTGGCCGACATATTGCTGGAGAGAGTGGTAAACAAGCGCATACTATTAACGGGAGATTTTAATGCAAATTGGGAGCAAGACAGAGGGAAAAAGTTAAAAACTAGTATGGAAGCCTTGGGTTTTAGACAAATAATTCATCAACCTATGAGAAGTTTAAATAATTGAACCCATGGATCTATTTTGGATTTGTTTTTTGTTTCACAGGATTTGAGAGTGGAGGGATGTAAAATCCTCCCCCTAAATTTGGGTGATCATAACCCAATTCAATGTACTCTTTTAATGCAGGGAGTTCAAGGAGGCAGTGAACAGAATTGTTGGGTTCGTGACCTAAAAAGACTTAGTGAAAAATCTTTTAGGGAGAGTCATATTAATTTTAATTGAACCAGAGTGTATTTAATCCCAGACCTAAATTTAGCCATTCAGTAATTTACTGATTCCTTTCTGGATATCATGCAACAGCATGCCCCATTGATAAAAAAGAATAAAAGCAAAAAAGATGTACCCTGGTTAAAGGATTATTTAAAAACCCAGTTACGCATAAGGAATAGGGTTAGGAAGAAAGCTCAAAGAACTAAATCAGTGGAGGACTGGAATGTGTTTAAATATTGGCAAAATAAGTGTAAGAGGGATGTCGTTTTAGCTAAAAAAAAAAAGGTATTATCAAAATACTTATAATAAGATGCAGGACCCAAATAAGTTTTGGAAAAATATTTCTGAATTGAGAAATCCGGTAAAATCAAAGAATCCAACTAATTTATTAAATGGGGATAGGTTGGTTGATGATCCTTTAGTGGCTGCCAATTTATTGAATGTTTATTTTAAGTATTTACCTGATTTAGAAATACCTAAATTGAACCATAATGCAACTTGTTTTAAACAACAGAATTTGGCTGCCACCACTACTAGTATTAGAGGATTTAAACTTAGGAAGGTTAAAGTGAAAGAAACAGCTAAAGAATTAAAAAAGCCGGAAAGTCTGTAAGAGTGGAGGTTTGGATGGCATTGATCTTAGGTTTTTAAAGATTAGTGCTGATATAATTGCCCCAATAATTATGTATTTTTATAACTGGAGTATACATAGATACCTAGATACATAGACAGTGTCGGCAGATAAGGGCCTATGGCCCACCCAGTCTGCCCATTTGAGCTTGTAAGTTCAGTTTATGTTTTCCTAGAAGTCTGTTGCCCCTTACCCCTGACCTCCAGAATTCCTTTATGTCTATCCCATGCATTCTTAAATCCTGTGATTGTTTCAGCCCCCACCACTTCCTCTGGCATGGTGTTCCACTTGTCCACCACCTGTTCTGTGAAGAAATTCTTCCTCACGTTTCCTCTGAATCGTCCTCTCTCCAACTTCATCCCATGCTCTCTAGTCCTGGAACATCTTTTTCGCTTACAAATAGTGTATTCCTGCACCCTGTTCCTCCCTGTAGGATACTTGTATGTCTCTATCATATCCCCTCTCTCCCTCCTCTCCTCCAAGGAGTACATGTTCAGTTCCTTCAACCTGTCTTCATAGGACTTGTGATGCAATCCATGCGCCATCTTTGTTGTCCTCCTCTGAACCTTCTCTACCCTGTCTATGTCCTTATGTAGGTATGGTCTCCAGAACTATACACTGTACTCCAGGTGGGGCCTCACTAGTGTCTTGTATAGTGGAATTCTGACCTCCCTTTTCCTGCTGGTGATCCCCTCCCTATGCATCCCAGCATCCTATTTGCTTTCCCTACCTTGCGGTCATCAGAGATGATAACCCCAAGATCCCTTTCCTGCTTGGTGCATGCTATATCCTCACCCCCCAACTGGTATATTGTGCCAGGGTTTTTGTGCCCCGTATGCATTATCTTGCACTTCTTTGCATTGAATTTCAACTGCCAAACCCCTGACCATTCTTCAAGTTTCTGCAGGTCCCTTCTCATTCTGTCTACACCCTCCGGTGTGTCTACTCTGTTACAGAGCTTTGTGTCATCAGTGAACAGTGAAATTCTGCCTTCCAGGTCCTGCGCAATGTCACTGATGAAGATGTTGAATAGGACTGGTCCCAGCACTGATTCCTGTGGTACCCCACTGGTCACTCTTCCCTCAGTGGAGTGACAGCCATTTATCACCAACCTCTGTGTCCTGCCACCCAGCCAGTTACCTACCCACCACACTACTGTCCTGCCCACACCCATGTTCCCCAGTTTGTGTAATAGTCTTCTATGTGGCACAGTGTCAAGGGCCTTGCTGAAGTCCAGATAGGCCATGTCCACTGCCCTCCCCTGATCCACCTCCCTAGTCACCCAGTCAAAAAATTCAACGAGGTTGGTCTGACATGACCTCCCCCTGGTGAAACCATGCTGCCTTGGGTCCTGTAGTCCATTGACAACCAGATGTTCCACCAATCTCTCCTTCAGTAGTGCTTCCATGATCTTCCCCACTACCGAGGTGAGGCTGACTGGTCTGTAGTTCCTGCTTCCTCTTTGTTCCCACTTTTGTATGGAGGACTACATTTGCTGTCCTCCAGTCTTTGGGTACCTTCCCTTTCCCAGTGATCAGCTAAACAGGACAGCCGAGGTTCAGCCACCACCTCTCTTAGTTCTTAAGGACACTGGGGTGCACTCATCTGGCTATTGCTTTATCAACTCTTATTACTCCAGTTCCTTCAGGACCCTTTCTTGTGCAAAGGGACTTGTGTCCATTCAACTCCATTCACCTTGTACCCCTTCAGACCCATTACCTCCTTTTCCTCAGTAAAGACTGAGCAGAAATACCTGTTCAATATGTCAGCTTTACTGTTGTCATCCTCCACTGGCCCCATCCTCCTGTTCAGTCTCATTATCCCTCCCTTTGCCTTTCTTTTTTCACTTATGTACCTGTAAAAGGTTTTGTCCCCTCTACCCACTGATTTTGCAATGTGTTCTTCTGTCTGAGCTTTGGCTTCCTTACTGACTTCCCTGCCTCCCTTGCTTCTCCTGGTACTTCTCCCTATCCCTTCTGCCTGTGTCTTTTGTATTGCCTGAATGCAATCTTTTGGCTTTCACTTTTCGTTACCTCTTTGGAAAACCATAATGGTTTCCTCTTCCTTTCCTCTTGCTAACCTGCTTAATGCATAATTCTGTTGTTCTTGTAATCCCTTTTAAATACTGCCCACTGTTCCTCAACCCTGATTCCTGTCCCATTCCCTTAATGCCTCTTTCAAGTATCTCCCCATTTTCCCAAAGTCTGCCCCCCTTAAATCCAGGAAACGTGTTTTTGTGTGGTTTGGTTCTGCTCTTTCTGTGATTTCAAACCACAATGACTGGTGATCACTGTCCCCCAGGTGCTCCACCACTGTTACCCCCACTACACTGTCCCAGTTTGTGAGCACAAGGTCCAGTATTGCCTTCTGCCGAGTTGGTTCCATGACCAGTTGCTTGAGGAAGACACCCTGAAGGGAGTGCAGGATAAATCTGCTCCTAGTTGATGCTGTTGCTGGAATGCTCCAGTCCACATCTGGAATATTGAAGTCTCCAACCAGTACTACCTCACCCTTGTCTGCCATCCTTTGGATGGCTAGCATCAGCTCTCTATCTGTTTCTTCCTCATGGGCTGGTGGTCTATAGACCACACCTGTGCGGATGGCTGTCCCCATTTTCCTTTCCAGCTTAACCCACAGTATCTCTCCCCCATTTTGTTCCTCCTGGATCTCTGTGGCCCTTATGTCATTTTTCACATACAGTGCCACTCCTCCTCCCTTCCTGCCTGTTCTGTCTCTTCTGAATATGTTGTAGCCAGGTATGGCCATCTCCCAGTCTTGGTTATCATTACACATCATACACTGAAATTTGGAAAATGGGGAAGTTATTCCTATATACAAGGGTGGAGATAGTACACTTCCCTCTAATTATAGGCCAATAACTTTACTTCCCATCCTTGCAAAGGTGCTGGAGAAGCTGGTAAATTACCAGCTAGGCCAGTACCTTAAACAAGAGGAGATTATAACAAAGTTCCAGTATGAGTTTAGGGAGGGGAGGTCCACAAACACTGCCCTAATTGACTTTAATAACCTGGTAGCAACATCATTAAACCAGGGTAGGAGCACTGGGGCAGTGTTTGTGGATCTCAGTAAGGCCTTTGACTTAGTACAGCATGAACTCTTGCTACAGAGGTTGTCTAACATAGGGGTACAGCAAGAAGCCTTATTGTGGTTTAAGTCTTACTTGTCAGAACTTAAGCAATGTGTTCTGTGTGGGGCCGTTGTCTCAGGTCTGGTGGATATAGATAGAGAGGTTCCACAAGGCTCAATTTTGGGCCCTGTATTGTTTAACATCTGTGTAAACAACTTAGGCTTTATGCGGATGACACAGTTCTTGTGGCATCTGCAAATAATCCCGAGGACCTGAGACAGTGGCTCCAGATGGAGTTCTCCTGTATGGAGATCTGGATGCGGGACTGTGGCTTGTTAATAAATTAAAAAAAGACACAGTGTATGACTGTTTCTGTAGGTAACCGAGCAAATAAGAACACTTTACGTCTCCAGATTAGATTCTTCGATGGGACATTGGTCCAGAATGTGACCACCTATAAATACTTAGGAGTCCTCATTGACTCTCAGATGACCTTTTCAGAACATATTCGGTTACAAACTAAGAAAGTTAGTCAAAAGTTGGAAGCCCTTTGAAGGATATCTGGATGTTTGTCTAGAGACATTAGAACCAGATTGGTAAAGCAATTACTTTTACCCATACTGGAACATGGATCCTCTCTATATACGTATTCAAACCAGAAGCTTTTGGTTAAATTGGACCAGCTGTATTACAGGATGGGGAAATATATAATAAGAAAAGGTTATGGGGTACACCATTGCCTAGTCTTTCAAGAACTTGACTTGCTGCAACCAGCAGCATTGAGGGATTATTTGTGGACCATGGTATGTCACGGATTGATCCATTCAAACAATACATTGCATCCATTAATACACTTGGTTCAATTGGAAGTAGCCCCATTACATACATCTAAATTAAGGAAATCATCTGTGAAGATACCTATAAATAGAACTTTGAGTAGGATGGGGTCATGACACTCCAGAATAGTTTGACTAAAAGCTGGAATAAATTACCGCTTTAATTAACTGAGATTGCTGATTTGCACAAGTTCAAATCCAAGTTGTATAATTTTTTGAAGGTTCAACGTGAATGTTATTAGTTAAATTTGTGTGGTATTTCGGATCTTGTTCGCATGTTTGATGTTTGTATTTATATGTCATTTTGTACTGTATTGTTGCTAAATAATTTGCTACCTTTTAAGAAAAAAACACAGGAATTTGTTGTAAATGGGGTATATTCCACAACAAAATTACCTTTATAAAAATATACTTTTTATCAATCAATCAATCAAGATATCGATGTAGCTTATGATAGACTGGAATAAACTGTAAATGCTGATGCTGTAAAGGTGAATATGTCCTTAACTTCAGAACAAACTGCAGAAATCTGTCATGTGCTAAAGACATTTAACAATACTTTTACCACAGTACCAGGCTGAGCAAAAGGGGTCGAGCATGTGATATTGCCAAGGAATGCTTGCCCTATTAGACAAAAGACATACAGGTTATCAGAGTGGTTAAGAGCTGACGTGGTTACAGAAATACAAAAAATAAAAGAACTGGGTATCATAGAGGAGTCGAGGAGTGCTTGGTTATCGCCAATGGTAATTGTAAACATAAAAGCAGGGGGTGTTAGAATCTGCCTTAATTTTAGGAAACGTAACCAAGTGACAGAATTTGACAGTTATCCAATGCCCAATAAATGATTTGGTGGACAGACTGGGGAGTGCAAAGTATATCAGTACCCTCAATCTCACCAAGGGTTACTGGCAAATACCTTTAGCTAAAGAATCCAAAGATAAAACTGCATTTGCCACTCCTGTTGGATTCTATCAGTTCACCACCATACCATTTGGTTTACATGGTGTGCCAGTTACATTCCAGCATTACATGGATGTAATTTTATCACCTCACACTGGTTATTGTGCTGCATACCTGGATGATGTCATGGTGTATAGTCCAGACTGGAAAAGTCACCTGGAACACCTACGAGCAGTTATCCAAGCTATCAAAACTGCAGGTCTGACTATTAATCCTATCTAATGTGCATTGGGCATGCAGAAAACCAGATATTTGGGCTATGTGTTAGGAAATGGATATGTTAAGCCATACATCTCTAAAATAGAAGCTGTAGTTAATAGCCCTGTCCCTAAAACAAAGAAACATGTCACATCTTTTTTAAGGCTGGCTGGTTATTATTAGAAATGTGTTCCCAACTTTGCTGAATTAGCTACTCCCCTCACTGAATTCATGACAAAAACGGTACCCGAATAATGTGAAATGGATAAGGCTGCATTATGTTTATCCCCTGTTTTGAGAAGCCCAGACTTCGAGAAACCATTTTTTTTTTACAAACAGATGCATCAGAGGTAGGCCTAGGTGCAGTCCTGAGTCAAAATATAGATGGGACGGAACATCCTATTCTGTACATACTGTAAGTAAGAAGTTGCATGACAGAGAGAAAAGGTACTCCACTATTGAAAAGGAATGTCTAGCAGCAAAGTGGGCCATGGAGTCCCTTAAGTTTTATTTGCTAGGAATTGACTTCGTACTTATAATAGATCACAATCCTCTCTGTTGGCTTAACCAAATGAAAGATAAACATTCCAGAATCACAAGGTGGTACCTGGCACTACAGACATTAAAATTCAAGGTGTTACACAAATCTGATAAAGAGAACAGCAATGCTGATTTTCTATCAAGATAAGGATCAGGTATTGAGGGTTCTGAAGGTTGAAAACCAAATGTATGAGTTTGAATTTTGCTGTTTGCTGTACTGTTCTAGGAAAAAGGATAATGCACATGTGCTTAATGTCTGAAAGTTAGCAGCAAATGTTAGCAGAGAATTAATAGAAAGTTTTGAAAACCTATTTGAAAAAACAGGTTCTCTCTTAAGGAGGGGTGTGTGTGTGTGACAGGGTGGAATAGGACCCTGTCCCAGTTGATATAGAAAGTGTTTAAATGCAAGGATCTGTTCTGTTCTATTCCTTTCCTGTCTCTTCTCTGTCTGGTTGCACAACCAAATTTTCCTGTGAGACCTAGGATTTGATCACCCTGACAGTCTTGCAATAGTTTGCCTTCTCACTATTTCTCAGTCTTCCCTTGCTGTTTGTCTTTTTCTCCCTTGCATATCTGCTGGTATAAAAATATATGCAAATCTTTATGCAGAAATGTAACTGATATTGGGATCCCTTTTTTTTAGAAATTATATAGTGTTAATTTTTGAAATGTATATAATTGTAGTTTGAGATGATTGCAAAAAAGCTATTGGAAACTCAAGGGGTTACCTGAGTGCAATGTTTAGACCTTTTGCAGAAGAGCTGTGGAAAAGGGGCCTCAGCTCAGGCACACTGTGTTCCTGCCAGCACCCATCTGAAATATACAAGAACACTTTGGAAGTTGATTGATAAAAATGGGGGTTGGAAGGAGTTATAAGGCAAAGCTGCAATTGCTTGCAGAGATGGACACACAGAGATTGAAGGAACACTCTGATGAATCTGCTATTTATTCTTCCTTTGTAAATAGTTATTCTGAACAAGTTTTTTTATGTTACTGCTAGTGTATAAAAACATTTTTTGCAAATTTTACAACTGCTCCTGGTTTTTCCTATGCTTCCTGACCTGTACTTCCATGACAGCTGGGACCCAGGCTGGTGGAAAATCAGGATGAAGGGTCCCAGACACACTGGCACTTCAGCGCAAGCTACCATCATCATGGCTTGCATCGGGGCTTTGAAAATCCTGCCCAAGACCTTTTTTAGATACCTTAGAGAGAAGAAAAAAACAGGGATAGGATTATGAATCTAAAAAGGGAAGGGAGGGAGTCAGCAGAAGGGGACTAAGAAAAAGCAGAAATCCTAAACAAGTGTTTTTGTTTAGTGTTCATGGTAGAAGGGGATGGGGAAGGACCACAGCTAGGTGTAGGAAGTACTAAGGGGAGGAGTGTAGATACCACTTTGTTCACAGTAGAGGGAGTCCTAAACAAACTAGGAAAAACTGAAAATAGATAAAGCAATGAGGCTGGACTGAAAACAGTACATCCCAGAATTCTAAAGGAACTAAGAAAGGAACTAGAAGGGCCACTAAAAACCTTGTTCATAAATCATTAGAAATGAGTGTGATTCCAGCAGACTAGAAGAGGGTGAATGTTATCCCTCTCCATAAGAGCGGGAGCAAGGAGGAGGCTGGTAACTACAGGCCCGTCAGCCCAACCTCAGTGGTAGGAAAACTGTTGGAATCATTACTCAGGGAAAGGACAGTGACATACCTTGAATGCAACAGACAGCAGGACATGAGACAGCATGGTTTCACGGCAGGCAGGTCTTGCCACACAAACCTGATATATTTCCATGACTGGGTGACAAGGAAGCTTGATCAGAGAGGGACAGTGAATGTGGCCTACCTGGATTTTAGCAAAGCACTCGATACTGTCTCATATAAAAGGCTAATAAACAAATCAAACAACCTGGAAGTCGGATCTGGGGTGGTTAACTGGGTTAGATATTGGCTGAGTAGTAGGACACAAAGGGTGGTAGTGAACAGAGTTCAGTCCGTAGAAAAGGAGGTGACCAATGGGGTGCCTTAGAAGTCGGTACTATGCCCAGTCCGCTTTAATGTCTTCATAAGCAACATTGCAGAGGAGCTGGAAGGGAAGGTGTGCCTCTTTGTAGATGACACAAAGATCTGTAATAAGGTAGACACACCAGCAGGGGTGGAAAGAATGAGAAGGGACCTGGGCAAGCTGGAGAAATGGTCAATCAATGCAAAGAAGTACAAAATTACACACTTAGGTTAGGGGAACCCAAGAGAGGAGTACTCAATGGGGGGGGATGTACTTTTGGCCACCAAACAGGAGAGGGATCTAGGAATAATTATATCTGAGAACATAAAGGTGGGTGTACAGTGTGAGAAAGCAGTTAGAAGGGCTGGCAGGATGTTAGAGTGCATAGGGAGAAGCATCACAAGCAGAAAAAAGGAAGTGGTGATGCCACTATACCGATCATTAGTGAGACTTCATCTGGATTATAGTGTCCAGTTTTAGAGGCCGCATCTCAGGAAGGACATAGACAGAGTAGAGGCAGTCCAAAGAAGGGCTACAAAAATGGTACAAGGGCTGCACCAGAAGTCATATGAGGAGAGGCTGAAAGATCTCAATATGTATTCTGTAGAGATGTGAAGAGAGAGGGGACATGATAGAGATGTATAAGTACCTTAAAGGGATCAATAAGGTACCAGTGGGTAGTATCTCTCAAAAAAGAATATGGACAAGAACTAGGGAACATGAGATGAAGTTGGAGGGAGGAAGAACCAGGGATAATGTGAGTAAGTAATTTTTTACAGAGACAGCAGTGGATGCTTGGAACAGCCTCCCCACAGGAGTGGTAGGGGCAAAAATGGTGGCGGGAAGGGAAGCATAGGAAGGCCACCGATTGACTACAGTCTGCAGCATAAGTTATAGGTAGAACAAAAAGGGCAGACTAGATAGGCCAGGTGGTCCTAATCTGCTGACAAATTCTATGTATCTACTGTATGTAACTCCCAGAATCTTTCAATATGATGATTGGGGTTTGCCAGAGATTCCCCTTATTGCTGATTTTATTTGTTCTGAGTTTAGAATCATTTATGGAACAACCAGAAATTTGAAAGACCAGTATAATAATCAATACAAAGTAAATACCTTTGCGGATGATGTGTTGTTATTAGATAAAAATATAAGTCATTGTTTACCTGTATTTCTTAAGGAAGTTGAAAAATATGCAGACTTGTCAGGCTATAGTTTAAACAGACGAAAATCATTGTATTCTTTTTATTTTTTATTTTTTACACACAAGACCATATAGGCTGTGCCTATTTTGAAATGGTCTAGGGTCATACAGGACAAAGAAACAGTGACAGGATGTGCAACATAGTTGCAAGAAATATACAGTTACAGAAGCACATCATATTCACAAGAAATATACAGTTACATAGGTACATCATATTTACAAGAAATATACAGTTACAGAGGTGCATCACATTTACAAGAAATATACAGTTTCAGAGGTACATCATATTTATGACATATACAGTTACAGAGGTACATCATATTTACAAGAAACATACAGTTTCAGCGGTACATTATGTTTACAAGAAATATACAGTTACAGAGGTACATCATATTTACAAGAAATATACAGTTACAGAGGTGCATCATATTTACAAGAAATATACAGTTTCAGAGGTACATCATATTTATGACAAATACAGTTACAGAGGTACATCATATTTACAAGAAACATACGGTTTCAGAGGTACATCATATTTACAAGAAACATACAGTTTGAGAGGTACATCACGTTTACAAGAAACGTATAGTTTCAGAGATATAGGGCACGTGTTACAAATGGAACAAAGCAATTACACTGAATGAGTTATATTGAGCTGTGAGCACCAAATAAAGCATAGGTGAGGAGGTGAGAGATAACAGAAGTGTACATAACAAAGGGTAGGAATGGAGATCTTATGGAGGACAGTGAGGGTGCTGGGATTGGGGGAGGGGAGGGAGAGGCATTTCAGCAGTAGTAGGCATATGGGTTGGGGGAATGAGCGAGGCTAGGAGCTGGGATTTGAAGGAGCTGGGAATTATTATGCAAATGTTGGATAAGGAGTATCAGACGGATCCAGGAATTCTGAAAAACGTTAAAGATAATAAAAATATTAAATATTTAGCAATTATGCTTACTAATCATCAGTCAGATGCTATTGAAATAAATCTTGAACAAATAAGAAATAAGATTAAACTATTGCTGGATATATGGCATAAACTGTCACTTTGCAGGGCCTCATTGAAGCATTTTATATTTACATTACAAACAGTAATTGGCTGTCCCTCAGTTTCCTGGTTTTTAGATATTAACAGAATTTTTATGAAGTTTCTGTGGAAAGGAGGGAAACTTTGCAACCTTGCATAGCTTGACAACAACTAATTGTTCCTAGACAAATGGGAGTATACAGCTGTTCAGATCTTACAATATATAATTTGAGCGGTGCACCCCTTCAGTTTGACATCCGCACAGCGAAACACGAAAAAAGTCCATTACGGGAACAGTCACTGTAATGGTCCTGTTTCATGGTTTGCTTCCTGCAGTATTCTTCCCCCTCCCCAGACCAACTCCGACCTGGAGTTGAGAATCCTAAAGTTCGGGGAGTATGGGGGAAGAGCCCCCCACAGAAAACATTGCTCAATCAGGTGGCACAATACCTGCATTGGTACTGTGCTGTCGCTGTGTAGGAGGTCGGCATTTTCACAGTCAACCTCCCTTGGTGCTTCAAAATTTGAGCCACCAGTGTAGACTGAGTTGGGATTGAACATTTTCCCCAAGAATGAACACTGCTTGGAACAACCGATTATTAACACAGAAGGTAAAACAAATATCAATATTATATTAGACTTACAAGAGAAGGTCAAATTTATACCATCATTATTTGTTACTGTTTACTCACTGATACAGACTGCATAACAAAGAAAAAAACTATCTCAAAGTAATCATTTCCCACTGTAATGTTTAAATATTTGGGGGAGTAGTACTAGTATTTGGCCAGAAGGAGTCCAAGGCATATTTTCATTATTGAGTGATACGGCGATACAAACATGGTCTCAACTACTGGAAGATGGAGAATCCTGTTCCTTCAAAAAAATTAAAGAGAAGTGTCCACCCTCTATAAAAATAACATTCGTAACTTATCTTACTTTAAAAAATAAATTTAGTTTATTAAATAATAGTAAAAAGAGATTTTAACCATATTGATCCTTGGAAAACAGGAGTCATTGGAAGGTATGATGCCTTTTATTGGACCAACATATGTCTTGTACAAAGATGGTATAGTACACAAGCTTTAGGGGCCTCACAGGTTCTTCTTTAGGTGAATAGCAAATTGTGCAAAATAATCAGCATTTATATACACTGTGATGCATTGTTAAATAAATTATGATAAAATTGCCAACAAGCAGCCCCCTAACCTTTCTAACATAATAATTTGTAACAAATTCCCAGCAGATCAAAATAATCATGAGATGAGAGGAACAATGCCATGCAACAATGCAAGATGTAAGACCTGCACTCACATATGCACATGTACACAGACCACCATCAAAACAGGCCAGAACAGCACAGTAAAAATAAATGGATGCTATACATGTCAATCAGGCAATGTGGTTTACCTAATTCAATGCAAGAAGTGCACAAATGGGTGATATATAGGGAAAACAAGGCAACAACTACAAACCAGGAGGAACCATCACTGACACACGATAGTAAACCAGTCCAAGGCCTTTGACATTGCTAATCATGCCTTGCTGCTCGGGAGACTGGGGAGCATGGGCATGACAGACTCATCTTGCTCCTGTTTCAAAGTTACCTGACTGATTGATATTTTGCAAACTACATCCTGCTTGATGTCCCATGAACTCATACTACCTTTGGCCAATGAGCCATTTCATTTGCCCTTCCTACTTTATGGAACCAACTCCAATCCATACTGAAATTAACCAGCATCGTCTTAATCTCTACCAAGCATTAGCTTAATCTAAAATAAAAGATATCTGTAGCTGCCACTAAGCCACCCCCTCACCCTTATGTTAGTTACATGTGCACCGACTCCCCTTGCTCTGTCCAACCCAGGACTGAACCAGATAGGCAGTTTAAGATTTAAAGTGCCTAAGATTTGATTCCCTTGTTTTGCTTGCACTACCCACTACTCCTAGACCTCCTAATCACATCTGTCTCCCCTTTACTCTCCTAACCCCTAGCATTCCCTTCTTGCTTTTAATCTTCAACCCTACCTGCCTTCTTATACTTTCTCTGCCATCCTTGTGCACTAACCATTTATTTTAATGCTTTTAGCTGTATTATGTGTACTATTCTTCCCCTACATTAGCTGAACAAAAAAGAAGCAAATTTTGCTTACAGAATCTTGCTCTACCTGGTTGTATCCTATCATGAATTGTAATTTGTGAACTTTGTACACACTTTAATTTCTATTGCCAATGATATCTTGTATGTAATGTCCATATGTCTGTGTAAATGCTCCAGGACCTCCTTGTGAATGAGCTTGCTCAATGGAGTTTTCCTGCAATAAACTTGAACTTGAACTTGAATGATCTCTTAAGGTTTCCTATGGTGGAGCTCAGTCTAGAACGTATGTTCTTGAGTAAGGAGTGCCCAACGGTTCAATACTGGGACTTCTATTGTTTTCATTATATATAGATGCAGTTCTCTCTACTTTAGCTTTTGCCAAATCAATTTTGTACATGGATGATATTATTATCATCTATTTCAGCTCCTCTTCTATTGATCAGATCAACTCAGATTTTGCAACTCTGAATTCTTGGTTTTTGCAATCCTGACTCTCGTTAAATACTAAAATAATTGCATGATTTTGGGGTCAAAACCTAAAGTATCAACATGCAAACCTTTACAGATTTTTGATTTGAGTGGCACTCGAATAGAGCAGGTCATAGAGTGTAGATACCTGGAGGTTTTATTGGATCCTACTTTAACTTTTTCCCTCATATAAGGATCACCAGCAGGAAGTAAATCAAAACTTGGGGCACTGTTTATATTAAAAAGCTGTTTAATGCAGGAAGCTGGATACTCTCTTGCTACAGGAGTACTGTTGCCCACACTGAACTGCAATTCTTTTGTATTTGCTAATTTATCCTGCACTGACTTAGCCTTGATAACTATAGCATTTGATGCAATTTGCTGCTTTGCCTTGAAAAGGCCATACAGCACACATCATTGTGTGCTGTAAGCTCAGACTGGTTGGTTACCACCTAGACTTAGCTTTTTGAAGAATTTGTGTTATGTAGTTGAGAAAACTTCAAAAAAGGAAACCGCCTCTCCTTTATATTCACTTTTTGATCTTAAAAAGGCATGCAGGGTATTACGATCTAATTCAAATTCTCTGTTATCAGTCCCAAAGATTTCTACATCAATGGGAGAGCGTGCCTTTTCAGTACATGCTACAAAATATTGAAATAACTTGCCATTCACTTGTCATAATGTGGAAAGTCACACAATCTTTAAATCCCATTTAAAGTCTTATTTGTTAAAACAGTTGCATTGTAAATATTTGTAACTATTCAAATCAGCTGTGCAAATCTGCTGATAATTTAAATGTTGTACCATTATGTGTTTCTGTTATTTGTATGTTATATTAAATGTTATTAATTTGTATCATCCTTAGCTGCTATCATTGCAGCTCTGGCTCATTCCTGAAAAAGGGCTTTTGCTCAGTGTAATTACCCAGTGAACAAAGTAAATAAATATATAAAATTATTAGCACAACAGTAGGACATTTTTCCCAAACAGACCATTCCCTCTCTGAAATATATGTCCTAATACTAAGAGGCAACTTCAAAAACACACAGGTAGGAGGGACATGAGAACTGAAACATATCAAACAAATTAATTTGAACCTCAGCAGACTAACTAGGACATTGCATTTATAACACAGTATGGAAAACTTTAACACTGTATGTTACTTTTTACAAATATTTTTTTTTCTTTCGTTCTGGAACCCCCTCGCCTTTGCACTATGTCTATCTCAGGTCTCTTTATTCTGTGTTCCTGTCTGGATACTCTCCAATTACCACTTCAAGGCATCCATTTAGCCTTTCTTATGAATATCTTAGCACTTCTTGATAACCATCCTCTCACAGCTATAGATCTGTGCCTAGTCACTGCCCACCCACCCTTCCTATTAAGTTTTTCTCATCTATCTTACCATAATTATTTTGAAACAATGCATCACAGTGTATTATAGACCATGTACTCTGTTTATCTCAGGTCTTTATTATTCTGTGTTCCAGTCAGGATACATTTCCAATTACAACTTCAAGGCATCCATTCAGCCTCTCGTATAAATAGCTTAGCACTTCCTGTAAATCAGCTCTTTCTGTTAAATTCTTCTCAATTGTTCTATCATAAGTTTTTTTTTAGCAATTCATCACAGTGTATATAAATGCTGCTTATTTTGTTAAGTTTGCTATTCACCTAAAGAAGGGAACTACGAGGCCCTGAAAGCGTGTGTACTATATTATCTTCGTACAAGACATATATTGGTCCAATAAAAGGTATCAAACCTTCTAGTGCCTCCTGTTTATTAAATGAGAAATTTAATATTGTTTCCAGTGGGAACTTAGGGAAACTGTTGCAAGACCATGAGAATATTCTCAAATTGGGATAGAAGAATCTACTTCAAAGGATCTATAATGTTATGTTAAAGAAAGGAAAGGATCCGTGGATTAAAACTAACAAGAAGTGTAGTCTAGTAGTATTAGTTTATCTTTTATTCATGGGTCATGAACAAGAATAAAACTCAATTGAGTATAGCTCATTTCCAATGAGGCCCCATTACATTCATACAAGTTACCATTTAAACAAGATTAAAATCATAAAATCTAATATGTCCTGTTAACAATATGAATATACTTAAAATAGATTAAAATGACTAACATAAAACACTGCTGTACAGTAAAAAATACATTTGTTCACATTATCTAAGGCATTTATATAATATAACGGAGGTACAACACATAAAAAGAAATATTCAGCAAATAAACAGATAATTTAAAAACATAAAATTAACTAAAGTATACTGTAATTCTTGGGTTACTGTTTTCAAATTTTATTGAAGTCTCAGAATTAGGTAATCATGCCAGAACAACAAGGCAGTGGGGTGGTTCCCTGTTTTACAAGCCATCTTTTTAGTTAACTTAATCTAATAGCTTATTTGATCCCCCACAATACTACAGGGATAACATTCCACAATACTGCTCCCTTATAGGGAATTGAGGACCTCCCAGCCCCCAGATTGTACTTAGTGACACTGTACTCTATGCCCTGGGCAGATCTCAAGCCTTGTTTGACTGTTCTAATTTTGAACAGTTTTAAAATATATTTAGGAAGAGTTCCCTTCCATATTTTAAACATAAACTGTAGAAGATGTAAGTCTCCTGTCTGTAGTCTAAGCCAGTTCAAAGTACTGTATAATTCACTGTGATGGGTTCTTTGTGGGGCATCTAGTACATAGCGGGCAAGTCTATTGAACATTATGTCCACCTGTCTAGCCATGACCCTGAAGTCCCTGCATACAGTACATCCCCATAATCCAAAATTATGACAATCATTGTGTTGATAATTCTTAATGTTACTTCTGATGACATAAAGTATTTTAATTTATAGGGAACTCCCAATTTTTTACTAATATTACTTAATGTCATATCAATGTGTTCATCCCATTTTAGTGAACTGCCCAACCAGAGCCCAAGATATTTATATCTTCTGACTTAGTGGATGTTTATCTCTTTACAATTCTGAATGCCTAGGATAAAATTATTTTTAGATTTTAGAATTCTGCCAAAAAGTACTGATTGTGTTTTTTATCATTAAGCATAAACATATGTGTATTAAAGAAATCCTGAATCTGTACGAATACCTGCTGTAACTTGTGTGTATACTGTAATTGATGGAGTTCCCCACCACTTATATCACTGTATCATCTGCATACAAGTTATATTTAATATCCAAATCATAAAACTGAAGTTCGTAGGCATAAATATTAAATAAAAGTGGCGCCAAGATTGAGCCCTGGGGCACACCTGATTTTATAGGATCTGGAAGAGATTTATGTGGCCCAATTTCCACCAGCTGTTTTTATCCTTGCAAATATGATCCAAACCACCTAAGCCCAATGCCAGACATGCCAGTTTCCTTGAGCCACACCAGGAGAACATCCTGATTCAGAGTATCAAATGCCTTTGATAAGTCTATAAACAAGGAAGCCACCATCATTCTTTTGTCCAGGCTCAATTGTAAATCACTCACAACCTTTATCAAAGCTGACTGAGTACTATGACAGGGGTCTAAACCCTGACTGAAATTCATTTAATTTATTATTAGATTCCAGATATGCTTTCAAGTGCCCTGATACTAATCTTTAAAAATGTTTGGAAACTGTGGTAATAGTGAGATTGGTCAATAATTACCAATGTCTTGCCTGGAACCAGTCTTAAAGATAGGTATAACCTTGGAAGTTTTCCACTTTACTGGAAATCCACTGATTTTGAGGGAAAGATTGGAGATGTGTTACAGAGGGTAGGCAATGCAGGGAGCAGCATATCTCAATAGTCTTAAAGGCATTCTATCCAAACCTTCTGCTTTAGTTACATCAAGTCTTAACAATTCAACTCTAATTTCGGCTGCTGCGATGATGTCAAATTTAAAATCATTGGGTATATCTGGTTCCTGGCTGTCTGCCTCAATCTACACATCCTCCATTTCATTATCCAGAGTGTAAGAGTTATTTAAACTTGACGTTATTGTGCTCATCTCAATGAAATAGTTATTTAAAGCACTCACTACCTCATTATCCATCTGTACCATTTGACCATTCCTTTAAAACCTATTTGCTTGAGTGCTTTTATTTTTATCCATCAAGCCTGTCCTGATGCTCCAGAACATTCTAGGGCTTTTTAATATTGTCATCTAATTTAGATTTAAAATAATTTTATTTAGCTACCCTTAAAGCTTGTGTGTATTCTTTCGAGCCTGCCTATAAAGATGCCAGTCACAGTTTAAAGCTAGGCTGTTTGCCTTATTCTATTTCCTGTCTCTCTCCTTCTTGAGTCTATAAAGTTCTGAGTTATATCAATTAGTATCTGTAGTTTTAACCTTTCTCTTTCTCAGTAGCATGTGCCATCACATACTTGCATGAACTCCTGATGGAAATAATTCCAAGCTTCAGAGACAGGGGGAATCAGGTCTAGCCTATTCCATGCTATTTTTCCGCCTCTAACACAAAAGCTGTTTAATTAAAATGTTTAAAATTTCTACAGCAGGCAGGTTGTCTCTTATTAGATTTATTTAATTTATTTCATAGTACAAAAGTAAGTTGATGGTCAGAAAAGGTATCAGGTAAGATTCCACTCATAGAATACAACTAGGGACAGTTAGTAAAAATGAGGTCCAAAAGAGTTGACTTGTTAAAATCTTTGGGACTGAGTCTTGTTGGCTCTTGAATTAATTGGGTAAATCCCAAGTTATTATTTTTTTGTAAGTCTATCAAAGTATGGGTTATATAAATTTTGAACCAATTAACCTTGAAGTCCACTAGCATTAGAATTTTATGAGTGTTTTTATACTTATATAAAAAGTCCTGTAAGTCATTAAAACACTCATAGTTGGATACCCCTATCAAGAGTAAAGGTTTAGTGAAGGATAGTTTGGCTTCAGCTGTTATGGCATCTAGGCCTCCCACATGAAGGGTGTTCAGTATTTCACATGTATCTAACTCAGAATTAACATATTCCAAAATCCCTCCCCCCTTTTTACTTCTATATTTTCTGCACATATGATAACTGTTGAGTTCTTTAGATGTTATCTGGAATTCTTTTATTTATCCAGGTTTCTGTAGTAATAATTACATCAGTGTGGTAATTAACCACCCAATCCTTGATTTGGTCAAATTTCTTCCGGGCACTTCTCGAGTTAAAGTTTAGTTTAGAAGCAGATTTAAATGTAACCAACCAACAGTGGCAGAACTTGCATATTAAGGCAAATACAGATTATACATATGTGAAAAATAAGGTATTCAGAAAAAAAAATAATCAACAGAGTTTATTATACAGCCCACATTTTAGGTGAAATAAGCAACCTAGGGAATGTACAATGTTGGCACCAATGGGGAGTGATCAGTGATTTATATAACTGTTTATGGGCATGTTCTTAAATACTAAAATTGTGGGAACAAATAGGTTAAATTATTGTCTTAGAGCCTCAAAACAGATGTCATGTGAATTTAAAGAACTAGTTTTGAATGATACTAATAATCCTAATCTTAATAAAACTGAGAAGAAGAGGGTCATTATAGGTGCAAGTCCTTTCTGCACCAGAATATTTTCTTGAGCTTTCATGGAGGGAAATAGAATCCATCCTACCATCACTATCAGTCTTATACATTTCAAATAAAGTATGAGTCAATACTTTATTATTAAAACTATTTAAATATCTGTAATAAAGTTTGATTAAATTTAGGGTGAGTAATTGAAATTTATAAGTGGAACCCTTTAGACTGGTGTAAGACTGGTTGAGATAACCTAAATTATGTTTGTTATTATATAAGGTATGACTGTAAAAATTTGCTAGCAAATGGTGATTTTAAGGGCTATTCATGGATATGTATGCACATATTCCCTGATGATTGTAAATAATGAAATCAATGTTAATAAAATATTATTTGAAAAAATTGAGCCAGTGGGAAAATAACCACCATACATTACTTACAAATCAACAAGTGACCAGTTTAATATTTTTAAGAAGGACATAGCGGGCAAAACAAAAAACCTTCACAAGCTAATAAATTGGACCAGTGGAGCAATACCTCACATGGTGGGGAGCCCACCTCACTCACGTTACTTGCAAACCAGCAAGTGATTATATTACTTTTTTTTTTTAAAGGCATTATAGGTATAGCAAAAAGCTTTCACAAACTAACAATTGGTCAAGATAGGAAATGCCCACCATAGTGAATAGCTCACCATCCATGTTTCTTGCAAAGCGGATAGTGACTAGTTTAATATTGTTTTTTTTAAAGGGTATAGCAGGTATAGTAAAAAAAAAAAATTTACAAACTTGGGCCAGTAATGCAGTAACTACCACAAACTAATGACATAAAACTATGGTAAAAGTTCTTACTTCTTTATAGGCACAGTCTCTCATTCAGTAGAAATTAAGAAAATTATTGCTGGTGGTAGTCTTCTTTCCTCAGTATGTTGAACATACAGCATGTAGTTGGGGGGGAGGGTCCTCCTTCTGGTAAATAGTTTCTAACCTTGAAGACAGCCCTTTTTATATCATTTACTTATCTTCCTGCTCGTATGCCCCTAATTCTGATTGGCTACTTTGGAGCTATGCGATACAATGTTACTGGCTCAGTTGAATAGCCAATCCAAAGCCTGACCCAGAGCCAATCAGAAAGGTTCTAAGTGGGTGGGGGTGTTCACTTGGATTACCAATCCAAAATCTAAACCCCACAGCCAATGAGAATGGTGCAAAATGGGTGGGGTTGTGTTTTATTTTTAATTTTAATTAAAAAAAGACAAAACTAACCTCTTACCTGTAAACACTAACTACCACTATGATATGGGGCAATATGAAATTTTAATAAAACAGGAGCAGACTTTCCATTTTTTACAAGTAACTTGGTTAAACAAACTCTGGCCAGAGCTGATACCACTGCAGCTGAGCTTGCAGAGGTCCTGTTTCCCCTGTTTGCGCATTGCCACTTTGGCCTGAGTCCCTGATGCTCCCTGAATCTCTGTCCAGCCCCAGGTAATGTTTTTTCCTTCTGAAGAAGGGCCAGAAGAGCACAGATGTGGAACCACTTGCAGCCGCACCAAGAATGTGTGAGCTGGTGGTCCGCACATGCACGGTGGTGTGCAACTATAGTCTTGCCACTATAGCGGTTCAGCAGGAGCTCCCCCCAGTGCTCCTGGACCCCAAGATCAGTTAGCTGGGGTCCTGAGACATGAGGGCTGTGGTGGAGAAGCTGCAAAAGTATCTTTTTGAAGGTGGTATGTAATAAAAAATGAATGAAAACTTTGGCTGTGTATTGTGTCTCCAAGGTAATCCAGTCCAGTGGTTGTGTGTGATGTATTGTTGCCATGGTTATTTAAAGGAATTGTTTTTTTTTTTTTGTCATCTTTGATCCAGTTGGGGCTCAATAGAAAACCACAGCTTTTGTGGACTGCACTCTCAGGGGCTCCATGCTTGATTTTCAAGCCCAGAAACAGCACTCACATCACAGCCTCTCCGCTGTGCTGTCAGAGTTACTGGGCTGTCAGACGGCAGTATTGTGTGGCGTGAAGCATGGCTATGAGTCAGTTATGAGGTTGAAGGAACAAAATGTAATTTGTATTTGATTGTTATAGGCGTATTTCAAAAGGTACAGATCAGAATGCCTGCTGTGATGTGCTATTTTTTCTCTCTCACACAGCAGCTATGCAGCTGTTTCATAGTGGAAAAACTTGAATGTGACTGTCACTGGGAAGTGAGGATGTCTCTATGAGTCAGTGAGAATTTACAGGACATTGAGCACTGTCTAATGTTGTCGCACTTCTGAGTTGCTTTCCATGTGCGTACCTGAACAGGTTGTGTTAGCCGTAGTACATTTGTTCACAAGCAATTGTAGCTGGTTTGCATTTGCTTCTGTGCAGCATTTTGCTTTTGTGCCATAACCTAAATGGAGAGGGATAAAAATGAGGTGCGTGCAGATGCTCTTATCACGATCACAAATTACTCTTTATAGTGAGACAACATCAAACAGTACTCAGTTTCCTGCAGTAAACTGTCACCAACTCATAGAGACATCCTCACTTCCCAATGACAGCCACATTCAAGTTTTCCTGCTACAAAACAGCCACAGATCTGCCGTGTGAGAGAACAAAAAATAGGTGCGCATCACAGCAGGCATTCTGATCTGTACCCTGCTGTGTCTTTTGAAATATGCCTATAATGATCAATTACAAATAACATTTTATTCTTTCAACTTCATGACAGACTCACAGCCACATTTCATGCCACATCACACTGCATCTGACAGCTGAGTAACTCTGACAGCACATTGGAGAGGCTGTGACATGAGTGCTGTCTCGAGGCTTAAAAATCAAGCACTGAGCCACCAAGAACACAATCTACAGAAGCAGTGGTTTTCCATTGAGTCCCAACTGGATCAAAGATGACAAGAAAAAAAACTATTCCTTTAAATAACCAGGGCAACAATACATCAGACACAATCACTGGACTGGATTACCATAGAGGCACAGTACACAGCCAAAGCAGGGGTGTCATTTTTGCAAAACCATAGGGGTTGCAAGACCATTGATAAGGTTTGCAAATGTAAACTGTAGGTTTGGGGTCTGGGGGCCACCTAGACCCCCAGATTTTTTTTTTTATTTGGTGCATTCTGGTGCTTTTTGAGAGTCATTTGAAACAAAATTTACTACTGTATTACCACTCCTCATGCCAAGTAAGTTGCACCATAGCCCTCTCCCTAGAATCCTCACAATCCAGTATGCTGCCTGAATCCCCCTCCCAATAGACTAGCCACCTGCTCCAGTGTATGGCCCCCAGCCCTCCCCAAGCACAGCCAGTTGCACTCTAGCACCCCTCTAGGTGTGAAAAATTAGTCTTCCTACCACCCTAGTATGGAAGAACATCCCAAAAGGGTAAGCATTTAAGCAGCAGGCATCCTTTGTGTGATCCTCCACAATTAGAGATGGGCAAAGCTGAGGAACTTCACAAACTATCTCTGACTTTATTTTACCTGAAGCCACACTTCAGGTACTTTTGCTTGGAAAAGTGCCCACCTCTGTGCGGTGAGGACTACATAAACTGGAACTTTGTCAGTGAAAGTCTGGATGAAGTACCACAATGCACAGTTTTTGTGTAGTGATTTAGCACTTTGACTGTGAAAACTAAGCAAAGTGTTTTCTAGTTTTTTTAAACTTTCAAAACTGTTTAAAAGCCACCCACACACTATAACAAATGCCCCCTTACCACCCAGACCTTTGGTAAAAATAGTCCTCATGGGGGGGGGGTGCTGATGAGCAGCCTGCTGTGAAGACGTGGGTTCCCGCTGCTCCCAACCCTGCGTTAAATAAAATATAAATTTCAGAGGCATCTGACTGGGAAACTGTATAAGAGTGACAATAATTGATAGAACTTACAGCATGGAAGAGTATCTGCTTTCCAATCCCGGGAAAAATCAAAGATCTGCAGCCCAAATTCAAGGCAAGAGGACGGCTGCAAAGCCCTCAGATACCACGGGCCCGATCTTACTCTTGGCGACAGAAATGGCGCTACTTGGCCGAGAGGTTTCTGAACAGGTGTTGGAAGCACTAGAGGAGAAATGGAGCAAGCTTGAAGACAAAATTGACAACTGCCTGCAGAGTTTGGTGTAGCAAGTGGTTACGTAGGCAACATACGTTACTGAAGTGGAGGAAAGAGTATTGCGGCTCGAGGATGAAGTGGACCCCATGGCTGCTCACGTGGCCAAACTAGAAAAGGAGTTAGAAGACCTCACGGAGCTCCATGATTACCAGGAGAATTATGCCAGGCATCTGAATCTTTGCCTCCAGGGACTTCCAGAGGGAAAAGAAGGCCCCTATGTTTTATCTTTTTGTGCAGAGAAGCTTCCATCCATGTTGGGAATGAAATTGAAAAGGGGGAAGCTAAAATTGGAAAGATCACATAGAGCGGTAGCAGCGTGACCACCAGCAGGGCAGCCTCCGAGACAAATCATTTTTCGGTTTCACAACTACCAAGACCGGGAGGAGATGCTTCGAGCCTACCGGGGAGTGAAAGAGCTTAGGTATGAGGGAGAGAGGCTGTTTCTCATGCAAGATTATTCCAACTGCATTATCAAAAAAAGAAGAGCACTTATCCCTGTTGTGGTACAATTGAGAGAGCTAAAGGTGGAATGCTTTTTGATCTACCTGGCAATTTTGTAGGGGGGTGAAACATGAAGGGGCGACCTATACATTTTGGGAGCTGGCGAGGGCAGCAGCTTTTGTAATGGAGCTCAAGAAAAAGGCGGTCTGAACACAGTAAGCTGGGAGGAGAAGTGGAGGAGGCAATCGCGGTGACCACGAGGAGGGATTCACTGTTGCTGGGAACGTAAAGGAAATGACTGTTATGGTTACACATTTGTCAGTTGAATGTTAATTTTCTTGCACCCTCTGGTTCTTTACTATTTCTTTGCTACCCCTCTCTGAGACCCTGCTGGAATAATAGTGGACTCTGTGACCGGTAATACATATGTAAGGACCCTGAGCACTTGGCAAACTGATGGGGAATGGCGGCTTCTGAGGACATCTGACTATATGAGATGCCAGCAGACAGAATGGACTGAGGGGAAGTTGTACCCATGCATTAAGGGACTCACAAGCGAAGAGGTGCATGACCTGGGCTGGTGATCGTGGAGGCATCATGGAGGTTTGGTAAGTGGGGGCCTGGGGGGTGGGCTGACGCTGCGTGAATTTATAAGGTAGTATCGGTGCCCCGGAGGCCTCTACAACTTTGACTAGAGATATGTGCATGTACTCTGGAGTAAGGGGAAAAGAAGATCTGCCTGTGGGGTGAAACCAGTGGGGGGGGTGATGGAAGGGGTAGCGAGTTATGATGTTTAAAAGTTTTAAATGTTTAAATATAGGCATGAGGGGATTGTTATATTAGAAGTAAGTAGGGGGTATGTTACTCTATTAGTAGTTTAAACATTGGATGCCAAACGAAGGGTAGCAGGGAAGGGGGTGGCGGTACGAGGCGTCTGCAGTAAAAGACAAAGAGTCATTCCAGGAGTTGAATGGCAAGGATGCAATTAAATTCTAAAATTAGTTGGAGGAATAGGGGGAGGGATTTTTTTGGGGCAGTATGGAGGAAGGGGGAAGGGATGCAGGGGGAAAGGTATTTGTTAGTGTTAAGTTTTTGTATTTATGTTATAAGATTTGAAAGTCTCTTATCCTTCTCAACAGAAAAGTGTGAAATGTATAGAAATGGTTCAATAAATTATTTTCATCCTGGAGAGGTGAGACAAGGGGTTAAAGAAATGGTGGCAGTGAGGATGGAGGGAAATGTGTCCTGGTTAAATGGTTAAGCAGAAGTTGCTAGGGGTCACCTCGTGGAATGTGAAAGGGATTTTGACTCTAGTTAAGTGTACAAGTATCCTGACAGCTTTGCGCAGACAGGGCACTCAGGTTGCCCTCTTACAAGAAATGCACTTAACAAGTCAGAAACATAGAAAATTGGAAAGAGGTTGGGTGGGTAAATGTTATGCGTCATCTTACAGTTCTCATAAGAGAGGAGTGATGGTGCTGATGGGTAAAACAATTCCATTCACTTGCACAAGAGTTGTTGCAGACTGAGGGGAGGGTAGATTCATTTTTGTAGAAGGTATATTATTGGAGGAGAAGGTTACCTTTGGGAGTGTATATGCCCCTTCGGTCTTTAACCCGGCCTTCTATCAGGAGGTTCTGGATGTTCTGGTTGGGGAGCAATTTGAAGGGTTGATTATAGGGGGGGATTTTAATGCAGTCATGCAAGGGGAGTTGGACCACTCGGAGAGGAAGTGCAAGCATGGAGGGAGGATGAAACACTGGCAGGAGGGGGTGATAGACTTAGATATGATTGATTGCTGGTGAGCATTACACCCGGTAGAGAAGGAGTTCACGTTTTATTCAAACCCGCACAGAACTTGGTCTAGGAGAGACTATATATATATATCCCCCACCCTTGGTTTTGCAGGGTATAAAAAAAATCATGGTCCCAGTTTCCTCTTGGATTATGCTATGGTCCAGATGGTACTGGAACTAAAAGAACAGAAAGAAGGGCCTCCACCCTGGAAGTTTCCAAGGTATCTGATGGGGAAAAAGGAGTTTATAGAGTACCTTGAACAACAGTGGCAGTTGTATAAGGAGACCAATGAGGGTTCGGTGGAATCCCCAAGGATATACTGGGAAGTTGGGAAGGCCTTTTTAAGGGGAACTATTATTAGATTTGTGGCACAATATAAAAGAAAGAAAGAAGCCACCTGGGTGGAATTGGAAGAAGAGGTTAGAAGGTGGGAAAGGGTAGTAGTTGAAAGATCAACAGAGGAGAGGGTCCAGAATTTGAAGGCTGCAAGGGAGGCATTGAATGCATTTCTCTTGGGAAGGCAAGAACGACAGGGATGTTAGCCAGAAGTCATCTGTACGAATGGGGGAACAGATCTGGACCGTTAATGGTCCGGTTAATAAAGGGCAAGCGTATCTATACAAGTATAGCTGGAGTTAAGGATAAGGATGGGAAGCTATTGAAGGACAGGGACTTAATTAGGGCCAGATTTGAACAATTTTATAAGCAGCTTTACCAGGCGGAGTGTACTGGCACCGAAGATAGCATAAAGCAGTTTTTGGGTGGAGTTAAAATCCCTCATGTAATAGAGCAGCAACAAAAGCAGCTGGGGGAGGAGATTACCCAATCTGAAGTCAGGGAGGCAACACAATGTTTGAAACAGGGGAAGGCCAGTGGACCGGATGGGTTTCCCATAGAATTTTACAAAGTGATGAAGGGACAGGTGGTGGATCCCCTGTGCCAAGTATTTTCTGAGGCTAAGGGGGGGGGACCTTCCGAGGTCGTTTAGAGAGGCAGTCATCTGTTTAGTCCCAAAGCCAGGGAAGGATGGGCAGGAATGCTCTTCATACTGGCCAATCTCTTTATTAAATTGTGACGCCAAAATTTTGGCCGAGGTTTTGGCCAGGAGGCTGGACCGGGTGCTCTCAGGTTTGGTGCATCCGGACCAGACAGGGTTTGTCACTGGGAGAAACTCATACCATAATGTGAGAAAACTCCTTAACGTAGTGTGGAGGGCCTCTTATGGTCAAAAAAATATAGCGGTTTTAACTATAGATGCCGAGAAGGCATTTGAACGCATAGAATGGAAATACCTGTTCGATGCACTCCACGGGTATGGGCTTGGGGAGGGATTTATAGGGTTAGTAGAGGGTCTGTACAAAGCTCCTGAAGCAAGAGTCTTAGTGAATGGAAGTCTTGCTGGAAAGGTCACCCTCCACAGGGGTACTAGACAGGGGTGTCCCCTATCGCCGCTATTGTTTGCACTGGCCATAGAGCCCCTTGCGATAGAAATTAGAAGCTTGACTGAAATTAAAGGAGTAGTGGGGGGGGTCTGAGGAAGAACATAAGATCACATTATATGCAGATGACATGCTTTTGTATGTCCGAGACCCGGCCAAATCTGTTCCCCCATTGTTGGCAATTATAGAGCAATTCGAAACATTTTCTAGGTATAAAATAAATATCCATAAATTGGAAATAATGCTGGGGGGGAACTGAGAAAGAATTTGGAGACATGGCCTGGGGCCTGAGGAAGGCAAAGATGGAATTTACTTATTTAGGGATCCGCATTGGCCATGAGTTAGGTCAACTATATAAATTAAACTTCACCCCGATGGTGCAAAGTATAGAGGAGGAGATGAGGCGGTGGTGTAATCTACCTATATCGTGGATGGGACGTATAAACCTGATAAAAATGAACACTGTACCTAGGATCTTGTACCTAATGCAAATGCTGCCAATGGGTTTAGATAGGAAAGATCTGAAGAAAATTGATAAGGCCATTGCTGGATTTATATGGGGAGGGAAAAAAACCGAGAGCAAGTCTTTGCAGGCTAAGGGCAGATGGGGGGGTCTGAACATGCCCGATCTAAGGAATTATGCCTTAGCCATGCATTATAGAATCCTGGGGGACTGGGTAAACAAGCCACCAGAGGCTAGTTGGATAGATCTGGAGGAAGGAGGGGAAGGAGTGAGGATCTCGGCTCTCCTGAGAAGAGGAGGAGGGAAGAAGGTGTACAAGAGACAGGGGAAGCCAAACCCACTGGTAATTTCAGTATTGGAGGGATGGGAGCAGCTGTTGAAGTGGGTGGGGGTAAAACCGGGGGAAGAGACACTGCACTCCCATTGATGGGGAATCCGGGGTTTGTAGTAGGTTTAGAGTATGCAGGTTTTTTGCTATGGGAGAAGAGGGGAATCAAATGTGTAAGGGACCTGTGGAAACAAGGAAAGATGATGTCGGGAGAAGAGATCGGTGACCATGTGGGATCAGGTATGTTCAGAGTCTTCCAGGCAAGGAATTATGCTAGAGCAATTGGCAGAAGCCAAACAGTGGAATCTCCTTTAGAACATGTCGAACACATGGTCCTTAGTACAAGGGGGGAGGGGAAGGGTATAATAGGAAGAGCGGCAAGAATGGGTCGGCAGTATATGCCTGATCTTACTAGCAAGACCAGGAAAATGTGGAGCAGGGATTTAAAGAGGGAGATACTAGACCAGGGTTGGGAGCTATTGTTAAAAATGCATAAAGGGTTACTGATCTGTAATAAATACCAGAAGTCCTATTATAAATTCCTGCATAGGCTTTACTGCTTACCAATCATGGTACACAAATTCCACCCAGAGATCTCCCCATTATGTGGAAGGAGTAAGGAAGAGGAGGGTACGTACATACACTGCTTCTGGGGGTGACTGTCCCTGAAGCAGTTCTGGATAGGTGTGGCTGAGGGAATCGGTAGAGTGTGGGGGAAGCAGATGGAGAAAAATCCAATTGTGATGTTGTTTGGAGTGGATGATTCAGAAGAGGAGGAGTGGAGACCTCTCCCACGATAGGCACGGATACTGGTTGTTTCAGCTAGACAGTGTATTCTAAACACTTGGGTTACAAATGAGACCCCAACTATTCAGCAGTGGAAAAATCTGTGTTTACAAGCTCTAGGGATGGAAAAATTATATTATGGGGCTAAGAATAGAGAGGACCAGTTCTGGAAGGTTTGGGGAACATATTTATCCTTGTTGCCCCCAGGGGAAATGGAGGCGATGGAGAAAGGGCTACAAGGATAAGAAAGAGATGGGTGAGATGGACGGGGAAGCCGAAGAGTGAGCCGGGATGGTGAGAGTGGGTACATTGGGAAGGATGAGACATAGGGAGCTTAGGTGAGAGACAAGATGAATTGTTTTCTCCCTTTTTTTTAGATATTATTAGTCTGTATATTTAGTATGGGCTCTGATTTTCTTTTGCTTGGAGGGGGTGGTAATAGGGTAGGGATGGGGGAAGGACAACTTAATAAATTGGTTTGAGAAGGAGATATGTAAAGGGGACTGATAATAATAATAATGTACTAAAATTCAAGTGGTGATGGGTTCTTATGTATTTTTATGTAAAAATATGTTTTTGTAGATGTAAATCTGTGTTTACGTTTGTTATGGCTGCAAAATCCAATAAACATATAATGCAAAAAAAAAAAATAGCCCTTACCACTTTTTATCACCCCTTCCCCACATCAGTCCAGGTGAAATTTATCTTATAAAATTAAAACACATATTGGTATGCATACACTGATCACCCCTTCCCCCTACCCACATCACATCACATCACATCACATCACATCACATCACATCATCTAAAGCATACACAGTCCACCTCCCCACCCTGAACTTGACCCCAAGTCAAAATGTATCACATACACAAACTCTACCCTACCCTCTACCACTCAACTTCGCTCTTCCACCAACTCACAATGTAAAAGATACAACTGTCCCCATCCTGAAACAAAGAACACCATCCCGCACTGAAACAAAAGTGACACCCTCTTCAGTGTCATACAATAGAATGAATGAATGAGTGAATGAATGAATAAATGAATGAGTGTTGATATCCTCACTTATAATAATGCCTTATTGGCTGCTTGTCAGTAGGAGGAAGGGTGTTTCCCTCGTGTAATGCACAACATTCCCCCATCAGTAAAGCAGATCAATGCAACCCCCCGCCCCCCACTCAAACATTACAAACAGATATAACTCATATGCTTTCTATTCTACCAGCAGTTCCCATACTCACACAACACCCGCCTATTTGTTCTTAGAGGTGGGTAAACCACATCTTTCTGAATTCTGAACTCAGGATGATTTTGTGGCGGGGTGGGTGCACACTCAGCCTGCAGACCAAACAAGAGAAACCAGCCCACCAAAGCAAACAGCAAATTGCAGCAAATGACACAAAATCCTTGTTGCTGACCCGACGAGACAGGCTTCACATAACGGCCCTAGAATCTTTGTTGCTACCTCCTACATGACCAGGGTTCACACATTATCCCTAGAATTCTTGTTGCTGCCTCCCACAAGACTCGGGTACACACATGATTCCTAGAATACTTGTTTTTGTCTCCACAAGACTGGGGTTAACACGTGATCCCTAGAATCCTTGTTGCTGGCACCCTCAAGATGCAGGTTTGCATATAATCCTTTAAATGCCATGCTGGATCCATCTTATAAAGTGACATTGATGTCAGATGTCAGGACAAGCCAGGAGGAAGGGTGCAACCATGGTGGCAGTGTTGACCAGTTTTGGGACAGGAGAAACAATGGAAGAATATGGAAGAAAAAAATAATTAAACAGAAATGCCTTGCAGTGCCCTTCCCACAAACTTCAAGAGCAAGCCCATGTGTCACAAGACAGATGAAATGCTGTGTAGCCTCAAATGGATACTGCAATATATTTTCTTCATTGTATACGGTACATGGAATTTCTAACGTACTTACAGAACCACCATAAGGCAAGGCAATTTTATTTATATGACACCCAGCCCCAAGGGCTGTGGGGAATACCAAACAATGAAAACATTTCAAAGTGAGTTTGTCATCTGAAATTATGCTTGCTTCTACTTTAAGTTCAATTAACCTATTTCATGCCTTAATTAATAGAACAGTCTTCTGGCTGCTAGCCCAGCTTGTCTCTACACTACTATATAATTATATACAGTAGATTCATCTTCTCTTATGTGGGATTTCTGATCACTGCAGTCTTGCAAAACTGTTGAGATGCAGTTTACAGCCGTGAAATGACACCTGCATCAGAAACAGAATTCCTTCCCATACCTGACAAACTACACAAGCAACTGAGCTCCAAACAGTACAAAGCTGTAACAAGTAGCACATTGCAGTTATCACTCGCATAAAGGTGGCTAGCACACCATCGCCAATCATCAGTGCGTATTAATGCAATTTCTTCATGAATATTTCCATCCATGAATATTACCAGCATACATTTACAGAAGTTACAGTCAGAGTGTAAATTCTTGCAGTATACTCAGCTCAAGTTTTATGGCTGAAACACAGGCCATCAACAACAGCTATTCTGCTCCATCTCTGACCAACACACCCTAACTCCACATTGATACCGATGGGTATGGCTAGCCATTTATGAACTGTACACCAACTGGTCAATCTGTTGCCCCCACCTCTCCCCTCCTGCACCACTAAAAAATGTTTCAGCAATTCGCATTAGGTACCATGCAGCAGTACACTGGAACAATTAGTATTGTTATATTTTCTGTATTACATATTACAAAATGTTATATTTAATAAACTGACAAAAATAGTTTCCTCTGACTTTTTTATCATATACACAGCTATGCACACACATGATAATGTAGTACCATTGTGGATTAAATAATAAAAACAAACAGACTGGTGTGTTTACAAAGGTTAAGACATGACAGGGTGTACATAAGACAGCTCTAAATGCACTTCCAGGACCTGAAGGCACTCTGCCTGTGGCCCATGCCCTGCTACGCTCATGGAGGTACAGTCAGAATTAACCAATGCACATCCTGTTGTGTCTTATGGCTTACTTATTAAATACATGGAGACAATTTTAACAAGGGGGTTTAACTTCAGCAAGTACAGTAAACACCACATTTGTTCAGCATTTGTCCCCTTCCAGACCACCCTAAAGGCATCCCATAATGTCAAAATACAACCTTTCCCCACACACATTTTTCTTTTATATTCCAGTATATTAAGGCATTGCTTTGTTTCTAATTTAAGGGTGAAGCTCCATACCACTGTAACCCCTAGTCAGCGCTACTCCAAGAACTACTACCCCTGCCTTGTGGGGCTGTACAAGGTTGAGGGGACTGGGTTCTCAAGGTTAACTTTAAACTGGTTCTTATCAAAGATATTACTTTGCGCAGTGTCTCCACCCAGAGTATAGCTCTATGTGGGCTAACTTGGAACCTGGTACAACCCTCTGGGATGCTGTCTCCACCCACATTTACCAAAAGCCACCGCGAACATGACCAGATAACATTTCCCCACATTTCATACATTTTACCATGTAGAAGCTGGATACCAATAATATGCTCACGACACAGGTATCTGCAAAACAACAACAAAGTTTATTTACGTTGGGAGGGGTTAGGATGGGCAAAAAGAGGACTAGCAGTTATGCATTTACAATATTTACATTTAGTTTAGTTTGTTTGGTTAAGATAAATAGTTGCATTTTAAATCACACAGTGATAACATTTTCCACCAAACTCAGGAATAACCAGAGCCCAGGCTATCTGATTGCTGCAATAAATCGGATGACACAAGTATTCATTAACACCCACACTGGTACCAGTCCCCATATTTTATATGAGACCCCGTAATCCCAACCTTAACCTGTGTACCCAGTAACCAAAGTCCATAAAATGGTGCAGGCCTGATGAATGGTGCAGCTGTACGTTGGTTGGCTAATTAAGAAGATTAAGATTTATACTTGAACTTAAAACATTAAACACTTGAACTATGTACAGTCTCTTCAGATTTGGTGCAGGAGAGGCCCTATCTTTGCTTACAGCAAGCTTTCCTGTAAGCAGGTTGAGATTAAATGATTTTAGCAAGCAGACACAATCCCTGAAGGTTAAATAGCAGACAAACCAACAGCCAGTACTGCCTAAACTGACGGCGGAGAATTTAAAACCTGATGATGGAAACAACACTTTAACTTGGAAGACTGAGACTCTCTTCTGGGGTAAAAGCACTTGCTGTGTAGCCAAGCCAGCTAAATTACATTTGGCACATTTATATGTTGTTAAATCCATATTCAGCACATTTATATCTTGCTAAGTTCACATTCAGCACATTTATATCTTGCTAAGTTCAAATTCAGCACATTTATATCTTGTTCAGTACACATTCAGCACATTTATCCATTCCTAGGACATCTTTCCTTTCCCAGGCAGGGTAGAGCCAGAGCTTAAGGTACAACATTTTTGGACCACAATAGATTCAAGCTTATAGCTTGGCTTGCTACCAATTAAGAATCTCGAAACTTGACCGGGCTATGGCAAAGCCCACTACCATCTTTCAGACTTCATTGGCAATCAAACAGTTGTAGTAGCCCCTTTCAACGCAAACCTTACTCTTGGCAATAAAGGTTCTCAGTAGATCCCTGGGCTATTTCAATGCAAACTTGCACCGGTAGCAAACAGTTTCTGTAACTTTCTAAGCTCAGATTTAACAGGCAATCCCCTATGTATTTCTGCTAGCTCTTTCAGCTCCCACATACAAAATACTAGGCCTCTCAGGCAAAGTCTGAAAGAGCCCCGGCTTTGAGTACTCCTCTTCCAGTCCTGTAGGCACTAATCAAATCAGACACATTTCAGACACATTTAATGTATATATAATCACAGGATAATCCATGATCACTCACTTGATAGGTGTCCACCCTTTCTATGCTTTGGTTAAAGTTAGGGTGCAGACAGCAAACAGTTTTAACAGTTCTCTAGGGCTTGCTGCCCCATAAAGCTTTTTCTTTAGTTGCACTTGCAGATACAAGTTTACTCATTCAGGCATCCTCATGGAATGTTTTTGCTTCATCTGAGGCTCCTGAAGACATCAGCACTCTCTTTACTGAAGCAGGTTCAGCTCTCTCACAGCAGGCCTAGCATTAAGTTGCAGGACCCACGTTTTCCCTAAAAGTGGAAAGGCTGGAGCTAGCCCCTGGAAGATGTTTTCTGGCAAGCCCCAAGTTAGCAGGTTCTGCTTTAATTTACCACTGATTTCCCCTTTTGGCAGAGGAAAATGCCCCCCTTCTCTGTGGAGGGCTTGCACTGGATCCCTAGGCCCATTTTGAGTTGCTGAGGGCCTGAGCCCCCACCCTGTGGGGGCTCCTGCTCAAATCTGAAAAATTTGCGGAAACACTGTCTTTTATGGAGCCGTCCTGAAGCTCCCTATTGGTTGAAGTTATTTGCTGCTCTGGCTCTGATTGGCTGGAAGCCTTGTCAATGACAAAAAATGAATTATCCATTAACCTCCCTCGATGTACAATTGGTTTGTTGTTTTGGCACCAGAATTTAGGTCCCTGCAGTTCCCCATAAGCACTTGGAAGTTTCCCATGAGCCATGGCAAATGTCCCACAAGTTCTGGCTTCAAAATCCCAACTTTCCAGTTGGCTGTTGCTGCTCTGTAATGGCTGCTAAAACACACAGTCTCTGAAGCAGGTTTAACGCAGTCCCAAATAAAGTCCTGGTGCAGCCAGAATAATTAATATTTCTGTCCAATTGCCCCACAGTTCAATGGCCACGTGTGTGTTCTTATAGTCACTGCCCAGCTTTAGCTTATGCATTCAGTCCTGAGCCTGTCACTGTTGCCTATATTTTGTAACCCTCTTTGCAGCAGGCAGGTTGTTGTCTGAGTTTCAACATTATTGGTGGAGCCAGGATCAAACATTTATTTTTATTTAAACATTTTTCCTCTCTTTAAACATTTTTCCTTAATGTCCTAAACAGCAGCTGTTGCTGTTATTTATTTACATTTCTTTCCCTTGCAGCAGCTGCCAAAACATACAGTTTTCCTGACGGCAGACATACCCTCATTAATATTTATGAGGATTGAGACTCTGGTTCATTAATATTCATGAGACCTGATCACTAACACTTTGTGGATCTCTGTATTTATTTTTAAGGGAGGGCTCTCTTGGCCCTTGTTTTGGTCACCTATCCTCACTCTGGTCAATGCAAGGACTGGGACCACTGAACACTCTCCCGCTCAAATGTAAATTGAGTGGCTGGGAGATCAAAGGTGCAGTCTTGCGCATGCGTGATCTCTCTGTGGCACCGAGGTGCCAGAACAAGCAGCGGGAAGGCACGGCTTAAGTATTTTGAGTCAAAAATGGGCTGGATTTGCACACTGGGGCTAGTTTTGGAGGCACCAAGAGCACAACACGACTTGGGCCACTGAAGAGAAGTGGAGACACAAATGGCAGGTGGCAGGAGGCACTTGAGGAGGAGCAGAAAGCAGGGTTATGGCCCAAGGTAAGCCCCCAAATTGGTGGTGTGGGGCTACACCACAATTTGACAACCTCTGCTACCAAGACTTGAAAGTTACTCTACCCTACACTGGGTACCGGTATTATCACGCACATTTTACAAGTAGCAGTTCCCGCACCACCACTACCACCACAGTCTTAACATCAGAAATATGCAATTTCTTACACACACACACACACACACACACACACACACACTCACACATATAGCTCCCTCCCATCAAATAGTATACAGGACAGTGCAAGCTGCTTAATATGGGCGCTTTCGTGCAGTGCTATTTTGTCCATGACATGCGATGTCCATAGTTGCCGGCAGGTGGTGTTGTAGGACAATCAGCGCAACCGGGTCAGTGTACACGATAGGGTGGTGAATGCTAGAATCGTACTTGCGTTCCTGGTGAGCCCGCTTTTGCCGTGAGGTCCAGTTTGGTGCCCTGTCTACCTTGTCATTTGACTCTACCACCATGCAGCTGTTGTCTGTTCCTTTACTTTGCCCTTCCACGTTCCCCCTGTGCTTGGTGCACACTCCTCTCGCTTGCCTCCTCTACCTCGTCCCCCATCGCTCGTCTTTTCCACCATGCTGCCTCTCCTTTCGGTATGCTCTGCTCCCTTTCTCTCCCTAGCAGCTCCAGGACAAGTGCATCGCAATCTACTTTGGAAGCTCGATCTTATGAGCTAGAGGGAAGCCTGGTCTCTTAGACATGTCTGGTTGAACAAAAAATAAAACCCCCAAGATCTTCACACAGCACAACAGACTGGAAGGCAATAAGCTGTTGCATTTACAAGGTTAGCTTAGTACTATGCCAATTAACACCTTCTTTGGCAATGCCCTGCTATGGAATGTAGCACCTAATTATCTTGCAAACTGTCCGCCATTGCCGGTCTGTACTGTCCCTGTAAAACATGGATTTTAACATTGCTAGAACTGGCTTTAGTTTCAGTCAAGACTTTCTGTCCGTGTAACCCGATTGTCCGTGTTACCCGTGTCTGTCTTTGGTGGAGTGCACTGTACTAAGAAAGTGTGAGACACAAAAGTACCAGCGAATAGTAAACAAGTTCATACTCATTTTCTGTCTTGCATCCCATGCCCCCCCAATGCATTTCAATGCCACAGCTGCAAGACACTCCTGGCTTACAGGCACAGAGCTTTCATGCAAGAACTGGGTTTGAACGCTACAGCCATCACTTGCAGACTGTTTTAACAAATGGTTTCCATGCCATCTCCAACCACTACAACACCAGGAATATGGCCAGGAATGCCAAAAGTCACAGGATATGTACAGAGAGAAACCAAATAAAACAATTTAACAGTTACAGATGCAATGGACTGCAAGAGCAGACTGCAAAGCTCTCTTAAATTGTTTAATCTTGGGAGAGTAAGTGATCTGAGCCTGACTCAGCTGCATTTCCTCTGGAACTGCTTATTGTACGTGTCATGTTTTTTTGTGACTATGTATTTGACATAGAACCTTTGTAAATGAAGAGCACCTGTTCTCAAAGGTATCCTCCAAAGTTTTCATACAGTATGACCATGAGCAAATCATGGACACACCTGAAAACAAGCCCCAGCTTGCTGTGTCTTTCCTGGCCGACACTTGTAAAATAAAATAAATAAGAAATGCATTGCTGTCCATTCCTCCCCCTCCCCAGGGCAGACACTCAGCAGTGAATTACAGCAATGCTGTCAAACTGCACCCCGGCTCAGCAATCGATTATAATGCCACACTAGGTTGTGTGTTCATGGCCCCTACTTTCCCTGGTTGTCCATAGATGCCATTACGTCTTTGAAACTTCATGACTCTGTGTGGTAGCAGCGTAACCCTCTGGCTACTATTAGAGTCACTGGGAACCCTTTTCAGTTAGTACATACTTTTTCTCAGTTCTTTTTGTCTTTTCAGCTGGCTTCTGGTGATCAACCACATCAGTCCCTTATGACACCTGAGTCTTGTCAACTAACCTTCCCCAGGGGACATACTGTGGAGCTGACCAGGATGTAATGCAATATTACAGAATTACTGCAGCAGAGTTGCTGCAGTAAACAGCACAGTTCAGGACATCCAAAATGACAAGGAGAGGAGGCCACTCCACAACAGGTAAAAGATGGGATGAAAATGCCACAAATTAGGGTGAACTGGGGAGAAATCGAAATAGTAGCAAACACCAGTAGATTTGTGTCTACTAATTTTATATGGGAATTTGAAAGCATAATAGATCAACAGAAATTTACCAGTCTCTAAATGTAAGGCACGTTTATCATGAAAATTTCGTGATAAATGTGCTTTACATTTAGACTGTGGTAAATTTATGTTGATCTGTTGTTCAAATTCTGATAAAAACAGTCACGGACGCCAGTGTACCACAGAATAATGGTAGTAACATGCAGAGTTGAGCAACTGTCCTATTAGGAAATTAGTCACTTTAAGTATATCAGCTGTGGCAGTGTTTGATTAGTTTGGCTACAACTCTGTGGTAAATGAAATCTCATGACCAATCGCCAGATAGATGACAGAACAAAAATGTTGGCACCCTGATCTTATCAGCACAAAGAAATTTACTAGTCTCTCAAACTCTGAGAGATTCGTAAATTTCTTTGTGTTGATAAGATCACTGTCCCAGCATTTTTGTTCTATCATCTGTCTGGTGGTTGGACATGGAATTTCATTTACCACAGTGTTGCAGCCAAATGAATTCCTTTGCAAACTTTGATTTTAAAACTGGAACCTGATTTAATTACTGTCCTCAATCGGCTTGATGTCTGATAACTGCATTCCTGATTCACAGCAGGAATTTGTGTAGGCAGGCTGATGGTCCAGTGCGCACAGACAGCAAAGCAGCAACAGTCAGTCCACATCACGGCACAAAATGGAAGAAATGACAAAGAAGTTAGAATAAGTCTGAATGGTCCAACTCTGACTGCTGGCACCAACACAGTAGTGTGCCTTATGGGGCAGCAACAAGGTGGCAGCAGCCAGGATAGCAAGGACAAATTGGCTGCCCCAACCCAGTCCTTTTTAATTTTTTATACCTTCCTTGCTAGCCTGGCTTCTCCTGTTCCTCATTGTCCAGCAGTCTTTAAGCAGATGTGGCGGCATTAATGTAGGACAATTCAAAACACCTACAAAGTCCCACAAGAGAAAGTAGTATGAACTAGGTAGATTAGGAATCGTTAGCATTGGGGCCTTCCCATTAAGCAACCCTCAATGTTAATGATTCCTAAGCTGCCTTAGTTCTGTTCACACTTCTTTGCTTTTGGGAGACAGTTGTAGCTATCTGAATAGGCAGCTGCTCTCATTTGTTTTGAGAAGCAGGGAGGGACGTGGCATAAATTCAAAGCAGCACCAACTAGTTTTGGTGCCTATGCCGGTCAGGGGGGGGGGAGTGTGGGGCAGGAGGCAACAAAGAAAAAAAAGCACAGGCAGCCATCGTACCATAGGGCAGAACTGACTGAAGAAAAATAGTGCTGTGCGACTGCTGGAGTCAATGGATAGATTGGAGTGCTTCATGAACCATGGATGAGACTGTGATGGATTTCTTAAATTGTTCTTCAGTTGGACTCCAGTGAGTCCTTTTTTGATTGCAAGACATCTGCAGGGCTTCTTCCACTGCAGTCATAAAAAGGATATGTGGATTTTAAATTAAACAGAAACTTGCATTTTAATTAAAAACGTACATTTGCATTGTATTCTAATGTTTGTCTATGTTAAAATGTGTTCAACCTTATACAAAGAACTACTTAAGGTTCATTGTGTGTCATACATACAGCAGATGCCTTTATTCAACTATCTCTTTAAAAAAGCTCAGAATTCAAATTCTGTTATATGTATACTGTATATATTACACTTGCGCAGTAGCGCATATACAGTACAATAGGGTTGAACAGAATATTTCATGTTAAACCCTGATCTTTGCATCTTAATAACTTTGGTGACCTTTGACTAAACCATGCAAAGTTTGACATGTGTATTCCTGGTGGCAAGTTCTTAAGATGTGGGAAGTTTTGTGATGGGCACTTGAGCAGATACCAAGATCCGGAAAACTCAAAAACACATGAAAAGTACTGTTTTTGGCTGTTTGCTCTCATCTACAGCCAAAATGGTTTGGAATTTTGTTCCAAAACTTTCAGAGCTGACGGAGCTTGTGCCAAGGGTGTGCCTTTGAAGGTTTCATGAAAAAAACATTGAAAGGTTTTGAAATTTGGCTTCTGAGCATAGTTGGTAGGGTTTTTGAGAGAACCTCTTGTGAGTGTTTTTAGGTTGCAACTAATTGTGTTTTTGGGTCACAAGAAAAAGGTTTTAGATCATGATGACCACCATCTTGTTTTTTCTGGGGGAAAAAATTGTGAAAATACATAACAATGAGTTATTTACAAAAAAAAAGAATCTTGCTAAATGGGACCCCGTTAAGCCTGATTCTGGTGTTTGTTTTTCACAAAAACAGTCCAGGAATACCTGTGTTGGACTTTGTTAAGGTCTTTAGTTGCCAAGATGGCTGATTTTTGTGTTGCTAGTAGTGAATTCTTGGACTGCACATTTACGTGTGAGTCAAGAATTTTTCATAGGCACCAAATGTGGAATTTGTGGGTTGCAATTAAATGTGTGACACTGAAACTCCATTTGTGGGTGCACACAAAACATATTTTGTGTCTCACATACTTTTATGCATAACTTGGCCATTTTATAATATTTTAGTCACAAAGTTTGAATGCATTGTTTAAATGACCCTATCTTATGAACAAGGATGTTAGGGGTTTTCAAATACAGGATGAAAGGTGATTTCACAATTGCTATGTGAAATCACATTTTGGCCAGGATTTAACACATTCACATGACCATGTTCATGATCTAGAGTCAAAATGTAACAGCAAAAAAACAGTTAGAAAGCAATGTTGTGTGCAAGGCCAGCCTTTGGCCCAGCAGGTAGTGCATTCTGATCCTGTGCTGGTAAGTTGAGTTTGGGGGGAAAGCTCAGTGAGCCAGCTGATTGTGATACTGCCTGCAGCCTGAGGAGGGACAGTGCAGTGTTGGCTGCATGGGGAACAAGTTACCATATAGTGAAGAGAAGTCTTTTCTTGGCTAGGGCTCAGAGGGCCCAGCACCTCTTCACTTGTAGCAAAGCTGATTGCCCAGGGTTAAGACAAGTTTTCCTGGGCAGTAATGTGCACCAAGCTAAGTGTCGTGCTAAGTCACGCAAAACCACTTAGCATGGCACTAGTCGCTGAATATAGCATTGCGCCTGTATTCATGTCAGTTTGCCCCTTGCATACATTATGATTTTGCCTGGTGCTAATGCAGTTTGCCCACGCTATTTGGCCTTTTGAATATAGCAGACCCACGCTAATCCTGCGCTAAACCTGTGCAAATGTTTTTTGCCCGGCTCAAAGTTTTGAATATCTGGCCCGTAATGTTTTAAAATAACAAAGTCTAATTACTAATTAAATTAAAAAAAAGGTCTTATTATCCCCCTCCCTCTCAAACTCTATAGTATCACCTTTAACATGTAAGAGTTTAAATAATTTAGCATGCATTTATGCTTTTGTTTGTGTGGAACTGTAACAGAAAACCTTTGCACAGCACATATGTAACAACCTTCGGCTACCAGCAGGGAAAAGGGTTTGTTTACTAGAATGCCAGACCTTGAAGCTAACTGATTGGCAGAGCCTCTGACAGCCAGTGGGTGGAGTTTATAAAGCCAGTTGGGGGATGGCATGAGAAGTGTCAAGATGACAGCGTATAGTCATGCAGTAGCCTTCGGGGACAGATACCAGGGCAGCAGAGATGACTACTGGGATTTGTAGTCTGAATGCCATTTAGTGTAGATTACTATTTATTCTGGTGTGAGCATCAAGAAGATTCCAGGAGGGAGGGAGTATCTTAAGAGGAAGTCCCTGGTGGCCGTGAGATGCACAGATGATCACATGGAAGTGGGTGTTTTCACTTTGGGGGAAAATATTGGTCCTGTGTGTGAGATGCTGCCAACTGTACTGAAGATGGTAAGGGATCTGGTGCCAAATATTGAGCTGTTGATTCAGGTAGGAAATGGGCCTGCAATTTGTATGGGGAATCCCAAGCTGGTATGGATATTCAAGATGTTGCCTTTGGCAGAGGGCCTTGAGAGAAAGTCAGTTGCTGTTAGAGGGCAGGCTGAGGCACGCATTTTCACGCTGGTGCCTAGCACACTGTCTGGTGAGATTAAGTAGCTGGTTGATGTGAGGCACCCAGAGCCAGGGTGGCCATTAGTATGCTGTGCTTAAGTGAAAGTCCCTCTAGTGGTGTAGCCTCATGCACACCAGCTGAACTGAGGATGCAGTACCATTGTACCATGTGAGAAATGAGTGAAGCCAAAGCATATAACAAGGTAAGAGATCTGATAAATTCAGAAGGTACAGTAGAAAAGGCTCTTTCCTGAGGTAAAGCCTCACCCATTGGTGAACTGCAAGGAGTAAGAGGAGTCATGGGGGCCCTGTAAGAGATGTGTAAAGGTACAACCTTTTTTAAAGGACCCTAAGGTTCAAACATGTTTGGAGTCAGAATCGAGCCGGTATTGAAGTGCTGATAAGGAGAGCAATTTTGGGGGCCATGTTCCCATGTGTGTAATTGTAAATATATTAGTAAACATGACAACAACCCATCACATAACAGAGTGATTTATTTCAGACATGTCAGAAGGGGCAACTAGCAAAGCTCAGCAGGGAATGAATGAAAAGAACAGGAACTGTAAATAGTTAGAGAATAAGTGTATTTGACTGAAACAGGTGATGCTTCTGGTGAGCATTTACCATCTACCCCTAGTTATGCAGGCACCCCTGGGACTATGCTCACCCTTAGCTGCCACCTGGTGCCATGAGAGGGTTATCATATGGTATCAGCCCCCAGCTGAAAAAACTGATAGTAGCCACAGCTGGGTAGGATTCTTGGACTGCACACCATCTAGTCAAGAAAGTAAGGGGACCAAAGGGAGAGCCAGCCTAAAAAAGGGACTTTGCATATACATTTTGAAACCCTTACGCAACACATAGATGTTCAAAATGGTCATGTAGCATGTCACTTTAAAACAAATTGTGGAGAATTCCCATGGTAACATTTTGTTTTTTTAAAGAGGAAGGGTGTCCAATAAGTGCAAAGACCCATTTTTCTCACAGCTCAATATTGGGTTCTCTGCTTTTCTCCCTATTTGTAAATGACATGCCAGACAACTGTGGAGAGGCTAAAATTCAACTGTATGCTGATGATGCTATTTTGTACTGAAGTTCAGATACCCCACCTCTTATCCGCAGCCAGCTTGCAAATTATTTCAGGGAGTTAGAAGAATGGTTTCTTGCCACTAAGTTGGTTCCGAATGTAAAATAGATAAGAGCTACATTATTTGGCTCCAGACACCTGGGAATGGCAAGACAGCACTTGCTAAACCTGACTACTTCGTCAGGATCACAAACTAAAGTTGTCTAGTCCATGAAGTACCTCAGCATAGTAGGAATATGGCAATCTGGTATGAAGAAAACATTGTAAAGTGTTGGCAGGAGAAGGAGAAGGGTTAAAAAGAATATTTCTGTACTAAGGCTTTTTCCTTGCTAATGTCCTTCCTGCTGAAAAAAATAGTCTACTGTGATAACAAAACTCTCTTGCGTGGTCTCTCTGTACAAAATGCTGAATTAGAATAAGAGATAGCATGGGCTATGTGAGATGTGCAATTTTAGACTGGAAGAATGGTGATGTACCCCAACATCTAATTACCTTGTATGGACATATGCTGAGTTTTGTAAGGTAATAAGTGGAAAGTGCATACAAGATAGACTATGACAGGCAGAGTGTAAGAAGCCACAAACCCCAAAATGAAGTGCTGAAGCCTTCATGCCTGTCTGATTCATCTCTCAGAGGAAGGTAACCGATCACTACTTTTTCTTTGAAAGCTGGGCTACTAGCCGGCCCAGTGGCACTGAGTGTTGAGGTGCTGGACACCACACCTTGTGCCACGCCGGTTACCCGGGGTTCAGGAACTACCTCAGGTCATTGGGGTGCCAGCATGGAGGGGGAGGGAGCAAGATTGAGGTGTGACTCTCTTCTCCTGGGGAAGGGAGTTGCCCTCCTGCAGTACCGCCATCACCGGGTGGAGGCCAGGTGGTAGTGCAGGTGGGTAGGAGTGACCGGTAGGGTCGGGCATCCCGCAGTGCACAGCATGCACCTGCTTCCACACATACACACCCACGCCAAGGACACGTGGGTGAGGGGACAAAAAGCTAGGGGAGGAAAAACTCTATAAATACCTAATAGAAAACAAAATGAAAGTTGAGCTACTGAGGCTAATGCAGTATATTGTGTTAGTTCAATAAACTTGGTTTGTGATGTGCAATTCCTCATTTCCTGTGTAATCATTGGCTCGATACCCCAACAGCATACATTTGTATCAGGTATTTTCTCTAAAAACTCACATGGACAACTTGACTAAATCTGTACACCAAAAATTGGTCCCCTCTACTGTTTAAGTGCCTCCCTCACTAAGGATACATGGCTTGCTGTTGTGCTGTTGCAAATAGAACACTGCTCTCCATACTATTGCATGATGCCCCAATCATCCCCACTCTCAGGAGCCCTGAAACGAATAAACTCAAAATCCTGTACAATAAAATTAGGCACTGTGCCTCCGGTGCTGCACCGAGGGAACATCACTGCAATGTCTTCTCTACCCTAAGCTGGTCATCTCTAGTGGGGAGGCTACTTACCCACTTCTCTGCCATGTTTTTAAAATGATCAGTGTCTACATTCTCCAAGCCTCCTAGATATTCTTGTTTCAAAATCCTACTAGGCACTCACAACAAGGCACTTACGATCCTCACAGTTTACATCCCACCTAAAAACAACAATTCCTGGTGCTAGTGACCACCCTGCACCTTAACTCCGAGGTCATTCTTCTAGGGGATTTCAACATCAATTGGCCCTCTCTGGCAGCTGCCACGGTGAGAGACACCCTAGCAACTATCCACTTTTCCCAGATGGGGACAACCCCAACTAGGGTCAACTACAAAACTGGTACCAGTACACTGCTGGACTGGATCCTCTCAAACCGACCAGCCCACATCACCAACACCACTGTCCTCCCTGACTCACTGAGAGGTCATTCACCCATTACCTGCACCTGGCAAAACAACTTCACAAGCCCCCCTCCCAGAACCAGAACCAGCCATGTACTCCTCAAAGGGCACCTACCACAACTCAAGGCAGACCTTCAAGGCCTAGACTGGTCTGACCTACATGAAACAAATGACATAGACATCATACTCGGATGCTTTATCACAAAATTTAATGCCACTTGCGATAAACATGCCCCCTTGAAAACAAGAAAATCTAAAGCTCCCTGCAACCCTCGGATAATGCCAGAACTCCTGCTACAGCTCAATGCTTGGGACCAACTCTGGATAAAGGCACACACACACACATGGTACAGCTGCCAATATCCAACTATATAAAAAAGCTAGAACCAAGTGCACAAAAGCTATCCACCTAGCAAAATGCTCCTACTATAAGGAAGCTCTCTTCAACTGCAGCAACTCCTTCTGGGCCAACCTCAGCAATATTGTTGGCAAGGATCCCAAAACAGCCCCATCCATGCTCCTGGTCAACGATGTACCAACAGTGGATCCACTCCAAATAGCAAATGCCCTGAATATGCCTTCATGGACCAAAGTGGAGCGCTCCCAGCAAACTACTTTGATCCTTCAGTCCAGAAGCACCCAGTGGGTGATCAATCCCCTATGGGGAACCGTCCACTTTTTTACTTTAAAGAAGTCAGCACTACCAAGGCTAGAAAATACCTTGAGAAGGTGCTGGGCAAGTTGAGGAGCAGTGGAGACACCCTGGACCTTAAGTTCATCACTATGGCGCTTGCGGATGTACAGTACAAGTCACATTAAACTGTTCCTTGAGCTCACTGCTCTGGCATTGTTTTGTTGTGCTACTAATGCAGTGGCAATTCTAAATGCTTAAAACACAAACCTTTTTTCAACTAGTCATCAGCTCACATGCAATGCACTTCCAGCCACTATACAGTTCACTTCAGCTACCACTCCAATGGTCATGTAATGCATTTTCCCAAATGCATTTCCAGTGCAGTACTGTGCTGTACATAATTTCAGCACTACAGTATCTGCCAGCTTGCCTCTTGCTTAGCTCAGAACTTGACTGCCTATGCCACTATCCCACATCTCACTCACTCACTGATTACTGTACAGTATAGTATTTATTCTGTACTGTACTGTATGTCTTATTTGCGACATACAGTACAGTGCAGTGAGACACCTCCAAGAGAATGGCAAACCGTAAGTACCTGTACAGTACAACAGATACCTGTACTGTACGCAGCCAACCCCCTTCCCCAGTTGGTCCCATCCCAATCACCTCTAAAAGTACAGTACTGTAAAATATCTATTTTTTTCCCTGGTGGTCTAGTGGGAAAGGTACTGTACAGTACAGTACAGTAGTACCCCCTCCAATCCCAGAATCCTGATCTTCAATACTGTATCTTTTATTTAATTTCCTGGTGGTCTAGTGGTCACTCCTGCAACCCTTCCCCATCTCGACAGGTAATATTCCACCCCTTTCTCCCCATCCCCAAAAGGAGCAAGCCACTCCTCCTCTCCTCCACGGCTGGCAGCCCGTTGGGAAGTTAATGAATGAGTGCATGCTCAGTCAGCGCGCGCTCGTTCATTAACTTCCCAGTGGGCTGCCAGCCATGGAGGAGAAGAGGGCTGTGCTGGTGGCCCACTCCTTTTGGGGATGGGGAGAGTGGGGTGGGATATTACTTGTCGGGATGGGGAGGGGTTGTGGGAGGGACTGCTAGAGCACCAGAAAATGAAGCAAAAAGTACTGTACATTATTGAAGATCAGGTGTGGGGGAGTACTACAGTACTGTACTGTACAGTATTATGGGACATTGCCGGGTGGGTGATTTTATTTCTTTACCTCTGGCAGGCAGGTGATGGGGGGTATTGCTAGCCATCAAGGATTTATTTTGGGCAATCAGGTGGGGATTGGGTCCCTGTGACAGCTGCTAAAGCAGTGAGAAGAGCAGGCAGAATTTCCATTTTTTTCACATATGGCTAGAGAACTGGAGCCCGATTTCACTGCAGTGGAACACTATAGTGACATCGGGCTCCAGTTGTACAGTACAGCATTTTAATGAGTTGCTTAATGTGTGCACTCATTAGTGCACTGCATTGAATAAGAGTTTTCAGTGAGCTGCAACTGATTAGCAGCTAACAGACAAACCATTAGAAAGCTCTTTATAATTTATTGCAGCCAGAAGTGCACACATTAAGCAACTCGCTAAAAAATGCTAAATCAGTGAGTTGGGGGAACAGTTTAATGTGACTTGTACTGTACTAAGTCCCCTGACCACCACAATCAATTCTATTCCTCCACCACTCTCAGTTCCCTCAGCTCTGGAAATTGGCTTCCACAACACCAGTTCACAAAAGTGGAAACCAGGCACTACAGAACAACTACAGACCGATCTCCATGCTCCCCCCACTCTCCAAAGCACTTGAACGGATAGTGGTGGATCAGCTTGTGGAATACCTAAACATGCACCAACTTCTATGCCCAGAACAACATGGGTTCTGAGCGGGACACAGCACTATTACAGCCCTGTTGGCATTCACTGGTTATATCCACCAAGCCCTGGATCAATGGCAGCTAGTGGGGGCTACCTTGATCAACCTATCGAAAGTTTTTGATACGGTTCACCACATACTCCTCCTTGAACAGCTAGCTGACACCGGTCTCTCTTCTTATACAGTTCTATGGTTTAAAAGCTATCTCAGCAATTGCTCACAGTGGGTCAAGATTGGGACATTGTCTTGGATAGCAAACCTGTTCGCCCAGGGGTTCCCCAGGGATCAATACTGGGGCCCCTTCTCTTCAATATCTTCTTAAATAAACTTCCAGGCTCTTGCATCAGTCACATGCTATTGTATGCTGATGATGTCATTTTCACCTGCAACCCCAACCCCGAACTACTTCAAAATTCCTCCAACTAGGATTTACTGCTGCTGAAACATGGTTTAAGGAGTACAGACTAATCCTTAACTACAAGAAAACTAAGACTATGATCTACTCCAGCACCCACAGCAAACACAAGACCTTCCCACTATCCACCCTGAACAACAGTGGTGATGTGCTGGACCTCGTGCAGTACTTTAAGTACCTGGGTATCACCCTTGACTCCACTCTGTCCTATGCACAGCATATAGGCAACACAGCAAAGCCATCAGTTCCAGAATTGGGATACACCACCGCCACAAGCACAGCGTTACATATGAAGCACTTAACATGGCCATCACCATCTCAGTTGTTACCCTCATTGTTACCCTCATTGAATATAGCCTAGCAGTTTATGGTTCTGCACCAGACTCAGCCCTCTATCGCATTTCTCTGGCCCTTAATAAGGCCTGACAACTCCTCACAGGTGCTGCAAGGCTTATTCACACCTGTGAGCTCAATTCACAGGCAGGGCGGCTACAGCTAAAGAGCAGAGTTAAGTACCATACCTGTCTACTGGCCAAAACAATCACACTAAATCTGATGCCACCAAGAGTCCGGAATCTGCTCATGCTCCATGTGAGTGCCAGGCTGACCAGAAGCACCCACAGACACATTTTCAGCAAATCTAGATGTCGCACTACACAGGGTTAATGTGCATTCTACTACCATGCACCACACTGGACCAGCACCCTTCCTTCAGACATCTCTGATACCACAACCATTGGTGCTTTCAAACGAAAACTCAGGTAGCACCTTGCCACAGATGACAATTGTGACTCCATTGGCCATTCATGATGACTAAAACAACTCTTCTACATTTGGACCACCATAAAGCAGTAGCTCTTAGTGTTCCACCTAATCCTAGGGGCACCTACCTCTACAGCACTTCATTGTCCCACCCCCATCTATCCCCTCCTTTCCCCATTGGGCACCCATTCCCCTCTCTGTCCCCACCTTCATGCCCCCCTGTCTGCTGCTGTCCTAGCCCCACTTTCTCCACCCTTTCTTACATCTGTTCTTACCCCCTACGCAGGCATACACTTCACTATGCTGCAGCTGTGCCTGTTCTTCACTCTGTTTCTCCCCCCACAAGTGTGCTTAACTCTCTGATGCAGGCACCTTCTGAACAATGCCAAAGCAATGTCTAAATGTTATACCTTAAGAGAAATGCTATCCCAATCTTGTAATCCACACCAATTTATTGTCTGCCTAGTTGGTAATGTGTTGTTTTGTACCAATGCAATTTTGTACTTGCTTGTAATGCAATGCCTTGTATGTAATGCTATGCACCTGTTCACTTTCGTCTTGTAGCTGACACGGAACCTACAAATGAGCATCCGCTCACAGGTGTTCTCCAAGATATCATTAAATAAATAAATAAAATTAAAAAAAATAAACCACTTATGCAGGTACTATAATTCTTCAGAGGCACTCAACTGGAGGTGATCAGGTTTAAGTCAGGCTCAGGCAAAAGTTCCTTTACCACTTCAGCTCCATCCCTTTGGAACACTCTCTCAACTGCATTACAAAACTGTTCCTCCCTTGGGGGCTTTAACAAAGGGCTAAAGATCCATTTACTAAAGCACAGCCAATACACCTTTTATTGCTGAGTTGGTACTCATAAACTGAATTCATTATTTTCTTGCATAGACTTGTCCTAGTATGTTTTGCCTGCTTCATGCTGTTGCAAATTTCTACATTGCTTTTCTAACATGTCTGTGAATCCAATGTGTAATTTTTGTACTTTACTGTATGTTACTCCAGTTCTTGTGCATTATCTTCTTCAGTAATTAATTCTTAATTATCCCTGAAAAAGGAACTGTTAGTCTCAGCAGGCCTACCCAGTTAATAAAATTCAATAAAAAAAGAAATACTAATTTAAAAAAAAATGCACACACACTGGCCCTGATATTCAGTTGCAGCTGTTTGCGGCCCACTAACCCAATGGTGCCCTAAAAATAGCACTTGACTGCCGGGGAGTTATATTCAGACAGCTCACCCTGTCCATCACGTGTTGCCTGTCTAAATATCAGACTGTGATAGCTAGCAAATGTTATTAGATATAGTTCCTCATCTCAAGGGCTTGAAGCACTGTATACACAAATTCATTTAACAACTAAAAGCATTTTTAACATTTATAAAATAAAATAACAAGCATAGGGGAATCAAACTTGCATATCACATATTGAAAATGAGCCTTCAAATACTAGGGGAAAAATAGATCTTAAGAGCTCTTTCAAAAATTTCAAAACAGGAGCCCTTACAAAGATGATTTGGCAAGGCATTCCACATGCACGAAATGGCCATGGGAAAGGTCCTTTCACCCGAGGATTTCAAACAGACATGTGGAACCAACAGCAGATTCTCCTCTGCTAAGCAGAGTGGCCAAACCAGAGTGTATGGGAGCAGGAGGTCTTCTATGTAGTCAGGACCCGACTTACAAGCACTGCCCACAATGCATGTGAGCATTATTACCCCTGCCCTATGCCAGCAATAGACTCTCAGGAGTAATGGGAGATGGCAGTATAGCCTAGAGGTTAGAGTAATGAGCTGTGAATGAGCTTGGTACATCCAGCAGACTTGGGTTTGATTCCCACAACCTCCACTTGTGGACTGTGTGACTCTGAGCAAGTCACCTAACTCCCCAGTGCTCCCAGGACGCCCCAGAAAATAGGCACTTGTGCCTAGTGGGCCTTACCTGGTTACCAAAGACTAAAATAAATAAAAAATGAAAAAAGAGATAGCATTTCACAAATGGGATAGTGCCATCAATCCTGAGAGCTGCATTCTGTGGCTGGCATGCTAATGATCACATACTATATGACATGCACAGTGTTAAGGGGCATGGGGCATGTCATTAGTTGCCCATAAACATCTCTACACAATGCGTCCATGTACAAATGCATGGAGGCATTGTACAGAACCTCGGCCAGTCCCGCACCAGAGCCCTACTTAGCTATGCAATCCTTGGTAGTCTAGCTGATCCTTGTCCCTTACCAGATACCTGTTGATACTGTAGATCCCTGTTGATACTGTAGAACTGTACTAAAGCCCTTCCTAGGCAGTCTAATGGATCCCCTTCCTCACCCAATCCCTGTTGCTAAGCTGTATAGTTTAATTAGTGCTAGCTACATTTCTCTTGCATTTTACAGCAGATACAATTTAAAGTGCTCACAGTGCTAATCTGTAAATTCTGGCAAGGCCAGAGACAGAGAGTTTATTTAGGAGAAGCTTTGAATCTAACGTGTCAAAGGTTTCAGCTAGGTCAAAGAAAATAACATTGGAAGGCAGGCTGCTGTCCATGTTGGAAAGGATAAAGCCTGTGGCTCAGAATAGAGGTGGATGCAGAGTGGGCCAACAGGAAACCAGATTAGAAATCAAAGAAAAAAGCAGCACATCGAGTGGAATCAGGATAACTGCCTGGCTACCAAACTCTCAAGGAGTTTGGAGAGAATCGAGAGCAGGGAGGTAGGTACATAATTATTGGGAGAGTCTGTAGGATCACCTTTGTTCACCTTTACGTCATGCCAGGGTGGTTGGATTTAATCCCCTGGTCACCAATGATGTTCCTTTCCTTCACTTTATCTCGGCTTCAGTGTCTTCTAAATGATAATGGGTGCCCAATTTTTTTGTCTTTTTTTTATCCCAGTGACTGCAGGCTCTGCAAGCCAATGGATATCCATCGGTTATAAACACACTTATCCTTGCAGAGTCCATTCAAGAACAGGTGATCTGGATGCAGATATAGCAGTTGTAGTAATGTGAAGAATATCATAATTTGATTCCTCAGGCCTTAGACAGGATTGGGAGAGGAAAAGAGGTCAGCTTCCAGGCAGATTACTCTATTTTATATGTCACACCTAGCACTGTCAGGTAGAAAATCTAACTAACAAAAGAATAAGTACCTCAGATACAAAATGAAACTGCTGATGCATATGGAGAAACTTTAAAACATAATATTTGGACACATATAAGCTTGTATGACCATTACCCTCTATGCATATCTCTTCCCCTTCCCCATTTATTACTAAGGAAGTTGCCACAACAACGGGATCGTTTTCTTTAAAGTTAATCTGCCCCGATAACTTATTCCCCCTTACAAAGAAGAGATCCACTCCTTGATGTGTCGGGGCTCATTTTGCTCCCACTGTTTGCTGCACCATGTGTGTATACAAACACTTTTTCTATCTCAGTTGCTAATATACAACAATAAAGTGTGTTTTTTGAGTACATCTACATGAGTGCTTGCTTCTTTCATTCTTTTGGGTTGCCATGGGAATAAGTGTTATGTCACAAGCAAAAGTATTATGGCCTCAGGTTGAGAAGACATAACAGGAGCTAATAAACTCTGAAGGAACAAAGATCTTGTTTTCAAGCATATGACCACAGTAATAAATAATGACAAAAGCAACAGAGATCTCATTAGAACATATAGCTTGCTTTGTGCCCACATATTATGTTTTTCAAAGTTCTCCTGGCAGTGCTGGTGGCTCTTTAAAAGTTAAATGGAACCCATAGAAACACAGACATAGAATGTGTTGGCAGCTAAGGGCTGCTTGGCCCACCTAGTCTGCTGATTTTTCCTTGCCTATAATGTCACCTTAGACCCTACCTGATCTCTGGCTATCTCCCCCCCACTTCCCTAGCAAGGGCAAGATTCCTTCAACAATACTGAAAACGTTGGGCACCCCCCATGATTGGAGTAACAACACTGCTCCTGAGGTTTCAGTGAAAAAGTTCTCACTTTTATTTCTGGTGCCACAGATGACAAAAACTTTACAGTTTTAAATGCCTGACGCATTTTGGATTAAAAATCATAATTATTTTTCAAGATTCCTTTGTGCCTTTGCCATGCATGTTTGAAGTTCACCACTGTTTTTACCCCTACTATCTCTGCTGGAAGACTGTTCTATGCATCCATCACTCTTTTAGTGAAGAAGTACTTCCTCGCATCCCTCCTAAATTTCACCCTTTCCAGCTTCATTGCATGGCTCCCTGTGCACCTTCTCCGCTGAAAAATACTTCCCTTCTGTACCTTATTCACCCCATGAGGTATATGTCTCTGTCATGTCTCCTGCCCTTTACAGGGTGCACATGTTGAGATCCCTCAGTCTCTCCACATATGACTTCTCATGCAGCCCCTGCACCATTTTAGCTGTCCTCCTCTGGACAGCATCCACCCTGTCTATGTCCTTCCTGACATGTGGTCTCCATAACTGGTCATAGTACTCCAGGAAGGTTCTCACCAATAATCAGTACAGTAGTAACAACCACCTCCCTCTTCCTGATGGTTATACCCGTCCCTATGCACCCCAGAATCCTGGCGGCCCTACCTGCTACCTTGTCACACTGCCTCGTTGCAGTGAGGTCATCCAATATGACTGTTTTGTGATCATCAATACCTCATTCCCCATTTTATACTCCGCCTCTGGCTTTCTGTGCCCTAGGTGCATGATTGCACACTTTTTCACACTGAATCCCAGCTGCCGTGCCCTTGACCACTCCTCAAGTTTTCTCAGGTCTCTGCACATTCTATTCACCCCCTCTGGGGTGTCCACCTTGTTTCAGATTTTGGTGTCATCTGCAACAAAGAATACTTTCCCTTCCAGTTTTTCTGCAATGTCACTTATAAAGATGTTAAAGAAGAATGGTCCCAGAACTGAGCCTTTAAGTACCCCATTGGCCATGCTTCCCTTCCCTGAGTGAGTGTCGTTTGCCACTACCCTCTGTCGCCTATCCAGCAACCATTTTGTACCCAGTTTACCGCCATAGGACCCACCCCCAAACTGCCCAGTTTCCTTATGAGCTTTCTACATAGTACAGTGTTGAAGGCCTTGCTGAAGTCTAAGTAGGCCACATCCACCACCCCAACCTGATCTATTTCCCTGGATACCCAGTTGCAAAAATCAATCAGGTTCATCTGGCATGCCCCCCCCCCAATGAATCTATGCTGCGTCAGGTCTTGTAACCCATTGGATTCAAGATGTTCCACAGGCCTTTCCTTTAAAAGTGTCTTTATTAACTTCCCCACCCCTAACGTCAGACTGATCGTCCTATGGTTGCTGGCCTCCTCCCTGCTGCCACTTTTATGAAGCAGGACTACATCTGCCCTCCGCCAGTCTTCTGAAACCACTCCTGTTTCCAGTGTGTTGTTGAGTAGGACTGTTAGAAGTGCTGCCAGCTGCCAGGATCTCCCTGAGCTCCCTCAGTACCCTTGGATGTACCCCTTCCGGCCCCATAGCTTTGTCCACATTTTGATTTCGCAAGTCCTTTCTATACTCTCTCCTCTGTGAATGCATTTGTGTCTACCTCCCTCCTCCCAGTGTTCCTACTGCTTTTAAGTAGTTCATCCCCCACCCCTTCCACTGTGAAGACAAAACAGAATGTCTGCTCAGGATATCGGCTTTGTCCTTAACCTTCTCTGCATAGTCCCCACCCTTCCTTCTTAATCTCAATATTCCTCCTTGTCTTTATCTTTTCACTTACAGTTTGTACCTAAAAAAGGTCTTGTACCTTTTTTTTTTTTACACCTTTGTCTATCCTTTCATCAGTTTGTACCTTTCTGCCCCTCACCATTTTCCTTGCTTCCCTTTGCATTTTCTGGTACACCTCCCCATCCTCTTCCCTCTGTGTCTCTTTGTACCTCCTAAATGCTACCCTTTTAGCCTTAACCTTTGCAGCCACTTCGCTTGAGAACTATAGAGGTCTCTTTTTTTCCTCCTGTTCTTGCTCACTTCTTTTATGTAGATGTTTGTTTCCTTCATTATGTCATTATTTAATTTGGCCTACAGTTCCTTTACCCCAGCCAGGCCATTCCCCCTTGCTACAGTGTATCTAAGGCATTCACCCATTTTTTTTAAAATCTGCCATCCTGAAGTCCAGGACTCTCGTCCTTGTGTGATTTGCTTCTAGTGCCACCCTTATGTTGAACCACACCGTACGGTGAGTGATCGCTCATCCCCAGGTGGCCTCTCATGTTGACGTCTGCAATACTGTCCCTGTTTGTAAGCATCAGGTCCAGTACTTCTCCATCACAGGGGGCTCCCTGGCTAGTTTCAAACTTCTAGGGGTCCTGCGGGTAATCACTTAGAATAGACTTTCAATGGTGTTTAGTAGAGTTGCCCTTGGCAGAAATACTTCCAAAGAGTCAAAGGTTTGGGCCACTCTTATCTGTAATTATTTAACAACCCCAACATTTGGAATGGTCGGCTTCTTCTGGGGGAACAATGATTTTTTTGCTTGTCTTTAACCACCTACAGGCCATTAGATTGAATACAGCTCAAGAGAGCAAAAAACTTGAAAGAAGCATGAAAAGTGCTACAGAACAGTAAAAGAATTTAAAAACATAGCAAAATCATACTGTCAGCGTATAAGCAGATGGACAAGCTGCAAGATTCATTGAATAGCTACAACTACAAATATAAAGAAGTGGTTAAAGACAAGCAAAAATCATTGTTACACCATAAGAAACCAACCAGCTGAAACATTGGGGTTGTAAAATAAATACAGATAATTTTCAAAATACACTTTGGGCTGGATATTCAAAAGGGTTGTGCATGCACAAGTCCGAAAGTGCGCCATTCTGCGATATTCAGCAGGAGGCAGTTGCGCCACCGAAAACATGCTGAGCAACAGCGCAATGCAAATGAAGGCATGCGCAACTGAAGGGGGTGGATCCATGCATAAAGAGCGCAATGCGATATTCAAAGACTTGCGTAATGCGCAACAGCGGAACAGCCGGAAGTTGCGCCCCAGCGGAAATGAGCCAAAATAAAAAGGCTCAAGGAAGAGGCGCAAGAACGCCATAGGGATGCCAAGTGGGGAAGAGAGAAAGAGAGAGAGAGAGAAAGACAGACAGTGACAGGCCAGGGCAGGCAAGGGAAGCAGTGTGGGCCATGGGCTGCAGAGGCCAGCGGGGGGTGCCCGGTGCAGTGGAAGTAGCAGTCAGGACAGTGGGGTAACAGAGCAACATCAGCCAGGAGGGGTCACAAGCCAGGGAGATGGACAGTGGCAGCTTCCACATGGAAGCTGTAATGAGGGGGGTGAGAATGCAAGCTGCAGAGGGACGTGGCCGTGGATGGGCCCGTCGGCAGTACGCCCCCAACAGGCAGTACAGTGCCCACATCAGCTTTGAGCTGTACACAGATGTAGAGATTGTGGGCTGGTACCGCCTGAACAGGGAAATACTGAGGCGGCTCTGTGAGCTGTGCAGTGATGTGATGCAGGCACCCTCACGACGGAGTCACGCTCTGTCAGTGGAGACCAAGATGACAGCCTGCATGTGCCTGCTCACCATGGGCACCTTCCAGAGGCTGACAGGGGACACCACAGGCATCACACAGTCAGCCACGTCACACATCCTCACTCAATTCCTCAGCACACTGCTGCCACATGCTGCAGAGCACATCCATTTCCCCAGCACCACGGCAGAGTGTACAGCAAACATGCAGGAGTTCCACAGGGTAGCACGTATGCCTGGCGTGCTAGGGGCCATAGACTGCACCCATGTGTCCATTTGCACACCACCTGGCCCCGATGGGGCGCCGCATATAGGAACAGAAAGGGCTTCTCCAGTGTCAACTGCCAGATGGTGTGTGATGCCACTGGGCGTATAATCAATGTCTGTGCCACACACCCTGGCGGAGCACATGATGCCTTCATATGGCATCAGTCCGCATTGTGCCATCGATTTGAGAGTGGGGACATCCCCACAGGCCATCTAGTGGGTAAGTACGCATGTAGGAAATGCAAACTCGGGTCAAGGGTGGGAATGCCACAGGTGCCATGGTAGTGGCATACAGGGATATGGGCAATATGGACCTGAACATGATACTGATCTCCACTATCTCCACACAGGTGACAGTGGATACCCACTCCGTCCCTGGCTGCTCACACCGTACCGGCGCCCCATGACCCCATCGCAGCAACGCTATAATGAGGCACATGCCGCCACATGCAACATCATTGAGCGGGTGTTTGGGATGCTTAAGGCACGCTTCCGATGCCTAGACACCTCCGGCGGTGCCCTACAGTACAGCCCCTCAAAGGCATGTGGGATATTCCTGGCCTGTTGTATCCTGCACAACATGGCCAAAGACTGTGGGATAGCCCTACAGGTTGAAGAGGGGGACAGCGATGGGGACGCCAGCGATGCCGGTGTTGATGGTGATGAGCAGCCCCCCCTTGGACGGCGGGACCCCCGACTGATCCGGCAGGCCCAGCTGCACCGGGACACCATCATGGAGGAGCATTATGCACGACACAGGTAAGTCAAGGGGCCATGTGCAACCAACACTGTCCTGGCGCAACCCACAGGCACACAGAGTAACACACCAGGGGTGCATGACGGCAAGGGGAGTGGAAGGGACCAGGCACACAAACACACCATCAGGGAGGGCGAACAGTCATATGGACACACACACACACACACACAGGCACAAAGCGTACATGGCAGGTGCACAGCAGAGCAGGAACAGACATGGCAAACACACAGATCCACAGACCACCCACCACCTGTACTGTCCAAGTACGTGTGTCAGATGCTGGGCACCTTGCACCTTGGTGGCTACAGTACAATGCAGGCATCATCATGCACACGCACCTGTGGACAGCAGGTGGGATGGTGTGCAGGTGGTCCGTATGTCGGCATGATGTGCAGGGCACCCACCAGTGCACTGCCCACCATGACGCACAGTGCAGACAGGGCAACACCAGACAGGGCCCGCACTGGGAGACAGGTCAGTCATGTTGCACCATTCCACGGCCACCACGGATGTATGGACGGCCCCGCCGTGACCCAACAGCACTGGCAGGCTGAGCAGGGGCCACATGGGGTGGCACCGATGGACCACCAGGGGTCCCACTGCACGATCGCGACCTTGTCCGCGGTGGGGTCTGTAGTATGCCAAACATACCTGCACCAGGGTGCTTGGGATGCCCACAGCAGAACCCGGTGTCGACAGGCTTGGTGTCGCACGACGCTGGGAATGGGGAGTGGAGAGCATACTGTGTGGGGTGCGTGGTATAGGAGCACCTGCTTGAGTGCCCAATGCAGCCACGACAGCGACCAATGCCTGGGTCTGCCTGTCAATGGCGGCGGTCACATCCATCTGCATATGGACCATCTCTGCATGGTCCAGAGCACAGTCCCTGCTGTGCCACTTCACAGCCACACACAGTGCCTCCACGGATGTTGCAACCCGCCTTTGCTGCTGTACTGATTCCCGCAGCAGGTGGGTGTGCTCTTCAAATGGGTACTCTGCCACAATGGCATCCTGTCTCCCAGGGTATGGAAGGTCCTGATGCTCAACACCCCTTGAGGGTGGACGCTGTTCACCAGGACCAGGAATGGGCATATCAAGAGGCGGTGGGCATGTGCCACCGCTGGACACTGTACCCCAGACCTGGTGGGTGACTGCTGCTGCTGCCCCTCCAACGCCTGTGCCCCAGGGACCACTCGTTCCACTGCTGTGGCCGCAACAGTGCCAGACACCTGCACAGCCACCGGTGCTGCCCCACCGGTGCCGACAGGCACAGCCTGGGACTGTGCCGACATGCTGGCACACACATTGGAACCAGCTAGGCCCAGGGGCACGTGCTGGCCTGCTGTGTGTCCGTCATGGGACACACACATGTCACTGCCCATTGCAGTCCTTGCATCATCAATGGTGCAGGTACGTGCTACAGCCACAGTCACAGCATGCTGGCATGCTTGCATACCAGACTGCTGAGACACAGGCTGTGCAACCCCCACACCCGACTCACCGACACCAGAGTTGGCAGCCTGGCGTGCATGCTGGTGCAGTGCATGCTGGCTGGTGACAGAGGTGGATGGACCCTCCTCCATGTCCAGCAGGTCTTCCTCACTGCCTGGACCCACCACCACCATCCCCTGAAGACAAACAGGATCTGTAACAGAAAGTGAAGACATGTGAGTGCATGTGAACAACCTTCCCCCCCCCAACGCCACCACCATGTCATACCGTGCAGTGATGGGCTTCCACCTGTCTGGAATCCACCTCCTGGTACGCCCTCAATAGCACTCCGCTGCATTGATGCAGCCAGTCGGTCCTCAGCCGGGGTCAGCTCCACCACCGCTGGCTGGCCCCCGCCAGTGCTAGCACGTGCCGCCCTGAGGGCTGCCACCTTCTCCTTCACCCTCCTGTGGTCTGTCCCCATCTTCTTTTTGCATTCCTGCACGGAGCACTGGTGGCTTCCGTGCAGGTTCACTGCCCGAGCTACCCCCTCCCATGCAGCCGCACGGGCCTAAGGGGTGCCCCGCCATCCACTCAGTAGTGCCTCCTCCTCCAGGTAGGCCTGGAAGAGGGCCTCTGTCTCCACCGTGGTGAAGTTGGGCCTCCTCCTCCGCCCACCATCCTCACCCTCACCTTGGCTCTGCTCAGTCATGGCGATCTTTATGGGTGGAAGTGGATACCTGTCACTGTGAAGTCTACAGCGTTATCCCATGACCATTGTCCAGAACATCACACAGCATGCAACCCACCTGTCACCTGCAGTAACCGAATCTGGCCAGCGCAGCCCAATGTCACACATTTATAGCGCAATGCATGCAAATTAGGAGTGGAGCAACTGTAATGAGATGCAAATCGCGCCACTGCGCCTTTGAATGGCTGATCAGATGATTTGCATGTGTCGGCTGAATATCGCGCCGATGCGCTTTGTGCAATACGGTTGAGCCGGCTGAGCCAATGGCGCAGATCTGTGACTGTGTGGTACACTGCATTGCGCATGCCCAGATAGCTTATGCAGGCATCTGCAGTGCTGATGACGTGCTGTGCGCGATCGGCAATTCAGGCCATGGCCACCATTGTGCCAGTGGCGCTACATCACTGGGCACCATATGGCGCTGTGGCACTACTGCGCAATAGTCCACTGTGGCACTGGCACGCAAGTAATTGGTCACGCAGGATGCGTAGATGTCAGATGGTGCTGTGCGTGGCCTTGCATCATAGACCCCTGACCTGGTGTCCGACCTTTGCCCCCTGGCACTGTTTGGCTGCCATGTGTATGGCTCTATTGCGCTGTTTGATGACAGTGCTATGTGAACCGACGGCGCTATACGAACAGCGCGATTGGAACCTATGGTGGTCTATTGCGCAACATTTCCACGTGGGGTTGCCGTGCTGTGGGGCGCCATATTGCCTGCTGTACGACCACAATTATAGCACGCAGAAGAGCTCCCCAATGGAGTCAAGTGGAGGTGGCCAACCTGGTGGCCCTGGTTGAGCCCCACTTTGAGGCACTGTATGGTGATGAGCCCCTCACCATGGCCTGCACCCAGGTGTGGCTGCAGGTGGCCACTGACCTGGGAGGGTCCTGAGGCAGTGCCAGTCTGTGGAGCAGTGCAGGCACAGGTTGTAGTGACCTCCGCGGGAGGAGCCAGGCGATACTGCGATGCCTCAGGTCACGCCACGAGGCGTTGTGCCTAGGCCAGGTGGGTGTACCATCTATGCACCTGTATTCTCCGTGAGAGGTGTGACTATGTTTTGGTGGTGGTGCATGGGGATGGCTCTGCCATGGTTGGCTGTGTCAGTGTGTGCAGGTGTGAGGCGCATGGGTCTGCTAGTGTGGGCAGACACACTCACTGGGAGCAGGGGCAGTCTGCTTTGGGGTACACTGATGTTTTTCTCAACATTTGTCACCCACAGGCCTGGCGGAGAGGATGCAGGCACAGACTGAGGAGGGCCGTGGCAGGGCCCAGGTGGCGGACGGAGGAGGCGTGAGGGGTGGGCCACAGCGGCAGCAGCAGCCACAGCTGCTTGATGAGTGTGAGTATCATTACATCATGGATGCTATTGCATGCTGGAGGGGGTGGGCATGACCACCAGCCATGGACAACACAACCATGCACAATACAGGTGACAGTCATCACTGTCCAGTGTCACTGCATGTCTGTGTGTGCATCACTGGTGGTCCATGCATGCACTGGGCACATGGCTGTGGAACTGGCATCCCACCACATTGCCACGTCACTTGACAGCCTTGTTTGTGCTGTGATGGACATGGGCAGTGTGTGTGTGCAGTGGTGCACATAGCTGGTGCTGCCTGGTTGGGCGTGTCATGTGCACGGTCACTGTGGGTGGGTGCATACCATCACAGGTGTGAGGCACTAGGCTATATGCCTTGCAGGATGGGTGGTGTTCAGGGTTGTGGACAGTCACAGCCATTGACTGTGTTCCCTTTTCCTAGGCCTCAGCATCCTACACAGGATGGACCGTGCCCTCCAGCGGCTGACAAGGGTATCGATCACGACGCATGACATACTCAGGGACATTCAGCGCCATGGGGTCAGGCGACGGCGGAGGAGACAGGGACAGCAACAGGCAGCAGCAGACCAGCCTGCAAGGCGCTAAATGTTCTTCCCCTTCCCACTTCACTCATCCCTCCCACTCTGCCTTCCCTCTCCCAGTTGTTCACCCTACCCTTACCCACCCCTACCTGGTACCCCTACCCCCCCTTGTCTTGTACATATCTGTATATAGTTGTGTTCTTGATCTTGGTGTTGTAATTCTGTTTTCCAATATATATATATTTTGTTATGAATACTGTGGTGGTCTCTGATTTGCTGCTGGCTATGGTTGCTCAGTTGCAGTGGTGTGCATGCCATCTGGGGTGGTATGGTCCTGGGTATGTGTGTGTGTGTGCATGTGTGTGTGTGCATGGGAGGTGTCTCAGTGTGGGAGTGACTTTCAGTCGGTCTTGCCATCTGCTGCCGCCACTGGGGTGCCCAGGGTGGGTCTGGCTTGTATGGTTCTGCTACACAAGGTTGCAGTGTGCCGGGGATGCATGGTGTTTACTGCAGTGACAGTCACTGCACATGGGTGGTGTCTTGGGGTCACGGTGCAGGTGTGCTGTGCAGAAGGGGGGCTGATGTGCACTGTGGTTGTCGAACCCCTGTGTGTGGCAGTCTCAGCCTGACAGTGGTTGTGCTGGGCGTCATGGCCCTGCTGTGCTTTGTTGGCTTGTCCCCATGGGCCAGTGGATCATCCATCCCTCCCCCAGTGATGCTGTGCTTGGGGTGTGCGGGTGTCTTGTTGGTTCTGCAGTGTGTTCCTGTGCCCATGTGTGGCATGGCTGGTGGTGGGCCCCAGCCTGCCTCCCTGGTTGTGCAGTTCCATTGCTCTGCTGGGGTGGGGGGGCTCTGCTTGCGCTATGGCACCTCTGGACTGCTCAGCTGGGCTAGCCTTGTTGCCCTATGGCGCATTCTTTCTGCTCAGCTTCCCCTTCCTGGTTGCGCTATGGCGCAGTTTGTGCGATATTCAGACATTGGCTGCTTGCGCAATTTGTTTTGCTCCATGTTTGAATATCACGTCTGTTGTGCCTATGCGCAATTGACTTGTGCTTGCTCCTGCTGTTGCGCACTTTTTCGACGCAGTTTGAATATCCGGCCCATTGTGTTGTGGCTATCATTTGGTCCAGAGAGGCCCAAACCTTTGGCTCTCTGTTCCCTGCCTAGTTGCCTGAGAAAAGCCCCCTACATGGAGTCTAGGATGTCCCTGATTCTAGTTGAGACTGGCAGATTAAAGTCCTCCATCAGCAGTGCCTCCCCTTTTTCTGGCATTGTGCTGATGGCTTCCCTTAAAGTCTTATCCAGTTCCTCCCCCTGTGCTGGAGGTCTGTATATCACCCCAGTACAAACAATGGCTCTGGCTCTTGTCTCCAGGGTGACCCACAGTACCACCAAACCCTCCTTCCTCCAGTTCCCTTGCATTTCTGTCACTTTGATATCTTCCCTTTCATACAGCACATCCCCTCCTCCCTTCCTCCACATCTTATACTTCCTGAAGTGAGTGTAACCTGGTAAAACCACATCCCAGTTGTGGTTGCCTGTGCATCACGACTCACTAATGGCCACACTATCTAGGTCTGCCTCTGCCATGATGGTCTCTAGGTCTGGAATTTTTTTCCAAGGCTCCTTGCATTTGTGCACATGGTTCTCCATACCTTGTTTCCACTCTCCCTGCAACCCGCCCTCCTTCCCTTGTACCTAACCTCCTAGTCTGTTCTGTTATTTATTTGTTTATTTGTACATATCGGAATTACAATCCTTTGAGTCATGGACTCATTTCCAAGGGCTACTTGTCAGAGAATACAGAGACAATCACAGGGTTACATAGTTCCATTGACAAACACAGACTTACATAATTTCATAGAATACATTGTTACATAATTACAGTGCAAAAAATATGTACAGACAGGTTTGATGTGCTTACGCAACTGAATGAGATAATATGAGATGATGCTTGTGTATCTTGATTTGCTTTTGTGGCTTTCTGACTCTCTATCCATGGGATATACCACCCTGTAGGGGTACGACACAAGGAACACTAGAGGAGGTTCCCCTCCTACAGGTGCCAGGAATGAATGAGTCAGCTAAAGGTAGGTTAGGAAGAAGTCCACGGGGAACAGAGATGATCCAGTGGAGGAGGAGGAGGAGGGGTGGATGATGGGCAATGAAAAAGAATCCTGACAAGTCCAGGATGTAGTGACACTTTATGCTCGATGGGGGAGTGACGTTTGTTGCTCCGTCCATCGAACCACGAGCTTAAAGCCCTACCATTCAATGTGCATATGCAACTGAATGAGATAATATGAGATAATGCTTGTGTAACTTGATTTGCTTTTGTGGCTTTCTGCCTCTCTATCCGTGGGATATACCACCTTGTAGGGGTACGACTCAAGGAACCCTAGAGGAGGGTCCCCCTCCACAGGTGCCGGGAATGAATGAGTCAGCTAAAGGTAGGTTAGGAAGAAGCCCAAAAAGAATACCCAAAGATGTCAAGCTTTGAAGAAGCGAGGATAATGAATTAATTCTGTGAGAAGAAGGACTAACTTCCTGAGGAGAGAGGGGAAAGCTGGGCCACCATCCGCCTCCATCCAACAGCGGAACCTAACTAACTAACGAGAAGAAAGCACTAATTCTAACTAATATTATGACCATTGGCATGGTGGAGAGGAAAAAAACCCTTTGAGGAGGAAACCTCTGGCGATCCAAGGCCTAGGTCGCCTTCCCTCCAGGCTGACGACATTTGATTTGAGGATGTATATCTTTAAAAGAAAGGGTTCGGTATCTAGAGGGATATGAGTAGGGATGATGATGGAATAGGGAAGATCCCTAAAAGAAAACACAGATCAAAGATGAAACATGAGGCTGCGTGCAGATTGAATATGAATACGAGGCAAAATGAATACTGATAGTGATGATCACCACAGGAGGTCAGCAGGTCGATGAGGTAGCATAAGATCTGATAATAGATATGATCGATTGAGTGAGGCAAGGAAGTAGACATTGAGGTCGATAAGGCATGATTATGTGATGTGAAAAATTAGATCCTGTTGTTGTGGTCAATGAGTAGTAGCAGAGTCCATGATGGAATGCTCGTGGGAACGATGAAACTAGATAAACCTTGCTGGACCCAAGGAGGGTATGTTCAAGTAGTCGATGCAAGATAGTAAATCAGGGAACAAGGATGGGAGGGAGTAAATCCATGTATGAGTCAGAGCAGCAAGGGGTATCCAGATATGCTCACAAGGATATTCCAGATGTGCTGATAAGGAGACAAATAATACTGCAGACTGGCTTGATGGAGCAATGCACTTGATTGAGCTATGCAAGTGAGCAGATGCTGAGGTTGAAGAGGCATGCTTGATTATATGATGTAAACAATTAGACCCTGAATGATTAGACCCTGAGGTTGTAGTCAATGAGGTAGTATGGAACTGAATGATAGGAATTTTAGAGTAAGTGATCTAAATAGATAAGCTTTGAGGTAATGCTGAGTGAATGATTGTATTTATGAACTCAATGTGACTGGAGTTATGAACTCTGCACATATAGCAGGATGGCTGTGGTTGACAGGCATTATAGGAGTTATGTTAGGTATGCTCAAAAAAGAAATATCGACAGTAGGCTATGAAGGGATTGAATCTTGAAGAGCTGGTACAGAAATGGAAGAAGAAGAGATGGGAAGGAACATAACAACAACCCAAACGAAGGTATCTTGCTCCATGGTGCGACTCGAACCACACTGTTCCTTGAAAGGAGGCAGACTCTGAGGCCAAGAAGGTGGGACAGGAACCAAAGTGTAGGCAAATCAGAAGGTAAGCACAAGATGGCAATCACGGGGAGACAAATCAGATGATGAATGAAGAGGAGGGAAGCCAGGAGCGAAAAGAATCTATGAAGGTCAGAACTAGAAGAAGCGATAGGCTGAGGAAGGTAACATAAGTGGATGAGGAATGAAGAGGGATTGATACCATGAAATCAGGTACTAGGAGCGAGGCGTTAAAGGACGAAGGACGATAGGGAGGTCAATAGGGTAGCATAGGACCCATCCAGTATGGGAGGAGAACTGCACGGGGGCAAGTCGGAGTAGGCGGTATACGATCCAGGATAGGAGCAGCCAGAAAGAGCAAGGGAACAGCACAGACTTGGCAGCAAGCCATGCTAAGGCATGCCAAGAGGGAGACTGAAAAAGATGAGCAGGTCGAGGCCAGGTAAGATGGAGCTGAGGGGGTGAAGGAGACGAAGGATCACCGAGGAAGGGATCAGCTATGGATGACATGGAGCAATTGGACACCGTGAAGGAGGAAGGCACCTCAAGGGGGCAGGAGGGTGAGCTGGATGAGGTGGCACGTAGGACAGGTTCGATGGAAGGTTAGACGGAGTCAGCCATGGAAGGCCCAAGGATATGAATGGCAGAGCAAATGAATAGATAAATCATGGCATGATGAGATAGAAGCCATGACCGGATTAAATCCTGGACGTCGAAGTTTGTCAAGAAAGCCAAGGAGAGGGAGTAGAATGAGGGCACTCTGAAGCAGGAGTAGGTGATGGGGAAAGTGAGGTAGGAAAGATGAAGCACAGAGTCAAAGGAATTGGATGAGCACGGGATGACCAAGCTGATTGGCTGCAGAAGGAACAAGAGCCAGATAAAACACTGGAGATATACAAATTATCAAACCTAGCAAAGATAAGGGTGAGGAGAAACATGGTCAAAAAAGGTCCGAATACTACAAGGAATAGACAGGGGGAAGCATATGTACCCGCCGAAGCAGGTGAAGTCAAGCAGAACTGCAGGGCAGATCCCTAGAGCGGGGGGGGGGGAGATAAGGGGAAACATTATAAAGCACTAATATATGCAGAAGGCAACAATCAGCATGTGGAGCAGTCAACTAAGTGAGAGACCAGAAACTAGGAAGGGTTAGACTTGCAGTGCAGAATTAGAAAGATTCCCAAGGGAGGCTAATACCGAGGGCAACGCAAGAGGATGCAGCCAGCAGCATTCATGGTCTAGCATTGCAGGATGATAAGGAAGCCAAAGGTGAAGGAAAGAGGGGCAACATCCAAAAGCAGGCAAGCTGCGTGACTGGAAGGACCAGAGAGGCAGCCGCGGTGGGAGACCCCAATGATTCAGAACCATTCGGTCCAGGAGTAGGCGTGCAGGCGCGCTGGGGGATTGCAAAGCCGTGCAGTGGCCGGAGGAGCCGGGACTGCAGCCACCACCAATTGAGGTGGCATGAAACCTGAATCAAGGAGCAGAAGATCAAATGAGAGGTACGCCCGATTGAGCAAAGAGAGGAATCAGACACTGAGGCAGAAAAGGCAGGTACATGCAATGACAACGAGTAGAACCGAAAGTGCGGGCAATGTGAGATCATAGGATTCAACAGAGTGATGTAAGGAAGGAGGCTCCTCAAAAAGATATAAACTCTGAGGCCAAGAAGGCACATCCGGGATCAAAGGGTAGGCGAACTAGAGGGGTGACATGATAGGTAGGGCAATGAGACCAATTAGACTCCTCGACAGAAGGTAGATCCAGAAATGAATAGAGCGATGTGATGAAGTAGGCCCATCAAAATGAGGCAGAGTCAGAAATGAATGGAAGGAAACCTGAATGATGGTAGAGAGCCACCAGCCAACCCATAGTAAAGAGCGATGGACAGGAAGGCATGGCCCTGAGCGCAGAGAGAATCAAATTGAAGGAGCAGGGAAGCAGTGGACGATGGACGAAGACAAGTGGCACCATGAGTGAACTGAATTCGATGGTCAGTACAAGAAAAGGCAGCCGGCATGAGATAAGGAGTCTGGAACCTGAGTTATGAGGCAGGAGAGCTACAGGTCGCTGAGCAAAACAGACGATGGATGATGAGGAGCGACGCTGTGAGTGGATCGAATCCGGATGGCCGAGCAGGGACGGCATGGATGAGGAAACAAAGAATGAATTCAAGAACCAGAATACAGGGCAGCAGGAGGGCCGAGGTTCGAGAAGGTGGCATAGGAACCATGATAGGCAAACCCAAAAGAAATAAGGAATGTAGACTGAGCAAGGAAGGAAACCTAGACGGCCATTGGGGAAGGAGAATGGCAGGAGGGTGAGTCGGATGAATGCCAAACAAAAGAAAAAAGAACGAGAGCAGGCCAGGAGGGGATCAAATCCAAGATGGCCGGCACGGGGGAGCATATCAGGATGTTGAAGCAGAGGAGGATGCCAAATCAAGGTGACAAATGCCCTGAGGATAGTCGGAGGTGAGGCAGGATGTGAGAATAATGAAGCCATAGCAATCGCCATAGCAGGAGATCAGGAGGCTAACCGCATAGTAGTAACTGCAATGAAACATGGAGCCAATGCTCTGAAAACAGGTGGAGCAAAGCAGTGCAATGACGCTGCAAGTAGAAGGTGAGCAGGAATGAACAGCACAGCTAGGGTCAGAGTAAATCTGCGTCAGGTGAAAAGAAGTAAGTCTGCAATATGGAGCAGCTATGGGTGAGCTGAAACACACAGATAAGGATTGTAGGCACATTGCAACAGTTCGATTGAGGTGAGCAACAGTGGGAAAAAACACAAGCACAGGGTACAATAGTAAGCGGAGTAAACAATAGCAGAGGCTGCAGTTGTAGGTAACCGAAAGCAGAAGCATGAGATGCTCTGAAAACAAGTGTAGCAAGGCAGTGCAATGAAGCAGCAAGGAGAAGGAGAGCATGAAGGAGCATCATGACTAGGGTTAGAGGAAACCTGGCACAGGTGAAAAGAAGTAAATATATACAACATGGAGCAGCTATGGGGGAGCTGAAACACGCAGATAATAATTTACAACAGTTTGAGTGAGGCGAGCAATGAGAGGTATGATAGGGTAATGATAGAAGCAGACAGGTCAGCCAAGGAATACAGATTGAGAGATGGACACAGAGGATTATAGAGTGCAGGCTAGATGGAGTCCGCTGAGGTACACCGATTGGTTAGCCGATGCAGACCGAGTGAGCGAACTGCATGAGGTGGTAGGCAATGGGAAACTCTAAAATAAATGTACGGGTAGGGCATATGAGAGGGCCCAAACTGAGGTTTAAAAGGTACCAAGGTGCACAGGAGAATCATAAGAGCTCAGAAAAAGATTTTTTTTTTTTTTTTAAATTTGTATAACATGTCAAATACAAAGTCCCCGCAGAAACACTGAAATGCTGTCCAGGAGGAACCCAGTAAAGACAAATCAAAAGGTGAAGACAATGTCCCAGTGGAAACAGAAAAGCACTGCCGAATAGAAATGGAGTCAGGGATTGCGAACAGCAGTAGTAGCCGCTGGTCAGAAGAGAACATACAGAAGAAACGCCACGACAGGAATACTGGTAGGCATAACTGGGAAAGATTGTCAGGCACTGGCAGTGCTACAGACCATCTGTTAGCTATATCCTGAAAAGAACAGGTATTTTTAGCTGGTATCAGGCAGCAGCTCAGCCCTGAAATTCATAGTGCTGATAAGTGCCACTAACAGGGAAGCAAAGGAAAAGGGGGACTTATCAGCTACACTGAAGCAATGGAACAGGACCACCTCAGCTACGGAAACTAGAGCAACACAAGGAGGAATGGCAATGCTCTGGCTTTATGCGCTAGAGACAACATGAAGTCCCATCTGGGAGAACAGGAGGAATAAGCAGATGTGCGATGCAAAAGAGGAGCCCACCAGAAGGGAGGGAGGGAGGGCAGGCGGCGAATGCAGGATACGCTGAGCAAATAGGCAGGCGGCAAGCTTAGAGCAGAAGAGAAGCCAGGAGGGTGGAGCAGAGCCACCGATGGAGAGTGATGAAAAGGGAAGCCAGGAAGATGGAACAAGCAGGCAGAATGAGGGCAGGTGTGGGGGGGGGGTCCTAAGATCCATCGGAGGTTGAATGAAGGTGAGGAAGGTGGTAGATAGATGGCTGATGTACACTCGGAAGCACCAGGGAGTACACAGAGCCATGGCATGGAAACTTGTAGAACCGAGTTACGGATTCCCCCATGGCAGCCAGCGAGAGGCCAGAGTCACAGAGCCCAGAACCTCCCCTACTTCAGCGTTGCAGCACTGGAGCATGCATCACAGAAAAGCAGTTCCAGCAGAGGGGCTAAGCCGGGCGGGTCACAGCAAACTCAGAAGTGTGGCAGAGAGTAGGAATACAAACCAAACGTGACGTGGAACGAGGGTGTATGGGGGAGAATAGCGAGCAGGCAAGGGGGAGCAGCTGGAGGCCACATTAGGACAGAAAAGGGGCAGGAAACGATGTAGGTGGACAACATAGCCTCCGGCTGCAGAACAAAAATGAATCCTGGCAAGCCCAGGATGTAGTGACGCTTTATGCTCGATGGGGGAGTGATGTTTGTTGCTCCGCCCATTGAACCACGAGCTTAAAGCCCTCCCATTGTAATGACAGTGTACTTTTACATGAGTTAATGTCATTGGCATATATAAAGTGGTAGCTAGGCAAGTAGTGCGAGAAATGTAAGTGGAGAACTTGAGTGATGTAGAAATCAGCAGTCCAGAGGACATTGTCAAGTAGGTTGTGCACTGGCAGTTGTGCCCACAAACAGAAGGGCCAGTATCGGATGGGAATCAAGAATGGTTAGGCACACCTACAGCAGCAAGTGGCTAATAAGTGGTTCCTGAGAGCAATTTTGAAGGGGCCAATCTTAGGGAGGTTGGTGATAGTGGCAGGGAGGGTGCTGAACCAGGATGGAGCCCTGTAGCAAAAGGACTACTGTGCAAGTGAGGTCCTGGCTCTAGGTACCAGGAGGGTGGCCTTACAGGCACGGTGGGTGGAAACAGCAGGGGTGGCACACTGGAGGGAGGAGGTCTCCCCGGGGGGGAGAGACTAAGGAGTATTTTTTGGTCAGCAGACATGACTGGTAGGGGAGCCTCTCCTCAAAGTTAAGTACGTTGTCAATGGAGTATAGTGAGCAGGTGTGTGTGCATCTACCAGCACTGGTCAGAAGCCTGCAGGTCTTGTGATGGACAATTGGATTTTATTAAGTGCAGTATTGTGTGCGGCTGCATAGATTGGAACACCATAGTCCACAAGGGACAGAACTGAGGAGGTGACAGCCACCCGGAGCGCCTCGGGGGGTAGGCAATCCCTGTGGCGGTATAGTAGGCCAATCCATGAGTTTGTGGTGGAACAGAGGGTGCAAATGTGGGAGTGGAAGGTAAGGGCTGGATCAAAGGTAATGCCCAGATATTTATGAGAGGACACTTGTTCAAGGGGGTGCTGAGTGCTGGGAAGTATCTGGAAGGGGGAGTTTCTGGCCTTGTTTTGGTGATGGGTGAAAAGCATAGCATTTGTTTTGTTTTTAGATTAATGACCAACCTGTGGTCTATGAACCGTTGCTCCCTCTGGTTGAAAGAGAGCTGGAGAGAGACCTGAAGGGAGGCAGGGTTTGGGTGCAAAGCAAATAGGACTGCATCGTCTGCACAGAGAAGTACCTTACCAGCACAGGAGCTGGGTAGCACGTTAAGGTAGAGGCTGAAGATAAGAGGGCCCTGAATGGAGCCCTGGGGGACCCCAGAGCAAACAGGCCGGGTGTTGGACAGGATGCTGTGGAATTTTACGCACTGGGACCTGGAGGACAGGTAGCTGTTAAACTAGGAGAGGGGGCCTGGGGTGAGATCAAGTTGGAGGAGGGAGTCAAGCAAGAGGGGATGGAGGACCGTGTCAAAGGCCTTGGAGAGGGTTGATGAAAACAGCTCCAGCAAGGTTGCCAGAGTCTAAGGCGAGTGCCGGAAATTGGAGAACTCCAGGAGAGCAGTGGTGGTGCTGTGGTCTGAGTGGAATCCATGCTGCTCCCTGCACATAATGTTGTGTTTGGTCAGGTATTCTGTGAGCTGATCTGCCACTATTTTTTCCAACGCTTTTGAGAGTGGGTGGAGGATAGAGATCGGCCTGTAGTTACTGGGGGAGGAGCAGTCTCCACTTTTGAGTAAGGGTGTGATGACTGCTGTCTTCCAGACAAGGGGGAACTGACCCAGACACTGAGCGATTGAGCAAGTCAGTGAGTGGGGCAAGTACTGTATCCAGTACCTGGCAAAGGAGCCTGGTGTCCAATTGGTTGTTGCAGGGACTGGTGCCATTGTGGGCTTTAGTTAGATATGGACTGGCTTCTTGTGGGGATATAGTGCGGAGCTAGAAAGGTGGACAGTGGAGCATGGGAGGCTGTGAGGGGGGACTGGGTCAAAGAAGTTGCTGGGGAGGACTGAGTTGAGGTCAGAGAAAGCAGTGTTTAGGCAGTCCATGATGCTGTCTGAGGTGATGGAGCCATGACGGTGAGTTAGGATGGAGGGGGGGAGTGCAACTTCCCATTCAGTTATTTTATATTATCCCAGAACTTCTGGGCTGTGCCCCAGGAGGAGGAGGCAAGGGTGGCTTGGTAATATTCAGCCTCGGACTTGCGAATGTCCCAGGTACACTTATTGCACTCTGTGTTATATTCTTGTCTATCTGCTGGCTTATCAGATTCAACAGCTCTGTACCATAGGTTGTCCCTTAGTCTCAGTTGCCGAATGAGAGATGGGGTAACTCATGGTGCATTTTATTTCTTGGTATGGGTCTGGGAGAGGGGTGCGAAAATGTCACAGGCCTTGTTAAAGGAGCAAGTGAAGAAGTCAAGCGCCAGGTCAATATCTGGAGTGAGGTTGATGGGGGACCAATCCAGTTGGGTGAGATACAGTATGAGTTTTTCAAGGCTACTGGGGTGAAGGCACTGGCAGAGGACTATCCTGGGCACTGGTTTGTGAGTGAGAGCAGACCATGTGAAAAGAACTGGGGAATGGCCACTAAGAGAGTTTGGGAGGACATTGATATCCAGGACTTTATGGGGGTGATTGGTTAGAATAATGTCCAAAAGGGTATTGATCCCATTAGAGGGGTTACACCTGGTTGGATGAGAGACTAGTTGGGACATATCGAGAGCAGTGAAGGTATCTCTGGTTTGGGATGCTGAACTGGCAAGCCAGTTGATGGTGAGATCCCCCAGAAAGATCTGCTCAGACTTATGTGGCAGGTTAGCGAGGTAGTCAGAGAGCGAGAGAATAGCTGGGGTTTGGTTCCATGGGGGAACATAGGCAACAGTGAGGATAAGCAGGGCCCTAGAGGGGTCTGGGGTGATTTTGAGGGAAATGGCTTGTGCCTCATGGTCCAGCTTTGGCACTGGGAGGGCATGACCCAGCAGGGTGTCACGCATATAGAAAGCACACCCACCCCCATGCTTGCCCATTCAGTCCTCCCTGAAAAGAGTGTACCCGGGGAAGGTGATAAAGGAGTCTGGGGTCGATTTTGAAAGCCAGGTTTTCACAAGAGCTAGGATATTGTGTTGGTGCTGTATGATCCAGCACTGGAGGGCTGCCAATTTTTTCAGGAGGCTGCAGGTATTCATCGAAGCAATGCGTAAGCCAGATGCAGGTGGTGACTGAGCTTGGCTTGAGGACACTGGGCCAGGGTTTCGGTTAATATCCCCAGATAGCATGAGGAGCAGGGAGATTACCCTTATCAGGGCAAGATGGCATCTAGTACCTTTTGCGGTGTAAGAGGACGTGAACCTTGCAGCAAGGGAGCAAGGGATTGGCAGGGTGCGAAGCATAGGAATGGCGAAGAAGAGAGGAGGCCAGGGGGAGTTAGGAAGGGAAGAGGGTGGGGGAATGTCTGTTGGTGGGGGTGTGGGGGCAGTGGATGCGACCAGGGTGGGGGGTGGGCGTGGGTGAGGTGGAGTGATGTGGTGCACAGAGGTGTCACTGGGAGGAGGGGATGGATGACCAAGGTGAGGGATGGCAAGCACCAGTAGGATCTGTGTGGTCAGGCTGTATGGGTGAGCAAGGATTCCCATGTTGCGTGGTGTGGGGATGGCTTTGACTTGGTATAAGACTAACAAGTAGCCAACCAGAAATGAGTCAGCCACAATGGTGCAGTGGGAGGGCTGTGGAGTTTGGCACTGAAGATACCAGGTTTGAAACCCATGCGGGGTGATGCCTGAAAGCCTAGTCTATATACCTGGGAGGCTGCAAGAGAACCGCTAGGGAGGTGGTCCAGAGGCTAGAAAAGAGAGGTGCAACAGTGACTCCTAGTGGCCACATGGAGGAGGGGTGAGGAGGATTATAAGGATAGCTGGTTTGGGAAAGGGCTAGGTGAGACAAGAAATGAGGAACGATCAAGGGGAGTGGAGTAGTAAGCCAAGTAGAATGTCAGGTAGAGAAGTAGAGTACAACGGGGAATTAGAGAGTCTTGTCTGTTAGGAGTACTTAGGGGTGAAGCCCCTCTAGTGGGCAGTCAGCATAAGCTGAAAGTGGGGACTTAGTTATTAGAACAACAGGAAGTCATGTGACAGGGGTGGTCCTGAAATTGAGGGCCAGGCTTGGGCAGGAGGGAGGTTGGGGCGGGGCAGTCGATGCGTAGCATCAACTGGCTAACACCCCTCACAGAGTTCAGCTACAGGAGGAGAGTAATTACCTTTAGGGCTCTGGCGGACCTTGCTACCCCTGCTGTGAGCAGACTTCCCTGACTTTGTGCTACTGTGGGCTGGGGTCCCATCCCTCTTATCCTCTACTTCACTGTTGTTCCCATTTTCCTGCTCCCTGGGGGAATACATCTCCCCTTGGGCCTTTCCTTCCTACTGCTTTAGTCTATGGAGAGGGCAGTTTATGCCTCCTTTTTTCTTTCTGTCACCCCCTCAGTTAGTTTAAATGCACATCAAGGTAACATTTAAACATGCCACTGAGGACTGCAGTTCCCTTCCCAGATGTATGCTGGCCATCACCTCCGTATAGATCCATATCCCTCCAGGTTGGTCCCAAGTCCCCAATGTAGCCAAATCCCTCTTCCCTGAACTATTCCTTCAATCATGAGTGGAAACTTCTGGTGCAGAGTACCCTATCCTCCCCTCAGTCATAGACAAGGAACACCTCGATGAAAGCCACCATGTGTGCTACTTGCCTTAGACCCCTCCCCAGTTTCCTGAACTCTCCCTACAAAATCTAAGCCCTATCCCTTGATACTGTAGATCTTTAGTCTCTAGGTGAACAATGATAACCAGATCCCATCCCTCATCCTACCAGCCTATCTATCCACAGGATCCACTTCCCATCCCTCTAAGCTGAGGCACCAGGTAGACACCTTACTTCCCTGTCTCCACCACTTTCTGTTGCCAAATCTACCTCCCAGTAGTTGAGTTCCCCACCAAAAGCTGCTTCATCGAGTCCACCACCAAAAACATCTTCCTCCTTTGATGGGGTCCTCTAGCTCCCACCTTCTGGCCTCCCCATGGAGGATCCTCACTTCCTTCCTTGCCACAGCTATGGGTGCCTTGACCAGCAGTCCCATCCTGCCAGAACAACAAAGGAATTTCATAGTGGCATTGGCTAAGGAATGTGCCCTTGACTTGCCACCTCCATCCTGCTGGAGCACACTACAGTCTTGCCAACCCTCCTTCTCCTAGGCAACCTCTGGAGCAATGGTGGAAGACTTGATGGCCCCTGGGTAGGAAAGAGGTCATCTGGATTCTAGCCAGCTTGATCCAGAGACCAGTGAACACCTCCCTCAGCTCAGAGAGGTGTGTGCAGATGGGTCAGCACCTCAGTCTCCAGAAAGTCTCCTGGAAAACTGCAGTTTCACACCCACTGCATTGTACCAGTCCCGTAACTGACTTTATGTTTCACTATCTACTAGTACCGACTGCGCTTTTCTCTTATTGCCCCTTCCTGTTGTTTGGTCTTTTCCTTCCTACACCTTCTAGCTGTAGTCACCTTATCACCCTACGGTAGATAGGATGATTTTTGCTTTACCCATTTTTTCCTTGCTTCTCCTTACTCTTTTTGGTATATAACCTCCTGTACCTCTCTGCCTCCTTACTACTTAAGCTTCCCCTTTTCTGCCCTTGAACTGCTTCCATAGTCCTACCTTAGATAGGGTGTTTCCGCTATTTCCAACAACAGGCACTAACTGCTTGTTACTTCAGTATAGGTACTGCTTACCCATCATCCAGTAACTTCCTGAACTAGCAACAGCAAGTATGCAGGTACCGAACCTTACCTTACTAGATGAGTAGATCCCTCTGCATGTCTGCTGTTGACTGTAGAAGCCTAAGATGCCAGTCACTTCACCTGTTCCACTCCCACTCTGTTCCACTTGTGCTGGGACACAAGCGTGATGGGACAAGCTGGTCAAGGGAGTCTTTTATAGTGTTCTTGTTAGAAGGCACTAAGCCTGTGGCAGCTCCACCCCCCAATTATACACCTGATTCACAGAGGTTTTTGAATCTACTCAGCCCCAAACTGTTTCAGAACCCAGTGAAATCACTCGAGCTGAAGAGTACAATGAAGCAGAACTAAGTGGCATAAGATAAGCTGAAGGCTACAGTGAAATGTAACCCTGTGAATTCAGCTCAGCTGATGTCATTGGGTTTCACTTAGCTACAGTCTTCTGCTTGACTGATGGCATTGTGTTCCATAACTGCATAGTAATAAAAAAATGAACATTGGGCAGGAAAAGGCTATAAGTAAGGAGGAACGACAGGCACTACATGAACACAAACAGCTAAAGGGGCAATATTCAAACCCACTGATAAGGGTTCTAATGTGGTTGCCATACCTGAGGAAAAGTATTAGGACTGAGTACTAACTCTTCTGAATGACCCCAAAAACTATCACAGATTGCAGTGTGACCCCACAAAATTGTTTAAGAAAACAACATGTGAGCATGCTGGAATGGAGGAGGGGTAATGCTCGGGTCAAAGAAGATGAATTTGATTTCTTATGAGTTCCATCTCCCACGATACCTATGTTCTATGTGCCACCCAAAGTAATAAGTACCTTAGCAAACTCCCTGAATGTCCCATAGTGTCTGGTACAAGCTCACTTATGGGCAACTTGTGCAAGTTCTTTGACTTCTACCTAAAAGACTGCGTGGAGAGTCTCAGGATCTCACTTGTGGGACACTATGGACAACCTGTCCAAATTTTTATTTTTTTTTTCAAATCTTTTTGTTGTATGTAGGCAAGTAAAAAGAAAAAACAAAACAGTTACAGCCATGTACGTTTTTGTGACTTGGTGTGGGAACCCTCTAACATCTGATTATGCATTGATGTTGAATCTCTGTACATGACAGTTCGCCATCAGGACAATGTACCAGCTGGTGTGAACATTTCTTAAGACTCCATCCTGACAGTGACAAGTATCCAATTAAGCAATAGGGTGCGACAGAGTGTGGTATATCATGGGATATCGTCACGACTCGGGTGGTTGCGCCCAGGTCGCAGGTCGAGTGCGTCCAACCGTCCAAGAAGTGACGATATCCCATGATATACCACACCCTGGAGTGACTTATTGCTATTATGAACTGGGTTTAAAGTTTTAAAAATAAAAAAGTAAAATAAAGAGGTTTTAAAACATTTTAAAATGAGTTTTGGGTGGTGTAGGGTCACATTTTGATAAAATAGTTCTTAAGACAGTAGGTGGCGCTATTATACTGGTAGTTGATAGAGGTGGGGCTGTTGTGTCCATGTGAACTCATGTCTCGCTCTATATCGCATCCAGAAGTGAATTGTTTCTGTTCCTTTGTTGTGGCGTGTAAGGGATTTGTGGAGCTTACTGTTTTTTTAAATGAGTAAAAAGCTGCATAGTGAAATGGGGCACCGATGCCACGAGTCAGCATGGAGAAATCAGTTTACAGGAATGCGGCTGGGGTGAGAGAATGACTACTAGTGGTAAGGAACAGCATGGGGGAGGGCTGTGCAGTCGTCTGAACAGGTAGCGCTGTTAATCTTTGGCCGTGGGTAGTTGTTACTCTAGTCTTGCTTTGAAGAAAAAAAAGAAAAGACGCCTGTTGCTGACACTCACGTGCTGCTGCTATCGAAACTGCTAGTCTGGAGTTACCGACCACAAGTTCAGGGCAGCTACGCCTTGTGATTGGATTGGTTCGTTGTTTTTTCTTATTTTACATTGAAATCTGTGTTTTAGTGTATAGAAGGGCATGTTCTGTGTGGGAACAGTTTTGTGAAGCGTGGTGAGGGATCTGTGGAATGCTATTGATGGAGGAATGTTTTGTGGGTGAGGAGGCTGGTGATCAGAAGTTTTCTGAAGCCGTGATGATGTAGCCCGATATCATCGCGGCTTCAAAAATCTCTCAGCCAATCAGCTTCCCGTATTTACGATCCCCAGTTCATAACTGATTTTATCACACAGGGACAAAAGTTTGTCCTCAGCAATAACTAGTTTGAGTTTGACCAGCAACGGTGCAGCTATCCTTTACTATATTGCTTACATCATAAGACCCCTGAAACAAAGACGGCAGAACATGTCAGAAACATTCAAAAAAATTGAATAACACCAACTTGTAGGACTACTTTTGCACAACATTATGGTAATGACCTTTCTCACATAAACTTTATAGCTCTCCAGTGGGTCAAAACTGGCTACAGGGATAGTGACAGACTCACTAGACTGTTGTAGAGATAGAACCAATGGATTTTTCCCCTAAACTCACTGGAACCAATCGATCTCAATACTGATTAAAACTTAAAACCCTTCCACTGATAATCCTGTTAATATGTGTGCATGCATATAAATTATGATGATTTTTTGAATTTCTAAAAATGTCCCTTTTATTTATCACAATTGATTGAATAAATCATTATAATGTATAGTGGAGTGTTGTTCTGTATAGAATTCCATCCCTTTCAAAATGTTGTTCTACTACAGTTCCAAGGTCATGGAATGCTGTTCTACCCTACTGTGGTTGAACAGCATTCTAGAACCTCTAGAGACTGCATGACTCAGTTTCATTTTGAAAGCAAAATAACTCATAAAACACATTTTTCACACAGTACTATACATTATAAAAAACATAGGATGAGCAACTCTATGTAGAACCAGTGTGTTTTGCCACCTCAGGTTCTGATTCCCATAGACCTCTCGAGCTTCGCTCTCGAGGTCAGAGGGAATCAGAATCCCTCTGTGGCAGAACACACTGGTTCTGCATAGTTACCCATCCAGTATTCTCTATCTTATTACTGTTGTAACCTCCTCTTGCTCTACAGCTATACACTACACCCTCTTTTCTCTCTTTGGACCCCTTTCTCTCTTTTTTATTGTTTTCATTTTACAACTGCTCCATTCCATTAGTTCTGTCTTGTTTGTTTTAGTTTTTTCTTTCTTTTTAATTCTAGTTCCAGATGGCCATTGCAGGCCAGCAGATTCCCCCTCATGCCAATAGGGGTATCACATAGTCAGTGGTGAGAATGCAACTGCATGAATACCCTGTTCTCTCTCTAGTACATTTTCTATCTCTTTGCAGCCTCTCTTACCTGCATCTACTGGGAGCTCCTAGAAATAAAGTTATTCTATATGTAATAAATTCAAATGTTGAGCTCCAGCACTTCTTATTGCAGGACAGTTCATTTTTAAGTGTCTCCAAGACTGCCTTAAGGACAATACACAGTTTCATTAATTCAGACCTTTTTTGTTACATATTACTTATACCTGCATTTGTTTCTTAAATTTTTTGTATTTGTGTTTATTGTATATGTTCTATCTCTAGTGTATGAAATTTGTATGTATAACACAGTATAATACTTGGTCTGCACTTTTTCCACCATTAATGTTCTCAAGTCCCTCCAGAACTACTTGCTACATTTAAATGCTGGTCTGTAACAGTTTTTGGTCACATGTCCTACTAGCTACTATAAATTGAAGGGTCTCTACCCATTACTGCATCCCCTGAAGAAGCTTTACCAAGTGAAGCACTGGGGTAGTTGGACAAGTCATTTGTTCCTAGTGTCAGCACTATGACTGTCCTGCACTTCGTTGAGCACAGTGAAGTGTTTAAGCAGCCAATACTTTTGGATAATGCATTTATTCTGAGTTGGCCACAATGTTTTTTGTCATGAGTGCAGTGTCTGCTTGCTGTTGTTAATAGATCATATCAGGCAGATTCTGTTGACATGCAAGCTGACATTTTCTGTCACTACAAATTCCAGAATGCCCTGCAGCTGACATCAGAGAAGGGCTGCAGCAGTGGGTGATTTAATAACCTGCAGCGCATGTTAGAGTTTTTGTAGGCTCTGAGCCACTGTAGTTATCAAAGGAGGAGGCTAAGGTGGTAAGGGAGAAAACACAGCTTTCAAGAAGTACAAGAAGACCCAAACAAAAGTGGACAGGAAAGTACATCTAGATAAATAAAGAGAGGCAGGAAGGAGGGTAATGACAGCAAAGGCTGAATCCCCCAGAGGGTCAAAAATGGGGATAAGACTTTCTTCAGGTATGTGAATGAAAAGAAGAAGGCAAAGGGTGGTATACTGAGGATCAGGAGATGGGGGAGGGGGAATGTGCAGATAGAGGAAGACCATGAAAAAGCTAAAATTTTAATTAAATATTTCTGTACGATCTTTACAGTTGGTGGGGTAGACCAAAATGTATCAGAAGGCACTGGAGGGAGGAGTGGACACAAGTCCATTTTTGGAAGAGAGCGTCCGAAGAAGATTGGAAGCCCTAAAGGAAAACAAGGTGATGGGGTCAGATGGGATTCACCCAAGGGTACTTAAGGAACTGAGTATGGTGCTAGCTGCCCCTCTGACAACACTATTCAGCACCTCATAAGAGATGGGGGGGGGGGTTTCCAGAGGACTGGAGGAGGGCTGATATGGTCTCTCCACAGAAGAGCGGAACCAGAGAGAAGGCTAGCTATTACAAACTAATCAGTCTCACATCAGTGGTGGGGAAATTAATGGAGTCCCTACTGAAGGAGAGACTGATGGACTACCTGGAGGTAAGTGACCTGCAGGACACCCGGCAGCATGGCTTCATTGGGGGGAGATTATATCAAACAGATCTTATAGATTTCTTAGATGGGGTAACAGGGAGGTGGATCAGAGGAGAGCAGCGGATGTGGCCTGTCTAGACTTCAGTAAGGCCTTTAACACTGTATTGCACAGGAGGCTGATAAAGAAACTTAGCACCCTGGGGTTGGGGGAGAAGATAGCAAGCTGGGTATCTAACTGGTTGAAAGATAAAGGTAGGGGTGGTGGTAAACAACAGTCACTCTGAGGAGGAGAGAGTGACCAGTGGAGTACCACATGGATCGGTATTGGGCCCTGTCCTCATCAATGTCTTCATAAGTGATATTGCTGAGGAACTGGGGGGGGGGGAGGTGTGTCTCTTTACGGATGCCACAAAAATCTGCAACAAGGTGGACACCCAGCAGATGTGTTGCTACCATGAGATATTATCTGGGGCCTGAGCCCAAAACAATAGGCCAGGGTTTTGGGGGCCACTTAGGACCCATAAGCTGTAGAAACTTTAGTGTTCTGTGCTGCAAAATAACACATTGCTGTTACTTCTCCCCCTTCCTACTTCTCTTCTCCTGTGCTGTGTCCTCTTTTTGTTCCCTCGTCAAGCTTTTATTTTAGTTTTTACAGAATACTGAGCTGCACCCTGCTCACAGCAAGGCACTGAGGCAGAGATTGAGGTTTACTGGGTCACCATGGCTTACAGGCTGTCTCCCCTGAAACCTCCAACGGTTAATACAAAATAAATAATTTTTCATTTTTTTTATAATACTGAGCTGCATGTTGCCTTTGCCCCCAGCGATGCTCAGACTGAGATGAAGCAAGGTTCATTGGCTAGTGAGTCTATGTGGCTCAATCACAGGCTGCTTCTCCTAAAACCACTTAATATTGATACAAAAAATTTGTTTTAATATTTTTATAGAATATTTTTTCTTCAACTGCACTTTTGTCTCTTCCACTACCACTAGCACTAAAGGATGCAGCAGTTACAGTTCACTGTCCTTGGCCCATGGCTGCCTTTTGAAACTAGTCTACCACACTATTCTTCTGCCCCATCCAGTCCACCTTTTATGCTGTCTCTAAGATCACATAAGTTAATTTGCCTTTTTTCTACTTCTAGACAATTAAAAGCCCAGACAAATGGAAATTATTGATATTCCAAAAAAATAAAAGTTTTAAACCCTCTGCCTCAAGTTTCTTTCTCCTGTATGTCTGTGCTTTCACTCTCCCTCTCACACACACTGATTAAGCAGTAATGTGGTCACCTCAAGCCCCCTATATCCCCAGTCGCATGCACACTCACCAGCCACTCAGATAGCTGTATGCCATGTAATGCACATGCCAGTTGCTATCTGTTCCCACCTGGCTGCATTCTTCTGCGCACTTCTTATGACAATACTATGTAGTCCATACTGCTTTATAGTCATGTGACTATAATAAGCAGCATGAACTACAAACTTATCCCACATGTGTGTGATGTGGGGTGAGAACTTCATGGGATAGGGTTACCACCTGTCCCTATTTTCGCAGGACAGTCCTGATTTGAACAGTTGTGTCCTGTGAAAATACATGAAAAATACTACTTGTCCTGACATTATAGTAGAAAAAAATATTTTCAGACTTTCCTCTAAATGCTGTAAAAACTATATTACCTTAACTAAAACACCTTAAAATGATAAGAAACACTAGGAACACCTAAAAAAACTGCAACACTTAGTCTTCAGTTTGATTATTTAGAGAAAAAAAGTTTATTGCATTGGCTGAGGTTAAATATTGTCCTACGAAAAATCATGTTTCAGTAAGAAATGTCCCACTTTGGGCTTCTTAAAAGGTGGTAACCCTATCATGGGAGCCACCAGGTATCATCTGCTAGGGTGAAGAAACATAGAACCAAGCAGCAAATAACATTAATCACACATGTTTTTATTTAAGTTGAACAAGCCACTCTAATGAAATGCTTTCTCTGTTATCTGGCTACAGCTTTACCTGTACCCCCAGAACAATCAGAGCCTTCCAACTAGACCAGCATCGCAGATTACAGTTACATTTTTTTGGAGGCAGACAGTTGTGCAACAGCACTGTCACAGATGGGAAGAAAAGAATTAACAGAAACATAGAAACATAGAATTTGACGGCAGATAAGGACCGCTTGACCCACCCAGTCTGCCCATTTCCCTACCTAATGGATAAGCTGCAGATCCTAGTTAACCAGCAGCCTACTTCTTCCTACCCCCAACCCCTAGAATTGCCTTATGACTGTCCCATGCATGCTTGAATTCTACCACTGTTTTTGACTCCACAACCTCCTCCTCCGGAAGGCCATTCCATGCATCCACAACCCTCTCTGTGAAAAAATACTTCCTTAAATTACCTCTGAGCCACCCCCTCTATCTTCAAATTGTGCCCCCTTGTTCTTGCACACCTCTTTTTTTGAAAGATGCTACCCTCTTGGACTTTGTTGATTCCCTTGAGGTACTTGAAAGTTTCTATCATGTCCCCCCTATCCCTCCTTTCCTCGAGGCTATACATATTAAGCTCCTTAAGTCTCTCTTCATATGTCTTCCAGTGCAGACCTTGCACCATTTTAGTTGCCCTTCTTTGGACAGCTTCCATCCTGTCTATGTCTTTGCGGAGATTGGGTCTCCAGAACTGCATGCAGTACTTCAGATGGGGTCTCACCAGCTGTCTGTACAGAGGGATAATAACTTCTTGTTTTCTACTGGTGATGCCTCTCCCTATGCATCTCAGTATCCCCCCAGCCCTCCTTGCTGCCCTCTCACATTGCTTGCCCACTTTTAGGTCATCTGATATGACTACCCCCAGGTCCCTTTCCATTTTTGTTGTTGTTAGTATCTCACCCCCCATTGTGTACTCTTCCCCTGGGTTTTTGTTTCCCAGGTGCATTACCTTGCACTTCTTAGCATTGAATCTAAGCTGCCATACATTTGACCATTCCTCTAACCTTGCCAAGTCCCTTCTCATCCTTTCCCCCCCACCTTGTGCATCAACTCTGTTGCAGATCTTTGTGTCATCTGCAAAGAGACATACTTTTCCTTCCAGTCCCTCTGCAATGTCACTTATAAAGACATTGAAGAGGACCGGTCAGAAGTGGGGTTTGAACCCATGCAGATATTCATCCATTGGATCTTAAGTCCAACGCCTTAACCACTCGGCCATCCTGGTAATCAACTCTAGTTCCCCCACTCTCTCTTTCTCCTACATCATATAGCATGTCACCCAGTCACCCACTTGTCAGACGGTGCCCTCAGTCCCTGACGCTACAGGTGGCTGTGACATTGCACTGATTGTGGCTGGCTGGTGGCTTTAAAGTGTACAGAGTTCAGACTCCCTCAAGGAAGCTCTCATGCAGTACTGTTGCTGGCTAGCAGAAGGTGATGACTGGCTCCTGCTTGAGTAGTGCGCCAGTGGCAAGGCAACAACAAATACAGGAGTGAGTCAGATTGTGAGTGTTTTGAATTGAACCACCACACTTACAGTAACATGATGTTTGTGTGGCAGACCTGGAGGTGGAGCATGTAGACCCCCTCCACTCTCACTGCTGTGATAGGGATTCTGAGAAATGAAGCATGCAGAGAAGTAGGGAACTCTCAGTGTTTTTAAACACAAAAATCTAAGCAGTGCTCGCAGGGCAAGATTCGGGGCCCAAGCCCCAGAGGCCCAGTCCTAGCAATGCCCCCAACACCCAGGAGAAGGTGGAGATAATGTGAAGTGATCTGGGCAAGCTAGAGGATCAGTCTAGTGAGTGGCAGACGGGTTTCAATGCCAAAAAAGTAAAAAGTCATGCACCCGGGACATGGAAATCTGAGTGCTGTGTATAAGATGGGGGGAGGTACTTAGAGTTACCAAGGAAGAGCGGGGCCTTGAGGTGATCATATCCAATGATCTCAAGGTGACGGAGCAGTGAAACAAGGCAGAAGGCAAGGTGAAATGGATGCTGGGGTGCATAGAGAGCAGGATTTCTAGCAGGAGAAGGGAGGTAGTGTTGTCTCTATATCACTCAGTTGTGGGACCCCACCTGGAGCATTATGTCCAGTTCTGGAAGCTGTATCTCTGCAAGAACATCAACAGGGCAGAAAGGGTCATAGATGCCTGGAGCAACCTGCTATAAAAGGTGGTAGGGGTGAAGACAGTGGAGAACTTCAAACATACGTGGGATAGTCACATGGGTATAATAAATAGAGACAAGCGAGAAAGGAGGGACACCTGTGACCAGATAACATCTAGGGTGTAGTGGGAAAATAATGAAGACTAGATAGGCCTACAAGTCCTTTTCTGCCAACGCAATCTATGTTTCTGTGATCTTTTGTTTGCTGGTCCCACTGTCCTCCCTGTGCTAAGTACGGTCCCAGAGGTCTGCACATAGCCCCAGGAGAACAGCTGAACTGGCAAACACCTGATCACAGATTATAAAAGCTCTAACATGCACTACAGGCTGTTAAATCTCACTGCTGCAGCCCTCCTCTGATGTCAGCTACAGGGCATTCTGGGATTTGTAGTAACAGAAAATGTCACCTTGCAAATCAACACAATCAGTCTGATACAATCTGTACTATATACTGTAGTAAACAGTGAGTAAAAAAATGTTTTTGCAGAGAAAGTGCAAATTGGGACCAGACCCACACTTCGATGTGGGACTCTTAGTGCTGATTGTTCCTCTTTAAAGCACCAGTACTAGTTAGTCAGCAAAAAATGTCATCCTACCTATTTTAGCAAGAATATATTCTTGCTATTCTTAGATGCTTTATTGGGGTATTTAAATCTCATTTAGCTATTTTCAAGACAGTGTTAAATTACAATTGTTGTAATTTGTGTGGATCTACAATAAAGGTGGCAGCCCCCAGCATCTTTTAAATACTTCCTCCCCAAAGGTCACACTTTAACTGCACCCACTGTTTTCAAAATTCAGATACTGTATGTCAGGGTGTTGCTAGGACATGTTTCCTATGACTAACAGCTCAGTAGTGCCCTTATCTACTTATATCCATGATGGCAAAGGAGCAAGACATTTAAAGAACTTCAAAATCTTTTATCATGCATCAAGAATGAAATATTGCAAAAAGAAAATCAGATACATTAATAGTTTTGCTTGTTCTGAGTGTCTACCAGAGTATCTACATTTTTGTTAGCTAGTACTTCTGACTTGAAATCAACTACAGGAAAATGGAGCATTTCTACCCTTCAGGTCACTCAAAGCTTTGTCTGGTGCTGAAGACCTATTCCCCTGCTTGTGACATCTCAAGCTGTTGGTGTGGAAAAGATTGTGGTAGCACAAGCAGGACACTGTGGCCTGGAGTTTCGTACACTTGAACCCAGCCCTTGTGGCAGTTGTACTGATGCAGCTGCGACCCTGGAAATGAGGCAGAATGTTTGCATGCAATTTTCAAACATTCAGATGCATTTAAAGCACTACTTATTTTAAAGTCAGAAAATGATGCATGCATAATTTTTGGTGTGCAACCTGCAGCATTTGCGACAAGAAGTTAGACCGCATGATCTATTTGTCTTTTTACAAGTACCGCAAGTACGGCAAAATTGTTCATCAATTGTTTGAAAATCCAGACCTATGATTCCATCTAATTAATAGATCTCAGCTGCAGATAAACTGAGATAGGAAAATCTCTTTTTCTGTAAATTCCCTCTATAATGAAGACTGGAATAGCTGCTGCCCTTCTCGGCATTTGGTGCCATTTTCAAAATTGCAGCCATGCAACACAAGCCCATAAATTGAATTGGAGGAGCCTGAGTCGGAACACAATTATGTATTTTATTTGCTAGTTCCTGGATTGTATCTGTGCTAATTTTGTTTGTTATCTGCCTAGCACAGACTAACTAGGGGTTAATTTCAGTTTAATTTAGTGCCTTTCTTTTTTTTCTATATACGTTTTTTGCTCCTCTTGAGCCTTGTCAGGTAGCTTCATCCCTCCAAATGGAGGGGCTCTCTCTCCAGCTTTGCTGCTCCAGTTCTAGGTGGCTCCCGCACATTCCCCTGTGGATTTCCCCCAGCGGTGGGGCCGTGGGGAGGTTGCTGGCTTCTCCCTCTCCCCGGAGACCCAATCCAGACTCCAAGGCCGCTCCCGGGGGCAGCACGCCATCATCGAGCCTGCCAGTCTTGGTTTTTCCTGATTTTCCTCCCTTCCGCCTCCCCACTGACTCATACGTCAGCTCAAGCTTCTTGACCCGTATCCCCCTCCAGCCGTCGCTAGAGGGCGATCAGTGGGCAGGACAGCTATACCTCAGGGATCAGTCCTGGGGTCAGTCCTCTTCAATATCTTCATCAGTGACATTGTAGATGGACTGGAGGGTAAGGTTTGTCTGTTTGCCGATGACACCATGGTCTGCAACAGAGTAGATGATCCAGATGGGGTGGTCAGAATGAGAACAGATCTGGATAAACTAGCAAAATGGTCAGAAAAGTGGCAACTGGGGTTTAATGCAAAGAAGTGCAAAATCATGCACATAGGGAAGAGAAACCCTGAAGCCACCTATAGGCTGGGAGGGGAGTTGCTGACAGTCACAAGGGAAGAAAGAGACTTGGGCATCATCATCACCGATGACCTGAAATCATCCAAGCAGACCACTGAAGCAGTAGGTAAGGCTAGAGGGGATGTTAGGGTGTATTAGTAGGGGTATCACAAGTCAGAAGAGGCAGGTAATAATCCCTCTTTACAAGACACTGGTTAGGCCCCATCTGGAGTACTGCATGCAGTACTGGAGGCCACACCTTCACAAGGAAATTTACCAAATTGAGGCATTCTAGAGAAGGGCAACCAAAATGGTGCAAGGACTGCATCAGAAAACATATGAGGACAGATTAACGGAGCTCAATATGTATACCCTAGAGCAAAGGAGGGAGAGAGGTGAAATGATCGAAACATTCAAAGATCTTAAGGGCATTAACAAGGTGAAAGAGTCTAACATGTTTCAATATAAGAAAAATAGCAGGACAATGATGGCATACATCCCAGGGTACTTAAGGAGCTAATGGTGGAACTAGCAGAGCCATTAGCAGAACTGTTTAGTGAGTCTCTGAGCACAGGACAGGTCCCAGAAGACTGGAGAAGGGCTCATGTGATCCTGCTCCACAAGCGTGGTAGCAGGGAGGAGGCAGAGAACTACAGACCAGTCAGTCTTACCTCAGTAGTTGGCAAGATTATGGAGGCACTCCTTAAGGAGAGGATAGAGCAACACCTGGAATCCATAGGGGCACAGGATCCAAGACAGCATGGGTTTACAAAAGGAAGGTCCTGTCAAACTAATCTCATGGATTTCTTTGACTGGGTAACCAGAGTGGTGGACCAAGGAGGAGCAGTTGATGTTGCCTACCTTGACTTCAGTAAAGCTTTCAACACTGTTCCACATAGAAGAGTGATAAATAAGCTGAGTAGGCTCGGGGTGGGTCAGAAGTTGGTCAACTGGGTGGCAAACTGGTTGACGGGCAGAAAACAGAGAGTGGTGGTAAATGATATACAGTCAGAAGAGATGCAAGTCACAAGTGGGTACCTCAGGGATCAGTCCTGGGGCCAGTCCTCTTCAATATCTTCATTAGTGACATTGCAGATGGACTAGAGGGTAAGGATTGTCTGTTTGCAGATGGCACCAAGATCTGCAACAGAGTAGATAATCCAGATGGGGTGAGCAGAATGAGAAGAGATCTGGATAAACTAGCAAAATGGTCAAAAGAGTGGCAACTAGGATTTAATGCAAAGAAGTGCAAGATCATGCACATAGGGAAGAGAAACCCTGAAGCCACCTATAGGCTGGGAGGGGAGTTGCTGACAGTCACAAGGGAAGAAAGAGACTTGGGCATCATCATCACCGATGATCTGAAATCATCCAAGCAGACCACTGAAGCAGTAGGTAAGGCTAGAGGGGATGTTAGGGTGTATTAGTAGGGGTATCACAAGTCAGAAGAGGGAGGTAATAATCCCTCTTTACAAGACACTGGTTAGGCCCCATCTGGAGTACTGCGTGCAGTACTGGAGGCCACACCTTCACAAGGAAATTTACCAAATTGAGGCATTCTAGAGAAGGGCAACCAAAATGGTGCAAGGACTGCATCAGAAAACATATGAGGACAGATTAACGGAGCTCAATATGTATACCCTAGAGCAAAGGAGGGAGAGAGGTGATATGATCGAAACATTCAAAGACCTTAAGGGCATTAACAAGGTGAAAGAGTCTAACATGTTTCAATATAAGAAAAATAGCAGGACAATGATGGCATACATCCCAGGGTACTTAAGGAGCTAATGGTGGAACTAGCAGAGCCATTAGCAGAACTGTTTAGTGAGTCTCTGAGCACAGGACAGGACCCAGAAGACTGGAGAAGGGCTCATGTGATCCCGCTCCACAAGCGTGGTAGCAGGGAGGAGGTAGGGAACTACAGACCAGTCAGTCTTACCTCAGTAGTTGGCAAGATTATGGAGGCACTCCTTAAGGAGAGGATAGAGCAACACCTGGAATCCATAGGGGCACAGGATCCAAGACAGCATGGGTTTACAAAAGGAAGGTCCTGTCAAACTAATCTCATGGATTTCTTTGACTGGGTAACCAGAGTGGTGGACCAAGGAGGAGCAGTTGATGTTGCCTACCTTGACTTCAGTAAAGCTTTCAACACTGTTCCACATAGAAGAGTGATAAATAAGCTGAGTAGGCTCGGGGTGGGTCAGAAGTTGGTCAACTGGGTGGCAAACTGGTTGATGGGCAGAAAACAGAGAGTGGTGGTAAATGGTATACAGTCAGAAGAGATGCAAGTCACAAGTGGGGTACCTCAGGGATCAGTCCTGGGGCCAGTCCTCTTCAATATCTTCATTAGTGACATTGCAGATGGACTAGAGGGTAAGGATTGTCTGTTTGCAGATGGCACCAAGATCTGCAACAGAGTAGATGATCCAGATGGGGTGAGCAGAATGAGAAGAGATCTGGATAAACTAGCAAAATGGTCAAAAGAGTGGCAACTGGGGTTTAATGCAAAGAAGTGCAAGATCATGCACATAGGGAAGAGAAACCCTGAAGCCACCTATAGGCTGGGAGGGGAGTTGCTGGCAGTCACAAAGGAAGAAAGAGACTTGGGCATCATCATCACAGATGACCTGAAATCATTCAAGCAGACCACTGAAGCAGTAGGTAAGGCTAGAGGGGATGTTAGGGTGTATTAGTAGGGGTATCACATATCAGAAGAGGGAGGTAATAATCCCTCTTTACAAGACACTGGTTAGGCCCCATCTGGAGTACTGCATGCAGTACTGGAGGCCACACCTTCACAAGGAAATTTACCAAATTGAGGCATTCTAGAGAAGGGCAACCAAAATGGTGCAAGGACTGCATCAGAAAACATATGAGGACAGATTAACGGAGCTCAATATGTACACCCTAGAGCAAAGGAGGGAGAGAGGTGAAATGATCGAAACATTCAAAGATCTTAAGGGCATTAACAAGGTGAAAGAGTCTAACATGTTTCAATATAAGAAAAATAGCAGGACAATGATGGCATACATCCCAGGGTACTTAAGGAGCTAATGGTGGAACTAGCAGAGCCATTAGCAGAACTGTTTAGTGAGTCTCTGAGCACAGGACAGGTCCCAGAAGACTGGAGAAGGGCTCATGTGATCCTGCTCCACAAGCGTGGTAGCAGGGAGGAGGCAGAGAACTACAGACCAGTCAGTCTTACCTCAGTAGTTGGCAAGATTATGGAGGCACTCCTTAAGGAGAGGATAGAGCAACACCTGGAATCCATAGGGGCACAGGATCCAAGACAGCATGGGTTTACAAAAGGAAGGTCCTGTCAAACTAATCTCATGGATTTCTTTGACTGGGTAACCAGAGTGGTGGACCAAGGAGGAGCAGTTGATGTTGCCTACCTTGACTTCAGTAAAGCTTTCAACACTGTTCCACATAGAAGAGTGATAAATAAGCTGAGTAGGCTAGGGGTGGGTCAGAAGTTGGTCAACTGGGTGGCAAACTGGTTGACGGGCAGAAAACAGAGAGTGGTGGTAAATGGTATACAGTCAGAAGAGATGCAAGTCACAAGTGGGTACCTCAGGGATCAGTCCTGGGGCCAGTCCTCTTCAATATCTTCATTAGTGACATTGCAGATGGACTAGAGGGTAAGGATTGTCTGTTTGCAGATGGCACCAAGATCTGCAACAGAGTAGATAATCCAGATGGGGTGAGCAGAATGAGAAGAGATCTGGATAAACTAGCAAAATGGTCAAAAGAGTGGCAACTAGGATTTAATGCAAAGAAGTGCAAGATCATGCACATAGGGAAGAGAACCCTGAAGCCACCTATAGGCTGGGAGGAGTTGCTGACAGTCACAAGGGAAGAAAGAGACTTGGGCATCATCATCACCGATGATCTGAAATCATCCAAGCAGACCACTGAAGCAGTAGGTAAGGCTAGAGGGATGTTAGGGTGTATTAGTAGGGGTATCACAAGTCAGAAGAGGGAGGTAATAATCCCTCTTTACAAGACACTGGTTAGGCCCCATCTGGAGTACTGCATGCAGTACTGGAGGCCACACCTTCACAAGGAAATTACCAAATTGAGGCATTCTAGAGAAGGGCAACCAAAATGGTGCAAGGACTGCATCAGAAAACATATGAGGACAGATTAACTGAGCTCAATATGTATACCCTAGAGCAAAGGAGGGAGAGAGGTGATATGATCGAAACATTCAAAGACCTTAAGGGCATTAACAAGGTGAAAGAGTCTAACATGTTTCAATATAAGAAAAATAGCAGGACAATGATGGCATACATCCCAGGGTACTTAAGGAGCTAATGGTGGAACTAGCAGAGCCATTAGCAGAACTGTTTAGTGAGTCTCTGAGCACAGGACAGGTCCCAGAAGACTGGAGAAGGGCTCATGTGATCCCGCTCCACAAGCGTGGTAGCAGGGAGGAGGCAGGGAACTACAGACCAGTCAGTCTTACCTCAGTAGTTGGCAAGATTATGGAGGCACTCCTTAAGGAGAGGATAGAGCAACACCTGGAATCCATAGGGGCACAGGATCCAAGACAGCATGGGTTTACAAAAGGAAGGTCCTGTCAAACTAATCTCATGGATTTCTTTGACTGGGTAACCAGAGTGGTGGACCAAGGAGGAGCAGTTGATGTTGCCTACCTTGACTTCAGTAAAGCTTTCAACACTGTTCCACATAGAAGAGTGATAAATAAGCTGAGTAGGCTCGGGGTGGGTCAGAAGTTGGTCAACTGGGTGGCAAACTGGTTGACGGGCAGAAAACAGAGAGTGGTGGTAAATGGTATACAGTCAGAAGAGATGCAAGTCACAAGTGGGTACCTCAGGGATCAGTCCTGGGGCCAGTCCTCTTCAATATCTTCATTAGTGACATTGCAGATGGACTAGAGGGTAAGGATTGTCTGTTTGCAGATGGCACCAAGATCTGCAACAGAGTAGATGATCCAGATGGGGTGAGCAGAATGAGAAGAGATCTGGATAAACTAGCAAAATGGTCAAAAGAGTGGCAACTGGGGTTTAATGCAAAGAAGTGCAAGATCATGCACATAGGAAGAAACCCTGAAGCCACCTATAGGCTGGGAGGAGTTGCTGGCAGTCAAGGAAGAAAGAGACTTGGGCATCATCATCACCGATGATCTGAAATCATCAAGCAGACCTCTAAAGCAGTAGGTAAGGCTAGGGGATGTTAGGGTATATTAGTAGGGGTATCACAAGTCAGAAGAGGGAGGTAATAATCCCTCTTTACAAGACACTGGTTAGGCCCCATCTGGAGTACTGCATGCAGTACTGGAGGCCACACCTTCACAAGGACATTAACCAAATTGAGGCAGTCCAGAGAAGGGCAACCAAAATGGTGCAGGGACTGCATCAGAAGGCATATGAGGACAGATTAATGGAGCTCAATATGTATACCCTAGAGCAAAGGAGGGAGAGAGGTGATATGATCGAAACATTCAAAGACCTTAAGGGCATTAACAAAGTGAAAGAGTCTAACATGTTTAAATATAACATAAATAGCAGGACAAGAGGACACAGCATGAGGTTAGAGGGAGGCCAATTAAGAGGGAATGTGAGGAAATTCTTTTTCACAGAAAGAGTGGTGGATGCATGGGACGGCCTACCTCAGGAAGTGGTGGCTATGAATACAGTGCAGGGCTTCAAACAGGCATGGGATAGGCATAAGGGAGCAATACAGATGAGTATGAATAGATAGGCCACTGACAGAGCAAAGGCCGATGGCACATTTATAAGGTAGAAAAAGAAATGGGCAGACTGGATAGGCCTCGCGGTCCTTATCTGCCGTCAACCTCTATGTTTCTATGTAAAAGGACACAGTATGAAATTAGAGGGAGGCCGATTAATGGGTAATGTGAGGAAGTTCTTTTTCACAGAAAGGGTGATGGATGCATGGAACGGTCTACCTCAGGAAGTGGTGGATATGTATACAGTTCAGGGCTTCAAACAGGCATGGAATAGGCATAAGGGAGCAATACAGATGAGTATGAATAGATAGGCCATTGACAGAGCAAAGGCCGATGGCACATTTATAAGGTAGAAAAAGAAATGGGCAGATTGGATGGGCCTTGCGGTCCTTATCTGCTGTCAACTTCTATGTTTCTATGTTCCCCAAGAGAGGAGAGCAGTCCTCTGGATGCTAAATAGTCTCTCCCCTCTGCCGATCCCTGGTGGCCCGGGGCTCATTCCCGAATCCAGGTCACCAGCGTGGCGCAAGGTGTGGTGTCCAGCGCCTAAACCCTCAGCGCCACTGGGCCAAAATTTTATGCCTTTTAATTGCTGTAGAGGTCCCAAGTGTTGCAGTGCTTTAAAGCCTCAGACAAAAAAGGGGGGGGGGGGTTAAAAGCAGCATTTCAGCTTGCTTACACTTTGCTTCTGCTGGAGAATTTTTGGCTGCCTGCTGATCCCTCCCTGAAATTGGAGCTCTTGTGTTCTCAGGCTAAATGTGATTAATTCCTACTTTTCTATGGGCTTATTTAATCTTTTCTCACTATGTTCTCTGCAGGGATCTTCTGGGAACCTTGGGGCAAGCCGGCCACGGACCACAGACTGGACCCGGTGCTCAAGCCCAAAGTTGAATTTTCTCCCACTTTCCCACCCCTGCCCCCGGCACTCTTTAAATGCTCGTGTAACTCCCTTGTTACCCGGGGTTATTAGAATCCCAGTAAGACCTAGTGGTAGGCAGGGAAGGCAGCTTGTGAAACTCCAGTTAAATGGGTTTCACACTGTCTCACTCTGTTCTCAGTCTCAGCTGAGACTGAGGGATGACATCACCTATAGAACTTTCGCAGCTGCATAAGCCACATTGGAATCTGCAGCCAAGGGAGTTAGATAGAATGTTGGGAGTTTTCAAAGGTTAATAGTCAGTGTCCAGTTTGTCTTCAGTATGTGAAGGAGTGAAGTTGTACTCAAGTGGTGGAGACCGCTGTTCGGGTCTCAGTGCCCCCTCCCTCCGGGGGGGGGGATGTAAAGATCCCTAGCAGATTCCTGGGGCAATCCCCTTAATTCTGCCAAGTGGAAGGAAAGCTGCCTATTTAGTTCAACATTTATTTTAGATGATGGAAGATTTGTGAGTTGCCTGTGGGGCACCTGCAACTAAAGGGTGAGTGTCTGCTCTGTCAAAAAGGGCAAATTGTTTTCTTCACCCTGGGACTTGTGTGAAAATCTAGGGATTGCGCTACATATTGGGAAGCCTAGAGAAATGGGCCAAGCAAGTAAAGTAGTGCCAAATCCTAGAGTGTTGTGTGATTCAAGTAATATGTAGAGGAGATGCACCAGACATCTACCCTTTAATCTACATTTAGAAGTTCAGCAAAGGAATGGTTCAGTTTTCCTAGGGAAATGGCCAGGTATGGGCTGTGGGAGCTGGAGGTGGGTGGATCCCCCATCTTTAGTGACCAGGTCCACCTCTACGGATTTCTGCTGTGTTTGCTACTTTGTCTCATGCACTTGGCCAGTGATGGGGGAAGTACCCAGACGTGGGGTTGCAAGGGAAAATTCTCTCTAGGAGTCACAGACTCTAGGTGGTGTGGGGAGCCACAACAAGGAAAAAATTCTCTCTAGGAGTCGCAGACTCTAGGTGGTGTGAGGAGCCACGACAGGATAATTGGTTCATTCTTCCAATGGACCGCGGATCAAAGTGGCCGGCGGGGGAGCCGGGCCCGTGGGAAAAACGCAAGTGTGTACAAGTCGGGTGTGTACCCAAAGCTGCGTGCAAGTCCGGGCTGTGTGCCTGGTGGGTTCAGAGCCTGTGGGCTGAAAATGGTGATAAAGTGTTCTGTAGTCTCTAATCTGCATTACCAGGAAATGTAGCCCCAACGGGGTCCGTCTATGCTTTGTTTGTTCAGCTAGTATGTGAATAAAAGCCACACTGAAGAATCCCATTCCTGGTTCTGGACATTACAGTTATTGCTTCCTGTGTTCAGATTTACTTGGGTGCCTCTGTGCAGAGTAGTCAAACCTAGGTCCCCCTGTGCTGAGTGACCTCATCCTCCCCGAACCCAGTCCCCACCAGGTACTGCTGTCAGCTTCAACAGCATGCCACCTGTCATTTTGGCAACATAGCCAGCCAATCATAGCCTGAGTGTAGAGCCAGCCAATCGCAGCTGAGTGTTGAAGCTAGCCTGCTTAAAGGGCAAGCATCCTTTTTCTATTGCCCTTGGACACAGCATCTTACTCTAAATAACACATGTTATTAGTATAGAAGCCCTGCTGCCCTGCCTTAACTTAATTCCCTGCCTGTGCTCCACCCAACTTGGTTCTTTCCATGACACCACTCCACCTTTATTTTCTCCTGCCACTAAGCCTGGCATTACAAATTCTGTTTACTTCCTTGGGGCATCTCTTTTCTATAAGTCGCAATGTACTTCCTCACCTGTCTATTCTGCTCTCTATGGACACTGCACTTCGCTGCAGCCAATCTTCCTCCATACAGTATATAGGCCCACTGGGGTTGCATCACACTGATGACTATTCCCATCCCAATCTTATAGCCTCCTAGCAAGGAAAAATGTATTATCTCTGGTGCTTCCCTCCTAAAATTATAAGATGTGCTTTTAGACTGCTCAAACACCTGTGTTACCACCCTTATAAAACATTCTGTAGGAGTAGATCCCTGTGTCACCTCCTCTGGTTCTCCGCTCTCCTCATCCTGCTTGAAGGAGATGTTGAACTGAACCCTGTACCTATTTTACAACAGACCTTTAACATCCCCCCCAGTCCTCCCTCAAAGGTCTTAAAATTGTGCATCTTAATGTTCACAGTCGCATCCACAGCCAAGCTGAGCTGACTGCCTGGGTTGACCACTATAACCCTGACATTCTGTGCCTCACAGAAACGTGGTTGAAACCTACCACCCCGGACTCTGCTCTCGTACTCCCCAACATCAGCCTCCTGTGCCACAATCGTACAGGTAAAAAGCGTGGGGTGATATCTTGATAAACTACAAAAGTCACCTCAACATATCCCTAATCCAGTATGACCTAGCTCCTCCTACCACCACCTGTGAATTTCTTCACAGTCTCCTTTTACTAGGGAACACTCAAAAATTCACTTAATCTGCACTTACAACCCCCCTAAGCATGGTATCAAGGGTCTCTTCTACCTGCTCAATATTATTACCCCAAAAGTCTCCTCCAGTGAGGTACTTATTTGCGGTGACCTCAGTTTAAACTGGTCAGGTGAAAAGGTCAAACAGTATGAACTTCTGCTGGCTGCCCATGGACTTACACAGCTCATTTGTGAGCCAACACGTAACCACCAGCCTGGGCATTGCGGTTCACTTCTGAACTGGTTTCTGACTAACAGGCCTGATAAAGTCTCTGCTTCTGGAGCCCTTCCTGACACTATAGCTGACCATTTCCCACCTACTTGCTCTCAGGGTGCCTCACAAAATTATAAAAATGAGGGATTTCTCCCACTTCAACCCAGCCCCCTTTCTTCAAGATCTTGCACTTACTGACTGGACCCCAGTACTCTCCACTACAGATGTCACTGGTACTCTTGATAATCTTCCACATACTCCCCCTTGCAGGATAAATACGTCCCTCATGTTAGGATGAGAGTTCGAGGCATTATCACCAAATGATTACATCGGGACCTGCTCTCCCTCATGAAAGCCCCGTGATAACTGCCAAGGTAAATTTAAAGCCTCTAAGGAACTATCTGACTATCAAGAATACTGCCAGCTCTGCAATACTGGCAAAAAAGCAATATGTACTGCGAAGAGTGAATACTGTAAGTCTGCTTTTCTATCCTCTGTTAGGGGTCTGCAACATTTCTGGTGTACTATAAAAACTGTGGTTGGGGGTTATAGTCAATGTGACACACCAGATATGATTGTCAAAGGTAAAACTGTAACAACGCCACTACTATTGCCAATGCCTTTAGCAATCAGTTCTCCAGTCTTTTGGCTTACACTTCCTTGTTTGCTACTAATAATGGCCAGGCATCTACCTCTAACTATTTCTCCACTCCTGGGCCTCTATTCTGCCCATCTTTCTATCTAAAGATGATCTCAGTGAGGGAAACCTACAAGCTTGTAGCCTGCCTTTCTCCTTACACGGGCGCTGGTCATGACGACCTTGAACCGAAACTTCTGAAGATGGGGGCCTCTTGGCTTGCACTCCCAATATCCCATATTATCAGCCTCTCTCTCACCACTGGAGTTGTTCTTGCCACCTGGAAAGTAGCAAAGGTTGCTCCTGCCTTGAAGTAGGGTGACTGTAATGCACAAAAAATCACCACCCCATAACCACCCTGTCTGCTGTTAGCAAACTACTGGAAAAGGTGGTGAATGTACAGCTGACAGACTACCTGTTTAATCCTAACTTACTATCATCCAAACAGCACGGATTTCATAAAGACCACTTTATGGCCTGCTGTCCTGCCTATCTCTGCCTGCAGCCCAGCTCTCAAGGCATATCGCACTGACAAAGTCTGTCTTGAGACTGCTGATTCCCCTCTGTACCCAGCATATCTACTCTACTGTTATTAACTATTATTTCTCCTAGCTACCTCAATGTATATGACTCAACTGTTCTCTAAACTCAAATATACTCTCAGCTACCGCTCTGTATAGTATTCAATGTTTTTGCCTGTAATCGTAATACTGCACTGATTGTATCAAAATGCCTCATATCTGTATGGTTGTTGGTCTGTCTATGAGTGTCACTGTTGTTTTGACGTGGAGCCTTTGAAAATAAGTCACTGACTCAAAGGTTTGTAACTCTGATGTATTCAAATAAATTGTCACTACCCTTGCTAAAGTCACATCTGAAATAAGAATTGCCATGGATCAGGGCATGCTGTCTGGGGCCATCTTCGTGGACCTCTCAAAGGCCTTCAACCTAGTGAATCACTCCCTCCTCAGTGCAAAGCTCCACTACCTTGGTGTGCTTGTTCCTGCCTTAAATTGTTTTTCAAACTATCTCACTGGTAGGCTACAGTTTGTCAAATACAATAGGGCCCTGTCGGAGCCTGTTCCTGTCATGATCGGTACCCCCCAGGGATCCATCCTAGGCTCTGTCCTTTTTTCTCTCTTTATCAATGACTTCCCTGCAATCCCTACCTATAGTACCACAACCCTATTTGCCGATGACCTGGTCCTCCTATCTAGCTCAAGTGATGTTAGCACCATTAGTAATAACCTTCAAGCCGACTTCAACAAGCTGCAAAATTGGCTCTTGACAAATGAGCTTCTGCTCAACATAAAAAAAACTCAACTCATGCTCTTTGGCTCCCCTGCCTAACTCAAACAGTGTCCCACACCACTAAATGTTTCAGGTCTTGGTGGTGTCCCACTTGGCATTGCCTGCTCCTTTAAATACCTAGGAGTTACTCTTGACCCCAAGTTAGACCTATCTTTACACACTCACAATGTGTGTAGGGCAACTAATATCAAGCTCGAACTTGTGTACAGGGCTCATGGGTCCCTTATTGCTGCTGCTCAGCTTGCCCTTGCTAAAGGTTTATTTCTTCCATCCCTCAGCTATGGGCTGACAACCTTTATCCTCACTGCAAAAACTAGCTTGGCCAAATGGGACATGGCCAACAATAATATCTGCCCTTTGCCCTTGCCATTCCTTGACTCACACATCACTGTGAACTATACAATAATCTACATTGGTTGTCCCTGGGTAATTATCGCTCTTTCATCCTGGGCTGCTTCATAGACAAAGTTGTCTGCAATGACATGCCAACTGCTCTATCCAAAATCCTTCAGTCTATGCTACCTTCATACCAGCTTAGATCAGTTGTCTCGCACCCTATCCTTGTCCCAAAAACTCGTTCTTTGTCTGGTGATCGCACCTTTGCTGTCTGTGCCCCTAGATTCTGAAATGCCCTACCTGCTCCCCTTAGGTGTTCCCCTACCCACCCCATCTTTAAAAGCTCCCTCTGGTCACTCCTAAAGTCTGCCTCAGCCTATACCTGTTACTAGACTGCCCCTCAAGCTCCACTCTGGTGTGCTCTGTGACATCCTCAGCCTTCTACCCTCTTTGAGCTCCATTAGGGGGAGTATTTACCCCTCACCTCAGCACTTATCATCCTCAAAATGAAATGGCTAAACTGTACTTGTACTCTTACCATGAATTGTAATCACCACTTACCTGTTTTCTCTTACCATGAAATGGAATTATTGATGACTATGCTTATCTGTTCATCCTGTAAATGTTTAATTGTTTTCACCCTGTTCATTGCCTGTATTTCACCTTGTTGTAATATCCTTGCACTGTTAGTAAACCTTGCCCTGTAATCTCCCAGGTCGCACCTGAAAATAGCATTATTTGTCTAGTTGTGCTTACCCGGTAAACAAAAGCTAATAAATAAATAAATGAATAGTTTTAAGACCAAAAAGGAATGTGTGGTAGTCCAGCAGTGTGTCTAGGTCAAGCCATTTAGAACTATAGAGCACACAGGTATGTGTGTTGAGTTTATAACCAAGGGTAAACTGGCAGGCCCTATTAAGAAGGCTCCTGACTCTGGACAGTGCATTGTCACAGGCAGATCCATAGACTACAATATCATAATCTATGAGACTAGTTATAAGACTCTGCATGAGTTGCTTCCTGATTTCAGGGATGAAATTGTGCCTGTATAACATGCCTAGCCTACAGTTAGCATTTTTTATTAATAAGTCGATGTGTGTATTAAGTCATAGTGCTGTCCAATGTTATGTCAGGGTATTCAAAAGTTTGTTCCTGTTTGAGCCAAGAACCAGATTCAGTGGTGATGGTGAGAGCTGGAGCCAAGTTTAGCTTGCTCTTAGTGCAAAAGAGCATACATGTGGTTTTCTGCCAGTTCATGACTAGTAAATTGTCAGAGGGACATGTCTGTATAGTGTCGTTGAAATCTGACTGCAGTTTGTGCTGCAATTTATCAAGGCTTGTTTCATTTGCAAATAGTATGGCATTGTCGGTGTACACAGTAGTAGCACGTTGGTAGACTTACAGACACCAGGAACACTTTATAAATAAGCTAAACAGAATGGGCCCCAGGATTGAGCCTTGGGGAACCCCAACTGAGACAGGCAAATCTTGTGATAGGGCATCCCTGCACTTTACAGCTTGTGTTCTACCTGATATATAGTTCTTGAACCAGCCTACTGATTCAAGGGACAGACACAGAAGTTTCAGTTTGTTGCAGAGAAGAGTATGGTTCACAAGATCAAAGACCTTTGTTAGGTCAATCAAAACAAAACCATTAAATTTTCCTCTGTCTAGGGCACCGTGGATGGAGACGGTGTATTCGATCAGGGCTGTCATGGTGCTATGATTTTTCTGAAAGCCATATTGCTCCTAGACCATCAGCTCACATTGGCATAGGTAATGGGTGAGCTGGTCATTTACTACCCTCTCCAGAGTTTTTGATAGTGTGGGAAGGATTGATATACTGTAGGTCGGTAGCTGTAGTGCCAACAGTTAGATGCCAGATTGCTTGCACAATCACAAACTCCCTTTATAAGACTTTCAAAAAAAATGACAATTATTTTTAAAATGTTTGAGACCAAGGATGCTCATATAGTGGATTACTTTTTCCTTTCACTAATGGGAAGGACTATCCACATTTACATTGTGAAGAACCTGCTAGGTGGGATACATTATCTGGTGGTTCTTATCTGGTGTCTAGTTTACCATAGTAAGTACAGCATTTATGTTACACTACACATGTCTGCAAGGAATGTGACTAGGACAGGTAGCCAAGCTTGATAAGTCTCCTGTTGTCATAGTCATCAGACAGGATAAGGATGGGGTACTGCATGTCAACTCAAGCATATACAGGGCAGACTAAAACACAGCCAGAGCACAGCTACATGGGCAAAAAGTCATCCAATCTATCAGCATGGCGGTCATGCAGGATGCTGATTGGGTATGGATGGCAGCATTTGGTGGCATGGTGACAGGACAGACAGCACCACACTGCAATACAGTGGTGCCCAGCATCAGGTTCCATCATGATTTAAGATATGTTGTCATAATGTCCTCAGTCACAGCTATTGTAGTGCTTGGCGTCACTGCTTTTAAATGCTAAAAATATACATCATCTTCTGTGAAACTGTTAAATAATCAGCAGGAGGCATTGTACTGAAGCTATGCACACACTTGTGTACCTCCACAAACCCTTTAGCTGGTGGCCTCTAGCAGTCAGTTAGCAAATTGTAAGAAGAGAGGTGAGTATAAAGGGATGACCTTGGCTATTCTCAACTGTTTATTTTCTTAAAATACTTTTTAAAATGAATGAACCCAATGTCTGCCACCACTGTAGCTATAGCATTTTTTTTTTGGGGGTGAATACATGGTATTGATGATGAACTTGTATCAGCCCTAAGCAGTACTTATAGATCTGGTTCTGCTGGGAAAAATTAAGACTGTGACCTCATTCAGTCAGTGAAATGCTTCTATTGTTAAAGGTAATGCAATGTTTCCACAATGTGTTATTGCAGCACAAAGCCAACAGCAAAACCTCTCTTTTAGAAGATTGCATTTTATCTCTTGGTGGTGGTAATGGCTTGTGCTGGCAATGCAGAACACTAAATTTCTAAGTCCCTCCTTCTGCTTTGCACCCAGGCAGATTTTGGAAGAGGCTGTTCTGCTGCCTTGCTGCCCTAGCTCACCCATACAAAATTTTCACTTGGCAGACAGTGAGCCATGGGACTTGCAACTAGACCAGCATTTTGATATTGTAGTACTAAAGTCCAGATTTAAAAGCATGCATCATCAAATCTGGGGACATACTGTACTTCCATAAACTGCATCTGATTTTTGCAGTTGGGTGCAGACATGAAAATGACAGTTGTTGAGTACAGGCAGATGCCAAATGCGAAACAAAACAGAGCTGCACACTGAATGAAATGAGTGCTAAAATTATTTTATTTAACAAACAATCAAGGCTCCAATTTAAAGCCTAACACCCTTGGTGCTTCATGCCTTACAAGTACTTCCTTGGGAGGCAGTGCAAAGTGGCAGAAACCACCTTTTTAAGCCACAGAGTTAAAGGTACAGTGTTGCATAATTATATAAGGAATACATGTACACCCCATGCCAGTTTCTAAAACCTGACAGCTTATTATTTATCAGTACTGTGAACTACAAAATGTCTGCTTGTAAAAATACCAGATTAAAAAAAGGATGCCCAAATCTGTGTGTTCAGGGATTGTGGTGATCATCCCTCTTCATACCAACTACTGTAATAATATAATATTTACACTATCTTTAGGCTCATATTTATATTTTGTGGTATCAAATTCCCCAAAAGAGTAAGCACTTCCTATACAACTGTGGTGAGAATAAAGATTAATTTAAAATAATCAGTGAAATAGCCTACTTATCAGTTATATTTCCATTGCAGTGTATTCCAAATCCCACTTTTCATATGGACCCAGTGTTGAAATCCACAACTGTTAATTAAATGTTAGGACACCCCACAGAATTCTTAAGACAGAAACAGTTGTTCTTCAGACTCTACTGGATTCTACCTAGTGAGTGAAGAAATAAATCAAAAAAATGGATATATATCTCATGTACTGTATATACAGATATTTAGAGAACTGGAGCAAAATCAAATTCTTCGTTTATACTATTTCACCCATGCAGTCAAACCAAAAAAAACCACAGGTTTTACATTGCAGAAGGCATTTTGTTTTTACAATTATACAAATGCAACAAAACGTCTGTACACTTGGAAACTAAAAGGCCTACAGTAATAGGGGAATTATTTTGTGCAAAAGCAATGTTGTGGTATATGCTATGTTTAGCCCTTGTAATGAGGTTTATGTGGGAAGGATGATTAGGCCACTTAAAGTGTTAGTGTATGAACATATTAAAGAGGACAGGAGATTGGGTCTAATTGGCAGCTGTTTATAATGTTGCCATTTACAGAAGTTATATCCATGCACCAAAATAATCCATATGTAGCTGTACTTGAATAAAAAGTGCTGTGAAAACTAAACTGTATTTTGAATTATTTTGTTTTTATGGGCACCATTCTGTTACAGAATTACGGAATTCTGTTTCACAGAATCAGTGATTTGGAGTTATAATTATGTCACGGTTTGTGCACAGAACTCAGAGCATGGTTCTGATAGGACAGTAGCTCATGCTAAGCATTCTGTACACAAACCGTGACATAGAAAAAACTCCAGATTACTGATTCCATGAAAGGAACTATGCAGAATGTTGTCCATAAAAAGGAAACAACTGAAAACACAGTTTTTTACATCATTGTTTGTTCAAGGTCAGTTAAATATGGTTCAGTTGGAGGTAAGTCTTTCATTTCTGTTACTAGGTACATTGCCAACTGTTGCCACTTAGTACAAATTTTCTGTCCCTGTTAAAGACATAGTGAAAGGCAATCTTGGGTCATCAATAAGTGCACATTGTGCCAGCAGTATAGCCTAGAGGTTAGAGTAATGCGCTGTGAATGAGCTTGGTACATCTAGCAGACCAGACCTGGGTTTGAGTCTCACAACCTTCACTTACATACTGTGTGACTCTGAACAAATCACTTAACTGCCCAGTGCTCCCAGGTTACCCCTGAAAACAGCTACTTGTGCCTAGTGGGCCTTACCTGATTACCAAAGAATTAAAAAAATAGTGATAGTAAAGGGTATGTAATGGGTTAAATCATTACAAAGATTAAATTAAAGACCCTGTAGATGCTTTCTCCTAACCATTATGCTTCTGAAGAAGGACTGGTTGGTCCAAAAGCTAGAGCACTTTGTTCTTGTTGTTACATCTATGTTGGTCCATTAAAAGGTATCAAATCATTTGCTTCTGGATCTGTTCTCCTAACCAGGTAAGTCTGACTGGTTTTGCAGCTACATAATCACTCCAGGTTAAACTATCACCTAGATATTGTGACCAAATGTGTCTTACTCTATGGAGGCAGCCAACTAAACTTTCCAGAGCACTATTTGAAAGTAAAATTAGTCAGCTTTTTATGTTTGCTTGTGCATGCACAAGAAACATTATGTGACAGCTTAGGAGAGAAGTGGGTTCGGGAGGCATGGCAGTGTGGCAGCCAACAGAGGCATTACATGTGGGGGTTTGGCTGTGGTGCACCAGTGGAGGCACAGTGTGCTGATGTCACTGGCTTCCAGAAGTGCCACCAACTTGTAACATTTTCACCGCAGCAATCTGGGGCCATCTCGTCGTAGCAGCATCAGCAATTTGCTGCAATGAGGGAGCGACCCGTCATTGCTGGGCAGAACATTGCTACTCTAATATTGTTTGTGAACATGGTGGTGCCTTGCCACCCTGTTCACAAACAATATGAAGCTGGCCCCAGTGCCGAGGGGGTGCCCAATCCCCCTCGGCAGCATGTGCCCCTCCCCAAAGCAGCCTGTTTTTGCTGACGGGGGCCGCAATCCCCGTCGGCTTCCATCCCCAGTGCTATGAGTTGTCGATGGGGGAGCCCACTCCCCATCAGCATTTTGTCCCCCCTCACAGTTTGATGTGCCAATGGGGGAGCCCACTCCCCATCAGCATAAGTCCCCCCAAACAATAGTGGGAGAGTTGTGCCAAGGGGGTGCCCAATCCCCCTTGGCTCTTGCGCCTCCCCACTTTTGTGCCGATGGGGGTGCTCAGTCCTCTGTTGGCTACAGCTGGCCCCCCAACAGTCGGTTGACACACTGGGAGCCCACCCAGTGTGCCAAATGTCCAGAAATGCCCCTGTAAAAAAAAAAGTCCCGCAATGTCTTTTTTTTTTTGTACCTGTAAAGCAAAAAATGGTCCCTCGTCGAGTCCGGCGGCCCCTCCCCAACCTGCTCCCACCCTCTGTGCACCCTGCCTCCTCACACCCCCTCACCCTATACTTACCTCTGGAGCCCAGCACGACAATCTTCGGTGGACTGAGAACATGTCTGCACGCTTCAAAGCTGACTGCGAACTAAGGAAATGCCGGTAAGCTGTATAATGGTATACATAGGGTTTTTTCAACTTTGAGGCATATCTCTGGCATTTTTTGGAATTTCTGCACCAAATTTTCAACATGAGAATTTTGGGACTCCTCCTCATGAATTCTGGCACGGTTATGGCGTTTATCAGCCCCGAAAGGTGATTTTGTGGTCACTGCATGGAATTACCTTTTGGGACCGATGAATGAAATGACAGTGCCAGTGTTCATGAGGTGGGCTCTCAAAAAAGTCTGTGTTGCAAATCTGGTGGGAAAAATCAAAAAAAATGACTGTTTTACGAGCGTGCATTGCCCAGTTGCTAAGCATGCTCGTAAGTTCGCCAATTTGCAATATTTTCACTCCAGATTTTCAACATTGCCATTTTTATGCACCTCCTTATGAACAGTACAGATGTCATTTTTCACATCCTGGCCAAAATGTGATTTCGCAGTTCTGGCACAGAATAGCATGGTCACTGTGGGGAAATCAGTGTTCAGGACACATTAAGAAAATCACAGTGACACTGTTGATGAGCAGAGGTCCTAAAATGCCTATGTTGAAAATTTTGTGATGAAAATCCATAAAATAAGTGTGTTACAAGCGTGCATTGCGCAAGTTCCATGCACACTCGTAACTTCACAAGTTTGCAATATTTTCACTCCAGATTTTCACTTTATCTTTTTATTGAAATTCGAGTATATAAGAAAGTACACGTCTAATACAATAGAAGATTATCCTTCATGTAAGGTATAAAATATCACTTAACAAAACACAATATTTAGGGTAAACATATTGGAGAAGCCTTATATACATGTATTGATAATAAAACACAAACCTAGACAGAATGTAAGTGGAGAGCAGAAGGGTTACAATCAATAGAGTATTATAGGATCAGAAATAGCAACCATGTATGAAGTACGTGCTAGGACAGGCTATGGCAAGGCATTCAGTAAACTGCAAAAAGTGATAAATGTGGTAATATGAAAAATGTTCAGTAATGTAGAGGTGAAGATAAGAGAAAAGTGTGCAAGGAAAGAAAGAAGAAAGAAAAAAGCAAGGAAGAAGGGAAGGAGAGAGGGAGAAAACAGGGAAGAAGGGAAAAAAGAGGAGAAATCTGTGCACAAAAGTTTCTAGAAAACCTAATCTAAAAGCAAAATAAGAAGGAGGGCTAAATATCCCTAAGCATTAGGGTCTAGAAGAACTAGGTTTGATGTACTTGAAGTAATCCTGCCAACATCTGTCATATACAGTGAGTCGGTTATGAGTAACATGAGATAATTGGTCTAGGGAAGCATACTGAGAGAGGCTTTGAAGAACGTCTGAAAGAGAAGACACCAGAATTGATTTCCATTTCATAAGAATCAGACTTTTGACCAGAAGAGAAAGTATGTTTAGCCATCTAAAATGTGCATGTGAGAGGAGAGAGCTATTGGGGATAAGGATGCCTAGAAGGAATAGCTTTGGGTCAAAAGGTAGTTTTTGTCCTGTTACTCCGGAGGCAAGTAAACAGACTTTATGCCACAGCTTATTAATGGGAGCGCAAGACCACAAGATATGAAGTAGATCCCCGTTGGCCAAATTGCAGCACCAGCAATTATTGTTATTTAATAGGTTCATTCGTTGAAGCACAGAAGGGGTTCTATACCAAAGATGTAGGATTTTAGTTTGTATTAAAGAACTACGGGCATCTTTAAAGGTATTATGTGCAATACGCCAACAATTACTCCATTGTGCATCTGAAATATTGTAGTTAAGAAGAGTGCTCCATTTATTTTTGGCCTGTATAGACTGATCAGGTAGATTATCAATAATGTATTTGTAAATGGATCTATTTAATTTTACTGATAAATTAGTCCAGTGCGAGATGTATGGGTTTAGAAGAGTATGCATATACACTAAACTAGAGAGAAAGAGAGTTATAAGCTGTCCAAATTTGTAAAAACTTCCAGAAGTCTTGTTTAGGAAGTTTCCATGTGACCTGCAAGTCTGAGAATGATCTAAGAGTGAGTGAATTTTGGTCCAAGATATCTCCAAGAAAGAAAATGCCTTTGTTTTTTCGTGTACAACAGAAAATTGGGTGATCTTCTACAGTGAGCAGTGGATTGCCCCATAAGGGGGCATAAAACCAGGATGTTGGATTGGATTTCAGGAATTTGTGGGTTAGTTTCCAATAAAGAACAGAGGATGATATAGTCGGGTGAGATTTTAGTTTAGAGGAAATGGGATTAAAAATGAAGAAAGTGGGAACTCCTCCCAGGCACAATGCAGATTCCATTGCAACCCATAGTTCTGAGTGAGGGGAGGGTTTCTGAAACCATTTAATGGTTTTGGCTAGTCAGAAAGCCCAGAGGTAGCCTTTGAACCAAATGAGTACGAATCCCCCTTTTTTCCAATATGATCGAAGTTTGTTGCGGTTAAATCTCAGTGGTTTCCCATCCCAGATAAAGTTGCCTATTAATTTATCAATTTTAGCAAAAAAGGAGGATGGTAAGACTAAAGGAATATTGGCAAAGAGGTAAAGAATCTTGGGAGAAATGGACATCTTAATGGGTGCAGTTTTCAACATGAAAGAGAGATTAAGAAGCTTCCATCTGTTCAGAATTGTTTTGATGTTATCAAATAAGGGGTTAAAGTTAATGTCCCATAGCTTCCCTAAGTTACTAGTAATTTTGATTCCTAGATATGTTATACCCTGTGGTGACCAGCGGAATCCAAGAGATATGTTCATAAAGGCTTTACAGTGGTCATTAAGGGGCATAGTTTGTGATTTGCCATAATTCAAAGCAAGGCCAGAAATTTTTGTAAAATTATTAAGCAAATCAACCAACAGGGGCCCAGCCTCATTCAGGTTTTTGAGTAAGAATAAGAGGTCATCCATGTAGGAGAGAGAAACATTTCTTGAATTGCTCACAGGTATGCCCATAATGCCAGAAGATTGATGTAAACAAGCAGCAGGGGTTCCATGGCTAAAATAAACAGGGAAGGTGATAGGGGACAGCCTTGTCTAGTTCCCCTTGCTAGATGAAAGTAAGAGGAAAGGGTGGAATTAGTAAGTATTTTAGCAACAGGGGAGTTATATAATAGCTTGATCCAGGAGCAAAAGGTATGAGAATGACCAAAATAAGATAAAACTTGATGAAGGTAGTCCCAGTTTAAGGAAACAAAGGCCTTCTCAAAATCAATAGCTATGGCTGCAGCTGGTGTCTTGAGGGATCTGGCTTTGTGAATTAAATTAAATAAGGAACGTAAGTGATCAGAACCAGATCTATGTTCAGTAAAACCAGTTTGCAAACAATGAGTTAGCTTAGGAATCAAGGATTCAAGTCGAGAAGTTAGTAGTTTAGCAAATATCTTCCAATCCGTGTTTAATAAAGAGATGGGCCTGTAACTTGCGGGGTGAGTAGGGTCTTTTTCTTTCTTAGGGATTAGGGTTATGATTGCTTCGGTGCAAGATGGGGGAAGCTTGCCAGTATTGGAAGCTTCTTGATAAACATTAAAAAGAAGGGGACGTAAGGTGTCCGAAAACATTTTATAGAAATCGACAGGGAATCTGTCACCCCCAGGGGATTTGCTGGATTTCAAGGAAGACAAAGATTTCTGGATTTCCTGAAGTGAAAAGGGTTCATCTAAAGAATTTGTTTCAAGAGTAGAAAGATGAGGAAGATGTAACGATTTAAGGAACTGTTGAATTTGTAAAGTAGATGGAGAATTTGTGTTAGAGTATAGTTTTTGATAAAGGGTTTTCATGATACGATTTATAGAGGGGTTGTCGGAGTGAATTGTACCCTGTTCATCTTTTAGGCTTAGGATGTGCCATTCCATTTGTTGTGCTTTGAGCTGGTAAGAGAGGAGTTTCCCATTTTTATTGCCGTGTTCCCAAAACTTATATTTAAGTTTAAACAAGTCCAGTTCGGTTTTACGAGAAATTAATTTGTTAATTTTAACTCTAAGTTGAAGAATTTCAAGATGAAGTTGAGAATCAGGACAATGCTTATTAGAAGAAAAGTATAAATTCTCTTTAGCCTTAAGAGATTTTTCCAAGTCAGCCAGCTGTTGTTCCCTTACTCTTTTCCTATGTGCAGCATAACTGATAATTTTCCCTCGAATAGTATCTCTAAGAGCTTCCCATACAGAGAACATAGAAGATTCGGTTGGGGTATTGTGAAAGAGGAAGTCCTGAATTTGTGCCTTGATCATGGGCAAGAAATTGGGATCCTTGAGAAGGAGAGGATCCAGCTGCCAGTAAAAAGATTTAGGTGCTAATGGGCCCCACAGAAGTTGCAATTTGACAGGGGAATGGTCTGAGATTATGATGGAAGAGATAGATAGATGAATCAATAGTTTTTTCCATTATAACAGGAGAGGCTAACCAGTAGTCAATTCTACTGTATGTCTTATGTAGAGAGGAATAAAAAGTAAATTCTCAATCACAGGGGTGAAGGAGGCGCTATACATCAGCTAATACAACATCTTGCGTTAGTAATGAGAGGGCTTTAATACTTCTAGGGTGGGCCTCTGTAGTGGGACTACTTCTGTCAATGCTGGCTTCTAAATCTAAGTTAAGATCCCCTCCAAGAATAACTGGTGTATTATCACTGTTAAAGGATAGAATCTGTTGAGCTAAATTATGAAAAAACTCCAGGGAATCGGAGTTGGGTGCATAGACATTAACAAGCAGAAGAGGACCCGAGTTGGTATTCAGTTTGACCGTCACCCATCTGCCGTCAGTATCGGAAACTGAGTTTACAAGGGACCATTTGAGACTGTTATGAATAAGAATAGCAACTCCTCTTTTTTTTTTAAGGTATAGGATGATTTGTAGAGTTGACCGACCCAATCTTTTTTAAGTCTATGAACATCCTCTGCTAATAATTTTGTTTCTTGAAGGAAAGCAATTTGTGTTTTATGTTTTTTGAGATGTGAGCGAATTTGCTTCCGCTTACAAGGAGAATTAAGTCCCTTCATATTCCATGTATATAAAAGTATGTCACTCATACTGTTAGTGTTAAAGAAAGGGAATAATCACTGGAGTGTGAAGGGACAAATAAATGAGGCAGAGGATGATTATAATACAACATAGAGAGCTTACATATATGCAGAGAGTGGCAGGAACATTCAGGCCAAAAACAGTGAGATGTATGATACATGATTAGCACAGATATCTTATTAAAGTTAGAAAAAAGATGGGGAAGGAGAAAAGTCATTAACAACAACAACAATACTAGTAAGCTAAATAACAAAGAAAACGTTTTATGGGTATGAGGAGACATGAGTCAGCCAACTGGCTAAGAGACTCTCTCACCACACTCAGAGGCGTCAATGTAGGGAGGAGACTAGGGAGGACCGGTTATAAATATCGGCCTAAACCTAAGTCTGATCCCAGTAGTATAATAAAGTAAGTATGCCTGATAAGCTAAACTGAAAGGGAATAATACCAAGAAAGGCAGGGGACTGTAATAACATCAGCTTAATTCTAAGCTAACAGGACAAGGTATAAGGATAAAGCTAAACACCAGAACTTATTTATAAACATTAGTAGTAATAGTACAAGATATGACAACTCGAAATAAAAGTAAATTAAAGAACCATATATGAGATGCCAGTGCAGCCTAGACATAGAGCAAGGAATTCAGGGAGCCAGGTGGAATGCAAATGAACAAATATAAAAGGAAAAGTAGATAATTTCCACTTTAGAGTGACTCTGAGTATACTTTTCAGTGCAACAGAATAAGTACATAATAAATACAATATTGAGGGGGAAAGAAGAAAGGGGAGGCCAATTTAAGCCCTTACGCCCTGAGCCAAATGCAAATCGGGATTATGTGGAGAGGTATAGGCCTCGGTAATAACTGTAGACAGAAGAGATAGTCATAGTAAAGATCAGCTCTGATTACTCAAAAATCACCTAAATAGGTGTTATATGGGGTGACTAGGTCTAGAAGACTAGGCCCAGTGAGCCCCAAAACAAGAGGGACCACACAGCAGTGGTTTTCTATAATATCTGTAGACTTCAAGTAAAATTAGGAGCATAAGGAAGATGTAGATTGACAATTCTTTGCAACAGTACACCAAACATAGCCCACCTCTTTGAGTGCTAATGATAGTTCCATATTGCAAACAGGAGGTAGTAAGAATAATGGAGTGTAGGGAAGGAGATAGATTAAATGTAGTTGCCAATAATACTTAAGAACCTGTCATCAGGAGAGGGAAAGGGTAAGTTGTCTTGTAATATATAATAATTCACATATGAAAAAAGAAAAGGCAATAATCAGGATGCATACCGATTAAAGATATGCAACTGAACAGCCAAAAGACTATAAACCTGATGCACTGCTAAACTGGAGAGTAAAAGGCTAGATACAGAGAGCCTGTTTAGTGAGGTAATGTATAAGATCTAACACTAAAATAATGGGTTAGAAAAGCATTGCTGATATACCAAAGTTCCCTTGAAGACCTTTAAGCTGCTCATTTAAACACTGCAACAAAAAGTAAATTGATCGAGTTGTGATGTAGAGCCTTTGCTTTCTGCACCTGCTTGGAGCAAAAACAACCAGGTAGCATAGACTATAGAGCAGGCAGCTAGGCAGAAAAAGTGTACTGGCACTCCCTTTAAGTATCCTGGAACAAAAACCTACCAAGATATAACAACTGTGACCATATTACTGACCATATAAGCTCATGACATCTTAGATTTATTAGCAGGATTGTGACTATTGATGTTCTTGCTTTTGGTCATTGCCCTACGTTTCTTTTTGGGTGACTCTAAAGATTTGAGTGGGGAACTTGCAACAACTTCTGCTAATGAAGTATCAGCAGAAATACATCCCTGAGGCACAGGGCCCAAATTAGAGGGATGTTCGTCTGAAATTTGCTGGGAAAGATCCTCCTGCAAGAAGTGCATGTCATCCTCCAAGACAGCAAACTTATTGTTCAGGGGAATAGAGAGGTTCATTTGAAGGTGAGAGGCTGCAGCTTGGGGTGTTTGGGGTGAAACCTTGCTAGAACAGCAATAAAGTCTTGAAGAATAATGCCACAACAGAAGCTTCTCTTACAGCTGTGTTGATTGCCTTGGGATCAGATCAGTTGCAGCGTTGCTGCTTGGGGCTACGAGTTATGCAGCACTTTCACCACATTCCTGTACCTCGTCATCCACCCTTCGTGTGGATACCAAAGCTGCCAATTGTTGCTGAACCTCCCAGGGTAAGATTGCAGAGAGAGACCTCCAGATAGTTGGCTAAGGCATCAGGGGTTTTCAAAATCCTTGAAGGAAGAGCCTGAGAAAAGGTGTAGTGTCATGGGGTAACATAGAGCAAATTTAATGCTTCTTTGGTGGAGGATTTGTTTAAGTGGATTGTAGGCCTTCCTTCTGATGGTTAAATCTTTTGAAAAGTCTCTGTAGACGGAAATATTAAACTCTTGCCACTGAAGTTTCCCCATTTCTCTGGCTCGTTTCAGTATCACTTCTGTGTATGAATAGTTCAAGAAGCGAGCAATGATAGACCTTGGTCGCTGGTCTGATGTTGGCCTGGGACCCAGAGTGCGGTGAGACCACTCAATGATTAACATTAGGTCAGGAGGGAGTTTAAGCATTGCAAGGCAGCACATGTAATAAAAGCGCAGTAGTGTCTCCTAATTCTACACCTTCAGGGAAGCCAAAAATTCGTAAATTGTTGCGACGATTACGATTTTCAATATCGTCAGTCTTGGCTTGTAGGGATTTAATAGTTCGATCTTGATTGCGGACAGTAGCATGGAGGTCATGAATAGTAGTGGTGTTACGGCCTATGCTTTCTCATTAAATGCAATTTTCTGGCTGAAAGTTTCAAGAGTGGACGCATTCTGTTAGGTGGAGGTTTTTAGATCAGTTTAGAAAATATTACTTCCACTCTAGGAAGTGAGCTTTGCTGTACTTGGAGATCTGCCATAATGCTGAAGATGAGGCCTAGTATGCTGCATTACAGTGTAGAATAATTGAATATAAGTAGATGATGGATCAAAAATGACTTACAAACTGTGTCAGGCAGTAAGATTACAGGATGGTCACAGGAATTGGTACCAAAGAAAGGTCTGGTGAAGGCTGGATGAGGTTAGATTGCAGTCATTCCTGCAGAGATTCTAAACTATGCTGCCATCTTCTGTCTGGTCAGGCCACGCCCCCCTTCACTCCAGATTTTCAACATTGCCATTTTTCTGCACCTCCTTATGAACAGTGCCGCTGACATTTTTCACATCCTGACCGAAATGTGTTTTCACACTTCTGGCACAGAATAACAAGGGCACTGTGGGAAATCAGTGTTTGGGATGCATTACGAAAATCACAGTGACACTGTTCAGGAGCAGAGGTCCTAAATTGCCTATGTTGAAAATTTGGTGATGAAAGTCCATAAAATGACTGTGTTACAAGCGTGCATTGCGCAGTTTCCGTGCATGCTCATAACTTTGCACATTTGTAATTCGTTCACTCCAGATTTTCAACATTGTCATTTTCCCGACCCTCCTTATGAATGGTACAGCTGTCATTTTTCACATCCTGGCCAAATGTGTTTTTTCTGACACAGCGCATAACAGCTGGCTACTGTGGAAATCATGTTAGCACATTAAGAAAATCACAGTGACACTGTTCATTAGCAGAGGCCCAAAAATGCCTATGTTGAAAATTTGGTGATGAAAGTCCATGAAATGACTGTGTTACGAGCATGCGTTGCGCAGTTTCCAGTCACGCTCATAACTTCGCACATTTGTAATATGTTCAATCCAGGTTTTCAACATTGCCATTTTTCCACACCTCCTTATGAATAGTACACTTGTTATTTTTCACAACCTGGCTGATATGTGTTTTTGCACTTCTGGTGCAGAATAGCGTGGTTGCTGTGGGAAATCAGTGTTTGGGACACATTAAGAAAATCACAGTGACCCTGTTCATGAGCAGAGGTCCTACAATGCCTATGTTGAAATTTTGGTGACGAACATCCATAAAATGACTGTGTAACGCCCATGCATTGCGCGTAGTTTCCATGTACCGTAGGCTCGGACGTGCGATCATTTTTAATATTCCCAGTACAGATTTTCAACATTGCCATCTCTTCACACCTCCCTGTGGATGGTACAGCTGTCATTCTTCACATCCTACCCCATCTGTGTTTTCGTACATGTGGCGCAGAATGGCACTGTTGCTGTTGGAAGTCAATGTTCGGGACACATTGACAGATTCACACTGCCACTCTTCATGAGAAGAGGTCCCACATGCTTTCATGAGGTGGGGTCACAAAAAGGCCATGTTGAAAATTTGTAGTGTACATAGCAAGAAACATCCGAGATGTTAGGGTTTCTAACCATAACATCCTACCCTATACAGACTGACAGGCATCGGGGTGTGCCTTTGGATTGCCGACTGTACTGCTTATGCCATCCCAGCCCCACCTCCAGCCAGTGACAGGCATCGAGGTGTACCTTGGACTCTTCGGCCCCAGACTTCACCCCATTCTTCTATGCAGCACCCATTTCAGTGTATGTCCTTATGGAATGGGGTGACTATAAAGCCAAACACCCTAAGGCACACCTCAACATGTGTCCCTGTCTGCAGACTAGGGTGAGGTGACATGGCATGCCCATCGTGGGCAATGACCCAAACACTTACCCCAATGCCTGTCCATCTCTATAGGATGGAGGTGGGGTTGGCATGAACTTTAGTACTTCACTGCCATTCCTATTCTGCATCTGTCTAACTCCTGCATTCCCAATGCTAATACCAGCAAGCAAACATTCAGTATTGACAAATGCTTGTTTATTATATTTTAAATTTTTGGTGCTACATTGGTGTACTTAGCCACACATGTATTTTTTTGCTCTTTTTCAGAATCTTGTATTTGGCACAAATGGGCTACTCCTTTTCAAAGACTTTGCTTTGCAAAATGCTTGTCCAAGACTATCTTTATTAGAGCCTCTTTTGAGGAATCTACAGTTTTTTTGTAATTTCTCAGATTGTCTTTACAACTCAGTATTGTCAAAACAGTTTCTCCTTCAACAGAAAAGTTGTTAAGAACACTATGGATCAGTGCTCTTGGACAGACAGAACTGCCTGCATAAGGCTGTTGCCCACTTTACGTTTTCTATGGCAGTTATCTCTCCCTATTCTTCCTTCTTTATCAGTGTAAAAAATGCAAATCCCAAAAAACTGTTTTCTTTTTTTATCAATTTTTGTCATAAATTAAAATTTAAAGGTTTCTCATCCAACCACAAGAGAAAATCATTGGCTTCTACAATACTGGCCTCCCAGATACATAAAATATCATCCGTGTACCTTATCCACTTCTTTGTCTTATCCAGATAAGCTATGAAGTCCTATTGGCTTGTCTCTGCAACTCCACATGCCACCTTTCAGGCACTTTATCCTTACCTAGAAGAACATAAGGCAACGGTATTTGCCACCTTCAAGTTAACACTTCAGCCTGTATATGGAACCAACTGTTTGTATTTGTTGGACTGTAACTGGCACTGTACAGTAGCATATATCAAAGTTAATGATGTTCTGATCTCCTTGTTGTATATTTGTACAATATGTAAAACCTAGGGTACTCAATGTTATTGATGTTCTGCTCTCTTGTTGTATATTCTGTACAATATGTAAAACCTATACTGTTATGTATAATCATCCGATGTTACTCTGTACACCTATTTTCCCCAGGTCGCATCTGGAAACGAGTGGTTCTCCACTCAGTATGACTGCCTGGTTAAACTCTTAAATAAATAAATAAATAAATATAGTACATTACTGGAGTCAATAATGGGACTGAGGAATACCTCCCAAAATATTTGTTAATCTATAGTCAAGATATTTCAATAAACAAAATGATAGATTTAGGCTCTACCAACAAATCTAATATTTCTTGTAAAGAGATAACATATATTAGGCAAAACACCCCAAATCATATATACTAAAATGAGCCATAAAAAGAGGCATGACATTGACGGCAATGTTGGTATTCAATGTGAAGCATGTAAAATGTACATATTAACTGACAGAGACTTTAACACAGGCACTTACATCTGGGCTAGATGTGTGCCTATATAACATCCTGACATTAAAATAAAAGATCTGAACCTTAGACTATAAATGCACCAAATTAGAGACTTAATGGGTTTTTGTGATAATACACATGCAACACAGGAAGCTGATTTAGATGGCAGCGGAGGCCCTGAAAAACAAAAAGGTGTTGCCTCAGGGGTAGGAAAAAGAATCTCAAATGAAGGCAACTTGGATGATGAATTTATTTATTTTTATTTTTATTTATTAAACTCCAGGATTACATTACCTTTGAGCAAGAACAGCTCATTTACAAAGGTCCCATGTCATTATGGAGGGTAACATACATACAAAGGTCAACATAGTTACACGGTATCCAATAACACAGAGAAGGCAGAAGTATAACTATTACAATGATTCATGAGGAGAGACTACTTATGACTGTGATCTAAGCAGAATTCTTTGGTAAACTATTTGGAAGCATACAGGTGGTATGAGGACAGTATGGGGAAGACCCAGGAAAAGTAGGTAGGCTGCAGAGCCATTGTCACTGTGGGAGGAGGGAAGGAGAAGTGCTAAGATTGGTAGTGGAAAGTGGACAGGGGTCAAAGAAGTGCCAGTTTGGGGGTGAGGCTATGTGTGGTAGGGGTGGGGGGGAGGTGGGGTGAGGAGGAAGGGGTGGGAAAGGGCTAACAGGGGATTGCACTAGTAGTTAGATAGTTGTGGAAGAGCATTGTGAGCCAACTTCAACTGGAGTGCATAGGTAGGTGGTCCCCTTAGGAGAAACGGTCACAGCTACTGGTATTGGTGAGGTGCTGCCGAAGCAGCCGTTTGAAGGGGCCAAGTTTGGGAGTTGTAAGGATTTCTCAGTTGAGCACATGAATGGTCCACAGCTCAAGGCAATAAGAAAAGTATAAAGGGTACAGTGGTAAACCATCTACTAATCAACCATGGGAACAGGTATGAACTTCTAAATCATGAATCTGAAGGGGGTGTGATCGTGAACCTTGATACCTCCACAAAATCCCTCAAAAGTGACAAGGTATAAGAAAAGGTACATGTACCTGTAACTAACAAAAAAAATAGTAATAGGTGACTTGAACATAATGTTCACTGCAACCATAGTGTGCACAAAAGACAAGGTAAAATCTGCAGTCACCTTCCTGCTGGGAGTATGGACTTCTGATGTTAAGTTAGCATTAGTAAATTACTAGATGGTGCAGGGAAAGAAGAAACAGTTATCCTACATGTAGGGACAAATGATGTGGGAAGGAGATTGGACTAAGAAATGCATGCAGACTTTGAGGAATATAGTATAGAATAAAAAGAAATGTAACATAACTATTTCATAGATTGTACCAGTCTCTAGAGCTAGCCCAGGAAGATCACGGGCTATCAGACAAACTAATGCTTGGCTAAGGAAACAGCAGACAGAAAACCTTTTCCCTCAGAATTTGGGATATCTTTTCAAACAGACCAGAATTATTTTGGTCAGATGGGTTACACTGAAACAGAAAAGCACAAACATACTTGGAGAAAGATTCGACAGGCTAATAAAGAAGGATTTTATACTCAATAGCAGGGGGAGCAAGGAATGGACTGATACTAGGTTGTCTCATAACAGGCAGATCAAAAACCTCAACGGAGTGTTCAGTAACATGCAACAGACTACAGATGGCACGAAATAGAAGGAAATAAACAAAATCAAATGTGTACTTATTAATGCAGGTTAACTATCAGCAACAAAGATGCAGCAGGCATTACTAAAACATGGTAGACCAAGACTGATGACTGGGGTCAAACTACAGATGGCTACAGTCTCTTTAGAAGAGATAGAGCATGTATAAAGGGTTAAGGGGTTGCCATTTCTCTCTTTATATGTGTGTGTGTGTACATATATATATATATATATATATATATATATATATACAAAGTAATTCTGGTTGTATGCCAATGCTCGGACTACGGTAAAATATACATACAACAAAATGGCATATAGCGGAGCATGTTGTTCCATTCAGCGCGACGGTGTTATAAAAAACAAACAATGTACCGTAACTGTGTTGAAACTAAATAAACATACTGTAGCTGCAAGTGTCTGAAAAAAATGTGACAGTACTTTAATAAATAAACTCGATCATAAAAACACTGAAACCACTACTTAAAACTGATAAAAACATTAAAAATTTTCATTTGCACTGACAATGTTTGAGATGTTTGTTGTACTTTCAGTCTCAGTCTCATTTTCACTGTGCTACTGAGTCCCTGCTCTCCTGAGTCAGCCAGCAGTCGATAGAAAGCTGTTTCTTCCCACAGCACAACAAAAGTTCCACCCACTCCCAACACTGGAGATATCCACTCTATATTCGGCTGCTAATTCTTTCCTGGACACACCAGGGACAGTAGACTTCTCTATGAGCTCAGCGTTTTGGGCCAGAGAGAGAACATTATGCATACTTTTCTCCATGTTGAGTGCAGAGTGCTGTTAAATGAAACGAGGTGCTAGGAACATCTGAAGCAAGTTGTCTGAGCTGCTATTTAACCACTTATCGCGTCTGCGTAAGAGCAATTAATACCTCATTAAGTAAGCTAGCTCACCCTGAAAACCACTTTACTACCTTAAATGGGCAAAACAAATGGGCATACAACCGAAAATATAGAGGCATATAAATGGAACAAATAACATTACAGGCATACCAGAAGAATGGGACCACAGCAAAATGGGCATATATCTGAAAAGGCATATATCCAAATGGCATACAAGTGGAATCGACTATATACTGTATATATATATATATATATATATATATATATATATATATATATATATATATATATACAGCAACACAAAATGGTAATGTTAAATACCTTTGAAAATAGAAAATTAAGTTAAAAATCTAGGTTTCAACTTAGGTCTTCTTCAGAAAATATCTAAAAGAGAAAAAACAAAGTTAGTGTCTGAAGAATTTTCTGAAGAAGACCTAGGTTGAAACATAGATTTTAACTACCTTTTCTTTTTAGTGTGCATTGCTATCACCATTATTTTGACCCAGACCACATGCTGATGCAGCATGTTTGTAAATATATATATATATATATATATATGGGGGTATGATGGGGTATGAGATGAGTTAATATAAAATACCAGAATTATCTTCCTGAACTTGACCTCTAACCTCACAAGGTGCAATACCATGAGTTAAGTCACAAGAGGTTAAGTGCAATTAAAGAAGATATTTCTGATATCATACATTAGCTTATCTCATATTTAATGTATACAACAAGGCTTGAAAGTTCCATAAATAAAGCTGTAAACAAGTGGTTTCTTTTTTAATTCACTGTTTTATGTTTGTTCTTGGAACAGAATGTCTCTGAAGAATATGTGAAGTAATGGGTGTCAAGGTAGCATTGTTATGAGGTAATGTGGTATGTCCTGTTCATATTGGTTCATTTTGAATAGGTCAGTCATGATATGTCTAATACGTCGATTAAGAGGTAATGTGAGGAAGTTCTTTTTTACAGAAAGGGAGGTGAATGCATGGAACGGCCTACCTTAGGAAGTGGTGGATATGAATACAGTGCAGGGCTTCAAACAGGCATGGGATAGGCATAAGGGAGCAATACAGATGAGTATGAATAGATAGGCCATTGACAGAGCAAAGGCCAATGGCACATTTATAAGGTAGAAAAAGAAATGGGCAGACTGGATGGGCCTCGCGGTCCTTATCTGCCGTCAACCTCTATGTTTCTATGTAAGAGGACACAGCATGAAATTAGAGGGAGGCCGATTAAGGGGTAATGTGAGGAAGTTATTTTTCACAGAAAGGGTGGTGGATGCATGGAACGGCCTACCTCAGGAAGTGGTGGATATGAATACAGTGCAGGGCTTCAAACAGGCATGGTATAGGCATAAGGGAGCAATACAGATGAGTATGAATAGATAGGCCATTGACACAGCAAAGGCTGCTGGCCATTTATAAGGTAGAAAAAGAAATGGGCAGACTGGATGGGCCTTGTGGTCCTTAGCTGCCGTCAACTTCTATACTTCTATGTTTCTGTGTTTAGGTGATGTCTTGTGCACACACAAACACACACAGATATGTACAGATATATTATAGGGGCACAGTAGCATCCCTACAGTTAGGTTTGAGTAGACTTTTTAATGTTAAACTCCAATATTGCACATTAATAACTTTTGCGTCATTTGATGAAATAGCACAACATTTGGTAAGCACAGTCAGGCTGTCAGAGTCTCGAAGCGTGAAAAGTTTTGTGATGGCATCTTGTTCAGTTTCTGAGATATGGAGCACCAAAAAACAGAAAAAAAACTATACTTAACATTGCATATTTTTTGCTCTTACCTATAATAACCTAGACTGCATGGAATTTTTTCAGAAAATTTTCAGGGCTGAAGGGGCCTGTGCCAAGGGTGTGCTTTAGAAGGTTTCCTGAAAAATATTGTAGGGTTTCAGAGTTATAAGGACCTTTGAGTTAGCTGACAAATATGAATGGTAAAATAAAAGAAAAACTATCATGAGTGCTTATTTTCATGATTTACTTGTCAAGTGGGAAAAAATTCCTGATCTTGTAGAAAAAAAATACGGTAAGGCGGTATGATGGGAGGGTGTTAGGGTGTTAACCCTAATGCCTTATTTCCCTACTTTTGTCACTGCAACCCTAACTGATGCATTACAAAGCTTTTTGCAAAGAATTTCCTTACTTTTTGAGAAAGTATAATCTTACCCTTATATGGTTTTGGGAGTGTAGGGCTGGTATCTGCTTTTTGGAGTGCCATCTACCTTTAACATCCCTGCACTCCCTTGGCATCAGTTTCTTGGAGTGCAGGGCCCTCTGTCCTTAAGTGCACAGACATTGTATTGAAGATGACAGTTTATTACCCAGTATTGCATAATGGATGACCCAGCAGTCTCATTACTGCATAATGGTATCCATATGTAAGAGCCCTGTGTGCCCATCTACCTATAAGGGCCCTGCACTCCCTCACATCTATCCATATGTGCACAGACATTGTAATGAACTGTCATCTCTCTGTGGGAGTGCAAGGTCTTGAGGGTCCTGTGTTCCCAATATTGCATAATGGGTGGCCCAGCAGTCCCATTACTGCATTGTAGAGATGTAGCGCAGTCCTAGAGGCATTCCAATGAGCCTTGTGCTGCAAATGGCACAATATCTCAGTAATCATAGCAACTCTGGAAGAAATTCCACTGCAGTTGTAATCATGGACTGATAACCTGCATGCATAAGCTGCACTTAGCAAAAAATCTGTGTCTCGAACTGTTTTTGAGATAAAGGAAGCGAGTCACGAACAGGTATTTTTTCATTTAAAAAAGCTGTTTTTTTTACTAAACTAAATAGAACCAAAGTAATGGGCTTCAATCTGAATAGAACACATCCGTGGGGCAAGTTGCAACATTTTGTTTTTTAACAAAATTGAAAACAAGATGGCGGCTCGCGAACCGGCACTTTGTTCATACCAACAGGGATTTAATGAATCCCTGTTCATGAGCTGTCGAAATCCCTGTTCACGAGCCAAATCCTCGTTCAAAACTGTGCAGCTATCCAAAAGACTGAACTGAACATGCTCTGAACCAGACATTTCTAAATTAAATAACTTTGGAATGGATTAATATTTTTCTGTGAAACCAGTGCTGGCTTGTTCTTTGGGCCAAACTCTTTCCTTCAGGCCACATTTCCAAACGGTGTGGCTACAGTGTAATGAGGACAAATCAGCAAACATGGTCAAAAAAAGGGAACTTTTACGCTTTTTTCACTATGTACCGTGCAAAATCCACATATCTGATCAAAACGAAACTTTGCAAGTCAAGAGATCTATCCCACAGGCTTGTGCATGCCAAAGTTCGTACAAATCCATTGACCAGCTGCAAAGTTATTAAAGTGCAACGTTTGGGGTTTAACATTAAAGAGGACAGGAAATCATTTATGTATTGCAGCCCCACAAGTAGTTTGATGTCACTACTTGTCAGATTGGATGTAAGTTTGTCTTTTCCCTTACTGATGTAATGTGTTTTTTTATAATTTGAATTTTGACAACCAATAGAAAAATAAAATATGGCAGTTTCTATACCAGTTTGTTTCATGGTTCCTATTTTGACTACTGGATACTAAGCATGGTAGTCAAATGGTGATGTTATCATTCATACATTCCAACTGATCACTCTGACAGGCGTGCATGAAGCTGTCAGAAACCGACAACAACCAGGAAGTCATTTACATATTTAATGCAGATATTTTCTTAAACAACAAGTTGTTTTATTTTGACTGACTAAATAATTTATTTTGCCATGTCTGAATCAAATTCTTAGGAACAACATGATTAGAATGAGATTCCGTTTTGTTGAATCATTCTTTGTACATATACAGTATCATAAATTAAACCAAGCAGGACTTACAATGCTGTAGATCTTTGTTTTTTTAGTTCCGTGCTGGATGTATTAGTTACTTATGCAGCTGCTATTAAAAAAACAAAGATGTTCTGTAATAATTCATACCCTCATTTTTATTTTAGTTTTAAAGAATGTGCACTCCTATTGCAGATTATGTCCCCTGCTCTCCCCCACCCCAGTCCGCTCACACACATACACATGCAAACACGAAGCATAATACGAGCATTTGCGTTGATCTCTCACTTATCCATAACTCCACATTACCATCAGCAGTAGCAGTGCCCTTCTTGAAGAATCACAACCCCTTTGGCTAAATCACAGGCTCTTGGTCAATTGTGCTGTTTGAAGCAAAAGAAGTGCTGTTACTGTAGATGGAGAACACTTTGGTAACAGACATGTGTAGTACTGCTATCGTTGATTTTCCCTGTATTGGCGCACTGCCCCAGATCCCCTCCACCAGACCTCTTGTTTTCCATTCTGCTCCACTTTTGAAAGTCCTGCCACTCTCGATTCCCTATTCCCATGGTCATCACATTCTGCTTTCCGTTTAGCTTAACCTTTTTTTTCTTTAATTTGTGCAAAACCAAATAACTGAAACATTTATGTACTGGGAAAAAAAGTAGTTTTTACCACCAGATCAGAAGCTTGTTTCAAGTCTCCCATTCATCTTTCCACTTATCATCTGATCTGCCTGCATTCTGCCCTTGCTCAGGAAAGTGTGAGAGGCACATTCGGTCTATGAGGATGAGCATGTCATGGTAGTATTTTATTTGACCCAAAACTACCGTATTCAATATCTATGGGAGGTGATTTCGGGGAAGGGGCCACTAAAGTATGGTAGAGTGTATGAGTATGGCATGGAAAAGGGTGCTGGGGCAAGTTAGGATGTGGGGGTGCTGGCAGTAGTATCTACTTTCACTCTAAAAAAAACTTTCTTGATATCCTGTTGGTGATCTGGAACAGCAGTGGGACACCACAATACAGAAAATGTTTTATTACTTTTTGATCAGTAATGGGGATCATGGGTAACCTAAGTTAGTAATGGCCAGAGCTACCTCAATGTTCTCGACATGGACAGTATACAGGAATGTGAATAAAATCAATGAGATAATCCTGTTTATGCTTCTATTGTTTTACACTGTATACAATCCCCTTAGTGTAAGATTTGATAATCTTGTCCACAGTATTGTTGAAATCGATCTCCGCATTTGCATAGTATGATTGCTGTGGTTTTTGTATTTAATTTGGGCTCCATGCAATACTTCTTCAATCAATGTCTGATCACTGGGAAGTTGCGGTTTTGATTAATGTTGCCACAGATAGCAACGTCAAAAACTGGAAATGGCTTCAGTATAGTAGTCTTACCTTGCAAATATGTGTAGAGGTATCAGCCTTGTAGTTTTCACAAATTAAAAAAAATAAATAGTTATAAAGAACAACAGGCAGAACATCTGTCTGTTCCTCCTACAGGGATCATAACCCTGGACCTTTACATCACAGGCTGGTGATTACCCATTTGGACCACCAGCTCTGGCTGATAAATTAGCAGTTTTTTCTTGTACTTATTTATAACAACATTTCTTGCATTTGCACAAGATGCTTGAGGTATACATAATGGCATTTGGGATTCCTACAAATAAACATAGATTGACCGAGGAGTTTGTGGCAGGAAAAAATAGTTCATCAGTTTATATTCTTATCTCTGCTTGCCTTCTCTCCTTGTACCTGGGGTAACGTGCATGACACATGGTTAACAGCACAATCATAGTACTCTCCTGTCACTCAGCCATGGCATGCCAGCCACAAATGATGATTATTACAAATAAATGTTCATTATAGTAACCATCAACTGTCAAACTGTTACTCTGTGGCAAATCCACTTGTTGAGAGAATTGATTATCTTGTCTACAGTATTGTTGAAATCGATCTCCGTGTTTGCATGTAACTGGAAATATCTATAGTACAGTAGTCATAAACTACCTGGAAAATAGGTATATAATTATCAGCCTTGTAGTTTTAACAAATAAAAAAAAATACAAAATTATAAGAACAACAAGCCACAATAATTCCCCCTTAGAGAATCAAACCTTAGTCCCGCCACATCAAAGGAAGGTGACTAACCATCTGAACCACCATCTCTGGCTGATGAAGAATGTTTTTTTCTTCTACTGATTTTTAACAACACAGCATGCACTTGCACAAGATGCTTGCGGTATACAGTATGATATGTGGGGTTCCTACTAATAAATGTAGATTTATTGAGGAATTTATGGCATGAAAAATAGAGTTCATCAGTTTATATTCTTATTCTTGCTTGACTACTCTCTTTACACCTGGGACAGAATGCGTGACCCAGGGTCAATAGCACAATCATAGTATTCTCCCTTCACTCAGCCATAGCATGCCAACCACAAATGATGATTATTACAAGTAAATGTACAAGTATGCTTGCTGTGGTTTTTGTTTTTTGTTTGAGCTGCCTGCCATACTTGTTTCATCAGTGTCTGATCATCACCGAGAAGCTACATAGATATATAGATATATAGATACTGTCGGCAGATTAGGGCCTATGGCCCACCCAATCTGCCCATTTGAGCTTGCAAATTCCCTTTAAGTTTTTCTAGAAGTCTGTTGCTGCCTTACCCCTGACCTCCTGGATTCTCTTATGTCTATACCATGCATTTTAAATCCTGTGATTATTTCAGCCCCCACCACATCCTCTGGTAAAGTGTTACACTTGTCCATCACCCTTTCTGTGAAGACATTCTTCCTCATGTTTTCTGTGAATTGCCCTTCCACCAACTTCATCCCATGCTCTCTAGTCCAGGCACATATTTTTTGCTGGAAAATAGTGTATTACTGCAATCTGTTCTGCCTTGTAAGGGACTTGTATGTCTCTATCATATCCCCTGTCTCCCTCCTCTCCTCCTGGGAGTACATATTTTAGTTATTCAGCCTGCCCTCATAGGACTTGTGATGCAATTCCTGTACCATCTTTGTTACCTTCTTCTGAACCTTCTCCATCCTGTCTATGTCCTTACATAGGTAAGGTCTTCAAAACTGTGTGCTGAACCCCAGTTGGGACCTCACTAGTGTCATGTATAGAGGAACTATGACCTCCCTTTTTCTGCTGGTGATATCCCTGCCTATGTATCCTATCATTCTATTTGCTTTACTTGCTGCCTTGTCACACTGTTTCCCTACCTTGATGTCATCAGAGATAATAACCCTAAGGTCCCTTTCCTGCTTGGTGCATGCAATATCTTCACCTCCCCTAACTGATAAGTTGTTCCTGGGATTTTGTGCCCCATATGCATTATTTTGCACTTTTTTGCATTAAATTACAACTGCCAAACCTTTGACCATTCTTCTAGCTTCCACAGATCCCTCCTCATTTTGTTCAAACCCTTTGGCATGTCCACGCTTTGTTACAGAGCTTTGTGTCATCAGTGAACAGGGAAATTCGGCATTCTGTGTCCTGCACAATGTCACTGCTGAAGACATTGAACAGGACCGGTCCAAGCACTGATCCCTGTGGTACCCCATTGGTCGCTCTTCCCTATGTGGAGTGACAGCCATTTATCATTAACATCTGTGTCCTGCCACCAAGCCAATTACCCACCCCACCACACTACTGTCATGCCTACTCCCATATTCCCCAGTTTGTTTAGTAGCCTTCTATGCAACAGTGTCAAAGACCTTGCTGAAGTTCACATAGTCCATGTCCACTGCCCTCTGCTGATCCATCTCCTTTTCCTCTTGCTGATCTGCTTAATGCATAATTCTGTTGCTCTTGTAATCCCAGTTTTAAATATTGCCCACTGTTCCTCAACCTCTAATTCTCTCCCCATTCCCATTAGTGTCTCTTTCAAGCATGACCGCTTTTTCCCAAAGTCTGCCCTTCTAAAATCCAGGATATGTATTTTTGTGTGGTTTGGTTCTGCTTCTTCTATGATTTCAAACCACAGTGACTGGTGGTCACTGTTCTTCACGTGCTCCCCCACTGTTACCCCTACCACACTGTCCCTGTTTGTGAGCACGAGGTCCAGTATTGCCTTCTGCCGAGTTGGTTCCATGACCAGTTGCTTAAGGTAGGCACCTTGAAGGGAGTCCAGGATAAATCTGCTCCTGGTTGATGCTGGGAGGCTCCAGTCCACGTCTGGAATATTGAAGTCTCCAAACAGCACCACCTCCACCTTGCCCACCATCCTTTGGATATCTAGCATTGACACCCTATCTATCTCTCTCTTCCTCCTTCGAGGATGACTGACCCCATTTTCCTTTCCAGCTTAACCCACAGTATCCCCCCGCCCATTTTGTTCCTCCTGGATCTCTGTGGCCTTTATGCCATTTTTCATATAAAGTGCCACTCATACTCCCTTCCTGCCTGCCCTGTCTCTTTGGAATATGTTGTAGCCAGATAAGGCCATCTCCCAGTCATGGTTCTCATTACACCAGGTCTCTGTGATTACCACAATGTCCAGATCTGACTGTGCCATGGCATCCTCCAGATCCTCCATCTTGTTGCTAAGGCTCCTGGCATTGGCACACATGGCTTTCCATGATGTGAACACCCTGGACTGTGTAGTTGTTCTACAACAGCCCCAACATGGCTGTCCTTTATCCCTGGTTCTTCTTGCTGTATGCCCTTGTGTTGTATTTTGGCCCCTTTCTGCCTATCCAACCATTTGGTGCTTATTGCCATCATTTACACATTGCTTAGTATCAATATCTCCTCCTCCTGTTCACTAATTCAATTGCTAAATATGGGAGGTGGGCAATTAGGTACCCTCCTTGCTGACCTTTCCACCCCCATTGGCTAGTTTAAATGCTTGTCCATGTAGCATTTAAACTTAGCATTGAGTGCTTGGATTCCCCTCCAGGATGGATGCAGGTCATCAGGCTTGAATGAGCCATGATCCATCTAGGTAGATCCCCAATCACCAATGAATCCAAACCCTTCCTCGCAGCACCAGTTCCTCAACCATTTGTTAAAGTTTCTGGTGCATGTGCCCCTAAACTCTCCCATGCCTCTCACAGATAGTACTTAAGAGAAGATGACAGATTCAACTACAGTACTTGCTTGAGACCCCACCCCAATTTACTAAACTCTTCCTGAACTTTTTTAGGCTCCCTGTTTGCCAGGTCATTAGTATTTAGGTGGATAATAACATCCAGCTCACCCTCCTGTTTTGCATTCCTGGTGATCCCCAGGATCTTCCTCCCATCCCTCCATGCCATGACACCTGGTAGGCACCTCACCTCCCTGTCCTTCCCCTTGTGTGTTCCTAGCTGGATCCCTCTTATGATAGAGTTCACCAACAGGATTCGCTTCCTTCTCCTCTGAGGTCCACTGTTATCCCCACTGAGGTCACCTCTTTGGTTGACCTCCACATATGAACTTATGAAATTACCAGCAGATAAAGGCCTTATGGTCTATCAAGTCTGCTCGATTGTGCAGCTAGTAGCCATTATACTGCAGCGGCCCCTCCTTCCCCTCCCCCCTCCAGTGCCCCTCCTCCTTACCTTGTTCCATCCCTTTTGAAGCAACACACTGTTCTAGAGCATACCACTTCCTTTGGCAATGCGTTCTACCCAGACACCACCCCCTCCATAAAAAAGTGTCTCCTCATTTCCCTCCTGAACCTTCCCTCTTCCAATCTCAGATCATTCCCGTGAGTGACAATAAATATGTATAGTAAGTAATAAATAGTGTGTTATACAAATCTAACAAAACTACAGCTATCACCACAATCTACCTAGTGTATGTTACTTCACAAAACACATATTTTAATCACATTACTAGTTACTTTTAAATTTATTTGTTATGAATCTTGTGTGATGTGCTTGCACAACTCCTTCAAGAGTCAATTTTGAGGCTCCATGGCGTTCACTGAGACGTTGTTTAGTGACATCATTATTATGCAAATGCTGTTCTGTCCCACTTGCACCTAAAATAAAAGAAAAAATATATGTTGAAGTAATAGTAATTAACTGTATGTTAATGAAACAGCATATCATTCTGGTCTACAGCTTATAATCCACTTGAGTATGGATGTACCAGAGATTTGCCTTTCTCTAATGTTATGTATTATTTTTTCTCTGAATTTAAATGTCTTCTTTGATTTCCTTGACTTAATCACATATCTCCCTGCAGGTATTGAATACTGATGCTTGTATTGCAGTTGTCCACTTTTTTTGCAGCTTGTACATTTTCATTGTGGTCCAGTGTGGCAACATGTAGACGACACAAGTAAGAATCAAAGTCATATTTAATCCTCTTCTGCACGTACTTGAGATATAAGGAATGCACACTTTTGAGGTCTCCAGTGTGGATGCTCTCTGTCACCTTAGTTAAAACCAGAAAAACAGACAAAATTAAAATAATAGCTTGCATATGTTTCAAAAAGAAAATAAGTCAACATTTATTTTATTTTATTTATTTATGTATTTATTAATAAGATCACACTAATAACATCCAGTGTGTGCATCGTCCATTTCACACAGACAAACATGTGTTGTTGCGATTCACTATGCTGCATGGCTCCATGGGGTGCATTATGGTGGGCTAACAACCCTTCACGGGTAGTTATCCCACCATAACACACCCCTTGTCAGCCATACTGTTAATTGTATTACCATACTGTACACATTGTAGGATATTAATGTGATCACAAAATACTTAATAAGATATTAGTTTTCAGAACTGTATGACATTATTTATTTATTTATTTAGATTTTGATAACCTGGTAAGCTCACTGAGACCGGAGGTCCCTTTTTCAAGAGCGACCTGGATTAGTTACAAAGATACATACATTGGCAAGAGTACACAGTAGAGTTAAACATGCATTGGATAGGGTATAGAGTACATTACAGAGCAAGTCAGCTACATACACAATTATAATATAGCAATAAAATCGGACATATGACATCTTAATAAACAATACTTTAGGGAGAGGTTGTACCAGAACTAAGCAGGTTACATATAGTCATCCAGTGGGCAGATAGCCGTGAGCCAAGCAATTACAGCCACCGAAACTGAGTTCCAGACTAACGGTTACAGCCACACAGACTAAGCTCTAACAGGCATACTTTCAGGCCTGCCTTAAAACCCTAAATAGTACTATAGTTGGCAAGGTCCACGGGGAGTAGGTTCCATAAGTGAGGGGCAGCATACCGAAAGGAGCGCTTGCCATAGTTAGTTCAGACATGGGGGATGTCTAGGGGATGGCCAGTGGAGGATCTCAGGTCCCAGCCCCAGACTCTGGGATTTAGTAGCCCACGCAGGTGGGGAGGAGGGCCAACAGTGGTAAATTTGAAGGTCAGGCTCAAAGAGGAGTAGGCAAGTTTATGCCACGGAGAAGGCCATTGGAGATCAGCAAGGACCTCACAGTGGTGCCTTCTTGATGGGGATTTTGTAGCAAAATGAGCCACCTTGTGGTAGAGTGTGGTAAGTTTTCTTTGTTCACCCTCCCTTAGGAACTGCAGCAGGGGAGCCCCATAGAGGAGGGAGGGGAGTAGGGTGCAGTTCGATATGGCACAACGAGCCTTGAGGGGGAGAGAGTCTCTGAGCCTATAGAGAAGTCCTAACTTCTGGTGGGTGAACTTAACAACAGAGTTGATGTGCGGCTGGAAGGTCATCGCCTGATCGAGCAGGACCCCGAGGTACTTGACCTTGTCTGTGACCTCTGTTCTCTTCCCTTGGGCAGTATGAAGCTGAAGGAGACCATGCCTGTCTGAACCAAGGCATCTGGGCCCAAACAGGACTGCCTTCATTTTTTTCTTTATTCATTACAAGTGAGTTGGAGGAGAACCAGGCCTCCAGTGTAGCTAGACTGGCCTGGAGGTTGGCATTGATTATGCTAGGAAGTGGATCACTACAGTAGATGACAGTATCATCTGCATAGAGAATGAGGTTATTTCTCCTGCCAACCCCCTCAATATCATTGACAAAGAGGGTAAATAACAGAGGACCAAGTATCAAGCCCTAGGGTACCCCGAAGGTTACCAGTTTAGCACTAGACTGGGTTCCCCTCCATAGGACTTTTTGGGTTCAGTTGAGTAAACAGCTCTCGAACCATGTAGCAGATAGTCCATCCAGTCCCAGTAGGTGAAGTCTGGTGAGGAGAAGATTGTGTCTGACCATGTCAAATGCCTTTGATAAGTCTATGAATAGTGCCCCCATTGGGGAACCTTGGTTCATTGCATCTAGAATGTCTGATGTGAGCTGGATAAGGGCCGTATCTGTGCCATGACCTTTCCTAAAGCCGTGTTGAATGTTGCCTAGGAGTAGGTGCTTTTCGAGGTAGTCCTGCAGTTGATTGTAGACCAATCTCTCCCGCACCTTCACTAAGGGGAAGAGCATGGGGATCAGCCTGTAGTTCCTCACATTATCCCGGGGCCCTTTTTTATGAATGGGGACGATGGTTGCCATCTTCCATTTAACTGGGACCTTTCATTCAAGGAGGGACCTGTTGATGAGCAAGGCAACTGGGCGGGAGATTGCCGGAGCAGCGGCTCGTAGGAGTCTTGGTTTAAGCAGGCCATGTCCCAGAGAGGAGTCCAGGTTGATACGTTGCAGAAGGGGCAGTACCTCAGCAGGTTTGACCAGCTTCAAATGAAACTGGAGTCATGCCCCACCCCCTCGGGGGTGGAGCGGCAAGATGGCCGAAGCACTGCTCCGCTCCTTGAAGTTTTCTCCTACTGAACGGCATTTGTAACTTTTTATGGGAGTCCTACTGGAGTTTCATTAAGTGGATGAATTAAACTTACTTTATATTTTTGCCAGGTTTGCCTCACTATTGCCGTTTTGTTATTCTGGCGTTTTGTTATCCCATTTCAAAAACTCTGTAGGAGACGGACGCCAGGCACACTTTTGCATCATGCAAATACTGACCTAGCATTTTGCAAGAATAGCAAAGGAAAAAAGCGAGCAAGATAGGGATGAAAAGATAAGCTCCCTCTCATCTCTCTTAATTATGTAGTTGCTCGACTCAGGCATAAGTTAAGGAAATGCTGGTGTTTGGAGCCGTTTGACGTCATGGTTATGAGTGCACAGTAAATGGAGACATGAAGCGCAGATGTGATTCTTGAAATAATTACTTTAGCATTTTAAAGCTAATATGGCTGCTTTTTGATTAAAAAAATCTACTTGCTTCATTTTGCGTCTGCAAAAGAAATGGGCATGGAGGTCTACTGGGAGCATGGACTGAATTGATGCATCTGAAGATTGTTCCATTTTCAGGAAAGCTGGAGAGCTGGTCTGGAAAGCCAATTTTGCTGTGTATGAGGGAAAGCTGAAAAGATAAAGAATGGAGAATTATTTTTGATGTCCATAAATGTGCTTGGGAGAGTGTAAATGATTATATTATACCAAAGATATATACCAGGAGTTAAGTCAAATTATCTCATAACTCTATAATCAACACAAGAACGCTATGTGAGTGTTGGTGGAGGCAAAACTTTTAGAAAAGTTATTTTGAACTTTTTCTCCTGTATGGTAAGTAAAAAGGCATCTCAGACGCTTTGTGTTTCTCCCTCAGTGGCTAACTTCAGCTGATTATAACGCCTAATAAGAGTATGGACACCTAAGGGCCTCCTTAAGACTTTAAAAGTAGCAGAACTCCCTATCTAGGAGCGCTATTTAGGAGTGCAGAAGTATTTTATTGATTTAACAACATATCAGCCTCTTAACATGGAGAGATTTCTGAGTGATGCCTTTCAATATGTAGTCTGTCAGGGTCGTTGAACTCTTGTAAAAGAGATACTGCTGCTATGTGATATTGTGTTTTCTTCTCCATTGAAACCTCATAGATATCCAAATAGTGTATTGATAGTTTCTAGTGCAATATTTTTACATAGGCTCAGCCCTTTGGAGAACACTTGGTTAACCTTATTCACAAAAGGATAGACTCCTTAGAGCAATTGGAGCCCCATATCTCCTATTAATGAAATAGTTGGACTTCAGAGGTAAGATGGAGCCACGTATTCACTGCTTTCTAGAGCTAATGGATTTTTAAGTTTAAACAGAATTTTAATATATGTTTTAGATTTTGGAGTTAACCTGATTTTTGATTTTGGGCTAGTGTATGGTTTATGAACTATTTTGCCAATACACGCTTATAAAGGGACGTTACAATTGAAGTATATTATGTCCTTAATAGTTAGAAATTGTTAAAAAGCCATGTTAATTCTAATTTGATTGGCATAAATAAGAGAGAGAGAGAGATCATAAACAGGCCTATGATGATAGAAAACAGTTATAGGCATTTTAAGCTTGTATAACTGAGATATTTTAAGCTTGTTAATCGTGCTGTTGTACTTCATATTTGTACATTCTTTGCCATGTTTTTCTGCTGTGTTTCTTCTTATATTGTAATGGCATATAGCCAAACAATAAAACCAAATTGATTAATTGAAAAAAAAAAAATGAAACTGGGGTCTGGAGTGTTCCCAGGCTGTACCTCAGTTGCTGGGGGTACCAGAGGGCAGGTGGGGTTTGGTTTCTCCAGGATTGGAGAAAGCAGAACTAAATGCCTTGACAATTAAGGTGGGATCATTGGTTAGAGTATCACCGATGAGGAGAGCCCCCTCGTGGGCACTGGGGCACCCTTTAGCAGCAGATTAATTTGGCTCCAGAATCTCTTTTGATCCCATAGGTGCCTAGACTGGAGATCTCGTAGGTATTGAGATTTAGCCAACTTGGAAGCTTTCTTGCACTGATTCCTCAGTGCTCTATACTTCTCCCAATCATTTTTCAGGCCCGTAGATTTGAAATTACTCCAGGCCCAGTCTCGAAGCAACATGCTGCGTTTGAGGGAAGGGTTGAGCCATTTGTGGCATTTGCCCTGTACCCTCAGTTTCTTGTTGTTAGTAAAGAAGTCAAGTGCCTCATCTAGGGTGGGGAGGGAGAGTAAGGGAACCTAGTTTACAGCACATAGGTCAGAGCAGAGAGCTTCTGAAGAGAAACTGCTGTAGTTTCTGGCTTCGATTACTTTAGCAGGCAGTTTGGGAAGCCTGTTGGACCATATACAGAAAATTGGGGAGTAGTCACTCAAAGAGTCTGCCATGACCCCCGCAGTCTGTACGTGGTCCGGGCAGGATACTAGGGCCCAGTCAAGTAACGAGTGGTTGCCAGTCCTGGTATTGTGCCGGTGGATAACTTGGGTCAGATTGGTATCGCATATAGGGTTCTTGCTTGTGGAGGCCTCTAGTGACAGCTGGTTTTGGTTAAAGTCCCTCAGGAGAATCAGCTCCCCCAGGGAGTGTTCTGCCAAGGCATGAGTTAGGGATTCGAGGGAAGAGGTAGCCGTTTGGGGTGGGAGGTAGGCACACCTATATACAGGGGTTTGGTGTCTCCAAGGAGCACCTTCATGAGAATAATCTCATCCACAGAGTCGCAGAGGGGAGAGTGAGTGGTCAGTCTGCATTGCGTTGAGACCAGTCCAGGTGTAGATGAGAACCCCCCCACCTTTCTTCCCAACACGGTCCTTCCTGAAAGCTTTAAAGCTGACTAGATCTGTTTCATGAGGGAGGATGCAGGGTTTGAGCCAAGTCTCAGTCACTGCAAGTATATCGGGTTTGTAGAGCATGGTCCTGGCTTCGAGGGCATGGATTTTGTGCCTTAGACTACCTATATTCATGTGCATCACTTTGAGTCCCTTAGCATTAGTCCAGAGAGGGCTATTAGGGTCGCTGAGTATGGTATTGGAGGGGTAGGGGCCAGGGTTCGATTCCACATCCCCCCCTAAGGCAAGCTTTAGCCAGGCCAGGTATCTGATAATTCTGGTGGAAGTAGGGAGGAGCCTCTTTATGTCGCTCAGAGAGATGTGGTAAAATAGTTTATAACAGTTACAATGCCTGGTTAAGCCATGGATGGCTAGTATTAAATCATTATTCTCTTCCACCAGGGTATCTGGGGGTACTGTGGAGTGGTGACTGGGGTTAATATCCTGGATCGATGGGACTATAGCCCCAGGCGTAGAGCAGGTCAGTCCCCAATATTAGCACCACATAGGTAGCTGCAGACAAAAGGCCCCCAAACTGCATGATTGAGCCGGGGCAGTAGGTGGGTAGAACGAGAAAAAGTAAGCTTCCCTGTACCGTGGAAGGGGAGTTCCCTCATCTAGGGGTAGCTGCAGGTTCAGAAAGGAGGATTAGATCCAGTGGCTCAGGGTTAAGGGATATACCAGGTCAAGTATAAGCTGAGCAGGGGAAAGACAGTAGCAGTGAGGATGACAGGTGCAGCTCAAATAATTCAAACCCAGGCCCACAGAAAGAAAACAGGAGTTAAAATATGGTAATGCCTCAGACTAAGAAACCAAATAGGTATGCAGACACAATTTAGGTAGTAAAAAAAAAGAAGAAAACTTATGCAGTTGCTTAACAGACACCAGCAGTAACACCACCAAGGGGTTCCAGTGTCACATTATTACAACTATCAGATACCAGCAAAGTACCACTATAGTAATAGTTTTAGTAATTATTCAAAGCAGTAGGATAGGTCCTTATGAGTTGGTGGATGGGGTTAGGGAGCATTTAAGGGGAGGAGGGAACGGGGTGGGTGGCTGGGCAATTTTTAACATCCAGGGCAAATGCTGTGGCTGGTGGGGCTCGGAACGGCTTTTCAGTCCTCGCCATCCGAGCATCACTGGCTGCAGGTCCAATGAGATGCGGGCGCCTTTTTTAAATCAGCGTTTCCCACCAGTCCATTTGTGGCTCTGAATTCCATGTGGCAGTCCCAGAAAATTAGCCCCTCCAGATCCGTTCGGTGAGATTGCAGGCTACTATTATTAAATACCAACACCCCCTCAAAAAAAAAAAGAAATTTAAAAGCAATTATTTAGTAATATGGAAGAGCACCCATATTGTCTTCACCTTTTCTAAACATTCCAGTAGGTCTGTATCCATTATAATTTTCTTTATCTCTTCATGAGCTATCAACTCACGTGGGATGCATGGTTTCCAGTGTTCTGTGTCGGCATCATATAGTTCATGTTCGCACCGATGAAAGTGTTCATCACATATCCAGCTGTGTGTATATTTGAAACGTGGAATAGTATAGAGCTGACTCTCTCCTTAAGCTCATCATACTTTTTGTCACATGTCAGCCGCCCACCATAGATGGTATACTATTGCGTTGCACCAGTCAGATATTATGGTGCAATTTCTGTTTTTGCATGCTGTAAATATTTTCTTTTTCATCCCCTTCACGATATGCCAAAAGTCAAACTCATGTTTGATTGATGAAAACTGTCCTCTGACAATCTTTTGCACTGACACATGATGATCGGTTGAAAGCATGGTTACTTCAAGTCCATTGTTCTTAAGTGTATTCAAGCTACGGATTAATCCCTCTGGCTCCAAGCAAAAACTGTTCTTTACTTCCATCACTTTCTCTGATTGCTGGTTTATTATGGTTGAGGCAGTATAGCGCAGTGGTCTAAGGCTCTGAGCTGCAAGTCTGGCGACATCCAGCAGACCAGACCTGGATTTGAATCTCACAGCTTCCACCTGCATACCGTGTGACCCTGAGCAAGTCACTTAACCTCCTTGTGCTCTTAGGTCGCTCCTGTAAAAAAGCTTTCAGCTTAGTGTGCTATACCTGGTTAAACAATAAAATAAAATTATGCATCTGCTATCACAATCGATGATGGTGTAAGTTCCAGGTGTCACACTGTTGCACCGTGCATCACCAGAATCCACCAACTGTTTGCTTGCTATATCTTGATGGATCTCATTCATGCTGTTTAACCAAACATTCCTAACTGATGGTAAAATCAAGTTCCTTTGTATGTTGTTGCAGTGTCTGACCGAAATGTTTCCAATCCCTACTATATTTAGCACCTAAGATGTTGTCGTATATGATCCACCACAGATGAATATTGTTGACAGCATCATGATATTAACCTCCAGTATACAATTAAGCCTTTCTTGTGAATCCCATGTAAGTGAGTGACCTTCTAGACATTCTGTCTTAGCAGTGATGGCAGTACCCTTCTTGATGATATGTTGTGGCGTATTTAGTGGACTAGTGCAAAAAGGAGCACAGCATTTTCTAAGACGCATCATTATCTGTTGTTCTGAGATTACAAAGAAGTGCTCTGATTCATAACAGCTCTCATTGTCTGGATCTGAATCAACTGATTCATCACTTTCAGAGGTTTCTGGGCTGTAATCAGGGTTATTAATGTAATCATCATTAAAATCGATTTCACTATCTGATTCAATTTGATTGCTGTATCCATCATCATCAATAACTGCATCTGCAAATAGTTTCATGTCACTGTTTGCGATATGATTGCCGTCTTGGATTTCAGTGGAAGCGGTAGATGTTGCGAGTGTACTGTCAATGGATATGATTCTGTCATTATACTGATTTTTATTAGATGTGTATACTGTATATGATTGTTGACAAATCCATGCTTTGCAATAAGGTTGTCTGTCATTGTAGAACGTGTACTTGTTTGACAGTTGTTTTACATTAAGTAGATCTGTTTGAAGTCCTTTGTTCCTTCGTTTAACGCATGGTAACATTATCAATTGATCACTTTGCATGCAAACTGACCATGTCCTAACAGTACACAGAGGAGCCAACAGGCAGTTGTGGCACCTGCAATTACGTACCTAAGAATCGAGATTAACCAAAGTTAATATGGTGTACAGCTCCAGCTACAATACTGATGAGACATTATTATTGTTTGTTAGAGGATTATTAGCTGACCATTTACATAACCCCTGGTAGTGTCATATTGCTTTTATAATGAACTTTTTTTATTGTAATATTTTAAACCATGGCAATCAAGTAATAAATCTGTACATTTACGTTAACAAATGATTAACATATGGATGTTTGATTGTTTACAGACAATCAGAAATATCGATTCCTAGGACCCTTACTATAATCAAACTTAATTCTGAGTTTTTGAGGTCATATTAGATATGTATTTTAGGTATTACACACAGTAGTCACATTTTACAGATCATGATTTGTACTCAATATGTAAATACATTAAATGGCAGATTACCTCTTGCATGAGATTCTCTTTTCTAGAATGCGATCTGACATTGTCAGATTCAGATTTCTGATGCAGTCCAACAGTAATCATGCTGTCATGCTCATGTACATTTATACGCACATTTGCACCATTCTCACTCGACATGCTGTCTATAGCCTCAGCATGTGGTTTGCCGTTTACAGAAATATAAAAATGGAATGTAAGTGTATACATATATCTGTTCTGAGAATGAACTGTATGTCAATTAAAATTTAAATAGCATTAATACAGCAAGTTAATTGACAGAAATGTGATATTTTTCAAATCTCTAATTATGCTGAATTATTTGGATAGGACAGTGGTTAGGTTGATTATGAATTGGGATGCACTGAGAGAGTGCTTGATTGAGGCATACTAGTACCACACAGGGAAGAATAAAGAAAATGTCTCAGAGAAATATGCATGTGGACTAGTGGACATGGGGTGAAACAATAATGGAGTCTAATCAAATGTAAAGTGTTGCATTACTTCACCAGAGAGAAGGGGATGGAACACATATCCTGAGGAGGCATTGGGATCATCAACAATTGCACGGTCATCTTTTTATAATAGCAATAATGCACTGCCAGGAGTTAATCGCCCCCTAGGGGAAATATGGCAGACCTCAAATGAGAATAATAATAATAATAAATGTATTTATATGGTGCCTTATCAATTGCCAAGGTGCCTAACAATATAAAACAGTTACAGCAATATGAAACAGTTACAGCAATATAAAACAGTTACAGCAATATAAAACAATTACATAATTCACAAAATACTTAGATAAAACATTAATTCAATTAAAATACATAATCAAAACAGCAAATCAAATAAAAGCAGAATATTCAATTGGATAAGAACGCTTGGTGCCACAAGAAAGTTTTTAAGCCCCATTTAAATCCCTCCACAGCTGTGCACTCATGTAACTGACGGGGTAGAGAATTCCAGAGGGTGGGAGCTGCATACGCAAAAGCTCGTGCACCAGATGATTTCAGATTCACCCTTGGAATCTCTAACAACCCCTAGTCAGCCGACCGGAGTGATCTACTGGGGCAGTAGGGAACCAGGAGCTCTTTCAGATAGTGAGAATAACAGACTCAGAGGCCCATACTGGTGTGTATCCCCTTCCCCTCAAAGAATTTGTTGAAACTATGTGGTTCTTTCATGGCAATATACTCTGGGTAGTACCATTGTATTTTTCTGCATCATTGGACATTCCAAAGTACCTTAGCATTTTGAAAAGACTGCTCATTCCTTGGACATGCATGCTATCAGTTAGTTTAGTTATTCCAGATAGATTTGAAGTATTCACACTGTCATCTGATGTGTTGCTGACAAAAGGAAAAGCATTTTTTTCAATCTGTTCATTTTCACTAAAGAAAAGATACCATCACTATCGAAATGACCTTTCGAGATGTAATCACTATCTGTAAAATGTAGACTACAAATGAAGCTTCTAGTGGTTGTATCATGATGTTTCATTTGCATCACCAAAAGCCACTTTTGGTATAGATCAACACTGGTAGTTGGAATCTGATGAAAATTCAGCCTGGGCATCCATGAGTAAGCACTTTGGCAACCAGGAAAAGAGCATGTGGTCCAGATAGTCTCTTTTTATGGTTACAGTTAGATCCATTACCAACATTCAAGTTCAGCTTTCTTTATACCGAAATTTGCACGTCAGCACAGTAATCAATGCCACAACAACTGTTCATTCAGAGTTCTTATCTGCAAAAATACAAAAATATAATAACAATGAATGTAAACTGTATTAAGTAATGAACTTCAGAGATAGAAATAACATTCACTTTTTTAATATATGTTATGTAATGCATAGAAGACTGTGGTTCTGTATATAATTCATTCCTAGTCAACTGCTGTTGTACCAAATTTCAAATGGCACGGAATGTGATTTTACCATACCATGTAAGAACAGCATTCTGAATCCTTTGGAGACTGCATGATGCATATGGAGGGAGGACTACCTGGAGTAGGAAGTAAGGAAAACCTGGGGTTGGGATAATAAAGCAGGCAAGAGCAAGGTGGACCATGATGAAACAGGCAAGAGCAAGGTTTCAGCCTCCACAGAGGAGGAGCCCACAGAGGCAGAAAATGTATGAGGGGTGGTGTTCCAGAGAAGGACCATTCGCAGAGAGTAAACAGGGGAACAGGATGGGGGCAAACACAAGCAAGAGGGGCAGTGAGGAAGGTGAGGACTGAGGACTGAGGAGTTCAACACATGGTTGAGCAGGTGGTGTGAATCAAACAGCATTTGGACTGCGGGGATGACATGGGATCACAAAGAACGTTATGCAAAAGATAGGCTGCACATGATCGAGGAGAGCTCTATGGTCCTGTTATCTAAACCAGAACACTTCATATGAACATACGAACATATGAAATTGCCAGCAGATAAAGGCCTTATGGTCTGTCAAGTCTGCTCAATATTGCAGTGAGCAGCCCTTATACTGCAGCTTGCCCTCCCTTCCCTCCCACCTCCCTTCTCATGGGAGAATGTACATTTAAACTGAAATGGGGAGGGGGAACAAGTGTCAGAGATTCCAAACAGTGGGGGATAAGAGATTTGGGAGAGTGAAGAATATGGCGTGGGAGGGGGATTTGTTGGAATTGCCCCACATGTAAAGAGAGGAGACATGCAGGGATACATTTATACTGAGAATATAAACAATGCAACAGGTTACAATTCTGGATGTTGAGGTGCAGCCTTAACTGCAAGCATCTCTATGGCATGCAGGATGAGGTAGCCAGACTCAGAGAGAAAGTAACAGGGTCAGGAGTACACTTACCCCTATCCAGAGACCATCCAGCTGGGTGAACGGGGGGGTCCTGGAAAAAGTAAGGAAGGAAAGAGCTGCCTTTATAAGGTACCAAAAAAATGGAGAGGGGAGGACAGGGAGGAATACCTGAAGGAGTTGAGGGAGGTGACAAGGGCAGTCTGGGCAGCCAAGGCACCCAGGGAACTCAGGCTACCACATGGCATGAAAAAGGGGGAGAAGGACTTCTTTAGGTACATCAGGGATAAAAGAAGTTGTAAGGACCAGATAGTAAGTATCATGAGGGATGGGGGTGCGTTGAAACAGGGGCAGAACAGACAGAAGCATTAAATGAGTACTTCTGCTCAGTATTTACTAAAGAGAAAGGGGAGCTACCCAAAGGGAGTAGGAGGTGGGCAGGAGGGGGAGCGGATGGGAAATCCCAGTATGCAGGGTACTGGAGGACTTGAGGACACTGAGGGTGGACAAGTGCTTGGGCCAGATAGTAGACAACCCAGGGTGCTAAAGGAGCTGGCAGAAGTCCTGACAGAACCCTTGCCAGACCTGTTCAATGCATCCCTTGACTCAGAGAGTGTACCTCAGGACTGGAGGATGGCACACGTGGTACCCCTCCACAAGGACGGCCCCAAGGATGAGCCAGGAAACTACAGACTGGTAAGCTTCACATCCATCGTGGGAAAGCTGATGGAGACAATCCTGAAGGAGAGGTTGTTTTCCCTCCTTGAGGATAATGGGCTGCAGGATGGCAGACAGCATAGTTTTGTCTAAGGCAGATCCTGTCAGACCAACCTGGTGGAGTACTATGACTGGGTAACCAGGCAATTAGACAAGGGCCATGCAGTGGGTGACGTGTACCTGGACGTCAGTAAAGCTTTTGATTCGGTGCCACATAGGAGGCTAGGAAATAAACTGGAAGGCACAGGGGCGAGGGAGAAGACAGTGGTATGGGTAGTGAACTTGCTGCAAGTGAGACAGTAGAGGTGGGGTGGAGGAGCCCTCATCTCCCAGGTCAGTGACAAGCAGGGTACCATGTGGCGCTGTACTGGGACTGGTATTGTTTGGGATCTTCATATCAGACATCTCAAAAGACATCAAGAGCAAGATCAGTCTGTTAGCAGATGACACGAAGATGGGAGCAACAGTGGACGACTTAGGAGGGTGGCAGAGGTTGCAAGACATTACGGCAAAATTGGAGGCCTGGTCAGACACTTGGCAGCTGGGGTTTAATGCCAAGAAATGTAAGGTACTACATTTCAGTGCAAAAAACCCAAGGAGGATCCACCAGTTAGTGGGGATTCAACTATTTTATCTATTTATTTGAATTGTGGTAACTGGGTAAGCCCACTGAGACCATGCAGTTCCTTTTTCAGGGGCAACCCAGGGGTAGGGTACATAGGCAAAAAGTGCATAACATACACTAAGCTATACAGTTAGAGTAGTATGTAACATACATTGAGCTATACAGTTCATAGATAACAATGATACACCATGCCAGAAACAATGAAACAACATAAGCAAAAGTTCATAGATAACATAAACAATGATACAACATACCATAAGCAATGATACACCGTAAGCCTAAGCAGACTGCACAGAACTAAACTAGAATGCAGCTAATATATTGACAAGTGCAACAGGGTATGGCAGAGCAACAGTACTAAGGAACATATCGAGATATCACAGTGTAGTATATAAACAATAGCAGCGTTCCTACACTGTGCCTCAAGTTACTGTGGCTCACAGTTAAGAGGGTTGAACTTTTGAGTTGTAGAGGGAAGCAGGGCAAGGGCATAGGCCTGCAAGTCAGGAGAGGCATGTATAGGTCCCTGAGGCTGCAAGATGGTTATACAGTGCCTACTTGTAATGAGGGAGGGTAGAGCAGGAGATAATAGATGTGGTGAGGGAGTTCCATGCCTGGGGAGCAGCAAAGGCAAATGACCTTTTACCAGCTGATAGCCAGGTCTTTGGTAAGACAAGAAGTGGGAGAGAGTCAGAGCAGAGGGACTGCTTTAGCTGTTTCCATATAATGATGTCAGATGGGCTGGGTGGAGTATGGGGGTTTGTGAGCTTGACAGTAAGACAGAGTGTGGAATAAAGGAGTTGGTGTTCAAACTGCAACCAGCACAGTGAAGCTAGCACAGAGCAGTGGTGTTGACGTGGGGTTGCTCCAAGAGCAAAACGCCCAATCTTATGGTAGAGTACATTCAGTTGGTTTGTCAGAGAGGCCTTAATTGATAAGAATAGGGGTGCAGATAAGAATAGGAAAGCAGGGGTAACAGTGAGATAGAGGCAGTTTTGAGATGGGATGCATTAGATAGAAAGGGATAAAGATGGTATAGCAGACCTAGCATTTGGTGTATGGTCTTGGAGATTTTGTGGACATGGGCCTCAAAAGATAGGTTAGGATCAAGCAGTATGCCCAAGTATTTAAAGGAGTTAAGTGTTTCAAGGGTCTCCCCATTAATTGAGTGGATGGAAAGAGGCTGGTTGTGTCCAGCTTTATAGGAGGTGGGATAGAAAAGCATTACTTTGGTTTTTGTTGTGTTAAGTAGAAGGTTATTTTCAAAGAACCAGGCTTCTAAGTGACTGAAGTCAGACTCTAGATGCTGATTGAGCCAGTGGGTATCAGCTGAGGCACGGTATAGGATAGCATCATCAGTGTACAACTGCACGGATGTCCCGCTGCAGAAATTTGGCAGCTCATTGATAAATAATGAGAAGAGAAGGGGCCTAGTATGGATCCCTGTGGGATACCATGGGTGATTTGCCTGAATATGACTAGACAGTTACCCCATTTGACACATTGAGAATGACCTGATAAATAGTCATGGAGCCAGGAAATATAAGGCTGATCGAGAATTAAGGATTCCAGCTTCATTAGCAGCACTGTATGGTTCACCAGGTCGAAGGTCTTAGTGAGGTCAATGAAGATAACACCCACAGCCAGTCCTTGATTGAAGGCATGGTAGATGTCAGAAGTGACTTTAATGAGTGCAGTGAGGGTGCTGTGGTTTTTGCAGAAACCATGCTGGCAGGGTGACAGGAGTTGTGCATTTCAAGGTAGTCTTGCACTTCGTTATGTTGGATTCATTCCTGAACCTTAGCTAGGTGGCAAAGAATGGAGATTGGTTTGTAATTATTGATAGGTATGGCCAATCGCCTTTTGTGGATAGGGATTACAAGCACCATTTTCCATTTTGAGGGTACAGTCTCTTCAAGAAAGGATCGGCTGATCAAGTTTCTAACTGGTACTGCCAGTGCTGGTCCACCCCATTTTAGGAACCTTGGCTCGAGTGAGTCATGGCCGGGGGAGGCATGCTCCTTGAGGGTTTGGAGTAGCCGTACCTCTTTGTGGGTGGCTAGTTTGATATGGAATTGTGGTGGTTTGGGCCAAGAAGGAGTTATAAGTGGCATGGGTTGGTTTGCTTGATTGGAAGGGAAGTGGAAAATGTAGTGGCAAAGGTCAGTAAAGAAATTGTTGAAACTGTCTGGTATAGATGCAGGGTCAGTTAGCACTTTGTCCTTTATTGACACAGAGTTGGGGCAGGAGGAGGATTAACCTTGGAGGAGGGAATTAATCTGTGTCCAGAATTCTTTGGGGTTACTGAGATTTCCAGTTTGGGTAGCTGGCTGGTAGGTCATCTTTGCATTGGTTATTTTAGACTTGCAAGAATTTCTGAGTTGTCTGTAGGCATGCCAGTCAGAGAGTAGACCAGACTTCTTGTAGGTTCTCCATGCTGCATCACGCTTAGACATATGGTTCCTTAATTCTTTCATCAGCCATAATGCTTTAACAGCCTGGGACAGTATCCAGTGAGGATGGCGACTCATATTCAGTGCTTTCTTCATGGGCTACCCAGCAAGGGTAACGACCCTACACAAATGCAAGGGTAGTGAATGGCAACAGGAAGGGGGGGAATAGCGAGGGGAAGGGGAGGAATAGGGAAGGGTTTTAGGGGACTGGTATGCCTGCTACCGCTGATCTAGCCATGTTGTGTGGTGGTGTGGGTGGCTAACTGTGGTGCAGCAGGTACCAGGTTTGGGGCTGGGGCCAGGAGCATGAAAAGTTTGCTGCAGCCTCTGGTAGTGGACTTAATTTTTATCCCAACTTCTGGATTTTGCCCCGTCCCTTACATGCACCCCCCTGGATTTGAACATCTAATTTCAGGGGGTTGCAGGGGAAAGCCCCTTGTACCCCACAAAAATGCTTTTCAGTGTTCTGGATGTCGGGTCACCTGGAAGTGTATATCAACAATTTGCTTCTTGGCAATATACACTTGCCATAATAGTGATCGCTATTTTGCGATTGCTATTATGACATGGAACCTTCTTGGACCTACATTGGGTGAGAGGTGCATGGCAGTTAATTTTGGAAGTGATAGAGTCAACTAGGTATTCCAGGGCTAGGTCAATGGTTGGCAGGGTATTTATAGGGTCACAGTTCACAGCGTAGAGCGAGTTGAGGAAAGAAGCATGATTAAAGTGGGACAAGTTACAGGAAGTAATTATTTTAGGGGGTGGGTTGGGGGAGTTATTTCGCCAGATACAACAGACTAGTGAGTGGTTAGTGATACTGTCTGGTAATACACCTGAGGTGATTATTCTAAGACCACAGTTGGATATAATCCAGTCTAAGAGGGAGTGGTTTCCTGTTCTATTGTTCCATCTGTGGGTGCAGTAATGTGCTGAGTTAAGTTGGCATTGGCCAGGGTATAGTGGGCAGAGCTTTTTTTACCAGAAGACCAATCAATGTTGAAATCCCCACACAGTATTAGTTCATGTGGTGGTAGCTCAGAGAAGGAGAAGATGAGGTGGGTAGGTGGTTTTGGGTGGTAGGTAAGTACATCCTACTATTATTTTTTTGGTGTTACCTAGGCTTAAGGATACAAAGATGGATTCAGTTTGGGATGTGAGTGAGGCCGGAGCTGAAATTTCAGTGGCTGAAATATTCGACTTGATATATAGGAGGACATGTCTCCTCTTTTGCCAACCATGTCCCAACTGAAGGTAGTGTACCCAGGCAGGGCCACTTCATGAGGTAGGATGGATGGTTTTAACCAGGTTTCAGAAACTCAGAGTATATCAGGAACGGAGGAGTTGACCCAAGCCTCAAGCTCTGGCAGTTTTGGATGCAGGCTCTGGCAGTTCAGATGCACTATTCTGAGACCCTTACCATTGGCTAATATGGCAGATGGGGGAACAGTGGTGGGATAGTCACTGGGGGGTCCTGGGTTGGACTCCACATCTCCTGCTAGCAGAAGTCTATTGAATAAATGAGGCAGTGCATGCCAGGGAGGGGTGAGGGCAAGGTTCTTAACTTTTCTACTTGTTAAAGTAGGCATTTGTAGATAACTATACAGCCTGAAGCCTAGATAGTGTCCCTTTTTTGCCAATTAGGGAAGTGGGATTAGTCCCAGGGCAGGTATTGTGTGGCAGATTCTGGTGGGGTATGGAAACATTGTTCCTGATGACATTGACATTCGTGATTGTGAGCTATGCAAGATGAGATTAGGAGGTCACAGAACAAGAATATAAGAATACAAAAGATGGCAATAGACAGTCCCAGATGCCGCATTGCTCATGTGAAAAAGTGGGTATGGAGTTAAAAGTTGGAAAGATGGGCTTAATAGGCCAGAAGAAATAGCTAGGTACAGAGGGTGCACTCAACAGAGAGTAGAAAGGAGAACGGTAGAGGAGAGTTCGACTGGAGGGAGGTGGGTGAGAAAAGTAAGCCTGCCAGTGCAGGAGTTGAGACACAATGATTAATTGAGGTTAAGAATGTATTGAGTCATTTGAGTTGGGCATTAGTTGTTGTTTTGACTGGAGTGGTCCCTCTAGTGGTAGTAGCGTATAAAGAGCCAATGAGAAAGTATGAGTCACCCAATCACAGGCGCCTTAATATAACTAAAAAGCAAGATCCCAAACAGGGTGGGTGGGAGGAGGTGGAAGGGGAGCAGCCACATAGTGGCAGCAGGGACAAGCTGTTTTGGCAGAGAGAAAGAGGTCCCTGGAGATCCGTGGGGTTCCTTGCTCTGAGGAGCACGAAAGCCAAATTAAAGTTATTGAAACTCATCAGAAGGGCCAGCCGGGGGAGAAGGATTGAGCATTCGACGATTGCTCTCTTTCTCCAAGGGGTAGAGTGTTCAGCACAATGCGGACACCTAGCAGAGGCTGGATGTACCACTCACACCGACACCAAGCAAGTTCACCGTGAAAAAAACAATGCTGCCGGCTACTCTAGATGAAGCCCGGCCTCAGCTTCAATCAGCCTCCAGGACTGATCTTCGACCTATCCCCTCATCTGCAGCACCTTGAGGGGTTGGTGCCGAAACCCCACCATGGGGGGTAAGTTGGGGGTATTGAAGTGACGCATCCAATGTGGAGGTGAGAGCGAGGGTCCGTGACCAGGCTGAGGTTCCAGGCAGCTGGCAGCAACAAAATGTTTAATAAATAATTAAAAAAAAGTTATTGAAACTCACTTTGAGGAGCACTAACCCAAATGAAATATTTTTTAAACGCCACCAAATCAAGTTCCAATGTGCATGGAGAGTTTCACAAGCAGGAGCCTTGCGAGCTGAAATCCAAGAGAAAGGGCGCCAAATTCAAATGGACACAAAAGGTAAACAAGCAGTTCCAGTTTCTCCGTACCTTACTGATTGCCATTGGGTGGGCGGGGGAGCTGCTCCATGGGCTAGATGCCCAGTCTCAAGCAGGAGGGCTGAGGAGAGAGAAAAGAGAGGGCAGAGAATTAAATAGTGCAGCAGGAGGTGGTCCAGAATTCACAGTACAATAGAGGACACAAGAGGAAGGAGATGAGGGTGGGACACAAAGCAGGGAGCTAGACTGTGAAAGGAGCAGAGCAGGAGTTAGCAGTAAATTAAAATTAAACAAGCAAAGCAGGAGTTAGCAGCAAAATTAAAATTACACCAGCAAAATTACTCGATTCTCATATGTGGGGCACCAATTCATACAGAGGCAGAAACGAACCAACACTGAGCATTTCTTGACCCTTCCCTTAAAAAAAAGGAAAATAAAGCCCAAATGTTCTTCCAACAACAAGCTGTTTTGGTAGAAAGAAAGGGATCCCTGGAGGTCCGTGGGGTTCCTTGCTCTGTGGAGCACAAAAGCCAAATTAAAGTTATTAAAACTCGCTCCAAGGAACACTAACCCAAATGAAATATTTTTTAAATGGCACCAAGTCAAGTTTCGATGTGCAGGTAGAGTTTCATAAGCAGGATCCTTCCTAGCTGAAATCTGGCAGATAGGGCTTCAAAATTCAAATGGACACAAAAGGTAAACGAGCAGTTCCAGTTTCTCTGTACTTTACTGATTGCCATTGGGTGGGCAGGGGAGATGCTCCACGGGCTAGATGCCCAGTGTCAAGCAGGAGGGCTTACTGATTGACATCAGGTGGGTGGGAGAGCTGCTCCATGGGCTAGATGCCCAGTCTCAAGCAGGAGGGCTTACTGATTGACATCGGGTGGGAGGGGGAGCCAAGATGGAGGAGGAGAAGGATCTGGGAGAGATCATAACAGGAGCAATGAACAACTCAGCACAGTCTAGAAAGGCAGCGGCAAAAGCCAAAAGGATGCTGTGTTGTATTGCCAGAGGCATATCTTCCAGGAAGGGGGAGGTTATCCTGCCACTATATAGGTCGCTAGTTAGTCCACATATAAAGTACTGCGTGCAGTTCTGGCGACCGTACCTGAAGAAGGACATTAGGTTACTGAAGATAGTGCAGCACAGGGCAACAAAAATGATCCAGGGTCTAGGGGACTTACCCTACGAGAGCAGGCTGAGGGAGTTAAACATTTACTCCCTGAAAGAAAGGAGGGATGGGGGAACAAGATTGAAACCTTCAAGTATATGATGGGCAGTTGGCCCAGTGGCACTGAGGGTTGAGGCGCTGGATGCCACACCTTGTGCCACGCTGGTGACCGGGTTCGGGAATGGACTTGGTTGTCAGGAGTCATCAGGGGAGGGAGAGGATTGAGCGTCCGGAGGACAGCTCTCCTCTCCCGGGGAGGATTGCAGGCTTTGCTCGGCTCCCTAGAAACCCCAATAGAGATCGGGGGTTTCATGGCAACTGGTGCAACTAAGGGGGGATGGAGCACAGCAGATGCCAGCAGCATGCTTGCATGAGCATCATTGCGTGTCTGTGCTCCACTGGGCAACATAAGGAAAAAAAAAACTACCTCCGGGGTAGGCGACGGTGGGGATCAGAAGCCAGGTCCCATGCCCAGTGTGGGGCTCTACCACCCCATGCTCCCAGTCTCTCTCCTCCTCCTCCTCCCTGATCACTCTACTAAATTCAAGATAGAACACCAGGAGGAGATGGTGGTCCCATCCCAGGGGGCTCAGAGCCAGGGGGTTGTGTGGCCGGGTGAGGCAGAAGGGAGAGGGCATGCACGGAGAGTGCGGAGGTGGGGTCTTCAGGCAGGAAGCAGTGCTGAGTATCCACCCCTGTGATAGACCCCTGAGGTAGGAGAGAAAAAAAGAGAAAAAAAAAAAAAGTACGTGACGGGAGTGTATAAAACAGGCACAAAAGGGCTTTTCAAATTAATGAGGGGGAGGGACACTCACGTGCACGATCCAAGACTGGAAGGGAGAAGGTTCAGGAGGGAAATGAGGAGACATTTTTTTATGGAGAGGGTGGTGTCTGAGTGGAATGCATTGCCCAAGGAAGTGGTATCCTGTAGAACAGTTGACTGCCTCAAAAGGGGATGGGACAGGGTAAGGAGGAGGGACACTGAGGGGGGGGGAAGAGAGGGAGGGGAAGCTGCAGTATAAGGGCTGATAGCTGCACAATCGAGCAGACTTGCTAGACCATAAGGCCTTTATCTGCTGGCAATTTTGTATGTTCATATGTGGAGGTCAACTGAAGACGTGACCTCAGTGGGGATAACAGTGGATCTCAGAGGAGGAGGAGGAAGTGAATCCTGGTGGTGGACTCTATCATAAGAGGGATCCAGCCAGGAACACACAAGAGGGAGGACAAGGAGGCGAGGTGCCATGGCATGGAGGGATGGAAGGAAGATCCTGGGGATCACCAGGAACGAAAGATGGGAGGGTGAGCTGGATGTCATTATCCACCTAGATACTAATGACCTGGCAAACAGGGAGCCTAATGAAGTTCAGGAAGAGTTTAGTAAATTGGGGAGGGGGCTCAAGCAAGTAGCTAAAACTGTCACCTTCTCAGAAGTAACATCTGCGAGAGGCATGGGAGAGTGTAGAGGTACATGCACCTGGAACTTTAACACATGGTTGAGGAATTGGTGCTGCGAGGAATGGTTTGGATTCATTGGTGATTGGATACCTACCTAGAGGGATGGGGGCTTATTCAAGCCTGATGACCTGCATCCATCCTGGAGGGAAATTCAAGCACTCAATGATAAGTTTAAATGCTATATGGACAAGCATTTAAACTAGCCAAGGGGATGGAAAGGTCAGCAAGGAGGGTACCTAATTGCCCACCTCCCATGTCTAGCAATGGAATCTGTGAACAGGAGGAGGAGGTATCGATACAAAGCAGTGTGCAAAAGATGGAGGTATGCACCAAATGGGTGGCTAGGCAGAAAGGGGCCAAAATACAACAGAAGGGCAGGCAGCAGGTAGAAGCAGGGATAAAGGACAGCCATGTTGGGTCTGTTGTAGAACAACTACACAGCCCAGGGCGTTCACATCATGGAAAGCCATGTGTGCCAATGCCAGGAGCCTTAGCAACAAGACAGAGGATCTGGAGGATGCCATGGCACAGTCAGACCTGGACATTGTGGTTATCACAGAGACCTGGTGTAATAATAACCATGACTGGGAGACGGCCGTACTTGGCTACAACATATTCCGAAGAGACAGGGCAGTCGGTATGGGAGGATGAGTGGCACTTTATGTGAAAAATGGCTTTATAGGCCACAGAGATCCAGGAGGAACAAAATGGGGGGGATACTGTGGGTTAAGCTGGAAAGAAAAATTGGGTCAGTCATCCTCACAGGGGTGGTAGACAGATAGGGTGTCAATGCTAGACATCCAAAGGATGGTGGGCATAGTGGAGGTGGTGCTGTTTGGAGACTTCAATATTCCAGACGTGGACTGGAGCCTCCCAGCATCAACCAGGAGCAGATTTATCCTGGACTCCCTTCAAGGTGCCTACCTTAAGCAACTGGTCATGGAACCAACTCGGTAGAAGGCAATACTGGACTGCATATTCACAAACAAGGACAGAGTGGTTGTGGTAACCATGGGGGAGCACGTGGAGAACAGTGACCATCAGTCACTGTGGTTTGAAATCATAGAAGGAGCAGAACCAAACCCCACAAAAACACGTATCCTGGATTTTAGAAGGGCAGACTTTGGGAAAAAGGGGTCATGCTTGAAAGAGGCACCAATGGGAATGTGGAGAGAATCAGGGGTTGAGGAACAGTGGGCAATATTTAAAACTGGGATTACAAGAGCAACAGAATTATGAATTAAGCAGGTGAGCAAGGGGAAAAGGAGGTGGATCAGGGGAGGGCAGTGGACATGGACTGTCTGGACTTCAGCAAGGCATTTGACACTGTGCCACATAGAAGTCTACTAAACAAACTGAGGAATATGGGAGTGGGCATGACAGTAGTGTGGTGGGTGGGTAATTGGCTTGGTGGCAGGACACAGATGTTAATGGTAAATGGCTGTCACTCCACATAGGGAAGAGTGACCAGTGGGGTACTGCAGGGATCAGTGCTGGGATCAGTCCTATTCAACATCTTCAGCAGTGACATTGTGCAGGACGTAGAACGCCGAATTTCCCTATTCACTGACAACATGAAGCTCTGTAACAAAGTGTGGACATGCCAAAGGGTTTGGACATAATGAGGAGGGACCTCCAGAAGCTAGAAGAATGGTCAAGGGTTTGGCAGTTGTAATTCAACGCAAAAAAGTGCAAAATAATGCATATGGGGGACAAAATTCCTGGAACAACTTATCAGTTAGGGGTGGTGAGGATATTGCATGCGCCAACCAGGAAAGGAACATTGTGGTTATCATCTCTGATGACCTCAAGGTAGGGAATCAGTGCAACAAGGCAGAAGGTAATTCAGGTAACGCAAATAGGATGATGGTAAGCATAGGCAGGGACATCACCGGCAGGAAAAGAAAGGTCATAATTCCTCTACACAAGACACTAGTGAGGCCCCGACTGGGGTTCAGCCTACAGTTTTGAAGACCTTACCAAAGCAAGGACATAGACAGGATGGAGAAGGTTCAGAGGAGGGCAACAAAGATAGTACAGGGATTGCATCACAAGTCCTATGAGGGCAGGCTGAATATCTAGAATATGTACTCCCTGGAGGAGAGGAGGCAGTCAGGCGATATGATAGAGACATACAAGTCCCTTGCAAGGTGGAACAGATTGCAGTAATACACTATTTTCCAGCAAACAATAGGGCCCAGACTAGAGGGCATGGGATGAAGTTGGTGGGAGGGCGATTCACAGAAAACGTGAGGAAGAATGTCTTCACAGAAAGGGTGATGGACAAGTGGAACACTTTACCAGAGGATGTAGCAGGGGCTGGAATAATCACAGGATTGAAGAATGCATGGTATAGACATAAGAGAATCCAGGAGGTCGGGGTAAGGCGGCAACAGACTTCTAGAAAAACTTAAAGGGTATTTGCAAGCTCAAATGGGCAGATTGGGTGGGCCATGGGCCCTAATCTGCTGACAGTATCTATATATCTATGTATCTATGTAGCTTCTCAGTGATCAAACACTGATGAAACAAGTATGGCAGGCAGCCCAAACCAAAACCAGAAACCACAGCAAACATACTTGTACATTTACTTGTAGTAATCATCATTTGTGGCTGGCATGCTATAGCTGAGTCATGGGAGAATACTATGATTATGCTATTGACCTTGTGTCATGTACTTTGCCCCAGGAGTAAGGAGAGCAGGCAAGCAGGAATGAGAATTCTAAAAGAAAAAAGAGGGTGCACTCAGTTTAGGTCGGGTGCCATAAAATATAAAGATACTGAATAAACCAAGATACGGCACTTCAGGCTAGTGTTGCTTTTATTTAGTGTTATTTAATAAATCATTATAAATCCAGAGTAAGAATTCAAATACAAAACATTTAAGTATTTCTTATAACACATTGTACAGGTTCACATACCATTTCAGTGTTGGCAGCCCAGCACTTCGAGGCCACAAAGACCTCTTCATCAGGGGAATGAGAATATAAACTGGTGAACTCTTTTTTTTTCCTGCCATAAATTCCTCAAATCTGTATTTATTAGTAGGAGCCCAAATGCCGTAATGTATACTGCAAGCATCTTGTGCAAGTGCATGTTGTGGTGTTAAAAATAAGTACAAGAAAAAACTCCCATTATCTCACCCAGAGCAGGTGGCTCAGATGGTTAGTCATTTTCCTTTGATGTGAGAGGTTTGAGGTTTAATCCCTTTTGTGGCTTGTTCTTCTAATTGTTAATTTTTTATTTGTTAAAACTACAAGGCTGCTAATTACACACATATTTTCCAAGTAGTTTATGACTACTGTATTGCAGACATTTCCAGTTATGCAAGCACGGAGATTGATTTCAACAATACTGTAGACAAGAGAATCTATTCTCCCAATACATAGGATAGTGTATGAGCTGCGATGCACAACCAAGCTATTCTCCAACCGAGTGGTTGCTATGCTGATTGTTGACCTCGAGAGTGCAGCTCTAGAGGTCACACAGTTGGCATAGCAACCGTGTGGTTGGAGAGTAGCCGGTTGTGCTTTGCAGCTCATACACGTTCCTATATAGCGTATATTAGAATGTCATTCTTGCCAGATCAAATTTAAAAATATATATATATTATTTTCCTGCTGTAGAATGAATTGTTGGCAGTCTGACATGGGCTTTGATAGCACCACCACTGACATCTGAGTGAAGGTATGTTTGAATATGTTAGCTATTACTGGTATGCTGCTTGCATTGACAGAGACACTGATTAAAAGTTTCTGCTGGGCTTTGCCATACGCATAGTGACACATAGATAGATACATAGATACATAGAAATTGTCGGCAGAAAAGGACCGCTAGGCCCATCTAGTCTGCCCATAAGCCCTAAACTTGTAGGCAGTCACTAACCCTAAGTGATCAATGGCTTTTCATCACTCCCTCCCCACCCAATGTTCCCTTGTGCCTGTCCCAGGCATTTTTAAACCCCTCCACTGTGCTTTCCCCCACCACTTCTTGTGGCAGACTGTCCCAAGCATCCACCACCCTCTCTGTGTAGGAAAAACTTCCTCACGTTACTTCTTAATCTACCCTCCTCCAATTTCATATTGTGTCCCCTTGTTCTGACATAATTTCTACATTGGAAAAGATCCCCCACCTGCATATTGTTTATGCCCTTGAGGTACCTGAAAGTTTCTATAATGTCCCCCCTTTCTTTCCTCTTCTTCAGTGAGTACATATTGAGGACTCTTAGTCTTTCCTCATATGTTTTGTGATGCAAGCCATGCACCATCTTTGTCGACCTTCTCTGGATAGCCTCCACCCTGTCTATGTCCTTATCCACATGTGGTCTCCAGAACTGCACACAGTACTCCAGGTGAGGCCTTACCAGTGTTTTTTACAATGGCATCCACACTTCCTACCTCCTGCTAGTAATGCCTCTGCCTCTGCCTATGCACCCCAGCGTGCCACTGGCCCTCCCCGCAGCCTTTGTGCACTACTTTGATACCTTAAGGTCATCAGATATGATAACCCCTATGTCCCGTTCCTCTTTGGTGACAGTCAGCACCTCCTCCTCCATTCTGTAGCTCTTCCCAGGGTTCGCTGTACCGAGGTACATTATCTTGCACTTTTTTGAACTGAACCTCAGTTGCCACACCTCCGACCATCTTTCAAGCTTCTCCAGGTCCCTCTTCATTTTCTGTGCCCCTTCTGGAGTATCCACTCTGTTGCAGATCTTGGTGTCATCTGCAAACAGGCAGAGCTTTCCTTCCAGCCCCTCTGCAATGTCACTAATGAAGACATTGAACAGGACTGGTCAAAGTACTGATCCCTGTGGTACTCAGCTAGTCACCTCTCTCCCCCTAGATTGGATCTCATTTACCACCACCCTCTGTCTTCTGTCCATCAGCCAGTTTCTAACACAATATATCACCTTATGCCCCAAACCCAGACCACTCATCTTGTTAACCAGTCTTCTGTGTGGGACGGTATCAAAGGCTTTGCTGAAATCTAGGTAGGCGATGTCTACCACCCCTCTCTGATTCACTTCCTTTGTCACCCAATCAAAAAAATGTATCAGATTTGTTCGACAAGACCTTCCTGCTGCGGATCCATGTTGCCTCAGATCCTGGGCACCACTGGATTCCAGGTGTGCCATTATCCTTTATTTCAGCAGTGTCTCCATGATCTTCCTGGCCTGTAGTTCCCCACTTCCTCCCTACTGCCACTTTTGTGCGGTGCAACTACATGTGCCCTCCTCCAGTCCTCTGGAACCATGCCTGTGTTGAGTGACTCTGTGAACAGGGCAGCCAGAGGCTCTGCTAGTTCCCTTCTCAGCTCCCTTTATATCCTCAAGTGTATGTGGTCTGGCCCCATGGCTTTATCCACCTTCAGCTTTGTGAGTTCCTCCAGAACTCTCTCCACTGTGAATGGACTGGTGTCCACTTCTCCCCCCCCCATTGCCTCTTCTCCCCAACTGTGGTCCTTGACCCTCTCCCTCCTTAGTGAATACTGAACAGAAGTATTTGTTCAGTATTTCTGCTTTGTTTAGATCCCCCTTCTTATACTCTTCCTCCTCCTCTTTGAGCCTCACAATCCCCCCTCCCCAATTTTTCTTCTATTACTGATGTACCTATAGAATGTCTTGTCCCCTTTTTTCACAGTCATTGCTAAACCTTCCTCTGTCTGTGCCTTGGCTCTCTTAACAGTCTTCCCTGCTTCCCTTAGACATACAATATATACCTCCCTGTCCTCCTCCTTTTGGGTTCCCTTATACTTCCTGAAACTTGTTCTTTTAGCCCTTACTTTGTCTGCTACCTCTTTAGAGAACCACAGTGGTTTCCTTCTTCTTTTCCCTTTGGCCACTAGCCTTAGGAATTGGTTAGTTACCTCCACTATGACTCCTTTTAGTTTCCCCCATTGTTCCTCCACTCCTTCCATTACCTCGCCCTTCTCCAGGGCTGCTCTTAAACATCAACCCATTTCACTGAAATCTGCCCTCCTGAAATCTAATACTTCTGCCCTTGTGTGGCTTAATTGAGTCCCTATCTTCATGCCAAACCACACCATGTGGTGGTCATTGGATCCCAGCTGCCCTTCCACCTGGACTCCTTCGAATCTGTTTCCATTGGTCCATACCAGGTCCAAAATAGTTCTGTCTCTGGTTGGCTCATGCACCAGCTGTCTGAGTCCAACCCCCTGCAGGAATTCCAGGATGGCCATGCTTCTGGCTGAAGCAGCTGCCTGGGTAGTAAAATATACATCCGGCATAGTGAAATTCCCCATCAGCAGGATTTCACCTTACGCAGCCATGTCGTGAATTTCCTCCATTAGTACCCTGTCCACTTCCTCCCTCTTGCAGAGGTCTGTAGATCACCCCAGTACGAATTGCTGTGCCATTCCCTGGTTCAAGGGTGACCCACATTGCCTCCATCTCCCCCTGTCTTCCCTGTACTTTTGTAGCCTTTATGACTTCTCTGATGTACATGGCTACCCCATCCCTTTTTACCTTCTCTGTCCCTTCTGAACAGTGTATAGCCCAGTACATTGACGTCCCAGCTGTGATTAGCGGAGCACTTACTAATGCTTTTGTTGTTTAGTTCACATTTACTACTGTGTGACGTGCACAGTGCAGCAGAACAACATTTAGAAAGGTATGGGACTCTGGCAAAAATGACGTTCTAACATACACTGTAAGTGGATTTGCCACAGTTACAGTTTGACAGCTGATGGTTACTATAATGTACATTTATTTGTACATTTATTTGTAATAGCCATCATTTGTGGCTGGCATGCCATGGCTGAGTGATGGGAGAGTACTATGATTGTGCTATTGACCATGTGCCATGCACTTTGCCCCAGGTGCAAGGAGAGAAGGCAAGCAGAGATAAGAATATAAACTGATGAACTCTTTTTTTTTTTCGTGCCATAAGCTCCTCAGTCAGTTCAGTCCTTTTTATTGTTTGACAAAGTAAAATTTGTCTTTACAAATATTAAAACATGTTATATCTTAATTACAATATACATACATACCATCTATAGAGTACAAAATATACATTTTTCTACGGCACATCGCTTGATTAATAATAAATGTAAAATCCTTCACCTAATCAACTCCATGTGATCATTATTGTCCCTAATTACATGTTTCTGTTTTCTCTCTATAATTCTACATAATCCTGCAACTTTCTCTAACCATATCACATTCTGAGTTTTTAATAAACACGTAAGCTGATAATGGGGTTCCATATCTAAATCCTTTAGAACATCAGTCAATAGCTGGTCCCTTTCAAAACTATACAATGGGTATAAAATACGCAGATGGATTAGATTGTTATCACCAAGGTTGCAGGCACATAAACTTGTTCTTCTTTCTTTATAAAATTTCTTTAATGTTTGAATATCCATATATTCAAATCTAAACTTGGAAAGGGCCTTTTTGTTCTTTGGATTTGAAATTTTGCAAATATATTATTCCATACCAATGGATCTTTTCTTGTTTTCTGCTAAGCAAGAGCTGAGTTTACAGTTCTTAGTCAAATTTACTTCCCATTCGAAGTTAATATCCTGAATTCTAATCTTAATCTGATCCTCTATAATCTTTATTGGCATCCTGGTACACTCGGTGATACATTCCAGCTGTCCATATGGTTTTGTCAATTTTTCTAAGGTATTTAAATTAGGAAATGTAAAACGCCTTTGATTATAGGTCAGAGATTCCTCCAGACCTATTCTAAGCAGTCGTTGGTCTTGCATAGTATACACCTTCAACCAGTACAAGTATAGTCTTTGTTCAATACATTGTTTTATCATTGATTGTCCCCGCTCCAATCTGACTAAGCAGGAGGATGCTCCCCCAGGTAGCCCCAACAATCTTTTATAAACTTTGTTCATAACAACTTCTAAACTACGTGTTTTAGCATGTCCCCATATTTCAGCCCCATACAGCAGCTGTGATTTTATCTTTGCATTTAAAACTCCTAGACATCCCTTCACAGATTGTCCTCCATATTTATATGAAAATCTTTCAACTGTTGGGGTAAACCTGTTAATTTTTTCCATTAAAAACTTAATGTGCTCCTGCCACTTCAGATTAAAGCTGAAGACAATTCCAAGATAACAGAATTTTTTCACTAATTCTATATTATGATTATTGCACTTCAAGGTACATCCATCCCCCCTATAAACTAATTGTTTATTACAGACCATATATTTTGTCTTTTCAAAGTTAATCTTCAGGGATGCTTTCTTGCATCTGTCATAGAATTTATTTAAACTTCTTTGGATTCCCAAGTAGCTGGTTGAAATAAGAACCACATCATCTGCGTATGCCAGGTATGGGCATGGCCTAGAGTCTAATTTAGGCATGTGCAGCTTGGGATCACACAAACCTTCTAATACCTTATTCAGGAATATATTAAACAAAATTGGAGAAAGGACACAACCCCGTCTTAGGCCTACATTAGAAGGAAACTTACTGGTGCTATCACCCTCTTTATTATATCTCACTACTGTATAATTACTGTCATAAAGTGATTTAAAAATGCTAAGCATTGCTGGATCGAACCCATACTTGTCCAAAACTTCCCACAGTTTTCCTCTATTAATCTTATCGAATGCAGCCTTTAAGTCTATGAAGACACAGAATAGCCTTTGTTTTTTAATATGGATGTATTTATAAATCAGATGTGTCAGCACAAAACATTGGTCTATAGTTGAATTTTTTGGGCATAAAGTCTGCCTGTGCTTCATCCATTAACTCTCTGTTATTTATCCATGCCATTATTCTCATGTGCAGGATTTTTATAAAGATTTTCTGGGATGTATCCAGTAGGCTTATTGGCCTATAATTATATGGTTCTGCTCTATCCCTTTTCTTGTAGATTGGAATAATAATGTTATCCTTCCATGTTGAAGGCATAAACTCATCAGTCAATCTATGTTTATTTGTAGGAAACCCAAATGCCATCATGTATACCTCAAGCATCGTGTGCAAGTGCAAGATGTGTTGTTAAAAATAAGTATAGTAAAAAACTGCTATTTCACCAGCCTGTGCTGTAAAGGTCCAGGGGTCTGATCCCTGGAAGGGGTCTTTATAACTGTGAATTTTTTTTTAATTTGTGAAAACTACAAGGCTGATACTTCTACACATATTTGCAATGTAAGACTACTGTTCTGTAGCCATTTCCAGTTTTTGATGTTGCTATTTGTGGCAACATTATTCAAAATTGCAGCTTCCCAGTGATCAGACATTGATTGAAGAAGTATTGCTCGGAGCCCAAATTAAATACAAAAACCACAGCAATCATACTATGCAAATGCGGAGACCGATTTCAACAATACTGTAGACAAGATTATCACATCTTATACTAAGGGGATTGTATACAGCATAAAAGAATAGAAGCATAAACAGGAATATCTCATTGATTTTATTCACATTCCTGTACATTGTCCATGTTGAGAACATTGAGGTGGCTCTGTCCATTAATAACTAAGGTCACCAACAGTGCCGATCACTGAACAAACAGAAATAAAACTTTTTCTGTATTGTGGTGCCCCACTGCTGTTCCAGATCACCAACAGGATACTGAGAATGTATTTTTTCAGAGTGAAAGTGGTTACTACTGCCAGCACCCACCACACCCTAACTTGCCCAGCACCCTTTTCTATGCTATAATCATACACTCTACCATAGTCTAGTGGCTGCCATCCCCTCCCATCACCTCCCATTTACTTAATCCCCCCACACCACCACCACTCCAACTCCAGAGAACAGTCAGTCAGCGAGCATCATAGTCATCCTCACATCTCCACTGCTTCCCATCAAATGGACTATGAAATATGCATTAGTTACCAATCATTCATAGCTCATTTGGTGAGCAGACATGGAGGTGATAGGATGGATGTTATGATAGCTGACGGGCAGTTCTCTGAGTTGCAGGGGGGGGATACCTGAGTGGGTGGTGGGGAGGGTTGCCACTAGACTACCATGGACCATTTTTTCTGAATGAGTATGGAATGGTAAAGGGTGTCAGGGCAAGGGAGGGTAGGGAGCCAGACATGTAACTTGACACAAAACAGACAATAATGTGGACCATGGAAGGTAGATGTTAAAGCAGGAGATGACTTTGGGAGGGGGGCATCCTGACTACGAGACTAGCCCTGTCAGCTCTGGGAGGGTCAGATTCTTTCTCTTCAACATGTTTTTACAGTTTTTTTTTGCAGAATACCCATTATATGTCAATGGATTCGCATGAGACAACCAGTGAGGAGAACAGCTGTACCTCATAATTTGTGTACAGCTTTCTTCTCACTCTGCACAGTTGATGCAACCGTCCCAAGTTTTGCAGTCTGCATTGTGAAAGCCGAAATGCCTGTGGCTTTCACTTTCCTGACAGCAGATCGCATATTCCTACCGCCATCCATAAATTCATCATGATCAGATTGACAACTGGAAACAGTGGTGGGACAATGCAATTAAAAAACTAATTGGCTGATGGTTGATAAAGATGGGGTAAGACATAGCTAAGAGAAAAGACAAAAAACTATCAGATGGGGGACGGGGGTGGGACACCACTAAAACAGTTATATTAATTTAATTTCAAGGCAAGGAAATTTAAATGGATTTCTAAACATTTAGACAGGTTTTTAGATCAGTACAGTTACTACCACATAGGGAGACCATTGGAAAAAACTACAGTTTAAACCGAGAAACAGTTATGGACCGAATAATATATTTACTTGACTATGGGTAAGTTCGATCACAGTCGAACAATTACACATAAAAAAGTAGTTAACAGAATAATTTGAAAGCATGATTACATTAAATGAAACACACAACAAGGTTTATTATCAATACATTTGATATACCAATTCAGTCTCTTCCGTGTTGATCATGTGCAGATTGGTTTTGCTAGCGTTTATGTCATGAAATAACGTCTTTGTCAAGTCAGTGACTCGAGACCATGCAGAATCCTGTGTTATGGCTAGCTCACAAAGAGAAACAGAAAAGTAATAAAATGATTTAAAAACTGTAAAGTAAACACAAACTAACAGATTACTCCAAGTTATGTGTGACACGCAACAGTTCATATTACTTAAAAATCTGAACATGTTCCTGACCCCTTTAAACTGCTTACTCAACCCTAACTATAGTGGCATGATATACATAAATAAGTTTATATATATATATATGTATATATATATATATATATATATATACACACATATATGCCTCCCTGATACCATCACATAAAACATTGCTTGTGTTAACACTGAATCCAGTTGGATCAGAATAAAAAGACCTGGAAAAAGGGACTTACAGTAGTTTGTGGCATCTGCTTTAGACCACCAGACCAAAATGATCATAGAAATGAATTTATAAGATCTCCAATAGACAAAGCATGTGATTATGGGAACATAATATTTATGGGTGACCTCACTCATAGGATATTGAATGGCCAAACAGCTCAGCTAGATCATTAGCAAGGAACTTAATTTTAAATACGATTACTGCTAACAGTCTTAGACAATATGTACAGGAACCTACAAGAACCAATGCCACACTAGACATCATGATCAGTAATTTGGAGAGCTATCTTAAAAATCCTCATATTAAGCCCCCTTCAAGCAACAGTGATCATAATTTGGTACAATTTGGGAAACACTTCTTGAATAAACTTTAGTAAGGCAACATCAGAACAATGAAAAATGGCCCTATAGGCATAGGACTGGGAACATAAATTTTAAGGAAATAAAGTAGAATGAAAATATGCAACGCTAATTGATAAAATAAAAAACTTAGAAAAGCCCTTCATTCCAACTTGGAATAATATGTAATTACTGGTGACCCCCTTTATCATACTGTTTACAGTCATCTGCAAAATGCTGTAATAACCCGAAAACCGGTTATTACGGTGTTTTACTTTAAAAATCTTGTCACTTCCCCGGCATTTTGTGTCCCTCAATCCTTGCATGTTGCCTTATTGGTGCTTAGTTTGTCTGTGGGCGGGACATACAACACAAGCAACATGGCAGCTCCATTTTGCCGGTACGGAAGCACCCGCGCTGATCTTCTGCCTATTAGTCCCCACACAAGTAAAGTATTACTTTTTATAACTATTTATGTGGTTCATCCTGCCTTTAGAATAAAATAAAATATTTATCTGGTTGATCTTGCAGTACTTGTCCTCTGATCGAGGCTTCCGCAATCAGTCAGTCAGATTGGAAACCGACCGCAGCTGACTGACTGGCTGCTCTTGTGGTTCTACAGTAAAAAGCACCAGTAATTATAAAAAATAAAGTCTAGGCAGGTGTGTGTTCCTGATGTTTTTTTACACACCCTTGGTGAGTGATAAGCTCATAAACCTCTCAAGCTCAGCTCACTTCAGATGTGTAACAAAATATCATAACACATACCTGCCTAGCAATTATTCTCTATATAACAGCAAGACAGAAGCCCCAATGTGGGTCTCAAAAAAAAGTAAAAAAGCCATAACAGAAAAGGGCTTTTAAAACAGAAATCCTGATGCAATGATAGCTTACAAAAATAAACTGTGTACTTGCAAAAGAAGGAGGAGGCAAACAAAAGAGAACTGAGGAAAAAAATCATTGAGTCCGAGAACAAAAAAAAGACACTTAAAAAATGCATACGATCAAAGCAACAAGCACCCATAAATGAAAGACCTACTGTGTTATTAAGGAAAGCAGGGCCTACATGAACAAAAATCACTGAGGCATTAAATATTTATTTTGCTCAGGTTTTGGGCCAGCAAGTACAACTGAGGTTCAGTGCATAGAACAAGATACTAGGGAAATAAAAGAAACAAACATAGAATATACATTAAATGGTCAAGAACCTAAAGAAATCACTAGGGGACTCATATTCAGAGCCGGCTGGCTGCACTCGCGGAACAGTGCACAGCACTAAATAAATGAGCTGGCTGGGTCTGGAACCAGATTCAAACAGAAAACATGATCCGAACTAACCATGCAATCTGTATGAATATCGGATACTAGTAGTACGGTGCACAGCTGGGGGTCACCATGTTCTGTGCAGTGCTAGCAAGGTGCGGGCTATCGACCGCCCATAGGAGTACAGTGCTGCACACACTGGTTTGCACCGCAGCCGCCATGGGTGATATTCAGCCCAAACATGCAGATGAACCCGCTGGGCACGTACAGCACAATGGGTCCATTTGCATGCCCATTATTTGCTCATCTGCATGCTAGCACTGCCATGGAGTGCGCCGGGCCAGTCACCCACAGCCCTGATCTTCGGTAAAATAAACATCCCATCCAGTGTCCCTGGTAGTCTAGTGGTCCCCCCTTCCCAACTCAGATCACTGTTACAATAAAAAACACCCCTCCCATTACCCATTTCCTTTGTAGTCTAGTGATCCCAGGGGACCCCAGCTCCAATCAATGTCATAATATAAGATCCTCGATCCCCGTATCCCTCGTAGTGTAGTGGTCTCCCCTTCCCATTTCTGATCAATGTTATTATAATAAAATACCCCTCCTGTGCCCAGTTTCTCTGGTAGTAGTAGTAGTGGTCCCCCTACCCCAGCCCTGATCAATGTCATAATAATATAAGACCACTAATCCCAATATCCCTGGTAGTCTAGTGGTTCCCCCCGCTCCATGACCTAAACTGTATAATAGAAACATCCATGGTGCCTGGTAGTCAAGTTGCCCCCATCCCACCACCCTATTAGGCAGTGCCCCCCCGCTCCCCCCCAACCTGACCGGTGCTGACGGCTGGCACAGCCCAACTACACTGCCATGGTCAGCTGCCAACTGAACTGTACAGGAGCATGTATAGTATACAGTACATGCCCACTGGTACACTGGTCAACCAATGGGCGTGTACTGTATACTGTACGCAGTCCTGTTCAGTTCAGTCTACAACCGGCCGTGACGGTGTGGGTGGGCTGTGCCAGTTGCCAGCTCTGGTCAGGTTGTGGGAGAGTGACAGGGTCAGCCTAACACGATGGGGGTTGACACTTAACTACCAGGGACTGTGGACATTTATCTTATGATACGGATCAGGGGTCTGGGATGGGGGAACTACTAGACTTCCAGGGAAATGGGTTAAGGGGGGGTATTTTATCATGATAACATCAATTGGGGCTGGGGAGGGTTACCACTACACTACCAGCGATACTGGGATTGGGGAGTAATTATTCCATTATAGCATAGAAGGGGACTTGGGGAGAGGGGTGCCACTAGACTACTAGGGCAAGGGGGTGTTTTATTGGTGCAAGAATCAGGGCTGGGGAGGAACTGCAGATCCAACAGGGTACCCAGCCCTTAAAAGAGGGCAGATGAGTCTGTACATTGTTTAGGGCTGGGTTTCAGAGGCATAAATCTGTGCTGCTGCTGGAGGCAGTTTTGCACTTCTGAAGTGTTTCAATATTGTGCTGTGCTGCATATGCTTGGGGGCCTCCTCATTTGCATAGGCACAACATAATATTGTGCACTTCAGTGCTGTTAGGGGTGTGCTGCGCATATGTGCACTTTGAATATGGGTATGCCACCAACAGCATGTGCTTTTTCAGGTATACACAGCACAAACCGTGTTGCGCTACCCAAACCTTTTGAAAATAGGGCCCTAGGACTAGATAATATGCATCTGAGAGTCTCAAAGGACTTGCTGAAGTGTTAGTTGAACCAATAAATGTTATACTAAACCACTCATTAAAACAACATGCTATACTACTCATTAAAAGAGGGCATAGTTCCTGATAATTGGAGCATTGTATTTAGAAAAATAGAAACAGAATTTGTCAGCAGAAAAGGTCCACTTAGCTCACATAGTCTACTCAGAGGGTCCCTGCCTAGTTTGTCTTTGCAGATGCTAATTGGTCTCTGGCAACTCTCTCTCTCCTCCCTGCCTATGTATTAGCATTCTTCTATGTCTATCCCATGCATGCTTGAAGCCCTCTACTATTTTTGCCTCCATCCTTTCACTGGTCTGTTACAGACATCAACCACTTTTTCAATGAAGTAATACTTTCCCACATCCCTATTAAACTCCCCCCTCCAGCTTCATCGCATGCCTTCTGGTCCAGGTGTTCTTCCTCATTCATAAGAGACTCCCCTCCTGCACCATCTGTCCCCTGTGAGGTACTAGTAGGTCTCCATCATGTCTCCTTTCATTCTCTTCTCTTTCAGGGTGAGACTATCAGTCTCTCCTCGTAGGTATTCCGGTGCAACCCCTATGCCTCCAGTGTGCCTCTAAAAGCTATATTTGCTATTATATGCCTTGAAGCTATGCTTGCTTTGTAAGCCATGCTGTAACAAAGTCATAATGAATGTAGTAGAAATTTCTGAGTTCATGCTGTTTTCTACAGGGTTATAGAATGTTATTGAGGTTACTTGAGGTACATTTGTAGAAACAGAAAGCAAGATAAAACTGAGCAGAACTGGTTGTACCAGCCTGAATAACAGGCTCGGACAAAGCATAAGATAACAACATGCTTGGACAAAGTATAAGATAACAGCACGTTGAGGCATTGAAGGCAAGCTGTACGTTGCTATGGTGTGAGTGAAACTCATTGTTTCACTCAGGTCAGATTGACCCAGGCATATGTATCAAGAAGTATTGGGAAAGAAATGAAATAAGCAGTGGAAAAGTACCCCATACATTCGTATCAACTTGTTATTCTGTTACATTGGTATCAACTTGTTATTCTGTTTTATGATTGGCTTATACTGAAATGCTGGTATTTTTCAAGATAAGAAGTGCAGAATCTAGCTTATAAAAAGCTGCTGTAAATTGTAATCAGGGAGCTTTCTCCTTTGCAGAACTCCCACATGCATGTGAAAGATTTGATCAAATAAAGCGACGTAAGACAAAACCCAGTGGTGTGGTTTTGCCCGTGTGACAGGAGCGGTTGTTCAAATAATACTTACAGTGAGAGAATTTGCGATCACAGTTTTGGCATAGTCGGTAGGATGAGTTCTTCGTCCGTGTCACCGTGATCGGGTTGTTTCCCTTGGACAAAAGAAGGACATTTTGTGGAACCCCATCAGGACATGACGCTTAGCCAAGACACTCATCATCACTGTAAGTACAAGTATACCTTGGAGCGAAAGTTCACTATAAAGCAGGCCTAGATAAAGTGGGAAACAAGGAACAAAGATAACCTAGGTCCAGAGTTAGTATTATCTGGACCAGCAAAATGTATGATTGATAAGTTTGGCCAGGATTCGGTCTCTGAGATAGGACAATGGCATAAGTTGACCAGGGAATATTTCCCCTTATAGGTACTTTTAGTATAGATGTACTAAAGGAAGCAAGGATAGCATTGGAAGAAAAAGAAAAGAGCAAACAAAAAGGGTGCAAGGTAGACTGGTCAAGGTTTAGAATATGGGAAAGAGAGGCAGAAAGGCGACATGAAAATCAAGTGAGAGGGTTAATGGTAAAACAAGAAGGGGAAGATACTGAACACCGTAGGAGGGTGTTTCATCATCATGATACCCCTCCACCATATCGGCCCCCTCCCCCAACTGTTCCACCGGTCCCACAGGGAGGGGTGGTGCCAGATGCACCACCAGAACAGGTTGCCCTGGCTGTGCCTGCTGCCCTACCTGCTCAACAAGCACTGATAGTCCAACCGGGCCAAGCAGTACAGTCGGATGAGGAGATAGGGAGTGAAGAGGGGGAAGAGGACCTGGTTGAAGCAGTGGGATCTATGTCACTGGATGGGAAGGTACATGGCAAGGGAGATGGGAAGCCTTGGGTATTTAGGCAAACTGATGCAAGGACTAAGGGCCCAAAACAGGCAGGGGGAAGAAAGAAACTAACACAGCAGTTGCCTTTGATAATGCTATCCCAACCCACACCCCGAGGCAGGAAGACTGGCTGCCGACGACCAGCCTGCAGTCCCTAAATACATTGAAGTGGACCGCCCATGGAATCCTGAGGAGTTGAGAGAGGCCCTAAAAGATGTACCAAAGCCTCAAGATAACTTAGAAGAATATATAAAGGAGTTAACAAACTTAATAAAAATGTATGAACTGTCTATGACTGAGGTTGGAGAGTGTCTTAGACGGACATTAAAGGGCAGGTGGGAGGAAGTAAAAGAGGCCTGGAACCCAGAGAAGCCAAGGGACCAAATTATGCCACAATTTAACATGGTGTGCATAAAACTATGGGAAAAATACAGAGATGTGACAGACTGGTCTCGCATCCGGGATACGAGACAAAAAGATGAGGAATCAGTACGCGATTACAAGGAACGATTGGAAGGGGTCTTTAGGCAATTTTCCGGTATTGGGCTGGATAATCCCGCATACCAGCATCAGTTGGGTATGGCTTTTTGCACGGGACTGAGTGAGCCAATTAGATTGGGAGTTACCACAGTGTGCATTGGATGGGAGACAAAGAAAATGGCCGACCTAGTGCTGTATGCTGAACATGCTGAGAGACAGCAGAAGGAAATACAAAAGGAAAAGAAAGAAAAGCTGGAAAAGGCTCAGCTAATGTACTTTGAGAGAGACAATAAGCAGCCCCAACCGGGAGGTGGAAATGGCAACAGAAGAAGACAGAGAGGACGAAATAATGGAGGTTATCCACAGGGAGGAGGGAGAAAAGGGCAACCATCGGAAGGATCAGCAGGACAAAGACCCGGACCGGGAGGTGGTTTCATCTGCTTTGCTTGTGGAGAACAGGGACACATAGCAAGAAATTGTGTAAAGGCAAATCAGTGGCAGCGTAATCAAGATTCCAATGCCCTTCTGCCTCGCCACCACCCCTCCTGCTCCACAACAGTGGCAGCCAAATCAGCAGCAAGGTTGGTGAAATCCTCAGGATCCTCAGTTCTGACTAATAATGTTGGCTTTGCCAATGACAGCTGAAGGTTAGAGGAACACTCCCCCTCCCCCTTTTCACAAATGCTATGTGCTTCAACAACTCCAGAAGGTAGACCAGTAATAGACTTAATAATCATGAACACCAAGTTGACCTTCTTGATAGACACAGGTGCCTCGATGTCAGTAATTCAAAGAAGCAAGTTAAATGCACCTTTATCCAGTCGAATGGTGACAACAATAGGGGCATCAGGAGTACCACAAAGAGAGCAATTAACAATCTCATTACCGGTTCGGTGTGGAAAAATGGAATTACAACATACTTTCCTCAGTAGCACGACCTGTCCTGTGAATTTATTGGGAAGGGATCTCCTGTCAAAGGTAAATGCACACATTACTTGTACCCCAGAGGGGGTTAATATAGAAGCGCCTGGGGTGGGTTTGTATCCATGTTTAGCAGAAAGAACAGGGGATTGGCTGTATAGTTGGGAATTAACAGAACCAAAGGAGGTGGGTTGGCTACAAGAATGGGCAGAAGTAGTAACACATGGCCAGTTGCAGTTACAGACAGATTTGCATTGTACAACACATTATGCAGTGGGAGGTCGGACCTAACTTATGAGTGCAAAGAGTGGGGAAAACAGCCAGTAGAACAGGCCATCTGGGTGTCAGAGATATATGTGGCAAAGGATCGTTGTGCAGCCTCAGTGAGGCTGAAGGCAGAGCAATTAAAAGTATTCCAAGAGCCAGGGTCATACCCACACATTTCCATGGCAAGAGAACCCGCCCTTGAGTGGAAGGAATTGGGGCCATGGGTAGCAAAAATGGTACAGTTGTGTGATTGGGAACATGTAGGAAGCAAGCTAATATCAAGGGCTGGAAACTGTGAAAAATACATAATTAACAGAAAGGTTAAGGTACGAGTGGATAAAAGAGAAGTGAATGTGCGAAAGGTTTGTGAAAAAATAGGCATGCAGGAGAGTGTAAGTTGGATAAATGAGTTACCAGCAAAGCTAGGGCAGAATCAAAGTATGATGTGGGATTACTGAAGAATGCACAACCCCTATGGTCAAGCCAAAGTCCTCTTACAGACCGAATAGGCATCAATATCCGCTGGGTAAAGAGGCGGAGGTGGGAATAGCCCCAGTGCATGCAGCATTAGTGGAAAGGGGAGTAATCGTCCCCTGCCCATATGCAACGGTAAATACACCAATTTTACCAGTGAGAAAGCCAAATGGAAGTTACCGCTTTGTGCAGGACCTGAGAGCGGTAAATGAAGCAGTACATGTACGTACCCTGGTAGTGCCAAACCCTATTACTGTATTGTCATCCATTCCACATAACAGCTGTTATTTCATGGTCATTGATTTAGAAAATGCATTTTATAGTATCCCCATAGAACCCAGTAGCCAAGAATGGTTTGCATTCACCTACAAAAAGGAAAAGTGGACCTGGACTCGCATGCCCCAAGGCTATGCTGAGTCTCCAGCAGTATTCTCAGCTCAAATGAGAGAGAATCTATCCGCTTTTGTGGCCCCATTGGGCAGTACCCTAATACAGTATGTGGATGATCTATTGCTTGCTAGCCCCAGTAAGGAAGCAAATGAACAGGACACAAAAGCTTTATTACTTTTCTTGGCTGAGAATGGGCATAAAGTGTCTCGGAAAAAATTGCAATTGTGTAGAAAGCAAGTAAAATATTTGGGTCATGTGTTGTCTGGCAGTGGTAGAAAGCTAGACCCTGAGAGAATTAAGAACATAACAGCTTGGCCACGCCCAGTTACCAAGCAGAAAATTATGTCTTTTTTGGTTATGGTGGGCTATTGTAGAGCCTGGATCATGGATTATGCTATGTTGGCACAACCCCTCCATGAAGCCATATTTGACAAGAAAATGCAGATGACTGAGGAGATCAGGTGGACACCTGGTCTAGAGATCTGTTTTGCGAAACTTAAAAATGTATTGGTTACAAGTCCTTGTTTGGCACTACCAAATTATGAGAAGGGTTTTAATCTGTTTGTAAATGGTAAAGGAGGTTACATGTCAGCTGTATTGACACAGGAATATGGAGGGGGACAGAGGCCCATAGCATATTACTCGAAGCGTTTGGACTCAGTGGTATGTGGGATGGTATCTTGCTTGCAGTCGGTGGCAGCGGCTACTGAAGCGGTGTTGGCATGCGTGGATCTAGTAGGATTCTGTGCTTTGATGGTGCATGTGCCTCATTCTGTACATTCTATTCTGCTACAAGCTCGCACAGCTTATTTAACGCCTGCACGATTGCTTCAGTATCAAAATGTGTTACTAACCATGTCTAACATAACTTTGAAAAGGTGCACCACTTTAAACCCAGCGACATTGCTCCCCACCTCGGAGGAGGGGGAGGAGCATGACTGTGGGCAAGTGATTGACTTAGACTGTATGCCTCGACCGGATATCACTGACGTACCCATACAAAACGCAGACTTAGAATTATTTGTTGACGGCTCAGCACAAAGAGACAAAAAAGGATCCCCCTTGGTAGGTTATGCAGTGTGTACTCAAAACTATGTCGTAGAAGGAGCAAAGTTACCCCCATGAACATCAGCCCAAGCTGCTGAACTCATAGCTCTGATGAGAGCTTGTATAATAGCTGAGGGTAAAACAGTTAACATATACACAGATAGTCGATATGCATTTGGGGTAGCTCATGATTTTGGCACCCTATGGAAACACAGAGGGTTTTTAACAGCAGCTGGAAAACCTATTGTGCATGCGAATTTGGTAAAAAATCTTTTGTTAGCAATCCAGAAGCCAGAAAAGTTAGCAATTGTAAAATGTCAAGCCCATACTTCTAACCAAGATTTTGTTTCTGCAGGAAATGCGAGGCTAGACGAGCTGCAAAGGAAGCAGCTCTTTCTGGGAGTGTTCGAAATTTCAAATGTCTTTGACTGTAACTAACCAACTTGATTTATTCTCAGTAAAGGATGTTGCAACTTTACAACAGTCGGCCAGTGCAAAGAGAAACGTAACTGGCAAACAAACTGTAAATTTGATGCTAGCACTAAGGTGTGGACAAACCCCGATGGCAGGCTCTGCCTGCCCTCGGCAGTATTTCCCTTTTTGACAAAATTGGCCCATGGGGCCGATCATGTTTCAAAAAGTGGAGTAGTTGATCTTGTAAATAAACATTGGTATGTTGTTGGCTTTACCGTATATGCTGAAGAATTTTGTAAAAAGTGTGTAATATGTATGCAAAATAATATTGGCAGAGGACTCCAAGTAACCCCCTCTGCCCATCCTTTTCCTACAGGACCTTTTGAACATTTAATGATGGATTTTATTGAGCTAAACCCGTGTGAAGGGTATAAATATTGCTTAGTGATTGTAGCTATGTTTTCAAAGTGGGTAGAGGCGTTCCCAGTACGGAAAACCACGGCCTGTACAGTAGCAAAGGCCCTGATTAGAGAAATCATACCAAGGTGGGGGATTCCCACCCGGCTCTCCAGCGATAATGGCTCGCATTTTGCAAATGAAGTCATCAGAACCTTGTGTGAGGCACTGCAAGTGGATTTACGAACGCACTGTGCATACCACCCACAATCAGGAGGGGCAGTAGAAAGGACAAATCAGACATTAAAGCAGAAATTGACCAAAATTATGGCAGATACTGGCCTTAGTTGGGTAAAGGCACTACCAATAGCCCTAATGAGTATGAGGGGAAGAGCTGGCCCCATGGGTTTATCACCTCATGAAATTTTGATGGGAAGGCCCCCTCAGAATGACAAATGTCCCCTTCCCACAAAACTGAATAACATTGCACGGTTTAGATAATGAAATGATTGCCTACTGTTTATCTCTTAATGCTGTTTTAAGATCTCTCTATCCTAGGGTAAGCTGTACTTCCAGTTCCTTGGAGGACCCCTGCATAGGATATAGCCAGGAGACCTCGTGGTTATCAAGGACTTCCGAAGAAAGAGTGAGTAAGCGCGGTGGCGAGGACCGCTTCAAGTGCTCCTGACTACCGCCACTGCCATAAAGATCGCGGAGAGAGAAACGTGGATTCACACATCTCTTTGTTGCTTGGTGACAGCCTCTACAGTCGATACCATTGCACAGTGAACTGAGCAACCATGAAAATTGTTATCGTTCTGTTTTCGTTCAGACTATCGCTGCTATTTTTGCTATGGGGCTCTGGATACGAGGGGGGCAACTGCTCCCGCCGCAGCACAGAGCCATTGCACATTACAAACACTTGGTGGACTTTAATGAACTTACATGCTAATAATGCTAATGTCTCTAATTGCTATGTATGCACTAGCTCTCCTTTCTCTGCAGCCGTAGGGCTCCACCTAAAACCCAGGCCTGTAAATAGCACTGAGGCCAGCGAGATTCTCGGTGCCATCAGGGGAAGAAACATCACTAATGCCCCAGATTATGCTACAAACAAAATAAAAAACCTAACTGTGTTTTGGGGCACGATTTTACTGCATGGTACAGCCACCCGAATGATACAAATGTGTCAACCCCATTGTATCTAGACGTTAGAACAGCAGAATATATCAGCCAGGCTCTGCCTGTAATAAACAATTAATCACGAAGTTTAGCACCACTGGATGGTCCACATGCCAATATTGTAGGCACTACAACAGCACCACGAAGTCCGAGTCCACCATAACCAACTGTCTTAAGCAGATGCCCACACAGTACATCCTGATTTCACTGCCATGGGCAGTCTGTCAGAGTCTATACTGGGTATGCAGGGATAGGGCTTATCTTTTTCTACCTATGGGGTGGACGGGCTGCTGCTATCTAGCCACACTCACCCTGCGGCCCATGTATATATGTACAATGCATCTGCTATACATCAGCGTGTAAACTATATAAATCAAGTTCAAAAAAGGGAGGTGCCGGACGCGGATAAACATGTCCCAGTGGGAGAAAAATTTGGGGCAGGAATCTTCCCATGGTGGGGTGTTGTTCAGAACATGCATTACATTGACCAGTTAAGCTATGAGCTGGAAACGTTAATTAATGATACCTTGAAATCAACTGCCTTGCTGACGCTGAAATTAAAGCCCTTAGAATCGTAGCTTTGCAGAATAGAGCCACACTTGATTATGTATTAGCCTCGCAAGGGTGTGCGTCATTATAGTGGAGGAATGCTGCACCTATATACCTGATAACTCCCAGGAACTAGAAGCAAGTGATTGAGGGAATAAAATGCTACAGCAGCGTGTTCTTAGTGAGCATGCACCTATATTGCAGGGCTGGGACCCTTGGTCATGGTTCTCAAGCATATTTGGTGACTGGGGCACTACCCTCCTCCACTGGGTGGCAGTAATCGTGGTGGTGATACTGGCATTATGGCTCCTGACTGTGTTGCTCAAATTTCTCTTGCGACGACTGTGTAGCACCTTGTCGCCACATGCCATCACCCAGCTGCACCCCTTACTACACCCCAAGGACCAAGACCCTAGCGAATTAGTCGGGGTGTTCCCATTCTATGATGTACCAGACGTGACTAAGATGTAATAGTTCACAAGTTGATACAAAGTATCAAAAGGGGGAGAGTGTGAGGGAATTTGTATATATCCTAAAAGCTATATTTGCTATTATATGCCTTGAAGCTATGCTTGCTTTGTAAGCCATGCTGTAACAAAGTCATAATGAATGTAGTAGAAATTTCTGAGTTCATGCTGTTTTCTACAGGGTTATAGAATGTTATTGAGGTTACTTGAGGTACATTTGTAGAAACAGAAAGCAAGATAAAACTGGGCAGAACTGGTTGTACCAGCCTGAATAACAGGCTCAGACAAAGTATAAGATAACAACATGCTTGGACAAAGTATAAGATAACAGCACGTTGAGGCATTGAAGGCAAGCTGTACATTGCTATGGTGTGAGTGAAACTCATTGTTTCACTCAGGTCAGATTGACCCAGGCATATGTATCAAGAAGTATTGGGGAAAGAAATGAAATAAACAGTGGAAAAGTACCCCATACATTGGTATCAACTTGTTATTCTGTTACATTGGTATCAACTTGTTATTCTGTTTTACGATTGGCTTATACTGAAATGTTGATATTTTTCAAGATAAGAAGTGCAGAATCTAGCTTATAAAAAGCTGCTGTAAATTGTAATCAGGGAGCTTTCTCCTTTGCAGAACTCCCGCATGCATGTGAAAGATTTGATCAAATAAAGCGACGTTAAGACAAAACCCAGTGGTGTGGTTTTTGCTCTGTGACGACGGGAGCGGTTGCTTAGGTAATACTTACAGTGAGAGAATTTGCGATCACAAAGCTCTTTCAAATACCTGGGTCTGATGCTTGATGAACACCAATCGTTTGACACACATATATCCAATGTTATCAAAGTCATTTACCAAAAACTTGGCCTGCTTTACCACACTGCCCCCCACCTCCCTCCTTCTGCAAGGAAGACTATTGCCTTGGCTACCCTACTCCCTGGTCTCTTCTATGGGGCCTCAATAATTCACTCCACTAAGACATCAAATCTGACTAAACTTAGTACGGCCTATCATAGAATTGCACGCTTTGCTGCTAAGGCACCAGCTCGTACCCACCATTGTGATGTCATTACTACCTCATGTTGGCCATTCTTTGAAGCCAAAATGGATTTCCCTTGCTCTGTTCCACCTTCAAACTTATCCACCTCCCTTCCCCACCCATCCTCTCTAATCTGATCACCCTGAAGTCTTCCCCAAGGACCCTTAGATCCTCCCACCTCCGAATCTTAAACCTCCCTAAAACTCACTTAACAATTGACAGAAGAGACTTCTCCACTGCTGAGCCTCAGAAATGGGAAAACCTCCCTTACACTTTACTGTCATGTACATCTCTTCCTCACTTTAAAAGACTTTTTCTCTTTTTTTTTTTTTTTACAGTTAATTTCTTTTTGCCTCCTAGTCCTGAGCGGAGTTCCTCCTAGCCTAGTCCCCCAGCCCCGTCCCCCACTCGCAACTTACCTCTGGCTTCCTCCACAGCTTGCCCCCTCATGGCAGGCTGGCAGGGATCCCTCAACCCACTGCTACAGATTCAGTGCCAGGGTTACTGCTTTGTTCATGGGGTGGTGCCTGTGGGGATCAGCTTTCCATCCAGCCGCACCCAGGACACACTTTTCCTCCTCCAGCTTTTTTTTTTCTCCCTCAGTAAATGAGGCGTGCAATGATGCCTACAGAGGGAGTACGCACATGTCTGAATGCGCTCCCTCCAAGCATCTGCCTCTTCACCTCCCTACTTCTGGAGTGTCATTGTGCTGCCCCCCCAGCTACCGCTAGGGGCTAGTCAAACACCGACTGCTAGTGACCCTCCCTCCCCGGAGAAAGAGAGCAGTCCATCGGATGCTCAATCCTTCTTCTCCCCTGCCAACCCCCAGAGGCCTGTGCACGTTCCCAAACATGGGTCACCGGCATGGTGCGAGGTAAGTCGTCTAGCGTCTCAGCCCTCAATGCCACCGAGCCGGCATCTTTCAAAGACTTTTCAAAGAAATCTTCTTTCTGACCCCCAATATGCAATGGTAACTACAAATAATCCCTCCTCAGCAATCCTCTCCTGGCAGTCTGATCTCTATCCTCCTCCCCCACTCTCTCGTTACCCCACTTCTACCTTAATCCTGATTCTTTCCACCCTCAGCCTCCACTTCCAACTGATAGTGCTTAGTGCAATCTCATGTTAGAATAACAATTGTTTTAACTTATAACATGTTGCAGGGCTCTTCTAGCCTCATACTGGTACCCCATATTATACACTGATTGCTGTATAACCTAGTGTAAGATGTTTTACCTGGATGTGACTCAGATTGTGTACTTTATTATTCTTTGATATAGCTCCTGTTATGGTTTGTAATGTATCGGTATTTTATTGTTCTTTGCTGTATCTCCTGTTATGTTTTGGAATGTATCTGTTCCCCGGGTCGCACCTGAAAAAGGGACTTGTCTGTCTCAGTGGGCCTACCCGGTCATCAAATTCAAATAAAATAAATATATAATTTTAGTTGCCCACCTCTGGACTGCTTCTTCCCTGTCTATGTCCTTTGTGAGCTGTAGCCTCCAGAACCGGACACATTACTGCAGGTGGGGTCTCATTAGGTGAGCAGTATAGTGGCAACACCACTTCCCTCCTCCTGCTGTAGATATTTCTCCCTGTGCATCCCAGCATCCACTGGCCCTATCCACTGCTTTGCCACACTGCCCGGCCATTTTGAGGTCATCAGATATAATAAACTGAAGGTCCCTTTCCTGCTTAGTGACTGTCAGTACCTCCTCCCCATCCTATACTCAGCTCCTGGGCTTCTATTCCCTAGGTACATGATTTTGCACTTTTTGGCATTGAACCCCAACTACCATGCTCTTGACCACTCCTCGAGTTTCCCAAGATCCTTATGCATTTTCTCCCCCACTCCTGAGTGTCCACCCTATAGCAGATTTTGGCATCATCTGCAAAGAGGCATATCTTTCCTTCCCATTCTTCTACAATGTCACTTATGAAGACATTAAAGAGGACTGGTCCCAGTTCTGAGCCCTGCAGTACCCTGGTGGCCACTGTCCCATCACTGGAGTGAATGCCATTAACCACATCCACTGTCTCCTATGTGTTAACCAGTTTCTAACCCAACTTGCCACTTTGGATTCCTCCCCTAGGCTGCTCAATTTCTTTATCAAACTCCTATGTGACATGGTGTCAAAGGCCTTGCCAAAGTCCAGATAAGCCACATCAAGTGCCCTTCCCTGATCTGCCCTTATCAGTGTAAATTCTTTACATTTTTGTACTACTTTGGTTAAGTAGTCCTGGTAGAGAGAAATATGGGCTCCTTTCCACACCAGTGGCCCTTTTTTTTCCCGTAAGCTGCAGCAATCTCTCTTTAGCTGAATAGCACAATTATGCTGTAACTGGTCATGTCCTGGATCCAGGGAGGCAGGGCCTCTCATCTGATGAGCCCATTTCACATCCAAAGGGCCATGCCCGGTAGGGACAAACAATTGCGGCAAGAAATCTTGAAGAAGCGCTCCATACTAGAGCCTTCTGCTCCTTCTGAGACCCCTTGGAGCTGGACATTGCTTCACCTTCCCTGATTTTCCTAGTCCTAAGTGTGATCCCAGAGGTGGTGTAGCCTCTTTTTGTGTTCCTCAAGCCACTGACAAAGCTATTGCTGGACATCATCAAGGTCTGCCAAATGTTGCTTTGTTGCAATTGTGCAATCTGTGAGATGCCTTAACTCTTTTGACATGGCAGATACCGTGACTTTCAATTCTGACATGTCTACCACTAGCATCTCAAGGAGGGAGGTTACGTAGCCCAGTGACTCTTTACTTGGGCCCATCACTGCTGCCCTTTCCATTTCCAATACTCCCACAGCCATCATCATTCATAAAGAGGAGGCTGCATTCACTGACAACAAATTCTGCTGATATACACTCTTACAGCTGAGATTGGACCTATCACTTTGATGCTATTGTGCTACTGAACACTTGTGCTGGTTCACTAGCTGGTTTTGACTAGGTGGGCAGGGTGAAAATAACTGTTTAAAATGCAAGTTGGGATGGACTAGTGGAGTTATGTGGCCATCTAGGTCAGTATCAAACCAGAAGTCCTACACCTGTTTCTATGGTAATTGATTACCATTAAGTATGTCTCTTTTCCTCCTATTCTGTAACCAGTTTTAAGGCCATTTTACCACTCCACCCCCCAATTATACCTAGCTCATCTAGTTTAGCCTCCTGTGTGGGACAGTATCAAATGTTTTGATAAAGTATAGCTATACAATCCATGCTAAACCACAGTATTAGAAACACAGAAACATAAACCATGAAGGCAGAAAAAGACCAGAGGTCCATCCAGTCTGGCTATATTCCCTATAACCCCTGTTCCTCCAGGGTACTAACCCTCCCCATACTATCCCCATTCTCCTCCTTGGTCTTGTCACCCTGGGTAACCTCTATTCCCTTTATTCTATCCCATGCCTGTTTGAATCCCCTAACTGTGTCTGCACCCACCACCTTGGCTGGCAGACTATTCCAAGGTCCCACCACCCTTTCCGTAAAGAAGTACTTCCTCATGTCCCCAAGGAACCTCCCTCCTGTTAATTTCCACTCATAACCACGTGACTTCAAGTTGGTATTCAGGGTAAATAATTTCACACAGTTTATCTTGTTAATTCCTTTAAGGAACTTAAAGGTCTCTATCTGTATCTCCCCTCTCCCTTCTTTTTTCTAGTGAGTACATATTTAATACCTTGATGTGCTCCTCATAGGATCTGCTGGCCCTGAATCATTTTTGTTACTCTACATTGAACTGTTTCTAACCTATCCCTGTCCTTTCTGAAGTGAGGACTCTAGAAGTGAATGCAGTACTCCAGGTGAGGTCTCACCAGGGATCTGTATGAGGGAAGTACAATCTCTTTCCTTCTGCTATCAATACCCCTCCCATCCCGATACATCCCAGTATCCTGTTAGCATTGCTATAGGCCTTGTTGCACTTGTTCATTTGTTTAAGGTAGTTACTGATGATATCTCCTAGATCCCATTCCTCTTCTGTAATGCTAATTCTCCCCCAGCCATCCAGTACTCCGTCTTGGGGTTATTTTTCCTAGGTGCATTACCTTGCACTTTTTGGTATTGAATTTTAACTGCCAGACCTTTGGCCACCCTTCTAGCTTTTGTAGGTCCCCCTGCATATCCCTTATTCCCTCTTCACTATCCACCCTCCCAGATAGTTTTGTGTCATCTGCGAAGAGGCACAGCCTGCCTTGGATTCCCTCACCAATGTCACTAATCAACATGTTGAAGAAGACAATCCAGGGCAGATCCCTGTGAAACCCTGCTTGTAACCTCCCTTTTCTCTGATTTAACCCTGTTGACCACCACCCTCTGCTGCCTCCCTTCTATCCAACTACTGTACTCACGCAGTTCACTACTGTTTTAGCCACACCCAGGTCTTCAGGTATTCCCCATGTTCAATTCCTTGGTGATGTTTTCAAAAAAAAAATCAGGTTTGTTTTGCATATCCCCTTACAGGATCCATATTGGGTTACTGAATATAAACTGATATTTTGTGTTTGACAAATTTTTTTCATATGACTGTCTCCAGCAGCTTCTCTGGTATTGACGTCAAGCTTACCAGCCTATAGTTCCCTGGTTCTGTCCTAAAACATTTTTAAAACATAGCTATCATATGGGCCACTCTCCAGTACGGTATACAGTTAAGTAGACTCACTGACTATAGTTGTCAGTGGTACGGCTTTGCACAGCTGTTTCAGAAGTTATCAATGCATTCCATCAGGCTTCATTGCCTTATTTACATTTACGTGCTTTAGTAATTTTTCAGATTCTTCAGTTGTGTCATAAATGTCTTGTACAGTGTCCTTTTGTTCCCTCTGTAAAAAAAATATCAACTGTACTTTGTGTTACTGTCACTGCTGATGTGTGTTTATTACACGATACTCTCTATTTAAATAAAACTATGTTGACGTGAACAGCTAAAAATGTGCTTTTGTAACTACTGGGGTGTGTTTATAACGCAATATTCTTTATTAAAAGAGCAACTCTCTATTATAATAAAAAGCTTAAAATCACTAGATTTACAGCAATTGTGTTTTACCTTTATTGTTTTCTAGTTATTTGTTGTTGTTTTTTTTTTTTACTTTCTCCCTGCTGTTGGTCTACTAAATATTGTAGATCATGCAGCAATTATTTCATTGAGTTTTTCAAAATGTGTCTGACTTCCCTGCTTACCACACAATTGCTGCTTGTGACATCACAGTCTGTTGTAATGGTTAGCACTATGATGTCATAAACAAAGATACTGTGAGGTTAACAGGGAGAGGCGAATGTTTTATGTACAGTCTGCTGTAAATTTGGAAAAGAACATTGAAAATGAAAAAAAATATGTTCTCTAGTAAATTGTAACAGCTGAAACATCTTATTTATGAAAGCACATACTAAAGTGTAGAGTTGCTCTTTAAATTTTATTTTATTTTTTATTTATTTATTAGGTCTAGGATTACAATACCTTTGAACCAGGGCTCTTTTACAAAGATTCCATGTCAGGTTACAATCCAAAACATAAGACATGTAAGTCACATTACAAATTCAATACATAGAACAATGTTACAAAAGCGTAAGCTAAACAGAGTTACAAAGCATCTGAGAAACAAAACAAGTTTTGGAGGCTAGGTTGCAAGGAGATAGCAGATGAGGTGTGGAGAGAATAGAGGACAAGAGAGAGGAAAAGTAGAGGGGGAGGAGAGCTATAGAGGAGGAGGAGAGCAGCCAGAGACATTGTCGTAGACATAACATGGGGAAGTGCATGCAAAGGGGTAACCAAGTGCTAATAGGAGAGAGAACTGCATAAGCTTAGGGAAATATTCATGGGGTTAGCTAGTGGAGGCAGTCACAGGAGCTAGAGGCAGTGAGAGAGAGGTGGAGCCTTGATTTAAATGCACTAAGGGTAGGAGTGGAGGAGATGTAACTGTTTAGACCATTTAACCAGTTGGGTGCCCTGTAGGCAAAAGATCTTTGACCTTGTGAGGTACAACAATGTAGAACCTGCAGGAGCAGTGATTCAGACCCCCTGGTTGAGCGTGGGTTATTGCTTGGGTGCAGGAGTGCACACACTCCAGGGGGCACAAGACCCATAGTTATTTTCTTCACCATGTGCAGGTTAGGTACTTTATCTGATTGGTGAGTTGCAGTCATCCAGTATGTGCATAGAGGTCACATGTATGTATGAGGTGGTGGGATCCAATGAGAAGTCGGCAGGCCTTATTGAGGGAGGTGGATATGAATCTAAGAGCAGTAGCTGGGGCAGAGCCATAGATGATAAGCCCATACTCAATAATGGAGACAACAGAGCTCTGAACGGCAACAGTCAGGGCTTCTGGGGTAAGATGTTGCCTATGCCAGAAGAGAAGGCCAAGGTGAGTATTTGCTGTTTTGGCTACAGAGTCAATGTGGGCACTGTAAGTTAGATGAGGGTCTAGAGTGATCCCAAGGTACTTAAAGGCTTGAACCTGTTCCAGGGTGACTCCATGAATGGTTTTGATGGATAGGGGGTGCAGCTTATGCTTGTTATGAGATCTGCGGAACATCATAGACTTTGTTTTCTTATTATTGAGGTCCAGATTGTGATTTGAGAACCAATTTTCAACAGATGTGAAGCCAAGTTGAAAGTTGTCTTGTAAAGGCTTAGAATCCTTGTGGGAGGCAAGAATTACAGCATCATCTGCAGAGAGGATGACTGTTTCAGAGCAAGAATTTGGAAGGGAGTTCAGGAACAAGCTGAATAGTAGGGGGCCCAGAATGGATCCCTGGGGGACACCTGAGCGAATAGGCCTGGTATCAGAGAGGACATCTGCAAAATTTACTCTTTGAGACTGGTTCTCCAAGTAGCTTTTGAACCAGGCAGTGGAGTCTGGAGACAGCCCAGCTCTCAGAGGTTGCACAAGCAGTAGGCGGTGATGGACAGTGTCGAACACCTTAGTCAGATTGATAAAGACAGACCCAATTAACTGACCATTGTCCAGTGAGCTGTGAAGAATGCCAGAGAATTCCAGTAGGGCAGATGAGGTGCTACTGTATGTCCTTTTCAAAAGCCATGTTGTTGCGAGCACAGGATATTGTATTTGTCCAGGAAATCTGTGAGCTGATCTGCTGCAATATGTTCAAGGGCCTTGGAGATGGGTGGCAATATAGAGATCGGATGGTAGTTTCCATGAGTGGCCCTGTCACCACTTTTATAGAGAGGGGTAACAGTGGCAGATTTCCATTTGTCAGGGAACTGACTGAGTCTAAGTGAGAGGTTGAAAATATAGGTCAGTGGCTGTAACACCTCATCAAGGGTGAGGGACAGCAGTTTAAGGTCAAGTGTATCATTGCTGGATCTAGATTTGGTGATGGCTTTGATAATGTATTTGCGGGCTTCATGCATCTTGACTGCTTTGAAATAAAAAGCGGGTGGCTAGAGGAGGAGGAGGCATTGGAAGGAGGAGAGGGAGAGTTATAGTCCTTGAAAAAGTCAGAAGGGAGAACACTGCTGAGATCGGTGAATGCAGTGTTGAAGGTATTTGCTATGATTTTAGGGTCAATCGTAATAGACCCATTTATGTTTAGCAAGGTAGGGGAGGTTGTTGGCTGCTTCCCAGTGACCTCTTTAATATTGTTCCTAAATGCCCTCCCATTACCCCAGGTATCCGTGAGAGCGTTCTTGAAACAGGTAGATTTATTTTGCCGGATAGATTTGGTACAGTCATTCCGTGCACATTTACAGTTTTGGATGTCAGTTTCTTTACCAGTGGTTCTGGCCAGATCCCAAAGGTGATCTCTAAATTTTAGATGACATAAGAGATTGGCCGAGGGCTAGGAATTGCAAAGAGCTTTGACTTTGTGCTTTTTAAAAGGAGTGTAGGAGTCACAGGCTGCATTGAAAATGCTGATGAAGTAATCCAGCGCAGTATTTACATCTGTTGCTTTGTAAATAGGGGACCAGTCTTGGAGGTTGAGGCATGTTTTGAGGTATGGCAACTGTCCATGTGGTAGGACTCTACTAGTGATGATATTAGGAGGGGACTTGCGGAATTTGTATGTCCATTCACAGATGACAGGGGAATGGTGGCTAAGCAAGTCAGGGAGGACTGAGGTATTTGTGATACGAGTTGGATGGCTAGTAAGAATCCAATCCAGGAGAGTACTGGTGCCAGATTTGTAGTTTTTGCTGGTCAGAGAGATGACCATCTGGATGAGATTGGCAGATGAGACGACATCCTTATGGACCTCTGCAACAGATGCGAGCCAGCTTACATTAAAGTCTCCAAGCAGAATCATTTCAGAGTCAGGAGGTTGGGACCTGGTGAATTCCAAGACAGAATTAAGGCCATTCCCTTGTTCTTTTGGGGGGATAAACACTGAGGTAACTGTGAGGGATTTGTTATGGGCACCTAATAAGATTCTGATAGAGAGAATCTGTGCAGCAGTGGCTGGGAGGGTGGTAGTGATGGGGTGTCCCAGTAGCGAATCGTTAAGGTAAATTGCACATCCACCACCCCTTTTGGACTTCAGGATATCTGGACTGAGCTGATTGCTAAAGATTTGTAGGGCATCCAGCTTGGGTAGTAGACTACAGATTTCGAGAGATGCTATGAAGAGTGCTTCTGAGGATTTTTCCTGGTAGATAGAGCTGGAGGTGATTGGGCTAGGGTTAGGATGCATGTTTCCCGATAGCAGCAGGAGGAGGAGCAAAAGCCTCTGGGTGTACCAGCATAAGTCCCTGAGCGTGAGTCTACATGCCCGTTTTTTGCAGGAACTTACATGAGGTTGGTGGCAATGATCCCAGAGTGATGGCACATGAGAGAGTGATGAGAGTGCCTATGTACAGTGGTAGGTGGCAACTGCCATCCATTTGCAGAGGGGAGCATCAGGGGGGGTGCAAGCTCATGATGGACAGTACCTGAGTGATGATAGGCAATGCCATGTAGGATGCTGAGGGGGGGAGAGGGGAAGCAAGCTCCAGGGAGGAAGAAAAGTGGAAAGAGGGATGACAGTAAGAGAAGCAGAAACTGTAGTGCATGGAGGAACAACATGATGTGACAGTCAGGAGCATAGTATTGTATTGTATTGTATTGTATTGTATTGGGTAAGTGTGTTTATAACTGGGCCCTCTAGTGGCTAAAAGATTTAATCAGCTGATGGAAAAGTCAGCACTTAAAATAAAAAAAAATAAATATCAAATAAAATCATGTTGACATGTACTACTAAACCTGTGTTGTTGTCCCCGCTGTCTCCCCTCAGCTCTCAGTGGCACAACATAACATACCCTGGGAAACAGAGTGATGCCATTTTAGTCACAACAGTTTCCCTTCTACCAAAAAAACAGGTGCATTAAATATCCTGGTAAATAAAAAAATAATTATATTACCATAAACATGTATCTTATTACTCTTCTTAAAGAGCAAGTACTTAGTAAAGATAAGAGATGTTCTGAAGTTAAACTTCGCCCACAAATTTTGCAGGAAGTGTTGAAAATTCACACTTCGCGGAATTCGCGGAGTCCTGGCTGGCTGCTAAAACTTTGATTTGTGTGATTTGTATAACATTTTCAGTGAGATTCACTTTTTTTTACTGTGAAGTGAGAAATTCGAGGGTGAAGTGCGAAATTTTGCATTTCATGGTGGAATTTGCCAAATTTGCGGCTGCAAAATTTTGACAAATTGCTCCTCAAAATCCATGAATTACCTCACGGATCAAATTTTGTGAACTTTGCACATCTCTAGTAAGGATGTACAAGTACAAGAATAAAGGTTTGGGGCTTCTAGATACCTCTGTAATCTTCTTGTTTGCTTGTATTTGTTTTGGTTTTTTACTTACCTTTTCATCATTTATTTTTATGTTGCCAAGTACTAGTAAACAAAGGAATTCAATGGACTCCTTGTATTATAAAGTCAGAAAATATTTACTAGCAAGGCTAGCAGTGTATTTCAACTGGAAACTGTAAATCTGTTTTTAGAATTTTACAGTTTTCTACCACCAACATATGATATATTTAATTGAAATATGTGACTTTTCATGATTTCTGATCTTTGCTATAATTTTACAGGTGATATTTTTTTCCTAACCAGATTTTACTTGAGGTGAAGAAAAGAGAGGTCAATTACTGTTTCAAAAAATTGTAAAATCGCAGAGATGGGCCAAAATAGTACAGATGTATAAAAGGCAAAGTTTGTTGCTGAGGAAGTATCTATTTCATTTGAAAAAGACAAAAAAACATTTTTAGTTTTTCACTGAAATACACTGGGCTCCAAAGTAGTTGGCAGTTTTTGCCCAGAATAGAAACATTAATTAATAAAAACAAGCATTTGTCAATGCCAAATGTTTGCTTGCTGGCATTAGCAGTGGAAGTGCAGGAGTTCGACAGATGCAGCATAGGAATGGCATTGAAGTATTGAACTGATACCAACTCCACCCTCACCCTGCAGAGATGGGCAGGCATTGGGGTATGCCTTTGAGTCGTCGCCCATGACGGTCATGACATTTCACCTCACCCTACCCTTCAGACACTGATAAATGTCGAGGTGTGCCTTGGGGTGTTTGGGCTTTACATTCACCTTATTCCATAAGAAAATACACTGAAATGGGTGCAGTATAGGAGAATGGGGTGAACTCTGGGGGCAAAGGGTCCAAGGTGCACCTTAATGCCTGTCACTGGCTGCAGGGTGGTGGTGGGGGTGGAATAGCATGAGCATTACTGTCGACAGTCACAAGTCACAACGCTGACACTTGTCAGTCCCCACAGGGTAGAGCATTATGGTCAAAAACCCTAACACCCTGGGTGTTTCTTGGTAATTTTACTCCAAGTTTTTCACATGGGCTTTTTGTGATCCCACCGCATGAACAGTGACACTATCAGTTCATTAGGTGAAAGGTGATTTTGCACAGCGACTGCTCCATTTGGCGCCACAGGTGCGAAAGCACATTTTGAACAGGATGTGAAAAGTAACAGGTGTACTGTTGATGAGGAGATGTAAAAAAATGGCATTGTTGAAAATCCGGAGTGAATATATACAAAAACTGGTGAAGTCACGAGCGTGCATAGAAACTGCATAATGTACACCCGTAATGTAAATAGTTTGGGGAATTTTTACAGCAGATTTTCAACATAGGCATTTTGGGACCTCCACTCATGAACAGTGTCACTGTAATTTTCTTAATCTGTCCTGAACACTAATTTCCCACAGCGACTGCGCTATTCTGTGCCAGAAGTGTGAAAACACATTTTGGTCAGGGTGTGAAAAATGACAGCTGTACTGTTCACAAAGAGGTGTAGAAAAATATCAATGTTGAAAATCTGGACTGAAAATATTAGAAATTCGTGAACTTATGAGGGTGCGTGGAAATTGCACAGTGCATGCTCATAACAGAGTCATTTCATGGACGTTTGTCACCAAATTTTCAACATAGCCATTTTAACACCTCTGCTCAGGAACAGTGTCACTGTGATTTTCTTAATGTGTCCCAAACATTGATTTCACACACCGATCACGTCAACGTGCAGTACATGTGCGAAAACACATTTTGGGTGAGATGTGAAAAATGACAGCTGTACTGTTCATAAGGAGGTGTGGTAAAATGGCAATGCTGAAAATTTGGAGTGAAAATATGAAAAATTCTCAAAGTTACGAAGCAGTATAGGAACTATGCAATGCACGCAGAACAGTTTTGGATGCCATCAGAATTTTCAACATAGGGTTTTGGGAGCCTACTTCATGAGCTCTGACACTGTTGTTTTGTTATTGGTCCAAAAGGTGGTTACGCATATGACCGTGGAAATCACCTTTAGGACCGAATAACAAAATGACAGTGACTGACTTCATGAGGTGGGATCCCAAGAACCCCATGTTGAAAATTTGGTGAAAAAATTCCCAAAAATGGCCGAGAGATGCACCAAAGTTGAAAAAGAAACATTTATGCCATTATACAGCTTATCAGCATTTCTTCAGTTAGAGGTTGGCTTTGAAGAGTGCAGATGTGTTCCTGGTCCACTGAAGATCATCGAGCTGGGCTCTGGAGGTAAGTATGGGGTCAGGGGTGTGTGAGGAGGTGGGTGTGCAGAGGGTGGACGCGGGTTGGGGGGGCAAGACAGTCAACGAGGGACTGTTTTTTCTTAGAGGTGTCTTTTTCTTTTCTTACAAAGACGACGCCGGACTTTTGCCATGCTGGGGTGGGCTCCCAGCGTGGCAGCTGGAAGTATGTTTGGGGAGCAGTGGAGCCGGCGGAGGTGGGCACCCCTGTTATTATCTGGGACTTTTGCCAGCGCTGGGGTGGGCTCCCAGGTGGCACCTGAAAGTTTGTTTTGGGGGCAGTGGAGCCGAGTGGAGGATTGGTCATCCCTGGCTATACAGTGGGGGGGAGCACATGAGTACGCTGGGTGGGCTCAGAGTGCTACTTGGGTGTTTGTTGGGGGACAAGAAAAACAGAGCTGTCTATGACAGCTGTTCAGATGCAGTGCTGACGTGTAGGCACTTTTGCATACTTCCGACGACATTATGTAAATTGCCTGCCAATGGCAGTATGCAAATTGCCTACACATTACCACCGCTGATTGGAGTGGTGTTTTTCTCAGAACTGTACACCACTGCATCTGAACTGCTGTCATAGACAGCTCAGACAATCATTGGTGCAGTGTGGCAGCACCTGCAAAAAGGAGCAGGGCATTGGAAGTGGGGTGGCACACCTACAAAAACTCATATGGTGGCACTATGTTTCTTGCACATGTGTGCAAGCAAACATAACAAAGAGAGAGAGAGAGAGAATCCATTTACTCTTTGAACAGCCAAAACTGTTGTTTCTCCTTCTGTCTGGCCTCCTTCCTCGACCGCAGGATATTGCAGACACTATGGGAAGCATGATGCTTTGGCTGCTGAGACCTGGGTGTTGTGTGATAACACAAAATACTGTCAGAGACCAGGACCAGCTGCCTGAACAGTGAAGAAGGAGCTGCCAGGTGATTTAAGATTTCACGCTCTCCCCCCCCCCAAAAAAAAACAACTTTTACTGTAGAAACCCCACCAGCTCCACGCTCTGAAAGCATCCAACCCCAACCATGTCTGGCCCCAATTTTGTATTATTGATAAATACCTCCCACTCCTGTTTCAACCTCATCAGTATCCAGGCTCTAACCCCCAACTCAACCTTGCCCAGAGCAGAAACATTAATAGAAAGAAGAAACAGAATCCAAACCATCATTCTTTGAACAGCCAAAGCTGTTTCTCCTTCTATCTGGCCTCCCTCCTCCACTGCAGGATATAGGCACTCTAGAAGGTCTGAAAATTGCTTTGGCTGCTGGGTCCTGGGTGCCGATATTGCAGGAGATCAGGACCCAGCTGTCTGAACTGTGAAGAAAGAGCAACCATGTGATTTAAAATTTCATGCTACTCCTCCTGCCCCCACCAAAACAAAAGCTGCTGGCTGTTTTATTGTAGAAACACTGCTGGCTCCATGCTCTGAAAGCATTCAACCCTGTCTGGACCTTTTTTTATCATTAATATTAATAAATACCCTACATTGTCTTTCCACATTCACCAGCCTCCAACACCTCTGCCCTGCTTGGTCCCATTTTTATTTTGTAAATATCTTTTTATTGTAGGTCATTTCAATTTTCCATGAAAACAGTAGAAAAACCAAAACAGTGCTGCACAGTTAAATAGAACAGTACATCTTAATTTTCTGTATGATGTCTGCTACAATAGCACTGTGTTATCCTGGTGCTTGTTGTAACAGTATAGTTCAGTGCGCAAACAGGTGACAGGTGATATTTGCATTGTGGTATTAAGTGCTATGCAATAAGGAAAACTTCCTGTATGATAAAGAAAGATTTTTAATGAACAAAATCTGGTTTGTTTGTCATGATATGCAGTACCCAACTCCTCCATTTCAATTCAAACCCAGGATAAGAATGGTTTAAGTTAACGGTAATTTTATCCATAAAGTATATATGATTCATACGATCCCTCCAGACCTCAGTCATGGAAGGCAGTGGTGTTAGTCACTGTTTAGTAATTACTTTCTTAGCCAGTACTATTGCAATATTCAACAATTGTCTAGTATCAGGTTGATGGTACCTCTCTGGTATATCTAAACATAGGATCAAACAGTCTGCAATTATTAAGGCCCCACTCCCCCAAAAATCTGTTAACTCCTGTTGGAGGTCATTATAGAAGGAAGTTAGATTGCAACAAAACCAAAATACAGTATGTGGCATTGAGTGGCCTCTGGGGCTCCACAGTTTCTCCAGCAGGCTGCCTCCGGTTGGGGCAAATACTGCGACTGCATTTACGGTATGATTAAAAAAAAAAGAACCACTGTTTTCTGTGAAAAGTCCTTCCATATATAGGAGGAAGTGACACTGTGCAAATTATTCAAACAGGAATCCCACTGCTGATTGGTGAGGAGGTGATGAGCATACCCAAGTCTTTCTCCCAAGCTCGATGAATATGCGTGGTAGACAGTATGATTCTACTGTGTCAACAAGGTTTGAAAGAGACATAAGATTAAATGCATGGTGAATCCCTGCCATTGAGGCTTTGAATCACCATCTGGGGGGGGTCTCTTTTTCTTGGGGGCAATTTGCTTTTTTTTTTTTTTTAAATCGAGCTGTTTGACCCCTCATTGCTACCTCCCACCTACTTGGCGACGGGGGTACATGGTGGAGCTGGGAGGCAGCTCCGGAGCCTTCCTCGGAGGGGCTCAGTCTTGGGAACTCCACATTCTGCATGCCTGACCCTCCTTGCAATCCCTCACAGGTTACCTCCCCTGTGGCAGGGCCGAGTGTGAAGGGCATCGACTTCCCCTCCCCCAGAGACCAACATCTAGACTCCAGGGAGCGGGCGCTGCAGGGCCATCATAAACCTGCCAGCTCCATATTTTCACATTTTCTCCCCTCCCCTTGCTGCGGTTTCTTGTACACATGTGGAGGCATGCGCACAAAGCGCATGGTACCCTCCCTACTCTAGTCACTCCTAGCTGCACTACCTCCAGGACTCCACCCGGGGGCAGTCCTGCAGTGGGCACAGCTGGATCCCCACCCAGGAGGGGAAAGCTGCCTTAAGCCTGCTCAATCCATCCCCTGGCCTCCCTCCCCTGCCAACCCCTGATGATCTGGGCTCGTTCCCTAACCTGAGTCGCCAGTGTGGCGCAAGGTGTGGCATCCAGCGCCTCAACTCTCAGTGCCACCGGGCGGCAGGGGACAATTTTCTAAATTAGGGTTGAACATACACCCTGACCTGTAAGAACTGAAAAAAAAATACTAAAAACAGATCTCAAGTCTTCAAACATCTAGAATTCACTGCCTTGAAGCAGCTGAATGGGATATTGTAAGCTCAGGTGAGCCAAGTTAGAAAATATGATCTGTTCTAGCTGGAGCAAAGGTCCTGGTACGAGCATGGGAAAAAAACAAGGATTTTGTCAAGAACAGCCATTTAGTATTCAATGTTTGAAACCACATTTTTAAAGTATTGAAGGGAAACTCTGGAATATCCAGATAGTGCAGCAGCTGCTGCAAAAACACCCAATTAGGGCTTTTTGCAGTCAATGGAATCTTTTATTTACCTGATGTAGTTGCATTTTACTTTTAAAGAACAGTGCTGTCCATAATGTCTGATGAGCAGTCCAGCCATCTCGCATACCTCAGGTGACTTTCAGCATGTGGGTTTTGATAATGAGGGCTAGCACCTAGTGGCAGAATTGATAGTCCTTATTAGCATAACTCGTGGGTAGCAGCCAGGTTGAGTGCTTCTGCAATGGCGCTACAACCCAGGGCGATCCCGAAAGCACTGCAGCTGAAACAGCATATGCACACATATGCAGAATGACAGTGGAAGAGTGAAAAGCTCAGCCGCACTGTAATAGTGTGCCCCACACCATCCAGCAGCAGGACCACGAGCCCCAACAGGCCATGCACAGGGGAGGCGAGACCAAGAGACAGGCCGCTGGGCAGAGCATGCACAGGACTGCCAGGACAGTGATGGTGAGGCCAGGCACACAAGGCCACAGCAAGTGGAAGCTGCAGGCACCAAGGGGGAGCCAGGGGAACCAGGCAAGGGGAGACAGAGCCAGGGAGAGGAAGGACAGAGATGGACAGAGGGGCAACAGTGAGAGGCAGCACCACCCCACAACCCACATGGAGACCAGAGGCCAACACCGGCCCACAACCCGCACAGGAGGCAGAGCCCCCCCCCAGCAGTGGCATACTGTAGCAATGAAGCTTAATTAATATGCAGCCCACTCAGACAGTGCTGTACTGCCCTTTCAGCTGCAACTGTCACCATATCATAACCCTCTTGGTGTCCATTGTATCTTCAGTGCATATTTTACACTCTCCTGATGGCTGCTGGCACAGTTTACACTGCTTTAGTCATTATCCAAAGGATGAGTCACTACTGTATGTGTCACAGCAACATCCCATCTGACAGAGCCTACACAGTGTCTCACACATATACATTCTGGACACAAGATGTCACTGGACGGTCCCAATGGATAAGCCCTCACATATACAACCCCTCCTAGTCCTGCATAACATGCAGGCCACTCAGCTACTTCTGTACTGCTACTTTTATTACTGCTGACATACGCAAGTTAATGCAACAGATGATACTCCTCTCTTGGTGTCATGCCCTGGCATGTCCCTGCTGTGAGTTCAGCTGCCATCTCCTGGTACCCTGCGGGGGGGCTGCCCCGCTGTCCATGCTGTGCCATCGCTGTGGGCTCTGCAGGTGCTTAGTCCTCCCAGGTCATGCTACATGCCCACCACCCCTGTCCACACATGGTGTGGGACACGGCCATTGGCTCTTGCCCAGTCTGTGTCGCCCATCCCTTAGTGCCCATGCCGCAAATTGCCCGGTGCCTCCAATACTCTGTCATGCTCACCATGTGCATGTCACCCTTCCAGCCCCCCTCCTGCTGCTGTCACTCACATTGCTGTTTGGCAATGTTTCCCTGTCATCCATGCGGCAGTCGCCATTTTATCTTTCACCGTTTTGGGCCATGCCATGTGGGGGGGCACTCATATCACATAAAACTTAACTCATGCATTGGAAGTGGCCTTGGGTGCTCAAGATGGCAGCACTGCAGACATTATGTATGGTGCAGTTCTTTAAAACTAAAATGCAAATGCAGTAGGTAAGTAAAAAAAAATCCATTTAATGCTAAAAGCCTTAATTGGGTGTTTCTGCAGCAGCACCTGCACTTTCTGGGTTTTCCAGAGTTTCCCACTAAGAGTATATGGTTTATTAATTCAGTGATAATTATCTCCAGAAGGGTAGCAAACAGTACACTAGGCGGATTGTGTAACTCCTCTTCTATTAATTCTATTGATTTCCAGCATGCTGCATATGCAGAGGTGAATAAGTAAAAACCTGTACACAGCGGTGCTACCATGTGATACAGAAATGAGTTGGGGAGAGACTGGCCACCCTGTGATTTAGGCAACTGCAACACTAAGAGACGTACCCTTGGCTTTTTACCCTGTCATAAATAACATTAGATTAACTCACTCCAAACACAAAAGTAGGATTGTGGGGGGGCATTGTGTGCACTTAATACAAGAGACGTGACATTAGAGTCATTCTTTCACTATTCATTGGTGTAAGTAGGAAGGTAAATCAGACCATGAGTCTATGTTCCTCGAAATGCCTGCGACAATAAGTCATAACTAAGGAAACAGACTGGTTTAGGGTTTTACTGATTATAATGCTTAGATATTTGAAAGATGGCATGTACCATTTAAATCTAAAACAATGAGAGGTCTCCTCCCTTAGAGAAATATAAGTGTGCTGCATACATGCAGAATGCATGCCACATGCTTAATTGTGCAATGTATGCATGCAGTTCACATACGCAAAGTGAACCTAAGTGAACCAGGTCTAAAAAGCAAATCAGGCTCTCATACTGCAAGCTTGACACGTGAGCAGTAGGTAAACTGGTGCACACATCTAAAATCACATCAGGTTCACGTGTTGCATGCTTGATTTGAGTGAAGCAGTTAAGCTGGTGTGAACATCTATAAAAATCACATCAAGTTCACATGTTGTATTCTTGCCATGTGTGCAGCAACTAAACTTGTGCAAATCTCATCTAAAAACACATCAGTTTCTATTTCTCATACTACTGCTAGCAACTAGAACCATTACAATACCATTTTCATTGATTTCCCATTAAAATTAGGTACACTCATTAATTATGATCCTTATTCAAGTTGTTTAATGGCTTTTTTATTTTTGCCATTAAATTGCCATTAATTTGTAAAGTATTGTTTGCTTACTGCATTAAATGCCTCGGATATAGTCAGCCAACATCACCTGTTCCAGATGTGTAAAGAGGGGCCTCTGTGTTGTGAAGCCTGACCTTTTTGTTTTGGGCCATGCAAATCCCCTAATGCATATTTAGTGCTACAAATGTGTTTTAACATAACTGTTTCGGCTCACTTACCTTCCCTTTGTCAGTCTGTAAGGAGCATATACACTATGGCCATGCTTAGTACTCTTTGTGCTGAGTAGGGTCTTGGAAGCACGCACCAAACTTCACATTTTGTCACTGAAATGAGGGCTATGGAGGCTGAAAATGAGGGACAGTGAGGGACACCAACCCCCATGATGATCAGGACATATCCTGAAACATGGAGATACAGTATCTCAGAACACAGTGGAAACCATTGTATTTACTCGTACCGATATTAACACCTGAGAATGAATTTTTACCATAAAGCAGGGATGCCATTTAGGTAGGGCAGAGAGGGGGCAGTCCCCCCTCCCCCCGCATTTGTGCCTAGGTTGTTTTTATGGTGTGGTAATAATAGCATTAAATTTGGATTTAATCTTCAGTACAATAAGTGCCCCCTGGCCTGTGTGCACTCACGCTGCAGGTGCACTCCTGACTTGACTGTATCTGTATTATGTTGTCCACTCTCTCCACCTATTAGCAGTGGCGCCATCACACATGACATGGAGGAGCTCCAGCCAAGCAAGAGTACATGAGTTACGCGAGTGGGACACTGTCTTTCCCACCACAGAGTAGACAGGTTGCACACTATAGCTTGGAGGAGTCAGTGAGCACTGAACTCTCAATAGCACTGTTGTGGCAGGATATTTTTGTTGGTCTACTCTTAGTGAGTCTCCGTCTCCCCTGGTGGCCAAAGGAGCAGGGGGTGAGCTAACTTGAGACTATGCTACCTGCTTACTCCACTAGGCTCACCTCACAAAAAAAACAGCATGGGCCCCCCGTGGCAGCAAGTTAGGCTTAGAAGCAGTGGTGACAGAGTTGTGGGCAGTCTTCATAGGCCTTGATCAGTGCAGTGTGGCAGCAGCCATGGCAGCAGACAAGCAAGAAGCAAGCAACACAGGTTGGGTGGGTTCGGTTGGTGAGGTAACTTGGTTGCAGACCATATTGGGGACCTGGGATGGTCAGTTCTAGCATCCAGATTCTGGCAGAAGGACAGAGGAGGAGCAGACTGAAAACTGGGCTGGTGGCACACTGGACCATGCCACAGGTTCTGGCCAGATGGGCAGGTAAGTAAAGCTAAATCATTTTTTTCAGAGGGAGTGGGGAAGGAGGGAGGACTGAAATATTGATGTATTTTTCATGCTTCTGCTCCTTTGGGCAGCTTCATTACCCATATGGGATGGGTATTGAATAGAATGGAGACAGGGAGAGAAATCGGAACATTTTTCTTGGGGGCAGGGAGGTTCAGAATGTCAGCCAGGAAAAAAATTGGTTAGTAACTGGATGCGTTTAAACCCAAATCTGATGCACTGCTCCGGAGTATAGACAGACGGATCTTATGCATTTGAATGTTTCCTGATTTGCATATCACTTTTAGTCACAACAAATAAGTTTTACCTTTTAGAGACATTCCAGACATTCCAGAGCTTGCCGCCTATGGGCTAACTAACACCTGGCCTCCACTGGTTGTTGGCTCCCCGCTGCTGAAATCAGAAATGGCGCCCCAGCAATAAAGTCTAAATTTACAGGATATCCTATGTGTGAGCAGCATATTTTCCATGAGGGATGGATGGATGAGGAGCAGAGAAGTTTTCAGGGGTACAAATGGGGGTTGCCCCTTGCATTCAGGGACAGTTGAGATGTATGGTATGCACAGACTATTGGAGCCCCACTATAGTCAGGCTTATGCCCCCCCAAAAGAAGCTGACCTCCACATCCCCACCCTCAGGCACATTATGACATAGAGCAAGGGAGAATTTAGGGGCCTGCCCTGTTGAAATGAAAGAGGGTATATTTTTATTACTGTTTTATACATTATTGATAGAGAGTTGGAGATTAATGAAGGCCACTGCTTGACAAACAAGGGCCTTGTTAGTAGAACAGTGGCCTTCATCATTCTCCAGCTCACCATCATAATTGTATAAAATAGAAATAAAAAAGAACTCCATTCATTTCAAGGGGGTGCTGCCCCAGCCCTCTGACCCATGGCCATCATCTCTTAAAGACTCCTGCTTCTGGCTCCCTAGTACTCAGGTAAGAGACTCTCGACTTATATCTATATTTGGTGGGTTGTCTGTAGCAGCATGGCTGCACCCACTACAGTGTTTGTGCATGGGGGGACTGGTCATGTGAGGGGGGCGTCCAGTTGTTGCTACTTTTGTGTTTGCCTCTTAAAGTCTGTTTGTGTGCAAGCAGTTCAAAACTATGGAGAGAAAAAAATAGGAGTACAGGCTAGACAGAAGTAATTAAGTAGTTTTGTGGGTGTGTGTGTGTGTGTGTGTGTGTGTATTGGGGTTGGAAGAACCACATATGTTTCCATTGGTATGCATGCTATAGTTCAGCTGTGCAGCTGAGATGAGGGGGACAAGAAAACTAAAAAGTGTGAGTGTCTATAAGCTGCTGCATGCATGCAGATGTACGCAGATTTGTACTGAAGTACAAGCAAGCCATATGTGTGCAGGCAGTATAGCTTAGTGGTTAAAGGCACTAAACTGCAAACCTAAAGACATGAGTTTGAATCTCATTAACCCCCACTTGTATACAGTGTGATCCTGAGCAAGTCACTTAACTTTTATGTGTGCAGTTATAAGTGACCACTTGCTTTTTGCACTCATGCCACATGCATGCAGTCTGTTCCAATTTGACATAAAAAGCATGCTTTCCACGCTTGCTTGCTGCATGTATGCCACATGCTTGCAATCAGTTCCAGTTTAACATTTAAATCATGCTTGCAGCCACATATCACATGGGTAGTTTTATGTGCACAGCATGAAAACATTTTATATAATTATTTCTGTAAGGGCTGGGTAGGGGTATAGTGCAGGTGTAAGACCTACATTTTTGTCATATTAAGATTGTACCACATTAGCTGACCAACGCAGATTAAAGCCTGATACAGTGGGGGTAAGGAGTGCTCAGAGTTGGTTAAACAAATAAGCAAGTCATCTACATATAACACTAGTTTTTTTCTCCCTTTACCCCAAGTGGATTCTCATAACTTGTGGCATTTGTCTATGCTAAGGGCTCTAGGTAAAGGGCAAACAAAAGGGAGGTGAGAGAGCACCCTTGTAGAGTGCTCTGTCCTAGTTGGGAAGTTGAAGACACCTGCCTATTTACCTTCAAATATGCTAAAATGCTGTCATCAAGGGTCTGCAACATCTGCACATATTCCATAGGAATCCCAAAGTGTCTAAGGGTTTGGAATAGGAAAGTCCATGCTATCCAGTCAAAGGCCTTCTCTGCATCTAGACTTAAAAGTATGAATGGGGTCTCTGACCAGGCAGCATGGTGGATCACATACAGGGTACATGTAATAGTATCCTCTGTCTAGCGGGAAGATATGAAGCCGGTTTGATCCTTGTGAAAAAGTAGAGGCAAGTGTGGTTCCAGTCTTCTAGCCATTATTGCCATTATTAATTTATAGTCCACAAAGAGGACTGAGATTGGTCTATATGATGCACATATCAATTTATCTTTCCCCGATTTTAAGATGGTCGAGATAGCCATCTGGTCTCAGGCTTTTATTATTTTTTAGTGATTTTATGGTGCCCTGTAATTCTTCTAAACTCATCGGGGAAATAAGGGATTGCTGTTGCAGGTGAGGTAAGGTGCGGTGGTGCAGTACAGTCAGGTATCACTCAATATCAGATGAAGTTGGGTTGATTTCCCCCTTATAAAACTGAGAACAATATGCACAAAATGCTTGTAAAATTTGTTCAGGGTTGGTCTCAAGTTTTTGAGTGGTCAGGTGCATAATTTGTGTTATGGTCATCTGAGCAACCCTCTGTTGAAGGAAGAAGGATAGCACTCTAGTAGCCTTAGCCCACCTCCTGCATTATCTATGATATAAAAATTGTAGTGCCGTTTCTGTTTGAGGGTGAGCAGTTCCTGAATTTTTTGCTTCACAGTTGACAGTTGTGAAGCCACTGTGTGATCTCCCCACATACTGCATGTAATTACTGCAAATCTAGCAACTTACTTTGAAGAGATTGCATTTACTCCTCTCTGGATATACTGAGATGAGAGGCATCACTGATAATATCTCCTCTTAACACCATCTTGAGTGTGTCCCATAATGTGGCAGAGGACGCTCCCTCCTGATCATTGTCTTTAAGAATTTGTTCTATCCTTTTCCTGATTTTTTACTTCAAAATCTGGAATATTTAACTATGTCTTATTTCGCTTCTACAATGTTATTCTTCTTCAATATCCAAAGGCAAACTCAAGTATTAGGGGGGCATGATCAGACAACAGTATAGGAAGAATGGTGCACTTAGTAGCCCTGTGGGTATGTTCCACAAACATTAACAGTTTATCTATTTTAGTGTATATACCAGGAGGTAAGGAATAATATGCATAAAGTCTGGTGGTTGAGTGTAGGGTAAACCAAAGGTCCACCCAACCCACTTTCTTAAACAAAGAATAACTAGTTTTCTGTACTGGGGTATCCTTAGGTGGTCTGGGGTTGGCAGTATTCCTAGTATTGAATGTCAGATTAAAATCACCTCCTAGTATTAAAATGTCTGTTTGAACGTTCACTATTTTCCTATACAGTTTTTGGACAAAACAAGAACCAGGTGGGTGATACAAATTAACCAATGTAAGGTCCTGACTCACATATCTTCCTTTGAGCATGGCTAAACAGCATTGAGAGTCAGTGGACATGGCTAGGGTTTCAAAAGGGTTAGTCTTAGGCAACAGCACTGCTGTGCCCTGTTTCTTCTCATTCTGAACTTGCATGTATAAATTTAATTAATTTGTCATGTTCCACTCTAGAGAGATGTTTCCTAGAGTAGCACAAATGCAAGTTTCTGTCAATGAATGCTGCCAGGACTTTCAACCATTTCACTGGATTGTTAAGGCCACTGACATTATGGGAATATATAACTGTTGGAATGGGTTTAGCCATAAGGATAGGGGAGCAAGTGTAGCCTCCTTAATGAGCTGCCAGTCCTAGTAGGGAAAGACCACGTAGACCTGACAACAGATGCAAACTAATCAGTTAGCAAATTACCTGGCATAAGGTAAAGCCAGGGATGTATGGAACCAGAGGGTAACTGTGGGCATCCTTCCAGAGGGTATCCAGTCAACACCATTTCAGAAGAATGGCGCAGTAGAAAAATGCGCAGACATTACAGCGTGTGCGGTTTTAGACTTGGTTTATTTATATTAGCATGGTTTTTGACTGTGCCTATTTTCTGGTGTCTGTGCCATATGATTTTGTTTACTATACCATTCTTCTGATGTGGTATTGACCTAGTCCCCTTCCAGAGTAACTCTGGGCTGTGTAAGGTACCCCATCTGATAAAGATAGTAGTAGATATCTTGTACCAAAATGGAGCAGCTAAAGTAGAACATGTAAACATACTAACAGTGCAACAAGTAACTTGGAGGCTCAACAGGACCCAACTAAGAATGATGTTAATGGAGTTAGATTCAAGGGAGGAGGTCCTACACGAGGGAAAAAACAAAAGGTGGGAAAATCCAAGGCTCCCATAAGGAGGGAAAAAAGCCCACTGGGATAATGGGGGGCCTCCCTGGTACACAATAAAAAAGCTGTATCCTCCTGAAAGATAGTATGTCCCTCCAAGGGAGCGGGAGTGAAGAAGGACAGCAAAAAGCCACAGCAACTGGACTGTGGTACCAGATAGATTTTGTAAATGTTGGCCATTGGGCTCAAATCAGGGTGAGGAGTGAAAAGGGGGAGTTACAATGAGTAGCCAGCTAAATACAGTACATCACAAAATCTAGTGTACAATATTAGTGGCTCACTCTGGACTCAGGTAGACATGCATGTGACATCAGCATTAAGTAAACAGAGAAACACAGCCCCATGACTTGCAACTGGTAAAACATAAAGAACTGCCGAGGAGTGTGAAAACTCATGCTTAAAGTAAAACAATCTGCTACATAGAAAGAGACTGTGCAGCCTGGGAGTAAGACTGTCTAATAGGTATCTCACTGAGTCCCAGTGAAGAACAGTCTGAACCAGCAGCCTGGAGGGATGGAAGAAGATAAGGGCAGAACCCCTGCATGCAAAAGCATCCCTCTGAGGGTCCCCCAGCCATCCAAATTACTCCAGATACTAATGAGGAGCTCCAGGAGATCCACCCTATGACAGCTCCAGCCTGCCCCCACCCAACCACCAACATAAAACACCAGGATATGGTACTTAGTATAATAACTTTACTCTGAAGCAGGCTACGTCAGAGTCTGTAAGATATAAATCCAACAGCTGAAATTAGCGCAGTTCCGAGTTTAAAATAAGATTTCTGTCCCCACAAGTCAATTTTGATGGATTCAGTGAAACAGGCTGATCGAAGGAATCATTAGGGCTGGGCGGACTGTTCTGTGGGAGATCTGGACCTCTGGATCAAACCTGCAATCCACAGACCCAGATAAATACAGACTTCACTGTAGAAGTCCGGTTCCGGGTTTGTGGAGATGCCAGTTCCATGATTTTGTTGCATGTTGCCATGGGGGTGCCGACGGCACGTACAGGCAGCCAGTGGCATCCAATCAGGCAACAGAAGGTCATATGATGCACTCACAGTACATAACAATACTGAGTGTGCCATGCAGCCCAGAAGAGCGAGGAGGACCGGAGAAAAGCAGGAGCAGAGCTGTGCTCAGCAGCAGAGCGAACAAAAGTGCCAAAAACCAAAAGAAAAGTTTAAAACCACTACCACCAGAAAGAAAAGAAATCAACTGAGATGGGGAGGGGGAGAAACAACAACAAAAGGAGGAGGAGAGAAACCGATCATTGGGGGTGGGTGAAGGCGGGTCAGGGAGTCGAGACTGGGGAGGTAGTGGTGACCGAGGGGGGATACAAAGTATACTGTACTGTGTGATTAACTGTGTATGAGGGCAGGCTGGCAAAATCTTTGACTTATGCCATTCCATCCAGATCCAGAGGAGAGAGGAAGAGGCTACTGTGGGACCAAGAGAGATTAGTTACAGTAAATCCCAAATGAAAGTTTTTTTTCTTTTCTTGGCCTCAGACAGTGTAGCTATGTGTATTGAGAAAGGGAAGGCTGGTAAAATATTTGACTTGTGCCATTCCTGATCCAAACAAGAGAGGGAGAGACTACTGCAGGTCCCAGAGAAATTTTACAGTTACATAAAATTGCCAATTTTTTTTTCTGGCTTTAGTGTGACTGTGTGTATAGGGCAAGGGCGGTAGGGTGAGCAAAATAAATATTTAACTGTGACATCCGGGGGGGGGGGGAGAGAGAGAGAGAGAAAGAGACTCTGCAGGGTGAGAAATCCCAAATATTTTTTTTGCTGGCTTCAGTGCAGCTCTGTGTACACGGCAAAGGCAGCAGGGTGGCAAAATTAATCTTTGTGATGTCCAGAGAGGAGAGAGAGACTGCTGGGTGGTCCACAATAAATATAACAGTCCCAGAAATCCCAAGTCATTTTTTTCCTGGCTTCAGTGTGGCTGTGTGTACAGGACAAGAGCAGTAGGGTGGCAAAATAAATCTTTAACTGTGACATCCAGAGTTGAGAGAGAGAGAGAGAGAGAGAGACTCTGCAGGGTGACCCACAATAAATGTAACAGTCCCAGAAATCCCAAATAAAATGTTTTTTTTCCTGGCTTCAGTGTGGCTCTGTGTACAGGGCAAGGGCAGCAGGGTGGCAAAATAAATCTTTTACTTGTGATATCCAAACATGAATCACGATCACTTACATTCATTCAGGATTTCATGTATTAAAAAAATATATACTGTTCAGACAAACAACATACAAGTTAATGCACCTGCCCTGTGCTGCTGGCTGTGGGTGGCCCAGGGGATAATCTGACTTTGTGACTTGTAGCAGGCTGTTTACAATACAACACAAGTAAAGTACAAGTACTACACACAAATGTTATCTCCTGAGTCATATAATACTGCCCTATCCCAAGAAATGATTTAAGCAACAGAGTCTGGGGATGTGATTATTCTAGGAGATTTTAATCTACCGGGTAATACATGGGCAAATTTCAAAGGTACTACTTTGCTTGAGCAATCCTTTGCTGAATGTTGTGCTGAGAATGGGTTTGAGCAGCTTGTAGTTGGACCAACTTATAATAAAAATATTTTGGATTTAATTCTTACAAATATTCATGATAATTTTTCCCATACTAAGGTAGTAAATCCCTTAGGCAGCAGTGACTATAATATGGTATTGGGGTGTTTAATAACTACTTGCGATACAACAAATCATTCCACCACTACAAGAGACTATAATATGGCTGACTTTGATGCTATTATAAACTCTTTAAAGAACATAGATTCGGACAATACACTTTATGGTCTTTTCACTGAAACTGCTTGGATAAAGTTTAAAGAGATAATCTGTAAAATTTAAACTGAATTTGTTCTTATTAAAAAATATATATAATAACAAGGGTAGGGTAACTATTTGGTTGAATGATAGTATAAAAAGACAGTTTAGGACTATACAAAAAGCCTTTAAAAAATGTAAAAACAATCAATCTGCAGCCAATTTATTAACTTACAAAAGGCCCTTAATTTGTTAAAAAGTCCTATAAAACAAACTAAAGCTAAAATGGAATTTAAGATTGCTCATAGCCAGAATGCAAAATTACTGTATGCTTACATAAACTCAAATTCTAGGATGTCCATAAAAATTATTGGACTGATTTATAAGGATAATATTTTACGAAACAATGACTAATCTATAGCTGATAGCTTCAATGACTATTTTTGTTCAGTTTTTTCCCTAAAGTAGATACTGAGCCAGACATTCAGAGCAGTTACGCATGGCACAACCGAGTTGCAACGGTGTAACTACAGAATTGCACCGCAGAGCAATATTGAACCACTGCGGCTGTGCGGCACAAGTCCCATTGTGCCACAGCACAAATGTAATGTCTGCAGTGCAAGTCCAAGAGGGCGGTCCCATGAATATGCAGCACAATGGCATATTCAACCCAAATCCATGGTGCAAGTCAGGAGCAAACCACAGGATGCGCTCGTCGGACTTGAGCCTATAAAAACAGACTCAAACACAGACACAGCAGATGTGCAACCCGGAGCATTAAGCACAGCAGCATGGACACAGCACTGTTTCTGATGGAGCAGGTAATGAGGGCTGTGAGGAGGAAGGAGGAACAGCAACGTGGCCGATGAAGGGCCCATCAGCGGTATGCCCAACACAGATGGTACCGTCCCTGCCTCACTTTAGAGGATTACAGTGATGTGGAGATCGTGGGCTGGTACTGCCTGAACAGGGTAATTCTGAGGCAGCTTTGTGAGCTGTGCAGTGATGAGCTGCAGACACCCACCAGAAGGAGTCATGCTATGTCTGTGGAGACCAAGGTGACAGCAGTGATGTGTTTGCTCACCACGGGCACATTCCAGAGACCAGTGGGTGCCACCACAGGGATCACCCCATCGGCCACGTCCCACCTCCTCACTAAGTTCCTCAACGCTCTGCTGCCACATGCTTCTGAGTTCATACAATTCCCAAGCACACAGGCAGAGTGTACAGCAAACATGCAGGACTTCCACAGAGTGGCACACATGCCAAGCATGATAGGGGCCATAGACTGCACCCACATGGCTATACGCACACCACCTGGCCCCAAGGTAGTATACATCAACCGCAAGGGGTACCCATCCATCAACTGCCAGGTGGTGTGCAATGCCACAGGGTGCATCATCAATGTCTGTGCCACACACCCCGGGAGTGCACATGATGCCTTCATTTGGCACAGTTCCCTACTGTGCCAGAGAGTCAAGCATGGGTATATCCCCACGGGGCACCTGTTAGGTGAGCAAGTCACGGGTATGGAGGTGGGTGCAGCAATGCTAAGGGAGGAAGGTGAAGACATGGGGGGTGGGGTGCAGGGGGCAGATGGCAGCATGGGTGAGGGGGTGGCACAAGCATAGCACAGAGATAACCATGCTCTCTCCCCACACAGGTGACAGCACGTACCTGCTGATGCCCTGGCTGTTCACCCCTTACCAGCAACTGTCCTCTCCTGCAGAGGAGAGATACAATGAAGCACACACCGCCACGTGCAATGTCATTGAGCGTTGTCTTCTGCATGCTCAAGATGTGGTTCCATTGCCTAGACAGGTCAGGTGGTGTCTTACAACACAGCCCATTGAAAGCCTTTGGCCAATTCTTGGCCTGCTGCGTGCTGCACAACATGGCCATTGACTGTAGGATAGCTGTCCAGGTGGATGAGGGTGACAACAGTGGGGAAGACAGTGAAGACGGGCTGGAGGAGGGTGTGCAGCCACCCATGGGGAGGAGGGATCCCAGGCTGGCAGCAGAGGCCAGGAGGCACAGGTTCACCATCACACAGGAGCATGATGGAGAATGCAGGTAAGTGTAACGACACGTGCGCAGGGGCTGCATGAACCACAACCCCACCCACAGGGCTGGACGGGCACATAGGGATGCATGCAGGGATACAGGCACACACAGCATGCACGGTGGATATAGTGCCACACAGACACACACAGCACACAGCACAGGCATGGGCACATACACATGGGCTGCAGGACATGGCATGGATCAGATGCATGACACCAGTGCACAGATAGAGCCAGTGTGGAGCTCCCTCATCACACCCACAAGGCCCAGCAGCCTGGCCAACACACACAGGGGGTGTGCACCACACCATACATGCACACCACCACATGCATGGGGCACCACCACCACCACCCAAGTGTGCACTGGGCAGCAGCACCAGACAGCAGGGAAGGGCAGCATACACATCAGGGCAATCATGCAGTACCATGGCCACCACAGCCATGTGGGCAGCAGTGCCCAGGCCAGTCAGAAGCTGTGGGCTGTGCAACGGCCAACGGGGGAGTGTCCAGCACACCTGCAGGGGTGGAGGCCTGGGAACATGACTGAGTTCTCGCTGGGGTGTAGAGCCAGCCAAATAGGCCTGCACCAGGTGTGTCCGGGAAGGCCACGTTGGAGCCCGGCATCTGCTGTGCAGGGGTCACCATACGCTGGGACCATGAAGTTGATGACACACTGTGGGGGGGGGATCCTATGCAGATGGCCGTGCCCAGTGGCTGCCAGTGATGCAAACCCAGCCGCAATGGTACAAGTCATGTGGTCCAGAGATGCAGTCATGGCCTCCTGCAGCTAGGAGCACAGTAGGCTCATCGATGAGCTGCACATGTCCTCTGTCCTGACGCTTGGCCAGCTGATGCACCTCAGCCCACAGTGCATGGATCTCTGTGGCAAGCAGCGCCTAGTTGGTTACGTATGACCACAGCAGCCAGAAATGCTCTGCCAGCTGGTTGGCATCCTGCGCATCCTGGTCCTGATGCCGGCCTGCTGGGGTGATGCGGCATGCTGGTCAGTGTCCCACTCAGGTGGACGCTGCACAGGGGAATGCACAGGGGGTAGTGTGGCAATAGGCACACTGGCGGTAGCCCCTGTGGCACACTGCCCGGTGGTGAATACATCTTGCCACCACTGCCCAACTGTCTGTTGGTCTGTGCTCAGTGCAGCCACGCCTGCAACAGCACCCTCCCTCGCCAGACACAGCAGTGGCACCACACACTACTGTACCAGCATGGACAGGGGGTGACTGCACAGCTGCAGGCACAGCACTGGGCTCTGACAGTGCCTGCATCTGTTCCTGGACCATGGCGGGCACCACATGCCAGGCGCTGTCCAGGATCAGAGTGATATCATCATTGGAGTCGGATGCACCTCCCAGCTGGGTGCCTGTGCAAAGCAGGAGCTCCAACAGCACATCTTCCAACTCCAGCCCCAGGACGTCCAACAGCCCCACACTTTTGCACATGGCTGGTCCCTGCCATGGATGACCATGGATGTCAAAGGCACCACTTCCTCCAGGCCCATGTTGGCATCCTCCTCCTGGACCACTTTGTGGACACATAATGGCACTGGAAAGGAGGAACACAGAGTCAGTGGTGCTGTAGCACCCATGCAGGTGGTACCCCCACCCAGGTGTGCATGCTGTTGTGGCTGCCATCCACTGGTGCACCATGCACAGCCACAGGCAACGCACGCACGGGCCATGCAGCATGGCGGCAGGCCCACCTGCATGGTACAGCCCATACCCACCACCCAAGCATGTTGTGTGTTAACTCACCATGCTGTAAGGTGCTGCTACCCATCTGAAATTCACCACCAGGAATGCCCTCTATGGCAGCACGGCTGATGGTAGCCGCCACCATCTCCTCTGTCGCCATCAGCACCGATGCGGTGGATGGTCCTCCACTGTTTCTGCTGTGTGACACCCTGATGGCTGCCACCTTCTCCCTGATGCAGTGCTTGTCCATCCCCACCTTCTTGCGGCACTCCTGGGTGCTCCTCTGGTGTCTGCCATGGGCATTCACATAGGTGTCCACCGCATCCTACCCAGCTGACCTCTCCTGTGATGTATGCATGGCACCACTCAGCAGGTCCTCCCTGTCCAGGTAGACCTCGAACAGGGCTTGCTGCTCCTCTTTACTAAAATTGAGCCTGTGCTTGTGGACAGGCCCACGCTCCTCCTCTCGCTCTGCCTTGAACATTCTGCTACCTGTGGACAGTGATTGCACTGGAGGTCAGTGGCAGCATGGCACAGTATAGTGCTCCATTGTAGTGTAGGCATGGGCCTCTCAATCGCAGTGTTAGCATCCCCTTACCAAACAAGCTGCAATACCGGTCCATGACCTGTGCTGTGTCATGGCACTTTTAAGGTGCAACACATGCAAATGAGCCTGTGCGCAATGGTAGCATGATATGCTAATGCACCCTACTGTGCCGCGCATAGGCTCATGAGGCGATTTGCATATGGCAAATGAATATCACGTTATTGCGCTGTGCTCAATCATGTTGCACTGGAGCAATCAAGTGGTGCATGTTCCATGCATGTGTGGGCCTGCAGCGTGCATGTGCACACACCGGTGCATTAGCCTATCGCGCGACCATCTGCATTGCGTGATATGCCCCCCCCCCGTGCGCATGTGATGCTGGTCACCTATCGTGCATGCTCGCACATCATGGCGCACTGGCCTATGGTGCAGAAGCCTGTGGTGCACTATGCTGCATACCATGCAGGCTGGGATCATGTGCAGTGCTGTGCAGGGTCACGCCCTGTGCCATCGGGGTCACGGATGTGACCCTGGGCATCTGCCAAGCCATGCCGCTGTGCTCATGTGCAATACACCTCCACAGTGCATGCCAATCATGCATCCCCCATGCTGCGTGGTCACGTACAGCAGTACGCTATTGTGCAACGTCCACATGCCGCAACATGTGCATGCTGTGTAGGTTATAACACCTTCAGCTCTCGCTTACTACCAGTGCCATGCCACGCACCACTACCTCCCATAGAGCAGTAAATTGGTTGGACATAGAGATGTGCAACCTAGTTGCACAAAGTTGAGCCCTTTGCACCCCAGCTGTTTGGGCATGTCCCACTGCAACAGGCGTGGAGTGAGGTGTGGGACCATGTGGCCATGGCCCTGGTGTGCCGCACGGGGGTTAGGCACAGTGCGGAGCAGTCCAGGCACCGGTATGGTGACCTGTGCTGCAGGGACCCAGGGAGGCTGTAATGGATGCAGGCATGCATGCAGTGTGGGGCAGTGCCACAGCCAGGTTAGTATGCGTATGTGTCATACATGCACAGGGTGTACCTGTAGTGGGCATAGGATGCACAGCATGTGCCACTAATGGGGGGGCTGACACAGTCCTGGCAGTCACTGCCTGTCCTTTATGGCTGTCATGTACAATGCTGCTGTGTGAGTTGCAGTCATGCAGGCATCAGAGCCACAGGGTGGCCGGTGTCCTGCCCTGCGCCATGCAGGCTGTGTGGTGGAGGGGGGGGCTATCTGTGCATGACTGTTCACTCATGTCCACCTCTCTCATTTCAATCCACAGGACCACAGGAGGGCCAGGGCAGCCACGGACGTGGCACAAGGGCGTGCTGATGGGTCGGCAGCTGGGTCGGCAGGACGGTAGCAGCCAGGTAGGCATGTTCCCATTTCTGTACTGTGTGTGTGTGGGTTTCTGTTGGTCGCAGGGTTCGGACATGATCACAGCCACATGTGGGCACTGCCGTGGTGGGTGCAATGTCCGGTGGGCATGCCGGTGCTGTGCTGCATGTGCTTGTATTGTGACCATTTGCACTGTGCATCCCGGGGGGGGGGTGCATGTGGCATCCACTGTGTGTGTGGCCATGAGTGCCTGTAGTCCATATCATGTGCCTTGCAAGTGCACCATGCACCCACTGTGCAGCCCTGTGTGCCTGTCTGCACAGGTGTGGTGTGCTGTGTAGATGGCTGGTGTGGCCCTCCATGCGCGAGACCTTGGTGGTCCATTCACTGGTGTGTACCTCCACTGTCCAGTGCATACTGTGGGTGGGCTGGGGATCATTTGGGCATGTCGCTTATTGCCTGTTCTGTCCCTTCTTCTAGGTATTCCCAGGGTACGGCTGTAGCGGATGATGGGCAGAGTGGTGCAGGCCTTGTGCAGAATCCTGGTACAGCAGAGGAGGATGGCGAATCTGTTGGTGCAGCTGCTTCATGTGACAGTGGTGGTGCAGAGGGAGATGCACCAGCTGGTGGTGGCAGGTCATGGCCGACCGTAGCCCCTTGTCATTGAGGTGCAGCCTCTGTTTGTCCTGACCTTCCCTTGTTGCCCTGCCCATCCCCACATCTCATTGTGTAGCCCCTGGACCCTATCCCCTACCTCCTGTGAGCCTCTCCAGTCCCTTTTGTGTACTGTAAATAGTTGCCTGTTGGCCCACCTGTGTTTATTTACATTGTTATTAAAGCCTTTTCATTGCTACATCACTGTGTCTGTGTTTCCTTTGCAGATGGCATGTGGAGCCATGCTGCAGGTGTCTGTTGTGCTGTGCTTGGCTGTGTCCGTGGTGTCCCATTGCTGTACCCTTGGACCACTGCGCATGCATACACCAGGCATGTGCCCCATGTCCCTGCTCTGTGTGTGGCCCTGCGTGGTGTGTCTCGCAGTGACCTGTGACTGCCCCTGCACCTTGTGCCCTTATCTACCTGCCCTTCTGTCCGCCTGTCATGCTACTCATCTCTTGTGTGGCACACAGTGCTGTGCCCTTTCCCACTCCAGGTGGTGGACTGTGTGCCCCTGGGTGGCCTATGCCTCTCTCACTCCTGGCCCACGGACCTCTGTGTTTGTGTGTTCTCCTGGCACCATGGCCATGGCACCCTGCAGCATGGCCTAGTGGGTAACTCCTGCATGACTCTGCCATTGGCATGCCAGCAGTGCCGGTGTGTTGGCCTGGTGCTTGTGCCATGGTTGGTAGGCTGGGGTACTGTGTGCACCGTCCCCATGTGCCCTGTGTTGCCTCCAGGATGGTGCGCCCCTGTACTGTGCTGTGCTGGTGGGGTACTGTACCCCTATGCCCCTGTGCTTCCTTGCCTATGTGTCCCTGTAGCCTGTTGCCCTTGCTCAGCCCACTGGGTTGTGTGTTCTGACCTGATCCCATGTATTCATGGTTGCGCCAGCGCATCTGTGGTTGCGCTGCGGTGCATCTTTGCTATATTCTGTCTGGTTGTGCCGGTGCATTTCGGTGGCGCATCTTCTGAATATGGCATTCTTTCCCACATGGCATATCTGCATTGTGCTGCACCATCACTGTGCAATCCTTGGGTGCATGTCTGAATATCTGGCCCAACGTGTTACATAATAACAACGATGCATATAATATGGATTTTATAACGTATGATGATGTTTACTCTGAAGTAATTAAACTTAATTACAGATCCAGTCCTGGACCTGATAATATCAGACCCATACTTCTTAAATACACTGCTCATGTAGTAGCTCACCCCATCTATAATTTATAATCTTTCGTTAAATGAGGGTTATATTCCACAGGATTGGGGGGACAGCTATTGTAGTCCTGATTTTTAAAAAAGGTGATAGGGACAGCTAGAAAATTATAGACCTATCAGCCTGACCTCTCACTGCTGTAACATTGTGGAGAAACTAATTAAAAAATGGCTAGAATGATTCTTAAATGGTAATCACATGGGTGGCTTGAAACAACATGAGTTTACTAAGGGTAGGTCCTGTTGTACCAATTTGATTACCTTTTATAATAACATCAGTCTAAATCTGGATAATGGAGTTCCATCAGATGTTGTTTATTTAGATTTCTCCAAAGCTTTTGACAAGGTGCCACACAATATAGTAATAACTAAATTATCAGACCTGGGCATTGATCACTCTCTGGTTAAGTGGATTCACTGTTGGCTTACTGACCGTTATCAATGTGTTCGTACTAATAATACTTTGTCTAACCAAGGAGAAGTCAGTAGCGGTGTCCCCCATGGATCTGTGCTGTGCCTGATATTATATGATCTTTTTATATCTGACATGGGCAGTGACCTGAAAAACAATATAATAAAGTTTGCAGATGATGCAAAGTTAGGAGGCCAAGTTAACAGCCTTTCCCAGCATTTTTCCATAGTGGAAGATTCAGGGAAACTTGAATCGTGGGCAATGAGAAATGGAATGATTTTCAACACTGATAAATGTGTGGTCCTGCATTTTGAACACAGAAATCCAGATTACTCTTACACACTAAACCAAGCAATTTTTAAAAATCTTAATCTCAAAAGAGATCTTGGGGTCCTAGTGGACAATAAATTAAACCCGTCTAATCATTGCACAGCTGCTTCAAAAACAGCAATAGGACTGATTTCTAGGATTAGGCGCTCCTTTACTACAAGAACTGAGCAATGTATCATCCCTTTATAGCAGATTTATGTTTGTCCACACTTGGACTATGTGTCACAATTCTGGTCTCCTCATCTAGTTAAAGACATTGATAGGGTGGAGAGAGAGTTCAACGGTCTTTTACTAAAATTATTCCAAGATTAAAGCATGACATACTGTGATAGAGTAACCTCAATTAGACACTATCCCCTCTATATCAGACGCCAAAGGGGTGATTTATCATTTCCGCAAAAGATGCTACAGAAACAGGATTTTACTAATGGCTGTGGACTTTCTTATGGTACTGCTATGAGTAATACTAGATCTCATAATAGAAAGTTAATAGTACCATGGGTCAATAACAACAAAAGAGACAACTTTTACACAGTGAGAATTGCTAAAGAATGGAATAAATTATCACCGTTCATTGTTGATATCAAAGATTTTAATGCCTTTAAAAAAGCCCTAGACGATTATTATTTCAGCAAGCACATGCTGGTGTAATTCTGACCCACTAATGTGGGGGTCATTCTCGAGGGACCTTGTGCCTTCTTATGTCCACGTAAACCTAGTAAACCCCATTATTCCTTATTATCATTAGTTTTATAGTATATCACGTTACAATTAAGTATAAGCAGTAACAAATGCATAGTGTGGGACTATGCTGTGTGCTGCTAATGCACCAGATGTGTCTATATCTCCAATTCAAATTCTGAAGCAACTTAACAGTTGCCGAATTTGGTCACTTAACAGTAACTATATTGTAGGAGCCAGTCCAGTAATCTTGAAAGGAAGTGGTGGTGTACTGGTGTGCTGTTGGTGTGCTGTGTACTGTACACTGTATGGGTGGGAGTCATCAGAACGACATCACATTAGAGGGATATTTTGTTACAAAATGGATCGGAGTGTTGATGCGGCACATTCTATTTCTCAGGTAGGGAGTGGCATTGCAAAAGACAGTAATCAGCCTAAAAAGGGAAAACAAAATCAAACCCCAAAAAGTGACTTTTTGATGTCTAAGGTTTCGTCTTCCAAGCGAATGCTTGAATCCAAAAGAGGTGAATGTCTCGGATCATCATCAGTCTCAAGAAAAATTAAAAGTTATGTAAGTTAAAAGAACTAAAGGCGTGGTGGGTACCACCCGCAGAGGCACCAACGGTATGGAACAATTACATACTATGCTACTGCCAGTCCCTTATCTGATTCTTCTGAGGTTGAACCCGACAAAGGTAATACTAATAATAAAGATGAAAAGAATCAGGCAGCACAAGGTTTACTGGAGGGGATGGAAATTGCAGATGAGTAAGAAACAGGCAGGAATGTTTTGGTTGTGGAGGGGTGCAGTGGAAATAAACCAGAAGAGGAACAGGTCCAAGAAAAATCTGGGGGGGGGGGACACTGAAAAGGTAACCGAGGTGTCGTGCCTTCCTGGGAAAAAAACTAAAAAAATATCATCTTTTGTGGGGTCATACTTCTCCATTAGTGCTTCTAATGAGTTGATAGCAACATGCGCTATTTGTGAAAAGGAAGGAGCACTGGGAACTTCAGCACTGAAAAGGCACCTAGACACATGTCACAACATTACTGAGAAGTTCAGCTGTGAGTGTCGAAGAGAAAGTGACAGTGATAGTTCACTACACTCAGGGGTAACGCCCGTAGATGAAAGCAATGGCAGCCCCCACAGCACTACACCTCCACCACCAGTTCTGCCATTCAAAGGACTACGACTGTTACTAAAAGTGCCCATGTGTACAAAAGCCCTCCTCCTTCAAGGAGACAGCTTACCATCTCAGAAACATATGAGCGTAAAGCCAAATATACTTCGACTCACCCTGTTACTGTTACAATAACCTAGAAAATATCCAAAATGATAACTGTTGATTTTCTACCATATAACATGGTTGAACATATAGGATTCAGGCAGCTGCTTGAGTACCTTGAACCTCGATATAGTATACCATCGTGGAAATACTGCTCCACAACAGGGATTCCAGATCTTTACGATCTCGTATGTAAAAAATTAAGACGCATATTGTGCAGTGCTGTTGGGAGGGTAGTGCATCTCACAGCAGATATCTAGACAAGCTGTCAGCCTGAACACAATACACCACACACAGGTCCTTCTGATCTGTACTGCTAGTTCCCTGTCTAACTCCTCTGCCTGAGAGGGTGACCTGTACACCACTCCCATTCTGAGAGTCCTATTCTTGGAATCCTGGAATTGCATCCAAAGTGACTCCGTGCTGCCCTCCTCCCCTTCCTCCCATACACACTTCAGTCCTTCCCTCAAATATAGTGCCACTCTCCCCCCTCCTTTCTCAATCACCCTATCCTTACGAAATAACCTGCACCCTAGTACAGACAGGTCCCAGTCATTGTATTGGGTGGCCCATGTTTCTGTGATGGCTGCAATGTCCACCTCTCCCTCTGCCATGAGCGCATGTAGGTCTGCAGTTTTCCTTCCAAGGCTCCTAGCATTAAGGGTGATCACCTTACACCCCTGCCCCACCCATTCTGCCCTCCTTTACTAGCATCACCAACAGTACTTGCTGTTTGACATTTGTCACTGTTATGGGGGGTAAGCTCCTGTGGCTTCCCAACTTGTGGTCTCTGCATGTCTCTTGTCCACTTGCCACCCCCTGCTCCTAGTTTAAATTACCAGCTTCCTATATGCACTCTGCTATCCTCTGTTTCAACACTTTTCTTTCCCTCCTCACTCAAGTGTAGTCTGTCTTTGGCATAGAGACTACTGTCCTCCCAGGTCCCTTCCCACTCCCCTACCAGCCTATACGCTTTAGCATGACACCAGGTTCTTAGCCATCCATTAAATTCCTCTATTCTCAGCTTCCTTGTTGTGCTTGCCTTGGGCACTGGGAGTATCCCTGAAAATGTTACTGATCTTCCTGCCCCCTCACATAGGGTCCAAGTTCCTCAAACCTCCTCTGGACTATATCTACTGTCTTGTCAGCCAGGTTGTTCGTTCCCAGATGTATAATCAAATGAGGCTTATCCCTACCCCTTCTAGCATATTTACTGTCAGAACAGATTGTCCCACCTTTTCTGCTGTCATTCCTAGCATAGCCTCCACCCAAATGCGACTATGCCTCTCCCCTTTGCTACCCCACCTGACTCCTCTTAGCATTGAGTCTGCCAGCACTTAGGTTCCACCCATCTTACCTCCTGTTTGCTTCCATTCCTCTCCATCTCTCAGTCCTGGCTCCTGTTCTTCCTCCTGCACAGTATTTCCCCCTTCTACCCCTGTTGAAATTCCCCCAGCAGAACTTCCCCCCACTCCAGTTTGGTCTGGGTATTTCCCAGTTACTCCTCCAATTTCATCACCTCCCTCCTCCTTCCCCTCAAGTACTGCAGAACAATTTTCTGAAGACCCTTCACCACTGACCGCTTTCTCTCTCCTCATAGTAACCTGTTCCCTCCTTTCCACTCCGTGACTGCTGCCACCTCTCATCTCACAAGTCCCTATCTCCTCCTTCTGTTTGTCTTTTGTCCCCTGACCTGGTTTTCCTGGACCTCGTTCTTCTTGGCCTGGGTCCCTCTGTCTCCACTTTCCTTCTTCTCGCCCTCTCCTCACCACTGTTGTCTCAAATTGCCCTCCCTCATTTCCCCTCCTCCCTCCCTCCAGTACTGGGCTATAACCTCCTCCAGTCTGCCTTGCCTGTCTTAGTTTCTCCTGTGGACCTTTGATCTCTTTTCTAAGTTTCCCTATGTGGTTGTACACTAAATATCCCCCCACCCTCCAGGCAATTTTTAGAAAGACTGGTGCACCGCACTGTGAGGTACCAAACATGGTTGTTGAGCTTCAGTGGGTTGTGGTACATGCCATCCTTTCTCATTCAGTATTTTAATCACTTCTGCCAGCGTATGGTAGAGATGAACCCCCCATGTCCCAGAAAATCTGCAAGCACGTGGGATATGGTGTTTGAAATGTAACTTTATGGTCCTTTAGGACATGGAGGATTGAAGCATATGCCTATCATTTCAGTAACATTTCTGAAAGGTAATCCTGATCAAAGAACAGGTCAGCTGAGTTATACTGTAGCGTACCTCCTTTTTGCCCCAAACAATCCATAAAATCTCTTCCTTGTCCCTGAAGCTTGCAAACTTCATTACCACTGATCTGGGCCATATAGTAGGGTCAGAGGGTTTAGGGAGTAATGCTTGGTGAACCGCCTCTGTACAGAACTCTGTCACTGGCAGGGCTAATACATCTTTTAGTAAGTCCTCCATGAACTCAGACATCCTGCCCATTTCAGCGCCATCCGACAGTCCTTAGAACTGCTGATTATCTCTGTGGGAGCAACCTTCTGAATCTTGGCATTTTGTAGTGAGCCGTACATTCTGCTTGACCAAGTATTCGATGGCCCAGTGTAATTACAAGGTGCTGTCTTCCACCCCACTGACTCGAGATCAGCCTTGATGAGTCATTGCTCAACTGCCTGCAGTTTGGAATTCAATTGACAGAATTCCACTTTATTCCCATCTCTGAAAGTTTTAATTTCTGTAGCCTCCTGGTCCCCAATTACTTTGTACCCATTGCTCTGCTTAGTAACATGGGTATTGTCCTGCAACTCCTGCCCTGAGTACCGATCAGCATTTAGTGGGAAGGCAAGTCTCTTACAGGGCCAGCTGCATACTCCTAGTCTCTGGGCTGGCTGAGAATAGCACCGCTCCTCCTTCCCTCCCATGTCTAGGGGTTTCTGATGGTATAGTCATGGAGAAAGGGGGATGCACCAATTCCTGACTAAACAGTAAATAAGTCTTTCAGCACGGTAATAAAATGCAGTGCCTTAGATGTAGTTGGATTCTCAGGTGACAGCGTGAGCTCTGTCTGGGTGCTGTAGGTGTTATTTCTTTTCATTCACCTGCTGGAAGGCACTTAGCACAATCTTTCTAGGGAGTAAAGTTTGTTAGGAATGGCAAAAGTCAAACCAAATCATCTGGGGGAGCAGACACATGGATTCTGTCCAGCCAGGAAAATCAGATGTAATCAAGCAAATTTTCAACAGTTCCAAAAGGGTCAAGCCACAAAAAGGATTTCCTCTCAATGGAGCAGCAGAGTCACACAGAATTATTTCAGCACATTCACTATGGCAAGGAGCCATGGCACTTCACACTTTGGGGACATGGGTCCCGAACCTGAATCCTGCACACATTTTCTCTCTCTCTTTATGTGAGCCGAATGGGCTGTAAACACTTTGGCAAGCTTTTCGGGCACAGCACCTCAGGGCCGTTGGAGCTCCCCACCAGGTGGGCATGGGGGACAACATTGTAAATGGGGCACTTATGTGGGCTTTCAGAGCACAGTCCAAACTCGATGGCCTCCCTACCCTTGCTGATCCCTAGTGGGGGTCACAAAATGCAGGGGCCAACCTTCCCACGGCTTAACTTTCCAAGTACTTCAAACAGCTACAGGTGCACATGCTGGGGTTAAGGCGCCAATGTGCCTTGGGAGGGAAGAAGTAGAAAGTCTGTTGGAGAGTCGAGAGGTGGGCCGGGCCTGTGCACACTGTGAGGAAGTGGGCCACCAGTTACTTACAGCATGAGTTCAGTCCAGCACTCTGGACCCTGCAGAACTGGGACACTGCCACTAACTGGTCTGGGCCTGCCATGGCAGCCACCTCTTTCCTCGGTCTCTTCATAGAGCTGCATGGACTCCAACTCTCTCTCTCTCTCTCTCTTCCTTGATGCTGCACTTCATTCTTTAGCACTCCCCACCAATGGATGTAGGGGTCCCTCAGCTACTTTGGGGCACTGGGGGACAATCTACCCACCCCAGTCCTGGACCTTCACAGTACTTCAAACAGCTACAGGTGGACATTAACTTATGGCATGGGTTCAGTCCGCCACTCTGGACCCTCCGAAACTGGGACACTGACACTAACTGGTCCTGGCCTGCCATGGTAGCCTCCTCAGTCTCTTCACAAAGCTGGAAGGGCTCCAACTTCTTTTTCTCTCTCTCTTCCTTGATGCTGCACTTCATTCTCTAACCCTCCCCACTGATGGATGTGGGAGTCCCTCAGCTACTTTGGGGCACTGGGGGGCAATCTTCCCACCCCAGTACTTGGCCTCCCCAGCCCCAACTGATGGCCCACTTCCTTACAGCGTGCACAGGCCTGGTCCACCTCTTGGCTCTCCAACAGACTTTCTACTTCTCCCCTCCCGAGGCACATTGGCGCCTTAACCCAGCAGTGCGTGATGCCCAAGTTCTGCCCCTTAGCAAACTTGGCATCAAGCAACTCCATGATGCCAATGGGCATCTACTAGTAACCCACCAAATTGGCACAGGGGTTACATTTCTTCAAACAGAATTTCAAAGTGACTATGAGAGAGACTTTCTGTCTCCATGTCCTTGTCATAGTCTGGGCCTTGGTACCCTACAGGGGGCATGCCTCAGACAGCTAGTGTTGGAACCCCCTCAGGAGGGAGCAATCTTAGACCTAGTACTCTCAAATGGGAATGGAGAGAGGATCTCAGATCTAGAACTGGGTAGCTATCTGGGAACAAGTGACCACAAAACAGTGTGGTTCACAATAAACAGAGCTGCAGAGTCAAGCCATACAAAAGTGAGGGTACTGGACTTTAGGAGGGTTGACTTTGTCAAAATGAGAGAGTGCCTCAGAAAAGCACTAGCAAACAGGCAAGAAGGAGGGGTGGAGAAACAATGGAGAAATATCAAAACTGCCATCACAGAGGCAACAAGCCTTTGTGTGAAGCAAATAAACAAATCAAAATGAAAGAAAAAATCACTATGGTTCTCAAAAGAGGTGGTGGAGAAGGTTAGGGAGAAAAAGATAGCATTCAGGAAGTATAAGGGAACACAGAAGTAGCAGGACAGAGAACTGTACCAGTTAAAGAAGAAGGAAGTGGGGAAGGTAATCAGAATAGCAAAGGCTCAAACCGAGGAAAAGATAGCCAACTTGGTTAAGAAGGGAATACAACCTTTATAGGTACTGTACATTAGGGAGCAAAGAAAGACCAAGGGAGGGATAGTGAGGCTTAATAAAGGGGAGGGAGGGTGGGTGGGAAGAGAGGACAGTGAAAAGCAGGGATACTGAATGAATACTCTGCTCAGTATTCACAAAAGAAGAGGAGAGGAGGTACCTAATCCAATCAATAGAAGCACTCTCGATAGGGGGGTTGAAACCAATCCTTTCACAGAAGAAAGGGTTCTGAAAGAACTCCTAAAACTGAAGTTGGACAAAGCAATTCACCCCAGAATTCTAAAAGAACTAAGGGTAGAACTACTAACACCACTGACTACCCTTTTTAACAAATCATGGGAGGATGTTGTGGTACCTAAGGACTGAAGGAAGGTGGATGTGATTGTCCTCCACAAAAGTGGGAGCAAAGGAAAGGCAGTGAACAATAGACCTGTTAGCTTGACCTCAGTGGTAGGGAAAATGATGGAATCACTTCAGAAAGAATGAATTGCTGAGTACCTAGAGGCCAACGGGGCACAGGACCCAAGGCAGCATGGATTCACTGAGGGAAGGTCATGTCAGACGAATCTAATAGAATTATTTGACTGAGTGACAAAAGTAGTAGACCGGGGAAGGGCTGTGGACATGGCCTACCTAGACTTTAACAAGGCATTTGACACAGTCCCACACAAAAGATTAATAAACAAATTAGCCAGCCTAGGAGTGGGTCCCATGGTCATAGCCTGGGTAAAAAATTGGCTGGACAACAGGACACAGAGGGTAATAGTAAACAGAGTCCACTCTATCTACACCATATTATTATAGATCTGATATCCTCTCTCTATTCCTATTTGAGAGTACCAAGTCTAAGATTGCTCCCTCCTGAGGGGGTTCCAACACTAGCTGTCTGAGGCATGCCCCCTGTAGGATACCGAGGCCCAGACTATGACACGGACATGGAGACAGAGAGTCTCTCTCTCATAGTCACTTTGAAATTCTGTTTAAAGAAATGTAACCCCTGTGCCAATTTGGCGGGTTACCTATCGAGTTGGCCTGTGGAGTGCATGGATCCAGATGTCTTAGTATTACACTATAATAATATGGTGTTGAGGGCTCTGGATTCCATAGCTCCTGTCCGTGTTCTCCCCCTCTCCCTCCGCCCTCGGGTCCCTTGGTTTGATGGGATGTTGAGGGAGTTGAGGAGGGGTGGGCTAAGATTGGAACGCTGCTGGTGAAAATCTGGTCTGGAAGATGACAGGCTTGGATTGATGGCCTATTATGTGGACTATCAATCGGAAATCTCCCGTAAGAAGGCAGAGTTCCTGTCCAGAGAGATAGCTGCATCAAGGAATCGACCAGCTCAGCTCTTCCAGACCGTGGACAGATTGTGCAATCCAACCTGTCTGTGGGGTCGGCGAGCTTTTTCACAAATAAAGTGTGATGAGTTTGCTCGGTTCTTTGATGATAAGGTGTCATCAATCAGGTCAGAGATCCACAATTTGCATTCAAATGAGCACGGCAGTGGTCAATGTGAGGTTACAGGCCCTCGATCTGTCTGGATGGTTTTTGACCAGCCAGCGATCCTGAATATCATGAAGATTGTCCAGGGCTTGCAACCGACTTACTGTAGTATGGATCCTGGTCCTACACGCCTCCTTGTGGGGTGTATGGATGTGATCGGACCAGTCCTTGCTGAGATAGTCTGGTGCTCTTTGGACCAAGGGGTGTTTCCAGAATCTCTAAAACAGGCTACTGTGACACCCCTTTTGAAGAAAGCTTCTCTTGACCCAGACTGTCTCGCCAACTACTGACCGATCTCTAACCTGCCCTTTTTGGGCAAGGTTATTGAGAAAGTAGTCGCATTGCAGCTCGAGGACTTTCTTACCACCCATGTAATCTATGATCCTCTCCAGTCCGGTTTCAGGAAGAGGCATAGTACTGAGACGGCGTTGGTTCGGGTACTTAATGATCTCCTAATAGCGAGAGATCAGAGGAGCCGTTCGATCTTGGTTCTCCTTGATCTCTCTGCAGCATTTGATACCGTGGACCATGAGATGTTGCTAGAATGCCTTAAGCTGTTCTATGGACTGTTGGAAATAGTACTCAGATGGTTTCAATCTTTGCTCATGGGCAGAACTCAGAAAGTAGTATCAGGAATTTTTTCCTCAGCTCCCTTTGCTCTGTCCTGTGGGGGTGCTGCAGGGTTCTGTGCTTTCCCCCATGTTTTTCACAGTGAATAAGCTGCCGTTGGGGGACATTTAAGGCATTATGGGCTGAGTTTTCACTGCTATGCAGATGATACTCGGCTCTATATATCCTTTGTACCCGAACAAAATGACGCTTTATCAGTCTTTAACAACTGCCTCGCTGAGATTCAGGGCTGGATGAGTGCTAACTGGTTAAGACTAAATCCGGATAAGACCGAGGTGCTGGTGGTGGACTCAGGTCACCGTGTTGAGAAGTTGCCTCCTGGACTTTCCTCCGGCCTTGTGCTGGGGGATAAACAGTTGAGACCTTCTGAACAGGTGCGAAATCTGGGCATAATTTTTGACGGCGAGCTGACACTGAAGGCACAGGTGTCGGCCGTTGTCAAGTCCTCTTTTTTACCATCTGAGGAATATTGCCTGGATAAAACACCTTGTTCCACACAATGACCTTCCTGTATTAGTCCACGCCTTTGTTTCCTCGCATCTTGATTACTGCAGTGCTCTATATCTAGGGTTGCCGGGGGTGGATCTCCGTCACCTGCAGCTGGTGCAGAATGCAGCAGACAGGTTGTTGATGGGACTTCCAAGAACTTGCCATATCACACCTGTGCTGTGCGAACTGCACTGGCTACCAGTGCGATGGAGAATCACCTTCAAGGTCGCATTGCTGACCTATAAGACCCTACACGGTCAGGGACTGGACTACTTGCAAGATCTCCTACGGCCTTACTGCCCTCTTCGCTTGCTCCGCTCTGCTCTGCCGATGAGGGATTGCTAGAGGTTCCCAGGGTTCATCTGCAATCATCTGAGGCTAGAGCTTTTTCTTTTGTGGTCCCAACCCTGTGGAATTCTCTACCTCATCAGATTCAAGAGTGCCAGTCCACAGAGCAATTCAAGACTTCTTTAAAAAGTAATTTATTTGAGAAAGCCTTTGATTAGGCCAACCTATTGTTTTTTAATTGTTTTTAAATGTATATTTATTGTTGGCTGTTTTATCGGTATTGTATTTGTGCTTTGATAATTTTGAAAAGCACTTTATAAATAAAATTTGATTTGATTTGAAGAAAGGGGGGTTACTAGCAGGGTACCGCAGGGTTCAGTACTGGGTTCAGTCCTTTTTAATGTCTTTATAAGTGACATTGCAGAGGGACTGGAAGGAAAAGTATGCCTCTTTGCAGATGACACAAAGATCTGCAACAGGATTGCTACACGGGGGGTGGTGGTGGAAAGGATGAGAAGGGACTTGGCAAGGTTGGAGGAATGGTCAAAAGTATGGTAGCTTAGATTCAATGCAAAGAAATGCAAAGTAATGCACATGGGAAACAAAAACCCAAGGGAAGAGTACACAATGGGGGGAAGGGGAGTATTAACAACAACAAAATTAGAAAGGTACCTGGAGGTAGTCATATCAGATGACATAAAGGTAAGCAAGTAATGTGAGAAGGCAGTAAGGATAGCTGAGGGGATACTGGGATGTACGGGGAGAGGCATCACCAGTAGAAAACAGGAAGTTGTTATCCCTCTGTACAGACAGTTGGTGAGACCCCATCTCTATAAGGACATAGACAGGATGGAGGTAGTCCAGAGGAGGGCAACTAAAATGCTGCAGGTTCTGCAACAGAAGCCATACAAGGAGAGACTAAAGGAGCTTAATATGTATACCCTTGAGGAAAGGAGGGAGAGGAGGGGCATGATAGAAACTTTCAAGTACCTCAAGGGAATCAACAAAGTCCAAGAGGATAGCATCTTTCAGAAAAAGAGATGTGCAAGAACAAGGGGACACAATTTGAAGATAGAGGGGGGATGTCTCAGGGGCAATGTGAGGAAGTATTTTTTCACAGAGAGGGTGGTGGATGCATGGAACGGCCTTCCTGAGGAGTTTGTGGGGTCAAGAACAGTGGGAGGAATTCAAAAATGCATGGTACAGACATAAGGCAATTCTGGTGGGGGGGTAGGAAGAAGTAGGCTGTTGGTTAACTAGGATCTGCAGCTTATCCAATAGGTAGGGAAATGAGCAGATGAGGCAGGCCAAGCAGTCCTTATCTGCCGTCAAAGTTTATGTTTCTATGGGCCTACCCCACTGGCTGGGAAGTGACTTCGACTGCAGTCACTGTCCGCAGAACTGACTTGGGCTCCAACAATTTTGTTTGAGACTGGGTTTGGGTGTTATTTCTAGTCTTTCCTTTCCTGATGCCATTGCAGTAAGAATGGCTAAATTGAGGCTTGGAGCGAGAACATTTCCAGCTATGGGCCAGGTGAGAAGGACCCCGTCCCAAGTCAGGCATGCTCAAGATGCGGACTTTATAAATGCAGAGTGAGACAGTCGACTGCAGGAAGGTCCTGCACCAGAAATAATATGGCTGGCATGCCCCAGAAAATTGAAGAGGAGCTGAATGAGCATTGACAGCTGGGACCTCATGGAGGTCAGATGGTAGTAGTGAGCATTGAGCAATGATTGCGTAAGCAGTGAGTGGACCTGTACATAGGTCAGTAAGCAGAGTAGTAATGGTCGGACCTGCATGCAGGTCAATAAGCAGAGTAGCAATGGTTGGACCAGCACGTAGGTCAGAGGAGCAGCAAATATGGATAGTGAGGCAAGTCAGCCAGGCATTCACTGAAGCCAGTGAAGGTGACAAATACTCAGAGAATTTTAGGTGGTGGAGGCAGGATTAGAACATAAAGTAAGTATGACACACAGGGCCATGACTCCCCCAACACCTCCAAGTCCCCACCGTAGGAAAAACAAGAAAGGGATGGAAAGCACCGAGACCCACATGCAGCTGTTAAAACTAGTTTACAGCATCAGCAGTTACTTAGCTGATCTCCAGAGTATAATAGCAGTGTAAAAACACAGATAGCAGCATCCGTATTGAGTAACTATGAATTGTAGGAGTGGCAATTCGATGAACATAGACTTGAAGGAGGTAATCCTCTGAAATCAGCAGTTGCTAGGCAGTGCAGTAAAAACAACAGCAGTGAGGTGTGTGGCATGAGTTGAGGAAGCAGCCGTAAGCTGCATGGGCTAGGGTTCAGAGTGAGCCTAAATCAGGTGAAAATAATTAAGGTGCATAGCATGAAGAGCAGCTATGTGGTAAGAGTTGAAACACACAGATAATGATTGCAGTTGCAGTGTGAGAAAACGGGAGCAAGTAGCATGAGCTCCGGATTAGCAATATACAAGGAGTTTAAAAACAGAAACCCACTAAAAAGAAAGCAAAACAAAAGACACACAAACACAGAAGAACACGGGACAAGCAACACCAAGAAGCACATAGCCAGAGGCAAAATACAAACCAAAGCACGAGACAGATGACAGAGTCCAGCAGAAACAAGCAGAAGCCAAAACAGCAAGGGGGGGGGGAGTAGGTCCTAGCTAGCAGCAAAGGACAGGCTGACAGAGCCTCCAGCTGCAAAGTGCTTGAGAGAGAGGCTTAGAGGAACTGCTTATATAGGACAGGAAGTGAGAGTGGCTACCTGCTTGTCCACTGAACTACAGGCATAGCCTTCCAATAGACACATTGCCAGCTCCACATTCTGATAGCATCCAAGCCCCCCTTCCTGTCTGGACCCATTTTTATTAATATTAATAAATACCCTCTCCTTCATTCTACCTTCTTCAACATCCAACACCCCTGCCCTGCCTGGTCCCATTTTATGTTTCTGTATAAAGGATTTTATCCTTGAGGCTTAAGTGGGTGGGCTTTCAACCCTGTCCCTGCCAGACCCCAACTGGCACCATCTCCCCTGAGGACTGAACCATAGATTCCACCATGCATTCCCTTCCATGGTGGGGCCAGGAGGGGGGAGGCTGTCCTACCCCCCCCCCCGAAGACATACATGCAGATCACGAGCCTAGATCCCCAGGTAGTGACTTGATCCGGAGCTGGCAGGCAGGGCTCCACAAAACTTCATCAGCTTATTTTCCACATTTTCTAATTCCCCGAGCCCTGCTACAGCCAGAGCATAACAGTGTATGCTGTGTGGAGGCACACACACTGCATCAGACTGTTGCCCCTCCCTTCCTGCCTTTCTGCTTGCACTGCTGCCAAGCCTCCACCTGGTGGCATTCAACAGTGGAGTGAAAAAAACTCCTACCCCAAGGAGAGGAGCGCAGACCCTGGGACATTCAACATTCTTCTCCCTGGTTGGTCCCCAGTGACCCGAGTTCATTCCCAAACCCATGTCACCAGCATAGCGGCAGATGAGGTTGGCACCTCAGCCATCCATATCCCGGGCCGGCCCTGGTCCTTTACTTCATATTAATAAATACCCTCCCCTTCTGTTTCATCCTGTCAGTATCCAACTCCTCAACTCTGTCTGACCTTGTTTTTAATATTAATAAATACCCTCCCCTCCCATTCCACCCTCGTCAGTAACTAACCCTCAAACCTGTTTAGATCTGTTTTGTTGATATTAATAAATACCCTCCTCTCCTATTCCACCCTCACCAGCATCCAGCCCCCAATCCAATCTTGCTCAGGGCAGAAACATTAATAAACTAAACAACAGAATCCATACAGTTACTCTTTGAACAACCAAAGCTGTTTCTTCTTCTGTCTAGGCTCCCTCCTCCATTGCAGTATATTGCAGACATTATAGGAGGCTAAAAATTGCTTTGGCTGCTGCGTCCTTGGTGCTGTGTGATAAAGTCGAATACTGCCAGAACACAGGACCCAGCTGCCTAAACAGTGAAGAAAGAGCTGCCAAGTGACTTAAAGATCATGTGCAACGGTTTTTACATATTTTTAATAAAAGCTGAAAAAGTTGCAGTTAAAGTCCTTGTGTCATGATTAGAGATTCCTGAAAATTTCACACTGTTTGATTTTGTGGTTTCCTTTAAATCAGCATTTGTTAACTTGCTCTCTAGTGGCTGAAAACAGTGGAGTTATTTCTGTCCTCTCAGTCAAACTTGGAGTGCGATGACATCATTTTGGAGTAGCTTGCTGTTTCAGATTCCCAAAAAGAGCAGCACTCTGTAGAATTTATGGTCTGCTGAGCTCTCCAGGTTTCTTACAACCACAGTCTCTGGTTTGTGTTTAGATAGATCAGCTTAAAATATATAATTCTCTTCCTTTAACAAGCTGTTCATTTTAGTTTCAATGCTGAATTGAAGTAGTGGAAATCTTTTTCTGTGAGAAATCAGCATGTCTGTATCACAGCTCTGTTCTTTCTAATCAAACCTCAATTTTTTTTCTAACTATGTAACACATTTGATGCACCCTGCTACCCACTTCCATTGCCCCAAATGGTCAGGGCACCATGCTGTCTTCTATCCTCTGTCACCAATGACAGGGCTGCTGCACCCTGCTCCTTTCTACACAGTTGGGGTTGCTGTGTTCTGCTGTTCCCTAGAGCCCCATGCCTCTGCAGCAAGGGCTGCTGCACCATGCTGCCACTTGCCACAAGATTCAGGGCATTTGCTGCACCCTGTTGCATGCCTCCACAGTTGAAGCAGTTGCAGCCTGCTGTCTCCCTGCCACCAGAGTCAGCTATAGCTACCCCCAAAAAAAAACACTCGGTAGGCACGCTGGGAGCCCACCCCAGCTTGCCAAATGCCCCTGTAAAAAAAAAAGACCCACGATTTTTTTTGTTAATCTGTAAAAAAAGAAAATGGTCCTTCGCAGTCTCCCTGCCCCCTCCCACAGCCGACGCCCACCCTCTGCACACCCTCCTCCCACACCCCAACCCCATACTACTCATGAGTCTGGCACGATGATCTTCAGTGGACCAGGAACACGTCTGCACTCTTCAAAGCTGACCGCAAACTGAAGAAATGCCGGTAAGCTGTATAATGGCATAAATAGGATTTTTTTCAACTTTGATGCATATCTCAGACATTTTTTTGAATTTTGGCACCAAAATTTCAACATGTGGATTTTGGGACTCCTCCTCATGAATTCTGCCACTGTGATGGTGTTATTTGATCCGAAAGGTGAATTTGCACGGGGTCACTGGGCGGAATCACCTTTGAGGATAATGAAACAACAGTGCTAGTATTCATAAAGGGTGGTCTCTCAAAAAGTCTATGTTGCAAATTTGTGGGAAAATCTAAAAATGTTTTTGGCTTAAAGGCAGCATTGGCGAGTTACACGCATTGTAGAACTTCAATGACTTGCACATTTTCACTCCAGATATTCAACATTGCCATTTTTCTGCACTTCCTTATGAACAGTATAGCTGTCATTTTTCACATCCTGGCTGAAATGTGTTTCCGCACTTCCAGCACAGAATAGCGCGGTCACTGTGGGAAATCAGTGTTCAGGACACATTAAGAAAATCACAGTGATTCTGCTCATGAGCAGAGGTCCTAAAATGCCTATGTTGAAAATTTTGTGATGACAGTCCATAAAATGACTGTTACGACCGTGCATTGCGCAGTTTTCATGCACGACCGTAACTTCGCAAATTTATAATATTTTCACTCCAGATTTTCAACATTGCCATTTTTCCACATCTACTTATGAACAGTACAGCTGCCATTTTACACAACCTGGCCAAAATGTGTTTTCGTACTTCCAGTGGCGATTAGCCTGGTCGCTGTGGGAAATCAGTTTTCGAGATAGACTGAGAAAATGACAGTGACACTGTTCATGAGCAGAGGTCCTAAAATGCCTATGTTGAAAATGTGGTGATGAAAGTCCGGAAAATGACTGTGTTACAACTGTGCATTGTGCAGTTTCCACGCACCCTTGTAACTTCGCAAATTTGTAATATTTTCACACCAGATTTTCAACACTGGCATTTTTTCACACCTCCTTATGAACAGTACAGCTGTAATTTTTCACATCCTGGCTGAAATGTGTTTTTGCATTTCCGGCGCAGAATAGTGCAGTTGCTTGGAAATCAGTGTTTGGGACAGATTAAGATCGACCAAGTGAGGAGAGGGACTGACCAGCTCAACTGGAGCTAAGTTGGGACTGCCATGGATTTCTTTGTGGGCAGAAAAGGCGCCAATGCAGACAGGAGCCCAGTACAAAAGGGCAGCCTGCAGCGTCGGAAGAAACAGAACTAGTGAATGAGGGAGGGGGAATGAATGAGCTCAACGGAGCTCTGTTGGGATTGCTGCAGATCTCTTTGTGGACAGAAAAAGGTGTCAATGCAGGCAGGGGCCCAGTACAAAAGGGCAGCCTGCAGCGGCAGGAGAAATGGAACGAGTGTGTGAGAGAGGGGGAGTGAGCGAGTTGAATGGAGCTCTATCATGACAGCTGCACATTTCTTTGTTTGGGAGAAAAAGGCGCCAGCGCAGGCAGGAGCCCAGTACAAAAGGGCAGTCTGCAGTGCCAGGAGAAACTGAATGAGTGAGTGAGAGAGGGGGAGTGAGCGACCTCAGTGGAGCTCTGTTGGGACTGCTGCAGATTTCTTTGTGGGCAGAAAAAGGTACCAATGCAGGCTGAAGCCCAGTACAAAAGTGCAGCCTGCAGCACTGGGAGAAACAGAACGAGCGAGTGAGAGAGGGGGAGTGAGCGAGCTCAACGGAGCTCTGTCGGGACTGCTGCAGATTTCTTCATGGGGAAAAAAAAGGTGCCAATGGAGGTAGGAGCCCAGTACAAAATGGCAGCCTGCAACGCCAGGACAAACAGAATGAGCAAGTGACACAGGGGGAGTGAGCAACCTAAATGGAGCTCTGTCGGAACACCTCTGAACTTCTTTGTGGGCAGAAAAATGTGCCAATGCAGGCAGGAGCAGTGTACAAAAGGGCAGCCTGCAGCACCGGGAGAAATGGTACAGGCGAGTGAGAGAGGGGAATGAGTGAGCTCAACGGAGCTGTGTTTGGACTGCTGCAGATTTTTTTCCTGGGCAGAAAAAGGTGCCAACGCAGGCAGGAACCCAGTACAAAAGGGCAGCCTGTAGCGTAGGGAGAAACAGAATGAGCGAGTGAGAGAGGGGGCGTGAGTGAGCTCAATGGAGCTGTGTTGGGACTGCTGTGGATTACTTTGTGGACAGAAAGGCGCCAATGCAAGCAGGAGCCCAGTACGAAAGGGCAGCCTGCAGCGCTGGGAGACATAGAACAGCGGAAGGAGCGAGCTCAATGGAGCTCTGCCAGGACTTTACAGTTGCCCACCCTCCCACCCATGTTCCTCTGTGGTCCTATATTACAGCAGGGTCTCTGGAATGGAGACAAAGCAATGATTGGATACTTTACGTTTGCTGTAATAATACAGATTTAGTTGTTCTGTTTATTTCTCTAACTAAACTAAGTACTGAGCTATACTGTTATGATTGCTGTAATAATACATATTTATTTGCTCTGTTTATTTCTCTAACTGAACTGAGTAATACTTGGTGTGCAATAGGATGTCTAACTGGGCTAATTGAAACTGTATGACAGCCGAGAACAAAAAGTATGGTAGCTGAGGGGTGAAAAATGGACAAGGAGGCTTTAGGATTGCTACAGTAATACAGTATCTAACGGATGAGATTTGAGACTGAATTACCCCTGTCAGCAAGGGGTCAGTAGGGGGACTAGTGTGGGGGGAGGCAGAAATTTGAGTAAATTTGGGCCTAACAGTTGTAGTAGGGTACAGAACCTGGGAGTGAGAGCTCATAACATAAGATGGGGGCCAAAATGGGGTAGGTGCCACATGTCAATAGGGCGGGCATCCTCGGAAGGATGGAGGGGTGTACAGGGTGTGGGTCTGCCATGATGCTGGACTGGGCTTCGAGGATGGGGGGTATGGTCTTTAGATGACTGACTAGTATGAAGGAGCAACTGTGGAAATTGGGGAGGAATGTAAGTGGCATGGCAGCTGAGTATGGTAGGCATCCTGAGGGCGGAATAGGGGATGGCAAAAGGGGACAAAGGAAGGATAACTAGGGACTGAGACTGACACCACTATCAGAGACACTAGCAGAAAAGAGAGAAGAAGGAAGGAGGTGCTGGAGGTGAGGGCGGGGTGGCCTCCTGATGGGGGAGAAAGAGACCACGAGGAGTACCAAGCGAAAGAGCAGATGACTGCGGGTAGATGACTGAGGAACCAGGAGTGCCACAGAGGGGGGAACTGATAGGGGGATGAGATGTAGGACAGGTATCGACTATGAATAGATTTGAACCTCTGCTATAGGACAGAGGGGGGAGCAGGAACATACTGAAGGGGGGAGGAAAAGTGGGGCATGAGTGGGATGGCAACAGGTAGGGGAAGAGATAGCAATGACAAAAGGGTAGAAGGGGGCTAGTGAGGAAGAAGGATTTGGTGACTGAAGGAGAGAAAGTTACAGCAAGGGGGAAGGATGGGAGGGGCATCACTATCGGGGCTGAGGGGAATGGGGGCTCTAAATCGACAACAGCGGGGATAGAAGAGGAGTTGGAAATCAGCAGGGGGGGTCGACATGGGAAGCCCAGTAGGAAGCAGTCAGGCTGGGAAGGGGTTCAAGGGGGATGGGAGGAATAAGGCAGAGAAAAGGGGTGAGGCAGAAGTAGGGGGTACAGATACAGAAGTCACCGAGGGAGCAATTGGTGGGGATAAGGGACAGGGAAGAATGAATACTGGGGTGGTGGAAGGGGCATTATTAGGGGTGGGGGAGTACTCGTCCTGGGGTATTCTATGCTGAAATGTGTAAGATGGGGTGGAAAGGCATAGCCATATTTGGGTTGAAGCTGTACCCAGGCTGACTGCAGGAGGGGCAGGGCAGGCACTGCTCAAGCGTGCAACAAGGGGGAGGAAGAAACCTCATTTACTGTTACATGTGGGTACATAGCTCCCCACTAGAGGCCTGCACTTCATATAGATATCTCGGTGTCTGGTTAGATCAGTACCTTGACTTTTCTGTGCATATAGATGCTCTACACAAAAAACTGCATCCCATGCTGGGAGCTCTCTTCCGGAACAACCAGACTAGCAATAGTCCAAAAAATGATCCTCCCGATCATGGATTACGATGATGTTGTCTACTGTGCTGCCCCCCAAACTTCCTTAGCTAAGCTTGATCCTCTCTTCAACTCCTTCTGCCAGTTCTCCTTGGACTGCCCTCCTAATACTCATCACTGTGGACCTCTACCAGTCCTTGACCTCCTTCCTACATAACCGGGCGATTGCTACACTGTGCCAGAACCACTGCTAAGTCTCTGGTCGCAGACACCTCCTACCTGTCGTCCTCCCCTAACTGCCCTCCCACTGGCCTATGCTCACAGGGAACAGACTCTAGGCTCCTGCAATATCCACACAACCACCCGACTGGCCTAGGCTGCCTTCAGCTTCAGGTTGCCCAAATTATGGAACCCCTGGCGGCGAATAGACACGCCACAAGTACCCTACACCAGAATGCCCTTCTTAAAACGCACTCTCTACCAACTGCTCCTGTATCCCCCCCATTGAACCCCTCATAATTCCTAACTACCAGCTGTTAACATCAGTCTGGTTACTCCATTTTCGGTAGTTTGTGATGCTGTCAGCACCAAATGTTATTGGAATGTTAGTGAAAATGTACCTTCAATATTGCTTTATGATTGTCTCGTCCATTGTTGTGTACCAAACATATTTACATATGTTTTTTTTCTTCTGTATTACTGTACCTTTGTAATCCCCACCCCCCAGGGTGCATCTGGAATCGAGTGGTACTCTGCTCAGTATGCCTTCCTGGTAAATCTCTTAAATAAATAAATAAACGACTTGGCAGGGAACACTATGAAAGTAGTGAGAAGGAGGTTTGAGTACTTGGGCAGGCAGTATGAGGGGGTGGAGAAGTCGGTGGCATTCTTGGAGGTACTGCTGGTACCATGTGCAAGCATGGCAAGGAAGGGTAGGCATGAGGAGTTTGAGTGGCTGAGGGATTGGTGCCACATGAAACATTATGGGTTAGTGACTAACTGAGGTAGGGTCTGGGGGGAATAGTGACTTGTACTCAGGGACAGGGTACACTGGAGCAGGAAGAGGAGAGGAGTATTAAAGGCAGCATTGCTGCCAGTCTACTGGCTCTGAGGGTTGAGGTGCTGGATGCCACACCTCGTGCCATGCTGCCATCCCGGGTTTGGATGCAAGCCCAGCCTGCCAGGGGTTCTCTAGGGAGGGATAGGATTGAGCATCCGGAGGACTGCTCTCCTATCCCGGGGCGGGATCCAGGGACCCACAACTCTGTAGCTGCCCCTGGTGACAACCGGAGGCACTACTACAGCGGTGTAATAAAGGGTGTTGGAGTGTGGCAGACATTGGCACACTGTGCCTAAGCATCATTGCATGCCCACACTCCACAAAGGGGAGAAAAGTGGAAAATTGGCTACGGTCACGCAGCAAGAGCTTCCAACCCCCCCCACCAGCCCTGAATGGCGCCTCCTCAACCGAATCCTGCTCCTGTGGGCTGACCTGGTAAGCGCCTCACCACCCCGCCATGGGGGTAATCCGTGGAGGTGAGCAGGTTGGCCTGATGTCAGGTGCAGGGCAAGGGCAAGGGGGGGATTGGTCGGGATGACCAAGCCGACCAAAACCCAGTGAAAAAATATGTAAAAAAAAAAAAGGCAGGATTAGAGGGGTGTACCTCTACCAAGGTGGATTTAAATAAATGTGGAGGGGTGGCCCAAAGACTGAGGTTGGTAGAAAGGTCCAGGCAGGGGAGCCTGATGAGGTCACCGCTCTACATATAGGTAAAGGCGGAGGTGTAGTAACCCTGCAAGGAGGCAGGCAGAGTGGTCTAAGTGTAATACAGAAGGCACCACCACCACCCAGTAAGACTAAGGAGGAGAAAGGATGCAGACTACCTGGAAGAGGAACACAGGCCAAGGAGGAGAAGAATGAGGAGGAGGAGGGGTACTGGTGGAAGGTGGTCTGACTAAATGGATAGAGAACTGGTTGCAGGGGAGGCTGCAGAGAGTGGTGATGGTGGCGGGGTAGCTCTCGGCACCCAGAGCAGTGACAAGTGGGGTGGCGCAGAGCTCAATGCTTGGGCAAATACTATTTGGGCTCTTTATCTCTGATATAGCACACGGAGTGGGGAGCAGGATTAGTTTGTTCGCACATTATACCAAATCAAAAGCAAATAGTTATAGTAGCAGAGCCCCCCCCCCACTCACACACATACAGACTCCCCGAAAAGCTGCTTAAAAGCCTGCAATTCATTCAAATCAATTCCATTTTCTTACTTACTTGGGGTTCAATGCCAACAAGTGTAAAATCATGTACCTAGAGCATAGGAACCCTGATGCTGGGTATAGGATGGGGAGAGGTACTGATACTTACTAGACATGAAAGGGTCCTTGAGATTATTATAGCAGAGGACCTAAAGAATGCAGTACAGTATGACAAGGCTATGGGCAGGGCAAATTGGATTCTGGGGTGCATAAGGAGTGGCATCTTCACTAGGAGGAGGAGGGATGTTGTGCCGCCATTGTATCACTCCCTGCTATACCCCCAGCTGGAGTACTGTGTCCAGTTCTACAGTCCACACTTCAAAAAGGACATAAGGGGGAGGTTTTGCAGAGGAGGGCAACTAAAATGGTTCAGAATTTTCACAGGAAGGGCCCGGCCCACTGGCGCAGTGGTTGGATTTCCAATTGCAGTGCCAGTGACCCAGGTTTTGGAAATGAACCGGAGAGCTGGAGGGCTGGCTGGGGAAGAAGGATTGAACGCCTCTGGGCTGCTCTTCTTCTTCAGGGGAGGGTCTGGGAGAATGTTCAGTGCTTGAGGACCCCTAGCGGAGGCTGGAAGGAATTGCTAGCATCAGCGTAAAACAAAAGGGGGGGGGGAGACAGATGCAGGTCATCATTGCAGGTCTCCACCCCTCAGGGAAAAAAACTAAGAAAAATTACAGCTTGCACCCACCTCTGTGAAGCCTGCCCCTGCCCTAATCAGTTTTTGGGGTCGGCTCCACGATTCTAGTCTCATGATTCGCGGCACTGATGCCCTAGGTGTCATGACCCCACCCCAAGGGGGAAAGCCAGGGGTATCTGGAGTCAGGCCAATTGAAAGTGGGGGTATAAGGGGTCTGTGACCAGGCAGATCCTTGGCGGAGCGTGAGCAGCAAAAATACAGAATTAAAAAAAAAAGATTTTTCACAGGAATCTCTACAAGAAAATGCTGAAGAATCTCAACATGTACACTCTGGAAGACAGGAGGGCGACAGGTAACATGATCAAGACCTACAAAGTACCTCACAGGGGTAAAGAGGGTGCAGCTGGGGAGTTTCCTTCAAATGAGGATGAGCACCCAAACCAAAGGAAATACAATGAAGTTGGGGGGAAGGGGGCACTGTGGTCCTTTTCTGCTGACAAATTCTATGTTTCTATGGCACCATGTGTTAATTCAGGTGCAGTGTCTATTTAAAGTTGGGCCTACCATACATCCACATGTAAGGTACAGTAAATTACTGAATTAGATGCAGCCCACTTACAGTACAATAAACAGAACCCCAGTGCTTTGAGAAGCCTGTACTCTTCATAAGGCTGCTTAAAGAGCTGGGGTTCTATTTGCAGTGTCCACACCAGTATGCTGATCTTAAAATCAATGCCGCATCTCAATGAATACTTGATTCTTGTTCACTCCATTTCTTCCTCACTTTGAAACCTGCTTGTCCTCAATTACTTTTGGGCTGGCAGTGCCTCACCTGTGTTGGAAGATGACCAATAAGCAGCACTGAAAGATGTCAGACTTCACAGACTGTGAAGGCAGCTGCTCACAGACAGACATAAGGCAATTCTACTGGTGGGTAGCAGGAAGTAAGCTGTTGATTAACTAGAATCTGCAGCTTATCCATCAGGTAGGGACATGAGCAGACTAGGTGGGCCAAGCGGTCCTTATCTACCATCAAATTACGTTTCTCGCCCACCATCTTGGCAAGAAGAAGGTTGAAGCTGTGGCCATTGATGAATGTTGGGGTGTGGGGATGGGGGGACCAAAGGGGACATACATAAAGAGATAAAATCATTATAACAATTGTGAGACCTTCACCAGCTTTCCAAAACGCTTACCAGTAAAAGAACACTCTATGAAGTTTTTCAAATGGCAACACAATCTGGTCAGCCCTCTGTGTGCCATCTGACACCAGATATCTACCAGCATAAAATTGCCTAAAGAAGGCAGTGTGGTCATGAGGTTACTGAAATACTGGAGATTACAGATTTATAAGAACAAAAGAATATCACACAGAAGCTGGCACATGTGCCTATAGCAGCTGTCTCCTGCTTCTCAGTAGTTATATTTATACCCTTGAGGTGCTTGAATGTTTCTATCATATCCCCTCTTTCCCTTCTCTCTTCCAGTGAGTACATATTGAGGTCCCTTAATTTCTCCTCATAAGTCTTGTGTTACAAGCTCTGTACCATCTCATTCACCCTTCTCTGGACCATCTCCAGCCTCTTAATATTCTTATGAAGGTGTGACCTCCAGAACTGCACACAGTACTCCATGTGAGGTCTGACCATGGTTTTATATAATGGCATCACTACCTCCCTCCTTATGCTGGTGATACCCCTGCCTATGCACCCCAGCATGTCACTGGCCTTCCCAGCTGCCTTACCACTTTCAAATTTTCAGGTAATCTGAAATAATAACCCCAGGTCCCTTTCCTTCTTTGTGACTGTCAGCAACTCCCTCTCCCCCATCCTGTACCTTACCCCAGGGCTTCTGTGTCTCAGGTGCATAATTTTGCACTTTTTTGAATTAAGCTTCAGTTGTCAGTCCTCAGACCATTTCTCAGGTTTCCCCAGGTCCCTCCAATATTCTCCATGCCCTCTGGGGTATCCACTGTGTTACATATCTTGGTGTCATCTGCAAACAGGCAGACCTTTCCCTTCAGCCCTTCTGCAATGTTACTAATGAAGACATTGAACAGGACTGGCCCCAGGACCACTCCCTGCGGCACCCCACTGGTCACCCCCTCACCCCAGTCTGTGCCGCATTTACCACCACTCTCTGCCTCCTGTCTGTTACCCAGTTTGTAACCCAGTTTACCACCCTTTCCCCCATGCACCACCTACTCAGCTCGTTTATCAGCCTCCTATGTGGGACATGTCACAGGCTTTGCTTACATCAAGGTAAGCGTCCACTGCCCCACCCTGATTTACTTCCTTTGTCACCCAGTCAAAGAGATCAACCACATTTGTCTGACATGACCTCCCCACTGTGAATCCATGTTGCCTATGGTCCTGGGCTCCGATGGCTTTTAGATGCCCCACTATCCTTTGTTTAACCAATGTCTCCATGATCTTCCCCACTACTGAAGTGAGGCTGACTGGCCTATAGTTCCCCGCCTCCTCCCTACTGCTGGATTTGTATACAGGGACCACATGTGCCCTCCTACAATTCTCTGGTACCAGCCCTGTGTTGAATGACTCAGTGAACATGGCTGCCAGAGGTACTGCTATTTCCCTTCACAGTTCTTTTAATATCCTTGGGTGTATGCCATCTGGTCCCATCACTTTGTCTACCTTCAATTTACTCACCTTCTGCAGGATTCTTCTGCCTGTGAATGGACTATTGTCCACCTCTTCATGCCTTTGCAACTACTGTAATGCTCTGGCCTTTGCCCCTTCCCCTCTTCTGTGAATACTCAACAGAAACACACAGTGGATGTCTTGGGGGGGGGGCACATGACAGTTCTTAGGCATGCTGCTTTCACTTCCAAATGCATAACCAGCACATATAAGCAATCAACATTCAGCATTGACAAATGCTTGTATTTTATATATTTCTTCTCCCCATTATTTATTACTAAGGAAATTTGCATGAACATGTGATCTTTATCTCTTAGAGTTCCTTAGAGTCCATCTGCCTCTAGAGCTTACTCCCTACTTCGTCATAATTCTTTGTTGTGACATCACAGTCTGTTGCATGGGAGTAACTGTGGGGTCACAAGCAGTGCTCTATGACTTCAGGTAGGGAGAAAGCAGCAGGAATAGATGAACTTTTCAGAAGCAAAGATCCTGTTTTCATACATATGACCTAAGTAATAAATAATGGGGAGTGGGAATACAGCACTAATGGGAAATACAAGCTGGATTATGTCTAAATATTAGGTTTCGATAAAGTCCTCCTGAACGTGTCACCAGCTATTTAAAGGAGGATCTGGATCTTCTCTTAGTATATCAGCTCAATGCTTTATCAAGCGTTTGCTCTGCTTGTATCTCTCAGCCTGATTTCTAACTAGCTGATGCCCATCCCCATTCAAGATAAAATTTGTACTTGAGTAGCCCCCCCCCCGCCACACCCACACCCACACTCCTGTGCAACTCAATTGAGTAGAATTACTTTGTGAAGCTGGGGGCTGGTTGTATGGAGAAGGCATGAAACAAAGACATACTGTAGCTGGAAAACCAGTTTTCTATAGCTGTGGAGGGCCATGTGTGTGTGTGTGTGTGTGTGTGTGTGTGTGTAGATAGCTGAAAGGTGTAAACACATTTATTAAACAAGAAAGCAGTAACTTCCTCATGCTTTGTCAGTAAGGAAAAAACTGTGTCAATAAAATTTGACAAATTGCTGGAATTGTGTACACCAAATACTGTTTACCAGTATAAACGAGTGTCACAAGCATCACAAAGTATTTTTCTGTTCAAGTGGCTTACATATAAATACCCCCTCCTCATCTCTTTCAGTCCCTCTTGATGTAGTGTAGACCAATGCTTTACTGAAACATAAGCTGCATACAGCACAGTATCTGCTAACTTGAGATGCTGGTAGTTGGGGATTTGTGTCATTTTTAAACAGGAGCACAGGCTGGTATGTATCAAAAAATGCAGCCAGTGTGTGACACTCCATCCCAAACAAAGCATGGTTCTAGTTTGATACTAACACAAGTGCATCTCAAACCCTGCAGCTGAAAACACTATCCCCCGATACAGTGTAATATAAGACTGGATCCTCCAAATCATGACTTGTTGTAATTTATTATGCAGAAGTCGAGGAATGAGCTTGTACATGTACAGTAAGTGGATTCAAATAGAAAAGTAATATAGTAGCCCCTGACTTGGGAGCAGTAATGTCATTTTCAAGCATATTCATGCATCTGAACTTTAAAACTACAATCTGATTTTTCATTGGAAGAAAGAATGCAAGTAAGAAAGTAGGAAAAACATAAATTATTTGCAGGCCCTTTGGGGAAATATTGGGAGGGGGGCACTGCTGTGGATACAGTATTTTTTATTGTATCCCTTTCTCAACAAGGGTGGCTACAAGAGTTTATTTATTTGCTTATTGACCAGGTAAGTACACTAGACATCAATGTGCCTATGTTCAGGTACGACCAGGGTGGTTACAAGACAATACAATAAAGATAAGAAGAACAATAATACAAGATCATGAAGCAAGAACAATATGAACACAGAGTTGGCGAATAACATTCAAACACAGAAAAGAAACACAAATGATGACAGGAACAGCAGGCAGGAGTAGAAAAATGAATACATGATTAAACAAAATTAAACACACATCAGCTGGTCCAGTATAGGTAGTGCAAATATCAGACTGATGTAAAGTAGCATCTGTAAACACCAGGTAATCATGTACTGGCACACATGGAGTTGGCCTTAAGGTAAGCCCACAGGGACTTTCTGAACTGTAAGTGAGAGGAAGAGCTATGAACCAAGAGCGGTACAGAGTTTTATAGTTTAGGTGCAGTAACGCTAAAGGCCTGGTCTCCCATGTTGGTGGATGTCTTGGGGACATCACGGGAGTTTTCACTGGATGTGGGTATCAAACTGGTTGAAAGATAGGAGGCAGAGGGTGGTGGTAAATGGCAATCACTTGGGGGATGAGAGCATGACCTGCAGAGTACCACAGACATCAGTACTGGGCCCTGTCCCCTTCAATGTCTTTATAAGTGACATGGTTGAGGAATTGGAAGGGAAGATGTTTCTCCTTGCAGATGACACAGAAATCTTAAACAGGTTGAACACCCAGGAGGGAGTGGAGAGAATGCAAAGGGAGCTGAAAAAAACTAGAGCAGTGGTCCAGGGAGTGGCAGCTGGGTTTCAGTGTCAAAATGAGGGTCCAGTGTAACTCCAAGGTATTTAAAACAAGGTGCCTCTTTCAGAGGGGTCCCATCGTACTGATGGACCGCAAGATGGAAAAGGAGACAAGGCAAGCTCTTAATTAGGCAGGGGACTCAAAAAGCATGGCTTGGGTTTTCTTTGTATTCATTACAAGTTTATTTTTGAAATGCCAAGCTTCCAGTTTATGAAAGTCATTGATGAGTTGGGAGTTAATAAGGCTTGTGTTCTTACAGCTGCGGATGAGCACCAAGTCATCAACATACAATGTGGTACCACATAAAATAATAACAGTGAGGGGGCTGTTAAGATACAAAGAGAAGAGAAGAGAAGAGAAGAGAAGAGAAGAGAAGAGGCCCAAGGAGCGAGTCCTGAGGAACCCCAAGCTTAACAGGGGCTGGTTCTGAGATGGGCCCATCAAACTTGACTGCTTGTTAATGATTTGACAAGTAGTGCCTGAACCAGGAGATAGCATCATGGACAAGCCCAGGGCCTGCAGTTTGGCACACAGTCAATGAAGATGCCCCTAGTAATCATTCCTTGGTCCATGGCAATTTTGATCTTGTTGACCACATTAGTGAATGCCGTGGTTGTGCTATGGGCCATTCAGAACTGTGCTGCTGAAGTGCTAGAATATTATAGAAATAAAGGTGGACAGTAAATTGGTTGGCAACAACACACTCATGTAACCTCCTAAGGGCAGGAAGTATTGCAATAGGGCAATAGTTCTCAAGACATTTAGTGTCCTCGGCTTCTGAAACAGGGACAACCCTGGAAAGTGTAACACAAGCAACATATTAAAGATGTGCTTAATCAGAAGGTCGATAATGGGGGCACCAAGTTTCAGAAGTTTAGGCTCAAGACCGTTACACCCAGAACTTGTATATGGGAAAGGCTAGTTAGTAGCTTCTGTATGTCATGGGTCAATATAACCTTCAGATAAAAAGGGGAACAGTTTTGGAAGTGATAGGGAAGTTATAGTAGGTGGGCGATTCCACCTCACTGGAGGATGGGAGCAGGGAGATGTAAACTGTAAGGTTAGTAAATTGCCAGTTGAAAATATCAGCAATGGTATTTTCATTACTACAGTTTATACCACCTATAAGTATGTCAGCAGGGTGCTGCTTGGATGTACCTCCCACTAGGCTCTTAATATTTCTCCAAAATGACATGGGGTTCTTAGCTGGGGATAATAGGTCTTTACAACAAAAAGCAGATTCCTCACTTGCAGACATTCTGTAGTCTTCTACACATGAGTGTACCTGATGGTTTGAGATGCCTTGCAGCAGTACCACTATTTGTCTTTCTATTTAATGAGCTTAACAAGACGACTATGTAGCCATTTTGTAGCTGTTTCCTAATCTTTTTTTTTATGAAGGGAGCATGAGACTCTTGAAGGGAGACAAAGGCCTCGGTGAAGGCAGCAAGGGGAACAGTGATGGAGCAGGAGAAGTAAAGATAAGACCACTCAGTGTTAGCGAGGTCCGAGAGAAAGTGCCCAGGGTCAAACTTCGAGCTGTCTCAGATTTATTGTTTTTTGGTGGTACTTTAGGTAGTTTAAATTTCTACACATAGTATATGGGGGAGGGATATGAGATAGCATGAGGGAGTACATCATCTCGTGAAATTCTATCTAGCCCATTTGTTAATGTTCAGTCTATAAGGGTGTTGGGTCCATCCCTCAAGGACAGCCTGGTTGGATCAGAGATGAACAACAAAAAACACAAGAACTTGGTTTGCACTCCCACAGTTTTGGTTAACAAAGAGTCTGAATCCAAAATCATGTGAAATTAGCTTCTTAAATAAGCAGACCAGATAGATACACTGGTCCACAGGCTACACAGGTGCCCCAGCCTTTGCTCATTAGAGAGCATTGTTGGATCAGAGATGAGCTGACTGAGGCCCAGTTTAAACAATATCTTTTCAAAAAGGCTAATGTTATACCCAGCCAATTTAGATTAAAGTCCTCCATGATAAGAACCTCATTTGATCCCACTAAGCACTAAACGTGATCAAGGAGTTGCAACAGACCATTAAAGAGCAGGTTTACAGTACAGCCCACCCCAAACCTGCAATGACCCTTACCTGGCCCTGAGTGAGTGAAACATATTTTTTAATTAATTGCCACCTGTATTTGATAATAAAATAGATTGCATTTGGTTCTGTGGCACTGACAGCCAAAATGCTGCCACTTTCCACATTGCCAGTCACATCCCCATGCTGACACATTTTGTGATGACAGAAAATGAAGAGTGTGGGGGGGCCCTCCAAAGAGTTGAATGTGGATAGTTTTTAAATGCATTTTATTATGATTTAGAGCTCCAATATAACAAATCAAGGACATCGCTTAATTAACAAGCACCCTTTGGTTTTGATATTCTGAGCCATTTTTAACAGCATGCTTTATTGTGTATTTGCATGGAATTCTATTTCCGTATTTACTGTATGAGGCTTTGATGTGCTGAACCTGTTGGTTTCCAGCATTTTTCATGCATGACACCCCATTTCCATAACTGTTTCATCTGAAAACGTTTTTCTGGTATTACATAGACAGTGTCGGCAGATAAGGGCCTATGGCCCACCCAGACTGCCCATTTAAGTTTGTAAGTTCAGTTTATGTTTTCCAGGAAGTCTGTTGCCCCTTACCCCTGACCTCCAGAATTCCTTTATGTCTATCCCATGCATTCTTAAATCCCGTGATTGTTTCAGCCCCCACCACTTCCTCTGGCAGAGTGTTCCACTTGTCCACCACCCGCTCTGTGAAGAAATTCTTCCTCACGCTTCTCTGAATCGTTCTCCTCCAACTTCATCCCATGCCTCTAGTCCTGGAACATCTTTTTTCGCTTAAAATAGTGCATTCCTGCACCCTGTTCCTCCTGTAAGATACTTGTATGTCTCTATCATATCCTCTCTCCCTCCTTTCCTCCAGGGAGTACATGTTCAGTGCCTTCAACCTGTCCTCATAGGACTTGTGATGCAATCCATGCACCATCTTTGTTGCCCTCCTCTGAACCTTCTACCCTGTCTATGTCCTTACGTAGGTAAGGTCTCCAGAACTGCACAGTGTACTCCAGGTGCGGCCTCACTAGTGTCTTGTATAGTGGAATTATGACCTCCTTTTCGTGCTGGTGATGCCCTGCCTATGCATCCCAGCATCCTATTTGCTTTACCTGCTGCCTTGTCACACTGTTTCCTGCCTTGAGGTCATCAGAGATGATAACTCCAAGATCCCTTTCCTGCTTGGTGCATGCTATATCCTCACCCCAACTGATATATTGTGCCAGGGTTTTTGTGCCCCATATGCATTATCTTGCACTTCCTTGCATTGAATTTCAACTGCCACACCCTGACCATTCTTCAAGTTTCTGCAGGTCCTTCTCATTCTGTCTACACCCTCTGGTGTGTCTACTCTGTTACAGAGCTTTTGTGTCATCAGCGAACAGTGAAATTCTGCCTTCTAGGTCCTGTGCAATGTCACTGATGAAGATATTGAATAGTACCGGTCCCAGCACTTGATCCCTGTGGTATCCCACTGGTCAATCTTCTCTGTGGAGTGACAGCCATTTACCACCAACCTCTGTGTCCTGCTGCCCAGCCAGTTACCTACCCACCACACTACTGTCCTGCCCACATCCATATTCCCCAGTTTGTGCAATAGTCTTCTATGTGGCACAGTGTCAAAGGCCTGCTGAAGTCCAGATAGGCCATGTCCACTGCCTCCCCTGATCCACCTCCCTAGTCACCCAGTCAAAAATTCAATAAGGTTGGTCTGACATGACCTTCCCTGGTGAAACCATGCTGCCTTGGATCCTGTAGTCCATTGACAACCAGATGTTCCACCAATCTCTCCTTCAGTAGTGCTTCCATGATCTTCCCACTACCGAGGTGAGGCTGACTGGTCTTTAGTCTCCCGCTCCTCTTTGTTCCCACTTTGTATAAGGGGACTACATCTGCTATCCTCCAGTCTTTGGGTACCTCCTGTTTCTAGTGATCGGCTAAACAGGATAGCAAGAGGTTCAGCCACCACCTCTTAGTTCTTTAAGGACCCTGGGGTGCACCCATCTGGCCCCATTGTTTATCAACTCTTATTACTTCCAGTTCCTTCAGGACCCTTTCTCGTGTAGAGGACTTGTGTCCATTTCTGCAACATTCTCACCCTTTCACTCCATTCAGACCCATTACCTCCTCTTCCTCAGTAAAGACTGAGCAGAAATACCTGTTCAATATGTCAGCTTTACTGTTGTCATCCTCCACACAGCCTCCATCCTCCCCTTCAGTCTCACTATCCCTCCCTTTGCCTTTCTTTTTCACTTATGTACCTGTAAAGGTTTTGTCCCTCTACCCACTGATTTTGCAATGTGTTCTTCTGTCTGAGCTTTGGCTTCCCTTACTGACCTCCTGCCTCCTTTGCTTCTCCTGGTACTTCTCCCTATCCCCTTTCTGCCTGTGTCTTTTGTATTGCCTAAATGCAATCTTTTTGGCTTTCACTTTCTTTGCTACCTCTTTGGAAAACCATAATGGTCTCCTCTTCCTTTTCCTCTTGCTAATCTGCTTAATATATAATTCTGTTGCTCTTGTAATCCCCATTTTAAATACTTCCCACTGTTCCTCAACCCCTGATTCCTGTCCCATTCCCCTTAATGCCTCTTTCAAGTATCTCCCAATTTTCCCAAAGTTTGCCCCCCTTAAATCCAGGATACGTGTTTTTGTGTGGTTTGGTGCTGCTCTTTCTGTGATTTCAAACCACAGTGACTGGTGGTCACTGTTCCCCAGGTGCTCCCCCACTCTCACCCCCATCACACTGTCCCTATTTGTGAGCACATGGTCCAGTATTGCCTTCTGCCGAGTTGGTTCCATGACCAGTTGCTTGAGGAAGGCACCCTGAAGGGAGTCCAGGATAAATCTGCTCCTAGTTGATGCTGCTGCTGGAATGCTCCAGTCCACGCCTGGAATATTGAAGTCTCCAACCAGTACTACCTCACCCTTGTCTGCCATCCTCTGGATGGCTAGCATTAGCTCCCTATCTGTTTCTTCCTCCTGGGCTGGTGGTCTATAGACCACACCTGTGCGGATGGCTGGCCCCATTTTCCTTTCCAGCTTAACCCACAGTATCTCTCCCCCATTTTGTTCCTCCTGGATCTCTGTGGCCCTTATGTCATTTTTCACATACAGTGCCACTCCTTCTCCCTTTCTGCCTGCCCTGTCTCTTCTGAATATGTTGTAGCCAGGTATGGCCAACTCTCAGTCATGGTTATCATTACACCAGGTTTCAGTGATGGCCACAATGTCCAGGTCTGACTGCACCATGACAGCCTCCAGATCTTCCATCTTGTTGCTAAGGCTCCTGGCATTTGCACACATGACTTTCCATGATTTGACCTCCCTAGACTGTTTCGCTGTTCTACTCCAGACCCTTCCTTGGTTGTCCTTTATCCCTGGTTCACCTTGCTGTCTGCCTTTCTGCTGAATTTTGCCCCTATTCTGCCTATCCACCTCCTGGGCGCTAATCTCCATCTTTTGCGCTTGGCTAACCTCCACATCCTTTCCTTCCATTTCTCTGGGTACCTCTATTTGGTTGTCCCTGTTTGGCAGTGTGGCATATGAGTTCTTGAGTGGAATAGGATCTGGGATGTGCCTCTGCCTGACTGGTCTAACCCTCCTTGAGCCCACTGTCATCCAAGTACTCCTTGTTCTCTGCATCCTTTGAGGCAGCTGCATTAGCTTGAGTGGTCTCTGGATGGGGCGATGGTACTCCTGACCCAGTTTACTTCCGCTATGAGTCTGGCTACCTCATCCCACAGTCCAGAAAGATGCATGCAGATAGGGCAGCACCTCAGTGTCCAGAAGATCTGCCTGAATGTGGCCGCCCCACAGCCACTGCATTGTACCACTCCCCACATTATACTGCAGTTATACTGCTATTCCACTACTTGTCTGCTACTGAAGTTCTCCTAGTTCCCTTTTTATTAATTTACTGTCCTAAAAATCCTGCCACTGTTCCTCTATAATATTTGAAAATACATACACTTCTATCTCACCTCTTTATCCTTACCATCAAAAGGTAACTACAATCACAATAATCTACCTTCTACTAATACAGATTCTATCACAGAATCAGAGCACAATGCAAAAATATCTGCTACTTAGCAACAACAAACAGGTGACAACAAATCAAGTTGATGTAGCTTTTTTTAAAATAGAGAAAAAATGTAGTAGTTTAAACCAATAGAAATCAGCAGTTTCAAAGGGACCTTGAACTACAAGAAGAACACAGTACCACACCTCTGCCACAATAACTAAACAGTTCTAAAACATTGGAGAAAGAAGAGAAAAATCAGAGACTGAGCAAAAAGATACAATGTACTATAAAGTATTAGGCAATAGGTATACTCAGCTGTTTAACAAAGAAAATAAAGTACCTACCAAAACAGACAGGATACCCACAAATGACACTTAGGTTCTCAATATCAGACACCACCAAAGGCACATACAGAAAGGGTTTAAACTATAGTGTTAAAATTAACCACATCAGAGTAGAAAGATCACACTAAATAAATGTGTTGATCCTTCTGACTTCCAACAAATATCTACCACACACATTTAAATCTTCCTGGAGCTTACAGGGTTGTCTTTCACAATCACCTAAATTTACATAAAACAAAAGAATTTTTAAACTGAAAATTATATCAAAAAGCACTTAGCTTTGGGAGCTCTTCTCAAACACAGCCAGTCAGTTCAGAGTTCTAGAATCAGAACCAATTATCAGAATTATCTGTGATGTTTTGAACTGGCCACTTTTGGATTTATCTCTGAGCCACCTTATTTTACAAATCCCAGCTAACGCTCCATTACATTTGATTGCTGGGAAGTATACATTTAAAGACAAGTTTTTCCTCAGTACACTGCAGCCAGATAAAACTTAATACTATCTACGATCTTGTATGGCTACCATTAATGAGTTAAGTAGTTTCTGGCTTGTTATAATTAAAAAAATGCTTTGTTTCTGACAAAACGTTTTCTGAGTTATCACTCAGCCAGTAATACTCTCCTCTTTATTGTTGATTGGACACGCTAGCACCATTTAGGTTCTAGTTGCTGGGGAGGTACCTTTTTTGCATCAATTTGAAAATAACAGAAAAAGTGTGACACTTCATAATTGGCTTGATATCTTTTAGCTGTCCATACGTTCCACTTTATTTCTGCATGAACATGCTGCACAGCTTTCAGTTGCCAAGGTTTTTTTTCCCATGCATCTACATGTTGGATTTTCTTCCCTTTCTATATTCTGTTCTATTTATGTATTCATTTGGTAATAGCAGAATTGACTGACACTCCATAATTAACTTGATTTCTAATAACTGACATTATGTCTGGGAGTTAATTCATGAAGAAAATAAGGAGCGTTTTTACTTGCTTTTCAATCAGTAACAATGCATAAACTGTGCAGTTGTTGTGATTGGAGGGGCTTAGAGACAGAGATCTCTCTCTCTCCTTTTTTTCCCCATCCGTAACTGTGGAAGTGAACTGAAATAATCAGAGGGTAGGGGGTTGCAGCACTCAGTGAAAAAAACTATTTTATTTTAAAAGTAAAAGCAGTGCTCCAAACCCAGAAGTGAACTGGAAGTGTGTAAGGAGCCAGAAAATAGTGCACAGGGGAGGGAGGGTGAACAGCACTGTGGTGAATGGCCAACAAGGAACTCATGTGCAGGTGCTTTGATTCCACTCTGGAAGGCCACAGTGTAGGTATCTGGTCACATGCTTCCCCATCCCCTTCTTCTGTTATGTGATAGCAATATGTTAGAATGGTGACATCACCATGCAGCTGTAAAAATGTAACATCCCGGTGTGGTGTGGTACTTTTTACCATCTGAAACATGTGCTAGCCACATCATAATACAGCCACAGTAGAAACTGAGTATTAAAGTCATGTTACCCTCAGTGGAAGAGATTTGTAAATATTGCACCTGGCATCCATCTTTAGTGACATGAGTTATTAATTACCAAAATAGTTATAAATGCTGTTTTATAACTGAGAAAATTAAAACAATACTGGTCATAACTCTAAGGATGTCAGAAATGCACATCTGCTAAAAAAGAAAGATAACTTTTTTTGCCAAATAACAAATACTGCTGCTTTAAATGTTCTGGTGCCAATTCAATTTACTAGTAAAATCTGAACAACTTAAATGTTAAACTTTTAATGATCTTAAAAAATAAATCTGTTAATAAAAAGACAAAGTTCACTGTGGCATAGTTACCATTTACTGTTCTAACTGAAAACCCCAAAGGATTACCAACTAATACAAATAGAAATGAAAATTAAATGTCAAAACATGTTAAAGTGCATGCCATGATTTTGCCCTCAACTATTTTAAAATTGACACTTTGTGGGCCAAGTTATCATCAGCTATGTCTTGTTTGGTACGACCAATTGAAGTGTTCTTTCATCACTTTCATTTTTCTGGAACTGGAGGGAACTGTCATTAGCCATTTCCCTAACTCCTGCATAGAAATGGTCACTGTCCATGGATTAGCAGTAGAGATGCAGCAAAATAAAATTCCACTGGTGAAGTGAATGTGACGTGGCCACTGCGTCGTCACTCTGTTTATATGGGTGCCCAAAGCAAAAGACTCATACTCACCCTGTAATTATTACTTGCGCTACCATTCCACCCACTTTGAAATAAGGTGGAGGACAGCAATATTGACTGCCCCTCACACACACACAGTCATCAGAATTAATGCGCATCCCCAAAATGCTACTGTCTTGTGTCCAGAAGACTCCCCAGTGCTGAAGAAGTGAAATGATAGCATAACAAGAAATGCAAAGTCTCCCAGAATTAATGGTGCACTCAGTCATGCATGCAGTGGTCACACACAGTCACCAGAATTAATGTGCATCCCCAAAATGTTACTGTCTTGTGTCCAGAAAATTTCCCAATGCTGATGAAGTGAAGTGAGAGTGTAACAAGAAATGCAAAGTCTCCCAGAATTAATGGCACACTTAGTCATGTGTGCAGCGGTCACACACAGTCACCAGAATTATTGTACATCCCCAAAATGCTACTGTCTTGTGTCCAGAAAATAATTCCCCACTGTTGATGTAGTGAAATGATAACAAAACAAGAAATACAAAGTCTCCTGGAATTAATGGTGCACTCAGTCATGTGTGCAGTGGTCACATACAGTCACCAGAATTAATGTGCATCCCCAAAATGCTACTGTCTTGTGTTCAGAAAATTCCCCAGTGCTGATGAAGTAAGATGATAGCACAACAAGAAATGTAAAGTCTCCCAAAATTAATGGTGCACTCAGTCATGCGTGCAGTGGTCACACACAGGCACCACAATTAATGTGCATCCCCAAAATGCTACTGTCTTGTGTTCAGAAAATTCTCCAGTGCTGATGAAGTGAAATGATAGCACAACAAGAAATGCAAAGTCTCCCAGAATTAATGGTGCATTCAGTCATGCATGCAGTGGTCACACACAGTCACCAGAATTAATGTGCATCCCCAAAATGCTACTGTCTTGTGTCCAGAAAATTCCCCAGTGCTGATGAAGTGAAATGATAGCACAACAAGAAATGCAAAGTCTCCCAGAATTAATGGTGCACTCAGTCATGCATGCAGTGGTCACACATAGTCACCAGAATTAATATGCATCCCCAAAATGCTACTGTTTTGTGTCCAGAAAATTCCCCAGTGCTGACAAAGTGAAATGAGAGCACAACAAGAAATGAAAAGTCTCCCAGAATTAATGGTGTACTGCAAAGTGCAAATGCACAAACAGATTAAGATTGCGCTGTGCACTCAAGAGATGCAGATGCAAAGGCACAACAACACCTAACCAGAGCACGCAAGTCACAAATAAAAATCTGGAAAAGAATACCTTTTGCCAGTTGGAGGGTAGTGCACGGCAGTAACAGTCCACTACCAGTAAAGATATCACAAAGCAGTATAAAATATTCATGTAGGTGCGGTGGATAGCAGGTTCACACTGCTGCAATTACTCTGTGGCACAATAAAAGGTGTCTGATTTAATGGCACACATCTCACACACACACACACACACACACACACACACACACACACACACACACACTACCAGTAATGCGTAGCAAATTGAAAATCTTTAGCAATATAATCAAATGTTTTAAACAAACTGAAATTATACACTGCTGCACCACAACAACCAGCAAAAAATGTCAAGAATTACAGAAAATATTACTGTGTACATTAACACAGTTATACAAGAAAAATATAACCAAAACAGAAAGACTGCCTTTTTCTCCCAGTTAATCTACCTACACCACAGACACCCATCCCTCGAAGCACACTTCACAGTACACAGACTGACTGTACTAAATTAACATTCAAAATCCACACACAAACAATAAACACTCGATAATATGAGCACAGGAGGATTTCCTACAATCAATGTACTAAATTTTTAGCAAAAAAATGGCTCAAAAAGGCTTTTTAACAACTTTTAGAGGATTTGAACCGCAGAACTCTGAGAGGAAACCAACTCCATCTTCCACTACACTCACCCACACACTGCACAGAACTGAGACTGTGCAGAACAATCTAGAGCCCATGTGACCTGCAATCCCATGAAGCACTGCACAATTCGCCTTGGAGCTCAATTACAAGGTGAAGTCTTGTGAAATACATTGATTTCAATGTACCTCATCTTAAAATTGGTGGAGAAGTGGTTTGGGGAAGGCAGAATAACGTGAAGTCATTGGTTTCAATGGACTTTGTGTTCCTCATTAAAATGCGAAGTACTCTGCTTCGCTTTGCGGGTACTTTGCGGATTCCGTGTTACTCCGCGAATCACTCTGCGGAGTGAATTTCAGCCACTCTGCCCACGACTAATTAGCAGTACCTGTTGGTGCAGGCTTTGATGGGCAGTTCAAGCTTCTCCCACGCCAAATGTTACTTTTTACTGTATGTTCCAATTAATGCATCACACATTTATATAACTAACCGTTTCACCTACTGTATTGCGACTCTTGTCCTATTTTAGATATCACATGCTTGCATGGCTGACCTTTGGTCATCTTAATTCAACTGTTTTTGTTCATTGTAAGTCTTTCTTTATCAGATATGAGCTACTACTACAATTAAACCTTCATATTGCTGTGGCCACTGTTGCCTGCTAGGTGCTGTTTATTTGATCTTTTCTGTGCTGTTGCTGGTGGCATTTGTGCTGCACTTAGAGCCTTAGAAAGCTGCTAAATTAAACCAAATACTACTACTAATACAATTACGGTATGCCTATGGGCTATCTTTAATCCTTTCAAGCAGCAGTTCATGTAAAACCAAATTTGCAGTATACAGTACTTACCTTAAATGTGCCCCCCTGCCTTTGTGAATAGTCTGATTCTTTTTAAGTAAATATACTAAACTGTATTCAAGTTTCCTCCAAATACTGTAGAAAGTTTCATATTTATGACCTCACATCAGTGTTTTACAGTAGATAATCCCCACTGTAGTTACAGCAGGACCAATCGCTATTGAGGTCCATAAACCATGTAGTGTGAGTAGCCCAACTTTTGTTCACTTGTGTTAAATCAAATAATAACTACTGTAGTGTCACTGAAAATGGACTAGTTACAAAACAAATATTTGTGCAGCAAGGAGTATACTGACAGTAAGAGTTACAATGCAGAATCTGGGTACCTCCTGAAGCTGCTTTTCTACAGAACCTGCTGGTGGTCTGTCTGTAGGCCAAATGGAAGACTTATCTGCACGTTTCATTTTGTATGTGCTAAGAACTAATTTATAAAAGTTAAAAACTGGTTGTTCCTATTCAGAGTATTGTGCAGCAAATCCTATTCAGCTGCAAAGAGACAGCTGAAGCGGAAGACCTGATAAGCTTAATGCAACTGAAACCATCTTGTCTTACTGACAGGCTGCCAAACATTATTCAAAGTCATGGAGTGGAAGATTTTCATGAGGTGTTGACATACAAAGGCCTAAATGGAGGATCATTGCTGAAAAAATGACAAAGTCTGCAGCCAAGCATGGCAGCATTTTTACCGACCAAATAAGAGTATTAGAATACTTTGAATATTCCCATCACTAGTCATGTCTTTTTAATTAACATGCTTTGCAGGTTTGCATAGCTCATACAGACTGCACTGTAGCACCAAAAAAGCAGTTGAAAAAGGAAAAGAAGACGTTTTTCCAGCTGTATTGTTTACAAGGAATATTGATCATAGAAAGAAAAATAATCGTTCTTAGAAAACAGCATGCCAAAGCTAAATAAGAGAAAAGCCCCAAACAATGTCAATCATGAACAAAATAGCAGTGGTCAAGATTTATCTTTTCATACATGACATCCTGATTCCAGACTTTCAGTATGAATTATTAGCAGATATGTGTACCAGGAGAAGGGGGCGATGGTGCAATAATGGTGCTTTACAACAGCCACCCATTTAGGGGCATTCAGACCCATAGATTCAAACTGATGAAGAAGCTGGGACTAAACACTAAGAAGTGTGTCTTTAAAGTATCCGTTTTTAAGAGTCTTCCATTTTTATTCTCCCATTCGTATATTCATTTTCTGGTTACTCACAAATGATGTATAAATATCAGCAGATTATCAGAAAATAGGGCACATCTTAAAGACTGACTAGAGATAGAATGCAGATTTGTGCATTTTCTGTCACCAGTGAAAATGGCAGCTTGCTGCTTTTATTCTGGCACAGATACAGGCAGAGAAAAAAACATTGTGTAGCATTATTTTACCAAGGAAATGTGATGTCATTAAAGGTTAGCAAATTGTCACAGAAATGGTGAGTATTCTTTGAAAACATAATAAACATTTACTCGTTTGGTGTAGTGTTGGGTGAATTTCTCCATCCTGAGCTCATTTTGGTTCAAATCAAAACCAAAACTAAAAAAAAGATATAAAAAGGTTCTTGCATCTGCATTACCATGTTTAATCTTTTAAGAAATTTAAGGGGAAAAGTTTTTTTTCTATAGGAGTCTGTGTGCTGCTGAGGTCAGGTACATCTGTCTGGCCCATCAGCCTCCTTTCAATCCACAACCCAGTCAGCCCAGCTCATCTGCACCAAAGACGGTCGCCCGTGATTTGAGCAAATCAATTTGGGCAAGTCAAAAGGTGCGACTGAAAATGAGCAAGAATAATATTGTCGACTTCGTCTTCACAGCATCAGTAAATGTCAGCCAGTATGGTTATTACTCTGAGTCACCAGTGGGGGAGCAGTAGTGTTTGTGCTGAAGATTAGAAGAGGCATTTTGGTGGGGTACTGAGGTGTGTTGGCAGTGTGGCATAGGGGTTTTGGTCAGCACCTGTGTGTCCGGCAGCAAGAAGAAGATGCTGGTTCAATTCTTGGAGTGACTTTTTTTTTTTTTTTTTGGCAATACAGAGTTTTTTTTCCCCAGTGTTACAGCCACCCTCTCCACCCCTCCAACCTTGTTATATGTTAAATGCACCCTTCCCACAGTTGTCATCCACCCCACCCCATGTTTCTTCCCATCCCCAAGTTCGGCACCCCCCATGTTGATTATATATTTTTGGGGGGTGGGGGTGGACCCTCCCCCACACAATCACCTGCCAGAGACGAGTTGCAGTATTGCCGTCTGGTGCCTGGTTCGCTGTTTTGTGTGGGCACTGAGAAGTCACTGCACTGTTTTTGCATTTGCAATTATGTGGTGGGTAGGTAACTGGCTGGGCGGCAGGACACAGAGGGTGGTGGTAAATGGCTGTCACTCCACAGAGGGAAGAGTGACCAGTGGGATACCACAGGGATCAGTGCTGGGACCGGTTCTATTCAACATCTTCATCAGTGACATTGCGAAGGACCTAGAAGGCAGAATTTCACTGTTCGCTGATGACACAAAGCTCTGTAACAGAGTAGACACACCAGAGGGTGTAGACAGAATGAGAAGGGACCTGCAGAAACTTGAAGAATGGTCAGGGGTTTGGCAGTTGAAATTCAATGCAAAGAAGTGCAAGATAATGCATATGGGGCAACAAAACCCTGGCACAATATATCAGTTGGGGGGTGAGGATATATCATGCACCAAGCAGGAATGGGATCTTGGAGTTATCATCTCTGATGACCTCAAGGTAGGGAAACAGTGTGACAAGGCAGCAGGTAAAGAAAATAGAATGCTGGGATGCATAGGCAGGGGCATCACCAGCAGGAAAAGGGAGGTCATAATTCCACTATACAAGACACTAGTGAGGCCCCACCTGGAGTACAGTGTACAGTTCTGCAGACCTTATCTATGTAAGGACATAGACAGGGTAGAGAAAGTTCAGAGGAGGGCAACAAAGATGGTGCATGGATTGCATCACAAGTCCTATGAGGACAGGTTGAAGGAACTGAACATGTACTCCCTGGAGGAGAGGAGGGAGAGAGGGATATGATAGAGACATACAAGTATCTTACAGGGAGGAACAGGGTGTAGGAATACACTATTTTTAAGCGAAAAAGATGTTCCAGGACTAGAGGGCATGGGATGAAATTGGAGGGAGAACGATTCAGAGGAAACGTGAGGAAGAATTTCTTCACAGAACGGGTGGTGGACAAGTGGAACACCCTGCCAGAGGAAGTGGTGGGGGCTGAGACAATCATTGGATTTAAGAATGCATGGGATAGACATAAAGGAATTCTGGAGGTCAGAGGTAAGGTGCAACAGACTTCTAGGAAAACATAAACTGAACTTACAAGCTCAAATGGGCAGACTGGGTGGGCCATAGGCCCTTATCTGCTGACACTGTCTATGTATCTATGTAATTGTTTCCTCACTCATTTTGCTGTTGCCGCGTTTTTTTTTTCACTAGCTGGCAGCTTGTAGTTAGCACCTTGTTAGCATCCCAGAAATTAAAGTGAGAAAAATAAAATGAAATAAAATTCTCCACATTCCCCCAAGTTACTGAAGTTCCTTCCTCCTCCACCTCCTCATCCTCCTGAGTTCTGAAGCAGCCTGTGTGTCTGTCGTTCTGAGCTGTGCTGTTGCAGTGTGACCTGGACAGTGGGCTGTAAGTATATGTCAGCCAGTAGTGAGCTGGTGCCTGGCCTCTGGTAGTCCTTGGTGGCATCCGATTGACAAAAAAAAATTAGATTTAAAAAGCTAAAAAGTTAAATAAAATAAAGTTTTACTCTTCTTCATACATCACTCAAGTGCTGTAGTGCTGTAGCAAGCAATAGGCTATGGAGAACCAGAAAGGCCAAGGAGATGGTGGCATGGGATCATACTAGGATACTAGGAGTTATACTAGGATATGATAGCTGTGCAGAGGGTGGTTTGCCCATATAAGTACATTTTCCAGCATGCTGGAATATATAATTGAAGGTTTAGCAAATGGATGTACAAATTATTTTTGAAGGTCTCAGTGTTACCAGAGTTTACTATGTGACTGGGAAGTGAATTCCATAATAAAATAATTCTCTGTGTGAAGAATAATCTTCTATTGCCATTTTTAGGGTAAGTTAATGTTAATTGGTAATTATGGCTTCTAAGGTTGCACTCTCTAGTAATAAATGTCATTCCCAGTTCAGACATTAGTTCCTTATCTCTAGATAGTTTATACATTAATAGTAAGTCACCCCTTGTTCTACGCAGCTCCAGTGGGTACATGTTTAACTCCTCCAATCAATTTTCATAGGTCTTATTATGCATATTATCAATCATCTTTGTGATCCTTCTCTGAACCCCCTCCAATCTATTCACATCCTTCCTCAGATATGGACTCCACAGCTGGGAGCAGTAATCCAGATGAGGTCTAGCATAAGCCCTGTATAGGGGCAATATAAAATCTCTATTCCTTGATATGAATGCTCTCTTAATGTAACCTATTGTTCTATTAGACTTATTAACCATTTGTCCACAGTGTTTTCCAAATGTTAAATCAGAGGAAATAATTATTCCAAGGTCTTTTTCATCACTAACTGTGTTTCATGTCCTACCATTTAATGTATATTGAGGTTTGGTGTTTGTTTCTCCCAGGTGCATAACTGCGCATTTGTCTGTATTGAAAAACGTATCATTCTTTAGTGCCCATTCCTCAAATAATTTGAAGTCATTTGTAATGTTTTGTATATCTTCCTCTGTTTTGACTTTGGATACTATTTTTGGGTTATCCACAAATTTTATAGCACAGTTCTTTAAGTTAATAGTAATATCAGACACAAAGATAGAGGACAGAACCGGCCCCAAAACTGAACCCTGCGGCACACCACTGGTCACTTATCCCACAGTTGAATAATGTCCCCTAATACAAACTGTCTGTGTCCATTTTTTTAACCATTCATCTACCCATTTAATGATGATGCCATTTATGCCAAGTTTATACATCTTTTGAACAAGAGTTTTGTAAGGCACCTTATCAAAGGCTTTGCAGAGATCCGAATAGATAATGTCCACTGGTATTTTATTATTCAGTAGTTTACTTACATTTTCATAAAATACTAAATTACTTGTTAGGCATGACCTTTGGTTTTTAAAACCATGTTGTGATAAATCTTTCAGATCTTTGTTTACCATATCCTCCTTTGAGTTTTATTTTCAGGATTGCTTCAAAAATCTCCCCCAATATACTTGTTAAGCTAATTGGTCTGTAGTTTGTCATATCACAAGGACTGCCCTTCTTAAAAATAGGGGTGACCATAGCTGTTTTATTTGAAATAGACCCAGTGGATAAGGATAGAGTGAAGATTTTGTATAATGGATCAATCAACCATTTGGATATTGTCTTGCTCAGTTTTGGGTGCAGTTTATCTGTTCCTGGTGATTTATTGATGTTTATTTTATCCAACTGGTTTTTAATTTCATTTCTAGTTATCTCAACCCAATTGTCTTGAGAATTGTTGTAGGTTAAAGTTGAGTTGATATCTGTAGGGATAGCTTTATGAAATACTGAACAAAAATACGTATTTAACTCTTCAGCCATTTCTTGAGGATTAGTAACTTCTTTGGGACCCATTTTGAGGGAGCCAATGGACTTAGGGGCTTGTTTTTTTTTGTTAACATAAGAGTAAAAACTCTCACCCCCATCTTTTATGTAGGGTAGTTTGAATTCTATTTTTTTTTTTCAATTACATTTTTTTTACATTCTCTGAGTATTGTTTTATTTATGTGTTTGTTGTAAGTGTTATTATCCCTAGTTAATGCTCTGAATGCTCTTTTTTTTGGCAATTAATTTTGATATAGTAGGTGTCAACCAAATGGTTATTTTTCCCTTGTTATTATAGGTAATTTTGTTAGGGCTATATTCAGCTTCTGATTCTAGGATTTTATTTTTAATACATGCCCCTATTTCTTCAGGGACTGTGGAACCATTGTCCCATTGCCATTTATAAAGTTAATCCAAGATTCTATCAAAGTAGACTCAATTATAATTTTTTAAAACTGTTTTACCAAGTTATTTTTTTGGCAATTAAATTTGTATCAAATGTAATTGTTTTATGGTAAGAGTTTATTAAGGGGTCTTTTATAACAATTTTCTGAATCTTGTCGGGGATATTGGTTACCAATGGATCCAGAATGTTGTTATTCCTGGTAGGTTCAGAAAGTAACTGATAAAGGACATTTGAGTCACATACTTCAAGAAATGTGTATTTGTAGTTGTGCCATCTTCCTAGTTAATTCCTGGGCAATTAAAATCACCCAGTAGAATTATTTCCTTATTGTTTTTGTCGATGATGTCTTTTAATATGGCCTGATGAGTTAATGTATTGGTGTCAGGTGGTCTATAACATAAACCAACTAGTAATTTTTTTGGTTTATCTCTCATGATTTCTACCCATAACATTTCAATAGTGGTGTCAGTCTGCTCCTTAATTGGTTTGTATGTTATATTCTCTTTTATGAACAAGGCTACCCCTCCACCATTTTTTATCATCTTATTTTTAAAGTAAGTATTGTAGCATTTTATGTTCATGCTCCAATTTGAGGATTCCCCCCACCATGTTTCAGTTATTGCAGCTATGTCTGTACTATCTCTATTGAGTATTAACTCAAGTTTGTCTAGTTTGATGTGATGCAGACTTCTTGCATTTGTTAGCAGAAATGAAAGACCCTTATTGTTATTGTTTGCAGGAATCTTTTTTTGTAATATGCTTATTGTGAATTTTGTTTCCTTCATTGTTTGTCCTATCCCCTTTCCCCTTGGTAACTAGTTTTTTACCACAAAATATTTTTGTAATGTTTTATGAAAAATGCACCCCAGAAGCCTGGAACCCTGCTTGCTTAAATGTAATCCATCATAACCATACAGATTTGTTTTATTTTCAAATAATTCCCAGGTTTTGATACATTCAGTGTTATTTTGGAGACATTGTCTCTGTAGCCAATTATTATATGATTTAATGTTTATTAATTTTCTGTTACTTGCCCTTGGTACTGGTAGGATTTCTGAAATAATTGGTGTCACATTCAAATCCTGTAATGTCTTAATTGCTTGTTTCATGTCTTTAACAATGTTTTCTACCTCCTGCCTCCCAAAATCATTTGTTCCTGAGTGCAAAATAGCTGTTGTGGGATTAGTAATTTTTTGAAAAATCCCTGGGAGCATTGTGGTTATATCTTTAAAGGTTGTTCCACTATAGCTACAACTTGCTGTATTCTCCTTGTTCTGTTTTGATGAAAATCTATCAGTAAATCTGGTCATTGAGTCCCCCAGTATAAATATTTGTTCTGGTTCTTGGTCACTTATATTGCTCGTAGTTATACACTCATTTGCGTTAGTGTCCATAGCGTTATTATTATATACAGGTGGAGGTATTTTGGGGTATTAATTTTTTATGTTATTGCCCAATAATGATGGGGACTGGATAGGACTAATTGTGACTGGGATAATGGGTTTCACCTCATCATGTATTTGCATCAGAGGGTCAAAACTGTTATGAAGTGGTAGCACAAATTGCTTGGCTTTTCTTCCCTTTTTAATTGGTCTAGTACTTTGAATGTGGTACTAGTTTTCCTCAGAATATTCATCCCCTTCCTCTTCTCTTGTTCTTTTTTTATTTTGTGAGGACATATCTGAATTATCTTTATTTGAGGAGACAGTGCTTTGTGCCCCTGATAACATTTGACTGGGAGGCAGGCATCTGGGTTTTGGGATTGGGTGCTGGTTACCATTATTGTCTCTTCTCTCTTGAATCTGTGGTAATGCTTGTTCTACTTCCCTACTGTTTATTATTTGGTTCATACACTGCTGACTGATCTCAAGTACTTCCAGTCTGGTATTAAATAATGATACTTCTGTCAATAGCTCTGCATTTTGTTTACATTTGAGACATGTAAACAGAGCTTCTAATATCAGAACATCAGTTATTAGGTACATTTCACACACCTTACATTTAGTTCCCACCATCCCTGCCAGTAATGTAGCAATATCCATAATTTATAGGTCCTAAGGATCTCACAACTGGTGTAATTTACAAGGAGTTTACTGTTGCAATATTCAGTCACAAATAAATGTTAGAATATAGCTGACAGCTCATAAAAAAAACAGCTTACAAGTTTGTATTTTGATAGTAAATACATGTATTATGGTCAGTTTTGTTCCATTGTGGCTAGTGGTGGGTGAAGTGGCCCCAATTCGCTCCGCGAAGTGATCCGTGGCGTGAAGGCAAATTCACGGAGTGCTCCGCAATGCGAAGCGGAGTACTTCACGTTGCAAATGAGTAATGAGAAGTCCACTGAAAACAATGACTTCGCGTTACTTCACCTTCCAAAACCACTACTCCACTAATTCTTAAGGCGAAGTACATTGAAAAGAATGTACTTTGCCTTACTTCGCCTTGTTTTTAAGCTCCAAAGGCGAATTTTGCAGTGTTTCATGGGATTTCAGGTCACATGGGCTCTAGATTGTTCTGCACAGCCTCAGTTTGGGGTAGTGTGTGTGTAGGAAGCTGTAGGAGACAATCTGCTCTGAGAGCTCTCTGCAATTCAAACCTTCAAAAAGCTGTTAAAAAAGCCTTTTTGAGTCATTTTTTGCTGAAACTTTAGTTCATCGATTATAGGAAACCCTCCTGTGCTCATATCATTGAGCGTTTATTGTTTGTGTATGGATTTTGAATGTTAATGTACAACATTCAGTCTGTGTACTGAGAGACAGTGGAAGTGTGCTTTGGGGGAGGGGTGTATCTGTGGTGTAGGTAGATTAACTTGGAGAAAAAGACAGTGCTTTCTGTTTTGGTGATATTTTTTCTTGTTTAACTGTGCTAATGTACACACAGTAATATTTTCAATATCTCTTGCCTTTTTTTGTTGATTGTTGTAGTGCAGCAGTGCATAATTTTAGTTTGTTTAAAATATGTGGTTATATTACTGAAGTTTTCAATTTGCTATGCATTACTTAGTGTGTGTGTGAGTATGTGTGTGACGCGTGTCATCAAATCAGACACCTTTTATTGTGCCACATAATAATTTCAGCAATGTGAAGCTGCTATCCACTGCAGCTGTGAGATTTTTGTACTTCTTTGTGGTATCTTTACTGGTACTGGTACTAGTACTAGTGACTGTTACTGCAGCAGTACAGTACACTGCCCCTCCCCGGGCGGCCTGCCCCCAACCGGTAAAGGTATTCTTTTCCAGATTTGAATTTCTGATGGTGAGCACCATTTAGGTGTTGTGCCTTTGTGTCTACATTTCTTCAGTGCACAGTGCAATCTTAATCTGTCTGTGCATTTGCATCTCATTAGGGCCCAATCTCCGTCTGTAACTTAAGTCTTTGGCTTCCCTTCAGAGTACTGGACAGGTGTGGTGCTTAATTCTGCATGAACATTGTACTCATTAATATGCATTTTTAAGTCAGGACCATCATCATGAGTCACTTGTGATACAAATCACGTTCTTCATCACCACAGTCACAAATGCAGTCACAAATCACGATTCACAATCATTCACGTTACGAATCACATAAATTTTTTTTCTAGTTACGTGGATGTATTGTAACCCCACCATTGTACTCATTGATAAGTGTTTTTAAGTCTGGGAGTTTTAAGCTACAGCTCATCAGGGAAGTACAGCCATAGGTGGTAAGCATTCACGATTCTTCATCATCACAGTCACAAATGCAGTCACAAATCACGATTCATGATCATTCATGTTACAAATCACATACATTTTTTTTCTGGTTATTTGGATGTATTGTAAGCCTGTTTTGTAGTATCTCTCCAGGCTTCACCACCCCACCATTGTACTCATTGATACGTGTTTTTAAGTCTGGGAGTTTTAAGCTACAGTTCATCGGGGCCCGGGGAAGTACAGCCATAGGCATTCACGTTTCTTCATCATCATGGTCACAAATGCAGTCACAAATCATAATTTACGATCATGTCATGAATCACAACATAATTTTTTTTTTTAATAGTTACTTGGATGTATTGTAAGTCTGCTGGTCACGGTGCTGAACAGGGATGGGATCCACACCTGGGCCCAGGGGAACAGGCACATCCTGCTCCAGAGGACCTGGTGCTGGACGTGGTGGTGGTGGTTCAACTGCCTCAGTGTCAGGACAGGAGGCGGTGCTGGTCCTGCTTCGGGGGGGCACTAACAAGTTTTGAGTGGTCCAACAGGAATGGGTGCACATGCCCTCCACACACATGCACACAGTATGATGCTTACCACTACCATGTTCTCCCAAAGCAGCCCCGTCCCAGACATTCCCTCACCCTGGTCCATCTCTCCTACTGAGCTCCCTCAGTCTGAGCAATCACTACTTACACTGTGACACAACATACACACACAGTCACACACACACACGCACACACACACACACAAACAACTAACTACTTACAAAGGTAAGAAAAATAAAATTTACAGAAAGAACAAGTTAAGTAAAAAAGAGTACAGAAAAGACAAAAAAATGTAGCTTTTAAAAAAGATGTTGGGTCTAAATCAAAGTTTAAATCTCCTCTTCGCTCTGATCTTAAAGTATAAGCAGTCACAAACACACTACTCTCTCTCCGTCTGCACAGGAGAAAGTAAAAATGTCTGCTTGTATGACTCACTTTCTTCCTGCCTAGGTAAAGAGCATGTGACTTACAGTACTGTAAGCCATGTGATGTGTGGGGGGGGCTGCCAAATCTGAAACACCAAGTGGATCACTTAGAATCCTAATGAGGAACGCGAAGTCCATTAAAAACAATGACTTCGCCTTACTACGCATTGCCATTTTGCCTTAACGCGAAGTGGTAATGACAAGGCATAGTGAGCACTTTGCATTGCCCACTCCACGTAGCGGAGTAGCAACGCGAAGTGCCCACTTCGCGTTCACTTCGCCGGCAAATTTTAAATTCTCTGCATCTCTAATTGTGGCCTACCTGCAGGCTACGTATCTTGTCCTTTGCTGTATGGTATAATCACTCCCACTTTCCATGCTCATGTTTCTGCATGCGTGATGCGTGTAGCCTGCCTGCATTCACCCTGCTCACAGCAGTGCTGCAAATATACCCCACATTGACCCGGAAGTGAATCTGAGGGGTTGTGAGTGCTTGGAACACCAAAAGTGTTAAAAAAATAGATATAAAACACTATGTGACAACCACTCATGCGTGACTATGGCACAAGTTATGTAGTAAACCCCAATTCACACACAATTAAAGCAGTACATAAGTTTGGTGGTGTTTGGATGGCAGAATTCCACCACCTCACCTCTCTTCCTACTTCCTGTGAGACAGTAGGGCTCACCTCGCACTGTAGCACTAAAATATTACACAAACAGAACAAAGTTCAGCTTCTACTATTGCACACAAGCCCCAGTGTATCAGGCAGCATTTTTGTGCTGAAACATCAAAGAAAACCTAAGCAGAGTGAGCATGATCATAGACCAAATGCAGTGTGTCCTGTGCACTTCCATGAATACGATGCTCAAGCTATGTATTGTTGTTTTTACACTATTCTGCATTGTTTTGTATATGTTTAACTATGTAATGTTTGTAATTTTACACTATACTGCATTTTTCTATGCACACTATTGTATCTACTGTACTATATTCTCCTAGACTGTCATACTTGTTCCAATGGCATTACTGTCTATATTATGCACCTGCACCTTATCTATAGTACTGCACCCTCAGACTGTCATACTTGTTTCTAATGACATTACTGTCTGTATTATGAACCTGCACCTTATCTACTGTACTGCACCCTCAAACCGTCATACTTGTTTCTAATGACATTACTGTTATGTATTATGTGCCTTCACCTTGTCATTGTGCCATCTTCATGGCCTGGGCCATGCCTGAAAATGGTCCATTGGATCAGTGCACCTACCCGGTAAACAAATGCATAAATAAATAAATATACCCTTTGCCTTAGTGGGAACTATAGACATAGAGGAAGATGACAGCAGTGGTCAAACAGTACATAAAATATCACACATTGTAGGAACCACTCGTAATGACACTGCAAGAGTTGCAACATGAGTGATCATTGTAGAAAAAAGGAATAAGAAATGAGTGTGTCAAGTAGTAACACAAGCAGAGGAGGAGGAGGAAGAGCAAAGTGATTTGAGGACAGAGATACAGACTGTGATTATATAACCAATAAAAGTGATAGCAGCAGCAGTTCTTGGGAGAAGGAAGTGGAGGAACAGGTGGGAGTTCAGCTTGGGGCAGGTGCACATATGAAATCAAAAAAGACCAAAAGTGGTGGTAAAACAAAAGAAAGGCCACAAGACATCAAGGGGAAGCACAACAACAAGCATCTAAAACAAGCATTTGTCAATGCTGAATGTTTGCTTGCTGGCATTGGCATTGGTAGTGTAGGAGTTACAGAGCTGCATAATAGGAATGGCAGTGAAGTATTGAACTGAAGCCAACCCCATCACCACCCTGCAGATGGTGACAGGCATTGGGGTGTGCCTTTGGGTCATCAGGCATAACGGCCACGCCATTTCACCACACCCTACCATGCAGACACCGACAAGTGTCACGGTGTGCCTTGGGGTCTTTGGCACTTATGCGCACCCCATTCCATCAGGAAATATTGTGAGATGGGTGCAGTATAGGAGAATGGGGTGAACTTTGGGGCCGAAGAGTCCGAGGCACACCTCCATGCCTCTCAGTGGCTGTAGGGTGTGGGTGGGGGTGGAATGGTATGAGCATTGCAGGTGACAATCCCAAGTCACCGCCCTGATGCCTGTCATTCTCTACAGGGTGGGGTGTTATGGTCGGAAACCCTAACGCCTCAGGCATTCGTTGGTATTTTCACTCCAAATTTTCAACATGGGTTTTTTGTGACCCCCCACCTCATGAACAGTGGCAATATCAGTTTGTTAGCCGAAAGCTGCTTTTGCACAGCGACTACGGCATTTGTCACCACAGGTGCAAAAACACATTCTGAACAGGATATGAAAAATGACAGCTGTACTGTTCATGGGGAGGTGTAAAAAATGGCAGTGTTGAAAATCTGCAGTGAAAATATTAAAAAAACTGGTGAAGTCATGAGCGTGCGTAGAAACTGTGCAACATGCACTCATAATGTAATTAGTTTGGGAATTGTTTACAGCAGATTGTCAACACAGGCATTTTGGGACCTCCGGTCATGAACAGTGTCACTGTGATTTTCTTTATCTGTCCCGAACAATGATTTCCCACAGCGACCACGCATTTCTGTGCTGAAAGTGTGAAAACACATTTCAGCCATGTTGTGTAAAAATGACAGCTGTACTGTTCATAAGGAAGTGTGGAAAAATGCCACTGGTGAAAATGTGGACTGAAAATATTACAAATTCATGAAGTTACCAGGGTGCGTGGAAACTGCGCAATGCTCACTCGTAACACAGTCATTTTTAGGAATTTTTTCACCAAATTTTCAAAATAGCCATTTTAAGACCTCTGCTCATGAACAGTGTCACTGTGATTTTCTTAATGTGTCCCATACATTGATTTAGCACACCGACTGCGCCATTGCACACTACATGGGCGGAAACATGTTTTGGGCAAGATGTGAAAAATAACAGCTGTACTGCTCATAAGGAGGTGTGATAAAATGGCAATGTTGAAAATCTGGAGTGAAAATATTGAAAATATGCGAACTTATGGCGTCGCGTGGATCAGCGCAACAACGCCAGTAAACAGTCATTTTTGGGAATTTTTCACTACATTTTCACATAGCCATTTTAACACTTCTGCTCATGAACAGTGTGACTGTGATTTTCTTAATGTGTGCCATACATTGAGTTGGGTACTGACTGCGCCATTATGCGCTACATGTGCGGAAACACATTTTGGGTGAAGTGAAATGACAGCTGCACTGCTCATATGGAGGTGTGGTAAAATGGCAATGTTGGAAATCTGGAGTGAAAATATTGAAAATTCGTGAACTTACGAGCGTGCGTAGGAACAGCACAACGCATGCTCGTAAAATAGTCATTTTTGGGAATTTTTTCACCAAATTTTTAACATAGCCATTTTAACACCTCTGCTCATGAACAGTGTCACTGTGATTTTCTTAGTGTGTCCCAAACATTGATTTCGCACACCGACTGCGCCATTGTGCGCTACATGCACGGAAACACATTTTGATTGAGATGTGAAAAATGACAGCTGTACTACTCATAAGGAAGTGTAGTCAAATGGCAATGTTGAAAATCCAGAGTGAAAATATTGAAAATTCACGAACCTACCAGCGTGTGAGGAACAAAGCAACGACGCATAAAACAGTCATTTTAGAATTTTTCACAAATTTTCCAACATAGGCTTTTGAGAGCCACCTTATGAACATTGGCACTGTCATTTCATTAATTGGTCCCGAAAGGTGATTTCACACAGTGACTGGGAAATCACCCTTCGGGACCGATTAACGCCATGACAGTGACAGAATTCATGAGGAGGGATCCCAAAGCCCCATATTGAAAATTTGGTGCCAAAATTCCAAAAAATGCCTGAGATATGCAGCAAAGTTGAAAAAACCATATTCATTACATTATATTTCTTACCGGTATTTCCTCAGTTCGCGGTCGGCTTTGAAGAGTGCAGGCGTATTCCCGTCCACCGAGATCATCGCTTCAATGTCGGAGGTAAGTATGGGGTGAGGGGGTGGGGAGGTAGGGTGCACAGTGGGTGGGCATGGGTGGGGTCCAGAGACAGCGAGGAACCGTTTTTGTGTTGCAGGTTTGTTTTTAATAAAGGAGGAGACGACACAGGACGTTTGCCACGCTGGGGTGGGCTCCCAGTGTGGCACAAGGATGGCTTGTGGGGGTGTGTGAAGCCGATGGGGGATTGGGTACCCCTGTCGGCGACAGCATCTGTTGCCATGCTGGGGTGGGCTCCCAGCGTGGCACCCTGTACTCTGGGGAGACAGTGGAGCCAGCGGGATTAGCCACCCCGTCGGCTGTACATGTGTACGCTGGGTGGGCCCAGCGTGGCATGTAAACTCTGTGTGGGCGAGCACGTCGGCTACAGTGCGGTGGCCGTGGGATGCACGCAGTATGTGTGCAGTGCAGTGGGAGCGCGCATGAGCAGGCGATATCTTATCGCTGCTCACTGAAGCGTAGCTCCCCCTTTCAACTGTACACCACTACATTTTGGACTGCTGTCATAGACAGCTCCAGCAGGCGTTGGAGAACTGGGGCCATGCCTGCAAACACACTGACTGAATTGGAAGAGGGCTGCCACACCTCCAAAAACTCGGATGACGGCACTATGTTTCTTGCACATGCGTGCAAGCAAACATAATGACAACAGATAAAGAAGACACAGGCAAAACCAGTGGCCCTGGATGCATGGTAGAAGAAGAAGAAGAACCATTCCCTGAACCTGAAGAGCTGGTGGAGGAAGAGGATACGTATCAGGTCTTTAGAAGTGATAGGGAGGGTAGACGTGGAGGAGGGGTGGCCCTATTGTTCAAAATGGCATTATAGCTCATAAAATTCTGTCATTATTGGATTCTGAATTTGAACTACTAGTAGTACAGATCAAGCCTTCTTGGTGAAAACAAATACTGGTGGGAGTATATCACAGACCACTCTCTTTAAATATTGGAAAAACCCTTGAATTAGTCCAACATATAAAAGAATTAGATGCATCAAAAAACATGTTACTTCTTGGTGATTTCAATTTTAATGGAATCAACTGGAATTCTTGGACATCTTGTACTGGAGAGTCAGTCTTCTTGGAGGCAATTGACACGTTAGCTCTACAAAATTATGTACAGGAGGGGACTAGAGGCTCAAAGATATTGGATTTGGCCATTAGTAACATGAAGGAACAAATTATAGGATGCCAGGTTAGACAGCCTTTGCTGGGAAGTGACCATAATATGGTTGAGCTGGAAATTGAAATTAAAGATAAGATACAGGGAGGGTCAACTGAGATAAAAATTTATAATAATGTAGACTATGATAAATTACAGACGGCAGCTGGCAATTGAAGTTTATTGTTCTAGGAATTAATACCTTTGAGCCAAGGCTCTTTTACAAAGGTTCCACGTCATTAAGTACAAAAACATAGTAGACAGTGTTACAAACAATCAGTAAGCCATTTAACAAGGCCACAACTTAAACAGTAACATTTATGTACAGAAAAGAAAAAGGAACTCAGAGGTAGTGTCAAGGGCAAGGAATAAGGATTAGAGAGGTTGAGAGGGAAGAGAGGAAGAAATAAGAAGTTTAGGAGCAGACAGAACCAGGTTAGTGGTACTCAGGCTGTCTTTGTCAAAGAGGAGACCATGGTGGTTGAGTGAAACAAATGTAAGTGCACTCAGTGGGATGAGACTTTAGTCAAAGCAGTCACAGGAGCTGGAGGCTGTGAGGTGAGTGTAAAGTATGGATTTAAGCTCCCAATGTCGTGGAGGATAGGAGGGCAGGTTAAGGAGCATTGTACCAGGTAGGGGCACGGTATGTAAAGATCTTTGTCCCTGAGCAGTCCGGCATCTAGGGACAAGGAAAGGTTGGTGGTCAGATCTTCTGGTGGTACAGTGCCATTGTTCAGGCAGAGCAGGTCCCAGATACATGGAGGAGTGAGTCCCAAGATTGATTTTTTTGCCATCACGCAGGTGAGAATACATGAGGCGATTGTAAGATGCAACCAACCGTTTCCGTGTAGAGGTCACAAGTGTAGGTCCATCTCTGTGCTCCAGTGAGGAGTCGACGGGTTTTGTTTAGTGCTGTTGAGATGCGCTTTAGTGCAGTGGTAGTAGCTGAGCCATAGACAATTAGACCGTAGTCTATGATTGAGATGATGGAGTTTGAACAGCAATCCTCAAGGCAGCTTGGTTGAAAACTTGACTGTTCTGGTAAAAAATTCCAATGCGTTGGTGCACTGTTTTTGCAGTGTTATCGATATGGGCCACAAAAGTAAGACATTCATCAAAAGTGATACCAAGGTATTTGAAGGTGTTCACTTGTTCTAGTGTATTTCCAAGAGAAGTTTTTATGACGAGTGGAGTATGCCTATTTCTGTTTTGATGACTGGTGAAAAGCATGACTTTTGTTTTTTTTTTGATTTAGGACCAGTTTGTGCTCAAGGAACCACTTTGCAACACATGAGAAAGCAAGCTGCAAGCTCTGTCATAGTGGATTTGGATCCTTATGGGAGGAGAGAATTACAGCGTCATCAGCATAGAGTATTAATTTTCAGGGCAGGATTTGGGAAGCAAGTTTAGAAATAGGCTGAAGAGGAGAGGACCTAAAATTGAGCCCTGGGGACACCAGAGAGGACCGGTTTGGAGTCAGAGAGAACCTCAGAGATTTTTACTGTTTGAGAACGTTGTGCCAGGTAACTTTTACCCAGGCTCCAGGTCCCCGCTAGCCCAATGTTGAGCAGAAGAGAGATTAGAAGGCTATTGAACAGTGTCAAAGGCCTTTGTGAGGTCTATGAAACAGCTCGGTTAAATAACCCTTATCCAAGGTTTTGTAGGTTTCACTAGAGAAATCAAGTAGGGCCGTCGGCGTACTGTGTCCTTTCCTAAATCCGTGTTGCTGAATGCAGAGTAGATCGTACTTTTGCAGGTAGTCTGATAGTTGATCCGCCACGATCCGTTCAAGAGCTTTGGAGAGGGGTGCAAGTATAGATATGGGCCGATAGTTCCCTGGTGTGGATTTGTTGCCCCCTTTATGCACTGGTGTGACTATAGCGGCCTTCCATGTGTTGGGGAATTAACGTTGGCACAGGGAGAGGTTGAGAATTTTGGTGAGGGGGTGGATCACTTCTTCCAACATGAGGGACAGAAGTTTTAGATCAATGGTGTCACTGCTATTTCTAGATTTAGAGCAGGCCTTTTTTATGTATCTGTAGGCTTCATATGTCTTAACTATTTTAAAGTGAAATAGCGGTTTGTCTGGTGAGGTGGTTTGGGATACGAGTTTTGGAACTGACAAGTCCTGGAAGAAGTCTGGAGAGAGGCCACCACTGAGGTCAGTGAAGGTTTTATTTAGGGCATCGGCCATAGTCTTAGGGTCACGGGTAGTGGAGCCATCAATGTTCATTGCTGTGGGAGAGGATTTAGACTGTTTTCCCGTAATATTACATATATTGTCCAGAAGGATCTCCCATCACCCCAGGTGGTTTCTAGAGCATTCTTGAAATAGGAGCTCTTCATTTGCCTGATTTGTGAAGTGCATAGGTTGCGCGCCTGTTTATAGTTAAGTGAGTCTGTTATGGAGCCTGTGGCCCTGGCCATAGCCCAAAGATGGTCACGTGCTTTAAGCTGAGCCAATAGTTTGGCTGTTAGCCAGGGATTAGAGAGGGCTTTGATTTTACATTTTTTGAAAGGTGCGTAGGTGTCACAGGCAGTGTTGAAAGTTTTAATGAAGAAGTCTAGGGCAGCGTCCACATCCAGCGTATTGTAGATAGGGGACCAGTCTTGTTGTAGGAGGCAGGTCTTTAGCTTAGCAAGGTTTCCGTGCGGTAGCATTTGACTTAGGATGGTTTTAGGAGGTGGTTTGTGGAATTTATTTGTCCAGATACAGATCACAGGGGAGTGGTCACTGAGGGAGTAGGAGAGAATGGTTGTGTTTTTTATCCGGCCCGGGTGATTAGTAAGAATCCAGTCAATGAGAGTGCTGGTTCCAGTCTTGTAGTTTTTTCTAGTAGGGGAGTTGACCATCTGTGTTAGGTTGGGACTGGAAATTGAAGTTGTCAGAACTTGGAGCTGAAGAAATGTGGAGTGAATTTAAAACATGTGTACATGGTTTAATAGAAATTGAAATCCCCACTAAGATAAAATATAATTATAAAGGAAAGATTCCATTCTGGTACTCTAACAAAATTCATATGCTTATTAAAGGGAAAAATAGGGCCTATAAACAGTTTAAAAGATACAATGATATGAGATCTAAAATGAAATAGAAAAAAAGCTTGAGAGAGCTAAAAAAACAAATAATGAGATCAAAAAAGAATTTTGAAAAAACTTAGTCTTCCGAGTGGCCGATAATCAGAAGGCATTTTATGGCTATATTGCTTCATTTGAAACAAAAAGATAATAAAGTGGGTCCATTGATGGTAGGGGAAAATCAAATTTCTGATAATAAAGAAATGGCTATGGAATTTAACAATTACTTTAATAGTATTTATTTAACTGAACCAATACTTGATAAGGCGTTCCCTATTGAAGACACCAATAAATTTAAAATATCTACTACAGTTGTCCTTGAAAAGCTTAACAACTTGAGAGTAACTACATCTCCAGGACACAGATGAGCTGCACCCCAGACCATTAAAAGAATTAGCTCCAGTGATATGTGAACCTATACAGGTCATTTTCCAGTCCTCTTTAGATAGTGGAGTGATTCCAGAGGACTGGCGACTGGCCAATGTGATCCCAATTTATAAGCATGGTTCTAAAACTAGTTGTTCAAATTATCGGCCTATAAGCCTTACTAGTATAATTAGTAAATTACTGGAATCTATTTTGAAAGAGTATATAGGAAAGAGAGTAAAGGTAGAGGGGACCGTAGATGTGAAGCAGCATGGATTTGTAGGTGGTAGGTCACTTGTGACTAATTTCCTGTCCTTTTTTGAAATTGTGAGTTCGACACTGGACAGTAATCTACCTGTAGATGTATTATGTATTGATTTTGAAAAAGCATTCGACACGGTATCACATAGAGAATTGCTTAACACATTGGGTAATTTTGGTATAGATTGTTTTGTCATTAGGTGGATTGCTGCTTAGCTAGACAATAGGAAACAGCGTGTCTGTATTAAGGGTCAGTCGTCAGACTGGACTTTAGTACCCAGTGGCATCCATCAGGGATCTGTGTTGGGGCCCGTTTTATTTGGGATATTGGTTTCTTCTTTAAATTGTGATGATAATGCATGGCTTGTAAAATCTGCAGATGATATGAAATGTGGTGCGGTAGTTACTAATCACATAGATGCTAAGCGATTTCAGGATAATATTAATCTTCTACATAAATCAGCCATGGGGATTAAACTAAAATTTAGTCTATCAAAATGTAAGATTATGCACTTAGGAAGAAACAACCATGAATCTGAGTATTCCATAGATGGAGTTAGTTTAACGACTGTAAATGTAGAAAAGGATTTGGGAATATGGATCAACAAAGAATCAGAATTTTCTTATCACTGTACAATAACTGTCAAAAAAGCCCATGGGATTTTGGCATCAATTATGAGGAACATTAAAAGTAGAGAAAGAGATGTGATCTTGCTTCTTTATCGTTCTCTTGTCAGACCCCATTTGGTGTACACTGGCTCTCTAATCCAACCTCGTCTCAAACAGGATATGAGGCTTTTGGAGGGGGTACAGCAATGGGCTACCAGAAGGATTAAGGGTTTGGAGACTCTCCCCTATGAAGATAGACTGAGAGAGCTTGGATTGTATTTGTTGCAGTATAGGAGATATCGTGGGGATATGTGTTTGATTTACAAAGCAAGTAGGGAACCTGTTATATGGGAATCTTTAGGTTTACGTGGAAGGCAAAGCTTAGTTACTAACAGGGAACATCAATATCAACTAACAGGAGATAGTTATAAATTCAATAAAAGAGGGGCCTAGTTTTTACAGCGTACAGTTACCCAATGGAATGTTTTACCTGCTTCTGTGGTTTCATGCCAAACTATGAGTCAGTTTAAGATAGCTCTTGACAAACATAAGTTTAATTGTCTTTATCAAATTTTGTAATTCTGATGTGCAGGACAATAATGGCCTAACAGCTAAAGTTCCTGATTTGTTCCTATGATCCTATGATCATATGGAAGCCGCTCACAATAGCTTGGCCACAGCTGAGAGAACCAGGATGAAAGACCAAACTAGTGATGTTGGTGGTGTGGGATTTCTTTTAAGTGGACAAAGAATCACACACTCATGTAGTTTAGCTTTTACATTAAGACAGGCTGAGTCAGGTTAAGGAGGGAACAAGGCTTGGAACATCTACCATAAAAAGGCATTTGCTGGAGTCCCACAGATCTCAGTATGAGACAATGTCAGCAGCTGCACCACCAGACAGTGAAGCGATGATGGCTAGGGGGAGGAGAATATTAGGAGACCAGGTAGCGAGGAAGAAGAAAGCTTTTCAAATGGTAGCTGATGCACAATTCCAATATCTTCTGTTCATCAGTTCTTTAGCCCATTGACTCTTACACCTCTGAGGGGCCACAGATTCCCAGACAATTCAGCCCTCGGGGTGGCATAAATAGGAGCAACTGTCATGTCCAGGGAGAAAAACACTCAACTCTTACTGGTCTAGTACCTCAAAAAGAGCCAGAAATATAAAGTCTACAGACCAGAAGCAAAAAAGTTAACAAGCGCAATTGTGGAAATGCTAGCTACTGACCTGCTTCCATTCTCCTTTGTGAGCAATGCAGGTTTTCTAATGCTAATGCAAGTTGCAGTACCAATGTATCACATGCCCAACTGTACCTACTTTTCCAGTGACTCTTCCAGACTTGCATCAGAGTGTCTACATGACTGTGTCACATGCCTGAAAGCATAATTTGTTCAAGCCACGCATATCACCACTGACAGGTGGACCAATGATCAGACTACTGATTACATGGCAGTGACTGCCCATTGGATCAGTTTCCCCTCTTCATTCTCCTCTTCCTCCTCTTTCTATACCACTGTGTTAAATGCCAGCAGTTGCAGCAGAAGCAGTAGCCATAAATCACTAGGGCCCCTCCACCTACACAAGCAAGCAAGCAGCTCTATGTATTACTGGCTTTGACAATGACCATAGTACAGAAAACTTGTTACACTTCCTTCAACAGAAGTTTAATGAGTGGCTGACACCACACTCAATAACACCAGGTTTTATAGTATCAGATAAGGCAAAAAATATTGCAAAGGCAGTTGATGATGGGGATTATACACATGTCATGTTTTGCTCAGTGCATAATTCTAGTAGTTCAGGGATCCCTAAATGAGGAAGGTACCACTATGCAGACATGGTAGGTCTGGCCAAAAATGTTTGCGGTCATTTTAATAATTCCATAAAGGCTCAGAAGCTGTCATGTAACATTCAGCAGCAGAATCACCTTCCTCTCCACAACCTGAAACAAGATGCGGTAACAAGATGGAATTCCACCTATTACATGATGGAATGGCTGCTAGAACAACAGAAGGCTATTCACCAGTATGCCATTGAGCATGGTACTGCCAAGGGAGAGGTTAACATCAGCCCAAATCACTGGTGCCTGATAGAGACCATCTGCACTGTGCTGAAGCCCACAGAGGAGGCCACAATGACTGGTTTAAGTCAGGTACTCCCTATCATTTTCTTCATTAACCTGTGGCTTCTTCATATGAAAACTCAATATGAGGAAAAGAAGGATACCACTGCTATCAATCTAGTACAAAGGATAAGATCATATTTCTGGAATGACACACACATTTCAAAACTGCGTACAGCTGACCACTACATTGTGGCCACTCTCTTGGACCCTCGGTTCAAAGACACATTTGAGACATTCTTTGATGCACAAGAATGTAATAAGACATAGCAGTCCTATAAAGCCTGATTTATCCATCTGGTCTCTGTACATATGGCACAAAACAAGACCAGGAACACAAACAGAGCAGACAAGCAACACTTATCTCCATCCCTTGCAATGGCACTGACAGGTCAGGTGGATGAGAGGGAAGAAGGAGGATCCTCATGTGTTTCCACTGCCACTACTGAACATTACAGGAGTCACTCTTTTTGTCTCCAAGTCAACCTGCTACTACTGCTGCTGCTGCTGCTACTACATCCCACAGAAAGAAAGTCATTGATGACAAACCACTATGAGAAAAACTGTCTGATTATGGCTTGGTGAAAGTGCACAGCAAGTCTCTTTCTGACATAGTGATGTCTGAGATGCCAACAAACAAAATGGTGCAGGATTATCTGGATGAGAATGTGCCACTCGCAGGAGATGAGCTTCTATTGTACTGGTTCTGGAGAAGACTAGTTGGCCTTCTTTGGCACATATCGCTGTTGAAAACCTCAGTTGCCCATCTAGAGGGACACACTCAAAGAGAATTTTTAGTGCTGCAGGCAATATTGTCACCTACAGATGAACATGCCTTTCAACCCAAAGTGTAGAGATGCACGCTTTTTTAAAATAAACATGCCCCTTTTTTCAAAGCCCTTTTTGCCAGAGTTTATGGATGATGAATCTCCTACACTTCCAGCTGGGCTAAGGACAGAGGATGATGATGAGATGGATGGGGAGGACTTCTGTGTTGATGATTGTTTTATTTATTCATCTATTTATTTTGAAAGAAGTAGCCTACGCACACACTGTTGTATGCTGCACTATTGCCATCACCAAGTCTTCATCAGACAAATTTTCTATGAATTTTTGGTAGGTGGACCCCTTTTGCTCAACACCCCGACAGCGAAACACAGAAAAAGACCACTACAGTGACAATCGCCGTAATGGTCTGTTTCCACGTTTTACTTTCCCCCAGTGTCCTGCCCCCTTCCCGGACCAACTCCGACCAGGAGTTGAGAATCGTATAGTCTGGGGGGTGCAAGGGGCACAGCCCCCCACATGGGGGGTGTGGGTGCACAGACCCCCACAGAAAACACTGAGAGATTTGGCGGTACAATACCTGCGTCGGTATCGTGCCGTCACTGTGCGGGAGGTCAGCATTTTTACTGTCACCCTCACTTGGTGCTTCCATTTGTGGCAGGTCTAAACAGGCCAGATAATAATTTTTGGGGCAATGTTGGCCATAAAACCAGTGAGTACAACACCCATGGCATAACAGGAAGCCTCACCCATGTATGGCACTTTTTTGAACCAATAGCCCACTGAGAGGGATGCTGAATTGTTGCCACTCAGTCTTCTTCCGATTAATGTTTTGTAAATTTTTGGCAGGTCTACACAGGCTGAATAAATTAACCAGTATGTACAACACTTATCCGTGACATAACCAGGAAGCTTTGTCCATATGTGGCACTGTTCCATTAGCCACACACTGCGGGATGCTGTGATGTTGTCTTCACTCAGTTTTCTTCAGATTAATGTTTTGTGAATTTTTGGCAGGTCTACACGGGCCAAATTAATAATTTTGGGGCAGTGTCACCCATGAAACCAGTGTGTGTATAGCACTTAACTATGGCATAATGGGAAGCCTTCTCCATGTGTGGCACTGTCCCAAATTAATGGTCACACTATTTTTGGAACCAGTAGCCCACACTGTGGGATGCTGCACTGTTGTCTTCACTAAGCCTTCCTTAGATTAATGTTTTGTGAATTTTAGGCAGGTCTAAACAAGCTGAATAAATATTTTTTTTTAACAATGTTGCCTGTGAAACCAGTGTGTACAACAGTTATCCATGGCATAATGTGAAGCCTTGCACAAGTGTGGCACAGTCCCAAACTAGTTGGCACACAATTTTTGGAACCAGTAGCCCACACTGTGGAATGCTGCATTATTGTCTTCACTCGCTCTTCTGATTAATGTTTAGTGAATTTTTGACAGGCCTATATACGACAAATGAAATATTTTGGGGTGCAACGTTGCCCATGAAACCAGTGTGTACAACACTTATCTATGGCATAACAGGAAGCCTTGTACAGTGCTCATGTGTGTCACTGTCCCAATGGGCACACAATTTTTGGAATCACTAGCTTATGCTGTGGGATTCTGTACTGATATTTTTGTTGGCATGCATAGGCTTTACAGTTACAACCATTTTATTTTGAGCATTGTTAGTCACATACTCAAGTTTACTACTAGCATTGTCCATGTTAGACACCGACTGAATGGACACAATTTTTGGAAACAGTACCCCTCAATGTGGTCCACTGCATTATCCTGCTGTTTACTGTACTTCATCAGCTCAATGCGTTATGTTACTGCATTTTATCCCATTTCCTAATGCTTTTTAACAGTTGAACCAGTGCAAGCTTGTCCTCCATTAAGAGAATTTTGGTGAAATTTACGCAATTTGGCAGTCAAAGTTGGTGCCGTCAAACATTGGGAGGTTCACACAGGCCTAGAACCACCCACCTCAGGCCAAGATACACTGCTGTGGGCCCTCTGAAGAAGCAGCAGAAGAAGAAGACTTTACAAGCCATGAGAAACTGGCAGAGATGACAATTTAGCATTTATAATGCTTTTCATACATATGGTATCCCAAAGCACTTTACAAGCAATGAGAAACTGGCGGTGATGTGACTGTAGGTGTGTAATGGCAGCCAAGTCACACATTAACACTGACACACAGCCTTGGACCATTGCATGAACCTATTTTATGGGAAGGGGAATGTTCGTCAGGACATTGGGCAAAATTCTCTACTCTAACAAAAAAGTGCCTTGGGTTCTTTTTCTTCTACCTGGACACCCACCAAGACAGCACCAGTGATGGATAGAAGGGACCTCAGTTTAATGCATCATCCAAGGCACCATAAAGTGCTGGGGCACTCTGGGATCTGTAAGCAAAGCTGCCCTTTAATAAAGTCAACTATTTTTGCATTATGCAGCTTTGATTTTTTTAATTCCTTTGAGGGCTTCACTTTTTGTGAAATCTGCTGATTCTAGCAAGCAGAACCATCATAGTGCGAGGTCATGTCATCACCTGTTCTCTCGTCTCCAGCCCTTGGCTGGCTAATCACAGCATCCTGAGGCTGACACACTACAGCTGTGTCTTCAGAGAACAGTGCACTGCCCTCAGAGAACAGTGTTTCAAAAACCGGCACAGTCCATACTATGCATTAGTGCCAACAAGCTTTGAACGTAACTTAATAGTAGAAGCACCCAATATGAATCAAATAATCAATCAATCATTATTTAATAAAGTGTCAATAATGTAACAAGACATCTCAAAGTGCTGTATACTGCAATGAACAATTATTTTAAACATTGTATAACAATGGATCTGGTCAGATAGTGCAATGGTAGCACTGCTGCTTGCTACTCCAGAAACCCTGGTTCGGGAACAGACTCGGATTATTAGGGACCAGTCAAGAAAAGAGGACTAAGCATCCCACAGGACAGATCTGTTCCTTTGGAGAGGGGGGATGCCATCCTCCACTGATCACCTGCCACCCAGCAGAGGTTGGAGGGTACTGAAGTGCAGGTGATGAAGGGTGGGGAATGCCACCAGACACTGCTTTGTGTCACATAACAACACATGGTGGCACATGTGTCATTATACACTGGCAAATCTACAGGGGAGGAAAAATGCAATAGTGTTAACAACAACCCAGTTGGCAAAATGATGACTGCCCCACTGCAGGCCCCACACTGCCATCCAGTAACCCACCTTCAGGACAGGATACTGACCCTGTCGGAGAAGCTGCAATCCTGGGAACCCCAACAAGGGGGAATAAAGGTCGGTAGAGGCAGGAGTTGCCTTATTATCTCCACTACCCATCCTGGCTGTCATTCCACAGGGCTCCAGCCTGGGTCCCAGCCTCTTCTACATTTCCCTGAATAACCTCCCCTCTGCCTGTGCCAACTCAGATATCCACATGTATGCTGATGGCACTGTAATCTTCACCTCTGGTCCCTGCTCCACAACTGTGGAAGACCTGCTCCAGCAGAACTTCAACAATGTTCTGCACTGGTATCAATCCAACCAACTCAGAGCCAATACTAAGAAGACAGTGTCCATAACCTTCAGTACCAGTTAGAAATCTGGCCAGGCTCATGGTGTCCCCAGTTTTTACCACACTGGATGGCACCCCTCTTGAAGCAGTCCATTTCTTAAAGTACCTCAATGTGTGGCTTGACAGTAAGCCTATCTTCTCATCCCACACTGATGCCATCCATTTGTTTATCTAGTTTTTAGGTATTAGGTCAGTGCACGAGACAAAATATTTGCCTATTTTCAGGCAAGACCCAGGAGATTACAAAGTAGGAGGTCATCACAACAGTATTCAAATAACAAAAAACAGGGTGTAATACATAAAACCAGGCAGTAGTACAGGGAAATAAGTACAGCGAGGAAAATAATAAACAAGATACAATATATGAAGGGTACTGTGTAAGATACAGTACTATGTACTACAGTATCTATGCTGATTCCATCCCAAGCTCAGTGCTCTGTACCGCAGCAAAGAATGCTTATCTCTGCAAGTCCACAAGGAGCTTGTTACCAAAATGGTGCTCCCTGTCTTCGACTATGTAGATGTTGTCTAGGGCACCCCTCCCCCCCCCCACACACACACTTCTCTTGCCAGACAGGACATCCTTTGTAACTCCTGCCACTTTGCTACAAACTCCTCCACTCATACCCACCCATTGCTCCCTCTATTCTTTTCTATCCATTCTCCATTCTCCCCCTTCCCTCATGTTGCCAGGCTCACTGTACCTCCTTCATATCCAAATACTGATTTGGTTCCCTTCCCTCTTACCTCTCCTCTCTCCTATCCCAGCTCCCTTCTGCTTTCTGCTCCCTCCAGTGCAGGGACCTTCACACTTTTGCCACGCCTCTTTCCTGCTCCTCCACTGGGCAATCTGCCATCTCTTATCAACTGCCCTCACTCTGGAACAAACACCCCTCCTCCCTCTGCCTTTCCCCCTTGCCTGGCCCCCTCAGGCACTAGTTGAAACTCCAACCACTCCATACCTGTTCCTGTTATCCATCCTTTTGACACCTCCCCTGCATGAGCCTCAACCATCCTTGGTAAGGCATCAGCTGGGTCCCCGCAACCTACATACTAGTTTCACTTATCCACTGTGGAGGGGTTGTGGGATAACAGATGGAACAGACACCAAACTTCAGGTTCAACACACAGTCTATGTGTGATGTTTATTCAAAATATGGGAGATTTTTTTTTTTTTTTTAGTCTTTGGTAACCAGGTAAGGCCCACTAGGCACAAGTGCCTGTTTTCAGGGGCAACCTGGGAGCACTGGGCAGTTAAGTGACTTGTTCAGAGTCACACAGTATGCAAGTGGAGGTTGTGAGAATTAAGCCAAGGTCTGGTCTGCTAGATGTACTAAGCTCGTTCACAGCTCATTACTCTAACCTCTAGGCTATACTGCCAAATAACCTTTAGCAATGGCATATCCCTTCTTCAATACATCAGTTTGCAGCAACATACCATGTATGTCCTTACTCTACACTTAGCCAGCACCTGCTGACTCACTGATCTCTGATCTAACTTATCAGTTCAGATTCAGCCTTCCCTATGTGGGCCTTGTTTGCTTGGGTGATGTGGGCTCAAATAAAAAAACAAAACAAGCTAAAGACAAAGAATCTTGGTGCAGAAGCACTGAAACAAGGGTTACCCCACAAGGCGTTGACAATAAGCCAAGTTTCAAAGAAACCCTAGATCACATATACTTCCATAATGCAAAGCATCATGGGATATATACAAATCACCATGCAATTTCAGACTTGTTTAGTTTATAGCAATTTACATGCATTTTAAGTAGCACAACTAACTTAATTTTATATATTTTTTTATTCTATCTTTTTGGCCCTACCTTGATCGTCAATCTCAGCCCTGGTCACGGTGTCCCTGGGCTTCCACCACCCATATCTGCCTGCGCTCTCCCGGTTATCCCGGGCTTGCCCCCCAGAGGGTGGGATCAAGGCACCGTTGAGGCACCAGTGCCACGATCTTAGTGACTGGTTGGGAGATCCAGCTAGGTGGCTAATTGAAACTTGTGGACAGGGCATCATGGAGGTGGCCAGGCAGCATATTTTTTTCCCTGTGTAAGCTGGGGCTGGGATGTGCAATGACATCCTGCATCTGTCTCACCCCAGAATTTCTTGCTTGTGCCGGTGCATGGCAAGGACCCGGCCTCCGACAGGTGTCGCTCCTACACCGCACACACACCACCCTCCCCCCTTGAGAAGGAGAGCAGTCCTGGGGACACTTAATCCTTCTGCCCCCGGCCATCCCTCCAATGACCTGGATCCATTCCCAAACCCTGGTTACCAGCGTCGCAAGCAGAAAACCAACTGCTGCACCAGTGGGCCGGCGTACAACTAACTTAATTTTTATCATACAGTCCCCTTGTAACTTTTTACCTTTATCAAAAACACCTAGTGCCATGGTATTTTCAACATTTACAGGTTTCATACACATAAGGTATATACATCAATGTATTTTATGACATAGTGCCATTGCATACTAAATCCAACAATGAGGAACACAGCCTGTTGTTTTATATCAGCTTGGAGGTCACAACAATAACCTCCCTGTACAAGGACCTGAGAAGGAAAAGGAAAATTTAAAGAGGACTCTATAGCATAGTCAAGAATGAGGAGGGAGTGCCCATAGGTGGCCAACCTTATGGACTAGAAATTGTAAAGAGTAGATTAAGCTAAGAAATAGAAGAACTGTTGCAACAGATTTAAGAAAAGGATGGTCCTCAAGAGTGACAGGAGCTCCCTATCACATCCACCACCTCTGCTTTTCCCGTCACCACAGGGCCTAGCAGAAGCTCCTCTTACAGTTCTCTCATCTGTTCTCATTACTGTATTTGCCCACTGTGTATTGCTGCCACTTTTACCATTTCACTTATTTACTCTTATTGAGCTGTGACCGCACTTTATTCTCTGCACCAACTCTTTTATATTTATTCTACTTTTGTACCTTCTTATTGCAAAATGTTATTTCACTGGTTTGTTATTGTATTTTGTTCTACTATTCTCCCACTGTTCATCTCCCTTAGGTCGCACCTGGGAATAAACCTTGGCTCAGTGTGCCCCTTCCAGTTGCCATTTTTCTAATAAAGAAATCAATAAATCAATGAATAAAGGAAGCTGAGGTAAGTGCCTGGAGATGGTAGTGATAGGGCTGAGGGGATCAGTTATGGGAGGGTGGCATGCTCTCTGGCAGTAAGGAGCTAAACAAAGGGCTGAAAAGAAAACAGTTTATAAAGGCATACAATCACACAAGATACAACTCAGAGGTATTTGGATGACAGATAATAAATATATTTATGTTCTTAAAACATGCTTGACTAACCAAGAATGTCTTAATCTAGAGCTCTAAAGACACTTAGGGTGGGGTAGGAGGATATTCTAATTGATTTAGGGAAAGAATTCCCAAGCTTTAGACCAAAGATACTAAAGGCTCTGCTGTCTCTTTTCTTCAGCCAATCAATGAGTACATGGAGTTCAGTCATTCTTGTTTGAAGGATCTTAAGGGGCAAGATGAAATGGAATTGTTGTGTATGATGAAAGTTGCAGTCCATTTTTATAAGCACAATTATTGTATTACTCACCAGAACAAGGTACAAAGAACTGATAAACTATTAGTAAATAATTGCAGTCTGAAATGAGCCTCAGCCATTCTTGGTAAGGCATCAGCTGGGCCCCAGCAACCTGCACACTGGTTTCACTTATCCACTAACTCTGCTCTTCCCATCAACACGGAGCCTGGCAGAAGCTCATGGTTCTAAATAAAAACAGAAAAAAAAAAACAAGCACTCCAAAACTAAAATCCTGGACTTAGGCAAGCAGATTTCACCAAAATGAAAAAGGAGCTCACACAGAGCCTAGACAACATAGCTCAAGTGGTAGGAGTGGATGAGTACTGAACCATTCTCAAAACAGCTTTATCGGACATCTCTAGCCAATGTATATGAAAAGTGAGCAAAGAAAAGAAGGAAACCCCTCTGGTTTACAAAGGACTTGGCCACCAAGGTCAGGAAGAAGTGAACTGCCTTCAAAAATACAAGGAGACAGGCTGTGAAAAGGACATGGATACAAGGAGAAACAAAAGGAAGCAGGCATGCTAATCAGAGCAGCCAAAGCAGCAACTGAGAAGAGAATAGCCAGATAGGCCAAAAAGGGAGACAAAGCCTTCTTCTGATATGTCAGTGGCAAAAGGAAGAAGAGTGGAGGCATAGTCAGACTGACAAGGGAAGATAGTGGGCACTTGGAGGATGATAAAGAAAAAAGCCGAAATCCTCAAAAGATATTTTTGCTCGGTTTTCACTAAAGAAGGGGATGGGAGCAGACTACCCATGCCAGAAAAAAGTACAAGCAGCAGCGGAATTGATTTGGAACCTTTTACAGAAGAAGGAGTCCTGAATAAACTAGAAAAGTTCAAGCTGAACAAGGCTATGGGACTGGATGATGTTCATCCAAGATTACTGAGACAGCTAAGGGAAGAACGGTCAGCTCCCCTGACCAGGCTATTCAACCTATTTTTGGAACATGGAGAGTTACCAGAGGAAGGCCACAGCTGTCCCACTTCACAAAAATGGTAGCAAGGAGAGTGCTGGCAACTACCGTCCAATTAGCCTCATCTCAATTCTGGGCAAAACAATGGAGGCCCTACTCAAGGAGAGAATTGTATCCTTTCTTGAAGATAATGGAAGATTAAACCAAAGACAGCATGGGTTCACCTATGGGAGGTCATGCCAAACAAATCTTATCGACTTCCTTCAACTGGATGACCCAAGTAGTGGACCAGGGCAATATTGTTGATGTGGTTTACCTAGACTTCAGCAAACCTTTTGATTCAGTCCCACACAGAATGTTATTAAATAAACTGGGCAGCATGGGGGTGGGTCAAAAGGCTATAGACTGGATAGGGAGTTGGCTAAAAGGAAGGACACAGAGGGTAGTGGTGAATGGTTCCCTATCAGAAGAAAGGGAGTTGACTAGCGGTGTACCACAGGGATGGGCACTGGGCTCCATCCTATTCAAAATTTTTATCAGTGACATATCTGAGGGTCTGGAAGACAAAGTTAGTCTTTTCACAGATGACACAAAGATATGCAATAGGGTGGACACTCCCGGTGGGGTGGAAAGGATGAGGGCTGAACTTAGAAAGCTGGAAAGTTGGTCACACACATGGCAACTGAATTTCAGCGCTAAAAAGTGCAAAATCATGCACATAGGGAAGAGTAATCCAGACGCAGAGTACCTTCTAGAAGGAGTCAAATTAGAATCAACAAAGCAGGAAAGAGATCTAGGAGTAATCATATCACATGATCTGAAAACATCCAAACAATGCCAGAAAGCAGCATTAAATGCAAATGGAATGCTGGGCTGCATAGGGAGGGGAATTACTAGCAGAAAAATAAAGGTTATCATGCCACTTTACAGATCTATGGTGAGACCACATCTGCAGTACAGTGTACAGCTCTGGAGACCACACCTCAAAAAGGATATAGACAGACTTGAGACAGTGCAGAGGAAAGCTACAAAAATGATACAGGGACCCCAGGATATAAACTGCGAGAAGCAACTGCAAAAACTCAAAATGTATTCCCTTGAACAATGGAGAGATAGGAGAGACATGATAGAAACATTCAAATATGCGAAGGGAATAAGCAAGGTACAGGTTCAGGACCTTTTTCAGTTCAAGACTCACACAAGAACCAGATGTCACAGCAAGAAGCTAGAAGGGGCAAATTTAGGGGCAACGCAAGAAGGTTCTTCTTTACAGAAAGGGTGGTGGATCCCTGGAACTGCCTGCCACCTGAGGTGGTGGAAGCAAAAACAGTTGGAACATTCAAAAAGGCTTGGGATAGGTACAAAAGAATCATAACATTGGATAGTACTTAGGGGAGGAGGATAAGCTTATGGGCAGACTAGATGGATCTGGAGGGCCCCTCCTGCCGTCACGATCTATGTTTCTATGAAATAAACAACCAAGAGCTAAATATGGGCTCACGCCTTCTCAGCTCTATCCATCCTAGTACGAACTGCATCATTAGCATAGCTGCTTCTCTGATTACTCTCTACACAGTTACACTCTATTTCATATCTACAGAAAAGCATAGGCAGCTGAACCTGAGGGGAAATCTACCAACGTTCCAAACTCATTTAGCTGAAGGGAACATACTACCAGACATCTTAAGTGATATTTTAATAAATATATATATAATATCTGCAAGACACAGAAATAATGAAGTAACTCATATAGGTAGTTGGGACTAATCGAGTTGGAAACTTGAACCAGACACTGGACTCAATGCATATAGAGTCAACGATTTATTTATTTATTTAAAATTTTGGTAACCAGGAAAGGCACACTGAGCTGAGGCTCATTTCCAGGTGTGACCCAGGGGAATTGGATAATAGGAAACATGCCGTATACAGAATGAAAAAGCAAAGTAAAAATACAGCCAGTTTCAGAGCTCACAGTGCAGTTACACAAGTAGACTAGGATTTCTACAGTAGTATGTACATACAAAATAGCCTGAGTGCAAATAACTGAGAATTAAAATTAGGAAGCAATTAGGGGCAGAGGCCAGGAGCCAGGAGCAGTAGGAGCGCATATGAGCAGGCGCCTGAATGCTGGGAGAGAGGTGACTTAATGAAAGGTAGAGGAAAGTTGGTTCCAGAGGGAAGATAGATGGAAGGAGAAGGCAGACTAACCAGACATAAAGTGAGGGTGGGAGAGGGAGAAAGATCAGGACTTCTTAGAGCGGAGTGGATAGGAGGAAGGACAGACTGGGGACAGGAGGGAAGAGACATAGATGGGGAGAAGTCCAAACCTGCAACAGTGGTGGCAGCAGCAGTGCCAGATATCAGCTTGAATCAGTTTTTCTTTTTTTGATATTTTCTCTTTATGCCCCTTCTCACCGCAGCACTCCCATTCTTCAGGAGACACCTGTGGCCTTGTACATCCCCACTCATCTAGCCGCCGGAGTCCATCCCCCCATGGAGCCTTGGTATACTCTGTTGTGTGGCATGGGGGGGCCCTCACACCCCAATGTGTCTATTTTTGTCAGGGATGCTGTTGTTGGTGCCGTGAGGGCACTGGAGATCGGACCAGGTGCTCCATATACTGGGAGTGCTGTGGGTGTTTCCTGGTTTTCTGGTCCACCCTTCAGGATGTCGGTTCACTGGGAGAGCCCAGGGGTGGAGCATGTCAGGACGTACATACGCTCTGGTTCCCAGCCGGCATCCTCCCTCCCTTCTTCCAGTCGTCCCACTGCACCTCCACCCATGGTCATCCAGGTGGCCGTATAGTGGTGGGACAAGCGGGCCACCCACCCCGGAGAAGGAGAGCAGCCTCTGCAAGCTTGATCCTCCTCCCCCCTAGCTGACCCTCCAGCCGCCCAAGTCCGTTCCTGAACCCAGGTTGCTGGCGCCATGAGCAGTAACCCTACCGCTGCACCGGTGGGCCAGCAGCTTGAATCAGTTTTAATTGACAAAGAGTTGACAACAGCATCAGCTAGAAATGCATCAGATACAATGATTACAAGGTAACAGCAGTAATAGCTGTAGTGATAAATATGAAAACAATTGGAAGTGTAACCGGTTCAAATGACAAAGTATCAATGATAGCAGAAGTGGCTGCAATAGTGCTAGATATGAGAACTTTCTGGAAGTAGGAGGTTCAAGAGACACAAAGTCCATGGCAAGAGAAAGAATGGAAGAACAGCAGTGGCAGCACACTGTCAAGCACAAAGAAAACAGTGGTGGTGGTAGTAGCAACAGATGTGAGAACTGGAAGTAGCAGTTTCAAGTGACAAAGAGATGATGGCAATGGCAGTGACAATGGTAGTGTCTGACATAAGAAATGCCTAAAAAAATATGAGATTCAAGTGACTAAGACTCAAGGACAGCAGCAGTAGCAGGACAGGCAGCAGTGGCAGGTAGCAGCAGTACACTGTCATGCAAAAAGACAAGAAGTAGGATGTGGCAGCAGTTATGCCAGACATGACAGGTACTGGAAGTAGCAATTTGAAGTGACAGAAAACTGAGGGCAACACCAAAGACAGAGGTCGTATTAGACATGAAAACTGTCAAGAAGCAGAAGAGAAGCAGAGGCAGGCATCAGTAGCATCATAAAAGAAAGCAGGGGGTGGCAACAGCAGCGATAGACATGAGGAGGACTAATAGTAGCAGACTCAAGTGGCAAGCCATCAATGATAAGCCCTGTTTACACTGCCGACTTTGCAGTGCATCAGCCCATGTGCACAGGTCGATACGCTGCAAAGTTGGCAGTGTAAACACTGCCAGGAGTGCCTTAAGTGCTCCTCGGATCATTTTTTTGATTCGACTCAGATGTGGGATCAATAGCAGAGTGGGCGCATTAAATGGCAGTGTGAACGCTTTGCTGCACTCGCTCCACTACAAAGGCTGTTTTATTTTTCAGCCCGCGGTGCACTCTCAGGTCCTCCTCAGAGTGACTTGCAGTGCTACGAGGGTGAGCTGTGTAAACCTGACAGCAGCAGGTGAATTGGGAAAGGAGTGGCACACATTCCACAGTGCTGCCACCGTGTAAGCACAGCTATAATCACAGAGGCAGCAGTGGTGCCAGGCATTTAAACTGTCTGGTGGTAGGAGACTCATGTGACAGAGTCAATGACAGCAGCAGCAACAGGAGAGACATCAGTGTCAGACAATAGTACAGTGGTAGCCAATGACAAGATATGCCATATATCAGACTATCTTGGGAAATATCACAGAAATCCAATTGAAATGAAGGAGGATTTCCTTTGATATATCATGATATAGCTGGATTTCTACAACATGTCACTGTTGTGTATTGTCAAGCAAAGAGCTGATGGCAACCACAGTGACAGCAGTAGTGTCAAACATGAAAGTTGCCTGAAAGCTGGACAGTAACAGTGGCAGGCATCAGCAGCGTATTCTCAAGTAAAATGAAAACACTTGCGGTGGTACAGCAGTAGTGTCAGACATGAGAAATACTGGGAAAGGAGACTCTAGTGACAGAAAAGTCAAGGAAAACAGCAATGGCAGCAGTACAGTAGTGTCAGACATGAGAAATACTGGAACAGTAGACTCTAGTGACAGAAAAGTCAAGGACAACAGCAATGGCAGCAGTATAGTAGTGTCAGACATGAGAAATACTGGAAAAGTAGACTCTAGTGACAGAAAAGTCAAGGACAACAGCAATGGCAGCAGTACAGTAGTGTCAGACATGAGAATAGTCTGGCAATAGCAGACTCTAGTGACAGAAAAGTCAAGGACAACAGCAATGGCAGCAGTACAGTAGTGTCAGTCATGAGAATAATCTGGCAATAGCAGACTCTAATGACCAAAGGCTGAACAGCAATGGCAGCAGTACAGTAGTGTCAGTCATGAGAATAATCTGGCAATAGCAGACTCTAGTGACAAAAGGCTAACAACAGCAATAGCAGCAGTACAGTAGTGTCAGTCATGAGAATAGTCTGGCAATAGCAGACTCTAGTGACAAAGGGCTAACAGCAGAGACACAAGTATAACCATACCTAAAAAGAATTGAAACTAGGAGACTCAAGTCAGTAACAACAGCAGTGGCAAAAGATGAATCAGTGGCTAATATCAGCAGTACTCAGTCAAGCAAAAAAGACAAGAGTAGTAGCATGAGGCAGTAGTTGAGCCAAACAAGAAAAGAACTAAAAGAAGCATATTCAAGTGACAAAGAGTTGATGGAAACAGCAGTGACAATGGGAGTGTCTGACATGAAAATGTTCTGAACATGAATGCTCAAGTGACATTATTATAAAGGTCCCATTTTGCAGTCTCATTGGTTGTCAGCATTCTGATATCCCTGTGTTAATGTCCTTATTTATATACTTGTTCAGCCTGATTACCTGAGTACTGATTTAAAAAACTGTCAGCATTACTCTTTGGTGCTGTTAATGAACAAATGAGCCACAGTGCGGCTATATAAAGAAGCCAGTTCCTGAGTCTGCTGTGCTTGATGACAACAGTCACAGTTTCATGTGGAGCTGCTGGTATGTGAGTGGGAGAGTTTCTTTTCTGTCAGCAGATAATTACTGTAACCAGTAATTTGAGTTTGAGGAGGGAGGGCTTCCTCTTTTATTTGCAGATACTGGTGCTACCAGTATGTGAGTGGGTGGGTTGCAGCATTACTTTGAGCCTTATAAATAATTTAGAAGGAGACAAATAGTAGTTTACTTTTGCCAGCACTATACTTTGAGAGTGAGAGTGTGGTCAGGTGGCCAGGGGTTGAAGACTCAAGCAGGGACCTATATGAAAGAGTTTGTCCATGGAGATTTTGGAAGAACAAAACCAAATCTGGGCCTCCTAATGAAGACCACAGCTGATATTCTGGAGCTAGATGTAGAGTCTGTCGATGTTGACTGGCCACCAGCATTGGAAGACTGAAGGTTTTGGTGACGGACATTGAATAATGCTGTGCTCAATAAGCTGGCTGACTGACAGCAGTGAAGAATACCAATGAGGATTTCACAGGGACCCGCTCATCTAAGCTAAAAGGACAACTCTGAAATTATATACACATTATAAGATGTACCTTTTGGAACTCTGAATCATATTGATCCATGCGAGGCTTTATCTTGCCAGGTATATTCCATGCAGGTAAAATCAGAGTAAAGTTACATATTTTCTTTTTGTCTTGTCAGTGGTGAAAAATGAACACTTCTGAGGCCTTCTTTTGTGGTTCAGCATACATGGGTGCTCACTGCACTGAGTCATATACCCTTCAGTAGCACTATTTTCTTAAAAAATAGGAAATCTACATTTAAAAATGAAATTGTGGTATTTCCTGTGCAGACTATTTTTCATAGACCTAAATATGTTACCTTTGATTGAATATCGACGCTATCTTCACCTTGCTGATACTTGCAGTTGCTTTGACCCAACCTAAACTCCCTAGTGACTCTATCAAATGTCCTTAGTCTCTCATGTACTCTTTCTCTCCTCTTGGGTATGCCCTCTGTTTCTGCATTTATTATAATAGTACTGCCTCTGCTTATTTATTACTCTTATTATTATGCTATATTGCTGCCGTAATGATACATTGTCTGTTTTACTTCCCTTAATGTGTACTCCAACTTAATGTACTTTGTCTAGCATTGCTGTGCTGTTTTCTCTATTTTTGTTTGACCGTACTTATGTATCACCACATTGTTTCTCTCTGATGTACTGACCCAGGTCATGCCTTAAAATAGTCACTTTATGGCTAGTGCACCTACCCAGTCAACAAAAACTAGATAAATAAATAAAATAAAATACATTGAGCAGCCATGCTGCAGCTTATTCATGTCTTTGGTGCTATGAAATGCGGTTAAGTTAAATTATACAATGGTAAGAAAGAATGCTGACCTGTGATTGGTCAGTCTGGGACTGGACCCGTGATGTTATCCTAGTACAACATCACAGATCTAGTCCCAGCACACCGATGACCACACCAACGGTCATCAGAATCACTACACGCAGCCCGAATAGATTCCCACGTCACAATACCCCCCAATCAGGTCTGTGTTTCTCTGTCAGTTTGTAACCGTTTTCCTGTCGGTACTCCGCCCTTAATTCAGTGTCCCCACATTTTTTCCCCAAATCTCAGTGCTTTTTCTAGCCAAATGTGAAATAAACCTCATACGCTAATTGCTTCTTACTGACCGATAGCACCGTGATTGTAACCAGCGCATGCGCAGTTATAAATAGCACTCGCTCAAAGAGACAGGCACGATACTGCATCCCATTAAAAGCCATGCTGACTATCTCCATTAATCAAGATTCCTGTCATGGACCTCACCTTTTTCTCCACACCAATGTCCAGTAAAATAAAATGAAGCCCCTCTCTCTCCTGGTCTGCTAGAGGTCCTGACTTTAGTCTCACCCAATGTCATTGCACGTCTGCACTGCCTATTCTACTGATCACTTAATTGAAGGGGGAGAAAAAACAGAACAGCAACATCTTTGCAACAGGCAGACACCATCTCTACACTGTCTCTCTAAGTAACAGGAGAGATGAAACAGCAAAAGAACAAGGGACACAGGGGTCAGAAAGACAGAGCCACAAAGATAGGCATTTAAAGGAATACGGAGAAACCATTCAGGAAGCAGCATCACCTCCTGTACAAGACAGGAACTGTGAACTTTTTTTTCAATAAGTATACCTAAGCAGACAAAAAAAATTTAATAAATTAATATTTTAAACAGGTTTTTCCATTTGTTTCTTCTTAAAACAAAATGAGCCATTGTATAATAGCAATAATGCACTCCAGGGTGTGTGTTGAGCTGGGATAACGTCACTTCTGGAATGATTAGTCGCACTCGGCCTGCGACCTCCTGCCTAATCACCCCAGGCGTGACGTTATCCCAGCACAACACACACCCTGTCGTGCATTATTGCTTAAGTATTTGATACTCCAAAACTTCTGTTTCACCACTGTCCATTAATTGTACTATGTTCTACTGGGAGTACAAGTATTTCTGCTTTCCTGAATTGCTGCTGGCATTACAGCATTCAGGCCATTGGTCAAACGGTCTGGCTGATGGGCAGGAGACTTCACTGAACAGCCACACTGTGGCTCATTCATGCATATAGTCCACAAAAATAAAATACACCCCACTCAGTGGAGCTGTACTATAACAGAAGCTGACTGTATGAAAATGGCAGGAATGGGGTTTCTTTTTAGGCAGCTGAACAGTATTAGCACCACTACCCTTATTACAAAGATCCTGGGGGCGGTGGATCTCCATGGAACAGCTGCTCTTGCAATACCATTGTTAACCTTTGGTGGAGAGACTATTTTAAGAGAATAATTAAGAATATCTGAAATAAATACAGTAAAACTTTGGTAAACTGTAAGAAAACCACACCCAAGTATAATAATAGCAATAAGGAACTCTGGGGGATTATGTTACTGTCCTGTTAATCATCCCCTGGGGCAATATGGTATTCAGCTGCACCTCGTGCCACATTACAGCCCCGGGAATGATTAACAGGACATTAACATAACCCCTGTTGTTCCTTATTGTTTTAAAAAGGTTAATGCTTTTCGTTCTGATAGACTGATCTTGCTGAAGGAGCGAACAGATAGGATACAGATTAAATTATTTGCTGGGCTACTGCTGCTGCTGCTGCTTTGGCTGGTGGTATTGGGGAAAACAGTCCAGTGGGTGGTGACAGTCCTATAGGTTCATTCTATGTACTAGTCTAGATGTCAGCTGTAAAGTGAATTGAGACACATTCCCCTTCTGAATGTTCTGCACTTGCTATGCCTTTATGACTAATGAGTATGACCATAGTAGAAAATATTTCCTCTCTGGCAAACTATATATGTGTTTGACTCAGACTAATATCTTCCATAAGGCAGCCCTCTTTACAGAGCTATATATTAGAAGCTCTCAAGCTAGTGTTCCTGCTATGAGCTTTGACTGCTCCACATCTCTATGATGGCCCAGGTCGAACTTTGCTATAATGTATGGTAGAACATTGTTATTAAGGGAAATTCATCTTTTCCCTCAGTTGTTATACTATCAATGTGACGCAACTTTGTTGTTAACCCGTCGATGGTACGTCACATCGATGGTATAACAACGTGAATTGCTCTGCGCATGAGCGCTACTCGAATAGAACGCATTCTTGAAATGGCTGCGGCGGTAAGAGCAGGATCCGGAGCTGAGTGGCAGAGACTTAAATAATGGAGTGGCTGACAAAAGTGAGGATCCTATTTCATTATTTAAATGTTTTTGATGTCCATATAATATAAAATATAATGTACGGTACATCTATCGTCAACTAGTTTGTTAAGCCGTCTTGAGGTTGCCATGGCGACGTAAACCTCTTGAGGTTCGCTCTCGGGGTTTACATGGTTGCCCTGGCAACCTCTAGATGGTTAACAAACAGGTTAACGATCAATGACCATACATCGTCCTCTATGTTTTCAGAGCAAACTTAGATCATGTCATTGTTCAATATTTCTATTTTTCTATGCCAAGGGTCTCCTGTGTTTTTAAAATGAACCACTTTTTCCCTTAGAAATTCATGTACATAATCAATGCCACTGGTAGTTAAGTTTGTAGGACTACTCTTCTGTCTAGAAGGTGACTTGTAGGATGCAAATGTCAGTAATGTAATACCAATGTCAATGTTTTATCTTCCTCACTCAGCCTTCTTTTCCTTCAGATTCCTATTCCCACCACCCCTGCCACTTGTGTACAGTGTTGTACTCAATAGCTCCATATGAAGTCTGAACCATCCGTTGATTAACCTGATACAAAATGGCCCCCAGGGTATAAATAGAGGCAACCTCTTCCTAATCCACCATTGCTTTTTCCCCTATCTTCTCCTAAAGCTTTCATGGGATGTGATCCATGAATGGAGCAGTGCAAATGTGTGATTCCTAGATTGCTTCTTGTCTTTCCTTTTATCTAATGCTTTCAATTCAGCATAGCCAGTATTCTACACGACCAGCATAGCTGTGCAAATATCTTTTTCCAGATATTTGGCTGAATATTTACTATTTGGGGCCCAAGTACTCGGTATTCAGATGAATATCTGGCATTCAGGTTATTTTTAAACAAAAGGCAAATAAACATCCCCTACCCTCCTCCCTAGCCCTGATCCATTAAACTATAGAAGCCCCCATCCCCCCACCCTCAGTTAGCACCCAAATCCCACTTTCCTCCAACACGCACATGCATGGATGAGAAGAGAGACAGGGACCTGAACTTACAAATATCAGAAGCTGCGGGGAAAGGAGAGGTGGTATTGTGGGGGACTTCAACCTGCCCAAGGTGAACTGGAGCATACCATCCATGACATATGCTAGGAGCCAGGCAATCCTGGAAGGACTGCAGAGTGGGTTCCCGACTCAGGGCATCACTGAACCAACAAGAGCTGAGGCAATTCTTGATCTGGTGCTCACAAATGGGGAGCACATATAGGAAATAATGGTCAGGGAGCCACTGTGAGGAAGTGACCATTGCACAGAGTGGTTCCAGTTGGATATGGGCAGGGAAAACATCCCAACTAAGACCAAAATCTTGGATTTCAGGAGTGCGGAATTCAGGAAAATTGGCGAAGTGCTAAGGAGCCATCTGGTGAGCATCAGAGCAGATATGGGGTGGAACAAAGGTGGTTCATCATTAAGGAAGGAATACTGGTTGCCACAGAAGAGTGCATTAGACTCAGGGGGAAGAACACAAAGGCCAAAGCACCCAGCTGGTTCAGTTCTGGGGTTGCCCAGATAGTAAGGGAAAAGAGGTTGGCCTATAGAAAATTCAGGAAGACCAAGAGAGAGGTGGATAGGGAAAATTACCTAAGGTTGGCTAGTGAGGCAAGTAAAAAAGTCAGGTGAACAAAGGCACAGAAGGAGCTGCAGATAGCTGAAGGAATTAAGAAGGGGGAGAAGGCTTTCTTTCACTATATAAGTGAGAAAAGAGACAAGAAGGAAGGGATTGTTAGGCTTAAGAAAGGGGTGGAGTGGGTGGAGGATAATGGGGGAAAAGAAGAGACACTAAATGAATACTTCTGTTCTGACTTCACCAGGGAGAAGGATGGACCAGTGCCTTCAGGAGGGAAAAGAGGAGCGGGGGGAGCAGAACACAGATGTAGTGATAGAGGAGAATAGGGTGAGGGAGGGGCTGCTGGCATTGAAGGTGGACAAATCACCAGGCCCAGATGGAGTACATCCAAGGGTACTAAAGGAACTGGCTAAGGAGCTGGCAGGGTCAGTGGCAGACCTATTTAATAGTTCACTACAGACAGGTGTAGTACCACAGGACTGGAGAACAGCACATGTAGTGTCGCTCCACAAAAGCGGTCCCAAGGATGACCCAGGGAATTACAGACCAGTCAGTCTGAGCTCCATTGTGGGCAAGCTCATGGAGACCATACTAAAGGAAAGGTTGGTGGAATATCTAGAGAAGCATGGTCTCCAGGATGCGAGGCAGCATGGGTTCATGGAGGGGGGGGATCGTGTCAAACAAATCTGATTGACTTCTTTGACTGTGTCACTAAGACAGTAGACAGGGGCCAAGCGGTAGACATCCTCTATCTTGATTTCAGCAAGGCCTTTGACTCTATGCCCCACAAAAGGTTGATCAGGAAGATGGTGAATCTCGGGGTTGGGGAAAAGATGGACAGATGGGTGGAAAACTGTCTGAAGGACAGAACCCAGAGGGTGGTTGTGGGGGGAGAGTTATCTGGCACAAGACAGGTAACCAGTGGAGTCCCGCGGGGCTCAGTGCTGGGGCCAGTGTTGTTCAATGTCTTCATCAATGACATTGAAGATGGCATTAAGGGCAAAATGTGCCTATTCATGGATGACACCAAGCTCTGTGAGAGAGTGGACGCAGCTGAAGGGATACAAGACCTACAGGAAGATCTGGAAAAGCTAGGGAGGTGGTCCAGGATCTGGCAGCTTGGCTTCAATGCCAAGAAATGCAAAGTTATGCATATTGGGGCCAAGAATCCTAGAACAGAGTACTACCTGGGTGGAGTCTGAGTATCTGCATCAGAGAAAGAGAAGGACCTGGGAGTAATGATCACTAGTGACCTGAAGCACTCTATGAAGTGCAAGAAAGCAGCAACAAAGGCAAACAAGATGCTGGGATGCATATCTAGGGGGATCAGTAGTAGGAGAGAGGAGGTTATACTGCCCTTGCACAGGTCACTGGTAAGGCTGCATCTAGAGTATGGAGTTCAGTACTGGTGCTCACACCTCAAAAAGGATATTAACCTACTGGAGAAGGTCCAGAGGAGAGCCACAAAGATAATAGCTGGTCAGCAGGGCAAGACATATGAGGAGAGATTGAGGACACTGAGCATGTACTCCCTGGAAGACAGGAGAGAGAGATAGGGGACATGATTGGGACCTTCAAGTACTTGAAAGGGATAAATAAGGTTGATAAGGAGAGTCTCTTTAAGCTGAGTGGCAAGCATAACATGAGGGGGCACAGACTTAAGCTGGAGGGTGGGAGGTTTAGGAGGGAAGTCAGGAGGCACTTCTTCACAGAGATGGTGGTGGACACTTGGAATGTGCTGCCAGAAGAGGTAATCTCATTGAAGACAGTGGGCAGCTTTAAGAGAGGCTGGGACAGGTATAGGGGGAAGGTAAGTGTCATGGGTAGGGAGGATGGGAGGAGTGGGGAGAGGGGGCAGGGACAGTAGCTCAAGCTGTGGACCCTGTAACATGAGCAGATTTGATAGACAAAATGGCCTTCTGCTGCTGGCTTCTTCATATGTTTCTTATGTTTGTATGCACCCATGGTTTGATAATTATGCATTTGTTAAGTAGACGTCCAATAACAGGTGGCCGGTACAACCTGCCTGCCTCCATGGCTGGCTGTAAACTTTTTGAGTGCTTTCTCATTTTGCTTTTGCTTTTCACTTTACTGTAAGAACTAGTATTGAAATGATTTTGCACCTACCCTCCACCCTGGTAGCAGCAGCCAACACTCTTCTTCACCCTCACTGCTCCTTGTGATTCCATTATTACTCTGAAGGGAAAAGAGATCGACATAAGCCTCCTCTCTCAGCAGTTACTACCTTTCTGAATGACAGATATACACTCACTCATATAATAAAACCAGCTGATCTCAGCTACTTTTACTATATGAGTGAGTGCATGAGTGCCTTCATTCAGAAGCAGGTGGCGGGCCATGGAGGATGGCAGGCTGTGTTGGTCACCTTCTTCCCTTTGGAATTGTGGGGGGAGTGAGTAAGAAAGAGGGAGCTACTACCAGGGTGGGGGGGACAATCAATTCAACACTAGTTCTTACAGTGAGCTGAAAAGGAAAAGCAAAGTGCTGAAAGTCGACAGCTGGCCGTGGAGGCAAACAGGTTGTGCTGGTCACCCACTGTTGGACTTTTACTTAACAATTGCATAATTATAAAAACATGGGTGCTGGGGGGTGGAGGGGGATTTAGGCTCTAACTGAGGGCGGAGGAATGGGGGCTTCTATAGTTTAAAGGATCTGTGCTAGGGAGCAGGGTGGGAGGTTGTTTTCTTTTCCTTTTTTTAAAGAGAATATTTCCCAAATGGGAACTAATAGTGCTACTATTCATTTTGTGGAATCTGAATAATGAATACTGCATTATTCATGGTATTCAGGAAATAATATTTATTGCTTGCACACCCCTCATGACTAATGTTTTTACTGCTCATGAAGAAAAACGCAAGTAGATTTAATCACACAACAACATCGGGGGGGGGGTGTTAGTGTCTGCTTTTCAGACTGGTTTCTTCACTTGGGGTTGATGAAGTCTATGGTAATATCACTGATCCAAGATGAGATGCAGCTAAGAAGTCAAATGATGCTTCTGGAACCCATTTTGCTTGCCTCTGTTCTCGCTATATTTTTTTTCCCCAATTGTTTAACGAGGTGAGACACACTAAGCTAAAAGCTTGTTTACAGGTGCAACCTGGGAACACAGGGAAGTTAAGTGACTTGCTCAGGATCACACAGTATATGCAAGGGAGGCTGTGGGATTCAAACCCAGGTTTCCAGATTTGCAGCTCACAGCCTTAAACCACTATGCTATACTGCCTCCCTATACACTCCCTTGAGTCAGACGAACTATCATTCATTACTTCATTCTGTCTGTGAGCTGATATGGACAAATTGGGGAATGCTACATTATGTGGTATACATAGTTTCTTGGTTGTTAACTACTACTGCTTTTTAATTTCATATTATAGATTTAGCTGTTGCCCTCACTGGTCTTTCAGTGGTTCTCTTTCATTCAGTGTTGCTATTTGCTGTTGTTATCTGGCAACTGCACTAGCAGGTCTGAACACGTACTGTATCTGTAGTTTGCTGCTCTCAGCACATTTTGGATTACATGTGCAAGCCTGTTCAAAAGTCTAAAGGTTATATCTGTTCTTGTGAAGCCTTGTCAGCCTCCCCTACACAAATATTTGCATACCCATAATGCCTTGCACTGTATCTGAGTCTTTATGTTTTGAGTGAACTGTATATGTATGGTTTAGAATACTGCACTGATAGAACACAATTTGGCTATTCCTTCTCTCCTTGCATCCTTTTGCAAATCCTATGCACTGTTCTTCTTTCAGACTGCCTCTTTGAAAAGCTACATCCAGGTGTATTGATTGCCCAATTTCCTCTGAGCTGACCTGGTACTTGCCCAAAATAGTGAATGCATTGCACTGAGGAGGAGTCCCAACAGGATGAAACGTGTCTGTAGTTTGTTGTTCTCAGCCTATAGTGGATATGATGTACAAGCTTCTTTAAAAGGCAATGTCTGTTCTGGTCCTTGTGGGTTTGCCCTACACTAGGATTTGCATACCCATGATGCCTTGCACTGGGTTTGAGGTTCTATAGTGCATATGACTGGTTTAGAGAGATAAACAACACTAAACAATGTGGTTATTTCTTCTCTCTTTGCATACTTTTATGGATCCTACACACTGCTTTTCTTACAAACCACCTCTTCAGTATGCTGCCTCCAAATGTGCTAATTACCCACTATTATCTGGCGATAACTGCTCATCCTTTGAATATCTGTGTCTCCAGTTTTCTTCTCCATATAACCTCAGACGCTCTATAATCTGCCATTCTCCTCAACCTGACTTACCTTTTCATTTCTTGACTGACCTCCATGTCAACCTTGCATTAAAATGTCAAATTCATTCCCCTACTCATATCCTTGGTCATACATTGGATTTTAGTAATATGTTAACTCTTTTCAGATATAACACATACCATTTCTTTTTTATCAAGCTTTTTTCAGTTCTGTTTATTACCCCTGAGTCCTGATAAGTGGAACCTCCTTTAGCTGTTCTAGAGACTACCTCACAAACTCTGCAGAGCTCTAGCCAGACCAAAACTCCTGGGACCCTGAGGCACCTCCTAGCTCAGTGAAGAGCTCTCTTGGTAGACCCACCATGGCGTGATTCTCTCCTGCACCTTGCCATATATCCAGCTGCCAGCTGTGGTGCTGGCTCATGGTAATCTTCAGAGGAGGTCACAGCATAGCATCATCTGCCCAGATGCAAACAATTTTTTCCTGTTTTCTGCCCTCCCCTTGACAGCATGTGACATGCCATTAGCAGGTGATGGTGAACTAAACTGATGTCTACTCACTCTTCCCACTGAAACATGCCTGTGTTCCTAGCTGCACCACCACCTCTGATAACACTGGTAGTGGTATTGCAATGGGAGTCCTAATTTTCCCTCTTTGGATGAAGAGAGAATCCATCAGGATGCACAGTCCTCTTCCCTATCCCTCTGATATGCAGACCCATTCCAGAACCCAGGTTACTGGCATTGCGGATGACAGATCTGCTGCTCTGCTGATAGGCAAGCATGTCATCAAGGTTATTATCCCTTGTGGTGTCATGATCACTCACACCACTGCTTTGGGTCCCTCCCTTCTCCAAGGTTACCACCCATTCTTATTATTGAATTTAGCAGGGAACCTGAGCGTGCCAGGTGGGAACCGTCACTGACATGATGCCAGAATTTTCTCCCTAACCACCTGCCTCCCTATAGCTGTTCACAGTGTCACACCACTGCCTTTTCAGTCACGTAGTGTCTGCTGTAGACTCATGCTCTGCTGTCCACCATTGTGGTCTTTAGGTCTGCAAATTGCACTGCTAGTCCTCTCTTTTCAGAACCGTGCTGCCACCAGCAGCACTCCATGACCAAGGCCACCTACTATTTGGCCATTGGGCATCCCTTCACATGTAGGTTTCTGTATTTTTTTCTTTAAATAACCACTCAGTTATTTTTGAATTTTCTTTTCCAAATATTCTTCTCTATGCCACACATTTACATATTGTTCCCTTCACCATCTTGGTACTTTTTCCTTTCTGCAGAATATGAACAACACATACAGCTATGACAATTCAAAAAGTCAGAGTTTATCCAGTAGATTCATTTTACAAACAATCAGAGACTTCAGGATTAAAAAAAAAAAAAGGAAAATATGATATAGAGTTGTGACCAACATTATGTTGGTTTGTAGTGAGGGAAGATTATGCAGATTGCATCATGGGCAGCACACCAGACAATTAACAGAACAAAAGAAAACAGTCCCACTTTATTTTAAGTGTTAGTTTCAATGTAACTGTGGGGTAGATTGATAGGGTGGAGAAGGTGCAGATGAGGGCTACCAAACTGGTATCCAGTCTGTAACACATGTCATATGAGGAGAGACTGGAAACACTGGGGAAGTACACATTAAAAAACAGGTGCCTAAGAGGTGACCTCTTGATGTTGTGCAAAATTCTAAATGACCAAGAAAGAAAGGGAAGTGGGAAAAGAGATACAAGCAAAACATGGTGGATTAAATTCACACAAAATGCAAATTTTGTTATAACACAACAAAAGGAATGGCAGATTATATTCCTTTGTTCAAATATCAGGTAGATTATGGAACTCACTACCTGATGACATAGTACATAGTGGTAATAAGGATATTTTTAAAAAGAGACTGGATGACTGTCTATTAGATGAAGGGGTAAGATGGACCCACTGATGTGGGTGGACAGATTAAATGGGCACTTTCGCCTCTTTCTGTCCAAAAGCCAAGCGCAATACCAAGTTACATTAATTACATGCAGCAGTGGTAATTAGGCAAGGCAAGGCAGCTTTTATTTTACAGGCGCCCAATCCCAGAGGCTCTGGGTGACGTACAATAAAACATCAGAATTGAAACATTATAAATAAACAACACTCTGTTAAAACACCATAACATATCATTAAAAATGGTCTGAACTGTTGATAAAATTCAATATTAGTAAATAACCCATACAATATCTATTCAACAGTGTCTGGGAATGCCCAGCTGAACAGGAAAGCCTTGAGGCAGGCCTTAAATACCTCCACTGAAGGGGCCCCCCTTACTGATGGAGGAAGCTAATTCCACAGGACTGGGCCAGTGACACTAAAAGCTCCATCATCGGCAGATCTTAACCTCATCCAGGCATCACCAGGAGGCCCCTAGAGGAGGAGAGGAGGGAGTGGACCAGGGCAGCGGACGTAAGAAGTTCTGACAGGTAGCCAGGGCCCAGTTCATGTAGGGCCTTAAAGGTAAGCAAGCCCACCTTAAAGAGAACCCTCCATCGAACTGGCAGCCAGTGCTACACTGTAGTTACATGTTTGTTGCATGTAGCTGTAACAACAGTGTAGGTAAGGAAACTTAAAATAGTGTTACCAGAAAAACAAACATTCCTTTTGTTCTGTTGATAGCTCCATGATGATTTCTACGATAATCACCCATGTCACAGGATGCAGTAAAACCCTACACATTGCTGGCCACAACTGTAGTATACCTAAGCTTATAACATGGCATAACATAATGTACATTCAGTTGTATGCAGTCACCATCCTATTGTACTATACCAGGGTTTCTCAAATGGTGAGGCCAGCCTCCCAGGGGAGGCCCCAACCTGTTCCAGGGGAGGCTTAAGCAAGCCTTAAAATGTACTATATTTAAATGTCAGGTTTTGGATGCTTTGTGTAATAGGATGCAGCAAACTAAAGTGAATAATGGCATGCAAATTTATGCACAAAATGGGAGACCAGGAAAGTCTTACTCAACAAACACTTTTTTCTTGGTATGACATGGGGGAAAAGCTGAATGGAGGAAGTACAGTTCTTGAAAACTGTGCAAAACAAAATGCAAAATAATCAAATGAATAGGTACAAGGTAACTGACCCATTATACTGGCTGCAGAAAAGCATAAATGCAAAAGCTAGGTTGAGAGGTACTAGGAGCAAAAGCAGGACAAAGCAAAATGGTCCCTGAGAAGGTGTCTAAGGACAAGGTAAAACTGACAAAGAAAGCAATCTGACTCATGGAGGTATTGCAATGAGGGGTGCAGTAAATAGGGTCCAAAACCCAGAAGTGTGGAGCAAGTAGGCTGACATGGGGAGGGGGTTATACAGAGGGAGATTAATAAGTTCAATAAAATGAGAATAAACGTAACTACTCAAAGACATGTCACTGTATTCCTTGTCTACTGTGCAAGGTATGATAGTTGTTCAAACTATGGGGAGGCCCAAAATTATTGGGGGGGCTCAAGATATTTTCCAAAGCTTGGGGGAGGCTCACTATGACAAAGTGTGAGAACTACTGTACTATACCATTCATTGCTGGACCATAAACCCCTTTGTAAGTTCACACAACCCTTGCACTCATATACAGAGAATAATGCATGCGCAATCATGCACAGTAAGGCTGGGTTCTGATGACATCATAAGGATATCTGGAGCTAGCCGAGGTGTGCATGGCTGTTGATTGGTTATTTTGTACAGTATATAGTTTGAAACATGAAATTTAAAAAAATCTTGCTTTTTTTGTCCCCAAAAATCTTTAGTTTAATATTAAAAAAAAAAACAGAAACCCACCCTCACCTATCAGCCGAACCCCCACTTGGGTGGGTCGATTTCTGTTTTTCAAAATACTGAAACCATAGATTTTTGTTAAAGGAGGGTCTGGGGCCTGTGTGCGTTGAGGTGAATAAAAGTAAAATGAAACGTGACATGAGTTTCCATTCTAATTTAAAATAGCTTTTGTGCCACAGAAGAGTACAACAGCATTCTAAGATCTTTAAACTGAGCTAAAATAGCTTTTTAGTTAGGCTAGAAATCCATGCACAACAAGGGGTAACCTTACACTATAAAGAGATATGTCCCCCTAGATTAGGTAAACTATGTGCGGTTGTACCCAAATAGCAAGTTGTCTGCCATGCCTTCAACAGCTTGATTGAGAAAGATTAGGGTTTCCAGATTGTTTCATTATTTGTGTGTACATGGGGAGGAAATGCCTCAAACCATGGGAAATCTGCTCTAGACAGAGTGCCTCAATCATTTCATTCAACTATTCATAATAAGTTGTAATATAGGAGCAGTATAACCTAGAGGTTAGAGCACCATGCTGTGAATCTGGAGACCCGGCAGACTTGTGTTTGAAACCCACAGTCACCACTTGCATACTGTGTGACCCTGAGCAAGTTATAGAACCTCCCTGTGCTCCTAGGACACACCTGGACATGAACTTTGGCTCAGTGTGCCTTTCATGGCCAAAACAATTCTAAAACATTTTACAGTCTAAATATATTGGTCATTTGTCTACCCACACATTTAGTATAATTTTTTGTAGCTACAGAGGCTATCAAGTTCATGGTATACCTGTTGTAATTCATCAAGTTCATTGTGAAGATATTGCCTATTGTATATAATGTACCTTGTATAATGTTTGTTGTTATGTTGGAAGATTGTTATGTTTGTAACTATTCCTGTTCCTTTTCCCCAGGACACACCTGGAAATGAACTTTGGCTCTGTATACCATTCCTGGTTGCCAAATATTTAAACAAACAATTATCTCTATGGTAAAGTACTTTTTTCACACTATATGTTTATAGCACCCCCCTCGCCACTCCTAGAACTGATGTAGGATTCCCTTTCAGCTCTTTCAGGGTCCCTTTCCCACTCTTGGAACCCCCTGGGGACTGACACTCTTTTCCACCCTTCAAGTACTCCTAACTCTGGCCCCTGAACTGGTAACCTATGGCTTATCCCCACAAGTGGGACTTAAGGGGGACCAGGCCTCTAGGACATATTGTACTTTACTGACCTGAATAGGAGACCAGAGGGAGGCACCAGTAAGGGAGAGATAGACCAGACAGCCCAGGTGGGCATGGTGGGATAAGGAACGTCATCTGTCCCAGGTCTGCCCTCTATTTTTTCACCCCATAACCTGACCCCTTATCCATCCAACAGGGTGTTCTCTTGTAGAGTAACCAAACATTTTCCCTATCTAGGCCATCAGAAGGATGAGCATCCCCAAGCTTCCTTTAGAACTCCTCTACTAGCCCTGCTGAAAGATATAGCACCTCCACATCACACATTAGGCAAATGGGTGTGTGTCAATATGAGGCCCCTTTGTAAGGTACCACTCATTCCTTCCTGCACAACACCTTCTCCCTCTGGGTCATGGGGGGGGATTGCGTAGCTTAAGGAGCTACTACCTAGAGGTAGGAGGCATCCAGTACCAAAAGCCTGCCTCACCAGTCAGCACTAGATTTCATGGCTCACTCTATAGTAAGTGGCAGTGCACTGCACTAGCCAGCTGGCCTGTAACATAGGTTTCTAAGCCAAGTATGGGATTTAGTATATTCTTAATGGCCTTCCAAAAATTTTTGACCAAAGGGCATTGTCATATCACATGTAATAACACATAATAGTGGTCAGTTACTGTGTTTTCACATGTAGCAATTTGCATTTGGTATTGTACAAATTCTAGCCAGTTCCCTGGGTTGTGGTATAGACTGTACAGTGCCTTAATCTGCTGTACTCTGCTATCAACAACTGAAGTTGCTTTCCTGGTAAAGTCCCAGATATGATCCTATGGTCCTTCTTGCAGATTTATGCACATTTCTTAAGACCACCATCCCCGCAGTACAGTGGCACCCCTTGCTATTTCTTCTATTAGATACTCATACCAACCTGAGGCTGAGTTTTTTCCCTTTCCCCTAATATTTGGTTCCCTGTTTTTAGCTTCCTAGTAGAGACCTCTTTTTTGGTAGGTGAGAGTTAACAGAATGGATAAGTTGTACGTGGTAGAATAAGTCCCTTGCAATCAGCTCAAATTCTGCCTTAAATTTAGGAACACACTTTTTTAACTGGGAGACCCTATTGGGTCCTAGATGTACCCGTGTGGGTTTCTTGATAGCTTTGTTATCTATTTTAATACTTTTATTTCCCCATAAGGGTTGGTCTAGGTGAAAACCCAGGGACCTGCTCAGTCCACAGAGGATCTTATTGAACACAGTTTTTGTGTGCTTCATGGCAGAATTTCTGACGGTTACTGGAATGTCAGTGGATAGGCAAGTGGCAAGTAACTAAATATATATTGTGTTGCTTACAATCTATTCTGACCCAATCTGGTTTATATTTTGATGTGTGATATTAACTCGGTAGTTTGCAAGTAATATGATCTCCAAAAAGCAATGGCGCAGTCATAGAGCAAGATATCTGGGACTTTCTTTCTTCCATTTTTCAGGAGCTGGGATAGTTTTTGATATGTACACTTTGGTTTCTTCTGTGATCAAATGAGATTGGCCATGGATTGCTGGCCAAAATGTATTTTTATACCTGTGATGTGGAATGATGTTTCAATAGGGATTTTAAAATTTTCAGCTATCGGATTCATAAGGTGGATTCATAAGAAAGCTATGCTGAAAATGAATGTACAAATCTGGTAAAATGACCAAGTTATGAGTGAACATTGCAGTATTTTAACATTTACTAATTTTCAATATTTTTACTCCAAACTTTCAACATAGCACTTTTTTTCACACTACCTCATAAATGTGAAAGATGTTGTTTCTTTTAATCCTGGACAAGACATGTTATTGCACTTCTGGTAAAAAATGACATTTTGGCCAATATACTATAAATGTAACATGTTATGTTTACAAGGAGAGTTTATTTATTTATAGTTTATTTATTGAAATCTTGGATTAATACCTTTGAGCAGCAACTCTTCACATAGGTTGCATGTCAAAAGAAAAACATCATCATGATAACAATTACAATAACAGGTACATTGCAAGTGTCACCAGGCCTGAATACATCTAAATAGAATACAGCAAAAGCCGTAGGCTCACTGAAGAAATACAGATTAAAATTGAGGTGGAACTAGACACATTGGAATAGGTAAAAGATGGAAACAAGGGGTTTTAAATGAATGTACTCCAAACAGACGGTACAATTCATTTAAACAATGGAGGCAGTGTACAAGGTATGCCTGTGTCAGGTAATAGCTAGCTTACTAAGGACAGGAAAGTATAGCAAGTCAAAAGTGGAGGGGGGAGGTGGACGAGGGAAGGGGAAGGAGGTGGGTGAGAGGGAAGGATGTGGGAGGAAAGGGATAGGTGGGGATAAGCGGGGGATGGGCAGCAGAGAGTAAGTGCTGAAAGGGTATTTATTTATTTATTTTATTTATTTATTAAGTCTAGGATTACAAATACCTTTGAGCCTTGGCTCTTTTACAAAGGTTCCATGTCAGAGAAATACAAATTATGGGGAACATCAAGACAGACATTACAACAATGTGGACATTGCAAACAGAGTACAGATTAATACAATTCAAGGGTAGCATTGTAACAAGGCAGCCAGCGGCATTTGTCAGATAAAATAGACAACAGATAAGAAGTGCCAGAGTCATAGGGAGAGGGAAGAGGGAGGGGGAGGAATGTAGGAAGTGGGGGGAGAGAGGGTGAAAAGTGCAGCACTGGGTATACCAAGATGTGAAGGTAGAATCCAGTGAGGAGGGGGGGACCACTAGAGCAGGAAGGGAAGTGGAGAAACAAGGTTAAGTTGGGAAGTCACAGGAGCTGTTGGTAGTGAGATAGTCCCGGAGCCTAGTTTTAAACATACCAATTGTTGGGGCAGAGGAGATGGTGGGGCTGAGGCCATTGAACCAGAGTGGCACTCGATAAGCAAAAGACCATTGTACCTGTGAATGGAGCAGGGAGGCAGTCTTAGTGGTAGCAGTCAGAGGTAGCCTCAGTGACTAGGCACTGTCATAGCAAATGTTTGAAGGAACCCAGCGTGACTGTATTTAGTATATCAGACTGCAGTGAATTGCTCCATTCCGGGGCTCTGTATGCGAAAGCACGCTGTCCTAGTGCAGTATGGCACCTTGGGGTTTTGAACATCTGGCTGGAGGAGTTTCTTGTAGTTCGCTGGTTTAACACAGGAGGCAGAAGAGCTTGGGTGCTGGGTGGCATCATAGTAAGGCTGACATTTTTAGCAATCAGTCAGGTTTGAAATCTGAGCCTGCTGTCAAATTGTAGTCAGTTGGCTTGGGAATAAAGATCACACATGTGGGTCATTCGATCAGCACTGGTGAGAAGATGGCAGGCTTTATTTAAGGCTGTTTTGATGCGCCAGAGGGCTGTGTCCATAGCTGATCCATATATGATGATGCCATTGTCAGCTAGTGAGAGAAGAGAGCAATGACTAGCAAAGGTGCAAAGCGTCTGGGGTCAGGTTGTGTTTGTGTCTGTAAAGCATACCTATTATTCTGTTTATTGCCTTTGAGATGTTGTTGATGTGCTGGGTGCAGGACAAGGTAAAGTCAATAGTTATAGCCAGGTACTTAAATTGTTGGACTAGCTCTAGGGGGATCCCTCAACACTGGTGATAGTGAGCAGAAAGTTTCTGTGTTTGCTCTGGTTACTGGTGAACATCATAGTCTTAGTTTTTCTGTAGTTCAAGATAAGCTTCTGGTCAGTAAACTATTTTTCAGCAGATGTGAAACCTTGCTGGAGCTAGTCCTGAAGTTGCTTTGGTTGCGAGTGACTAGTGAAAATAACGGCATCATCCGCGTAAAGAAGTATGTAGCCATTGCAAGAGTTTGGGAGTTTATGTACAAAGATACTAAATAATAGTGGGCCCAGGATGGAACCTTGTGGGACTCCGGAGCATACTGGCCTGCTTTCACAGCAAGCATCTCTGATTTTTACTTGTGACCAGTTGTTTAGGCAACTAGAGAACCAAGTGGAGGTGTCTGGGGAAAGTCCGATGCTGGTGAGTTGTTCGATAAGGAGTGTGTGATTAATAGTATCAAAGGCCTTGGTTGGGTCTATAAAAGTTGTCCCAACCAAGAGCCCTTATTCCAGTGAGTTATGGATGAATCCTGTAAATTCTAGTAAGGCTGTGACAGTACTATGTTCATGCTGAAACCCATGCTGTTGAGTACATTGCAGTTGATGCTGCTCCAAGTATTCCATGAGTTGATCAGGCACAATGTGCTCTAGGGCTTTAGAGAGTGGAGGGAGGATTGAAATTGGGCGGTAATTTCCAACAAATATACGGTCACCACTCTTATGTACTGGGGTGACCATGGCAGAGTTCCAGCATTTCGGGAATTGTGAGAGGCTGAGAGATAGGTTGATTATCTTAGTGAGGGGTGCAAAAGCTATTTGATAGGGCATCCTTGTAGTACTGGCTTTTGGCCATCTGGATTGCACTTGTGCACTCATTTCTAGCCTTTTTTGTAGTTTTGAATATTGGATTTGGTTCTTGAGGCCCACACCTTGTTCCACAGGTGATCCCTAGCTTTTAGGAGTTCAATAAGATCTGAAGTGATCCAAGGGTTGTAGGATCCCTTTACTTTCCTGGTTTTTAAAGGTGCGTGCCTATCACAGACCACGTTGAACCAACTGGTGAAGTGGTCAAGCACCGTATCGACATTGTTCGTGGTATATATTACTGTCCAGTCCTGATTCTGAAGTTCAACTTTTAGCTGCTCAAGGTGACCATGAATCAGTACTTGGTTGGTAATAGTCCTGGCAGGGGATTTGCAGTGCTTGTTGGACCAGCAGCATATGACTGGGGAGTGGTCACTAAGTCTGTCAAGAAGAACAGTGATAGCAGACAAATATTCTGGTTGGTTGGAAAGCACACAGTCCAGTAGGGTGCCATTGCTGGATCGGTAGTTTAGTCTGGTGGGGGGTCTTCACAAACTGAGCAAACTGAACGGCTGACAGTGCGTCCTTGTGAGCTGATGCTGTAGGGGAGAGCCAGTTGATGTTGAAGTCCCCTAGTATTATTATTTCAGAGTGCAGGCTCAGGCTGCTTAAGCTGTTAAGTAGTGACATGAAGCTGTCTGCTGTATTTTCTGGGGGAATGTAGGTTGAGATCACAGTAAGTGCTTTATTGTGTGCCCCTAGGAGCAGTTTGATTGCCAGCATCTGTATTAAGTCACTAGGGTATGGTACACGGACAGCAAGGCCCTGTAGTGTGTCCTTTATAAAGATTGCACAGCCTCCACCTCTCTTGGTGAGGTGGTCCTACCTAAAAAACAAGCATCCTGGAATACGTATTAAGGCATCAGGAGTTTCAGGAGTGAGCCAGGTTTCTATTACAGAGATGACATCTGGATTATGTTGGGTAATCCACACCTTGAGTCCAAGCAGTTTGGGGAGTCGGCTGCAGATGTTTATTGTAGCCAATTTTAGAGACCCTGTATTTGGTTGAGCAGAGTTCGAGTTAGTTTGTGGGCCAGGGTTGGGATGTATGTTACCTGAGAGCAAGAGCAACTGGAGAACTATCCTTTTGATTGACTCCTTAAGTAGCTTGTTATTGTGGATCTGTGACCTTCTACTGGAGTGGCCCAGGGTACGTGCTCTGTGGGAGATGTTAAAGCGTGGGATGAGTGCCAGAATGGAATTCCAGTACAGGCAGCAGCAAGCACTGATATCTGAGTAGGTGTACCACTGGGTTGGATAGGTGGAGGATGGCTTGTAATAGTCTGTGGTTATGGTGCCGTATGCATTTAATACAATTTGCTGGGCGGTCAAGGCAGGTGGTGCATTAGCATTGTCAGCAGCTAGACACACAAGAATGATTAGTACCATCAGAGGGATTCTCAGAGGCAGCATGGTGCAAAGGCAGACCATATTGCTTAACTTGAGGAGGAAGTATGTCACTCAAGGTACAGTGGACAGTGAAGAGTTTGCGCTTTCAGTCACTTTGCCAGCACTCGTGCAATAAAATTTCAAAGGCAAGTCCTATAAACTAGGCTTCTGGTGTGATGCACTTTCAGAGTAGTACTACACCTTTAAGACTAGGACTCCCCCTTTAAGAGTGATGCCCTTAGGAGTTTCTTAGGATTTTTCTTAAGATTTTCTTTTCTTAGGATTAAGTCAGAACTTAAGAGGCAACGTGTTTCAGCAGCACATAAATATGCTTAGAAGGGGTTGAGAAAGCGTAAAAACATTCTAGTATAAAAAAAAAATAAAATACAGCCAACATTAAAAATTAACAGAATTAAAATATTGGTTAAGTCTGTCATACCACAGAACAGAATAAGATACCACTACCCCTTATTCTAACAATTGGCAGCAAAATAATAAAATTAAATCTCCTTATCTCTTACCCAAGTAGAAGGCACTAAATGAAGCAGATTGATAACCCACAAGCTGCAAACACTGAAGTGTTAAATTTAGAGTTCCTGTCTCATACCCAAGGAGAAAGCACTAAATGAAAAAAAAAAGTCAAATCCAGAGGAAATGGTGAACTGCTGAGGTCCAGAGTCACAGAGTGTGTCAAATGTCTGAGGTGATGAACTGTGGCCTGGACATATGCAGGATGTGAAAACCTTGTCTGTATGTTTCCTTTGCTCTTCAAAATGGTTGTTGGGATAGCCCTTAGAGACAAGTAGATTTAAAGTTGATTTCAAATGAAAATGCTGATACCTGGTGGTAAGTCAAAGTCAGAAGAAATGGTGAACTGTTGAGGTCCAGAGTCACAGAATGTGTTAAAATTCCTGAAGGTGATGAACTGTGCCTGCGCATATTCAGGATGTGAAATCCTTTTGTCTGTATGTTTCCTTTGTTCTTCAAAGAGGTTGCTGAATAGCCAACATACAGTTCCTTTAGGAGCAGGTCAGATGAAAATGTGGATTCAGAGCAGGACCCAGAATCATTGAGTTTGTCAGGCTTCATTGCTTGCTTATTTTTACTTGGGATGTCTCCCAAAAAGTTAATTTTAAAATGAAAATGCAGATACCTTGTGGTGAAGTTTTGCAGAAATTCAGTCCAGGAGACTTTCATAGATTTTGTTAGCAAGAATAGCATAGTTACTCCAAGCAGAAAAACATGTAAATCCACAAAAACTAAGCTACAGACACAGACAAACACTAACAGCCACCCACACAGACCCAGGAGGCGGAGTTAGCAATGAGTTATACAATGACTATCTTGAAAATTTGAGGTCAAAATTTATATAAAAAAATTTAATTATTAACAAACTTTGTGTGTTGTGCCAGTCTTGACCCCAGCAAGTAGTACTTTGTGATCCTATGCCAGTGAGCTGAATTCGGAGGCAAGCTCAGTGACCCAGCTGGATGGCGTGAGGGTGAGGGGATGGTGCTGTTATGTGACACATCCCAGCCAAAGAATGAAAGGTGCAGGGTTGCCCACATGGGCCCAGATACCATATAGTGAAGACAACTCTTCTCTTTGCATAGGGTCCTGCACCTTTGCACCAGAGGCCCTGTGCACTGGATGAGAGCTGGGCTCTTTGCCATATGCGTCAGTACATGCCCACTGCTTTCACAGCCCACCAGACAGCTCCATGAATTCTTGATATCCATCACTGCATGGATCCACAAGGGCCTTTTACTTCTGTAGGTGGATGGGGTCTTCCCTTTGCATAGGGCCCAGAGGGCATCTGCATGTGTTCATGTGGGTCCCAAAGGGACCCACGTGAATGAGGATATGATTTCACTATCTCAAAAAGAAAGAAAATTCTTTGCAGAAAACTGCATTAATGCACTAGTTAGGGTTCAAGTTAATGCTACAAAAGTAGGGAAATGTGACTTTAGGATTTTCAACTCCAACGCCCCACCCCCACTCGCCATGCAGAAAAAGGAAAAAACATTACGATTTTGGGTCTTCAGAGTTTTGGCAACTCACTAGTGGGGTCTTCCTTCCTTGAATGGTTGTCAACTTTTGTGGCATTAACTTGAACCCTAACTGGTGCATTAACACAGTTTTAAAAAATATATATATATATTATTTGTAGGGTTAAGCAGTCTGTTCATTGTTAATCCCAAATTTTGCCCCTTAATAACGTTAGTGCTGTTCGATGAAAGTGCCTAAAATTTTACATACATGGTCTGGGTGGCAAACTCTTAAGGCTTGGCAAGTTTTGCGATGGACACTCATACAGATTCTGAGATCCAGAATTTTAAAAAAACCTTTAGAAATGGGCCAGCCCAGTGGCACAGGATGCCATACCTCACGCCATGCTGGCGACCCAGGTTCAGGAATGAGCCCAGGCCACCAGGGGTATGCAGGGGAGAGAGAGGATTGAGCATCCAGAGGACTGTTCTCCTCTCTCGGGGAAGGAGTGGTTGCCATCCCACTCGTCGATCTCCCTCTGGCAGTGGCTGGAAGAGATGTGAGTCGGGAGGCACATTGCTGACATATGACGTTGGAGGGTGGAGAAAATGGAGGAAAATGGAGCTGGCAGGCTCCATGATGGCTCACCAGTGCCCATCCTGGCTCCCCAAACATCTGGATTTCTCTCTGGGGGTGGGGGAAGCCCGTGCCCTTTCACCTCAGCCCTGTCACAGGGAGGAAACCCGTAGGTGATCATAAGGGATGTTGGGCGGGGGAATGGTGAGCTGGAGACTGAGTCCCTCTGGGGGAGGGACTGGAGCCACCTGCCAGGCTCCCAGGAGGATAAACAAATAATAGAAAGAAAGAAAACTTTAGAAATCCACTTTTTCATCTTTTTTTTTGTTCATTTGTAGAGCAAAAATTATTTGAAATATTGTTGGGGGCTTTCAAGGTAGGAGGGGCTTAGCCCAAGGGTGTGCCTTTTGAAGGTTTTGTGAAAAATTGTTAATCAACTCTTCAGTTATAAGCTTTTAAAATATGGCTTCTGAGCATTGCATTCTCATTGAGATTTTTGAGATAGCTCCCTGGTATCAAAGAAGAATTTTACTTTCATGAGAAAACAATTACACTTTTGTGAGTTTGAACCTCAATAACTTTCGCCCCGTTCGATGAAATGGCACAAAATTTTGCATGCACAGTCATGGTGTCAAGTTCTTGTGAGCTGGCAAGTTCTGTATGGCCACTCATCCAGTTTCTGAGACCCAGGAAGTGTCAAAATAAGAAAAAATGCTCTTTTTGTCTGTGCTTTTGCTTGCACCTTGAACAAAAATGGTTTGAAATTTTTTTCTGACATTTTCAGGGTAGAAGTGGTCTGTCTGAGGTGCATCTGCGGGAAGTGGGGATGAATGAAAGCTCAAAATTGTACAATATTCATTTATAACTACCAAAATAAACCAGTTATGGTGACTGAACTGGGCTCAGTACATGACTAAAATTCACCTTAAATGAATTCCCGTGGCTCACCTCGAATGTAAGCTCAAAATCCAAGTTACCATGAAAAACCACGGCAGCTAGGGCATCGAATGGCAGGAACATGGTTGAGACAATGGTGGCTCCCATCACCTTGGCTGACATGCTACAGATTAAAAGCCTACTGCAGCAAGTTCTGAAAGAAAACCCTACTTTTAAATTGTCAGTGGCCACCTTAAGTGCAGGAACTGCAGCACAAGGCATGGGAAACCAAGAAATAATTGTCATATATTGACGACAAGGATACCCACCAGGAGGCACAAATCCAGGAACTCAAACAGCTGCTCAGTATGCTCTGGGAGATGGCAGAGGACTCAGAGAACCTCAGTTGATGGAACAACTTGTGTTTTGGCAGCATTCCTGAGGGGGTTGAATAAAGAGATGTCCCTGACTTTTTACAAAGGGAGTTGCCACATCTGCTCAGACACAACTGCAAACCAGCACTGGATATTGATAGTGTGCATCAGATATTGGGCCCTATTCCTAAGGAAGGAGACAGACTTCACCCCATCCTTGCATAGTTCCTCCTTTTCCCTGACATGGAAAAGATAGTAGCCGTAGCAAGGGACTGGGACCCCTGACTTTGCAAGACTAATGAATATACATATTCTCAGACTTCTCAACAGAACTAGCCCAAAAGAGGAAGGGGTACACTGAGGCAAAAAAAGTTCTGCAGGACCTGGGCATCCCATATGAGTTACAGTAACCAGCTAAATGGAATATTAACTGAAACAGGGTCCCCATGTATTCCACACCCTGGAAGAGGCTCACAGGTACGTCCAGAGGAACTGGTCTGACAAAGCTAGCCAGCTGAAGTTGGACAATGATGGCAGAGGCCCACAAGGGACACCATACTGCAAATCCTGACTTGAATACCTGCCTTCCATGAGTGCAGAGAGGCTCTGACAGGACTCAAAAGAGTAGCAAACCACCAAATCAAAATACTCTACTGCCAGGGAAGAGAAGGACAAAGGTCCAGCAGCACAGAAGCTGGGAGGGGGGGCAGAAGGGATTAGAGTAAGGACTCTGGCCACTCAGTAGCAAGCTTGAACTTCAACAGCAAGCCAGCACCCAAGAGGCATAGCAAGGTGGTGGTACTACCCCTCATAACGCCGGCCCTGGAATTCCCCAGCAAGCAGTATTAAATCCCCAGGCAGCAGCAGAATATAGTGGAGAGATCCTGGTCAGAAAGAGCAGAGGCAGATCCTGAGGACATGGGTTCAAGAGGACATGCTCAATCAGAGTGGGTGGGAGGACCACCACAAAAAGTTGTGACATAATCATAAACTGGCAGCTCAACCAGACTCCTTTGAGTGGGACTGATGCTACTCAACAATACTGGGACTTGGACATGTGTCTTATACTTTGGGTTCAGCTGGAATTTACCGACTAATACTGCTGTTGGTGCAATAGTAAATCTATTGCACCATACTGGAATAGAGATCACAGGTACTCTCCCCACTCACTCTTCTGTCCTACCCCACAGTGTGGTACCAGTGGCATTAGGGTCTTACAGCACAGATGCAGGCCCTGCCAGCAGTGCGTTGTTAAGCACGGACCAGGCCCACGATAGTACTGTGATCCAATACCCCTCCCTGCTTCTTCTCACCACCATCATTGGCACCTGCATTGACTAGTAGCAGTGGTCCCCCATTTCTACCTACCCAACTCATGCCACAGTTTTGCTGATCATTCAACTAGGAAAAGAGATTTATAACACACTGTCTCCTTTCACATCTAGAATATAGCTTGGTTTAACAGAGGGCATGGGAACTGGGGCATGAAAAGCGGGTCACACAAGATGACAGGCTATGGGGCCTTGTGGAGACAGTCTATTAGGGCTTGAAGGAGAGACTAGTGGTGGTTGACTGCGACTGTCTTGCATCCCCATAGCTGTGTCTCCCCTCCCCCACTCTTCCTCTGGGAGGTGTCTCTGTAAGGGCTGGTTGAGATCCATGTAGGCTTGCATGACATGCCTTCTCAGTGGTTACACTTGCCTCTGTGAATGTTGCCCATATGAATAATCATGAACAGCTGGTGGGATGCTGCAGTGTAACAAATGGAAGGGGTTGCTATGGTACCTGAACCATGCACCAGGTTAATCTACCCCAACCACAGACACTACCTAATGACCCCTATAGCAAGATAGAATGAGGGGGTCATGGGGGGACATACTGTCAGTCCCCTCTGATAGGGAATGGACAAGTGCACCGGGGGCTCCATAGCTGTTTCCTCAGGTGCCAGTATGAATAACAAGCTGGCAGTTAGATAGTGTGCCATTCATCTGGTACAGCAAGGGGAGCTGAACCCTGGTCAGCATGACATGATATGATATGAAGATGACAAATGGAAGCACCAAAGACACATTCAGGCACACTAGAACTGCACCCAAGGTGATGGCCTTGCTTAATGATACTGTACTGGGGTAACACAATAATACACCCCAGCCTCTTCACTATCCAACACTTTGGGGAAAGCCAAGGGACTAACAGCTATCACCCCACTATGACAGAAGCCTGAGGGGATGTAGGGATAATGGTAGTGGTGGATCAGAGGACCTCCCCCATACCACATGAAGGTAGATCCAGCTGTCAGAGTGGCAGTGATCCTGCATAGGTCTGACTGGTATAGGAGCAAATATTATGGGTGGTGCAGCCACCAGTTACATGCTTACAGAGTGTGTATGCACATGGATCAAAGGGCAGGCTACTGGGGGGCCTTTAACACTGCAAGGCCCCAGCCCTTTGGTCTCAGGAGAATTTTGTTTTTAATTTTTTTTTTAATAAAATTTTATTAAGTTTTGAGAACATTAACACTGAAAACATATAGACAGACATACTGTGTAACCAGCATTAACTATGGAGACCTGTACAGTTGCTTTGACACCCACTTACTCATTTAAATGGCATACAGTATGTTATTTCTTTAGGGATATTAATGTACAAAATGTGTTATGATAATAGAAGCTAACACATATACCAACATTGGACCTTTTCATTTGTGTAATTCCACCATCACTCTCATATTTATAGAAGTCTGGAGGTGATGCAAACCTACATCTAACACATCTATAACACATAAATGTTTGTGACATTCAATAGTCATCCTTGTTATAGGCATCATTGTCTTCTTCCAATTAAGTATAGATCGCTAATACTATATTTATTTTATTTTTATTTTATTTCGTTTTTGTTGACCGGGTAAGTGCACTAGACAAATCCTGCCTATTTTCAGGCACGACCCGGGGGAGGGGGGATACAGATGTATGCCAACTGGCCTTGAACCAGATTAAGCTGTTGGTGGTATTTTTTTAGTGAATGAGGGAAATTTGACCAGGACACCGGGGAAATTCCCCTACTCTTTTCAATAAGTGCCATGGGATCTTTAACATCCACCTGAACTACCACCAATCCAGGCAGATAAAGGTTAATAACCTGTGGGGAAGTTTTTGTGTATTAGGTTTCAATTACTGGTTATTGCTTGCTATAGTAACATTTCTTGGAGTCATTGCTGGGTAAGTTGAGTATCTTGACTAGGTAAATTAGGGTGCCAATCCTTTACAATGGAGAGGGGCATGGTTTGTTGCCATGTATTACATTGTTGTAAACTTTCTTCAGGGATTTCAATTAATGCTTTTAGTTGCCCAAATTTCCTGAGATATGCCTTGAAAGTGTTCCTTGTACTATGAGCTATTTTTGCAATTTCAAGTGCTTTCAACATATCATGCAGCCACTCCCTGTGGGCTGGCCTTCTTTGATCTAGCCATAGTTATAATACTTGTATTTTGGCCACATTTGCCACTAGATATATGTAATATCTTCTGCTAACAGCTACTTTATTTGTGCAAACATGCCCCAGAATACATATATCTGGAGTGAATAACTCTTGTAATCCCAGCTGGCTGTTCAGTTTACTTTTAATATCATTCCAGGACTTCCGATGACGTCACGGCGCCTGCAGCAGCCTAGGAGTTGAACTCTCTCCCAGAGTAAAACTTCAAACCTCCAAAAACCTTAAATTTCACAAAAATTTTAATCAGAATGCCACGAGGAGGTACTAAGAATGACAGAGGAGACACATTTTGACAGAAAGCAGCAAATAAAATGCCCGATAGCACCAGATCTAAAGATAAGCCACAGGCCCACAGTCAGAGCGCATCTCCTCACAGCCCGCTTGGCTCCGACTACGATACAGAGGGTGAGTCGGAGATTTTGTCCAGATCTCGCTTTGAGACTCTCCTGAGGGAGACCAAGACTCATGTACCAACAATAAGAGAGAATTCCAAAACCTGTTGCAGAAACTCAGCAGAATGGAACAACAAATCGAGCAAGCGGAGTAGAGAATAGCCCATACTGAAAGCACCAGAAAGCTCCCGGGCCAGGTGGTGGGCTCACTCTTCCAGCATACCCTGGCTGTACAGGCAAAGTGCACCAATTTAGAAAGCAGATCCAGGAGGGATAATCTCCACCTCTACAGCTTGGTGGAGGGCGTCAAGATTCAACCCATGGCTTCCTTTATTGAGGACCTCCTGAGGGACGACATACTTGAATTACCAGAGGGCTACCAGATCCATATTGAGCGAGCCTACAGATCCGGGGTGCCTAAACCCTCAGATCCCACTGCCAGACCCAGGTCCATAATCATGAAATTTTCCAGCTACAGAGTCAAGGAGGACATCCTTAAATGAGCATGGCAGAAAAAAAGAGTTTAGGCTGCCGCCGACATCATATCTTGTCCTAAAAACCTATGCATTCTAAATCTTCTGGCAGCTTAAGGGATTTATAATACCTTGATTCCGTGCTGTCATTGGACCAGGACTACCCCCCAAGATACAACAAGCCAGACAATGGTGGGTACCTTTCTTCAAAACTGTCGGAGAGCACCAGATCTGTTTCCAGACTCCCTATCGTGCAAGGCTCAGTATTCTTTGGGAGGAGGGAGCGAAAACCTACAATTCGCCCGATGAAGTGGTAACAGCATTTAGGAAAAAAGGTATCACCCCCCCCCCCACACACAAACTTGAGCTGTAACACTTGAAGCGGAAGCAGATGGTGAACACGGACCTAGTTGCAAGTCAGAAGAAAACAAGATCTGCACTGGAGTCGACATGTGTATTTCTCAAGCAAGTAGCCGCCCTGCAAAAGAAGAAGGAACAGAGTCCACAGCATAAATCCCCAATGGTGTTGGGCTGAGAAACTACCTTAGAGGTAACTGCATTTTTTTCCATTCCACTCTGTTTGTGGGGCATTGCCTCAGCCCCCAACCCACCTTCCACATAGAAGAGGTTGATGTCACTTCTGCTGGGCCTCACTGAAGCGCCTCCTGACACTCAGGTTTGTTTGTGCTCACCCCCCCTTGTTTTCAACTGAAGAGGGCTCTTCATATTGGGGAATATTGATAGGCCCAATTTCATACCACGGCATCGCTTAACTGAAACCTCCCGAATGCCGATTTGTCAGAGCACCTGATCCACACCACACTGGCTAGTCGGGGTCTCTGTTATTTGATTTCTTTTCTTGTTGGGACCTGATGTCACCGTGCTCATGCTCCTTTCAGCTATGAACCTACCCCCCCCCCCGACTCCATGGACAGAGCGGGGGTTCCTCTCCCTTCCCTTTGGGAAACAATAATATCACTGGTCTGCCCCAGCAGTCACACAGATTACAGTTGAGGGGAGGGGGACCCTGTTATTAACTACTAAGTTGGGACTGGAGCCGCACAAATTGTCTAGCTAGACTGATCCCGCATAGAATACAGACTGGCAAAGTGAGAAGAGTGAAGAATCCCTGCTTGGAGTTTGGACACTTGTTGCATGGAAAGGGAGGGAGATACAGAGCATGTTGGAATGGTATGTGATAAAGGGCTACTGGGTGAGGAGGCTGTACATGGGAGGGGTACAAAATGGGCTATGGGGTGAAGGGGGGAGGAGAGGGAAACAATGGTACTGCTGTTTTGCCTGAGATGGGGGTTGCCGTGACATCATTTACTGATCTATTTGGAGGTCATGAGCAACACCTATGACCTCAGGGGAGGGCCCCACTCACATGGGGCATTTTAATACCTCCTCTTCTCTCCTTCTCACCCGAATGTATGGGGACAGAGAACAGAAACCTGACATTTAAGGTTTCCTACTTTGGAAGCGAACAATGAATTTCCAATACATAGTTAAAGTTACTGTCCTGTTGGCAGAAGGTTTTCTGTGTTTACAAGGTCAAAATCTGATGAGTGTGTTGTATGCTGGTGGGTGTTTCCCATCTGGGGGCACCAGAACTTTTGATATGGTTAATTAGGGGAAAGGAAACAGAATGACTCTATGGGTCTATACAGATGGCTAGATACACAAAGTTTTGCTCATATAATGTCCATGGGCTGTCTAGCCCAGTTAAATGTAGTAAAATTCTAAGTTACGTAAGAAAGGTAGCAGTGGACTTCATATTTCTTCAGGAGACCCATTTGTCCCCCCAGGAACATACTAAGTTAGGTTCTATGGGCTTTGGCAGTACTGCTACAGCTTCTTACAAAAAGGGGCGCCGAACAAGAGTTGCAATTCTGGTCCCCAGACATGCCCCATTCGAAAAAACAGATGTGCTGGCTGACCGGGAGGGGAGGTATGTCCTGATGAAAGGGTATTTGCAGGGTAGGCCTTTGACCCTGGTGTCTGTATATTTCCCTCCCGGGTCGGACTTAGCCTTATACTTAAAATTCTTAACAACCTTACAAGAATGGGCACAAGGAGATGTGATATGGGGAGGTGACCTAAATCTGACCCTAAACCCTACTTTGGACTCCACAGCACAGACCCCTCGCAGGGAACACCATACGGCCAAAAGAGTCAAGAGAATGCTGGGGAAACTAGGATATGTAGACATTTGGCGCCACCTAGAGGGTAAAAAGAGGGAATATACATTTATTCAGTGGTGCACCAAACCTTAACCAGATTGGATTATTTTTTGGTCCCCAAAGAGCTGGTGGGTCAAGTACAAGAGGTGTCAATTGGGGACTTTGTTTTATCCGATCATGCCCCGATATTTTTGACCATGAGGCTGAGGGAGATTAAGAAAATTACTTTTGGGTGGCTAAACTTTTCTTTGCTCCAAGATAAAGAAGTGACAGATTCAGTACAACAAACTGTTGAATATACTGTGAAGGACAATGACCTTCCTGGGATTTCCCCGGCCATCTTGTGGGACACCACTAAGGCGGTCATCAGAGGGAAGTTTTTAGAATGGTCTATCAAGAAGAAAAGAGAGAGGAAGGCTAAGAAATCAGAACTAATAGTCCAAATACAACAACAAGAGGCACTGCAAAAACTTAAGATAGGTAAGGAGAGAACAAGGTCCCTAAAACAACTAAAAGCCAAATTCTCTATCATGTTGGACTATGCAGTCGAACAAAAACTTCTGTTCTTAAAACAGAAGTACTATGAGGGTGGCCCGAGATCTCTGCAGCTTTTGGCCGGGAGGTTATGAGCACAACGAAGTAGGACAACCATTCAGGCTGTCCAGCACCCCGCTTCACATAAGACAGAGAAGGGGGTAGTAGGGATTGCCGAGGCCTTCTGGGAATATTCCACCACCTTATACAAACAGGGACCACAACCCCCTAGAGACCATATCAAGGACTTCCTCCATGATCTACATCTCCCCTCACTTTCAAAAGTGCGGGCCAATCACCTAAACTGACCCATGGGGATGGGGAAACTGATACTACCATTAGAAGGTTAAAGTCCTTCAAATGCCCTAGTACTGATAGGCTACCGGGGGAATTTTACAAGAAACTCTACCCAGACCTTTTTCCCCCTACTAGGCAGAGTGTTCCGAGCTTTGCAGGGAAAGGAGGGACAAGTGCCCTCCTCATGGACACAGGCCATTATATCTGTCATCCCCAAACCAGGGAAAGACCCCCTTTTCTGTTCTTCGTACCACCCTATTTCAATATTAAATATTGATTATAAAATATTGACCACTATTATGACTAAAAGGCTTCAAGTACTGATCCCAAATTTGGTCAATTTAGACCAGACAGGTTTCATCCCAGGGCACCAAGCCCAAGACAATCTAAGAAAGACCTTCCATATAATTGACCATCTAAATTCTACAAAAACATCTGCTCTTCTGGTCAGCATCGATGCAGAAAAAGCATTTGATAAAGTGTCTTGGACCTACCTAGAAGAGACCTTTTCCCGATTCGGATTGAGGACTCCTTTTCTATCTTTGATTTCTAAAATATATAAAATTCCAATGGCCAATGTCTGAGCAAATGGACATCATGTGTGGGGGTTCCCTCTGGAGTGTGGAACTATGCAAGGGTACCCTCTGTCACCCCTCCTATTTGCCCTATATATTGAACCCCTAGCCCAGAATATTAGACAGGATGAGGGAATCAAGGGTGTGCAGATTGCTGGGCATCAGCACAAGATTTCCTTACATGCTGATGACATTTTACTATACCTGGAGGACCCCACGGGTTCTTTGGCCCAGACGATGGACAAACTAACACAGTTTTCCACCCTGACTTGCTATTCCTTAAACACCTCAAAAACAGAGCTACTATCTATCTCCCATACCCCCCATCTGACGGCTGCTTATCCCATGAGATGGGATTTAAAGCAGATGAAATACTTGGGGATTAATATTAGCACATCACCTCACAGTTATTTCAGCTCAACTTTATTCCCTTGTTGAACCAACTGAAGTTGGATATCCAAAAATGGAGTATTCTACCACTCCCACTCCATGCCCGAATACAAGCAGTGAAGATGAACATACTGCCTCTTTTTCTATACCTTTTGCAGGGAACCCCATGTATCATTCCAAAGAAGGAATTGGAAACCTGGCAACGAATACTTATGAGATACATATGGGCAAACAAGAAACCAAGAATCCGGAAACAGACAATGTTTCTCCCTAAGGAGCAAGGGGGTATAGCTGTACCCCATCTTGAAGGGTACTGGGTTGCCACCCAGATGAGGATTGGGCTGCTGTGGGGTCATCCAACTTATAAGGCCACTTGGAAAGAGATTGAGATGGGAACTCATGTGTCCCCCCCCTTGTCAGCCCTTATTTTCCACCCTAGGGATCAACCACAAAATAGGCAAAGAAGGCTCACAGTCACCCAAACTACACTGGTTCCACACTAAGGCCAAAGCAGGTTTCCAGGCACCATGGCAGTTGTTACAAGAGGGAGGATTGCTCCCCTTTGAGGTAGCTCAGAGACGTTTTAACCTTACACCATATGACAAATTGAGATATTTCCAAATTTGCAGTTATATTAACCAAAAAAGCAGAGGGGACCAGCTCACCGGGGGCCTGGGAACCAGGGAGGAGAATTTTGAACAATGCCTCAGGTGCAATAACCTTTCTTTACAAGAGATATACACAGCAGCTTAATTCCAACACTGAGTATATTAAACAAGAATGAGAACAGTAAATGAATTTAGTTATTACAGAGAGACAGTGGGAAAAGGGCTGGAGGAATACTTGGAGGGTAACCTCCTCACCCTTGTGGTGGGAGTTTCTATGGAAATTGAGGACCAGATATTTTAGGGTACCTGTGATGGTCTCTAGGCAGCAACCGGGCACATTCTCACATTGCTGGAGACAGTGTGGGGAGCCTAGAGCCACACACACCCACATCTTCTGGGCCTGCCCAAGCCTTCAGCAATTTTGGACACATATTATAAACTCTAAAACAGATATTTCAGGTATAGGGTCATCTGGGACTGGAGGTTCTTGTGTTGGGAGAGATTCCTAGGAAGGTTAGGGGACGGGAAGCTGCCTACCTTTGGCAGGTACTGACAGTGGCTACACTGAAAACAATAACTAGAAAGTGGCTCCAGGCCAATCCACTGACAAACCTGGAGTGGCTGGAGGTGGTCACTCAGATACAACAACTTGAGTAAATTACCTTTAAACTCCAGCAGAGAACCTTGGCTCTCCAGAACTGATGGACAAGATGGGCAATCTGGAGGGGTCAAGATAATTAAATACATTTAGAGAATGGGATGGAACTTCCTTTTTTCCATGTAAAACCTTGATGAGAATCCCCAAGGACAGGCGATGCTGGGTGTCTGCGGTGGGAGAGGGGAATGGAGAACATCTTCTCATCTCCGAGGGAACACCTGAAGGGGAATAACCATAGACTAACATACATTTGGTCGATACACTCACTAATTATGATTGATTATAAAAATGAATTTTGTTTAAAAATAATTACCTTAAAGTTTGGTTTAGATCTTTTTACTGTTTTTTAATTTATTTTTATCAATGTAATTGAGCTGTGGACATCAATATACCATGGCATGAGACTTCTTATACTCATTCAGCAAAGGGACTATAAATAACCATTTAGCCTATACTGGAATTACTAGAGAAGATGGCTAAAGTGGGAAGAAGTAGTGCAATGGACTTAATGTCCTGTCTATGTTGGTTACACCCATTATGGTAAATTAACTAGAGTATTTTTTCTATCATATGTAAACCAAGTAGACTATTTACATGTTTTGAAATCAATAAAGAAGTATAAAAAAAATATATAATTCTAGAAAGTTCTTATTTCTGAGAAATCCTGGAAGACATTCATTAAAGTGCCTTCCCATTTTTTTGCATTTTAGCAAAGTGGTGTGGGGATCCTCTTCATCTTACAGAGCTTATGGGGTGTATAACAACTGTTTATTATTTTGAACTGTTGCCTCTTTAGGTCTTGTATCAAGGTAGCCTGATGTGAAAAGTTACAGATGTCCTTCCACTCCTATTGTGATGTGTTTTTGTTCAGTCTCCTGCCCCACCATTCAATTGTTTCTTCTGCCATTCTGTTTTTTGATCATCAGACTTGTGTACCATTACGATACTGAGCTGTCTACTGAGAAGTTATTTTTTAATTCCCTCATCCACGGGTTGTCATTTCTAAACTCTGTTTTACCTCAGTGATGGTGAATTGCATGTTGTATTTGTAATAAGAATAAAATAGTCATTAGGTCTCAGGTCATAATCATTTTGTAGTGTTATGAGTTTTGATAGCCAAGTCTTCCACTAGATCAGCTATTTTTGTAATGCACATATCCGCTCATCTTTCATTGCATATGGCCTAGTTATTGATGTTGAAGTTGTTATTATTCCATATATGTTGTTCCAGGCTATATTTGCTTATGCTTCTCATTTCTTTTAATATTTTGGTGAACATACTGTGGGTGACTCCAATAGGCCACCTCTTTAGTGATGGAAAGATGGAGCTGTGCATGATCGTGGATATACTGATTTCATGAATCCACTCTTTTTGCAGATTTTGTTTTCTATTAGTATCCATGCAGGAATGTATGTATTTTGAGGTCTTTCTTCTTTTTGTTTGTACAATTCATTAACATATCTTAGCAGTATTGCCCAGCTGTAGAGCCTGAGGTTTAATAGTTTGAGACTACCATTCTGCATGGTTCTTGCTAGCTTTTTCAAGTTACATCTGTTTTTTTGCCTGCCCAAATTAAATTACTGATTAATATTTGCATTTGAAAAAGCCACTTATTTGGCATCTTACAGAGTAGCTTACCATGCATGACTAGAACACTTGGTAAGAAATTCATTTTGACTAACTGGATTTGTTGTCCCATTGAGATAGGCAGTGTATACCATTTTTCAGTGCCTAGTGTTAGTTATTGCAAGAAGGATTTCATTCTAGTGGTCACAGCATCCTTAACAGTGGAGTATAAGGTGATTCCTAAGTATTATACTGTTTTTACATTCCACTGTAGCCCTAATTCTTCAACATGTCTTTTCTGGCACAATTGTTAATGGGTAAGATTTCTGATTTTTCCACATTTAGTTTATAACAGAAGAATCTACCGAAGCTCTCTATTAGCAGCAGGGCTGGATAATATTCATCTCAGAGAACTCACAAAGGAAAGTTGTGATCCAATAACCATGTTGTATAATAATACTCTGGAGTCTAGTATTATACCAGTAGACTGGAAGGCTGTCATAGTAGTACCCATGCATAAGAAAGAGGCAAAATCAGATGTGGAGAACTTCAGACCAGCGAGTCTGACATTGGTTTTGTGCCAACAAATGTTTAAAATAATAAAGGATAAGCTGGAAAAATGGTTATTTGATAATAACATCATAGATGATACACAGCATGGATTTGTGATGAGGAGATCAAATTTTTATGAACCAGTAAGTAAGACCCTTGATGGTGGAAAGGCAGTTGATGTGATCTACTTGAATTTATCAAAGGCTTTTGACACCGTGTCACACACTGATCTGTTAGACAATCTCCATAACATAGTCATTTCAGGGAATATCCATACATGGACTACAAACTGGTTAACAAGTAGAAGGCAGCACGTTAGGGTTAATGGAGAGGTTTCAAAATGGTCCTTGGTGATGAGTGGGGTGCTGCAGGGCTCAGTCCTGGGTCCACTTCTATTCAGTTTTTACATATGGGATTCATGTATGGAGTTGGAGGGTTGATCTACTAAGTTCACAGATGATGTGAAGCTAGGTACTGTAGTATTATTGAGTCAGACACAAGTCTCACAAAATTGCAAGAAGACATAAATAAACTGGTATCTTGGACCAAGAAATCTAATATGAGTTACAACATAGCGAAATGTGCAGTCATAGACCTAGGTATTAAAAACCCAAAAGCCATATATACAATGAACAACATACTAATAATAAATTCAACAGAGGAGAAAGACCTGGGGATAATAATATCTGATAAATTCACTTGGGACAAACACTATGGTTCATGCTATGGTTCATACAATGGTAGGTGTCAGGAGCCAAAAGCAGTTTGCCCATAAGTAGCTCCTGTCGTTGAACTCTTAGACACATAGTCCGGTGTTTTCTAAAAAACATTTATCCAGATTGCATTTAAAATTCTGTTTACTTTTGCTTAAAATGACATAAAGAGGAAAAGCAGTCCAGGTGCTAAATACTCTCAGGCTGGGATATTCAGACTGCACCAGGCAGTGGTGCAAGCCTGGGTGCAGTGCAATTGGGATGCGCTGGTGCCAGGGCCAGGTGATATTCAACGGTGATGTGCCATGGTGCAGCACCGCTGAATATGGCAAGGTCAGCGCACGCACTGCACATGGCACAGTGGCACTGCACTGGCACAAGCCACAGATAGGGAGCACAGGGATGCACCTGCACAAGTGCTGTTGCGCTAGGTGCAGCACCCGTGATATTCAGCCGGAGGCATGCTAATGAGGCCATAATATATGCAAGGTGCAAATGGGACCATTTGCATGTCATTATGGCTCCATTTGCATGCCTTGCACAGGGCAACCTGGCAACTTGTGCCTGGTGCCCTGCACAGCATGACGTGTTCAGTGGGGATCCCGGGGCATCCCCCGCCCATAGCTACGATCATGCGGTATATGTTTAAAGATGGATCCCTGGTAGTCTAGTCGCCCTCTGGAACATGATTCCATGATGAATATATAACATGACCAGCCCTGGTCATCTAGTGGTCCCCCCTCCCACCCGATTCCCCGAGAAATATCAGTAAAGACTGACCCTGGTGGTCTAGTGGAACCCCCTCCGTGTCCGTGATGATTGGTACATCACCATCTGCAATATCCTTGGTGATCCAGTGGCATCCCCACCCCTCCCACACAGAACCCTTGCCCTCCACACCACCCCTTCACTGCCTGGCTGCCTGCCAAATGACAGGTACAGTATGGGCTGTAAGCCCATTGGGTCCCCAGTGTGGATCAATGGGCTTGCAGGGCATCCTGTACTAGACAGTCCCAAATATGTGAATGAAGTACAGTTGTCCTGCAAGCCCATACTGTACCTGTCGTCGGCGGGCAGCAGGCGGTATGTGGCCAGAGTTGCTGCCACCCACCGATGAAGGGGGAGCGAAGGGTGGGCAAGGGGTTCTGTGGGTGGGAGGGGTGGGGTGCCACTGATCACCAGGGATAATGAAGACAGTGATGTACTGCAATCACAGACACGGGCAGGAGGGGGTTCCACTAGACCACCAGGGTCGGTCTTTACTGACATTTCTCAGGGAATCGGGTGGGAGGGGGGACCACTAGACCACCAGGCATGGTCGTGTTTTATATTCATTGGGGAATCGGGTTCTGGGGGGCCACTAGACTACTAGGGTGCTGTGTTTGCTTCAGGATGGTGTTCTGGGCGGGTGGGTGGCCACCCACAACTGGCAGCTGCTGTGTTGCACCCTGCAATACTGCAGCCTGCCTGTGGGTGGTCGGGATTTGTTCCCGCTCATCACGGGCTCAACTTTGTGCCCTCCTGTGTGGCACACTGCAAGGTTGTGCCAGCATATGTGCTGCACATCCCGGGCTGAATACCAAGTCATACTTCTCTTTCTGATATAATTGTTTGACTTGGTTTTGGGAATGGGCTAGTTGAACATATTTCGCCACCCTTTGGTGCATTTAGGCCACATACTCAAGAGGTGTTGTGGCTGAAATGCTTGTGTCCCCTTCCCACTGTTCTTTGACCACGTCCAGGAGTCCTCTCGGATTTTTGCCATATAGAAGTTCAAAAGGTGAAAAACTGGTGAACGCCTGAGGCACCTCCCTGTATGCGAACAAAAACAGTGGTAAATATAGGTCCCAGTGTTTTCCCTCATCTTCCACATACTTCTGTATAGTCTTCTTAAGTGTTTTGTTGAAACGCTCTGCTAAGCCATTGGTCTGAGGATGATGTGGAGAAGTATACACAGCTTCTACCCCTAGAGCCAGGTAGAGATGCTTCAACAAAGCTGAGCAGAAATTTGATCGCCTGTCAGTGAGTATAACCTTTGGTATCCCTACCTTGCTAAAAAACTTCAAGAGCTAATCAGCTATTTTTGCAGCTGTGATAGTACGTAAGGGAATTGCCTCAGGATACTTTGTTGCATAGTCACAGATGACCAGGGCAAAATGATTTCCCTTTGAGCTCTTGGGCAAGGGTTCTACCACATCCATTGCTACTCTTTCAAAGGGGTTGGTCACTAGTGGCAAGGGCTGCAGGGGGACCTTATCTGTTTTCTGAACAGGGGTCACTTTCTGACAGGCACTACAGCTCCTACAGTAGTCCGCTACTTGTTCGTGAATCCCAGGCCAATAAAAATGATGTAGCAGTCTACTGGGGGTTCTTTCTCCCTGCATGCCCTGCACAAGGAATGTGCTAAATACAGTAAATGGGTCTGGTGCTGTTGAGGGACCACTAGTTGTTCGACAATTTCATTGGTTGTAGGATTCATACACTGTTTATACAACAGCCCCTTTAGAACTCTAAAAACAGGAGTGGGTGAATCAACCCCTTCTGGAAATACCTGTGCAAATAATGGTATGAGTGACTGATCCTGTTTTTCACTTCCTGCAAAAGAATCAAGCATGTGTTCATTAAGCACTATATCATCACATTTTAAGTTCTGTTTTTGAGTCCATTGTTTTTTTTTTCATGCTTCTTTTCTCTTCTGGACTTCCTGCTTTTTCCTGGGGGCTCTAACAATGTTTTATCAAAAGGAAAAATGTCCCACATAGTCTGTTCCTTTTAGCCTGGGCTCAAGTCAGCATGGTACACACAGCTGATGTAGGTGACAGCAGTTGTTCAAATAAGGGGAAATCATGTCCCAGCACAACAGTTACAGGCAATTTAGGCACCAGTCCCACCTTCATGGATTGTGATTGGGAGTTGAGACTTAGGCTTATGTCCATCACGGGGTAATAATGGATGTCACCATGAATACAGATAATTCCCGTTCGCTCTATGCCTGATTCCCCTAGCACAAGGTCAGCACATATCAAAGTCTGATGGCTTCCAGAATCAAGTAACGCTGTCACTTCTTTCCCTTCCACAGTAACAGGGATAATGTAATGTCCCCAGTTAGCTAGGGCCAGGTGGGTAGGGTCACTTTTCTTCTTAAGGCAAAATATGGCTATGTGTCTTTTACTTTGACACTCATAACATACAATATCAGGGTTGTAAGGTCTTGTGGGTCTAGTCACTTTACCAGTATTAACATCGCTAGACACTTTACCAGTAGTAGTGGAATGCAGAGGTCTTACCATTTGTGAGGAAGAGCTGGTCCAGGTATGTCCCTTCTGATGAGCTGGGCGGGCAGTCACAAAATCCCCAGCCAGCTGGATTGTTTTTTCTGCTGTCTCTTGCTGGGTTCCCTCACCCATATTTGCACATCATGGGGTAGAATTTTTATGAACTGCTCTAGGAAAACTGATTCCACAACCAGGTCCATAGTCTTTACAGAAGGCTGTAACCACTTTTTACATAGGTTTTGCAGTCTTACATACGCCTCCTGTGGGGAGTCAGCGGTGTGGTACTGGAAGGTCCGGAATCTCAGATGGTAGGTTTCAATACTTATGTCATAGCATTTTAGAATCGCTTGATGCACATGCTCATAGTTCATGGCATGTCTGGTTTCCACATGACTATATGCTAGTTGGGCCTTCCCCGTAAGGTAAGGGGCTAGCCGAACCACCCATTGGTCCCTAGGCCACCCACAGTCTGTAGCCACCCTTTCAAAAATTGTTATATAGGCCTCTATATCATCATTATCAGCCAATTTGGATAGTTTAATGTTTCTTGGTCCCTCATTGGTAGGGTTCTGATGACTGGTTCCTAATGCTTGTATAGCCTTTATAGTGTCCACCCACCTGGCTTCACTTTGTAGTCTGTCCCACTCTCCTGGCTTCTCTAAGTCCAATTGTTTAACACAAAGCCATCCTAGTAGGTCCTGTATCTCAGAGGGAACACATCTTCTTCCTCCTCCAGGGAATCAGAATCCCCTTCTTCTGCACCTTCTTCCTTTAATTCCTTCTTGGAATCAGTCCTGCCCTCCTTCCGCCTCACATCACCCAGACCACTGGATAAGGGTAGTTGATACTTCTCCACCATGGTTCTTGTGGAAACTCCCCCTGGAATGGGCACCTCCACCTTGGCCTCCTGTTTCTGGTCATCCATGGTTTTTAGCACCAAAAACCGCTAAGAGCTGCACTTGCCTCTCGAATCCCACTTCTGACACCAAGTGTGATCGTGGGTACAAATGGAGTCCAGGCAATGTTCAGGATGCAAAAACTTCAACTTAAATTTATTAATCAGCAGACAAAAACAAGCGGACTGAGTATGGAAAATAAAGTAATAACAAAACAAAAAGCGGTCTAATATTAGCTTCTCTAACAGCTTCTGACATTCACCTAGTAGCAAGCTAGGGAACAGGTAGGGTAGGGTAGGGTAAAGCTCCTACCAACAACTGACTGACTCTGCATGCACAAGCACATTTATACCAGTTACAAGTCTCTTGACCAACTAAGCACCTCCCACTTTATGCATTGAATCAAAAAGATACCTTTAAAGGCTACAGAATTAAATGTCAGTATACAAACATATCTTATAATACTGTTTCACAAAGATAGGAACACATTAGCACAGATAATAAGGCTTAATGAAGGAAAAACAAAGAATATGCCAGGAAGTCAGGCTCCTCCCAGCAGTGACCATTATAGATAGGCAGAAAACACGGCTGGCCGACCCTCAGTACCAGTCATTCTGCAGGGAGGTCCGGAAGTTCAACAAACAACAGTTTTCTACCTAGAACACAGGTACATAAAGTTTCTAAACAGTAGAGTACAATGATGGAAACCTTTCTGTACTCTGTATTCCTTAAAAGAAGTTTTATTGCAGCTATTTATGTACATTTATCTGTCTTTTTGAAGGCAGGTCTCATACGCAATGCTGTACAGCCTCATTAGTAAGGTGTGTCCCTGCACAAGCTCTGTTGTACTATTAACTCCTTTATCACCAAAAAAGAGTACTTGCAAGCCAGAAAAGGAGTCTCCTGTGCTTCTTTGGGCACTGTTTTTGCCTTTTGCAAGGTTTCCCCTGTTTGCACAGACGCACAAACGGCCATTCTCAATAATCCTGGGACTTTTTACAGGCAGCGAGAGGGCTACAGGAGTGATGGAGAAAGGAAAAAGGGGTAGGGGTAGGCAGAATACCCACATGTGGCCAGAGTGTTGGTAGGGAAAATATAGAAAAAAGGGCAGAAGAAGATTAGTGGAGCAGAGTATAGCGTTACAGGGCACTGTTGCAACACCTTTTATTGGGACAAAGAAGGAAATATCACTCCAACAGCACAGATATCTTCAACCTGCCTCTAAAGAAGCATAAATTAACCAAACACCACCAGTTTTAAGGCTGGACTGGCAGACCCCAGTCCTTACTGTATCCAAGAACCACAACAAAAGGGGAGGGAGGTTCAACTTAACATAAGTCCCTATTACACATTTCATCAGCTGTGCTTCTGAACTGTTAATGTGAGTCTCTTGTTAAGAAGACAGTTTGTACTGTATATTGTTTCCCTACATATGTTGTAAGACCTCTTGCTTCTTTTGGCCTGTTTGCATCCCCTTGGCATTCCATGCTAAACATGCCAAGCTTGTATTGTCCATAGCCTTGATAAAACATGTATTTATCCCCTCTCTGTGAACTGCTTTGGTACTCGTTGTTTCTGTTTGTACCCTTTTTGTGTTTGTTTTTTTTATGTTGAACTTCTGTTGTTTTTCACTAACATTACCCAGTATGTAACAGCATTTGATTATATGCTCCTAGATTATCAAACTTACTGTCTGTCCCCCCAACCCCTAAATGTTATGACCCTACCCAGCATCGAACCAGTATACTGTATAACATTATAAAAATCATGAACTTTGTACACAGTAGCATAAGCCTTAATTAAACAATGCCCTGTGGGCTGTAGGTATGCCTTTTACTATGTTGCTTTACCAATTTGTATTTAATTCTTATCGTACTGCCAGTTAGTTTGGGTCAGCAGATTTCTATATCTGCATGAACCACACCATGAGTGCAGCTCCTGTTTGGTTGAGGCACTGCCACCACACAGTCCTATATATCCCCCTTTGCACCCAGGCTGTCAGTCGAACTCTGCCATTTCCCTGTCAGTTCATCATTAATGAGTGCCGTGGATGACCGAATGAACACCCCATCCCAGCTACACATGCCCCTAGTATTACTTTTCCTTTCTTTTTACTTTTTTTCTATTCTTGAGTGGTCCCCCTACCCCCAACCCCCCTCCCCGCTTGAGGAGCAGCTCCTCACTATACTTCTTGTAAGCTCCCTGTTGCAGATTGATAGGACTTGTCCTTCATTCAGTGACCAGACCTTAAAGCAGGATACCCTAGCACACCATGTAGAAAATACATCATTCATGTCACAACAGATTTTGTGAACATGAATGTTAATGCTCTGCAGTGATCACCCCATGTTGTAGAGGGACCCCCAAAGCAGCAGTGCTATAAGCCTGTTTTCATTAATAGGGATCATAAATATTAAGTTATAAATGATTCTTGTCAATTTTCTTAACCAATGCATTCCCAGTCATTTTTTATTCCCCCCCCCTTTTCTCTTCCCCCCTCCTACTTCCCCATCACCTACTGGTTGGCCCTCACCCTTGCCAGTCTCTCCATGTTTAATCAGAGTGCATGATGGTTGTTCAGAGAATGAATGGTATCACCATGATGCATCTTCATTTTGCCTTAATGCAAACTTTTGTTGTTATTTATAGAACAATACTCGTTCCAGATCACTGCCCCTTTATACAGTGAAAACTGGTTTGTTTATGTTTCTGGGTCAATCTGCAGCTCGTGTAGTTCCTCTGACATGGCGTGAGCCCAGGTTTTACCTACATGTTCATTTATAAAAGGGATTAATAATGGCTTATTTGTATCTGGTCTGCATTTGCTCTGTTCTTACGAGGATTTACTTTTATACTCACAGTCCCTCATATTTTTATTTATTTAACCTAACTTGTGTACTTAGTCTCATCTGGTAGGCTCTCATATAGATGTAGTTTTGTTGGGAAACACATACAGTACTTACGTTGCTGCTTTACTTAAACACCACATGCTTCTAATCTTCACAGTGGGAGCCTTGCCAGAACCACACACCCTTCCCCCCACCACAGCACGAGCTGCACTGCATGGTGGCAGCTCATCACCCAAGCCAGTGCCACACCACACTACCACCACAGACGTCAATCTCATTGTGCAAGCACAGTACTTTGTGCTGCCATTTCAATCTCTGGCACAACAGACTGCTGTCTGAAGCACTGCACCCCAGTACTACTCCAAACAACAAACCGTCAGCATACACCACATCCCACGCTGCAAGCAGACAAACAAGCAGCCCAAGTGGAGCCCACCCCCCACAAAACAGAAACACCAGACCATCCACCCACAGACCATGTGCTGTCAGTTATGTAGCTCCTAACAGAGCAAATTCTGCCTGCAGCATCATTCCCCAGCATACTTCTCAACCCCATGTCACTGAAATGAGGGACACAAACACTCACAGTGAGTGACAGTTAGGGACACTGACCCTCATTATTAGGGATACATACACAAACACGGAGACAAGCTCAGAACCCTGCAGAAACCATTGTACTTACTTGTACAAGGTTTATTTTTGATTTAGCCTCACAGATTATCATTAATTTCTGCTTTAAAATCTGAACTTACAACACATTCTCTGTGTGGGTAGCACCTTTTCCAAGAGGTACACATGAGCGACAGAGCACTTTTGAAGGGTAAAATGAGGGGTGTCCTCAAAGTCATGGACAGTCAAGAGGCATGTTCCCTAGTACACGTTATTATGGATGCAAAATAAAACAATCCACATTCATCAGTGCTAGACTGTTGCAGCACTACACACACCAGCCCATACTCATGTGCACCACAGCTCCCTGTGTGAACCCTGCACCCAAAAATAAACATGGAGGGTGCTAGCCCCTTCGTTCTAACCAATAGGCCATCCCCAATGCTAATACTGTTTAGGTGGAGATCTTTAACCATGTGTTTGTTAAACTGATAACCGGGAAACTCACTAACATATGTAGTCAGGTTGGTGAACAACAATGCTTTTTCCTTATAGTTCACTGACCCACTGCTTCAGGGGCCTCATTTATACAGTTCCTACCTAGGACAGACCAGTCAAATAAGTCCAATAAGTCCATATACATGTCCCTTAGGATGATAGTGAGTGTCTCAGTTCACTGGACTGTCCATTAGTGTTCAATCAGGATATCTGGATGTCACTCACCTCTGTGTCTTTGGGAGACTTCTCCATTCCATTCCAGTGTGGCTTTTGGAATGTGTGGGGGGGGGGGCACCACAAGGTGGGGAGGGACAATGTTCACAGATATGTTGACTTGTAGGAAGGATCCTCTCAATGGTCCCACTTTAGCTTGTGATTGTTGCATCTTTGTGCATGCTCACTGGGGGCTTAGGTCACTGTCTTGGCTGGCGTGCATACCAGCATGCACTGTGAGACACCACCAAGCCTCTGCGTGCATCAGAATATTCAAGCCAGTCCATGGTTGTTTGAGCAGGCATATTAGCATTGAGCAGGATCTAGTTCAAGAAGGCCATCACCGATGCGCGAAGTAAGCTTTCCTGCAACTTTTGGTAAGCTGAGATGCGGAGAAGGGAGCACAACAACAGGTAACCATCTCTGATATGCCTTATGTGAAGTCTCTAGGTTGTGTACTCAATCCAGCCAGTGGCCTTGTGTGTACCAATTCATTACTTCATTAATACTGGCACCCAAGTCATTTTGAGCCTGAGTGATGAGTGGCAAGGAGACTGAATTTTCAACTGGGAATGTTTGGGTAGACTTTCATAAGCTCTTATTCTGTTACTTCCACCACATCTAAAACCTTTACTCTGTTCCTCATCCATACCTTCAGTTGCACCGGGAACATTAGGTGGAACCTACCATTTACTTTGTGTAGCACTGCTCTGAGGTTGCAAAATTTGTTCTGTTTTTCTCTAACCCCTGGGCTGTGGTCATTGAAGAGTTTTATTGAACAGCTCATTCAGCTTCGGGATTGTTTCTCTCTGGCCTGTTGTTGTACTAAGATTTTTTCCTGGATGTGGGTAAATCTAAATATGAGAGTGCGGGCCTTTTCATTGGGGTTAGGTATTGGCACTATAATTTTGTTCGCCCACTCTATAGAGTATTCTATTTTACCCCTCAGGAGACCAAAGAGAGATTGTAGCATTTTTTGTATAAATTTCACCAGACTCTTACTTTTTTTATTTTCAGGTGGACCAAAAAGGAGAAGGCTGTTGCATCTGGAGTAGTTTTTTTAATTCAGCCTTCTACTACTGTGTAGTCTCCAGAGTTTCATAAAGTCTTTTACCCACCCTCTTTCTCTCTGCTTAGTGCTTTTTCCAAGCTTGCCACCCTGGCCTCCACATTATTTAGCCTCTGTTCATATGTTTCAATTGTCCCTTTTATATTTTTAATTTCATCTAGAGCAACTATGACTGTTGTTCAAAGTGCGGCCATCTCTTGCAGGATATGGGACAGCTGTTCCACAATAGGTTTACTCCATCAGCCCTGCTGCTCTCCGGTGAGGCCGCTTTGTGTCATTTTGCTTCTTATTTAATTGAAACTGGGCTACCTACTTCTTCTCCATTGAATTGCAACATTTTAGACATGCTTTCTTTCAGCTCTCAGCTGATGTGTTTGCTATTGTTCTGTACTAGGTTAAAGTGTATGTTAACATTTTTGCAGGTTAAGGTTTATTTTAACACTTTTGCAGTTTATTTCCAGGAAGGGAGTGGAGCGCTCATGGACAGCTTCCACTCACCCAGGCAGCATCATGTGATCTTCCTGTTGTTTTCATTTTTAGGGTAACTTTGTTTTGGTTTGGAAAACAGACTGTTTCTGGTTTTGAAAATGGTTCTGAATAAACTTTTAGTAACTGTACTGTTGATAATATGGTTTATGCATGATACCTTGCCAAAAAGCTCAGTGAATGTACAATCTTCTGCACAGGCAAGGCAAGGCAAATTTTATTTTTCTAGGTACAAAATCCCAGAGGATCTGGGAGCCATACACAACAATACAACTATCAATAAAACAGTAAAATTATCAGCAGTAAATAATGGGTGTTCAAACAATCCATCCTATGCAGAGACACAGATGGTGTTGGACCACCCCTGCACTTGGAGTGTAAGGGCAGTCATACTAAACCTCTGCACAGGGCATTGGACAGCACTGACCAGTACAGAGGGTAGCACAACCCCTTCTCTTGGCTGATTGGAAAGCCATTACTGTTACACAGCTCCTCTGCTTTCTCCTAAGAACCCTGCATGGCTAGCATGCCCCTTAAGTGGATCTCATGGAATGTTAAGGGAATCAACTCCCCTATCAGGTGGCATAAAATGCTAGACCATCTAAAGTGGGAGGGGTCTGGAATAGCTTTTCTGTAGGAGACCCACCTCACTTAAGCTGAGATTAATAAACTTAAGATGGGTTGGGTCTCCCAGGTGTTTGGCAACTCCATTAATTCGAAAAGCCGAGGGGGTAGCCTTACTCATAGATAGGGGCATCCCTTTCCTAGCAGTAAAAGTTATAGCTGAGACAGGTAGCCAATATGTTCTGGTACAAGGACACATACAAGGCCAATAACTCACCCTTTGTAACATCTATGGCTCCCACCAAACTGACACATCATTTTTTATGGAACTAGCACAGGCCTTGGCAGAAAACTGAAAAGGACAGCTGGTAGTGGGGGGTATGCCAGTGCTGTCCTAGATGACTTCCTGGATACACTCGCCAGCGTCCTCAGCACTGGAGGCACTGATCCCCATTGGTGCATCAGCATTAAAATGGTTAGGTAATTATTTGAACAACCATAAGCAATACAGGGAAAGGAAAGGGAAAGGGGAAATTATTTAACCAGGAAAGGCACACTAAACCAGAGCTTGTTTCCAGGTGCTACCTGGAATATGTCAGACTGGATGATACTTTGTCTTCCTCTTGTGCAATACAGTATAGTTTACCCTAAGGTTCAGTTTTAGGGCTGCTATTATTCACAAATTTTTTTAAATGATATGCCTAATTTGTGTTAAAATTCACTTTTAATTTTGTACGCTGATGATGCAGTGTTGTATATGTCGGTTACAAATATTAAGACTTTGAATAAAAATGTATCTTTGGAATTTGTCGTGTTACAGAAATGGTTTGACTCTAATAGGCTTTTGCTGAACAAGAGGAAGACAAAGGCCACGCTCCATGGTACGTCATAGAAGTATGTTAACATACAAGTCAATTTTGTATCAAGATATTAAATCAAACAGTACTTGAACAAGTGGAGCATTTCAAATATTTAGCAGTTAAGTCAGACTCCTGCTTAGTTATGAAAAATACATGGAAAATGTTACAAACACATTACACAGAAGGCTGGGTCTCTGTACTGGCGAAAAATGTATTATCCTCAAAAACAAAAACATGGATTGCCAGAAATTGTCTACTACTGACACTAGAGTATGGTAACTTAATCTGGGGGGGTCTGCCTCAGCTGGGATCATGAACAAGAAGCAAGTCCTCTGGGAGGCAGTTTAGTGCAGTGGTTAAGGGCACTGAGCTGCAAACCTGGAAACCTGGGTTTGAATCCCATCAGCCCCCACTTGCATGCTATGTGACCCGAAGCAAGTCACTTAACTTCCCTGTGCTCCCAAGTCGCACCTGAAAACAAACTCTGGCTTAGTGTGCCTTTCCTAGTTAAACAATTTCCCCTTTCCCAATGTGATCTGCTGTTTTGCTCCCAGCAGTTCATTTAGCGAACATCACTGTAATACTGTATATAAGCAAAGGTGAACTGGTTGCCATTGGCACAAAGAGATGCTTATTATTTGTACCAATTTATTTTTAAGAATATTGGGTTGGATGACAGAAACCCTTTGGCTGATATGATGCTGAAAAAGAGACCTATGATCAGCTTAACAGTCTTGGTTAGTGACCCCATCATGCAGAACAGTAATGGGACAAAAGCTTTTTCTTACCATGCGATTAAAAAATGGAATGATCTCCCAGCAGGGATACATATACCCTTATCCGTACTCATTTCTAGGAACAAGTTGTTAGCTTATCTGTCATCAATGTCCATATGTAAATGTTATTGACAGTAGTGAGTGTACTGTTTTGGGGCTGTACGATAACATCTTAGTGATACCCAGTTATAGAAATACCCTTAGGTTTTGTGCAAAACTGTACTGGTGATGTTTTTCTAATTTTTTTATGTGTATTATAATGTACATTTTCAGTATGTTTAGAATGATCTTTCATGTTTTATAAATACCCAGGTCATGCCTGTAAATGGACATGTTTTCGTCTAGTGTACCTACCTAGGAAAAAAAATTGAATTGACTTGATCACTAAACTAGGTCTCACCAATATCTGGAGGCTGGTGAACCCAAGAGGCAGGAACTATACCTTTTGCTTCTCTCCCCCTCAAATGTACTCTAGGATTAACCTCTGGCTTATACCAATCCAGTGGGCCCCAGATGTAGTGGAGGCATGCACAGGAGCAGTGATCATATCATACATATCACACTAATCTCTTTCACGTGGCTCCTAGTGGGGGCCCTTGCCCCATTTTGGAGGCAATGACATTTCAACAACTCCTTGATCTGAGATACAGCCTTCTGTGAATCCCTGGCGGGGGATATTAAGGTCTTCCAAGAGACTAACTTCAGGGAGGACATGTCAGTGGCTGCTTGGACACCCTCAAAGCCTACATATGGGGATGGTGCATAAGTTATGCATTGCACCTTAAAATGGCCTGGAATAGAGATCACGTGATGTGCCTGGTTTGAATGGATGCTTAGTCCTGCAGCTCTGCTCCTAGTCCCCCTTTATAACTGCTCTTTTTGCCATTTTTTTCTTTTATTTTCAGCTCCATTTCACTCACCTAGTTTGCGGAGAGTGCCACTTACTGATTGGGTTTCCCTCAGTGCGTCGCCACTTTCATGGACGCCGAGATGAAGGTCACCCCAATGTGGCACACCCCACCACCAACTCTAGTCAACGATAAGGCCTCCAAATGCACAAAAGCCTCCCCAATGCCAGAGAAATCATCTGGGCAAGCTCCACAGCTCCTGACAGAGGAGTGTTTCCTTCAAGAATTTGCCCTTCTGAAGAAAACACTGCATATCCTTACAGAACAGCTGACATCACTGAGATGAATCTCCGAGGCACATTCCAAATGGCTAGGGGATGTGAAAGCTCAGGTGAGTTCCATGGAGGATTGGAGGGCAAAGGTGGAGCCAGATTAGGTCTCTCTCTGACGCAAGATCACCTCACTAGAAGAAAAACTGGAAGACCTAGAAGGACGCAGCATACACAATAATTTAGTTGTTATTGGCCTTCCAGAGGGGTCTGAGGGGCCAAACACCATTTTGTTTGTTCAGAAGTTTTGCACAAAAATTGCAGGCCTCTCTCCAAATAGCAGCAAGCATGTCATCGAGCGGGCGCATACAGCCTTGAGGCTTCACCTTCCGGCTGGGTCAGCCCAGAGACCCTTAATTTTTAAGCTATTGAATTACTTGGACAAAGTCTACATCCTCACTAAGATACAGGAAATTCACTCCTTGTCCTGGGAGGGGGCCTCTTTGCATATCAGCCAAGATCTGCCCTGCTCAGTGCAGCTTAAGAGATCTGCCTATGGGCCTGCTATTTCCAAGTTCATTGCAGCAGGAATCTGATTTAAAATGCTGTATCCTGCACATCTCCAATTTATGCACCAGGGCACCACAAAGACTTATGACTCATATAACCTAGCTAAGAAGGAGTTACTATCTTTGCTTCCCAACGTGTTCAAGGCTACCACCTGAACTCTTCTTTGTACTTGAGCTTCTGTGGATTCTGGCATTGTGACTTAACAGCTGGAATCTGTGGACATTATTTTCAGCAGACCCCTTGATTGGGATTTAGTGGGGTTTCATTCTGCTTGGCAACAGCTGCTTATGTGTCCGCCTGGGACAGTAACTATTGGAAGGTTCCCCTTAAGGAAGCAGGGGAAAACACAGCGGACTTTAGGACCTCTTAAACATTGCCATTTTCTGCTAAGGATGCTCCTTTCATGGGGACTGTTTCTTTGGGGGGGTTATTACTTTTGTTTTCTCTGCCCTGCTGACCTGCTGTTGGATCCGGGGAGCTCTGTGGACTGGGACTCCCCATTCAGTGTGGTATTGCTTAGCTGTACTGAGATGACAAGCTGTTTGTGAACCACCCACGGCCCAGTGACTGCAACAGCTTCTTGGGCCTGTGCTTGTGGGTTTTGAGATGCTTTTTGCTTCATTTTATGGGAGTAGAATACTTTTGTTTTGTTTGTTTGTTTGTTTATTCAAAGTAAAAACCAATTGAGTAAAAACTCATTCGCATTGGTAACCTTTACAAAAATACGAAATACAGGTCAAGTTTTGTTGGTGAGGGATCCTCCCTCTCCTGCTGGAGCCTGGTATGCCCGGGAGGTTTGCTCTTCCCTGTATCAGGTTGCCTGCCCTTTGCAGATTGTAGGGCTTAGCTGGTGTACCTCACTGGTTAGGGCTGCTCCCTCTGGTGGTGGATCGGGGATGCTTCCGGGGATGGCACCTGACTTATCTGCACAGTGTTATTCCTTGCTGTCCTGGTGCTTTGCTGGTTAGTGTGGGGCGATCCTGGGGCTCTCACAGCTCGGTACCCAGTTTGTGGTGAGCTAGAAGGTGTGGCTATTTTTTCATGGCTCATTAAGCACTAAGCGTGCTCCTGAATTGGGTTATGGAGCTATGCAGACTAGGCAAGGGCCATTTATTTGACCCCTCTTCTCCTCAGATAGCCTCTATCAAGTTACCATTTGTGTTCATCTATATGGAGTCCCCCTCCTCCTTTGTGTATTCTGTCTCAATCAAGCAGATGCACAAGATCCCCCCGATGAACTGGTTTTGCCATAGTGTGCTTAACTGCCCGGGACAGCTTGGACAGATACTTTTCTGAGGAGGTGCTCCCTTTTCATTGTTTTTCCCAACCCCCTCCCACTTTGCATTGCCCAGTTGTGGTCATGAGGTGGTGCTGAGCCCTATGATCCTATGGCGGGGGCTTGGCGGCCGGAGGGGAGGTGACTCTTTGTGACCCTAACGTCTGAGGTGGAGAGTGCTCTCCCCTTCATTTCCACCTTCCCTCCTGTTATATGCTTCAGCTTGCTTTATTTTTATTCTCCCTGACATCTTCGTGAGCTGAGCGGCTTCAGATATCGAGACTGCAGGTTGCGAGGTGGGGGGAGGTCCCGGTTCATGGAGGCTTGCCCCCTGATCCCACAGATAAGGTGCTCATTTGGTGCATTTTAGTTTCTGGTCAGAGTGGACAGACCCAGTTATTTCCTGTTCTTTGGTTGGGCTGTGCTGACTCCCTTGAGTTATATCTTTAGTTTGAACAGCTCACTAATAAATGCAGTTATTTAATTGCAGGGCATAGTGTTTTAATTTACCCCGCAATGGAATGGACATTTCCGATTGGGGGCTGGGGGATCTTGGTATTCTCTTGCATGGGGGTCTGAACTTTTTGATTTTTTGTTGGTCACTTTGCATATTTTTGTGGATATTGCTGTAGGTTCACTTTATTTATTTATTTATTTGATTTTTGTTGACCGGGTAAGTGCACTAGGCAGATTCTGCCTATTTTCAGGCACGACCCGGGGGGAGGAGAATACAGATGAATGCGAACTGACCTTGAACCAGATTAAGCTGTTGGTAGTATTTTTAGTGAATGGGGGAAATTTGGCCAGGGCACTGGGGAAATTCCCCTGCTCTTTTCGAGAAATGCCATGGGATTTTTAACATCCGCCTGAACTACCACCAGAACAGGCAGATGGGACCTTGGTTTAATGTCTCATCCGAAAGATGGCACCTCCAGAGTGCAACACCCCCTTATGCTGCACTACAGTGTCAGTATTGGGATAGTAAACCAAGCGCCTGGTGTGGGGATAGAACCCACAGCCTTCTGATCTCCCAGCCTCAGAGGTGAGTATGCTACCTGCCACTGACACTGCAACTTTGCCTTTACCTTTACCTAATTGAGTATGCAATTTCCTGCTTCCTTCCTGTGTGGAATTGTCTGCTAGTTGTCATAGCATAGTGATGTTTATAATAGGTTGAGATAATTGTGTACTGTATGCTGTCTGTAGTTGTTTGATGTTTCTGTTCTGCTTGTGGGGCTGGCTTTTGGGCAGGCAGGGCTGAGGGTGGGGGTGGGGATTTCGGCTTGGCTGTCATCACAGGCGGAGGGATATTTGGAGTGCAGTCTTTGGGACTGGAGTTCTGTAGTGTAAATAGTTTTGTTGGGTTGGGGTTGGTGGCACTGCTTTTCTGCAGTTATTCTGTGTTTTTTTTTTTATTGGGGTGGGGTTTTGAAGTTCATTGTAATTGTTGTTACAGGGTATTTCGCAGGATTTTCTATGGGGGTGTTTCATATGGGGTGAGTTTTGGGGTATTTTTAGGAAGGGAAAGTGGCTCGGAGCACGGTTGGGTTGCGGTCTAGGTGTCTAAATAGCCGTTGGGGTTGTTGGTCTCTCCGATTATCCATGGTTACCTATGGCTGCATCCTTTAGATTTATTACATGGAATATTAAAGTGGGGCAAAATAGAAAGAAAAGAGCAATAGTCTTATAACATCTGAAAAAATCTAATCCAGGAGTGGTATTCCTACAGGAAACCCACCTGTGTAGGGAGGAAGTTACTTTCTTTCGCAGGGAATGGGTGGGGCAAGTCTTTGGGGCAGGGAACAGTTTGAGTAAGGGTGGTGTTGTCATTTTAATTGCCCAGCATACCCCTTTCTCCATTATCGAGGAACTCTGGGATCTGGAAGGCCACTTTTTATTTTTGCATGGAAGGTTGGGGTTGATTGAGGTTTTAATAGGGGCAGACTATGGCCCCAATTGCAATTCTCCACCTTTTTTTTGGATCTCCTTACCCACTTGGCTCCTTCCATTCACCTACCCCTCCTCCTCGGTGGTGACTGGAGCTTAGTCCTGCATACGAACTTGGATCGGTCCGGTTCCTCTAGGAAAGGTTTGTCCCCCACACAGAGAGGGCTGCGTGATTTTATGGATAACTTGGCTTTGATTGATCCCTGGCATATGCTTTTTCCCTCTGCTCATCAGTATACATTTTACTTGCCCCCCCACTGCCCATTCCACCCACTGCCATATAAACTTATTTCTCATTAGCAAAGAAATGCTTTCTGGTCCAGTGTCCTGCAGTATCGAGCCATTAGTAATTTCTGATCATGCACCCATACTTTTAGACCATTCCCTTACAGGTCTCGAGGAGTTTGACAGAATTTGGTGCCTTAATCCCTTTCTTCTCAAGAACCCTACCTCCCATGATGTTCTTCAATGTTTCTTTCATAATTTTATACAGGAGAATGAGGGGTCTGTGCAGGCGCTGAAGTGCCCCATTGTGGGGGAGTATATCAGACTAGCTACCACGCTTAAACAATGTCATTGTCAGAAACTGGATGATGATCTCTCCCAAATATTGTCATTGAAATTTTATATTTTGTCTCAGTCCAATCCCTCCTCTTGGACCCAGTTACATGATCTTAGGGCTCAGTACTATGGGCTTCTGGCTGAGAAGGTGGATGTGGTACTTCAACGAGTAAAAACTCGCTACCTGGAGCCAGGGAACAGAGCCGGAAGACTTCTCACTCTCTGTTTAAAGCAAATGGATTCCCATAAGGCCATCCCTAGCCTTCAGCCTACTCCAGATGACTCTGTCCTGACGCATCCCCGAGAAATGGCAAGTGCCTTTCATACCTTTTTCAGTTCATTATATAGTCAAGAGCCTTTGCCAAGTCCTTGTGACCTGTCAATAGAGGAGTATCTGGCACATCTTAATTTGCCCTCCTTATCCCCCCTCCCAGCAGGATCTGCTAAAATCCCCTTTTACTCTTCAGGAATTTTTTGGTGATGGAGCATCTTCCTGCGGAGAGGGCTTCAGGTCCCAATGGCTTCCTCAACTCCTTCTGCTCTACTTTTGTGGATACCCTTGCCCCAATATTGACTCGCCTGTTTAATTACCTTCTTGTTTCTGGGGTTTCAAAGCCCTCCCTTATTCAGGCTTGGATTTCTTTGATTCTCAAACCGGGGAAGGACGCATTACTTCCAGGTAGTTATTGTCCCATTTCTCTCCTTAATACTGATCTGAAGGTTTTTTCCAAAATTCTTGCTAATCGGCTTCTCCAGGTATGGGAACATTTGATGTCACCGGAATAGGTGGGATTAATGGCTTGGCATCACTCAAGTGACCACCTCCATAAGATTCTTCACCTTATTTCTGCATCTGGGGAGAGCAAGATACCTGCAGTTTTGGTTTCCCTAGATATGGAAAGAGCATTCAATAGGGTTTCGTGGGGGTTTCTGTTTGTGGTTCTTTGGAAGTTTGGCTTCCCAGAGGCTTTCTGTAACTGGATTTGAGTTCTATACTATAACCTGACGGCGAGAATTCGATGTAATGGGGTCCTTTCTGTTTCAATTTCTCTTCAGCACAGAACCAAACAGGGGTGTCCCCTTTCCCCTTTTCTGTTCAACTTATATTTGAACCCCTTCTTCTTGAAATTCATAGTAACCCAGCTATTAGAGGCATCCAGGTAGGTGACTCCCGCTATACATTGTTGACGTATGTGGATGACCTTCTTCTGCATGTTGAATCTCCTGATTCTTTGATTCCAGTGGCATTAGAGGAAATCTGTTGGTTCTTGCTCGTGGCTAAGTACAAACTTAATTTGGATAAGATGCAGGTCCTCTCTTTGAATGTTCATGTTTTTAAACAGCGAATTCTAGATATGGGTCTATCCTGGGTGCCCACTGCACTTACTTACCTGGGCGTTCAGATTTCTAGCTCTCTTTCGGAGTTAGTGGGCAGGAATCTTTCACTCCTGCTTTCAGCAATCAAAGCAGATTTGCGGCGATGGTCAGCTCTCCCCCTCTCCCTGTGGGGAAGAATGCATACTATTAAAATTAATATTTTACCTCAGATATTATACCCCTTAGGGATGTTGAGTCCTTTTCTTCCTAAGGTTTGGTTTCCTTGGCTTCAGAGTATCCTCTCTGACTTCTTATGAAAAGGTAGGCTGGCTCGCTGGGCCTACTAAAAACTAACGCTTTCTAAGGAGAAAGGAGGTCTTTGATTACCAGATTTTTTTATATTACTGTGCTCCTCACAGTTCTAAGGTTTTTCAATGGTTTCACTTTTTGCAACCCCCCCAGAACAGTACTTATTATGCCCCACTCTGGCTTTCGATGGCATCCCATCTCTGTCTCTGTTTTAGCCTATATCTCCCCAGTCTTCTCTTTGCCGCTCCTACGTCCCTCCCACCACATTTGTGGAATACTCCATGGATGTGGTCATGTAAGGCCTTGAAACAAATCTGCTCCTACTTAAAGGCTGACTGGTCCAAGGATCTGACTCAACCTTTGCTGGGTAACCTGAATATCAGTACAGCGGGCCATCCTATCCCTTTGAAATTTTGCCCCCGCTTCAGCAGACATCCTTGGGATGTTGTTTTTCTAATGGTAAGATTCTTCCCACCTGAGTCATTCAACAACAGTTCTCCATACTGGTTTACCATCTGTTCAAGCATCTCTAGTTGTCCCAGGTGATTACTGTATTTTAGGGGCCTTCGAATGGCAGTTCTCCTCCACACTCTCTTCTCCAAGATCTCCTGTCTCTGGCAGGGCAGCCTCATCCCACCTGTAAATTCTATTCTTGTCTTCAGTCCCATGACCCTCCTAGTTTGAAGGGGATCTGCTTTTACTGGCAGCACTCCCTCGAACTACATTTGGATGCTAAGGACTGGTAAAAGGTGCGGGGCAGGTTATACAAGCTAATTAAGCAGGATAAATACCATCTCACACAATTTCACATTTTGCACAACCTATATCATACCCTTCTGAAGCTGCACAAGATGGGACATAGGCCTACAGTGAAGTGCATGCAATGTGGCTTGGGGGACAGCTCCCTCAAGCATATTCTTTGGGAATGTTCCAAGGCGGACCCTTTTTGGGTGTCCATTCATGGCTTCCTTGACCCGTAGTTGGGGCTAGATTCCTTCTTCACTCCTCAGATTTGTTTAGTGGGCCTTTTTCCATGGGAACTGTTTGGACCCCAGAAAGCTCATGTGACTCTCATCTTGGTTACCGCCAAGCTTGTTATTCTTCACCATTGGTTGAACGATACCATTTCAACATTATGGGAATGGCACCAGGAGCTTTCACAGGCCTTGGCGGTGGAAAAGCATATAGCTTCTCGTTTGAATAGATTGGAACAATATCAGGACCGATGGCAGCCCCTAGAAGCTTTGATATCAAGATAGCTTATTTTGATCTGTATCTTTGGGACACTCATTTACCCTCTGGTGTTTCTCTAGAGCCACCCACTGTGCTCCAAGGGAGGGGAGAGGGGTCCTGGTTGGGGCTGTTTCTGATACCTGTTCATGACTCCTGTCAGTTGTTTTCTTCATATTACTGTATGGTATTTTTATTGCCTGCAATGTTATGGATGATTGTTTTGTGTATTTGTTAAAAATGTTTAATAGCTGGCCTGCCGGCACAGTGGAAAGATTAACCACTGCAGCACCGATGACCCGGGTTCAGGAACAGACTCAGGCCTCAGAGGCCGACTGGGGGGGAGAGAAGGCTTGAGCATCCAATGACTGCTCGCCTGCTGTCGGAGGGAGGGTGAGGTAGGAGATCGCTGCCTAGTGACCCCTGGCAGAGGCCAGGAGACAGCAGTGTGTTTGGCTCTGCTTTCCAGGGAAGCATGACAGATGCTGGTGTATGCCTTGTATCCTGCACATCACGATCCTGAGGGAAAAACAGGAAAAAGATGATGCATGGACTGATTGGGTAATGGCCTCCTGGACCCTCATCACCGGGGACTCCTGTTCCACGAATGCCACCTCAGCAGCACCCAGGACCACTGGATTGCCAGTAAGGCACTTCCCCTTGTAGGAAGGGGACCCGCCTGATGAAAGGGAAACATTGGGGTACCCTGGGTGGCTGTGATATGGGGCAGTGGGTGGATGGGAGGGTGCCTGGGGTACGAGAATCGGTCAGAGAAATGCCCGAAAGAGTGACCAGCAAGTGTGCGGGGGGGAACAAAAAAAAAGTTTAATAAAGCATATTATCTTGGAAAAAAAAATGGCCTGGAATAAAGACTTGGAGGCACAACTCCAAAGGCTTAAGGAACTGAAAAAGCAGTTTGGAGAAAGCCCGATGCAATCTCCAATTCTCCTTGCAGAGATAACAGGAACACAATATAAAGTTAATAAGCACCTGCTCCAGGGAGCTGAATTTATACTGTTTCAGCTCAAGCAGTCATTTTGGGAGGCTGGGAAAAAAAACAGACCGCTTGCTGACTTAGCAGCTAAAAAAGTGGCAAGAAAGATCTAGGATGCTCAGGATCAGGGACCCCAAAGGAACAGTATGGACAGGACTACAGAACATTAATGATGCATTCCTGGAATTCTACCAGAGCTTCTACAAGCAGGAAGTGAGACCAACAGAAGAAGAGCTGTCCTCATTAACATCTCTTCTGGGGCTAACAAAGTTTTCTCCAGAACTTAGAGATCAACTAGATAGGCCTTTTATCATCATGTAACTAGAGGACGTCTTGCAGAACATGACATCGGGAAAAGTCCTTGGGGAAGGTGATTGCCCTGATGAATTCCTGTACTCTTTTAAACAGGTCCTCCTGAAGCCATTACAAGAGACCCTGGAGGGAGTCTGTATGATGGGGGGATCTCCCACCCTCAATGGGGACAGCTACTATCTCTTGCATGCCAAAGTCAGGGAAAGACACCCTTGCCTGTGGCAGTTACCACCCCATCTCCCCTACATGTACCAACTGCAAGGTCTCTGCTAAGACGTTAGCATCCAGACTAAAAGGATTAATTACTGACCTGGTAGATAGGGACCAGGTCAGCTTTATTCGACAGCGTTGAGGAATGGACAACACATGGTGGCTGATAAACCTCATCTGGAGAGCAGTACATCCCCACCACCACTGGATCCAGAAAAAGTGTTTGATCGGGTAGAGTGGGGATACCTATTCCATGTACTGGGGAATTTGGGCATTGTGAGACACTTTATAAAATGGGTTCAGACCTTATACCAAGGAGCCTGGACCTCTGTGATCACCAACCCTCAGTTGTCCAAAGGATTCCACTTAGGAAGGGGTACCTGGCAGGGATGCCTTCTCTCCCCACTTCTATTTATCCTGGTGCTGGAACCCCTGCTACAAGCAATTAGGTTACATAGAAACACCCATGGCGTACAGATGGGAGGAAAGCATAAGATCCTAGCATATACAGATGACATTATTCTTACGCTAACATGCCCTGAGAAATCAGTTTCCGCTGTTCTACTGCTGCTGGAGCAGTGTGGCAGACTGTCAGGTTACAAGACAAATGTAGTCAAGTTGCCTGTTCTGGCCTCTGGACAACCTGTTTAGAGTTCATCCAAGTTCCCCAGGGGGTTTCACCTGGCTGCACAACAGCTCAAGTACCTCAAGGTGAACTTCTCGTGAAACCTGAATGTCCTCAGGAAAATCTACTTTTCCCTCCACCTGGTGGACCTTGACAAAGACCTTGCCAGATGGAATCATCTACACCTCTCACACTGGGGGCAGGTGCATGTCTTTAAAATTATGGCCACCCCAAGGCTACTTTATATCCTTGACAACTGACCTGTCAGTATCCATCTGGAGCTGTTTAAAGCCATACACTGGAGAATTCTGACCTTTTTATGGAGCAAGGGGCTCAGAAGTTTCAGCTTCCTGAAGCTTACACAGACCTCCGACCAAGGGGGCTCTATCTGATGGACTTTATCTTCAAACACATACTCCTGCAACTCTCCCAGGCCTCCCCAAAACATAACAGGAGCTTCTGCCTAAGTGGGCCTCCTGTAAGGCTACAGTCCTGGAAGACAATGTAGAGGCCACGATTATGTTTAATAATCTCACCACAGGTCTGAATGAGCACCCAATCCTACCAGTGACTGAAATCATATGGAAGCAATAGGCCACATTGACCCACTGATCCCTGACTAACTCTAGTGGCATCCCTTTCTGGCAAAACAAGAGACTCACAATGGGCAATAGCCCAAAAGAGTGGGGAAACTGGTTAGACAAAGGCATATCCCAGCTAGGCCACCTGATAGACCCAATGACCAGACACGTAGAAGCCTTTGTCCAGCTGCAGACTGGATTTTCACTAGGCAAGCAGCAGCACTGGCAGTACTTACAGATTTGGCATGGTATTATGCAACATCTGGGCCCACTCTACAAACTCCAAAGCCCAAATAAGCTGGAAAGGGTCTTGCATCCATCCAGAGCAGGTCCCCAAATGGCAGCCACGTTTATAAAAAGCTGACTGGGTTCAGGGAAGACCCCATCAAACTCCTCAGAACCAAATGGAGTGTGGAACTTGATTGTGAGATAACCATCCAATCCTGGAACAGATGCCAGAGAAGGCTCTATACAGAAGTCAGAAACACACAGAATCACTTCACAGAGTTCAAACATTTTGCACTGGTAGCACAGGGCACCCTAGAGGCTCCATAAGTGGAGCCTGGCAAATTCAAACAGATGCTGGAGATACATCGTCTCAGTGGACTCTATCACACATTTGGTGTAGGAATGCCCACTACTGAGACTATACTGGAAAATATACTACAGGTTCTCAGGGACATACTGAACCCAACCATGACACTGTCACCTCTCCTAGGGATGACTGGCCACATGCAGCCTACTATCCTAGGCCCTGTTTTATCCATTTATCCCATCAATGGAACAGAAGGCCTTGATCACTGCAAGGAGGATGATCCTCAGACACTGGAAGGAACAGATGACACCAAATGTTTTACAATGGCTCCAGGAATTAGGCAAGATGGAGAACTTAGACAGCATCCACTTTGCAGTGACCAAGAAGCTCAGCATCTTCACTGGACTCTATGGCAGCATAGCTGACCTCTGAGCACTGTGATGACGTCACAGGGGCACTTTATGCCACATTATATGAAACAACTGGAATGACATGGCAGTAAGGGAAACAAACCTGCATCCCCCAGGACCAAGCAGATCCCACACTAAGAACCTAGCAAGAGCTCAGGTGCACATCGCCACCCTACACAGATTGGTGACCGGGGTGTAAACTAAGGTTCAGGTGATAACACACTGGAACACACCTAATAGTTTTCCATTGGCCTGGTATACTTAGAGGCAAAGTTCAACAGTATATTTATATTAAGACTAGATTTTGACACACCTATGTTTCATAACTGTGTAATGCAAACTAGTTATTATAATTTATTTTGTTCTGAATGTTGTACTAGAGTGGTAACTCCAACGGGCTTCAGTATGCACTGGATCCTAGCTAGAAAACATCTTTGTTGTACAGTTGAATGTATATTAAACTAATAAACTGTTAATTATCAAAAAAATAAAGTAGCTTGGCTCAGTTAGGTGCCTTTCAAAGATTTCATGAAAAATTATTGTTTCTGAAATTATGTATACAATAATGGATGGGGCAGTGTGCTTAATGAGAAATTAATGGTTGCCCGAGGTGTGGGATGCTACATAAACCCCAAGGGTGAAGCCCGAGGGGTTCATTAAAACATCCCACACTGAGGGCAACCATTAATTCTGAATTTAAAACACTTCCCCATCTTTTATTATTTATAATTCCTGGGCAGCAATTTGTAGCAGCCCTGAGTCTCAAACACAGAGATACACTGACACTGTCTCTCAGTCACACACACACACACACACACACACACACACACACTATAGACACACTGTGTTTCTATCAGAAAAGTTTATTTGTTGTGAGGAGTATTTTTTTAAGCCCTTTTTGTTTTGTGTCCCTCAAACTGCAGTCACACTTAGTTTCTTTTACTTGCAATAGCACTTACCTCCAAGAAGCGCCGCGGAGCTGTTACTCGACGGTAGTGAAGCAGTGTGGAGCCGTCTGTAGGTGGAGAAGCTCTTCAGAGCATTCTTTTAGGAATTCCTGTGCAGTGTGAGCTCTGGACAGCAGGATCAACCAGACAAGTTGTTTTTCTTAAAATAATACGATGGGACTCCCAGTGTGGCAGTTCCTCCGTGGCGGCTCCTCGGTAAGCGGGATGAGGAGCCGCAGTGTTTGTGTCAGTGTTTAGCCTGCCCAAGGGTAGTCAAGAGCCAATCAGGATGTGGCTCTTTCTTGACTGAAGTGGCGCGGTTTGAACGGCAAATTATAACTCGGTCAGGCAATGGGAAAAATTGCTGACCAGTTATTATAAGATTTTTAAAACTTGGCTCCTGAGCATGGGTTGAGTAGGCACTTTAATGTTAAGCAGTGATTTTTGTACCTGAACAACCTTGGCACTGTTTGACAAAATTACCTAAAATTTTGCATGCGTGGTCAAGGTGCTATGTTGTTAGGATCTGGCAAGTTTTGTGATGGTCCCGTGTCCTGATTCTAAGATCCAGATCAGGGAAAAAACATTAAAAAACACACTTTTGGGCTATTTTTTTGCTCCCCTGTGGAGCAAAAATGGTTCAAAAGTTTATTCCTAAATTTTTAGGGTGGGAGGGACTTGGCCCAAGGGTGTCCCTTTCGAAGGTTAAAAAAAATCAATCTGTTCTCAAGTTCTAAGGTTTTAAATTTGACTTCTGAACATGCTCAGTAGGATTTTCAGGATAACTGTCTGATGTGAACAAAGAATTTATGTTCTCAAGCTGAGTTTTGTTTCATGAAAATTTTTTTTTTCACCAGAAACATTTTTGGGGTTGTTAGCACCAGCATCTTGTTTTTTCTTCTGGGCAAAACATTTTTCAAAACACACACTGGAATAATGCCTTTGCATAAAACAAAAACCTGAATCTAGGTAAACAGATTCTGTTTAGTTAGATTCTGGGGTTTGTTTGACAAAAAATGAACTAGAAATAAGTTTTCTGGGCACCATGGCAATCTTACGTAGCCAACTTATCTTAGATTGCAATTCTTGTGTTGCAAGCTGAGAATTCTTTGTTCACATGAAAATGCAAAGAAAGGTCATGAACAAAGAATTCTTTGTTCACAACATTCTTTGTTCATGAGAAAGTGCGAACAAAGAATCTCATATGCGAAGAATTCTTTGTTCATAACATTAAAATAAAAAAGTGTGAACAAAGAATTATTTTTTCATGACATAAAAATATGGACTTTGTACCCAAAATCAACTATTACTTGTAACTCAGCAGTTGTTTAATATTTTTTCACCACATTTTCAATAATCTTATTTTTTTAAGCCCTTACATGAACACTGTGGGTGACAAATGTCACTTTCACCACAAAAAAAGTCAAAAGTGCAAAGAATTATTTGTTCATGACATAAAAAAGTGTGAACCATAAATTCTTTGTTTGCAACATAAAAAAGTGTGAATAAAGAATATTCAACAATCTCATTTTTTAAGGCCCTTAGATGAACACAGTAAGTGAGAACTATTACTTCCACCTCAAAATTTATTTTTATAACACCATAAAAAACATTTTAAAGGTCAAATGGCAAGTCTATCTCTCCTACAGATGTCGTGGAGGCTAAAAATAAAAATTATGAGAATTTGGAACATAAACATTGAAACAAGGGATGTATGTTCCCCTACAATTTGGTTGGCATGCACATAAAGCTGGACTACAGGAACTGCACAGTGTCCTTTGGGCCTTATACAAATTCAGAAGATATATGTAACGCTGTGGTAAGGAATTTGCCTGGGGGCCAAAATGCACTACATAAATTGTGTATGCACAAAATGACCCATATGTACATTACGCTAACATATGTAAGGCTGTTGTATAATATTTGCATAGGGGGCCCATGCAACCTTCACATCCATGTAATTCACAAGCAAGGCTGCACTTCTGCACCCAGACATGGGCTGTACTTTGGGTATCATTAGTGAACCAGTTAGAGTTCAACTTTATGACACAAAAGCAGGGAAGTGTGACAAAGGTTTTTAGCCCTACCCCCCCCCCAGCAGCAAAAGGACAAGACAACACAAGCAACTACAGACAGCCAGCATCAGGTAAGACAAACAACATGTAACAGAATGCTGGGTTGTATTGCTAGGGGTATATCCTCAAGGAGGAGGGAGGTGATTCTGTGTTTGTATAGATCACTGGTTAGGCCACACCTAGAGTACTGCATGCCATACTGGAGCCTGTACCTGAAGAGGGACATTAAGTTACTAGAGGGGGTGCAGCACAGGGTGACAAAGATGATCAATGGTCTGGGGGACTTACCTTATGAGAGTAGGCTGAGGGAATTGAATATGTACTCACTGGAAGGGAGGAGGGAGAGGGGAGATATGATTGAAACCTTCAAGTACATGAAAGGGATAAACAAATCTGATATGGAGGTGCTTTTCAAACTAAGGGAGGGGAGGGACACTCGAGGCCATGATATGAGACTAGAGGGGGGAAGGTTCAGGAGGGAGATGAAAAGACGCTTTTTTAAAGAGAGGGTGGTGGCCATGTGGAATGCATTACCAGCAGAGGTGGCATCCAGTAGAAAGTGAGTGGCTTCAAAAGAGGATGGGACAGGGCAAGGGAGAGGGGGCAAGGGAGGGAGGGGCAGCTGCAGAATAGGGCTGCTAGCTGCATAACCAAGCAGACTTGGTAGACCGCAAGGTCTTTTTCTGCTGGCAATTTTCATATGTTCATATGTTTGTAACTGTTTCCAGATAACACAAAAGCTATAAAGTGCTGGGGATAGTTTGAAGGGGGAGGAAACAGAGATCTGCGGGGTCTGGGGGGAGATCAGTTGTGGAGGGGGTGGGCGGATAGGGTGTGATGGAGATGAGGAGGAACCCTGGGGTGAAATGGGCCCAGAAAAGGGGTCCCCCCTGCCTGGTGCCCATACCGAAGGGCTCTATAATTAGTGGGCAGGCAGCTGAGCCAGCCTCATATGCCTATCTTTCTCAGGCAGTGTTGTGCAATGCCAGATCTATTGAAAACAAGATGGCTTACTGACTATCATGTTGCAACATCTGATCTGGCTTGCATCACCTAGACCTGACTGAATGAAAGTACCGGCCCTGTCCTGGAATCAACCATTCTAGCCAGGTACTCAATGGTACACTGCCAAGAAAGAATCATGGGGGGAGTAGCCATTTGTTTTAAATCGGACTTGGGCCTCGCAGCCCTCCCGGTGGGAACATGAGATCCTTTGAATGTGTAGCCATTCAAGGGTTTGCAGGTGTAGGTTGCAGGATACTTCTCATCTACTGGCCACCAGGGGATGGGAAGGAATTCCTGCTGGAAGTCATGAACTTCATTGTTGAACTAGTGTTGGAGTCTCACAGATTGATTATTCTGTGGGACTTCAATGCTTGGATCAATGATGAACACTCGCAGTTTGGTCAAGATTTCCTCACACTGATGTGTTTGTTGGGCCTGACACAAGTTTTTACCTGTGCAACCCATATTCAAGGCTGTTCACTGAACCTCACATTCCTGCTGGGGAGGGAGGTCTTTGACCTGATGGTGGAGCTGGTCATTTGATTGGACCAACATTCTGTGAGGTTCAAGTTCGAGGCACCCCCCTAATAGACCTGCCTCTATAGAGATGATCCAGTACCATCCATTATGGGGACTGACTACACAAGGTCTGATGACAGTGCTGGACCTATCAGGTATGATGAGTGCATGCAAGGAGCTGGGGAAGTTGGTGGTGACCTATAATAGGGTTATTACCGAAGCCCTTGACTCTATCGCACCTGTCTGTGTTCGACCACTCACCTCTCGCCAAAGGTCCCCTTGGTTTGATGGGATTATCAAGGGGATGAGGATGAAGGGCAGAATGTTGGAGTGGCACTGGAGGAAGACCAGTTTTGAGGAGAACAAGCTTATATTGATGGCCCTTTGTAAAGACTACCAATCAGCAATCTCCTGTAAGAAGGCAGAGTTCCTATCCAAGGAGATTTCTGCAGCAACTAACAGACTGGCTCTCCTCTCCTCTTCCCCACTGTTGACAGGTTGTGCAATACAACCTGTCTTCAGTAAGAGGAGAGCTTTTTCACAATCAAGATGTGATGAGTTTGCTCTGTTCTTTGCCGATAAGATTGCCTCCATCAGATCGGAAATCCAGTCAGTGCCCTCTATTGGGCCTTGCAGGCAGTCAGTCTGTCTGGTTTGACTCTGATCAGTTGGCTGTCGCAGATGTTGTGAAGGCTGTCCAGTGGTTGTGGCCAACCTGCTGTAGTTTGGATCCAGGACCAATGCACCTCCTAGTGGGGTGCGTAGATGTCATCGGCCCAGTCCTAGCCAGGATAGTCCAATGTTCTCTAGTGACAGTGGTCTTTCCAGGGCCCCTGAAGGAGGCGGTTGTAAGGACACTCCTGAAAAAACCTTCACTAGATCCGGACTGCCTGGCAAACTACAAACCTGTTTCTAACCTGCCTTTGTTGGTAAGGTTATTGAGAAGGTGGTGGCCATTCAACTGGAGAACCATTTAGCAGCTCACAACATCTATGATCCGCTCCAGTCAGTTTTCAGGAAAAGGCATGGTACCGAGACTGCCCTAAATGACCTGCTAGCGACGAGGGATTGGGGAAGACGTTCCATCCTGGTTCTCCTCAATCTCTTGGTAGCACTTGACACTGTGGACAATGGGGTGCTGATGAAGTGCCTGTGGGTCTGTTGTGGACTAGCTGGGATGGTCTTCAGCTGGTTTAAATCTTTCCTCATTGGCAGGTCACAGAGGGTGGTGTCAGGGATTTTTTTCCTCGGCACCTCTTCCCCTGGCATGTGGGGTACTGCAGGGCTCTATTTTGTCCTCCATGTTGTTCACAGTGTACATGCTACCACTTCAGGACAGTATAAGATGGTATGGGCTGAGTTTTCACTTCTATGCAGATGATACTCAGCTATACCTGTCTTTTGTGCATGAACAACAGGAAGCAGTCTCGGTATTTAACAGCTGCCTGGCAGAGATCCAAGGCTGGATGAGCGCCAACTGGTTGAAGCTGAATCCAGACAAAACTGAAGTACTGGTGCTGGAACCTGGTCACCAGGGAGTGAGGGGGCAAGCTGGTCAGGTCTCTGGGCTATGGCTAGGATCAGATCGGGTGAGGAATCTGGGCGTTGTTTTGGACTGTGGTTTGATGCTCAAGTTGCAGGTGTCAGTCATGGTCCAAACCTCGTTTTACCATCTGAGGAACATCATCTGGATTAAACACCTGATTCTCCCTGGTGATATGCCAGCACTGGTCCATGCTTTTGTGACCTCTCGCCTTGATTCTTGCCATGCCCTATACCTAGGGCTGTTGGGGATAGATCTTTGTCAACTGCAGCTAGTGCAGAATCCGGTTACCAGGTTGTTGAGTGGCCTATCTAGTTTGTGCCATATCACACCTGTGCTCCACTATCTACACTGGCTGCCTGTTAGTTGGTGGATCTCCTTCAAGGTCAGTTTTCTGAGCTACAAAGTCCTACGTGGGCAGGGGCATGGCTACCTGCAAGCCCTCCTGCATTCCTCCAGCCCCTTCCACCCACTTTGCTACTCTGACGTTGGATTGCTGGAGGTTCCCAGGGTCCAACTAAAAACATCAGGTGCTCGCACATTTGCATTTGCCGCACCAACCCTGTGGAACTCTCTACCTTGTCAGATTAGAGAATGCCAGACCACTGACCAGTTCAAGTGTGAACTGAAAATGCATTTATTTAGACAGGCCTTCTCTGAATCAGTTTGATATATTTGTTAGTAAGAAAGATGTATTGATATGTTTAATATATTTCAGTTTATTTAAATGTTCTGGATTTTATGTGAAGCACTTTAAATTTTACAGAGAATTGTGCTACAGAAATAAAGCTTGATTGATTGATTCATTCATTCATTCATTGACAAAAGACATCTATCATCAGCGACCAGCACTTCTGCAGCCACAGATACTCATTCACTTTGCAAGACATACACACCCACTTCTGACTGCAGATAGAAATCCAAAATATTAAAATTACAACACTATTTCTGTCTGCAGAAGCACAGGCCCCTGCAGATATATATGCACACTGCAAAACATACACACCCACACCGTTACGTTTCTAAACAGCACTGATGGAGTACATTTTTTTTTAAAGTGCAACATGCTGTATACATATTTTCAAAGGTACCGCATTAGTACTACTGCATTTGTGTCATCTGGAAACAGTTGTATAGAAACATAAAATTTATTAGCAGAAAAGGACCTCTTGGCCTGCCCAGTCTGCCAATATGTTCCCTACCTAATCTGTCTCCGCCAACCCTAACTAGTCTCTGGAGACCCTCCCCATCCCTTCCTATTTACTAATATTCCCCAATGTCTATTCCACACATGCTTGAGGCCACCTACAGTTTTCACCTCAAACACTTCCACTGGAAGTCTGTTCCAGACATCTGCCACCCTTTTAGTGAAGCAGTATTTCTTCGCATCCTCCACTGGCCTCTCTGCAGAAGTACTGCCCTGGTTCGAAAGCTATCTGGTTGGCCGCTCTCAATGGGTGAAAATATCTAATGTCTCCTCAGACCACCAAGTCTGCTCTGGAGTACCTCAGGGCTCCATCTTGGGGCCACTTCTCTTTAGTATCTTTCTAAACAATCTACCTCACTCCTGTAAACAACTGGTCCTCCTCTATGCAGATGATGCAGTCATCTTCACTAGCAGCACTGACCCAGAGCCCCTGGAGTAGCAACTTCAGCACAGCTTTAATGAAGTTGAGGAATGATTCGTAATCCACAAATTGATTCTAAATTACAAAAAAAAACTAATGTTATGATGTTCTGTGGTGCTCACAATAAACACCGAAACTGTACTCTAAACATCATGAACTCCTCTGGTGTCCTCCTTGAACAAACTCAAGACTTCAAATACCTAGGGGTGACTGTGGACAGCTGTCTTTCCTACGTACAGCATATTGACAATGTTGCTAGGACTGTTAACCTTGGGATTGAGTTGTTACACTGATATAAATGTAATCTTACGCACAAAGCCCTTAGACTGGCTACCTATAGTTCAATAGTACCCATTGTTGACTATGGCCTGGTCATCTATGGCTCTGCCACCACTACCTCCCTCCACAGAATATCAACGGCACTTAACAAAGCTTGTCATCTCCTTACAGGTGCAGCATGCCTCACCCATACATGTGATCTGTATGAACAATCTGGTTGGCTTCAGTTACATGGAAGGATCCATTCCCAAACATGCCTGCTAATGAAAAAGACTCTTCTAGGGTACATGCATCCTGGTGCGGTAAACCTTCTGAACCCCTTCTCCTGCTCTCAGCACACACATAGCTCAGCCAATCAAATCATCTCTGTCCCAAGATGCCAGACTACCCAAGAGCAACACTCATTTGGTTATAGGGCAGCACTGTAGTATAATGTATTGCCGTTGGAAATCTCCTCTTTACCAAAATTGGGTCTGTACAAAACTGCTCTTCGCCAATACCTCATAACAAACAGCTCTTGCGATTGCTTCACCTAGCCCCTGACCACCCTAGAGTGCTTCCCCTGCTCTATGCCCATTTAACCTGATCACCCTCCCATTTAGCTCTGTCCTTTGCCCTATCCTCCCTTCCTCCACTTGTGCCCTCATCCCACCCTTCCCTCCCTGCCCCTGCCTCACCCCTTCATCTTCCTTTACCATTCTTCCATCCTCCCTTCCCTTTTTCTTGACAATGCCCCTGTGCAGCAACTTTTATTTTGATTCATAGATTTTTGTTAGAACCCACTACATGCTGGGTTTTTTATGTAACCCTTTTATGACTGTTTTTTATTATGTTATGATGTAACCTTATCCTATATCCATTTGTATGTATGTCTTTATGTATGTTTTCCCACTCTACTGATGTGGAGTCTTTGTAAATGAGCTGTTTTGTGCTCAAAGGTTGTAATACAAGAATAAATAAATAAATAAATAAACTCCCCTCCTCCTCCCTCCAGCTTCATTGCATGACCCCTGATCCTGATGCTCTTTCTCATTTGAAAGAGACTCCCCTCCTGCACCCGGTTCACCCATGTGAGGTACTTGGAGGTTTCTATAATGTTCCCTCTCGATCTCCTCTCTTACAGGATGTATATGTTGAGATCCCTCTTCTCATAGGGTTTGTTGTGTGACCCCCGCATCTTTGTAGTTCTATTCCTCGGGACTGCCTCCATCCTGCTTATGTTGTTTCTGAGGTGTGGTCTCCAAAACAGGACTAAGTACTCCAGGTGGTATCTCATAGTTAGTGATACAGTAGCAACCTCACCTCCCTTCTCCTACTGGAGATACCCCTCCCTATGTATCCCAGCTTCCCACAAGTCCTACCCACTGCTTTGTCACACTTCCCTGCCACTTTGAGATAATCAGTTATGATAACCCCAAGGTCCCTCCCCCACCAAACAAAAATCCTATACTTTGCTCCTGGGTTCTTAAGCCCTAGGTGCATGATTTTGCCTTTTTGTGGTATTGAACCCCAAGTGCCATGCTCTTGACTACTCAAGTTTCCCAAGATCCCTGCACATTCTCTCCACCCCCTCCTGAGTGTCTACCCTTTACAGATTTTGGTATCATCTGCAAAAGGGCATATCTTCCCTTTCAGTTCTTCTGCCATGTCAAGACATTAAAGAGTACCAGTTCCAGCAGTGAGCCCTGCAGCACCTCACTGGTCACTCTCCCATCAGTAGAGTGAGTGCCATTAACCACCACCCTCTGTCACCTCGCCATTAACCAGTTCCTAACCCAATTCACCACTTTGGATGCCACTCATTAAACTGCTAAATTTCTTTATCAGGCTCCTGTGTGGCACAGTGTTGAAGGCCTTGCTAAAGTCCAGATAGGCCACATCCACATCCCTCCCCTTGTCTATTTTCCTGGTCAACCAGTCAAAGAATCCATCAGATTCATCTGACATCACCTCCCCTGTGAATCCATGCTGCCTGTGGTCTTGCAGTCCATTGGATTCAAGATACTTTACCAGCCTTTCCTTAAGCAGGGTTTCTTTTAATTCTCCCACCACTGAAGTGAGACTTGCCAGCTTAGAGTTGCTAGCCTCCTCCCTGCTGCCACACTTATATAGAAGGACCACATCTGCTTTGCTTCAGTCCCCTGGAACCATGCCTATTTCCAGTGAGCTGTTGAATAAGGCCATCAGTGGGGCAGCTAGCACCTCCCTGAGTTCCTTTAGTGCCCTTGGGTGTATCCCATCTGGTCCTGTAGTCTTGTTCACCTTTAGAGCTCCAAGTCCCTTCAGGACTCTTTCCTCTGAAAATGGATTTGTCTCCACCTTGCCCCGGCTTGTTCCTGCTACTCCCTGGTGGTTTATCCTCCCTGACCTCCACTTTGAAGACTTAGCAGAATTAGCTGTTTAGGATGGTAACTTTATCTTGGTCCTGTTCTGCACCTGCCTGTCTCTCCCACCACCCTCCTAATCCTCACAAACCCCTCCCCTTGCTTTCCTCTTTTCCCTTATGTATCTGAAGAAAGCCTTATCCCATTTAGCTACCCCTGTGGCTATTCTTTCCTCTGTCTGCACCTTTGCTCTCCTCACAACCTTACCTGCTTCCCTCTGTTTTACTTGATATACATACCTGTCCTCCTCCTTTGGCATAGAAACATAGAATTTGATGGCAGATAAGGACCAACCGGTCCACCTAGTCTGCCCATTTCCCTACTTGGTTTGGCAATCCCTACCCTTATCTGGACTGCCATTCCCCCACTTTGCTGCACATCAGTGTGCCTTCATGCTTATCCCATGCACTTTTGAATTCCCATACTGTTTTTGCTTCCACCACCTCCGCTTGTAGGCTGTTCCATGGATACACCACCCTCTCTGTAAAAAAATACTTCCTAGCATTCCCCCTTAGCCTCTCTTCCTCCAGCCTCATGTTATGTCCCCTTATCCTTGTGCACTTTCTTCTCTGAAATATGCTCCCCATCTGTATCCTGTTTATTCCTCTAAGGTATATCCCCTCTCTCCCTTCTCTCTTCCAATGAATAGATGTTAAGTTCCCTGAGTCTTTCCTCATAAGGCTTGTGGTGCGGTGCATGTATCATTTTTGTTGCTGTTCTCTGGACTGCTTTCATTCTGTCTATGTCCTTTCTGAGATGCAGTCTCCAGAACTTGATGCAGTATTCCAGATGAGGCCTCACCAATGATCTATACAGTGGCATCACCACTTCGCTCCTCCTACTGGTTATGCCCCTTCCTATGCACCCCAGCATTCTGTTTGCTTTCCCTGCTGCTTTTTTGCATTGTTTGGCTGACTTCAGGTCATCGAATATGATAACCCCCAGGTCTCTCTCCTGATTAGTGGTGGCTAGAACCTGCCCCCACCATCCTGTATTCCTCTCTAGGGTTTCTGTGTCCCAGATGCATTTCGTTATACTTCCTGAATGCCACCCTTTTTCCTTCACCACCTTGGCCACGTCCCTAGAGAGCCAGAATGGTCTCTTTTTATGACTGCATAGTGAGCGCTATGCATAATGTAGTGCAATTTCATTGAGAAGGGGACTCTGGTAGCACATGACTGTGAAGACAGCACAGTTATCTACTTCCACTGAATGGAGTTGGAACATATCTCTCCATGTCATCTCCATTCAGTACAGTGTGGTTGCTTCCTCCATCCCCCCCCCCACCCACCGCACTATTTTCTTACCCTCGGTTCTTCTTGTCAGTTAAATGTTGTTGTTTTTAACTGAACTCGGGGCATCTGGCTATCACTGGCTGATTTCAATTCAGGATTAAATATAGTTACACAAACATTTGTGCTCTGTTTTTCGATGATCAGAAAGATTGCATGATCTTAATTTCTCCCAAATGTTATAGTGCATCCCCCCTTAGCACGTGTAAATAAAGGGAAAAAATAAACAGTTTTCAAAAGTTGAGTTGCGATTAGTGCAGATTAAATGGCTGAGTAAAATAATATTGTACAAAATCCTCATCACCACCACCGACACCAACACCAACTCTATCCACTACCTATAAAATAAAAAAGTTTAATCATGAGTTTCGTTTGACCTTTTGGTTACTCCTATTTGTATTATTAACACGATGGAGAGACCTGCTTTCTATCATGAGATATGACTGCTGCAAACTGATTTTCCTGCCTCTCAACTTTTCAGTCTGCACTCTTTGGTTTTACATGATCGTGCATGGTATTCAGCACATTCTGTCAGTCTAGTAGGAGTCCCCATACTGTTCAAACAATGTCTTTTGCAATCATGTTTTCAAAATAATGAGCTGTGAATGAGCTTGGTACATCCAGCAGACCTGACTTTTTGACTTTATAGATAGTGGATAGTGTTGGTGTTGGTGGTGGTGGTGGGGGATCTTATACAGTATCATTTTACTCAGCCATTTATTCTGCGCTAACCACAACTCAATCTTTGAACAAGAAACAGTTTATTTTTTCCCATTATTTACATGTGCTAGAGGTTGATGGAATGAGGTTTGTGGGTTACTTATATGACATACAATCTGTAACATAATGTAACAGTAGCTCTTGAAGTTTCTTGATCATCGGGAAAATGGAGGCTGAAAAGACATGAGCAGGTACATTCAGTTTACATCTGCCATGTCTTTCCTGAAAATCCCATTCTCCTGAAGTGATCAGATTACTAATACAAATGACCAGAATATACTAAACAACTCGAAATATTTTTTTTATGAAAGAGGAGTAGGGTGGCAGGGATATTTAAATACTAATCTGGGTCACACCTGGAAACAAGCCTCAGCTCAGTGTGCTTCACCCGGTTATCAACTTTTAAATAAATAATTAAAACATTTTTTTTTAATCAGGAACAACAGCTACCTAATCTATGCTTGATTTACTATCACTTCAGAGTCTTTTATACTGCATTTCTAACAAAATACAGTAACCCGTATCTTATTCTTTACTCAGTGGTTGAAGTGTGGAGGAAAGGGAATATAAAAAACTCTCATGCTTAACTTGCTTTTTATGGCTGCATAGTGAGAGCAATGCATGACGTAGTGCAATTACATTGAGAAGGGGGTTCTAGTAGCAAGTGACTGTGAATGCACCACAGCTGTCTCCTTCTAATGAGTGGTGCTGAAGCACATCTGTCCACATTCTCTCCATTTAGTATAATGTGGTTGCTTCCTCCCACCCCCAACACTGCACTGTTTTCTTGCTCCATTTTTTTTCCCTGCTCCAGTCTTCTTGTAAGATAAATGTTGTTGTTTTTTAAAAGAACGTGGGGCATCTGACTATTACTGGCTGATTTCAATGTGGGATTAAATGCACAAACATTTGCGCTCATTTTTTTAGTGATCAGCAAGGTTGCATGATTTTCTAAGAACACCAGGCAGGTTGAACAGGCCAAGAGTGTTAAAACAAATGTCTTCAACTCTAGAAATCAACTCTGTAACTGAGCACACCTCTCGCTCCATAAGGCTATCTTATCTTTTGAGCCACTTCTGGATTGTGGCACCCCATACAACGTTGGTCCTCGGATTTCTATATGTCATCCAGCCAGAACTTTTTCTATTTCTGTGTTTCTATTCCTCCAGTACATCACTCTTAATGGGGGTTGCCATTCCAATGCTTCGGTTCTAGTCTGTAGAAGGATAGGAGTGGAGAGGGAATAGGAAAATAAACATTTTGAGGCAGTTGCAGCACAGAGCATTTCTTCTGCCACACGCTGTAGACAGGTGAAAGGCTATGTGTCACTGACCTGCTGTAATACTGGAGGCAAAGGATGTGTATGTGGGGGTCTCAGAAAGTGGAACGTGAAAAGCAATGAAATCGTGAAAACACACTACTTGAAATACCTGCAAAGCTGGTAAAGGAAGTCATGAAAGAGGGTGTTCTTCTGTTGCACGGTGGGGATGGTACTCAAGGAAGGATGCTACATGCCAACTGTAGCAATGATAGAGTATGTACTTCTCTTTTCAGAAGTGTGTAAGGTAAATGACATTTAACAACAATTGCGTATACACGATGTAGGTCAAAACACAAACTGTTGAACGATAAGTGGCACTGCTTTCAATACTCTGAAAGTTTGTGGTAGGTTACTTTCTGTGTGATTTTGCAGATGACTGCAGGGAGCTAGGCCAGCTGTTCACAGCTTCACTCAGCTTTTGGTGATTAACAAGTTTGCATGATCTTCTAAGAGCACTGGGTAGGTCGGACAGGCCAAAAATGTTAAATGTTTTCTACTCTAGAAATCAACTCTGTACTGAGGGTGCCTCCCAATCCATAACGTTATCTTCCCTGTGGAGTCACCTCTGGGTTGTGGCACCCCATACAACATTGGTCCTCAGATTTTTATACGTATATGGAGACAATTTCTATTCCTGTGTCTCCATTACTCTAGTGTTTTACTCTTAAAGGGGGTTGCCATTCTGACACTTGTGTTCTAGCCTGTGGAAAGACTAGAGTGGAGATGAAATAGGAAAAGAAACATTTTGAGGCAGTTGCAACCCAGAGCATTTCTGCTGCCACACACTGTTGTCAGGTGAAAGGCTGAGTGTCGTTTACCTGCTGTAATGCTAGAGGTGGAGGATGTATATGTGGGGATCAAAGAAAGTGGAACATGAGAATGCAATGAAATTGTGAAAACACACTACTTGAAATACCTGCAAAGCTGGTAAGAGAAATCATAAAACAGGGTGTTCTGTTGTGGGGGGGGGGGGGCATAATCAAGGAAGGATGCAGCATGCCAAACATAGCAGCAAGTGAGTATGTATTTTCCCATTCAGAAGTGTGTAAGGAGAATAACATTTAACAACGATTGCATAGATACAATATAGTGCAAAACACGAGCAGTTGCATGATAACCGGTGCCTCTTTCAATACTCTGAAAGTTTTGGGCAGGTTACCTTCTGTGTGATTCTGTTGATGACTGCAGAGAGGTAGGCCAAATGTTCGCAACCTTGATTTAAAATCCAAGAGAAGGAGTTCTAGAAATTCTTAAGTAGGATTTCACCCTTTCCTAATCTAACTAGAACAGGAAAAGGCAGACTGCCCTGATCTGAAGCCACAAAAAAACTTACTTGCCTTTTGTTATGCAGACAGAAAGAACTTGAACTACTTAAAGGATAGTGTCACAGGACATTAAAGTACAGTAATGAGATATTGAATATTGATGGAAAACAAAAACTTAAAAATGGAGCCTTGACTCAAATTTTGTAAAGAAATAACAAAGCCTGTTGGAAGGGCACAGTTACAAGTATAAGGGGAAAACAAAGCCCTTTTTGGGAAAATGCCCCTTTTTCTCATCACTGGGCATACATGACTACCTATCCTGCTTCTTCCAGCCCCCGCCAGAGCCAGCAACGTAAATCTGGGCAAGACAGTTTTCCTAGAGATCCATTCACCCAGCCTAAATGACAGAAGCCTTGTGCATGTTTTTCTTGACTTGACAATGGTCTATTTTATAACCCCTCCATCTTTCATCCACTCCTCTGATGCTGTCTACCCAGTTAATCTGTTCAGCTCAATTTCCATAATAACTCCCCCGAAAGTCTAGCACATCAGCCTTAGCCGAGGGCTTACAGGTGCCCTAGGTCACCGCTAACCATATAGTATTGTAGTCACTGGACCCATTGGTCTCTGACCCATACTTTGCTTACTCTTTCTGAGTTTGTGAGTACTGCATCTAGAATGGCTGGCTATCTGGTGGGATCCTTCACATGATGTACCAACATGCAGTTCTGCAAATACATTCCAGAACATAGTATCTGTCATAAGAATCAAGGAAAAAATATGTAAAACAACATTAGAGTATGAGCTGTGACATAAAACATTCTATGTAAACCTTCTGTTTCTGAAATATCTGACAATGTATTTTTTTTTTGCTGCAAATCTGAAAGTAAAATGATATATATCTGCACTGTCACATGTGACCTGATCACCAAGTCACATGAGTTCTTCTTATTGGATCTACGATTGGTTGTTGTCAAAAATCTTGTTGAATGACCGTACAGCGAAACTGTTATGTCGTCTGCATTTGTGGTTGGCATAAGGTTTCCCACTGCTTATAATGTTTTCTTCTGGGGGCTTTACCCCTCGAACCTCCCACTCAGGGGGCTGTGCCCCCACACCCCCCCCACTAAACATAATCAACTCCAAGTTGGAGCTGATTAGGGGAGGGGGTGCAGTACTCCCAGAATACAGTGCCGGGGTCTGGCGTCGACACTACAGCAACCTGGCGGTGTAGTCGCTGTAGTGTCAGTCACTGTCAAAATGTCACTGTTGGAGGGGTATACCCTTCTTATCCACATTTCTATCCTCCATCACTGCTGAATGACTAGAATAATGCATTTTGATTCTGAACTTACATTCATAAATAGTTAACAGATTAATTATTTCATAAAAATGTCCATAACAATGGTGAAAACATTCAAAAAGTACAATGCTAACAATTTTCTTTTGGAATGTGCTTTTTATAGTACCATAATAGTAATTTATAATGGCAATAAGTCATTTCCAGGAGTTTGTTTAGCAGTTAGTTAGTCACACTTAGAGGAAATACTATACTCATCTACATTTCATTCTACAGCCTAGCAGGTCATAATGTCACATGCTTAATAGCGTATGACATTATGGCTAAACCAGTACAGTGCTGTAGCTGTGAGCAAATGGCACACTACCGTGTATACTGCTGTATATGTGGTATTGCACCATTCACACTTTCCTAGGCAAAGGACAAGACTTCTGCTGGGAATGAATTCCACCAAGCAGCTGCCATGGCTCACTGGACTGAGCCACAGCAGCAGAAATCCAGGCACTACATCTGGGACTGGGTTTGATTCCTGGTCCCAGAAACTTTTGGTTTTTTTTAAACATTGTGCGCTCCCCGAGTTAACCGCCCCCCAGAGGTGAGAATCTTTAGTGGGGGCGGGGGTTTAGGGGGTGTAGCCCCCTGTAACAGGAAGTGTTTGGGGCAGAGCCCCCCCAAAAAAGACTTATGCCTCATTGCAGAATTGACGTTGTATTGGCAGTGCAGTTTTGCCATGTGGCATAATGTCTTGTGACATTATGACCCCATGCCATTCTACAGTGCATACTTGTGGTGTGATTAACAGGCTGTTAATCTAACCACTGGTCATGCCGTATTGCATAATAGGTATGAACTTTCTTCCCTATCATTCTCGAGAGGCAGATTGCATAGTAGGAGTCTGGAAACGTTTGTGCCACTTATAACTGTAAATTTCAGCAAGTGTTAATTCTTCCATTCTACAATATGCAAACAGTGTCTGCCAACCACCCCCTCAACCTGCTCATCCATATCACAATCATCTCTAATTAGTGTGTATGAAGATATCTGTATCATCTTTCTATATGTGCTGTGTGGATATGCAAGGTATTTAAAGCAATGTTGTTGAATATTTTGTAATTTTTGAAAGACTGATTGTTCAAAGAAATAGTATGAAAATAAATAACCATCAGACACATTGGCATGATCTTGATTTCTGATTGTTGCATATTATTATATCTGTGTATATTTAATGTGTTTTGAATACAGAAAATGCTAAATCAATCTTTTCTATGACGTTACAGGTACTACCCATCATGCCATAGTGTACTGTTGTAAGATGTACAAATAGGGTTGGCTACGGTAAGAACTTCTGCAAGTTCCCAAAAGATCAAAAAACCCATCAACAATGGGTAACTGCTATGAGAAGGGAACATTGGCAAAAATGGTGATAGCATTTTATGTTCCAATCACTTCATTAATGATCAGTTTCAGATGGACCCAACTTTACTGCAGAGCGTTGGGCTCTGTCCAAGACAGAAACATTTAAAGAATCATTCTGTGCCTACTGTATTTAGTAGAAATACCCATGAAATAAACAAAATAAATACATATAGAGAAAACTTAAAGGAGTAGTACACCCAGAATTTGCAAAAAACATATGTTGTGCAGAGTGTTTTGATTTGTGTGTGAAGTCCTACTGTGTCTTTCCCTCTGTATGCTAATAGTTTTTCCTAAATTTGCCTGCTAGCTTTATGGTAATTTTATGACCCCTGGGGATCTCCATCTCCACAAAGATTATTGCTTTTCTTGTTCCTAGAATACATCCTGTCCATGTGACCGTGATGTAGTAGAGACCATAGATTTAGCAGCAAGCATTGCTTTAGAATCAGTTCACAACAGCAGAGCTGTGTAACTTTTCTTATCCAGTGAGTACAGTTTAGCAGATACTTACACGCTGAGTGAGTGAGTGAGTTTTCTGTAAGAAAACAGCAATTAAATAGCTTTAATTCAATATTTTATTTCTATGTGTGTCAGGTCTAACAAGCAGGAGTAAGTGTTTTGATTTTAAAACTTTTAATTTCATCAAACTACACTAACCATAAAAAGCACAGAAATCACCCTGGATCATCAATTCTATAATTAGTAAAGACTCTGTTTTCTTACAGAAAAAAACACTCAGGTAGCTCTCAAGGATTTGTTAAACTGTAAATGTAGGTACCAGCCTTCTATTAGGTTGAACTGGCAGTTAGTGCTGATTTTACTCTGTTACATGATTGTCAATTCTTTTTGGTTTTACAAATGTGAAGTATTTTTTTATAAAGTATTTATTTCTTATTAAAGATAAAATGTGTATGTATGGGTTATTTAATTAGACTGACGAATAAAATACAAAACAAGTGTTGTTTTATCATTTGAAAAAGTGCAATGTAGTGCAGTGAACCATTGTGAAACATAATCAAAATATTGTGAATATTATCTTATGGATTGATTATTTATTTATTGATTTATTTATTTACTTAAGGTACTACCTTCTAGGCTGACTTATTGACAAATTGATCAGAGAAAATGAGCTACCCCCCCCACCACCACCACCACCACCTCAGCCCAAAGCCCTGCTGTCAAGACCTCTGGAGTTCCATTAGTCTGCCATTACAGTGACCTCAAGTTAACATGTGTATGAGTCAGAAGGCCTTTTCCTCTTCTACCCCAAATCTTTAGAACAGTCTATCTGCTCCACTGCAAATTCTGGAATCACACCTCCTATTTAAAACCCACTACAAGACTTGCCCCACCACCACCATTACCTGTAAATTCCCCTAATGATAAACTGACCCCACCCTAGGGTGCATAATCTGCTTCCCCCGGCTTGTCTTGTTGTGACAATTGGGGTGCTACAATTACACTGGGAACTGTTGTTATTACAATGATATCTGACTCTGGAAACTGCTCTTTGCTGTAATGTTATATGTTGGGCACTGCGCTGCCACACAGACTCTGTGCACTATAATCGCTCACACTAAGGTCACTTTACCCCCAATTTGCCCAATTCTGTACATTTTTGTTTTGTATCACTTAATTTACATTGTAACTACTTACTGTGCTTTGTATTCTCTGTACCTGTTTTCCTTTTACATTGTATGTGCCATCTTTATAGCCAGGGTCGTACCTGAAAATTGTCCCTGGGATCAGTGTACCCACCTGGTTAACAAATAAATACATTTATTTAGTTTTTGTTTACTGGGGAAGGTACACTAAACAAATAAATGTCTATTTTCAGGTACTAAATTATCTTATTACAAAGAGTAGTTATTTAGAAGTTAAATTTTTTTTTTAATAAATGAATGTGTTGAGCTAGTCCTTTGGAGTGGACTGCTAAGGCACTGGGCACCTCACCTCATACTATGCCCACAACCTGGGTTGTGAATAGTTGTGGGTCACTCAGTGGATGGCCGTGGGCAGCAGAATCAGGACTCCTTTCTTTTTCCGGTAACATAGATAAAAAAATGATTGTATCTCATATTACAACATCAGAAGAAAAGTATTATGTTAGTAAAGCTGTGTGTCTTCTTTTGAATATTATCATGCATTTTTGTTACTGTACGTCATATTAGGTCATAAATCAATTGATATGAAACATTTTGCATGCCTTTCATATAATGATATACAATACATAAGTTCACCCATGTCACAGCGGCAGGAAAAAACATGACCGTTATTAGGGCGCAAGCAGAATGCTGACAGTGAAAATCATGCCCAGCCATTCTGCAGCCCAACTCCCAGCGTGCTCAATGCTCCAGGGCACGTTCTGCCTGTTTGTGAGGTTGTCCCCCCCCCGCACCCCTGTACTTAAATATAATCACCTCCAGGTTGGCGGTGTAGGGGGCAGGAGGTGCAACACCTGCATGGCACCCTCCCTGCCAAGCTCCACAAAATCCAGTTCACCTGCATAATGGGTGAACTGGCTGTGGTGCCATAACTGCAGCACTCGTACAACGGCATACCCAATACACATATATCACTATTTTATATGTTTATATAAGGCCAGCCTGGTGGTGCTGAGGGTTGAGGCACTGGGCACCACACCTCACACCATGCCGGTGACCTGGGTTCAGGAATTAACTCAGTTCATTGGGGGTCAGCAGGGGAAGAGTAAGATTGAGCATCTGGAGGACTGCTTGCCTCTCCTGGGAAGGGGGAATCACAGTTCCTGGTCCTTTGTGGCCTCCAGTGGAGACTAGGGAGAGCAGCACATTGGGAATTCTCAGCAGGGGGTGTGGATGTAGCGGACATCCATAGACATCATTCCACATTTACATAATCAGGGGTTCATAAGGTAAAAACCCTCTGCCCACACACATGATGCCTCTGAAGGGGTATCATTCATAGCTGCATCCAGACAAAGCCTGACTTGAGGGGCAGCAGCTCAAGAGTGATGCAGTCCCCCTCCTGTCCCTCTGGGGAGGGCCCCTCCGTGGGAGGGGCAAGCCACGGTCCTCCCTGCTTCAGCCGGGTCATGGCAGAGGCTGGTAAAGTAGCCAGGATGTTGAGACCCCTCATAGCAGGGCTGATTGGGGGAAGGACCCCCATTGTGAGTGCAGACTGCAAAAATAGAATGTACAAAATATATACATATTATAGGGGCACGGAAGGGTTGAGTAGGCACTTTAATGTCAAACCTCAGATTTTGCATGTTAATAACTTTGCAACCGTTCAATGGATTTGCATAAAATTTGGAATGCACAGTCTGGTATGGTAGGTCTCTTGATTTACCAAGTTGTGTTTCAGTCAGACATACAGTTTCTGCGCAGTGAAATGCCAAAAAATTCACTTTCGCCAGCTTTGATGTGTTTTTTGCCTGTGGCACTGTGACCACACCGTGTGGTCTTTTGGTCTGACATTGGGAACATGGAAACAGTTTGGGTCAAGGAACAAACCAGCATTAGTTTGGTAAAAAATATAAATCCATTCAAAAGTTATTAAATTTTATTTTTTTGAGTTCTGAGCATGCTCAGTTCAGTCCAAAATTTATGTGTATATTTTGTGACCTAAGAATTGCCTCACAGTCAAGGATTTTGCTACATAGATACATAGACACATAGACAGTGTCGGCAGATAAGGGCCTATGGCCCACCTAGTCTGCCCATTTGAGCTTGTAAGTTCAGTTTGTTTTCCTAGAAGTCTATTTCCCCTTACCCCTGACCTCTAGAATTCCTTTATGTCTATCCCATGCATTCTTAAATCCCGTGATTGTTTCAGCCCCCACCACTTCCTCTGGCAGGGTGTTCCACTTGTCCACCACCTGTTCTGTGAAGAAATTCTTTCTCATGTTTCCTCTGAATCGTCCTCCTCCAACTTCATCCCATGCCCTCTAGTCCTGAAACATCTTTTTCGCTTAAAAATAGTGTTTTCCTGCACCCTGTTCCTCCCTGTAAGATACTTGTATGTCTCTATCATATCCCCTCTCTCCCTCCTCTCCTCCAGGGAGTACATGTTCAGTTCCTTCAACCTGTCTTCATAGGACTTGTGATGCAACCCATGCACCATCTTTGTTGCCCCCCATAGGTTTTCCCCATAGGATTACATTGCAATGTCCTTCCAGAGCTGTTACCTCGTGAAGGAAAATCCTAGTCCATCAGAAAAATTCTTAGTTCATGAGCCACCATCTTGTTTTTAGTTTTCCAGTCAAACAAAATGTTGTAGCTTTCTCTACGGGTGACTTCTGGCCCAAATGAGGCATGTGTTTTGTTCAGGGTGACCCCCTCTACAAAGCCATGCCTTTGGTTTGCTTCATTTCTGTCAAAAAATAGATTTTTGAAATTTTAAAAATTCTTCTTTTGTGACTCGATAATGATCTTCTTTCACGAGCCTGCAAAATCCTGGTCCGTGAGACAATCCTAGTCAGTGAGCTTCATTCATGAGGGGACAACCAGATAGCCAGAATTTCATGACCAGATGTCACTGTGGACAACCAGATGGCCCAGATTGGCATGACCAGATGTCCCCTCATGGACTAGGATTTTCTTAGGCCGTGGACCAGGATTTATCTCATGGCCTAAGATTTTGCTATCTCACGACTGAACATTTTTAAAGGTGTAAAAACTTTAGAATTGCATAGCTCATTAACGGTTTAGTCTTTTTAATTGAAATTTACAGGGTATTGAGGGAATGCCTTAAATATGTGAATTATGCTGTTTAGGTGTTGGGGAATTAAGTGGTTGCATAGATATGCCATGACAAAGTTGACATTTTCCCCATAGGATTACATTGCAATGTCCTTCCAGAGCTGTTATCTCAAAAACGAAGTGAGATACAGAGTTTTCGATACTGGCAGCATAGGTCAACATGACCTATGCTGCTGGAACAAGATTTTAAACCATTAAGTAAGCCTACAGTGGAATTTTTTCTGTGGGTTGCACAGTTAATGAGATATGGTCAGATTTGTGTTACAAGGGTTTTTTGCCCTATTGGGCTGCAGTATGGCTCTGTTGCTATGCATAAGTGGGACAGCGGGGCCCACAGATGCATATTGTTATGCAGAAATGGGCAACTTGGTGGGAGCGTGGGGCTCAAAGGGCCTTGCACTCCCACCAATACATGTTTTTTTACTAATTATATTACACTTTTTCAAAAAGTAAGGAATTTCATGGCAAAAAAACTGTGTTTAATGCATCAGTTCAGGTTAAAGTGACAAAAGTCAGGAAATGAAATGTTAAGGTTAAGCCCTAACCCCCCCACACACACAACCCACCCACACATCCTCCACAGAGTGACAAACGCCAGGGTGTGCCATGGGTACATGAGGCCTAACTGTCACCCCATTCTCCTTTACTGTAGCATATCAACCTGCTTACACATGGAATGGGGTGAGAGTTGGGCCTGATGACCCCATGGCACACCCTGGCATCTATCACTCTGTGGAGAGTGTGTGTGTGTGGGGGTTGTGTGGGGGGGGTTAGGGGCTGAACCCTAACATTTCATTTCCTGGCTTTTGTGACTGTAACCCTTAACTGATGCATTAAATGCAGTGTTTTGCCATGAAGATATATATATATATATATATATATATTACACACACACACACATATATATATATATGTGTGTGTGTGTTTATATGTACAATACCTGTTTCTCTTGTGGTTATAAAGGTGCATTCTCAAGTTTCTTAACTGAGATTATTGCAAACTGAAGGAGTTGTGAATGCATACAGTAGGCTTGAGAACTCATTTCTATGTATGTTAATATGACCACCAAGATGTCTGTTGCAGATGAAAGGGTGGTTTCACAAGCATTCATAGGGTATGAGAACCTCAAAAAGAAGGTAAGTGACTCTGATACCCTAAGAATGTAGGTGAGACCATACTTACATAAGCAATAAGACACCATGGCATGTGTATTAGTGCTAATGCATGGCTGTGCATTAAAACTGTCTAATGCACACCCCAGGGTGTACTATTGTGCTTAGAAAATGGGCCTCTGTATATAACATTGACGTAATATACAAATGTTTTATGTTGAAATAGAAAAAAATGTTATGTTTCATGCATTTTGTTATACAATCCTAGTAGTTCCTCCACCTGCAATACATTTGTAGTTATTTTTTGACTTTTGGAATTTTGTCCTACTGGTGCCATCATAGTTGAAGATGGCTACCATGGTTACAGCCCCCCAACACCCCACTCTGATACTGCCTCAATAACTATTATATGTGTCTTGTTAAATATGTTTTTTCTCCTTTGTAATGTATTTTATCTGTGTAACATTCAAGAGGTGCAGAAGTGTGAGCAGGTGACTAAGAGGAAATGCAGCACATGACAATGCTCTACAGACCCGGTAAGTGGTGCCACTTTTGAAACAAAAATAAATGGCTATGAGCTGTTGATCTGCAGTTTAAAAATGCTGTGTTATAATATTTGAAAAAAAAATGAGGGAACAAACAAAGTGTGGAAGCAAGCGGAGGATGGGCGTGAGTGAGCGGTGACCCAGTGGGCTGGGTGAGACTTGGAAAAACAGCGAGCAGTAACTGGGTGGGACCTTGAAATAGATTGAGGCAGATGCTGCAAAAAGATTTACATAGACATCAGAAAAAAATGAAAAAGCCAGCCCGGTGGCACTGAGGGTTGAGGTGCTGGATGCCACACCTCGTGTCACAGTGGTGACCCAGGATCGGGAATGACCTCGGGTCGTCGGGGTGCCAGCATGGGGGGAGGGTGGAAGCAGGATCAAGCCATTGCTCTCCTCTCGCGCGCGAGGGAAGATCACCCTCCCATAGTCCCGCCATGACTGGGTGGAGGCCCGGTGGAGGTGCAGGTGGGTCAGATGCCCAGTAGGATGTGGTTTCCCACAGTGCATGGCATGTGCATGCCTCCACACATGTGCTCTTGCACCAAGGACACGAGGGTGGGGGGATGGTAACAACAGGGAAAAAGCACCACAAAGACATAATAGAAAAAAAATGAATAAATGTCTCAGTCAAAAAGTAGAATGATAAAAAAAAGATTTATTCCAATGTATTTTTTAAGCTTACGTTTTGACTGAGTCAATTTTTCTGATAGCCCTGAGCATGTGTCTTTTTGTGTCTTTCTTGGGAAGACAGGTAGGCAGGCTGACAGGCAAGCAGGCAGATTGGAATAAACATACTGTAAGCTATTTTAAAAAAACTGAAAGTTAGACAGTTTACTGATACATAAATTAAGCCCCAAAATTTTATTTTATGTATTTTTTTATTTTATTGAATTCTAGGATTACAATACTTTTGAGCAGGAACAGCTGATCTACAAAAGTTCCACATCATTAGGGAGGGTAACAAACATACAAAGGTCAATACAGTTACAAGGTATCCAATAACACAGAGAAGGCAAAAGTATAACTATAACAGTAATTCATGAGGATAGACTAATAAGGCTGAGATCTATGCAGAGCTCTGAGGTATGCTATTAGAAAGAGCACAGGTAGTATGAGAATAGAAAGGGGTAGACCCAGGAAGAGCAGGCAGACAGGCTGAAGGCCATTGTCATTGTGGAAAGAAGTACAAATAAGTGCTCAGGTTGGTAGCAGAATGTGGACAGGGGTCAGAGTAGTGCCAGTTTGAGGGGTGGGGATATGAGTGGTAGGGGAGCAGTGAGGTGAGAGGAAGAGGGGGGTGGAAATGGGCAAACAGGGGGAGACTGCAGTTACAATTAGTTAGGTGCAGAAGAGCATTGTGAATCAGCTGGAGCACATAGGGAGGAGGCCTCCTTAGGAGAAACAGTCACTGCTACTATTAGTTGTGAGGTGCTGCTGGAACAACAGTTTGAAGGGGCCAAGTTTGGGAGTAGTCAGGATTTCTCTGCTTAGAACATTGTACCACTGAGGCTCCCTGTAGGCAAACAACCTCTGTCCCATGGAGGTCCAACATCTGGGGACCTGGAAGGTTTGATAGAGAGAACTTTGAGTATGCTGGGAGCTACAGTGGGTGTTGAACATCTTTTCAACACCAGGTGGCATGAGACCAAGAAGCACCTTTTTGGTTAACAGGCAGGTCTGATTTTGAATCCTGCTAAGGAGCGGAAGCCACGCAGACTGCGCATACAGGTCATAGGTGTGAGTTAGATGGGCAGCACCAGTGAGGAGTCTACATGCTTTGTTGAGGACCACAGATATCCTACGGAGGGCAGTAGGGTAAGCAGAGCTGTAAATGACCAGTCCGTAGTCAATGATAGAGGTGACAGAGCTGTGAACTGCCAGTCTAAGGGCATTAGGAGTCATGCTATGCTTATATCTGTGAAGTAAGCCGATCCTAATAATAACAGCCTTTGCAACATTGTCAATGTTCTGTGCATAGGAAAGGAAGCTGTCCATTGTGATGCCAAGATATTTAAACTGCGTGACCTGGTCAAGCGGGACACCAGAGCAATTCCTGATGGTGAGGGACTGAGATTTGTGCTTGCTGTGAGCACTGCTGAATATCATAACCTTAGTTTTGCTGTAGTTCAAGACCAGCTTGTGGGAGCTGAACCACTCTTCAACTCACTCAAAGTCAAGCTGTAGGTGATACTCAAGGAGTTTAGTGTCATGGTGATTGGTGTAAATGACGGCATCATCTACATGCAGTAGTATTTTCTGGTGGCAGGTGCTACGGAGGTTGTTTAAGAAAAGACTAAAAAGTAGGGGTCCCAAGGTGGAGCCCTGAGGTATGCCAGAGAGGACTGGTTTTCGTCCCAAGATGACATTGGCAATCCTAACTTGCTGAGCCCGGTCCTCCAAGTAACTTTTGAACCAGAATAGTGCATCCTTGGAAAGCCCAACTGAGTACATCTATTTAAGTAGGAACAGGTGGTTAACAGTATTGAAGGCTTTTGTAAGGTCAATGAAAGCCACACCCACACAGTTTCCCTGATCTAGTGAACTGTGGATGAAACCTATGAATTCCAGGAGGGCAGTGGTGGTGCTGTGCCCTTTTCTAAACCCATGCTGTTGTGGGCATTGGATTTTGTATTTTTTCAGATATTCTACTAGCTGATCTGATACTATGCGCTCCAGCACTTTGTACAAAGGAGGGAAGATGGAGATAGGCCTGTAGTTGGTGTGCAATGCTCTATCTCCAAAATGGTAAAATTAGGACTGTCAGCCACTATTAGGTTTACCAAACGACTTTATTTAATAGCTAAAAAGCACACATAAAGAAGACTAGCCACAAAAGGAAACACCTCTCACCCACAAAGGTCCAATACTGGTAAGAACTAGGCATCCATGAGACTCTGGCTACTTCCATGGTTGTTTGTGCTGCAATACCTTCCTTTGAATCTCCTTCGTATGTTGTTCCAAACTGGAACCAATGGCCAACTTCCACTGAAGTCACAAGAACATGAGTATTCACAGTAAACAGCTGACTTCTACAGAAGTACTAAAACCACAACAGCAAAATAAAAAAACGGTGACCCAGGACGCCCATCCAGCATCCTTTGTGGCTAGTCTTTTTTATGTGCGTTTTTGCTATTTAATAAAGTACTATTGTAAAACAAACAGAGGCTGACAGTCCTCATTTTTACCATTTTTGGACTTGATGCTGACCTCTTTACACTGATGGGTCTCCTGTCGAGTGGTTTTGTTGCAACCACTGAAAATTCCTTCTATCTGTCCTGTGCTCAACCCTAATTGCTTGGGAATTCCTCGGAGCTCAGGGATCTATAGGAACTGCCATTACAGCTAGTGGTGGTGATGACAGATAAAGGTCCAGTGCTGGATACAATCTGTAAAAATAAAAAAAATTAAAAAAAATGAGATACAGTGAAACTTAGTGAACAATTACACCCCCACTTTATACATAACAGAAACTGTTAACTGAACTTAGACAATCTCTTTGGAAAAAATTATATGGCAAACTCAAACTGCGTGGTGGTGGAGAACTTTTTCAATTACAAACTAGTCCATCCAGGAACTGCCAAATGAACCAGTGACCATTTAACATTTACAATTAGAAAACTACCACTATGAGGTTATTGCTATTAGATGTGAAGGAGAAATTATGAGATTCCATAGTAACACAGGAGGAATCAGCTTCAGCACAGAACACCACAGGTGACATAAAAACTGCCTTCTTGAAGTTAGAAAGATTATTAATACATAAATTAAATGTTACATATATAATGTTATAACCCTCAATACCTACATTGAGAAGGGACAAGTCTCCCAAGGGTTGAGGGTGACTAAAGTACCCTCATGTGGTATTCAGAACTTTAACAAGGAAGAAATGGAAAAGCCAGGTGAGTTATGTTTCCTAGGATTTAAAAAACTATTCATTAAGGAGGGCAGTGAAAAATTTGAGCAAATAACCTCTGATATTAAAACTGCAATGGAGGAGGTGGGGAAATATGTCATCTCTACTGAATTTAGCAACAGGACAATCTTACAGAGAAGGATGTGGATGTTGATGTGTGCCTCATGTACTAAAAGCAGGAAGAAGATGGGGAGCTTAAGAGATCCTATGAGACACTTATGAGAAGAGGAAGGAGGGAGGTACAGTAGGATGGTAGGAGGGACCTGAGGGCTTCAAGATGAAGCCAAGAAGATGAGAGAAGACTGCAACCAGGATGCCAGTGATGAGAGTGAGATAATGCAGGGAGACAAGAGGATGGGAGGGAAGCAGCAGGTGAGAAAGAGAGAATGAGGGGGTAGGGGAGGTTAGGAAAGATGGAAAGGGGAGGGAGGTGAGGGAAAACAGAAAGGGGAAAAGTGATAGTAGCAGCATAGTGGAAAGGTAAACAAGGCAAAAAGTGCACTCTGCAGTACATAAATAGTATGGGGGTTCAAGTTTCACTCAAATGGAGTAAAGGGTGAGAAGGTGAGTGCTGTTTACCAAATGCAGGAGACCAGAATTAAAATAATTTCAAGGAGGCCTGGATTAAACAAATGAATCCAGGAGGGAAATAAATTAACTTAACACTGTGAGGAGAAAATGATTAAAACAAAATGGGGAAAACATATCGCATGGCAGGGTACTCCTAATGAAGATAGCTGAAAAAAAACTGACAGTTAAAAAATATAAATAAAATAATACTACGTGATATGCAAAACCTGTAAAACCAATTGAGAATCAGAGAACAAAGCAATTAAATAAACTGACTAGAAAAATTACGGAATACCCAAACTGGGTGTGTCGAGGATATCTAGAAATGTAGGCACATTAACAAAGCTAGAAACTAAACTAGCAGGTTACCAGGAAAATGCTGCTCAAGTACAGTACATCAATAACAGGTGCGGGGCTCACAAGAGTAAAGGAGAAAGAAACACACTTAGAGACAGGTTACACTCACAGTTCACGAGAAAGTATGACATAAGTCCAAAGAGAAGTTCAGTATAGATAACCAGGAGATCAGAGTGGTCAGCTGATGGCAGACTCCAGGCAGACTCCATGATGCCCTTTAGCTATGGCACTTAAGCTACTGGACTATAATGGAGGGCATCTATGCTGAGACTCAGAAATAGGGCATTTTATCTCCGCCTGCAGTCCATCAACTCCTCCCAAGTGGAGGAACACACAGTCCCACACAACAAACTGGGGCCAAGTCTAAGTGGGAAAAGTAGCAGCAAAAGCCTGACTAGCTCACTCCCTCCTCCTCCAGCTGACACAAACAGAGAATGCTGACAGAATCAGCTCAGAACAGAGACTGATTCATGAGCGGTGTTTGAAAACTGATGCAGCTCCACCCACAGAGTCCCTCAACTCCTCCACAGTGGGGAAAGCACAGTCTCACACAACAAACTGGAGTCAACTCCAACTGGGAAAAGTAGCAACAAAAGCCTGAGTAGCCCACTCCCTCCTCCAGTTGACACAAATAGAGAATGCTGGCAGAATCAGCTTAGAGAGGATGCTGATTCACGAGCAGCACTTGAAAACCACAGCACCAGCTTCTGATGTAGCTCCACCAACAGACCTTTAACTCCTCTTGAGTGAAGGAAATCACAGTCCCACACAGCAAACTCAATAATTGTCTCATATTAGCACTAGTATGAACTCTAATTAAGCAATAAGGCACGACAGGGTGTGATATATCGTGGGATATCGTCACGCCTCGGGTGGTTAGCACGAGGCCGCAGGCCGAGTGCGTCCAACGACCCGAGAAGTGACGATATCCCACGATATATCACACCCTGGAGTGCCTTATTGCTATTATGAACAGGAGTAATGATTTTATAAATAAAAGAGTAAAAAAAACTTTTAAACCTGTTAAAAAAAGCTTTTTTGGTAGTGTAGGAATACATTTAAAAAAAATAGTTCTAGAGGACAGCAGGTGGCGCTGTTGTAGTTGGAGATGACATAAGAGGTAACAGTATTGTGATGGTGTGACCTTTGAACTCTACAACAGTGTCTTTGTCTGTTCTTACCCCCCGCAGTAGATGATCGCGTAATCTAGATTGTATAGAGAAAACGAAGGCAACGAGCAATATTACTGGATTGGGAAGCAATGGGTTTGATAGGACAATTGTGTTCAGGCATGGCTTTTGAATCTGTGTGTGCTCATAGAGTTGGGAACCGCTTCTGGTCAGTGTAGCCAGACGCAGCAGGTTTGTTTTATCTGTTCCAGAATGTCTTTAATGTTCGCTTTATTGTTGTGGGTCCTGGAGAGAGCAGGCAGTATCGTTCGTGTAGCGTAACGAGAGTTCGTTTTCTTCTTCTTTTTTTAGATGGCGGCCCGACTACAGTATGACTTGCTGTGACTGCGGAAATTGAGAACACTGCGCAGTCAGTGAGGAGGTTGAGACTGAGGTTTCTGAAGCCATGATGATGTAGCCCGATATCATCATGGCTTCGAAAACCTCTCGGCCAATCAGAATCATCCATTTACGATCGCCGGTTCATAGTACAGATTAGCAGGTGACATCAGATTCTGATTCTGATTTGGAATCAGATGATAATACTGGAGATCAACAATTATTGTTCTGCATATAAAAGAGTAAAGTATACGGCAGGGATTATAGTGTTTTACATGTTAAGGATAATATAAACTATATATAGCTGCATGAACTAGATGTCAATACAAGAAAAAGTTTAATCTGATTTATTAATATCCAGATCAGCTGTTATGTTAACCAACTCCCCTCCTGCATTATGAGAATTGTTCAAGTCTCCTGTTATAGTAAAGTGGCTCCCTGATACATTCACAGCAAAATAATATATTAGGGTATGCCACAAAACACTGTGTGTTATTTAATGTAGCAGCTCTTTCTGAATTAGCAGGCTTTCTTAGCTAATCAATCAGTATTAGGTTAATTTAAGTAGAGGGAAGGAGGGCAACAACCTAAGAGTGAGGAAGGGGAAACAAGTATGGGAAACATGGAAGGGTTCCCCTATCAAAAACGCTAGGAGAAGAGAAAACAGGAAACAGCTTTTCTGGGGTAGGGTTATAAATCAAACTCCAGAAGTGTAAAGAAGTGAGGAAAAGAATAGGGATAAAGGAAAGAGACAGAAAGGCTCAGGGTAGGCTCTGTGGTATAAAAGAAAAGTGGGTTCAAGGGCTTAAAAAGAAAGGCAAGTCGGTACAGATCAGAGGTTAAAAGGGAAATAAGTTAGGTTAAGTGGTTTAACGGGAACTCCCAGCTCTCCAGAAGAGAGATAGGAGCACCTATAGATCATGATCTACAAATTCGCAGAGTGTAATTTTTAAACTACTTACTAGCCTGCAGTATTTCTTTTTATCTGGTTCATCCTGTGATCCACCGCAAGCCACAGCAAGCCCTCTGATGACACACGACAGGCTAACTGTGAGGGACACCTATATGCCTTAATGCATATAGTAACTTTGAACTACTTATTCATTGCATAATAGTGCTTATAGCACGAGTACTGATCATTTTTTGTTTTTCTGAATTTCTAAATTCTATTTATTTTGCAGGTCCTCCAGTGTCTGGCTCACATTGGAGTCTGCAATCTGCAGTCAATATTACACTGTAATTATTTTTGATATCTAAGTATCGGCAATAGGCTTTTAATTCTGAATATGCAATGGCATCCATTTGATATATGATTTTGGTAAAGAGACTTTGCAATTAGCATTATAATGAGTGATTTGTCAGCCTGTGTTTCCTCCTCCTCCTCCTCTCTCTCCCTTACCCTCCCCACTCCCCATTCATCTTATTTTCTCAGAGGTCCTCAAGTGTTCAGGCTCATATGAAGTTTGGTGAGCATTTTGCAATCAGGCATTATATGACATGTTGATGGCCACCATTCTTTGTGTTTCTCTCTATATTTCTCTGTACATTTCTTTCTAGTTTGATTGCATTTAGCGTTAACATTTAGCACCTAATCACATGAACTGTTATCCTTTGCTTCTTTTTATTTTTATTTTTTTATTATTTTCTTAGACAGACTCTTACTTTAGAGTACACAGTCATAGTCATAGATTTTGTAATACAGAAGTTTGGCCAGCAGTATTAACAGCAGCAGGCAACCTACAATACTAAACTGGTTGTCATATGCATAATGAGACTCATGACTATTAATCTTAGCCTCGATCAAAGTGAATACAGTTGTTGTGCAAAAGCTTTAATTAAATAAATTAATTGTGTTTCAACACAGTGGTTTTGTATGTTTATAATTTTATGAAGTTATATTGGGTTTTCATTGTCACTCTTTGCATGAATGCACTTTTATTAGTAACACCTCTGTCATGTATATTTATGAAGCACATACTATTTAAACTGTGATGCTTGTTCCTTCTCCATGCCCCCAATGAAGAGTCCATTGACTCGAAGTGCTGGGGCTAGTTCTAGATGAAGCTACCTGGAATATCCTGTGCAGCACTATCTAGTGATTAAAATGGATTTTTGCAGTGTGGTTCTTTGATACATACAGGGCTGCTTCCTGACTTAGAGAGGCAGCAAGGTTTGGATAGCCATATGTGCCAATGCAAGAAGTCTGTGAAATGAAATTTCAGTCCTCAAGGCCATCATAGTGGAAGATGCTCTGGATATTGTGGCCATAACTGAGTCACGGTGCACTGTGAAACACAACTGTGATATGGCTATACCAGGATACACTCCGTTCAGAAGAAATATGGAAGGGAGGAGGGAAGGCAGTGTTATTCTGCACATGAGGGAGAGTATCAGGGTCATGGAAGTGCAAGGGAACCTAGAGGGAGGCAATGGGCAGGAGGTGCCGTGAGTCACACTGGAGACAGGAGCAGGAGCCATTATTCACACTGAGGTGGTGTGGAGGCCTCCAGCACAGGGGGGACTCAGACAAGGTATTAGGGGAAAACATTGGCAGGATGACAAATAAGGGTAAGGTGCTACTGGTTGGGGACTTCGGTTTGTCTGATGTGGACTGGAGCATTCTAGCAGCAGCTTTGACTAGAAGCAGGGCAATCACACTCTTTACAGGGAGTGTATTTCAGGCAGTTACTCAGTGAACCTATTAGGGATGAGGCACTGCTGGAACTAGCGCTTACTAACAGAGACAGTTGAAGCTGAAGTTTATATTTTAACAGGTTTGGGTACTAGGCAGAATCCTGTGTTCAGGACCATCCTGTGTTTGGGCATACAAGGTTACAACAGAGTAAAAACATGGCATATTACAATCACAAGGTTACACAAGTACAGGTACATACAAAGACAAGCTAATTGGTAAGTGCTACCTTAAAACTAGTATAAGCCAGAAGATATTGAATCTTTGAAGGTAACGAATTTCATGCTGTGGTTGTTTTAAAGATAAAAGACATTACACCATCTCTTGATCTTGTTTTGGAACTGCAAGTTACCTTCCAGTCACTTCCTGAAGGGAATATTTTTAAGAAATTATGAGTTAACTTGTTCAACAGATAACTTGAAGCCTGACCTGTCATTCACTTATAAAGAAAGCATAACAACTGCCTTTCCCTCGTACTTTTCAACAAGGTGCAATTAACATTTAAAAGCAGTAATACAATGATGTATCATTACAAGCAGGCCCATATAATCCAAAACAAATCTAGCAATACGGTAGTGTGGTCTACCCAGCTTTTACAGGTTTACCTTACCTGCCATTCCTTTTTTATTCACAGTTTATCCTCCTCCCTCCCTGGCTGGCCCTCCTTCTTGCTGATCCTCCCAGCCCCATCACCCAACTTCTCTCAGGACTTACCTCTCGTTGAGTTCCCTGCAGCTTGCCCTCCTTGGCAGGGTGTCAGGGAGTCCCTTAACCTGCTGAGATATGGGTCCAGATTCAGGAGGGCCCTGAGTCCTTGGTGTGGGGCCTGCAGAGGTCAGTGATCATCTTGCCAGCCAGGGTGTATTTCCATCGATGGTTCCCTGCTTTGTGCTGCACTCTTCCTCTCTCACTAGGGGTGCCTGCATTAGGACTATATCCTGACATGAGTGTGTGTTTGCATGCTTATACAATATGCAGTGTAATGCATCCCTCCCAACCCATGTCCTGCATGCCCTACCACCCACACATCTGCAGGTGGCAGTGCTGCAGAGGGACACAGCACACTCCCTCCAGGGGAAGGATAGTGTCCTGTGGAATGCTTGATCTTCCTCCCCCTGACTGGCCCCTGCTGATCCAGACTCATTCCTGAACCCAGGTCGTTGGTGTCACAAGTGGTAGCGCTACCACTGAGTTGACAGGCTGGTCCCCTTACCTGCCATTCCATAGACTACACTACCATAATCCAACATAGGCAACATAACCGCTGTGACTACTTTTTCTGTGGTTTCATTCATCGTACTAAATGTATGTCTTCTCAAGGCATCCAATTGTTGTGGCACTTTAGTACACAGTTTATCTATATGATCATTGAACTTTAGTTCAGAATCGAACCAAAGCCCCAGGTACTTATAAGAATTCCCTTGCTCAATTTTAACACCATACAGAGAAAAAATATTTAACTCACTTGACTTGCTCACTCTTTTCTTTTAACCAGACTTAAACAACACCACATTTTTTTTTTGTTTGTTTTTTTTTTGGGGGGGGGGGTTGTTTGTTTTTACTATTTAGAATTAATTTATTTTGTACTAACCAGTTTTTTAATTTACTAAACTCCAATTGCAGAACTCTTTTGTATCTCATTTTGTTCAGGGGCTAGGAAAAGAAGGACCATATCATCAGCGGACATCTTTATGGTAACATTTGAAAATCATCTTGACAAATCATCTACTGTATAAAAAGAACAAATAGTAAAGGGACCAGTATCTGTCCCTGTGGAACCCCCTTCTCCACTGCTCTCACACCAGATGTGATACCATCTATCAACACAGCCCATGACCTACCTTTCAAATAGGCCTTGTTCATGGACCTCACCAAGGCATTTGATCTGCTCGATCGTGCCCTTTTGTTGTCCTCTTTAGCTAATCTGGGAATATCTATGGATGATAGTGATTGGCTAGGAAATTATCTGGTTGATCGTACACAGGTCATGAGGGTAAGTGGTCAATTTTCTTCTCCTGCTAAGGTTTCACTGGGTGTTCCCCAAGGCATTATTTTGGGTCCCCTTTTGTTTAGTCTTTTTCTTAATACTCTTCCTTCTGTATGCACTAGATCTCAAATTTTTAAGAAAGATTTAGCTGATGATTTTTTGGAGGTACAGAATAGGTTTAGATACCATGGCTTGGTCTTAAATGAAAAAAAAAAACCAAAGAGATCTATGGTTTTTGCAAACACACAAAAAAATATTAAACTTGGATCCTTTTTTGTCATTATACATTATCTCTGATACATTGATTGAACAAGTTAAACAATTTAATTATTTTGGTTTGTTGATGGATGACGGTCTCTTCCATGAACCTCATATACTTAATATGGTGAAGGTGACTCAGCAGCGGCTTGGGGCTTTATACAGGTTATCTCCTTTACTTACTGATCCCACACGATTTTTGTTGGCCCAAAGCTTCTTGCTGCTGTTAATTGATTATGGGGTTTTGTTTTATCATTCTGCAAGGGAAGGGTTGCTATCTAAGGTGAAAGTGTTACTTAACTCAGTTGCTAGATTTGTGGTAAAATCTCCACAAAGGTTCCATCATTGTAATCTTTTAGAGCAAGTGGGTTGGCTTCCTCTGGTCAGAAGACATAAATTCCAGTTGGGTATATTAGCAGAAAAGGTGATACTTAATAGAGTCCCAGACTATTTTTTCTTAATCTTTAAAAAAACAGAACTCTAGTGTTAAAACACGGTCAACAGATAATTTTTCCTTTTGCATTCCAAGCATGCATACTTCTCTAGGACAAAAGGCATTATCTTACATGTTACCTACCTTTTTTAATACAATACAGCCTGTTTTCAGTTGTGTGAACATTTCCTTTTGCTCTTTTGCTCTTTTAGGCATAGGTTGAAAGAGTATCTCTTTTCTGAGTGCAAATGTAAATGTTTTGAATGATTATGTTGATATATTTATATGTATTGGTATGTGTATATTTCTTTTTTGTTGTTTATATTCGTTAGATATATGTATTTATATATTATACTTAATTTTTATTTGTTCACTGATCGCCCATGAAAATGGGTCAGTTTTGGTCCACGGTCCTGTCAGTATAAATAAAAATAAAACAACAAACAAAAAAACAAAAGGATCCAAACCATTTCAAAACTTCTTTCCCATCCCTTTAATGGTTCTTTTATATCGACAGTTGGTTATGAACTGTATCAAAAGCTTCCATTCAATCCACAAACACAGACTCCACTCACTTTCTTTCTTCTTTCTAGCACATAGGAGATGGTGTCCATGCAATACAACAAAACTGTGTGAAATGAAGCATTCTGAAACCAGATGTCATGAGACATCAAATACTCAAACAATTGCTTGTGAACTTCCCTGTGCAACATCTTAGAAATAAGGGAAAGTAGAGCTATGAGATGATAGTTATTCACCTCAAGAGTCCCTGCCCTTGTAAACCAGAAAAATGAACCATTTTCCACTCACCTGGCAAGGATCCATAACAAAGACTTTTATTTAATAATTTCACCAAGGGTGTAGCAATTATGTCTGCATCTTTCCTCAGCAGCCTGGCCCCAGTACCGTCCTGACCATGTGGTTTAGATATATTTATTGTTTCCTGGTATCTTTGATTTTAATCAACTTAAATGTAAACAAAGGCCTCCCCTCTATGCTGTATTCAGAATGTATGTGTTCTCTATCTTGATTTTAAATAAAATTAATGTTATTACCTATGGTCAGGACTTTTAGCAATGCTAAATATGAAGATCTAACTGGAGTCTGAAGCTATTTTATTAACTTCCAAAAGTCATGGGAACTAGGCACTGTTTCAAATTTGTTTTTATAATATTTTTCCTTCACCTCTTTTATAAGTACCTGACAACTATTTCTAATTCTTTTATAGGCTTCACACATACTGTTCCAATTTGATTTCCTTGCCTTCTTTCAAAGCCTATCCCTAATTTGCATAGTTTTTAAGATTTTTCCAGTTATCCATGGCAAACATTTCTGTTTTCTTTTCACAGAACAAATAGATGTGTGCCTATTACACACTCTCATAAATGCTGAAATGAAGAAGTCAACCACATCATCCATTTCTGGTATTAGGTCTAATCAATTCCAATTCACCCTAGACAGATAATTCAAGAATGCAAATTTATCAAAATTCTTGAAGGACTTAAATTCTCTATAAGATACAATGTTTGTCTTGACCTGGCACTTTAGTTTGACCCTACAATTAATTTCACAGTGGTCACTTAATGAAGATGCACCACCTCCACCTAGGTTCACTAGGTTCTAACAGAGCAAAAAAGCCATAGCCCATAATAACTCTGATATCAAGACAATTTATAATAATCAAGTGACCCATTATTCGAAATATAAATATCAAGATTCTTAGTTTTTAAATTTTTAGAGACAAAGATTAACTATCAAATTTCTCGTGCACTCACATATTACTAATTCTTGTAGGAATGTCAGTATCTGTATTACATCAAGCGAGACAGAGTGACAGATGTCAGAGACTGAGTAAAAGATATCACTGTGGGCAATCCCATGGGGACCAGTGATCATCATACAGTATGGATTAGTATTAAAAAGGGCACAGAAACAAACTACACAGGGGCAAGATTCCTGAACTTTAGGAGGGTGGCCATAAAATAATGGGAAACTGCCTTAGACACAGCCTTGCAGTGGTGGATTGCCAGGGTGAAGTAGAGGAACAATGGAGAAACATTATGGATGGTATAGTGAAAGTAACTATCGTCTATGTGAAAGATATGAGGTAAATCAAGAGGAACAAAAGATCACTATGGTACTCTGGACATGAGGCCATGAAAGTGAAGGGAAAAAAGGTGGCATTCAGGGAGTACAAAGAAACACAGATGGAGAAGGAGGACAAGGAGAAGTACCAGGTAAAACATATGGAAGCAGGGAGGGCAGTGAGGCAAGCAAAAGCACAAACAGAGAAAAGGATAGCCAAAGGAGTGGCAGAGGGGGTAAGACTGTCTTCAGGTGTAAAAAAGAGAACAGGAAGGCAGGGGAGGGATACTAAGGATATGGAAGGAAGTTGGTAGATGGTGGCTGCACAGAGGATGATTAGAAAAAAGCTGACATCCTGAACAGGTACTTCTGCTCAGTCTTCACAGTGGAGTGAAAGGAGGATGGATCAACAAGGAGTAGCAGAGTTCTGTCCATGGCGTTAGGTGATAGGGATTCACCTGGCATGCTGGTGACTCTGGTTCATGCCTGAACCCAGGATGACAGGAGCGTAGCCAGCGGGGAGGGCCAGAAGCATCCGAGGTATGCTCTCCTCCCTGGGGGGGTCAAAGCCAGTACCACCCTTGAGTGACTCCTACTGGCTGGCTACAGTGATGCACTTTACAGCGTGGGTGACCACACGTCGCATGTGCTATTGGCCAGGACACTGCAGGCATGTGGCTCAAGAGGGCAGGGGGGTGGGGAAAACTATTCAATTTCAATTTTATTTGTTCAGTCAAAGACCATTACATTCTTACATACATTACAATCATAAAAAATACTCATATAAACAGCATCTACATTCTTATTAAAAACACAGTTCTCATCAGTGCAATAAATATATTAGCAGCATACGTATACATATTAAGTGGCCAATTTCATATATAGTTAAAGACAAAAATCTTCAGCCATATTTCAGACGTGTATCACTGATATAGCTTTAAGATAGCCTGCTACTCTATTTATAATATATTCATCTTCCATGGTAAACTTTAGACTTAGTAAAATATCTTTATGTTGTGTTTGTATTTCTGTCCACAAAGGGCTTAACCAATGAGCTCTAGGTTTACCGTACCACAGGCATGTGAACATTACACGATATAAGTTTTCAACCTCTTTTTGTGTACAGGCACAGAATTTTGCAGTCTGACCAGAAATGTTTTGGTATCTAGCTTTCAAAACATTACTTTTAAAAAGCTCCATTCTGTATCTTGTGTATTACTTTCTTAGAGTATGGTCAATTAAAACATCCAAATAGTTTCTATATGTATGTTATCATTGTGTACCAGCCATGGGGAAATCTTGATTGTTGCTATTGCTTCAATATATTTTTCTTTATTAGTATCTACTATCTTCTTAGTGCAACACGCTTTATAGTTTTCACTAACCAAAATTCTTTTGCTGACATAATTATTTAGATGTTTTAAGCCATACTTACTTATGTAAAGCATAGTATGCTCTATAGTAGGGGTGTCATGCAGTCAGAAATTCTGGAGGGGCACAAAATCTCAACCCCTCTAGAGGCATCCGGGGGCATGCTCCCCCGGGAAAATTTTGAAAAATTGAAGTCAAATGGTGCATTTTGGTGACTTTTAGCAGCCCAGAAAGATGTTCCCTAACAAGCTAAGTGACATAATACTGATATAGGTTAGAGAAATTATCAATTGTTTTTGTCCTTTGTTCATTCTGCTTACTTACGGTCGAGACGGACGGCTGAATCCTCTGGCAGGATGCATGGATACATAATGGGGGATGCAGAGAGGTGGCCAGAGGAGGATAAAATAATACAAAAAAAGCCGTACAAAAAGCATTACCCTTACCCTACTGATCTCACAGTGCCTTAGTTTCTGACACCATCATGGTCCCAATAATAACAGACTGTGATGTCACACACAGCAATTGGGGGTCAGTTATAGATAGGCAGGCACTTTTAAACTATGCACTGCATTACCTGGAAATTTACAGCAGACCAAAAAAAAAGTAAAAGCAAAGTAGAAAACACTAAAGTGAAACATACTTGTGGTGCCTCTAGTCCAGATGTGCACACTGCAGCACTTGAGATGTGCGTCTGCAAGTTTGCTGACTACAGAAAGTCATTGTTACTTGCTGTTGAAAGCAGCATGTAACCCCAGTAATGTCAGTGCATTAGAACACTGTTAAATTGTGTTACGTAAGCAATAAGGCATGACTGGGTGTTGGTAGTACTGAGATACCCACACACCTAGAGGTGTAGTTAGGCATGAGACCGCAGGCCGAGTGCTTTCAGCCGCTGGGTGTGTGGGTATCTCAGTACTACCAACACCCAGCCATGTCTTATTGCTTATATAAAATGGGCCCATACATAAGTTTGAAAAAAAGAACATTCTCAAAGTTTTCAAAGTCACAAAAAATATAATAATAAAATGTTGCTAAATAATGTAAAATAGTCCTTCCACAAATGTTTTTAATCTGTCAGTTATCTGTCTTTCTTCAAACCCAATACATTGTGTGATTGTTTATCATGGAATAGAAGAATTCAAAGCTCTGCATTATTCCAGTAGTAGAAAGCCCCCCCAAAAAAAAACACACTTGGAATATATGAATTCTACATTCTTCAGAGCTCAACTGGCATACAAACAAAGACACACATACAGGCCTGAAGTGGAGCCAGAACCTGAATTTTATCTGTTGCCAGGTAAGGAGCAGTGAGTTCTCTGGCAAAGTTGTACAAATAGGTGGGGGATTTTTCATGGTCATCAAAGAAACACCAGAAATGGAAACTCTGAATAGTACTCTGATTAGCACTCAGAGGCAGAGTCCAGGGCTGCAGGTTCAGCAGGCACAATCTCCCAATTATACAATGGCAAGAGAAAATCCTTGTCCCTGATTGGTCAGACTAGGACATGAACCAGGATGTTATCCCAGAATAACATCCCGACTCTACTTCCAGTACACAGACAACCACATTCCAAGTGAACAAAAGATCACTCCACTGTCATCTCAAGCAGCAGCTACAGTACTTCCTGCTGTGTGCGGAATAGATGTTCCCCACCCTGCTTGACAATGGTGCTCCTTGACACACATCACCCTGGTAACTACAATGGCACAACCTTAAAATTTCCAGCTCAGACACTTTCAAAATAGTTAAACAAATGCAAGCCCCCCCAAGTCCACTCAGTCTGCAGGTACGATAGTGCGAGCGCGTGCAGTGTTGCAATATGCCACACTCACTCACTACCTCACCAAAAGCGAAAACCCTGAGTAAATGGCAAACTGTGTTTGACAACAGTCACTTATTGCTAGTTCTCCTCCAGCATTCCCCAACCCCAGCTCACCTCACAATCTAATTCTCCAAAAGTAAAACACATTCTTCATCCTCCTCCCTACATCCTGCCATCTACTGTCAGAGAATTCTGTTCATAGTGCTAACACCTGGAGTCTAACAGAACAGTAACACGCCAGCAGCTCCAATCAAAATGTTAATGCACAGTGATACTGTCCCGGTACATTAAGCAAACTGTACCAGTATCAGTCAGACAAGAAGACAGTAGACTGTGACAGTAGTCATTACTGAGTCCTGTCTGTCGGTGGCCCGGCCATGCCCACATGTTCCCTGCACATGCTCTGACAGTCTGCAGCTTAAACTTGGCTCTAAAGCCTGTATGTGTATTTTATTTTTGACGACTGCTGCACTGGTGGTAGACTCAGACCCCGACCAGCTCATTGACCATTGGGCCTGGCAGGCAGCAGCAGGCTTGAATGTGGCCCCTTGATCTTTAGATGAGGTGAGAGTAGTTAATGATGCAGGTGAGCTGCACCTCCCCTTTAACCTTGCTGTCAACACTTGCTCTTTGGAGGTGGGCGAGACTAGTTAACTGCGCAATTAAGCTGTGCTGTGGCCGCCCCCCCTCCCCGCTTGTGTTAATAAGTGACAGCGAACAGAACTGCATTCACTAAAACCGCAGCTCACCTCCCTGCTTGTTCTAATGAGTGACAGCAAACAGAACTGTCTTTATTAAAACTCCAGCTTGGAGGTTAATGATGATGTGCAAGGGACTGGTCATTGACTCGCTTTACACAATGAAAAATACATTTATATACAACGTAGGAGTTAGGCAGAAATTCTAAATATGAAGATATCATGGTGGAATGAGTCATCCCCTAGCCCTATATACTGCCCATGCTGGGGATAGCAGACAGTACCCACTGCTGCCGGAAAAGAGCCACTGAAGACTGGCAGATATGGATGCTTTACACTCCACGGAGCTGAATTATTTGAGATACCATTAAGGTAGCTGGCTCCCAAAAGGTCAGGCAGCATGGACCAGCATAAGATCAATTCCCGAGTGGTTGCAGGCCAAACGACGGGTGAGATGGCACCTGAAGGAGGAATACCCCAGGGACAATTTTCCCTATGTGAGCGAGTATATATGGTACATCATCGAGGTCAGGCACTCTGACTGCGTGTTCTATGGAGTCGTTGAGAAGATCCATCTCCAGAACAGAGTGGGGTCTTCTAATCCTGCCTATGACAGGGAGAAGGTGATAACAACTGCCCGGTGCATGTGTACTTCTACTGTGTGGACAGGGGTCACCCTGTTTATATCGTTTGCTATGGTGCAGGACAAAACCGGGGCCTGTTGTAAGTATTATTTTATTAGCAAAGACTGCCTGGGCACTGAATGTACCAAGCCTGATCCTTGTTTTTATTATGCATCTGAGCCTACCCATAAGGAATGCAAGAAGAAGTGAAACCCGTCCCACAGTGCCTCCTTGGCACTGCTGTGATAATGCTGCTGACCCCTGAAGGACAATTGGGTGAGACTTCTCCAGTTTGTGGTTGAAAAACCATACTAAGTTTACCTGATAGTTGTTTTAAAAAAAAATAAAAAAAAACACAATTTATACTGTTAAGCATTAAACTGTTAGACATGTTAGAATTTATTTATTTATTTAAGTCTTTGGTAACCGGGAAAGTGCACTGATCCAGGGGACCATTTTTAGGCATATCCCAGGTGCATTCATTATGCAAAGTCACCTTTCGGGATTGAGTAATGAAATGATAGTGCCACTGTTCATGAGGTGGGGTCCTAAAAAGCCCAGGATGAAAATTTGGTGTGAAAATATCAACGAACGCCTGGGGCGTTAGGGTTTCCATCTGTAACACCCCACCCTGTACAGACTGACAGGCGTTGGGGATGTGGCTTGGGGTTGTCAGCCATAATGCTCATGCCATCTCACCCCCACCCCCACCCTGCAGCCATTGAAAAGGCATTGAGGTGTGCGTAGGGGTCTTCGGCCCTAATGTTCACCCCATTCACCTGTATTGCACCCATCTCAGCTTATTTCCTTATGGTTATGGAATGGGGTGAGTGTAAGAGCCAAAGATCCCAAGGCACACCATGACACCTAATGACTGCAGGGTGGTGTGAGGTAAAATGGCGTGAGCGTTATGGCCAATGACTCAAAGACACACCCCAACACCTGTCAGTCTATGCAGGGTGGGGTTGGCATTAGTTCAGTACTTCACTGACATTCCTATTATGCGTCTCTCTAACCCCTGCAGTACAAATGGTAATACCAGCAAGCAAACATTCGGCATTGACAAATGCTGGATTTTTTACCTCCAGATAGAGTGCTGCTCCACACATCACCCCAGCACCAAAATCAATCGTATCCCCACACAGCAGAAAATCAGTTGTGGCTTCAGCCTTTAATGTTGTGTTTGGGAAATAAAAAATAAGCCCAGACGTATCTTACAATTTATTTTCCATTTGGACAGTGAAATTAATTTGGTGGAGACCAAGCGTTGAACTGTTGTCCTGTTTAACTAACTGCTTAACTAACTTTTTGGCCCCCATGAGGACTACCTTGGTGCACTCCTGTCTACATCCAATGCACCCCAACAGAGCCATTCTGTCAGCAAGTGAACCCCTGGATTCAGGTACAGTTCTGATATTATTAATGTGTGTTCTGGACTGTGTTTCTGGCTGTAAGATGCTCTTCCCCACGAACTACACCATCTAAATACCCCTAGACAGGGAAGGGGGCCTTACATCTGTTTCAGTCTTACTGTGTCTAAGAAACTTGTGAGAAATGTATCCATAACCCAATAAACTCTAACAACTAATCAATGCAAATAAAACTTTTCAATGAAGCTATAATAATCTTTTTTTTTTTTATAAAGCTGTCTTCGATCAGTTATTGGTCTATGTCCCTGTAATTGATTGATCTTTCTCTGGTGTCTTGTAGCACCCCCACCTTCCATTTGCTGGTGTTGATTTACCATTTGTACTAATTCCCCACCCCACCCGCAAAGAAAAATAAAATAAGACAATCAAACTGTGAACCGAGAACTCCACCATCCCTGTGCACACTTCTTGGTTGGTGTAAAATAAGACAATATACTCAGCAGAGCTGTGCCAACAACTGTAAGGGCCCCCCTGCAAAATATGTTGAGGGGTCTACCTCCCCACCAATAAGCATAAAATAACTGTATATTTATAGTGTAGGCTCTTTTGTAACAGTCCAGCTGAGCACCCATAGATTGTCCATGCTACCCCTTGTCCAGCTTGCTGGCACCATGATCAAGGAACTGAATAATGTAATTTGTCTCTGCTCCTCTGGGGGACACCAGCACCAAGATTAGATATTTTGAGCAATGGCCCCTATTGCTTCTTTGATCTGCATTCCTCCACCACATGAAACTGGAGTTTGAATCTTCTGTCACCACTGATGACACTGCTGATAGCCCCAAATTCAAATGGATAAACAACGTCCAAAGAGAAAATTGCAAGTTTGTCTCTGATAAAAGGTTTTCCTACTGCTGCCCTCTAAGGCAATGGGCACCCTGACATTGCAGACTGTACTGCAGCTGCAGCTCTTGCACCCCCCGGTCACTGCCCTGATACTCAGTTCACATTTGAAAAGTCAGCCTAAGTGGTTATGTTGGGCCGTGCCTTCATATGTCTATCGGTGCATTTTGGATCTTTGTAAGCAAAGCATCAGCCATAAAATCACGCGTAATAGATAGAGAAGGGGTCAGCCACTTCACGTGATGATACTGCAGCCTTTTAGTGGCAAAGGGTCATTTAAAAGCAAGCGTTAACTTTTTAGCTCCCATTACTCTGGATACATATTGAAACAGGGACCATTCCATTGCTTAGATTGCCGTATCGTGAGAGATTTGGAGGGGGGGGACGACTGCTCTAGTGATCGTGGCCGTCTGGGGAGTTTATTTTCCTTGTGTAAAGTGAGTCTATGACCAGTATCTTGCACATCATAAACCTCCAAGCTGCGATTTCAATGAACACAGATCTGTTCCTTGTCACTCCTTAGCACAGGCGGGGAAGGGGAAGGTTACTTGTACAGTTAAGTAGTCTCACATATCTCTAAAGAACAAGTGGTGACAGCATGGGTGGGGGGGTAGCAGCCTTATTCATCCATTATGAAATTGTTAAGAGTTATGAACTGCAAATTAAACAATATGCTTATAAGTAGACACAATGTTTTCAAAATACTGCACAACAATAACAATACATGGGCACAAAATTACTGAACTACTAGTCACGCAAACCTTCTACCTGCTCCACTTGTATCTTGCCTCACTCTACATTTTTGTACTGGGTAACTGCTTAAGCCTGTGTTCCTTGGTGGTACTGATACCCCTATTTCTGTAGTGTACCAGAGGACAGAACCTCTGGAGCATAAAGTGCCCCAGGCTGATGGTCTCCTGGTGGTGGTGCCCTACAGAAATATGAATTTTCCCGGATTTTGAGTTACAGAATGCAGAGACAGATACGCTTAGACTGAGAATTTGAGCTTCCCATCATCATGGGGTTGTTTGCATAGGTGGTGATGGGATGGTAGCTCATGTGCCCCTAAACACCCAGAGGCCTGCATTCCCAGGCAACCGCTAACTAGTCAGCTGGTTGGCAGTGCCGCAGCACTCCTGATATGACCTGCAGGTCTGCTCAGAATTCCAGAGAGCTGGCTTGCTGTTCTTTTCACACTAATTAAGTACATCAATGGCTGTTAAATCCAAGAACCTACCTCTGACAGTCATAGGACAAAGAAAAAACAGATGGAAAAAAAAATCATATGAAGGAAAAGCTGAGAGTTATGACCAGCTTCCATCCTCAGGAGCGGGAGCACCTACAAACCAGAGTTTACTTTTAAACAGCAACATCAACCTTTGCTGCTGGCAAAACTCCATTTGGTTTGGAATGGACAATCATATCTCTTCTGATCCAGAGAAGCGGACAAGCTGCTAACGCGGATTGAGCTTGCAGCCGATGGCGAGGATGGGGAATCGGCCGACAGAGACTGAGTCTCATTATGTGGTGTTGTATCTTCTGAATTACGTATGATGCCTTTAGCGCTGTGGGACCTAAACTTGCATTTGATTTAACAAAAGAGTCAAACATCTTGCAAGACTTGCAAGATGTTTGACTCTTTTGTTAAATCAAAGTTTCCTGCAACACTGAAAGTTTAAGTTCACATTTGTTTATAAAATGCGTAGTGACTGTTTTCATCATAGTGGCTTTCCCACTTAAATGCAATCTGCAAGGACTGTTCAGCACAGTTCAGCGTAAAGGGGTATTCTGCCTTAAGGAACAATAACCAGAACTCTCAGTCATTGTTTGAACTTTAGTTAGCAGATTGGAAGTAATTTATAACAGTGAATTGATGAAATTCAGTGAGACGCAGCAGGTAGGGCCCTTAGGGGCACACTGACCTTTTTAATCTAGGAAGCAGGCAGCCAGAAACTTCATCGTGGTCACTGGTCTCAGAGGATTGAGGAACACACAAAGTCACCGACTGACCAGGCTCTCTTACTGCCAACAGCCAACTGATAACGAGGTCTGCATGCGTGCGTCTCTTGAGTCCAAATGTCAGGTGAGGGAGGTCAGACTGAAAATGCTACTTGCTGCCGCTCAACTAAAGGAGGATCATGGATGAACCAATTTGCAGCGCGAGCTACTTCTTCGTGCCTCCAATGTGCAGACACTTGATTGGTGGTAACTGCCAGGCAGCAACCAATCATAGCACCTGTTGTGACTGTCACACTCTGTCTGTTTTACAGGCACTCGACCCCGAAGCCAGTCGCCAGCACAGCGTGAGCAAAAACATTTTTTTAAACTGTTTAGACTCAGTCAATCTTCCCACCCAGCAATCGATTAGGAAGAATCGTAACCCCCCCACCCCCCAGCACCCACCAAAAAGACATTGAAAAACACCATATTTTTTTTGAAGGCCGCGGTACCATTAAAAAATGAAATACTAAATCATTTTTTTAATAGCCCTCACAACAATATTGGGGGGGCACATACCCCCTCAGGCCCTAAGGGCATGACGCCACTGCTCTATAGAGACATTTTGACTGCTTGCAGCCCAGAGTGTACCATTTATTATTCCATAAGAAGGTGTCTCATGCAAATAGTTCTGATATTCTGAAGGTTTATTTTCAGTTGGTGCAGTCCTTTTCCCACAAAGTGAATTCTCTAATGTTCTGAAAAGTGAAACATTTGGATTTTAAATTCAAATGTCATGTTTTATTTATAAACAAAGGTCTTTAACAAGACAGTTCAAAGCCCTGCACATTTGGAATTTAGAACCTGGAGTTTTGTGTTTTTATTGTGATGGTTTAGAATACTAGAGGTGATACTTCCTCCCTATGGCTTTAACGCTGATGGCAAAAATGGCATACTGCTGTCATTGCTGTGAGTCACATGCAATGAAAAGCATGTATGCCAGAATCAGTGCAGTGTAAAGTAACCAAATGTAAGTCTCTGCTAGCTGGGTGGACTGTATGGGTATCAGAAGAATTACCTGAACTTGTCCTTGAAGAACTCCGGATGGGAGACTGATGACCCAAAGTAACTGCGATCTTATCCTTCTTATCTGCGTGAAAACTACATCCCTATAGTAATAATAATCATGTTGGTTTTTGGGAATACTGTCACTGCATACTGTGGAAAATTAGCTTAACCTCTGGCCTCAGTCATAAAACCTTGGCCTTCATCCTCAGTCTTGGTCCCCAGTGCTCACTGACATCCTCTTGTACACAGCAAAAACAAACAAAAAGGTGCGCACTAGATGTGTGGCGGTGCAGGAAATAAAGCAGCCAGCTTAATAAATACTTGAGAAAAAATTATGATTTCCCTGGTCGCAATGGATGTTATTGTTCTTAGTGGTAGTGTTTGGTGTGTTGTTTTTAGCCATTATGTTTCTGTGCTTTTTTAAAAAAATATTCACTTTCAATGTATTTTGCATTATTTGACTTTTTGCAAGTATGTTGACCTCCAGGGTTAAAATAGATAACATTGTTCTTATAAATATGACTTGTATGTAACTAAAACCAACATATTTCACTATTGTTAAGAACCACCCCCCCTTTCCCTGTTATACTTAACATTATATTTTTGGGAGGAAATTAAATGACTTGCCCATGGGTATATCTCTACTAAATACAGGAGATATAAAATGCTTAACTTTAACAGAAATAAATTTAAGAGTTAAAAAATATATATATTTTTTTTTTGCAGCTTTACCTATGGACTAAGTTATAACACCCCCCACACACACACACTTTATTTCTCCAGTTTTTCCTTTTAATGATATTCACTATGGTGATGGTGTGGTCACTTTAACAATTAAGTTTATAAGGAGGTAATTGTGTATTGGTCTGAACCTGCCCCTAAAGAAGACCTGCTTGAGGGTTGAATTGCAGGGCTGTTGTTGTGGCTTCTCAAACTTGCCAAAACAAACTTGCACTAGAGCACTTTGAAAAAGGAGTTTGTGTGCAGATTTTTTCTCAGACATTCTCTTGTACACCTGACGATAACCAAAATTGTCATAATCCTACATTGTGAGGGAATATTTAGCAGGTCTGGCAAATCAAGAATATGAGGGAGTGATTAGATTCTGGCTGGGTACATATTCAAGAAGCATCATAGAATGCCTTATTTAATAAATAGAGTGGCTGAGATGTGTGCTTTGGACTAGTGAAATACTTTTTTAAGATAAGTATTAAGAAAAAATTAGATGCAAAGGGTTAAAGAAAAACTGCTATTAGTTATCAAAGTGGTGAAAATCAGAACTCAATCACCTCAATTGCTGTGTTTCATCCAGCAATGGTAACAGATAATTCGTACTACAAAAAAGAAGCCCATATTGAATCATGTTGTGAATGTACACATTTAAATCATGGCACACTGTTTAATAGTTGTTAGCATGGTACTCTGAAAACTGACACTGGCTCACAAGGCATGCATATATAACTAGACTACGCAAGTAGAGTTTTCATTGACATAAACTGACAGATTAAACTATTCACAAAGTTTTTACCTGTTTATACACAGAGTATAATATATAAAAGACAATATACATAGAACTGTCTTCAGATTTGAACACCATTAATATTATGTCTCATACATAAAAGCAGATATGGGTGGAGTGGATGGGTATTCTACTTTTCTTCAATGAAAGGATAATTATGGACTGTGTGATGAATGGAGCATGAAACTCAAAGGTGCGTAACTCACTAGGTTGGGGGATGGGGGAGAGGGTACGTGAAGAAGGTTTCAGGAAAGGAACCGAAAAAATCTTTTATATCGATCATTATGTTCAGCGTGGAATGAACTGGCAGCAGGTGTTGTTAATCAGAAGGTGGATGAAGTTGGTTTAAGTTTTTGTATGGCTCAAGGTCAATGGCAGGTTAGAGTTTAATGAGATGTGAGGAGGTGAGGGAACTCATAGAAAAAATTGTAAATGTAGACACACATCGGTTAGTCCAGATAGTCCATATATATATTTTTTGATTGTTCATACTTTTATTAGGTTTTCCAAAATACAAATAGATACAGGATCACATACATACTGTATGTATCAGCAAAATTGTCTCAGTTACAGGTCAAGAGATAAGTACTGTAATCAACAATAACACACCAGTTCTGCGATGGTAAGTAGGCCCTGCTCACACTGGGCTACTTAAAACATTTTATCCACCAAAAATCATTTTAAATAGCTGAAAGCATGGTTTGCATTCGCACTGAATATGACTGAACATGACTTCAGAACTGTTTTAGTAAACTGTGCTCAAACCCTGATTCGAGGTAGGCTTGAGCACGGTTTAAAAAACAGTTCCGGATTTAAATTGGACTAACCTGCAGTGCGGACGGTCTGGCACGGTTCCCTTAAATGAAACTGGATGTCCCCAATTTGGAACCAGTTAATGGTTAATCCAGTCTCGAGGCAGTAGTGCAGATGCTGTAAACCATTTTTAATAACGGTTTACAACATGCTAGTGACAGAGTGGACAAAGCAACACAGATGCTACAGCACGATAATTAATCTGTATTTTAAAATGTTTTAAATTACCGTGCTGTAGTGTGAATAGGGCCCAAGGAATTAAAAGGAACAGCACCTACCAGCAGTGATGTTCTGGAGCCTATAAAAGAAATAACATGTGAAGCTTGGCTTCAAACTCCTATATTACCTGTGGTGCATTTCTCATCTGATCGTGCTATAGTCTAACAATTAGAGTTAGTTGTCTGGTCCTTTGTGGTGTTCTGTGTTATTAATTACATTTGAAGAGAATGCAAATAATCCATATATAAAAACTGTTATGTTACTTGCTGTGTATGATAAGATAACTTTATTTGTTGCTATGAATAGGCAGTAAGCCCCACAAGGAAATGAAAAGCACTGTAAGCAATAAATTACTCTGTAAAGATATCATGAAACTTTAGTGAGGTGAACAAACATCTTTCATGGAGTCTTTTCATTAAGTGATTAACTTTTTTTGTGCCAAAAATGTTTACTTCTTCAATACTGTGCAGACCAAGTAATAATGATTAACTACTTTTATTATTGTTACTATGTTTTGAATGGAAATGAAAATAGATTATACTGATTTGGACAGCAATAAACAATAAGCATGTGTCAGTATCAAAAGATATCTATAGCAACCATGAATTTCTTCGGCAAAGCAATACAAAAATAATCTCTACATAAAGACACATTCTTGCTGTGTACATATATGTGCCAATAAATTTTTTTTATAGTGCATGGGCATCCATGCCCAACCCGTTCTGGACACATATTCCTTTCATTGAACAGGTGGTTGGGAGGAGGTGGGATGGTATTTTGGTATTTGTTCTGTGCCCAAATTACTGGTTTAGTGTGTAGCTATTTCTGTAGCTGTACAGGTATATGTAAGGTCATGATTTTAATAAAAAGAACACGTCCATCGGTATTTGATAGGTGAAGGCCTCTGTTTGGTGGCATTCTATATTGTTGTGGTATAGTACTGAATTTATGCATATCATTTTGACATGCCATTTTGGGGAGAGGTAATATAATCATTCAGTGAGAGGAATACTGTGGAATATTGACTTATAATGTTTCACGTTCAACAATCAAACATTTGACTACATGTGAATAAAGAGAAATAAGTGACTGGTATAAACCATCAGTGGAAGGAATGTTTGAAATTTTTTAGACATTATATAAAAGATAACTAATGGCAGGGTATGTGTCTATAATGGAATAATACATGTCTGAAGTGATTACAAGATATGAGGTATAGCTGAGCGCTATCCGGGAAGTGCATTATTCCTTCATGACATCACATCCTGGAGTGTGTTATCCTTACAGTATATAAAATGGGCTTTTATTTGATGCAAAATATTGTATGTACTATAGGGCAGGTGTGCAGTTGTCAGAAATCAAAAGGTGAATGATGTACTGTATTTCAATGAGGTTACAGGATTTTCATTGTCCATTTTATAATTAATTATACTTTATTATGTCTTTTTGATTGTTTAGATTTTTTTATTTACCAAATCTACTGTTATAAGCATAACAAGACACTTCAGATTATGGTGAATTTGTGGATACCTGCACTTCCAAGGCCTGTAGGATGGCAGGACTCAAAATGGCCCTATTTGTGCGGGTATCAACCAGTCCCACTCACATTGCCATGTGTTATTTTTAACATATCACACCTGGATGAAGCTCATTTACTTGAAGTCAATGACATGTTGATTTGGGTTCTATTGCTATGTTTCTGCTTAATTTTCGTGGTGAGATGTCTGGATTTCAATAACAGATTACTTGTGGCAGTGATACATTTTAATGACAATTCTAACAAATCACAGTCTATCACAAGGGATGGTAAAAAATTAAAAGCTCAGGTATTTCCTACCTAAAGACATATACAGGGGCACCAGTTATTAAGGAGGATAAAGTGCTACCTACATATGATGATATATTTTTATAAAACTCTTTTAATTCAAATATAAACAAAGTAGAATGATACATATAAAATGTAAATAAACAAACTACTGTTCAAGAGCTGGCCAGCAGGAGCTGTGATAGGGCCACTGCTTGCGTAGCAGACAACTTGAGTCCAGGAATGAACCCAGAGCAATAGACAATCAGCGGAGGTATGTAGGGTGAGTGTCTGCTTGAGTGCAATATTCAGAACTGAGTTCCATATTAGATCCATTGAGTGATTAAATGATTTAATTTTACTTGGGGATAAGTAAAATCATATGTGACTGTGGTGATTGTACTTAGAGCAATGAGGACAATGGGACCAGCAACCCCAAAAATAGAACTTATAAAAATTGAAGTATGAACTATATAATATTGAGTGTCACACTGATGCAGCTATTCTCTGATGTCAAGTGTGTGGGGTTATGGGATTCACAGTTAAAGTGTAGTTCCCAATTGGAGCACTACATCCCTTTGTGAGTAAGACAGTCTTATTCTGTAGCGAGTGTCTCATGTGTATCTGCCATGGAAATGGGCATATTCATGAAAGCTTTTTAAAGGAGAACTGTGATGTATTGAAATATCCCACCCCAAAGTTTTACCCCCAATTAGTCTTTTTGCAATAATTTTTTTAAGTGTTTTTACTTTCTTTTATGTTTGTAAACTCCGTGATCAGGCAACATGGTGGGTGCTGCATAGTGCCATCTCATGTTACAGTGTGGCACCACACTGCTTGCTTGCATGCCTCTCAATACAAGCAAGCAGTGTGGCATGGCACTGCAACATGAGATAGCATTGCCCAACACCCATCATATTGCCTGATTGCAGAGTTCACAAAAATAAAAGAAAGCAAATTCAAACACTTACATTTTTTTTTTTCTCTTGCAAAAAGCCTATTTGTGGTTGAGGCTTTGGGGGATGGGGAGTTTCAGTAAATCACAGCTCTCCTTTAAAAAGATAGAACTATATTATTCTTCACTATCAAACCAGAATACATTAATACCTCTGTGGTGACTACTCTAACGGTCATAAGTGGTATATCACTGATATTCTTTGGGTATAAGAACTACCCCAAAACACACCCCTCATGCCTGTTACTGTATGCACAGTGGGGTGGGTTCATAGGCTTGGGAGCCCTAAAGTTATATTTCCCTACTTTTGATGCTTCAACCCTAATGGTGCATTAACAAAGTTTTTTTTGCAATGAATATATATATAAGGGATATACAATGGAGAGCTGTCAGATAAATGATTTATGTACACAAGTGCTGTTAGACCTTGGGTAACCTCGCCAGTGGCATATGCCATGAGTGAGGTGTCCGAGGTCAAAGAGCACAAGTGTAGATAAATCATTTATCTGACAGCTCACCATTGTATATTTCATTTATGCAACAGGGATGCTTTCTGTCAATGCAGGGACATTTGCTTTTGATTGCTTATCTTTTTTTTTGCATGTTTGTCAAAAAAGTGAACAAAAAATTGCATTTTCTGCTCTTTTTTGCTAATTATAAAAAATTCTATAAGGTATCTATAAATGAGACACCACTCATTTTGTAGATTATTTTGTGGTGAACAACTCTCGTGCTCACAGTACCATGCTATCTTTTTTTGTTTTGAAGTTATTCGCATTTGAATATGGGTAGTACTGCTACTGAGGCCGAACATTCTAAATGAGTTCCAGAGTGATTGTGACATAGCTGTATATGGATGAATTTTATTTATTCAATGGCTGTGAAGATAAATGGATTTATTCAATGAGTTTTGAGCCCACTCCTATTGCATAAATATATATAAATATATACATATAAAATATATTATACTGGCACAGTAGCGCCAGTATAGTTAGGGTTGAGTAAGCACTTTAATATTAAACCTCAAATTTTGCACGTTAATAACTTTGTCACCGTATGATGGTTTTGCCTGAAAATTTGCATGTGTAGACTGGTATCATAGATCTCTGGATCTGGCAAGTTATGTTACTGTCAGATGAGCAGTTGTGGAGCTGCAGAATGGCAACAAACAAAAAAACCCAACTTTTTGTGCATTTCTTTGCTCACACCCACAGACCGTATGATTTGTCCATTTGGTCTGAAATCTTCTGGGAAGATGCAGTCTGGGTCACTGATGTGCCTTTCAAAGATCTGGTGAAAAAATATTAAACCATTCAAAAGTTATTCAAAAAACAAGTTTCCCATTAAAGTCAATGGGGAAAAAAAATATGTGTCTCATGAAAGCTGCCGCCAGTATATTTTACTTTTGCAAATGGCCCTTTTACTTTCATGATGCCGATGTCCTGTTTTCAGTTAGCAAGAGAGAAAAGTGCCTGGTGTTTAAATTTGGGACCCCTAGGTAAACACTGACTGTTGTGTTTACCTAGTTGGGTCCTGAGGATGCCAGACCTATGTTTTTTGGGGGGTAAAACCCCCCAGAAATGCAATTTTAAAACTCAGGGCTCCTGTACTTTTGCAAGTTGTGAAAGAAATGGCCATGACACTTTCACAAATCACAAAAGTGTTGTGCTGTTTTTGCACTAAAAACTGCAAATCTTTGCTACCCCCTGCAACAAAACAGTTGGGGCTTTTGGGCTGAAATTTGCAGGGTAGCAAGCCCTGGTCCCACAGATGTGCCTTTTGGTGGTTTGGTACTACAACATTCAACAGGTCTAAAGTTACAGCATTATGAAGTTGAGAAACTTCCCATAGGATAACATTGCGGCACCTGTGACACCTTGTGGCACCCATATCTCGAAAAAGAAGTGAGATATGGATTTTTCGCTATCTACAGCTTAGGTCGCCTTTAGGCGACCTAAGCTGTAGAAACAAGTTTGGAAATCATTGATTACATCAGCAGTGGAATTATTTTCCTACTTGCTACGGTTACGGAGATATTGGCAAAAATGTGTTCCAAAGGTGCCTTTTCAGAGATTTTCATGTCCGTATCTTGTAAATGATGCAAGATACAGATTTTGTCAACTTATCTTATGTGGAGGTCTCACTGTCATGATTACAATGGCACTTGAATTTTTTCATAGCTGCAACGGTTGCGGAGATATTCGCACATTAGTGTTACAAGGGTTCCTTGCCCTATAGGGCTGCTGTATGGCTCCATAGTTATGTGTAAGTGGGAGTGCAGGGCCCAGAGGGCCCATGCTCCCACATATACATACCATTATGAAAAAAATGGGCAATGTGAAGGGAGGGCATGGTCCAGAGGGCCTGTGCTCCCTCTGACACCTACCAGTTACCAGTTACATTACACTTTCTCAAAAAGAAGGGAAATTCATTGCAAAAAACTCCATTAATGCATCAGTTAGGGTTCATAGCACAGTGACAAAAGCATGGAAATGTGGTGTTAGGGTTACCTCCCCTACCACCCCACCTCCCACCCCCCACACACACCAACAGACATCGGGGTATGCCATGGGGTCATCAGGCCTAACTCTCACCCCATTTTCCTATACTGTAGCATGTCAGCTTGCTTAAACATGTAATGGGGTGAGAGTTGGACCTGATGACCCTGTGGCACACCCTGACATCTGTTGGTGTGTGGAGGGGCGTGGGGGGTGGGGTTGGGGTGGTAACCCTAACACCAAATTTCCATGCTTTTGTCACTGTGCTATGAACCCTAACTGATGCATTAACAGAGTTTTTTGCCATTAATATATATATATATATATTTTTTTTTTTTTATTATTATTATTTGTTGTATAACCAGGAGTAGCATGACCTGGGAGCACAGAGAAGTTAAGTGACTTGCTCAGGATCACACAGTATGTAAGTGGAAGCTGTGGAATTCAAACCCAGGTCTGGTCTGCTGGATGTCACTAGATTTGCAGCTCAGAGCCTTAAACCACTGCGCTATACTGCCTCCCTTTTTTTTTTAAAGAGTTAGGACCGACAACCCCAGTGCACACCCTGATGCCTGTTGGTGGGGGGGGTGGAATGGGGTGCAAGGGGTGGTAACCCTAACACCAAATTTCCTCACTTTTGTCACTGTGGAACAACCCTAACTGATGCATCAAAGGGTTTTTTTGCCATGAATTTCCCTTGTTTGTGAGAATGTGCACTATAAATAGTGAATGGAATGTGGTGGTGGGCTCGCAGGGCCCCCACCATGTGAATTTTTGTCAGTTCTCTGTGCAAAAACTGAATGACTGACTGAAATGAAACTTAGTAAATGAAGATATGTACCATAGTACACCGTATATCCAGACATGTGTGAACATCCATTCAACGGTTGCACAGTGCCACGAGCAAACAACTGTGCAGGCAAAATTCAGCAACTGTAAGTGCCAGCAACCCAAAAATTGTCACAGGCAAAGATGTATTATAAATCTGCATTTCAAATGCCAGGCAAATTGGACACATGGTTCAAAAGTTATCGAAGCAGAATGAACCAAATTTTCATTCATCAGAGTGGCATATTTCAGCACCTGTTAATGTTTTACACACCAAACCACTGCAAGGCACCTCCGTACCACTAGGGCTACCCAAGGTATAAATTTCAAGCCAGTAGCACCATGCAGAATGCTATGCACAAAATGATTACTGTGTCATGCAGTATCTCCACAGCGAATTATTTTCCAACATGTAAACAGCATTATTCACATCCCCAGGACATCCATTTAACACCCTCCAAATTTCATGTGAAAAGACCACATCATTACAAAGATATTCAATTTTTTCATTTCTGCACCTTTAAGAAGTCTTCCACAACAAAATGGCAGAAATTGCGGTAGAAAATGCACTAAAACGGTGGACCTGGCAGCCAAAAAATCAATAACTGTGAAGCGGGCTAACTTCAATTGGAGATAACTCTGGACTGGAACAACATTTTTTTAGCAAACAAAAACTGGCATGTTCCTTGAACAAAGGTCTTTCTACGTGCCAAGTTTCAGACCAATCAACCACACACTGGCTGCGTTATGTGTCATGGAAGACAGTGCAGAAAAATAGCAAAAACATAATGTTTTGCACTGCACTACACAAATGCAAAAACACAGACAGCAACATTAACGCAAACAGTGATGGAAACAGTGAGGTAAAAGAAAATAGTAACACTAACGGTAACGAAAACAGTAACGCACACGGTGACGTAAACGATAATACAAACGGTAAGAGAAATGCAAGCGCAAACATAAATGAAAACAGAAATGGTAATGTAAACAGTAACACAAACGCTAACGGCAACAGAAATGCAAATGGTAATGGAAACGCTAATGCAAACACTAACGGCAATGGAAATGCAAACGGTAACAAAAACAGTAATGAAAATGCACACATTAACACAAACTCAAACAGAAATGCAAACGATAACAGCAACGGCAACGCAGAACTCCATTAATGCATTAATGCAGTTACGCACTCGACAACGGCAACACTACTGAAAACGCAAATGCTAAGGCAATGCAAATGCAAACAGTAATGAACACGCAACCAGTAATGGTAATGCAATTGGAAACGCAAACAGTTATGGTAACACCAACAATGAAGCCAAAGGAAACACAAATGCAAATTGAAACGCAAATGCAAGCACATACGCAAATGCAAATGGTAATGCACACGGTCACAGTAATGCAATTGGAAACACAAACGCTTATGGTAACACCAACGATGACACCAAAGGAAACACAAATGCAAACGGAAAAGCAAGTGCGTACACAAATGCAAATGGTAAGGCACACGGTGATGCAAAAGTAAATGCAAACAAAAAACAGTAATGGAAACGCAAATGGTAACAGTAACACAAATGCAAACGCAAAGAGTAATGCACACGGTGATGTAAACGTAAATGCTAACGTAAACGGTAATGGAAATGCAAGCAGAAACACTAAAGATAGCAGTAACACAACCACACACCCTTTTTTCCCCAAAAAGGTGCTTTCAAAAGCACAGTGAATACAAAGAATGTATGCATGATAATGGCCCTCGAAGCAGAAAATCAGCACTTGGAATACTAAATTACTTGTATCTCAAGAACCGTACGACATAGAAAAAAATTTAAAATCTCATATTATTTACGACTTTCCAGGCTAGTTTTGTAGTTAGACCCCTAGCGGGGGACTAAGCATTCTTTCAAAGAAAAGTCCATATCTCGAACTGTTTTCGAGATATGGGCCCCGAAAGACGCAGTGGATGCCGTAATGTTAACCTATGGGAAAAATTGTCAACTTTGGAGTGATGTAACTTTGCAGCCCTCTAATATTTTGTCACCAAACCACCAAAAGGCACATCTGTTGGATCTTGGCTTTCTTCAAATTTCAGCCCAAAAGACCAAACCATTCTTTTGCAGCCGGGTGGCAAAGATTCCCTATTGTTTTGGCCTTAGTGTTGCAAAATAGTGTCACAAATCACGATACTTTCACAAATAAAATCATGAAAGTGTTGCATATGTGACACTACTTTGCGACACTACATTTTACAAAAATTAAAAAAAACATTTTTTTCTGGTGTTTTACCCCCCCCCCCTCAAATAAAAGACATGGCTAGCATCCTCAGGGCTCAACTAGGTGAACACAACAAGAATTGTGTTCCTTGAGGGTCCCAAATTTAAATGTCAAGCATTTCTGTGACCACCAACTGAAAACAAGACGGCCAATTTGTGACACTCCAAGGGTCATTTACGAAAGTAAAATGTACATTTGTGACACTTTTGCATATTTTAACTTTTCCCATTGACTACAATGGGAAACTTGTTTTTTGAATAACTTTTGAACTGTTTAATATTTTTTCACACAATCTTCAAAAGGCACATTGGGGACCCTGGCTGCACGTTCCTTGAAGGTTTTGAACCAGTCACGCAAACCATGCAACCTGTAGGCGCGAGCAAAGAATGTGCAAAAATGCGTAATTTATGTGTTTTTTGGTGCTCTGTAGTTCTGCAACCGTACATCCGACTGCAACTAAATGTGGCAGGTCCAGAGATCTATGGTACCAAATTTCAGGCAAATCTGTTGTACAGTGGCAAAGTTATTAAGCTGCCAAATTTCAGATTTAACCTTAAATGGGGTACTCAACCTTAACTATAGTGGCACTACCATGCCACTATAATATACACATGCAAACATACATATACATATACTTATACATATATATATATATACATACTTTGCAAAAATTTTATTAATGCACTAGTTAAGGCTGAAGTGACAAAAGTAGGGGAAATGTGGCATTAGGGTTTCCAAACCTAACACCCCACTCACACCCTTCAGGCAGCAACAGGTGTGGGGTGTACATTAGGGTTGTCAACCCTAACACTCACCCCATTCCATGAGTAAATAAGCTGAGATGGCTACAGTGTATAAGAATGGGGGGTGAGTGTTAGGGTTGACAACCCCAAAGCACACCCCATGCCTGTTGCTGCCTGCAAGGTGAGGGTGGGGTGTTAGGGTTGGAAACCCGAATGCCACATTTCCCTACTTTTGTCACTTCAACCCTAACTAGTGAATTAATGAAGTATCTGCAAAGAATTTCCTAACTTTTTGAGATAGTATAATTGTATTCTCATTTGTCTGTTGTGAGTGCAGTGCCCTCTGGGCCCTGTACTCTCATTCCTCCTCCAATGCATACATATATGTTGCTGCAGAAGCACAGGACCCAGAGGACCCTGTGATTCCATTTGTATTACAACAGGGATTACATTGTTAGCATAAACTTCTTATTACCCACCTCATGAACCTAGTAATGAAAATCTTGCAATCTCCACCAAAACATGATTCTGCACCACTGCAAGGTCACAGGTGTGAAAACACAGTTTGGCCAGGGGCTGAAAAATTATAGCTCTCATATTTATGATGTAGTGTAAAAAGATGGTTAGGTTGCAACTTTTTAGTTAAAATATTTAAAATTGCCAAAGTTACGAGGTAGCATAGCAAAATTTCAAAGTACAGTATGCAAATAACTTTGCCATTTCTACAAATTTTGATACCAAAATTTAAACATAGCCCTATTATGACCACACCCAATGAACAAGGGTGGTGAGAATTTTCAAGTCCTAACTAAAAGGTGATTTCCCCAAGCAACTGTGAAATCGCTCTTTCTGGACCGATTTGCATAATTCCACTGACATTGTTCATGAGGCGGGGACCCAAAAAAGGCCATGCTGAAAATTTGAGCTCATAATATGCAAAAATGGCAAAGTTATACCACAAAGTTGAAAACTCTATTGAAATACATTGAACCACATTTACCTTAGTTTCTTATATTGCAGTCTTCGGTTCCAGCAGCAAGACATAGCTTCCATAAGAGAGCGGATCTTTGTCCTGTAACCTGTTCAGGTGAGTGAGGGTGTGTGGGGGTGTGAGGAGTGCAGAGTGGTGGGTGCTCAGTAGGAGGTCAGGTGGGGAGATGCCACTAGACACCAGGGACACAATAAATTTAGAGGGAGATGGAGATCAGAGGGTGGGGGTGCCACTAGACATCAGGGACAATAACAAATACAAATATTACAGGGACAGTGATGAGAGGGTGGGAGATGCCACTAGACACCAGGGAAATGAAAAATAATTCTGGGGGTGGTGATCAGAGATGGGGGAACCACTAGACACCAGGTAAAAATATTAAATACAAAATACAATAAACAAATATGAGGGGAGGGCAATCTGAGGGTGGGGGCACCACTAGGTACCAGGGAAAAGTCTTAAAATTAGGATAAGAAGGATCAAAGAGTGGGGGGTGCACTAGACACCAGGGGAAAATTATGCTATTAGGGGACAGTGCTTGGATGGTGGGGTTGCCACTAGACACCAAGGAAAAGATGCTGCCCCACAAAACAATTTTTTTCTCATGAAAAAAGATATTTTTCGTCATGCGTGATACGTAAAAAGAATCTTTTTTCATATCAGCGTTACAAAAAACATTTATAATGTTAAAAAAACAGACTTTAAGGGAATTTCTCAAACATTTAAATGCAGAATCCAGCTACAGGGGTCTGCATAAGCAAGCTACATGTGTTAGTCCCTATCAGGAATGTCATTTTTGTGAGTTTTCAAATTTGAATTTTATGACAAAGCAGACAACAAGATGGTAGCAAATGAAACATCATTTCCTCCCATAAAAAAAAAGATGACTTCAGTACAAAACAAGAATCTTTTTTTTTTGTTTTATGCAGCTATTTTTTGTCCTTACTGAGCATGCTCAGAACCCATTTTTAAAAATGTCACAAATAACTTTGGAATAGATTAATATTTCTTCACTAAACTAAAAAATGCACATCTGTGTCCCAGCAACGATAGTGAAATGTGGTGTTAAGGTTCCCAACCCTAACATTCTACCTCCACCTTGCAGGCATCAAACCAGGGGTGGGGTTTGCCTTGGAGTTCTCCAGCCTAATGCTTACCCCATTCTCATACACTGTACACATCTCAGCTTCTTTATTAATGGAAGGTGGTGAACATTAGACTGGACAACCCCAAGGCACAACCCACGCCTGGTTTGCAGCCTGCAGGGTGGGGGGTGGGGTGTTAGTGTTGGGAACCCTAACACTACATTTCACTGCTTTTGTTGCTTTAACCCTAAATGATGCATTAATGGAGTTGTTTTGCAAAGAATTTCCTTAATATTTGATATAGTATAATTGTATCCTCATTTGTCTGTGGGAGTGAAGGGTCCTCTGGGCCCTGTGGTCCCCTCCCTCCATAGATGCGGACATGTATCTTGACATGGAAGCATTTCAGCCAAATCAGCAACCAAACTGTCAGCATAGCCTTGTTATTACCCTACCACATGAACACTGTGCTGAGAATTTTCAAATCCCCGGCAAAACATCGTTCCATGCCACTGCAATGTCATTTTGCACCACAGGTGAGAAAATACATTTTGGCCAGGTTTTGAAAAATTACAGCTGTCACATTCATGAGGTGATGTACAAAATGGCTATGTTGAACATTTGAGGTGAAAATATTTAAAATTACCAAAGTTACAAGTGAGCATACTTAAATTAAAATGCATGTGCATAGCTTTGCCATTTTTACATATTTTGTCACCAAATTTGCAACATAGCCTCATGACCCCACCTCTTGAACAAAGGCAGTGAAAACTTTCAAATAAAGTCCAAAAGGTGATTTTGCCAAGCAACCATGAAATCATCTTTTGAGGTGGATTTGCAAAACACCAGTGACATTGTCCATGATGTGGGGTCCCCAAAATGCTGCATTGAAAATGTTTTCTCAAAATGTGCAAAAATGGCCAAGTTAGGCATCAAAGTTGAATACCTCATTGAAACACATTGAACTGCATTTACAGTACCTTAGTTTCTCATATTACAGTCGCCGGTTGCAGCAGCAAGACGTATGTTCAATTGGAGAGTGACTCTCAAACCCGGGACCTGTTCTGGTGAGCGAAGGTGTGTCGGGGTGTACTGGGGAGTGTGGGGTAGTGGATGCTGAGTAGGAGGGGGGTAGGGTGTCAGTTCAGCGATGGACTGTTTTATGTTTTGTAGAAAAAAAACATTGAGGACTGTTTTCTTTATTTTAGGCAATGGGACAGCAATTGGCAGGTGCGGAGTATCACTAGACACCAGGGCAATATAACTCTACAAGGAGGACAGGGATCAGTGGGTGGGGGGTGCCACTAGACACCAGGGAAACAAAAATATACAGGAGATGGAGATTAAATGGTGAGGGGTGCCACTAGACACCAGGGAAATAGATACAATGAACAGGTATAGGGATGGGAGGGTGGGGGTGCCACTAGACACCAGGGAAATACTAGACACCGGAAATACATAGCAAGGGAATGGGTGCGGCAATCACAATGAGACAGGCAAAGGGCAAAGATTTTCCCTTCACAAATCAGGATATTTTGAAAAAGGATTCTTTTTCATATCACACAGTCATGAAAAATCATGACGATATATATATATATATATATATATATATATATATATATATATATATATATATATATATATATATATATATAAACATGTCTAGGGCATGTCTGCAACTGTGAAGTGCAGATTACCCATAACAGGGTCCCAATCATCCAGATAGATGTGTTGGTGTCTGTCAAGGATGTCAGTTTTGTAGGTTTTGAATTTCTTTTTTTTTTTTAAATGGAAACAATTTGACATCAAACAAAAAAGGAATATTCCAGTATGAAACTGGATTCCTTTTTCATTTCATTCAGCTATCCTGAAGTGCTTACTGAGCATACTCAGAAATGAATTTTCCAAAATTTTTAAATTAAATAACTTTGAGACTGATTAATATTTTTACACCAAACAAGCAAAACACACATCTGTGGCCCAGACCCTTTCTACCCTGAAAATTCCAGATCAAAATTCCAAACTGTCTTGACTGTAGGCAAGTTCAAAGAAAAAATCCAGAAAAGTCAATGAGCAAAAAGTCAGTTTCTCACCTCTCCAGAACTCGGAAACCACACATTCAACGAGAATGCAACTCAGCACATCCAGAGCTCTATGCTAGGTGACCGTGCATGCACATTTTCATGCAAATCAGTTGAATGGCTGCAGTTATTAAAGTGAAGAAATTGGATTTAAACATTAAAGTGCCTACTCAGTCCTAAATGTAGGGGCACAACTGCATCTCTATTTTATATATATATATATAAATATATATATATATATATATCAAAAAGTTGTTAATGCACCATTAGGGTTGAGGCATCAAAAGTAGAGAAATAGGACCTTAAGGTTCCCAAGCCTAGACCCACCCCACCTCCACTGTGCATGCAGGAGCACGCATGAGAGGAACTTAGGGTTCCCAAGCCTAAGACCCCACCCCACTGTGCATGCAGGAACACGCATGACAGGAACTTAGGGTTCCCAAGCCTAAGACCCCACCCCCACTGTGCATGCAGGAACACGCATGAGAGGAACTTAGGGTTCCCAACCCTAAGACCCCACCCCCACTCTCAGCTTCCAGCCCTAAGACCCCACCCCCACCTTGCATGCAGGAACAGGTGTGAGGGGTGTGCCTTGGCATTTTGAACCCTAATGCTTATCCCATTCTCTTATTCTGTACCCATCCTAGGTTACTTAGTCTTGGAACTGGGTGAGCATTAGGGTTTGATCAGTGATGGATTTTTTTTTTACAGGGTAAAGTGCATCAAAAGACATCAAGGGACATGTTTTTTTCTTGTCAGGGACAAAAATAATAAATAAAAATGGCACTGTGAGGAGGATACCACTGCCACCAATGATATCATGGGCACTGCACCACTAGACACCAGGGAAAAAAATGGGATCTTTGTGACCTCCCTCCCCTCAAAAAATGGGTGAGGATAAAAATAATACATTAAATAAATTAATACAAAAATATGAATATATTTATATATATATGTGTGTGTGTGTGTGTGTGTGTGTGTATATGTATATATATATATATATATATATATATATATATACCGTATATATATATAAAACACACCAGGGATTTTTCCGTGGAGGTCACCATATAAAAAACATAGGGAGAAAAAAAGAAAACAACAAAAAGGATCTTTTTTCACCAGGTGGAATCCTTTTCCATCAATACTTTTCTGTGCTGGCAGAAAAGGATTCTGTCTGGTGAAACAGGATCCTTTTTCCTGTCAGATGGCTATGGTTTTGATGATCAGATGGCCCTGTCAAATTCCTTGTTCACCAGCCGATTTCTTTTTTCGCCATGGTGAAAAAGGAAATCGACTGGCGAACAAGGATTTTGCAAGGTGATCGAGTAATAAAATTTTCACGACCAGATAGCCAGACCAGGAATCCTTGCTTGCCTTCCGATTTCCTTTTTTGCCATGATGATAAATGAATGGCAAAAAAGGAATTTAGCGAGTGGCAAAAAAGGATTTAAATCCTTTTAAAAAAGTGTTTCTGGGGGCATACAGACATCAACAACCACAAAGCACAGCTCATTAACTCCCAATCAGCAAAATACACACTTTAATGTGTGTAACACACATCCCTGGGCACAGTTATAACAGTTTCTAATGGGAAAAAAAACAAGACAGAGGCTCATGAAAAATAATTTTTTTCTGGTGAACAAGGATTTGCCCCCTCAAGAAAAAAGATCCTTGTTTGTTAGAGCAAAATCCTTTTTCGTTCCATTCCTCTATCCAAAAGACTGAACTGAGCATGCTCAGAATCCAAAATTTTAAAATTAAATAACTTTGGAATGGATTAATATGTTTTCACACCAATACAGACATGCTCTGTGGAGCAAGCACTTTTGCACCCTGAAACTTTCAGACCAAAATTCCAAACTGGCTGGACACAGCGCAATGACAAAAAACTGAAAAAGGTAAATTTTAAAATGTTTTCACTATGCGTAACACGAAATCCATCAAACCAACTGACACTTGGTATGTCAAGAGATCTACCCTTGGAGACCATGCATGCAAAGATTTGTGCAAACCCATTGAATGGCTGCAAGGTTATTAATGTGCAAAATCTGAGGTTTAACCTTAAAGTGCCTACTCAACCCTAATAGAGTGGCACTACTGTGCCACTATATACAGTATATATATATATATATATATGTATATATATACACACACACACACGCATATATATATATATATATTTATGCAATGGGGGTGAGGATAAAAAGTGGCAAATAACAGCAGTATTTCTGGCTGGTCAGACCTACAGTGAGAATATCGCATTTATCCTCACTGTAGGTCATTTATCCTCACTGTAGGTAATAACCAGGCACTATCTGCACTGCAGCACAACTGCTCACAAAGGCTTTGATTGGTGGGAGCTGGCAGCATTAGCAGCACAATCAGAATGCACCTGCTCACTTGCATTCCAGCTCCCACTGGCAGTTTCATTTCTCTTCAGCAGGACACAGAACAGTTTCATTTTCTCCCCTGTTCTTTCATTGTAACTTATTTAAAAAAATCAACTTTCGGCTTCAAGCAATGTTAATTACCATTTCTCCTAAAGGTCCAAAATACCAGACAAAACACAGTGGATTATTTTCATTGTCTACCCACCCCACTTTCTTTCACCAAATATAAAAAACAACAACTTTTAGCCTCACACAAAACATTCACTTCCTTCAAACCCCAGCACACAAAAAAGCAACCAACTCTCTCTTTTTCACTCTTAACACTCTCCCCAGCAGCACAATGGTACAGTGTCCAGATGCAAAAGTTCAGTTTTATGGAATGCAACACTCAGTCATCCGGAAACAAAAAGAAATAAAGACATACCTATTTTTAAAGAATGAAAGCGACAGTGATAAAAAAAACTTGGCCCACTGCATAAATGGAACATACAATGCCCCCATCAAAAATATCTCAGATATTTTCCCCTCGAGCAGTTTGACCTATGGCATCAGTTGTGGCTTTGTCACTTGTGATGTCAAAGGTCAAACTGCACTCAGGGAAAATATCAGAGATATTTTCAATGGGGGCATTGCATATCCCATATATTTATATATATATATGTGTGTGTGTGTGTGTGTGTGTGTGTGTGTATATATATATATATATATATATATATATATATATTATAAAACTTCTTTGTTAATGTTAAGCCAACAAAAGTAGGAAATGTGGCATTGGGGTTTCTAACCCTAACACTCCATTCCCTACCCCCACAGGCAGGGGGCTCTGTCTTGGGGCCATCAACCCTAACACTCACCCCATTCTCCTATGATGTAGCCATGTCTCCTAATTTTGCAATGGAATTGGGTAAGCATTAGGGTTGATGGCCCCAAGACAGACCCCCCCACCTGTGGGTCTTTGCAGGGTGGAGAATGGGATGTTAGGGCTGGAAACCCTAATGCCACATTTCCCTACTTTTGTTGGTTTACCCCAAACTGATGCATTAACAAAGTATTTTGAAATTGACTTCCTTACTTTTTGAGATAGTATAATAGTATCCTTTTTTTTACAGTGGGAGAGCTTGGTCTGAAAGTCCCTCTATAGATGCATATATGTATCAAGCTGTGTAAGAGCAGGGTCCACCAGCACCTGAACTTCCAGTTATAGGACAATGGTCAGCAAACTGTCACCATAGCCAGGTTATTACCCTACCTCATGTACCCGGTGTAGAAATGTTTTCAATCCCCGCCAAAATGTAACTCCATGCAAGTGCAATGCCAATTCAAAGCACATGTGAAAAAACACATTTTGGCCAATATTTGAAAAAAATTTGCAGCTATGACATACAAGAGGTGGTTTAATAAGAAGGCTGTGTAGAAAATTTGGGCTCAAATTATTTAAAATTCACAAACTTACGAGCATGCATAGCAAAATTGCAACAAATAGTCATAACTGTGCCATTTTTAATAATTATGACACCAAATGTTTAACACAGCCTTCTTATGACCTCACCACATGTACCCAGTACAGAAAAGTTTCAAATCCCCACCAAAACGTAATTCTGTGCAACTGCATTGCCATTCTGCACCACAGGTGCAAAAACACATTTTGGACAGGATTTGAAAAATGACAGCTGTGACATACATGAGGTAGGAGTAATAAGAAGGCCATGTTGAAAATATGGGGTGAAAACATTGAAAATGTCCAATGTTATGAATGTGCAGCAATATTTAAAGGAATGGTCATAATGCAGCCATTTTTTGAGATATTGACCCCAAATTTTCAGCATACCCTTCTTATGACCCCACCTCATGAACAATATGACTGTTGTTACACAAATCCCACTGGAAATGTGATTTTGCCAACAAACCATGAAATCACCTTTCTGACGGGAGTTGCCTAGTGACAGTCATATTGTTCGTGAGGTGGGCTCTCCAAAAGAACATGATGAAAATCTGGGGTCAAAATCTCAAAAAAACAGCTGAGTTATTCATCAAAGTAGCCTGTAAAATCCTTTTTCATGAGCTCACGAAAAAAGAATTGGCTCGCAAAAAAGGAACTGGCTTACGAAAAAGGATTTAAGCGAGTCACGAAAAAAGAATTAAAATGTTAAAAAAGGCATTGCAAGGTTGTTCTTCTACCATATAACTTCACAGTCCACCTAACGGAGCCCCGATGAATAATATACATGTGTTAGCGTCTCTAGATACCTTCATTTTAGGTGCTTTTCAACTTTTTTTTTTTGGAAAAAAGAAAACAAGATTTTGGATCATGAAAAAGGAATTTTTTCTCATGAGAAAGGATTTTGTTCTCATCAAAAAGAAAATGCTGTCATGAAACTAAGTTATTTTTTGAGAGAGTAAATTCCTTCGTTGATTTTTCTCCCTCTATCCTGAAAACTGCTATTCCCATTGAAAATAGAGGGACATGAAAATTTGTTATAACTTTGTAACAGATCAATATTTTTTCACAACACTTAGCATGCCTGTTCTGTTACCCATGCTGGTTCTACCCTAAAAATATCACACCAAAATTCCACACCTCCTGGACACAGGGTGACGGGGAAAAACTGCAAAAAAAGATGACTGTGACTTTTTGCCCTGTCTAGATCTCAGAATTCACACATCCAACTGGAACAAAACTTGCCACATCAAGAGATCTACCACATGGAACAGTACATACCATATTTTAAGCAAAGGATTCACTGGTTGCAAAGTTATTAAAGTACAAAATCTGAGGTTTAAAATTAAACATGCTACTCAACCCTAACTATAGGGGCACAACCATGTCCTATATATATATATATATATATATATATATATATATATATATATATATATATATATATATATATATATATATATATATATATATATATATATATATATATATATATATATATATATATATATACTGGGAGGCAGTATAGCGCAGTGGTCTAAGGCTCTGAGCTGCAAATTTGGTGATATCCAGCAGACCTGACCTGGGTTTGAATCCCACAGCTTCCACTTGCATACTGTGTGACCCTAAGCAAGTCACTTAACCTCCTTGTGCTCCCAGGTCACTCCTGCAAAAAAGCTTTCAGCTTAGTGTGCTATACCTGGTGAAATAAATAAATAAATAAATATGTATTGTAGTGGGACTAGTTACAGTTGAGTGGTCTGTTTAATTTTGAACCCCTAACTGCACTTTAATAGCTAAGCAACTACTCAACAGAATTGCACAAACCTTTGCATGTTCAGTTTCAGGAGCAAGATCTCTTGATGTGCCAAATTTTATTCTAGCTGGACATGCAGATACAGAGATCCAGACAGCAAAAAAAGTGAAAACAAAATGGGGGGGTTGCTATTTTTTTGTCATAGCCTGGATAGAAATGTTCAGGGTAGAAAGGGACTTGGACCAGGGTGGTGCCTTTTGCTAATTTGGTGAAAAAATATTAATCCATTCCCAAGTTTTAAGGATTGGAAATTCTGGTTCTGAGAAGGCTCAGTATGGTCTTTTGGATAGCTGTTTTGTACGAAATAGGAATCTGGCCCACACGGAAATGGATGCTATTTCATTTTTATTTGGGGGGGTAACCTTTTATTGTGAGAAAAAGTTATTTTTTCATGTGGCTGCCATCTTGTTTCTGTTTTTATATTTTTATTTAATTTCAGAACCCATTAAAATGCTATCATACAAACACACCATGTGTATCTTTCTAATCAGGACCCCCTTAGGTGGATGCTGCAGTTACATTTTGGAAACATTACCCAGATATGTGTTATTAACACATCTAAAAATCTTTTTTCTTTAGACAATTTTCTTTCTTTTTATGGCCATACAAAACAAGAAATGGCCATATGAAAGAAGATTGCCTTCACATGAAAAAAGAATTTGGACTTTTTTTTCACATTCTTTTTTCATATGAAGGTATCTTTTTTCATGAGTGTGGCACAATATCACAAAAAAAAAGATTCCTTCATATGAAAAAAGAATTTGTACTTAATGTTTTTTTTCACATTCTTTTTTCATATGAAGGCATATAAACATATGAAAATTGCCAGCAGCAAAAGGCCATCATGGTCTATCTAGGCTGCTCGTGAATGCAGCTAGCTCCCTATTCAGCAGCTGCCCCACCCCCTTCCCTTACCTCCCTTTACCCTTCCCTTTGCCCTGTCCCACCCCTTCTTAAAGCATTCCACTATGGTTCATGCCACCACTTAAGCTGGTAGCGCGTTCCACTTTGCCACCACCCTCTCTGTAAAGAAATGCCTCCTCACCTCCCTCCTGAATCTACTCCCCTCCAATCTCATGTCATGGCCCCTAGTGTCTTTCCCCACCTTCCTCCTGAATAGACCCTCTGTGTCTGTTTTGATTATCTCTTTCATGTATTTGAAGGTCTCAGTCATTACCCCCGGCCCTCCTCTCCTCCAGTGTGTACATGTTCAACTCTCTTAGTCTGACCTCATATGGCAATTTCCCCAGGCCCTGATTCATCTTCATTGCCCTATACTGTACCCCCTACAGCAGCCTAATATCCTTTTGTAGGTATGGGTGCCAGTACTGCACGCAGTATTCCAGGTGGGGTCTAACCAACAATCTGTATAACAGTAGAATAACCTCCCTTCTTCTCGAGGTAATTCCCCTTGCAATATACCTCAGCATTTTGTTGGCCATTGCTGCTGCCTTTCTGCATTGTGCAGAATTGTTCACTGCTCCCATGATGAGCACCCCCAGATCCTTCTCCTCTTCTGTTACCTCCAGCTGCACTCCCCCAAGATGGTAACTTCTCCTCAGATTTTTTTATTCCGGAGTGCAGCACCTTGCATTTTTTTGTGTTGAACCCCAGCTGCCATCTGTCAGACCATGCCTCCAGCCTTGCCAGATCCTTCTGTAGCCCCCGCCACCCCCCCATCATCCACCACCGCTCCCATCTTGGTGTCATCTGCAAATAGTCTGATTTTGCTGCTGATACCCTCTGAGATGTCTGCAATAAATATGCCAAACTGGACTGGGCCCAACACTGAACCTTGCGGAACACCACTTGTCACAAGCTTAGGGGATGAGTTTTCCCCACCTACCACCACCCTCTGCTGCCTATCTTTTAGCCAGTTCTACACCCACCCCACCAGTTTTGCTCCCACCCCTGTAGCTTGATTCCAAGTCTCCCATGTGGTACTGAATCAAAGGCCTTACTGAAGTCTAGGTGCAGGACATCCACCGCATGGCCCCTGTCAATTTGCCTAGTCACCCAGTCATAGTATTCCACCAGGTTGGTCTGGCATGACCAGCCCTTGATGAAGTCATGCTGCCTCCTGTCCTGCACCCCATTCACTTCCAGTAGTGCCACTAGCCTATCCTTTAGGATGGTCTCCATTAGCTTCCCCACTATGGATGTTAGACTTTCTGGCCTATAGTTCCCCGGTCATCCTCGGATCTACTCTTGTGGAGGGGAACCACGTGAGTCATTCTCCAGTCCTGTGGTATGCATCTTGTGTCTAGAGATGAATTAAATAAGTCTGCCAAGGGTCCTGCCAGGACCTCTGCCAGCTCCTTTAGCACTCTCAGATGTACTCCATCCAGTCCCGGAGCCTTGTCTACCCTCAATGCCCTTAACCCCTCCAGCACCCTTCCCACTGTGATTTCTCCGTCCATCACCCCTCCATCTGTTTCTATCCTCACTCCTACTATGGTTAGCGCCCCTTCCTTTTCTTTCATAAAGACTGAACAGAAGTAGTCATTGAGCATTTCTGCCTTTTCACCCCTTCTTCCACCCATCCCCACTCCTTCTTAATTTTTACAATTTGATCCTTATGGCTTCTTTTCTCCCTGATGTATCTAAAGAAGTCTTTTCTTTATGCCCTGCACCAGCCTGAGTTCCCTTGCTGCCTTGGCTGCCCTTATCCCCCTGGTCACTTCCTTTGCTTCTTTCAGGTATTCCTCCCTATCCTCCTCCCTCCCTGATTTCTGCATCTCCTGTAAGCTGCCCTTTTCTTCCTCACCCTGTCTAGCACCCCTTTACTTATCCAGTTGTGTTTCTTCCCCTAGCCTTCTTAGTGTGGGCCCTGCTGCAAGTTTCTGTTGTGTCCACTATCTTGTCTTATCAATTCCCACCTTTGTTGTGTGTCCATACCCAGTGGAATTTTGTACAGGAACCCCTGTACCACTTCCTTCATCATCTTAAATTTGGCATTCCTGAAATCCAGCACCCTTGTGCCAAATGCCATCCTCTCTTTAGTCATCTGTAACTGGAACTATACTGTCCGGTGATCACTCCCCCCAGTGGTTCCTCCACCCTCTCATCCCTCACCCATTCCCCATTCATCAGTATGAGGTCAAGGGTGTTCCTTTCCCTAGTTGGTTCCTTGACCAACTGTACTAGAAAGCTTTCCTGGAAGGCATCCAGCATTACCTGCTCCCTTCTGCTCTTTGTGGTAGATGTGTCCCACTCCACCCCAAGCAGGTTGAAGTCCCCTACTATCACCACCACCCCTTCCTACAGTTCCTCCTGATCTGCTCTGCCAGTACTCTGTCCATCCCTTCAGTTTGAGAGGGTGGCCTGTACACCACCCCCAGTCTTTGTGATTTATTTTTGGGATCCTGTAGTTGCACCCACAGTACTTCTGTATCTCTTTCATCTCCCTCCTCCCTTACACATTTTAATCCCTCCTTTATGTATAGTGCCACCCCCTTCCCTTCCCCTTTTCCCTATCCTTCTGGTGTAATCTGTACCCCGGCACTGTCATGTTCCAGTCATGGATTTGGGTGGCCCATGTCTCAGTTATAGCTATCAAGTCCATGACCCCTCCAAGAGAGCCTGTAGTTCCACCTGCTTATTCCCCAGACTCCTAGTATTTAGTGTTACCACCCTCCAACCCTTGTCTCTACCCTCCCCCACCTGTCTCCCTTTATGTCCGCTCTCTTAGTAGTTGCCTGCCTTCTTACCTTGCTATCATGGAGGGTAAGCCCATTTGGTTTCACATCACTAGGCCTCTGAACACCACTATCTCTCCTTCTCCTGTGAGTATGACACAATCTCATGAAAAAAGATGCCTTCATATGATAAAAGAATTTGGACTTTGGGTTCTTTTCACATTCTTTTTTCAGATAAAGGATTCCTTTTTTGTGACTTTGTTTCATTTTCACAAAAAAAGAATCCTTCATATGAAAAACTAATTTGAACTTAGATATTTTTACATTCTTTTTTCATGTGAAGGTATTTATTTATTTTATGACTATGACACAATCTTACAAAAAAGATTCCTTTGTACAAAAAAAATTTGAAATTAGCATTTTTTTACATTCTTTTTTCATATAAACACATCTTTTTTCATGAGTATGACACAATCTCACATTCTTTTTTCAGATGAAGGATTCCTTTTTGTGACATTGTGTCATTCTCATGAAAACAGAATCCTTCATACGAAAAAAGAATTTGGACTTAGTCTTTTTTACATTCTTTTTTCATTGTTACCTTTTTTTGTATGAAGGAATCTTTTTTCATGAGCATGTATCATGCTCACAAGAATTTGCATTAGTTTTTTTTTCCACATTTCAACTTTAACAAGCCATAACTCGGTCAATATTTGCGGTTAAGGGACAACATATATATCAAAACACAGGTCTTAATGAGTAGTACAAGACTAGCACATAATACCCACAAATAATTTTGAGACCATTTACAAAACCATAAAAATTAAAATAAATCAAAAAATCTAAATTCCCATTGGATAACATTACAACTTTATTGCTTTTCGTGGAGGGCATGTATGGAGGAATGGAAGTGCAGGCCCAGAAGGTCCTGCATTTCTCTAGGCAGATGGTTGTGTTCACACAGGTCCTGAAGGGACCTGCATGACTGAGGATACAATTACACTATCTTTATCAGTAAGGAAATTCTTTGTATAACACTTTGTTAATGCACCAGTTAGGGTTCAGATTAAACCAACAAAAGAAAGGAAATGTGGTGTTAGGAATTCCAACCCTAACTCCCCAATGCCACCCTGCAGGCAGTAAAAGGAAAAAAATATATGGTTTCACCTCACCTAACGCTCACCCCATTCTCATATAGTTTTCACATCTGAGCTTATTTGCAGATGGAATGAGATGAGCATTAAGGTTGACACCCCAAGGAAGACCCCAGGCCTGATTTGTAGACATGCAGGAGGTGCAAAACTATATATTTTTTCTTTTGCTGCCTGCAGGGTAAGTGAGCCTCTATTAGGGATTGGAAACCTAACACTACATTTCCCCTATTTTTTGTCAGTTTAATTTCAACCCTAACTGGTGCATTAATGAAGTTTTTTGCAAAGAATATATCATATCTATCTATCTATCTATCTATCTATCTATCTATCTATCTAGCATAGGGGTGCGGTCATACCCCTATAGTTAGGGTTCAGGCTTCACGTCTATGTTAAACTCAAAGTATTTGCACTTTAGTAACTTCACAACCATTCAAGTGATTCACATCAAAGTTTGCATGCACCAACAGGGACCTAAGATCTCTTGATGTGGCAAATTTAGTTCCAGTTAGTTACGTCAGTGCGGAGACACAGAATGTCAACAATTTGAACAATTACTATTTTTCATAAAATTCTTTGTCATGCCAATGCACAAAAATAGCTTGGGATTTTGGGCTGAAATTTTTAGGGTACAAAGGTCTTGGGTCACAGATGTGCATTTTGAAGGGCTCCATGTCAGTACAGTGATTTATTAATAGTCACTGCAATTTCAGTGACTTTGTAATAGTGAAGTCAATATCAGTGAATGGTCATTTCAGTGCACATCATTCCAGCACATTTATTTAGAGCTGAAGCTCCAGTCTCTCACTTAGCTCATGGTTCCCGCAGCTGCCCCAGAAAAAATTTGCTCATGCCGTACCTCCACCATCTGTTGTTCTTCCTACAAACAACCAATACACCATCATATATTTGGATGGGAGGCACCAAACTGTGTATTAAACCCCATGGTGCCACCCTTCAACTGGGCTAATTACCAGCTCTAATATTGCAAGGGGGCTATGCACCCCCCAATGGGTGCTGTGCCCCCTGAACCCCCTCATCTTATGGATTCTAACTCTGAGGTGCACATTGCCTCGAGGATCACTGAAAAGTCATATTCACTATATACACACACGGTCGCTGAAGTGACATTTGCTCTTATGGAGTCATTGTAATTGACTCGCTCAAAAGACTTCACTGTACTGTCGTGCTACCCTTTTGAAGATTTGATGAAAAAGAATATTGATCGGTCCAAAAGATATTACATTCTAAAATTCCCCATTATTTTCAATGGGAAAAGTTAGGCATGGGCCTCAAAACAGGATCCTGTGTTACAAATTGGTAATCCTTTGTTGCAAATGGGGAGTCCTTTTTCATGCTGCCACCATTTCTTTTTTTCTTAGCAATGCAAAGAAAGTTAAAAACAGAAAACAATGATGCTTTCCGAAGTAAGCAACCTATGTGTTCTGCTAATGGGGACCGTTCTATCAGATTCTGCAATAACTGTTTTTTTAAATCACCTAAAAATGTGTTTTTTAACATGCTAACATCCTTTGTTTGCAAATTGCAAAAAAATAAATCACAAAAAAGGATCCTCTTCACAATTTGAGAAAAAAGAAATTCCTTTTTTGCAAATTGTAAAAAAGAAACATGAAAAAGCATTCTGTTTCACAATTTGCAAAAAAGGATTCTTCTTTTACTGCAAATTACAAAAAAGGAACCATGGAAAGGGATTCTATTTAGCAATGTGTGCACTCATGACTGCCCAGGTGGTCTCTTCCTCCTCTCTTGATGTCCGATCGCCATCCCCATATAAAAAATATTTTTCCCTGTTAGTCTAGTGGTCCCTCTCCACTCCCCGATGTCCAATTGCTGTCCTTGTATAACAAAATGTATTTTCCTGGTAGTCAATTGGTCCCTCCCCCAATGTCCGATCACCGTCCTCATATAAAAAATATATTTCCCTTGTGGTCTAGTGGCCCCTCCCAGAGGACAATCCCTGTCTTGTTCATTCTATTTAGATTTCCTTGGTAGTCTAGTGGGCCCTCCCCATCCCCCGATCACCATCCTGTGAAAAGACAGTAAGATCCCTGGTGTTCTAGCGGGCCCCCCACCCCACTCCACCATTGAGGTCACCCACCACCATGCTCCCTCCATCCTGACTGCCAGCTGATGACCAGCACAGCCCTCCTCTGACCTCCATGGTTGGCCGTTGACTGAGCTGAGAATGAGTGAGCTGCACAATTTTTCTTTTACCACAAATTGCAGAAAAGGAAGCTTGATCAAGGGTTCTTTTTTGCAATTTGTTAAAAAAGATTTTTATATAGCTGTTTCTTTGTCATTTCATAGCAAAGAAACTGTTTGTAATTTTGGGTAGAAATGTTCAGGATACAAAGGGCTTGCCCCACAGATGTGCTTTTTGCTGGTTTGGTGAAAATATAGTACTTTGGGTTGGAGTAGACAGTTTTTTATTTGTCACTGTGCTGTGAACAAATGGTTTGCAATTTTGTTGTGAAATTTACAGGGCACAAATGGCATGCCCCCACCAATGTGCCTTTTGCTGGTTTCATGAAACTATATTATTTTTGGGTCGAGTTACACATGTTTTTAATTTCCCTGTGTTTTCTATAGGGCAACATAGGAATGACAAGTGTTTTTTTGGGTCTACACACTACGGTATTGGAGCGCATGGTCCTGCACTATGTCATATACGATACATGAATGGGGCCCAGCACTCCCACACAGGCACACGGATACTATTAAAGACTAATACGGATACTACTAAGGACTGCTGCATGGATGGCAGCGTGTGCTGTGCTCTCACACGCAAATATGGATACTGTTAAGGAGTAATCCATTGATGGGAGTGCAGGGCCCCTGCACTCCCACACACAAATACACAGAGAAGTATGGAGTGATGGGAGCACAGGGACCAAAGGGATCTGCACTCCCACAGGGAAATATGGATACAATTGCAATCTTTCAAAAATTATGGAGGGTTGGGAGCACAGGGCCCCTCACTTCCACAAGCAAATAAGCATTTAATTACACTCTCTCAAAAAATAAGGGAATTCTCTACAAAAAGCTTTGTTAATATACCATTAGGGTTCCCTACAATTATACTTTATCAAAAAGTAGGGAAATTCTCTGCAAAAAACTTCATAAATGGGCCATTGGGGGGCATGGCCAACCAGCGACCAAGATGGCGGCTTGATCTCGAGCTCCACATGCCTAAGAGCCCAGAACCCAAATAAAGATATATATTTGTGTCTCCTGACAGGGGAAAACTAACTAGCTGGGGATCTGAAGGTACCTGTTCAAGGCTGGCAAAATTTGGGAAGATTTCGACCAGGTACGACTTGGTAAAATGACCCCGAAGCTGTAACTGCTTGTACAGTAGGCCACGTGGCGCACTCAGCATCGGAGAGGGAAGAGCCCTCAGTCAGAGACATGTTTATCTCTATCATGACCAGTATAGATGCCCTAACATTAGCGGTGAATACTACGGCAGTTTCTATGCAGCAAATGGATGCACAAGTGGATCGCCTAGAACAAAAAACAATAGCCCAAGACAATGTACTTCAACGTCACTGTGCTACTATGCGGGATCAGGCAGCCCAGATTCGTCTTCTCCAAGACAAGTTGGAAGACTTGGAAAACAGAAGTCGTGGTAACAACTTGCGACTCCTTGGATTCCCTGAAGGTTGCAAAAATGGGAAAGCGTTAACCTTCCTGTAGCAAATGCTGCCAGAGATTCTTCAACTTACTAAAGGCACAAGAATCACAATCGAGAGGGTGCATCGTTCCTTACAGCCCAGACCTACGCAGGGGGACAGGCCTCGGCCATTCATTGCAAGAATCTTAAATTTCGCTGAGAAAGAAGCTATTCAAGCTAGGGCCAGGGAATTGGGGCAATTACATTGGAGAGAGCACACAATTATGATTTTTCAAGATTATTCTAAAGATTTAGTTGCCAAACGGAAAGCATTCTCTGAAGTGCAACGCAAATTCCACACTCTGCAAGTTCCCTTTACCCTGAGATACCCTGCTAACTTACAGATCTTGGTAAATGGTACAGTGCATCAGTTTGCCTCCCCAGACACAGCTATGGACTTTATTGCAAGAATGTGGCCGGCTGGCTCTGATTCCTCATCTCTTAATTTGGATGAAGGCCGAGCACAATAACAAGTAGCGAGAGAAAATCTACCCGAAACCATAGTGGTGGCACCTCCAACATCTCTTCATGATGGCCTGGACCCTCGTAACCCCAAAGTTAGGAAGCGATCGCCAAACTCCTCGCACTCGAAACACAGACATCCACAGGATAGAAAATACTCCCCTGGGAAGCAGGCCCAGCACTCAAGTGTAGAAAGTACAGTAGAACCGGAATTCGTCAGCCCATATTTTGCACACAACCATTTTGCAGTATTGAGGAACTTGCCAGACACCAATTGAGGGGATGAGATGGACACAAACTCGATAGACCTTAATAGCAATGACTCTGAGGATGAGCACACCTCCTGGGCCTATGCTGTGGACACTGAGCTGCCCTTGCAGGGCCTGGAAACATGAACCCAGGCTCCCGGGAGTACAGAAAAGGATTCTGCAGACCCATCATGATCTTCTGTGTGGACTGTGTGCAAGTTAGATAAGTACCTAGGGACAGATGTCTCGGGGAACTGGGAAATGGAAGTAGGGGGATAACTGAGGCCTCTTCTAGCAGCCTGGAATATAAATTTTGCTTGATTGTAACAACTAGCATTCAGGGCCTCCTCCTGACAGGGCAAACCCCACTGGTTTAAGTGTAATGGTCTGATCAACACAGGTTTATTAATGCTCCCAGACATCTACTCGGAGGTATTAATAGCGGGGGGGGTATAACAAGGTTACGAGGGCAAACACATAAAATATGTAGCAGAACTGTATGGTACAAGGTTAATCCTTCTAGACAAGTAGGGGAAAATGATTCTTGACTGTTTTTCTGTTCGACCATTTCGGAACCCCCTTCCCCCTCTCCCCCCTCCTCTCTCTTCTTACTAAGTTACTGAGAAAGAGTGTGGGTCCAGGTCTGTGTTGACCATAACAGAGTGATGGGTACTTGTGTATATAATCCTAATAGACCCCATTGTCTGCATGGCTCTCCAGCCTCTACAAGCAGATGACGCAGTGGAAAATTCTGCTATGTAGCCATGTAATACTCGCATCCAGGATGTGGGCAGGGTATAGAGCATTGTGTACTTGCTTCTATTGGATCCAACAGACACTGGCTGCTAGAGGTCTTTTGGAAAATAGAGAGTCAGGGAAGGGTAAATAGCAAATGAGTGTACATACTGTTCAGAGATTTTTGGGCTTTGCTCTAGACTGTACAATTCTGATAGCCCCCTTATACAGTTACTTGCACCCCTCTCCCCCCATTACCTGCCCTAACCAAAGATACATTCATGGAAAGATGCATCCTACAGGGAAGGTACAACAAAATTAAGGATAAGAAGTTTAGATATAGTTCTGGTACAAGATACTGGCTCAGTGTGTTTGGTTAGATGTTACTATTGTTAACTAGATCTAGTTCATAAGTAGTTAAGCAGCCCTCCCCCCTCTTCCTTTTATACTGCCCTGAGCAGAGACAAGACTGGGAAGTATGTGAAAATGCTAGGCGTACACGATATGACAGCCAGTAATCTACATTTTACCAATATTTCTGATTCCCAGTAATCATTCCATAGTCCCTCTATTTCATTTCTTAGGAAAGTGCTACTGTGATGTTGATAAATTTCATGTTTTGATGTTTCTTCTCCGGGAGGACGCCTGGACCTTTCGGTTAGCCAACAGCCCAGCTATTAATCGGAGATCACCCAAGTGTTCCCTCTTCCCCTCTTAGGGGAGGCTCATTTATGGCTTTGCACACTTGGACAAGGCTCTGGGCAATGAATTATTATTTTACTTTCAGCTGTGATATTAAAAGCAGTGCACTGGATAAGTCATTTTGAACTTAGAGTGCAAAAGAAGCTCCCCTTTCTATTGGAGCTTAGTTACCACACGTCCCCCAAGGGTGATAAGGCATACCATTGGCTGGGGCTCTAGCCGGTTCAGTCTCATCACACCTTTCCTTGTTGTTCTGTTTGATAAGTTAAGCAATTTAAATCTTCAGCTAGCACATAGGTACAGTATTTAAATGTAAGCTTTATACACTGTTATTTCCAACATGTGTTGTGAAGGGAGAGGATAGAAACATTTAACTTACTTGGTATAGAGGTTGGGGTGGACTGTACCTTTTACTGAGTTTACTCCAGCCCCCTTTGGGGGGTCCTTAAGCCATAATGACAGACATTGTACTTCACACTTGGAATGTCAGGGGGTTGAATTCCCCGGTGAAGTGCAAGAAAGTCCTGGCACATCTGAAAAGGCTACACTCCAAAGTGGCTTTCCTCCAAGAGTCCAAACTCTCAGGGGATGATCACACCCGAATGAACAAGGACTGGGTGGGTCAACAGGTAAACTCCAATGCCCCAACTAGGAAGCATGGTGTTCTCATTCTTGTGCATAAATCACTAAACTGGACATTAGTCCAGACGCTTTCAGATCAAGATGGCAGATGGGTAATTGCCACACATAACACACCCACAGGACCACTTACTCTATGTAATATATAAGCCCCGAATGGGGACTCCCCCCAATTCTTTCATAATCTGGCAGAGGTGATTTTGGAGTTTAACCCCCCCAAGACTGCCCCCTGCTTATTGGCGGGGATTTCAACCAAACACTGGTGCCCTCCCTAGATTGAAATGAAAAGGGCAAAGAGGCACACACTAGAAGTGGGAAGGTCATTCAGCAAATGATCCTGGATCAGGGGCTCACTGACTTATGGAGATTGTTTCACGCCAGAATGAGAGACTACACTTTCCATTCAGAAGCTAATGACTCATACAGTAGGCTAGATTTTTGGTTAGGCTCTCCCACTCTTACAGCCAAAACTTTTGAGGTCTCAATACTGCCACGTGCTATTTCTGACCATGCCCCAGTCCAACTCCTCATACAGTGGGATCCCATGGCCCCCCCACCCAGACATTGGAGACTAGACCCTCTCCTAATGAAAGACCCAGACTTTGTCCCCTGGGCTAGAAATGAGGCTTCTTTATTCCTGGATGAAAATACTATAGCAGACACCTCTGCTGGTAACACATGGGAAGCCTTTAAAGCCACGATGTGGAGCAGCATCATGGGCTTTGCTGCGACTAAGCGCAGAGAAAGAGAACCACAGTTAATCACCCTGGAACAGAAATTAGCCAAAGTGGAGGGTGTCTTTAAGTCCATGCCCTCTCCACCTATTCAGTCCCCTATAGGCAGAACTATTTTAGGTCTTCAATTTGAAATCAATCAACTTTTAAATAGGAAGGCCGAAATAGCCATTCTTCAACTCAGGCATACCTTCTGGGAGGGAAGAGATAAAGGAGGCAAAGTGCTTGCCTATCAAATCCACAAACAGTAAGCTAGTAGATATATCCCTGGGCTGAAGAACATGCAAGGGGCATTGGGTACTTCCCTGAAGGACATTAATTCTATTGTCTTCTTTCTATAACTCGCTATATACCACCACATATACAGGACCAAACGGAGATACTCAATTTTTTTTAGATGCTCTACAACTTCCCAAGCTGCAGAAACAACAGGAGCAATGCCTGGACCTTCCGATCACTAGTGAGGAAGTGGCAGTAGCCATTCAGGGTCTGAAGAAGGGGAAATCTCCAGGTAGTGATGGCTACATGGCAGATTTTTACCAGGCATTAGCCCTGTTGTTCTACCCCTCTGAACTCAGGTATTCCAAGAGATTGAAATTAAGGGTACCCTACCTCCATCTATGTGAGAGGCAACCATTGTTGTTATTTCTAAAAAGGGTAAAGAACCCACCAACCCTGGAAGTTACCGCTCGATATCACTTATTAATTTAGACAGCAAACTGTACGCCAAAATTCAAGCGACTAGACTCAGCCCCCTACTCCCTGGTCTTATACACCCAAACCAAGCAGGCTTTATACCTGGGCATCACAGCTTGGACTACCTGAGAACCCTTTTGAGTTTATTGCCAATTTTGAAGACAGTCCCTACACCGGTAGCTACCATTGCTGTAGACTTTGAAAAAGCATTCAACTCAGTCGAATGGGGATATCTGTACTTGGTCTTAAAGCAATTTGGCATGTGAGAAAAGTTTCTAGCTAGGATACAAGCTATATATGAGAGCCCCTCAGCCAGAGTTAATACAAATTCGGTACTTTCTCCCCCATTTGCACTAGGAAGAGGTACGAGGCAAGGCTGCCCCCTTCCCCCCTTTTGTTCGGTAGACTGAAGTTGAACCCCTGGCGGTTGCAATCCATAGTCACCTGATATTCAGGGTTTGAAAAGGGGAAGTATAACCTACACAACCTTCATGTACGCTGATGATCTCCTTCTTCTTTTAGAGAATGTCCACCATGTCATCCCTCCCCTGCTTAGTCTCTTAACAGCCTTCTTTAGTCACTCAAGCCTACAACTGAACCAGAACAAAACTGAGGTACTCTCTCTTAACACCCACTGCTCACAACAACTGGTGGAGGTAGCCAATCTCCTATGGGCTCTTAATGGCCTTACATACTTGGGTATTAATTTGACTCCATCCTTGGAGGATATATGGCAGGCTAATATACAGCCCCTTCTGTCCTCCGTTAAGACAGATTTTGACAGATGGAGATTATTAAAACTCACTTTAGCAGGGAAAATTACGGCCATAAAAATGGTAACAGCCCCTAAACTTTTTTACCTTCTTATGCACTTGCCTATCCCTTTACCTAAACACTGCCACAAGCCCATAGATAAATTATTTGGAGACTTCCTATGGGAAGGTTCTAAACCAAGATTCAGCTGGTCCAAACTTCGATCTCGCTGGAAGCAAGGAGGCTGGAATCTTCCATGGCCAGAGGGATACCAACGGGCTTTCCTGCTAGCCCAGAAGGTTAAGTGGGCATGTCCACTCTCCTCTCTTTCTCCACAATGGGTACAACTTGAAATGGATATTATGAGAAACATTCACCCTTCCTTCCTTTTCATGCAAAGGCTTAGTCCCCAAACTGGATCACAGCATATGTCAAATGCAGACCCTATCTCACCTACAGTGGTTGCATCCAGAGCTAATTGGTTTAGTACATACCTGAAAATGAAAATGGATCCTATTCCTCTCTCCCAGGTGCCTCTCTGGCAAAACCCCACTATCATCATAGGAGGGTCTGAGGTAAGATGGGAAAAATGGGCCGATCTGGGCATTTCCAAAATGGGAGATATACTGACCCCTAGCCATAAAACTCTTCATACATTTCGATCTCTGAGGCAGATGTGGGGCATGCTGCAATCTGATTTTTGGAGATACCTCCAACTTAGAGATGCTACTCGACATCTGTTACCCCCTAAAGTGACATATGACAAACCCTCTGGCCTTCACTCATGGATACTGCACCCTCAGGGACTGGCAGGTTGGCTATATGCCATTATTAGAGACACTCTCCTTTCCCAATCGGAAGAGGCTAGACGTAAATGGGAGAAGATGCTGCAAATTCACATTTCACCTGAGGCTTGGGACAAGGGCTGGAAGGACACACACAGCTGGTTTAAAGATGCTAAGTCCAGATTAATTCAAAATAAAATTGCCCACTCATGGTATAGAACCCCGGCTTTCCTCTAGAAAGCCAAATTACTAGTGTCTGATAGCTGTTGGAGATGTCAGTTACCAGGGGGAGATTTACTGCATATTCTATGGTCCTGTACAAGGATCCAACCTATATGGCTGGAAATACAGAAGGTAGCCTCAAAGGTGATGCAGCAACAGATTCCTTTTAGCCCTTTTTTCTACCTTTTGGGGATAAGTAGTGATATACTGAAGTTACCCGGACAACATTATAGATGGCTAGCGATGCTTACTCTGCAAACTAAGAGATCTATTCGATGTAAATGGAAATCCCCTCTGGTCCCCACAGTAACTGAAATAATGACATCCCTTACGGCCCTGGTGAAGCTAGATATAATTTCCAACCTTCAAACGTCTCAAATGACCACATTTAGACTCTGCTGGGCACCCTATCTTAATTACCTTAAAGGCATCCATCCACAGACAGGCATAGGATGAACCCTCCTTGAACCATCTGTGGGTTATGAGGTGCTTGACTGGGAATGTTAGCAGTTGACCAAGTATTGTGCAAAGTGGTTATTGTTCCCCCTTTCTCACCCCTCCCCTCAGTGGGAATCTGACTTGATAAGAACACCATGCTATCAACAGGTTAAACTGGCTGTACCCTGCATTTGGTATTACTATTACAATGTATATGTACAATTTCAGTGGTTACAAGACTGATAGCAATCTGCTTACAACCGGATATCTTCCTAACTTGATGTCTGACCTTTTCTCCTGTGTACTGTATGTGTAATTAATTGTCTGCATACCTTCTGAGAGAATAATGATTGATGTCTGTATTACTCCCTAACTCTCTCTTATCCAAATTGTGTATTCCACCCCACCTGTCTTTTTCCTCCCTCTTTACCCAGCTACATTTATCCTCCCTATGCTTCATGGAAGTTTGTACACGTGCATTGCTAGCTGAATGATTAATTATATGGAATAGAATCTCTGGATGTATACTGTATCTTGTACACCTTTTATCGGAAAACAAAAAAATTTCAGCACATAAATGGGCCATTAGGGTTCCAGCAACAAAAGTAGGAAAATGACATCTTTGGGGTTCTCAAGCCTAAGACCCCACCCCCACCCTCAGTTTCCAATCCTAACACCCCCCCCACATGCAGGAACAAGTGCGAGGAGTGTGCCTTGGGGTTGCGAACCCTAATGGTCACACCATTCTCTTATTCTGTACCCATTTTAGCTTACTTACTCTTGGAATGGGGTGAGCATTAGAGTTTGCAACCCCATGTCACACCCCTCACACCTGTTCCTGCATGCAGGGTGATGGTGGGGTGTTAAGGTTGGAACCTGAGGGTGGGGTTGGGGTATTAGAGTTGGGAACTCTACAATATCTTTTCCCTACTTTTTACACTGGAACCCTAATGGTACATTAATGAAGTTTTTTTGCAGAAAATATATGTGCATATACACATACATACATACAGTGGTGCTCAGTGTCATGTTCCTTCTTGCCTAGTCGTGTCAATCAGTATCTCCAGACACAAATAGCAAGAATGGACAACGCTATCATTGCTAATTGCTTAAATGCTATGAATTTCCAATCATTATGTCTAGTCATTGTTCAGGGCATAGTGACAGTGGTGTCACAAAATAAATAAACAAGAAAGAACATGACACTAAGCACCACTGTATATGTATAAACTGATGCAATAACAATGTTTTTTGCAATGAATATATATATATATATATTCATTGCAAAAAAAGTCATTAAGGCATCAGTTAGGGCTAAAGCGACAAAAGTGGTGAAATGAGATGTTAGGATTGAGCCCCTAACCCTTCCTACCCCACCCACCCATCCTCCAGACACCGACAGATGTCAGGGTGTGCCATGGGGTCATCAGACTCAACTCTCACCACATTCCATGTGTAGTCAGGTTGACATGCTACAGTAAAGGAGAATGGGGTGAGAGTTACACCTAACCCATGGCACAGCCGATATCTATCGGTGTGTGGAGGATGGGGGTAGTAGGGGTTAGGGGAGCTCAATCTTAGCATTTAATTTCCCCACTTTTGTCACTTTAACCCTAACTGATGCATTAACAAAGTCTTTGGCAATGAATTTCCTTACTTTTTGAGAAAGTGTAATGTAACTGGTAAATGGTATGTGTTGGTGGGAGGGCAGGCCCTCCGGGCCCTGTGCTCCCACTTACACATAACAACAGAGCCATACAGTAGCTCTATAGGGCTGAAAAGGAACCCTTGTGACACTAATTTGCCAATATCTCACTAACTGTACAAGCTATGAAAAAAATTCCACTGCAGTTGTAATCATGACTTTGAAACCTCCACACATACTTGCAAGTAGTGAAAAATCTGTATCTCACATCATTTATGAGATACTGGCACCTAAAGTCACTGTCGGTGCTGCAATGTTATCCTATGTGAAAAATCTCAAATTTGTGATGGAATATCTTTGTAACCGATTAACTTTTTTACACCTAAATAGCATAATTCAAATCTCTGGGAAATCCCCTTTATACCCTGCAAAATTCAAGCCAAAAGACCAAACTATTTATATACAGTGCAGTGGCAAAGTTTTTAAAATCCTAGTTTGCCAGGTGGCAAAATCCCCATTCGCAAGCTGTCAAAATTCCCATTCGCGAGGAATCCTGGATCGTCAGATTTTGGCCATCTGGTCTGGAAGTCGCGAAACGGGATTTTGTCAGCTCATGAAAGGGGATTGGCCTTGAACAGGGATTTTGACAGCTTGTGAATAGGATTTTAACGAAGCCATGTAACAAGGAATTAAAACAGTCCCTTTCACGAGCTGGACAAAATCCCCATTCACGAGCCGATCCCTTTAGCGAAGTGTCAAAACCCCCATTTGCAAGCCAATCCTCATTTACGAGAAGGGCCATCTGGTCATGAAATGATGATCAAGGATTTTGTCAGCTCATGAAAGGGGATCAGCTCACGAAAGGGGATTATGACAGCTCGTGAACGAGGATTCAAAAACCCAATCCCCTTTTACAAGGTGACAAAATCCCCATTCGTGAGCCGATCCCCTTTCATGAGCTGACAAAATCCCCATTCACAAGCTGATCCTTGTTCACGAGATAGGCCATCTGGTTCCTAAGTTGTGATCAAGGATTTTGCTACCTCACGAAAGAGGATCGGCTCATGAACAGGGATTTTGTTACCTCGTGAACGAGGATCGGAAGCGAGTTGTGAATGAAGAATTTTGAAATCTAAAATGGACATTTTTGGCCAAAACTAAGGAAACTAAAGGTATGGGTTTATAAAGGGTGTCACCCCGAACAAAACCCATGCCTTAGTTGTGGAAGAAGTCACCCGTGGAGCAAGCTACAACATTTTGTTTGGGTGAAAAAAATGAAAACAAAATGGCAGCCTGTGAACAAATAATTTTTCCTCACAAACAGAGATTTTATAAATCCCCATTTGTGAGCTGACAAAATCCTTGAATGTGCTTATGTTTTTCTTTGATGCCACCTGTACTTATTATATTACAGATGACCAAATGGATTTTTCAGATGTAAACTTAGGTCTTTCTGCCATGATTCTTTAAGTTGATACAAGTGTATTTGTCTGTTATCTCTGATCAGGGAATGGATTTTACTTTATTATTTGTTCTCTGAGAGAATGTTTGCCATAGATATCTCAGAGGAGATATTGGGAGTTTGTGAATACTATTAGTGTTTCCCCTTACAAAATCCATGAGCTGTGGGTAACCTTGCAGATGACCCTAACCAAAACAAAAGTTGGCTTTGATGACTTCATAATCAGTGAAGTTATTGACAATGTAAAAAATCCTTTGATTGGGTCAAACTCTTAGCCTCCTTGATCTGGAAGCAATATGAGATGACTGCAGAAGGCAGGTTAGCATTATGAGCAACTGGTGTAATTATCTTACACGTTAATGTGCCTATACAGTATTTGTTTCACTGTGACCCCTTCTGTGTATTGCATAGAGAATAATATGTGTGTGTGTGTGTGTGTGTGTGTGTGTGTGTGTGTGTGTGTGTGTGTGTGTCTGTGTGTGAGACTAGAATTTTACACATACCTCTGAATTGTGGGATGCTACATAAACCTCAAAAATGAAGCTCAAGGTGTTTATAAAAGCATCCTACACTGATGGTGTGTAAAAGTCTGGTTTACACCCACCCTCCCATGTCCTGTTGTTTTTATAATTACTAATGAGCATTTTTAATTACTGTGGCAGTTGTGTGACTAGTGCTTGAGCCACTCATAGTGCAAGCTTTGACTGACAGGGAGTGATTACACCCACCCAGTTGCATGGTTGTAACACATTTTTACAAACTGGTTATCCAAGCATTAAAAATGCTTACTAGTAAATATATGCTGTTCTCTTTCTACAGGTCATCCTTGAACATGGGCACTTGCCACCCGTGGACCTACCTGATCAAAAATAAAAAAATAGCAATAAATAAACACCAGATCAAAGAAACAAAATGAACTTTATGAAATAAGCATGCTCCATTTTTATGGCTGTGGGCGGAGCCTACAGCCATTTTGCTATCTGTAACTTGAAAATGGAGTTTCGTATAACTAATTTTCTGAACATTTTGATTTATTCTTCCACATCTACAAATCACTATGACAACTAAAATAAAATAATCTCTTATTCCCGTTAAAAATGTAGGAGACATAACTCCAAGCTGCTTATCTGAGGGCCACTAGGAAACTGAAACAGCTTGTTAAATATTGGTTGCCTATTAAACTGCAGATTTGTTTACCCCCTTCGAAAAGCAACAGCTTGCACATTTAAATGATTAGCATTTAAGCATTTTTGCTACTAATTCAGTTGGGGATGAATATCTTTCAAGAAATATTCATACCTCATAAATGTTGCCCTTTTCCAGCAAATTTTGTAAAGATTTACACTGTTTTTAACCTCTCAAGACCTATCTGATAACATGCCTGGTCTTCAGTGAACTACCCAAACTAAATACAAAAATTTATTTTTCACAGAAAAGGGCTGCAGCCTGCTTCCCAAACATAACAGATAAGAGCTACTGAGATCTCTTATAGTAAGTGCATGTGTGTGTGTGTGTGTGTGTGTGTGTGCGTTTGGGGGAGGGATAAAGAAACAGTCAAACTCTTGGCAAGAGAGGCCTCATCTAATGAATTAACTGCTGACAAACCATGAGTGATACAGAAGCAAATTATTTGATACCTTGTATTGGACCCACATAGAGGTGACACAAAGAACCTATACCATTTATAACATTCCTGATCAAACAACTACAAACAGAAGACTGTTTTTTGTCATTGTATAATATGATATACTGAGTATGTATTTACTGAGTTGCTGGATCAGGGCCTTAATAAAATAATAACATTTACTTAACTCATTCAGGATTCCATCAGGTGAAAACTAACAACTATAAGATGCAAAAAATATCATTTGTGTGTGTATTTGTATATATATATATATATATATATATATATATATATATATATATGGACATGTCTCTATTTGCAATAAATTTGTTTACAGACATTACTAGAATCTTTTGAAAGATTGTCTGACTTGTGATTACTAATTTTGAGTATAGTTCATGAAATAATGAGCTTGATATTTGTTGTTTTATATAATCCCCCATTATGCCTTATGCATAGCATATACATCCAAATCATTCCAAGGCCATTGTGACAAATAATATTAATACTGAGCAGCAAATCAGAGCTCTTTTCCCAATAAAAGGCTGCTGATATAATAAATAAAGAACAAAGTCATAAATAAGGAACCAGTGGCTTATGGAAAAAATTGCAGGGATTTAAACAGGGATTTGATTCTACCTTTGTGGGAAAAAACACAAGGAAAATGAAGGCTTCTTACAGAGTAATGGTTATTTGGATCTGGGAGCACTGAATATTTCTTATCCTATATTTTGTATCCTGGATAGGGCAGGGGAGATGCTACATCTCATTGTCACTGGGATGCTCATTTACACATTTTTGCACTGTATTTACTCAGGCTGTCCCAGATTAGATGCAATATCTTGTTTTCAGCGGGGTCATGATGTTACCATTTTTATAATGTATTCAGGCTACCTAGCCCAGGGCCCCCATATTCAAAGGAGATATGCAGTGCATCCTGGTGGAAAAGGGAGATGTGCCGCACAACTCCAACAATACGCAACAGCACGATATTCAAATGTGCAGGATGCACTGGCCACAAGGAGATGGGCCAGGGCACACACAAATGGTACGCCATTCAAGTCGAGGGGCAATCCCATGCATATGCCGTGCTGCAGCATATTCAGTGGGAATGTGCCCCTCACAGTCCAGAGCACTGCAGCCCACACTTAGGCCATGAATAGCTGGTGCACAGCAGCCTGGCAGCCCTGGTAGACCAGAGATACCCCCTTTCCATCCCCAATCTAGCCAACTCCATCCCTGAAGAGCTCCATAGTGTAGGGCCTCCCCCCAGACTTGACTGCAACAGAGGAAACCATGGTCCATATCCATAGTCGAGAGGACTCCCATCCACCGCCCCTGTACACAGACAACCTCACTCCCCCAAACCCGACCTGTTGCAAAGACTGGCACTACCCTCCACACCCTGCCATGGCCAGTCATTAACTGCACTGAACCCGGGCTGGGGACCTGCACTCTGGAATGACTCAACTGTCTGTATCATGCATTGGGGCACCACGCCAGCTGCGGATCCACCAGTGTTTGCAACTGTGTGTACATCCTTGTCAAACTGAAGAGGGAATTTACATACCTCATGCATGCCTTGTCAATACTGGATCTTCCTGCTGTCATACACCACTGCAAGTCCACACTCTCCCCTGTTCCCCTGTGTAATATGCCAACCTCCAGACTTCTAAAGTATCCTGGGTGCCATGTGGTGCGGTATCCTGTAATGCCATTTGCAGTGTATACTTCAGGCTATAGATAGTCCATCCGCAGTTCCCCAATTGTAAAAATGAATGGTAAATTGGCTGTAACATGCCTGTTTTGGGACCTGGGTGAGTGGGTACAGCATCGGCCATTACCCACACTGAGCAGTGCAGTGGCACCAGGATGATGGATCTGCATGCAAGTGTCTGAAGAGTATGGCCATTGGGTGTTATCACCCACACACAGCTCATGCCTATGATAACACATTCCAGCATCGTACTGCAAGTGCTCTGCCACCTGCCAATAGAGTGGTATGATCCCATTACAGAGCTAGTCATCGCAATGGGATGGGCTGGGGGGCAGGGAAGGGGCTGTCTGTGCACTGTTGAGGGGGAGCAGCAGCAACTACACTATGGACATGGACTGTGGGTGTATTCAGGTGCAATTAGGGATGGCATTGAGGTACCTACAATATGGAACTGATAGAGCCTGGACTCCAGCATGATCAGGGCTGGTGTAATGGGTGGGGGGTGCCACTATACCACCAGAGACTTCAGGGCCTGTCCCACGTGGGAGTGATCAGGGTCAAGGCTTGGGGGTGAGAGCTGCTCTGGTGCATTCATCCCCATGCCAACATTCAAATGGGCTGGTAATGAGCATGCATAAGGCCCCTTTGCACCCTGCATGCTCAATTAGTTTATTTGCATTCCTGGGCTGAATATCACCCATGGGGCGGTGGTGCATGCCGGTATGTGCCATGCATTCCACCTGGAAGGTATTCAGTCGGGGTCACCCTGGATGCACCTGGCTTGGCAGCCGCCTGCACTGTGACTCCCATCCAGGGTCACATTTTCAACAGGAACAACGATGAAGCTCACCAGGATGAAGTGCAGTGTCACAGGTTTACTGCATGACAAAAGGGATTAACTCCCCTTGAAATTGCATTGTTTGCTGCAGTAAATCTACTGCAGAATTCTGCAGTGCTGCACTCCATCCTGGTGGGCTTCATTGTATGCACACCCTGTACCAGTGGCGCATTCTCTTTGAATGTTGTATCAGTGCCAACCGGCACACCCTCTTTTTGCAATGCATCTTTCTGCTCGTGCATTGATCCAGCACTTAATATATCCCCTCAGATGTAAAATATTGTTTTTAGTGCATTTTTATTTTACACAATGGTGCATGATATTGTGTATATGTAGAGTCTCACTGAAAATAAGATACCATTTCTTCTGTGAATTATCCAGACTAAATATATAGCAATCATCAGGCATATTCTAGGAAAATACATTGTAAAAATGTGTAAAAGGAAGATCACATTGAAACTGCCTCTCCACAGATCTTCATTGTGCAAATTCATTAGAAATAATGGCTAAAAGCATCCCAAAAGCTCTCCACATCCATAGCAGCTCTGACCAGAGTTTGTTAGATCAGTTAGAGACAATATTTCACATCAGTGGTAGGGAAAATAATGGAAACCCTGTTAAGGGAAAGGCTGGTAGATTATTTTGAATCCAGTGAGCTACAAGACCACATACAGCATGGATTCATAGAAGGGGGTAGGTACTGCCAGATGAATATGATTGATTTCTCCAACTGGGTGACCAGGGAAATAGACCAGGTGAGGGCAATGGATGTGATCTATCTGGATATCAGCAAGGCCTTTGACACTGTGCCCCACAGGAGACTGATAAAGAAATTGAGTAGCCTGGATGGCCTGCTGGCACAGTGGTAGCACTACTATGTCTGACACCAATGACCCGGGTTTGGGAATGAGCCAAGGCAATTGGTGGGCTGACTGGGGGAGGAGGATTGAGCATCTTATGGATTGTACATCTCCTTGAGTAGGAAGGGTGAGGAAGTCACCGGTGCTCGGGTGACCCCATGTGGCAGCTGGGGATTCAGCAGCTGGGACTGTCTCAGTACAGGGGACATGTCAGATGTTCAGCGTGCCACTCCAATGTCATTGTATGACACACGTCCTGGGGAGAAAAGCAGAAAATGGAGGTTCCGCCACTGCAGGATGATGTCCACCTCCCACTTCCATTCTACCAACCAGTCTCTGTCAGGGGGAAGGCACCCCAGTGGTCCTGCCCCAGAGTAAACCAGGGATGCTTGGGAGTGGGATAAGTCCCAGGGTGTGTGGTGGGGCTGAGCATGCTTGGACTGAGGGGGGCCAGCACATGAGGAGCATTAAAAAAAATTGTGTAGCTGGGGGGGATCCAAAGTGGTGAATTGGTTAAGGAACTGGTTAATGGCTAGGCAACAGAAGATGGAGGTTAATGACACTCATTCTAATGAGGAGAGAGTGACCAGTGAGATGTCACAGGGCTCAGTAATGGAAGACCAATTTTCTTAAACGTCTTCATAAGCGACATTGCAAAAGAACTGGAAGGGAAAGTAGGTCTTTTTCAAATGACATCAAAATCTGTAATAGGGTGGACACTCAGGAGGGGGTGGAGAGAATGCATATGGACCTTGGGAAACTCACGGAGTGGTCAAGATCATGGCAGTTAGGGTTTAATGGCAATAAGTGAAAAATCATGCACATAGGGCATCGGAACTCAGGAGCTGAGTATAGGGTGGAGGCAGGTACTGACAGTCTCTAAGCAGGAAAGGGACCTTGAGGTTATCATAGCTGATAACCTCAAAGTGGCAGGACAGTGTGACAAAGCGGTCAGGCCAACGTGATGCTGGAATGCATTGGGGGAGATATCTCTAGCAGGAGGAGGGAGGTGGTGTTGCCACTATATCTCTCACTGGTGACACCCCACCTAGAATATTATGTCAAGATCTGGAGGCCACACCTCAAAAAGGACATAGACAGGATAGAGGCAGTCCAGAGGAAGGTAACTAAAATGGTGCAGGGGCTGCATCAAAAGCCCAACAAGAAGACACTGAGGGATCTTAATATGTACCCCCTGGAAGACAGAAGAGTGAGTGGGAACATGATAGATGCCTACAGGTACCTCACAGAGGTGACTAGGATGCAGGAGGTGAGTCTCTTTCAAATGAGAAAGAGCACCAGGACAAGCGGGAATGTGATGAAACTTTGAGGGGGGGTTAAGATGGATGTGAGGAAGTATTGCTTCACTGAAAGAATGCTGGATGTTTGCACCAGACTGCCAGTGGAAGTGGTGGAGATGAAAACTGTAGGGGGCTTCAAGCATGTGTGGGATAGAAATAGGGGAATAGTAGTAAATAAGCATGGAGGAGGGAGGGTTGTGGAGACCAGTCTGGGGCTGCGGAGATAGACTAGGCAGGGATCATCTAGGCAGACTGGTTGGGCAAAGCAGTCCTTTTCTGCTGACAAATTCTCTGTTTCTGTCTGAAAAAATACACCCCAGATTCTGATTCTCATTACAATCTGCTGTAACAAGCTGATTATGTATTTAAGAGTTAGCAGCCAGAAAATGTTCTGTTGGATACTTTAAAAGTTAATAATTAAAGTCACTCCCACTGTTAAATGTTTTATTCTTGACAACCCCCAATGCTAACCAGCATAGTATTTTTCAATTTGATTCAATTTTTATTGCTATGGGTGGAGCCTAAAAAAGGGGTTTCTGTGGAACACATTTTTAGTAGTTTTCAGTGTATCCTTCCATAACACTGCAAATCCCTATGGCAGTAAAAAAAATACACCCTTCTTTCTTTTTAGAATGATGGACACTGATGGACACAGATCTCCAAGCTGCTTTTCTCTGAGTGCAAATGTGCACACCTTCCAAACAAATCTAAATATCTTTAAAACTGGTCAAGTTGCACAAAAGCAACCGGTGTGAAAGTTGTTCAGGGAAAAAAGACTGTTCACATGAGGGTAGTCCCTAATCTGAATTCTTTATATTTTGTAAAATATGGTCTTCCAAACAATTTCCTCATTTTTTTCTCTCTCTGAGTGAACACAGTAGGAGTCATGCCAAACAAATGTAAATATCTCAGAAAGTATACAAGTTACCAAAATACAACCAACATGAAAGTTGTTCAGGACAAAATTACCTTTCAAATAAGGGTAGTCACTAATCTGAATTCATTAGATTCTTTTAAATATAGCCATCCAAAAGGAGAAACTTGTAAACTTTAGTGATATTTACATTTGTTTAGCATAACTCCTATTGCACTTCTAAACAGCCTGTTTTGCAAATTACTCTACCAGTTAAGTGAAATTCTAAACCAGACCACCTTGTCCTTTCTTGTCATGCCTAATTTAAAGTGGACAGGAATTGATTACTTATGTGCAGCTGTTTGAAATGTCTCTATTTTCATAAATTACATTTATACCTCTAAAGGATGCCTGCGCCTGAATAAAAGCTGAAACTATCAGTTGTGTTCTCTATTGTTTTCTTTGTATAGACATTCTGTGCAGTTCATTTCATGGAACCAAGAATTTGGAGTTTTGACTATGTCACTTCATGGTTTCAGAACCGTGGGCACTGTACTGATAAGTCTCTGCTAACATTTCTGAAACTGTGAAGCCACAGAAAAACGTGTTGCTGTATTGGTCCATGTAACACAAGATCCACAGAAACAGATGTGTTCATGCCTTTTATTGGACCAACAGAGTTGTTACAAAAGAAGAAAGGTGATTTTAGCTTTTGGATTACACAGAATCCTTCATCAGGAAACATTGACAGTTGTTTTAGAACATACAGTACAAGTCACATTACATTGTTCCTCCAACGAGTTGCTCTAGCATTTCTGATAGAGTTGCATAAGTGTTGCTGGATCCAGCACAAAATCCTGCACAAACTGTTTCTTACCAGTTAAAACTCGGTTTTAGATTGCATTGTGTCTGGACTGCAGAGGCAGTCCAACTCAGTTGCAGAAACATTTTACAAACATTGCTGCTGAGCTGGTTAAGCACTGAAAAATTATGCAATATGAGTTGCCAGTGCATTCCAACTGTAAAAACAAATGTTAAACCAACTCATTGGTAGAACAGTTTAATGTGACTTATACTGTACTTTCTCACAACCCAGATCATACAAAACAAAAACAGACGAAAACTTGTTAAGGACCCCATTGGTTAAAACTGCATTAAAAAAACACATCCATATAAAGACAGCAAAAGTTCCATCAAAAGAAAGCTATCCCATGGTCAAATGACACTGACTTGAAAGTTCACTCCCTGAGAAAAGCTATAAATCAACTGAAGCTTCATTTTAAAACCCTCTGTGTGTGTCTGTGCTAACATTAGTAAATGACAATGATTAAAAACACAAGGAAAAATAAGCTTCAGCAACACATAGTAAATAATGTTAAAAGTCTTATACATATGAAAATATCTATGTGTTAAGTAAAAAATAGGTTAGAAGACAAGCTGCCCTAGTGTAAATTAAGCATTCATCAACTCTTTCACACAATGGTATCAATCAAATTTTACACAGTATACTGTTCAGATACATTTTTCTTAAACTCTGTGTACAATAAATCCATATTACTCATGAATTGTCAAACTTATACTGTCTTAAACATGATATAGCTGCAATTCTGTAACAAGTGACTAGTGTATGTGTATATTCAAAACCCAAACCTAACTTGTAATTGAGATACTGTTATCCTAATATGTCCATGTATCAACATGTGTCCATATGAACCTAATCTGCTGTTGTATTAAATAACAGTTCTATAAATCTAAAATCAAAACACAACTGACAGCTTCAGCTTTTATCAGGCACAATTAAATAGGGATCCTTTAGAGGTATGAATATAATTTATGAAGATAGAGACATTTCAAACACCTGCACATAAGTAATCGATTCCTGTCCCCTTTAGCTCATTCAGACCCATTGTGTGTTTAGAATGTTGGAGACAGAACTCCAACCTGCTTTTCATTGAGAATCTTCCTCACTGTGCAGAATTCTTAGCAAATGTGCACACATTCCAAACTAATCTAAATACTTTAAAACTATTCCAGGTGCACAAAAACAACCAGTCTGAAAGTTGTTGAGGACAAAAAGACATTTCAAATGAGGGTAGGCACTAATCTGAAGTCCTTATATTTTGTAAAATATGGTCATTTTATTACCTGTATTTCCATTTTTGCTTTTACAAAATTTACATTTCTGATGGCAATTAAAAAACAAAACCTATAAAGAATTTAGATTAATGACTACCCTCATTTGAAAAGCCTTTTTCTTCTGAACACAAAAATGTAAAATAATGCACTTGGGGCACAGAAATCCATGGGCAGAGTACAAAATGGGTGGAGTGGTAGTGACAACATTAAGAAAGCACACATTCAAGAAAAATCTTTTACATACAATTGATTACTGTTTAACAATATAATGCATCTATATGGCTGCCACTGTACATCTGATGCAAACCCATAATCATGTTCCTCACTTGAAGCAAAAAGGGGTGAGGGTGGAGTCCATAACTGACTCCTTGTTTTTGTGTTAAAGGGCTCTTTTTTTACAGCAAAAACAAGACTGCAGCTACCCCCACCTAATACAATTGGGAAAACCAGAAGTAGTCTACCAGCACTGATATCAATATGGTTAAGGCACATTTACCAGAAATTACTGCTTAGAAAAGAATGAGAAAGTGTCTGTAATGATGAGCAAATCTAAGACTAGATCTCTAGTTTGTAAATAGTCTCCTCCTGAGTCTGATTTTTATGGCTGTGTGGGCCAAGCTCCACAGATGTTATGCCATCATCAGATTTGTATAAGACCACTGCGGAAGCACATAACTGGACCGCTGTCTGATGTTCAGTCACAGTGCTCCAGCATAGTTTCCAATGTTCCTGTTTATGCAGCCCTTCCCTTCTGCAGGCCGCATAAACATACCCACTTCCTGGCACACTGCCTTTCCTCTCTGCAACTGTGGAAGTGACAGCCGATGTGTGCAACATGGTGGTGCTGACTTAAAGTGTGCATGAACGAGTATCATGCATATGTATGTAACCCTCCACACCACTTGTGGCTATCTGGCACCCTCCCCTTAAAAGAACTCCTGCCAACTACATGGCATACAATTTTCTTTTGGCAGTACTACTCATGGTACCACCCCTAGCACTGGAGTGCATACCAGGCTCATTATCTAGAGGACGGGGGTGGGGGTGGGTATACATACTAAAATGAACCTTTTTATTTACAACCAGGTCCAGGAGAGAGGGTGATAGGCATATCCTAGACCTAACTGCTGAGAGGCCCCAATGATGTTCACACTAGAAGCAACAAGCGGAATGTCCAAAGCAGTAACTGGGATTTTGCAGTATGGCTTTATTTATAGATGTTACTTAAAGCAAGGGTGTCCCCCAAAGATTTTTCATTGCAATACAGGCACACTCTCTTTTGCAGGACACTTTGCTAGGCAGAACTGTTTTCCACAAAAGCATCTCTATCTCTCTTCCAAAGTGTATATCTGTGGGATGTGCCGCACACTTTAAATATTTTCCACAGATTTCCATTTCCAAAGTGTATATCTGTGGGATGTGCCATGCACTTTAAAATCATCCTGGTGCAAGGTCTTTGTCCGGGGAACAGTGGTGCCCACCCATAAACTACTTAGCACTGCCTGAAACTCCAGATGCTGTTCCTCCCACCCTTTGCATGAAATAGCCTCTGCCATTCCTTCAGGGTTACACCAAATGAGTCTCCAATCCCCAATGAATTGCTAAAGACTCCCAACTCTAGCTTTAATTCAGCACAGCTGTGGTGAAAGGGGTCCTGACTGATGTGATCTAGCCTTATCTAGGGCACACACACCTCAGACAACTCCCTCAGAGAACAGTCCCAAGTTCTATACTCACAGATTAGTTGTTCCTTCCTCCCAGTCATAGAAAGAACAAAAGGCCCCTGAAACACTATGGATTTCCAGAAGATTTCATTCAGAAGATCCAGGTACTTTATACATGTCCCTCAGCTAGAATTTCCGGTAATAATGAACTATCAGCCCTATTCTGGCTTTTCAATGGGACTAGACAGGGATGCCCCCTGCCCCCTTACTTGTTTAATGTCTATATTGAGCCCTTGATACACAGTTTGAATATGGCAGGTGGGATACAAGGGATCTTAATAAAAGGACAGCAATATAAGCTATCAGCCTTCGCAGATGAGTACATCTTGGCTGGAAGCTTTAGAAGTTATAAATGATTTTAGCTCCTTCTCGGGGTATAAATTAAATAAAAGCAAAACAGTCATTTATCCATTGTCCCCACTGTGTTCTAAATTGCAGGTAGAGGAGCTAGGATTGCTTTGGGAGCCTGAAACTTTAACATACTTGGGTATTAAATTAACTAAGGATTTGGTTAAGTTAAAGTCAGTTAATATTGAGCCTCTGATCAAGCACCTGTCTGAAGATCTCCAGTGATGGCAAGGATTACCAATCTTGTTTTAGGGCAGAGCAAACATTATCAAAATGATGGTGATTCCTCAGTTATTATAATCAATGACTATGCTTAATCTACCACTTCAGTCAAGATGGTTTACAGGGCTTCAATCTTTATGCACCAAATCTCTATGGGCAGGGAAAACACCAAGGTAGGCCTACTGGAAATTAACTAGGACCAAAAAATTAGGAAGGTTACAATTGCCCAACTTTTTCTCATACTACCTGGCGATCCATACTTCAAAGTATTTTAAGGGGGTTATAAGTGACTCTACAACAGAATACTCGACGGTTTGGCTGCAAGTTGAGCATATGCTGTTGCAGAAATATCATATTGCTAGGCTAGCCCTTCCCTCCCTTTCCCACATGAAATTCCCCAAGGAACTGAAAGATACACCTTTGGGATGAGAGACCCAAGTTCATACCCAGTTGTGTTGCAGTTTCGGTTTGAAAAATGTGTGGGATCTCTCCCAGCCATTGGTAAATAATCCCAATTTAAACATAGCAGGACAACCAATTTTGGAAGTGTTCTGTCTGGCATTTGCTGGGGCCGTCCTTCAGGACTTTGTTGGAGATACTCGGGTATTACAGCCGGGTAGGCTCCAATCTAAATTTTTCTTAGCTTCCAAAGAAATTTTTAAAATCTTGCAGGTTAGGTCAGCAGTTACTAAATTCCTTGGCTCCCCTCCCTGGTCTTCCCAGGTTGGGGAATGGTTTCAAGATTTGGGTACTTTAGTCTCTGGCCCTAAACCAATTTCCAGTTTGTACAAAGAGTTAAGCTCCCATTTGGCTTAAAAATCTTCTCCTGTGGCATTTTATTAGAAATCAGATTCAAACATTAGAGAACCCCCATAGCCTATGGCAAAATATCTGGCAGAATGTCACTCTTTTCATCAAGCAAGATAAACTGCGCCAATTGCAATTCAACATTTTACATAACTTATATAACACCCCAACCAGGTTATGTAGAATGGGAAAAATCATGTCTCCAAATTGTGATGTGTGTGGTGGAAAAGAAGGATCATTATTACACAAGCTGTGGACATGTCCTAGAGCTAGTGGCCTATGGCAGATGGTTCAGTCCAAGGTGCAAACTTTATTTCCCCAACAGGATTATTTTAACCCAGAAGTGTGTATATTAGGGGATTATTCTAAAGTTTCAGATGTAAAATATAAGTATATTATTACTTTGATAGCATCAGTCACTGAATTATTAATACTGCATCACTGGAAAGGGGATTGGAATCCCTCATTTTCAGAGTGGTACCATGAACTTTTAATGGCCCTTGCAGCAGAACGGGCAGTCACATGGTCCACCGGAGCCTGGAAAAAATTTATGAAATGTTGGTCCTCCTTTTCCACCTGGTAACAGCAATTGTAAGGTTTATTAGGTAGGAATGAATTAGACCTTAAAGTATGTGTAGCTTCCCCTACTGGAGTCCTTTTTTTTAATCTAATTGTACCTTTTGAATACATCTGGTGGGATGCTTATGATCTAAATGGAGTGCTGCATTGGGATGGGAAGGTGATGGGGAGGGGGGATGGGGTAGTGGAGACTAGGTTGGATTATGTGATATGATTATACCACAACCTTTTATGTTATTGTATGTCAGTTTCCTTTATGAGTGATCAGATTTCTTTTTGTTGGTCTCCTGGTTTACTTGAGTTGTAATTTTATATGAAAATTAATACAGCACACTTAATTGCAAAAAGGAAAAAGAAAGAACAAAAGGCACCTTTCTTTCTTTCTGTGGTAGCTGTCAGATTCTACTCATTTTTCTTCCTTAAGGCAGCTGTGAACTTCAGGAACTTCAGGGGATTGCCCCTTGGATCCACAAGAATTGGATTCCCTCTCACTCTCCCTGGAGTGAAACTAAAGCGTCCTGTAGGCAAACTGAAGATTTTACCAAACTAGAGTGAGAAATACCAGGGCTCCCTTAGACAGAGCCCCAGTGGCAGACTTCCTGCCACTCTGACTGCCACAGCTGAATTTACTGATGAACAGTCTAAGCTCCCTGAGAGCAGCTGACTCTAAAATGGTTATGCTGCTGTGAGAGTTCTAAATGACATAATCATCCTTCTCTCAGGCTAGTTGAGTAAACAATGATGTCATTATGTAGAAAGCCCCTAATGAGCTCCCCACCAGCTGCCTTTTCCTACCTACCTAAGACTAGTACTAATGGGATTCTAGTAACCTGAGGGGACTGGGTTGTCACACGTAGTTATGTCAGCACTGCTATGTTGTGCAAGGCTAACTCCAGGGCAAACTGTACATGTGCGAGTATCACGCATGCGCAATACTGTAATCATTGCAGTATTATGGCTGATTGAGAGGCAGCGACAGCACCGCGTATTCTGTTCACCGCTCTTACTGCTCCTAAAAGCTTTCCACAGCCATATTGGCACTGACCATATCTTGTTGTTAATGGGAGAGTTTCTGCAGACACAGAGTTGAACTGTAAGAACTCAATCCTGAATTAGCACAAATGAATTTGATGATTTGAAATGCATTTTTCTGTAAAGACTGTAGTTTCATTTTGCTTTCCAGATAAAATTAATAATTCTTGTTTGAGGGAAACTGACTCTCTTGGACTTTTTTAAGTACTCAGTAGTCAAAACCTTGCTTTTTCATGCTCCACATCAATATGGTGATTAGAAAAAGTTGTTGTCTACTCTCTTTTGAACAGTTCTGGTTTTGCATAGAAAGAAATAAAATGTGGTTTCAATTTTATTTCATTTTATTTATTTTACCAGGAAAAGTTTCATTGAGCAAGCTCATTTGCAAGGGGTTCCTATTTAAGACAGTGCAGTACACAAAAAAATCACAGCAATTACAAGGATGCAAGATAAAGAATAGAATAACATTTACAAGCAGTGTTTAGTCTGCTAAATCAAATAAAGGTATAAAGCAACAAAAACAGAATATAATATAAAACAGAATATAACATAAAACAGAATATAATCAGATAGCAAAGTTGTTGCAGTCAAGACAGCTTTTAAACAGCAGTCAATCTACAATGAATGGCAGTAGAGAGCATAGGAAGAGGTACAACTATCAATGCAGTAGGTTTCGATCAATAGTTTGAAGGTATGACAGCTCACAATCGAGTTCAGTCTGAGGGAGGCCTGAAGTTTTTTCCAGTATGTTGTAGCGAGCCAGCTGAACGCCATTTTGCCATATTTGGATGCAATTCTGGGAGCTACGAGCCAAATATAGTTACATGCTCTTAAGTTATATAAACCAGAGACTTTGCAGAATAAGTCAGAGGTATATTGTTTAATCAGTACACTTTTAGTAAAACAAACAGCAGCTAATTTGGCAGCTTGCTAAATTATGAAATGCGGTCTGATTTATAGATTATTCATTTTCATGAGAAAATTGTCAACTTTGATGCCTCGTGTAGTTATCTGGCTGTGAATAGCCTAATCTTGGCTATTGATAAGCTAATAACCATAGGTGAAGATATTAATTTCCTCATGTGTGCAGTACTGTAAAGCCAAATACTGCCAGCAGCAATTTAAACAGGCAATGCGTCCATTACATAGGAAATCATATTGCTGTTTACTTTAAATTCAGGATACCGTACAAGCATGGCAACACTGTTTTCATATTTTCTGATGTTCCTACTGAACAATGAGGTACAATTTCTACTTGTCTTTTTTTATAAACTTAATGGTTGAAAAACAAACTTAATCCCAGAAACTCTCTCTCTCCCTTGCACACAAACAAGACCCTCTTAGTACTCTTTTAAGCCCTTAGCTGTGGCAGCTGTGAGGTGGAATGTGCTCTCCACATTCCCACCCTGCATTAACTCTTTAAGGAGGCATTGTTCCTGCGCAGCCTGCACACTGCTGCTTGGTTCCAACCCTCTCTGCATTCCCACAGGCTGAGCTCTGCAGAGCCACTAAGCAGCTCAGAGTGGATTCAAGTGGCTCAACTGTCATAACAATTTAGGCTGAGAATTCATTAGAGAAATGTAAACTATGGCTTGTTTATAACTGGGAATTCAACTCTGCTGACAAGTTAATGAATGACAAATACAATGCCTCAGACTCATCTGTCCATCAGGACACTTATTTATGTTTTTTGAGCCCATATTATGCCTTATTTTTTATTGTTAGTCACTGAGTTATTCAATCACAACTCTAAAGCCACTGATAAGTGTCATTCAGGGTTGAGATAAGCACATTTGTTTAAAAACATGCAGCACACTCGATCATGCTACACTTAAGGCATGGTGGATGGGTGAGTTCATTGTCACACAGCTAATGTGAATATTGATCCAAATGACATTGTTCTTACATTTGAAATAATGATTGGGTATTTGGAGTTTACAAGATAGCAACCATACCCTGATGCCCATAAAAGCACGAGCAATTTATGAGTCTACTGCATTAGGCCCACCAAGCACTTGAAGCAGGCATGAGATGATTAGTTATTACTAAATATTTTGTTTTAGTTTACCATTTATCTTCCCTGGATAGCCCAGCCAAGATGCAGCACCTCATTTCCCATGGGGCCCTACTTATACCCAGTTCTACAGCTGGAAGACGTGAAGCACAGGGAGGTTAAATGACTTGCTCAGTGTGGTTGTGATTGTGGTGAGAACTGAACCTGGGTCTCCTGGTTCACGAGTCTGTGCTCAAACTTCTGGACTATGTGGCCTCCTATAAAGTAACACTTAAAGCACTCTAAATGTATTATAATTTCACTAGAAAATATTGTGTTACAAAAAGAAACAAGAAAGTTACAGTCATAACAGAAATGTGGTTTTGGGCCATCCTGGTGGCACTGAGGGTTGAGGCGCTGGATGCCATACCTCATGCCACACTGGTGACATGGGTTTGGGAATGGACTCAGGTCACTTGGAAGTCAGCAGGGGGAGGACAGATCGATGTGTCTGTAGACAGCTCTCCTTTCTAGAGGAGGGAGGACAGTGCAGTGTGCTGTAAACTGACACCCAGAGGTGGCTGGGTGTCAGCACTGGTGCATCACCCAGAAGAGGGGAGGGCACCATCCAGGGCATATGGCTGCTTCAGCAGAGGTGGGGGCAGTTGCTTCGCCCATTGCATGGTTTGGGTGCCCAGGGGAGAAAGGCCAGGGAGCCGACGAGGTTCATGATGACCCAATATGTCCGGGTCAGAAAATGAGGGAGGGGTGGAGCTACCCATTGGCTCTGCAGAGGGATGCTAAAAAGTATATATATATATATATAAAAAAGGAATGTGGTCTTGCAAGCAGTTGATGGGACAGTGACAGAATGTTGGGAGAAATCAGTAGTATGTGCATTACAGTCAATCAGAAAGCAAAGATTTGCATACTGTATGTATTACCCCTACCAAGAGGAATAACCACACAGTAATTCTGCATTCTATCTGGCTGCTGTTGTTCTTTTCCAGTGTAATTTGAAGTCAGGCTATGGGAAAACTCAGAATTTCAAAAAAACACATTTTAGTGGAGATAATACCTATATCTCCCTACCAGGTTAAAACATAAAAAAAAGTTTGCTGTTCTTTAGCCAGGTGCTTGCTTTGTCCTTTTGTATCATTCTACCCCTCTTCCCCAATCATTCAGGCCACTATGGCTGCATCTGTACTGTACTGTACTGTACTGTACCTCCAACTGGGAGGGTAAGCAGTTGCCTCAGCAGCCAAAGTATTTTTTATACTGTTTCAATTTTGTTCTCTTTAAAATAAAAAGCGATAGCAAACAGATAAATGTGGCTCCATCATTGTGGGCCCCTATGCAAGTACTATATAAAGTTTTCCCCTGAAATGTCATACCCAAAACGGTACCGGGTGAAATCATTGAGAACACAATATCGCCGCACATAACAAAGTAGGCTACACATTGCCGACTACAATGTCGGCATGTAACTTAATCGCCCACCGAAATCCCATGGTCAGTGCATGGCACGAAATGGCAAGGTGCCACTGAGACCCCAGCCCATCGAATGGAGCCCCGGGCACCGTACCTGCAGCCACTCACAATGTGTTTGCCAGTCTCCCATCAACTTTCTGTGATGCGGTAGTCTACAACCCTGGTGTCTAGTGGCCCCCCTTCACCATCCCAGCAGGTAGTTGCTCACCCTCCGCACCCCCCCAACATATCCTGGCAACAGGCGGGCAGCCAGCACAGTCCTCCACACACTGCCACGGCTGGCTGCTCCACTGAACGAACTGCTATGCACTTATCCAGTACATACAGTGGAGCGGCCAGCTGCCACAGTGTGTGGAGGGCTATGCTGGCCACCCACCCACTGCCGGAGTATGTTGGAGGGATGTGAGGGGTGAGCAGCTACCTGCTGGGGTGGTGAAGGGGGGGCACACTGCACTGTCCTCCCTCCTCTAGAAAGGAGAGCTGTCTACAGACACATCGATCCGTCCTCCCCCTGCTGAGCTCCAAGTGACCTGAGTCCATTCCTGAACCCATGTCACTGGTGTGGCATGAGGTATGGCATCCAGCACCTCAACCCTCAGTGCCACCGGGATGGCCCAAAACCATATTCATGTTATGACTGTAACTTTCTTGTTTCTCTAGAATGCTAATGCTTAATGCTTATCAGTAATCACCAGCCTAAGCAACAGAGCTAGTACACTTTTGAGAAAATACAAGCAGGAAAATAAACCCGAGGATAAAAGGGCAAACAATGTGTGCCTAAGAATCTTCTTCTGCCCCTAAACTGTCAACAGTTTGGCTGTCAAGCACTGCCAGTGGCAGCCATGGCTGAACCAGTGTAAGCCAACTGACCAGCGGAAGGTGTATTTTATTAATTTCTCTGGAATTTTCCCCGGGGAGAAACACACTGAGCTGCAAGAAGTTTGTTTCCTGGTGTGTCCTGGGGGTGGGTGTATAGCAGGAAGAAACATTACACTATATAAAACATTAATAGGGGAGAATACATGATGTGTAGTTGGGAATGACAAAGGAAGGGCTTTGTGTAAGGAGCATCACAAAATGTATATACTGTACATTAAAAAGATAAAACAGTTCTATGATTTGCAACACACTTTTAGGGTGCAGCTGAGGAACATTATACACAATTCAATAATGGCTAACATGGAAGCAGAACTTAGATAGGTGGGAATCATAATAGAATACTGTAGCTGAAAATTTCTGTTAGGGCTTCCCCTGTTACTGTACACTAGAAGACAAGCACTCTGACTCCCTGCCTTTATGTGAGGGGTGTTGAAACCTACAGCATGCTGCTGTCAGTTTTCTTTCTCAACCTGGGTGGTAGAATCAAGAAATGAGCCATGAAGTATCACTGTAGTAAGCTCTCAAACGGCCTTAGCCTGCCTTTAAAATATAACTATGTGATATGTACTCCTTTTCTAGATGGAACTCTGGTAAACAATTTTTTGCTGCTTTCTCTTATAATAGTACAACATCCTAAAGTACAATTTCCAGACTAGAAATATAAAGGCAGTAACTGTCTTTAATCTTATTGATGTGGAGTAACCTCTACCACTGGGCTCAGTGCAGTGTCTTCATTCAGTGTTTTGCACACAGGAATCATGCGTGTAATAATTATTTATACAATAGTGATTCTTCTTACTGCTAGATGCCTTAGTGTTGTTTTTATTTACAGTAAACTTGTTGACTGATTGCCACAGATACACAGTATTATAAAATAAGACCCTGCAGCTTTTACGAGTCTTTGGGATTCTGCAATATTGTTCTGCAAATAACTTATTTCCATTTGGGGAAGTCTGATAAAACTCTAGACATAGTGGGATTATGACATATACCATTTGCCTGACACCCAGTTCAAATTGTTTAAAGAGCTGCTGACACCATCTGGCCAAAAGTGCTACATTGCAGAATTAGAATAAGCATATTCACAATAAATCTCATACCAAAAAGTCAATTTCTATGTTACTTTATTTTAAAGTTATTAGCCATTTTGTAACCCTGATTTCACTACCTGTTCAAAGAAAGCCTGTTCCAGTGAAGAGCTGCTGCTGATGTCATCTAGAGACCTTACAATGTATTCTTCCATGTCAGCAAGCTTATAGGACCTGGTTCTCTAAAGCTGTAAAGATCATGTGCAATGGTTTTCATAAGTAAAACAGGCAGCTTGAGTCACTAAACATTGCTTTAAAAACTTTGTGTTTCAGGCTTTGTAACAAAACTGACAATATTTTGTCTGGATGCGTTTATATTGAGGTCCTTTTGCTGAATGCTGGATCATATAGCACACTGTGAGGTTTGCAGGCTGAATAAGTTTCTGATGAAAGGCTGAGCTCATTCACACCTATCAGTCAATTGAGGCAACTTCTAAGAATGGCAATTGAAAACAATTATCCCATCTCCTTGTTAATGAGAGTGGGGCAGACTCATCTATGTTCTACTCTAAATTACAATGTTCTTTTTACCAGAGTTAACACTTCCACCCCTAGTAGGAATTAACACATATAAGGCCCCTATTAAAACATATTGTAAAGCGGACAATGTCAAACAGCAGTAAAATTAGTAGTACTCTAACTGGCTTCAGCAGCGTGGAGGCATGCTCTTAGTATCCAGCAACCCTGGTGAAATGGACCACGCAAAAACAGCATTAAATAATACAATTTTATCAACGTTGTTACAAAACCTGGAACATATATAGTATTTATAGCAATGTTTACTGACTGGTGCTGTTTTACTTGTGAAAGCCATTGCACATGATCATTACAACTTTGGAGAAACGGGTCTTATAAGCTTGCTGACAGTCATTACTAGACTTTGAGCTCCCTACATGACATCATCAGCAGCTCTTTACTGACACATGCTTTTATTGCACAGGTAGTGCAATTAAAGTTACAAAATGGCTAATAACTTTAAAACCAAGTAACGTAAAAATCTAGTTTTTGGTATGAGATATACTGGGAGTATGCTTATTTGGATTCTGCAATGTAGCACTCTTGGCGTCAGTGGCTCTTTAACACTGCTTTTCTAAATACATGGATAAAAAAATCACCAAACTCTATAGTAGACCATTGATTCCAGAATATAATGTGTTTTATTTAGCACCTTTCAAAACCAATTTGCCTTAAAATGGCTTCAAAATCAATGTTATTAGCAATTAGGTGTTGTTGTTGCTGTGATTTGTATGCATTCATCTATACATATGAATGTGCAAGTAGATAAAGGCCTTATGGTCTATCTAGTCTACTCAAGTGTGCAGTTCCCACTGTGTTTATAGAGGGAACTGCCCCCTCCCCATATCCCCCTTGTCCCCTTTCAAATGTCCCCTCTGCCCCTCTCCCCACACTTGCAACTTTTCCCCTCACTCTGTCCCAACCTCTCTTGAAGCTGTCCACTGTTTTTAGAGATAGCAGCTCATCCTAACAACTCATTCCACTTAGCTACTACCCTCTCAGTGAAAACATGCCTCATCAACCCCTTCCTAAACCTCCCCTCAGCCAGTTTTAGGCTGTTTTCCCTAGTGGTCTTATTTCCACTAAGGCAGAAGAGGCCCTCAGTGCGCACCCTGTTTATGCCTTAAAGGTACTTGAAGCTCTCAGTCATGTCCCCCCACTCCTTTCTGTCCTTAGGAGAGTACGTGTTGAGCCCACTGAGCCTCTCCTTGTAGGTATTGCCTTGATGGTCCTGGACCATCTTGGTTGCCCTTCTCTGGACCATTTCCAGCAAGTTGATATATTTCTTAAGGGCACCAATATTGTACATTGTACTCAAGGTGCAGTCTCACTGGAGACCTGTACTGCAGCAGAAGGACCTCTGCCTTCCTGCTGGTAACCCCTGACTATGCAGCCCAGCATTCAATTTACTTTGGTCACAGCTTCCCTGCCGAATGTTTCAAATGAAATGGAGCAGCTATTATCTACTCAACTACAGCCCAGCTCCGGTCATGGATAATTGCTGTTAAATTTATTTTATCGAGAGTGAATGCTGGCCTACACACTGAAGTAATCCCCAATGCTTTTTTTTTAAATGTGCCATGTAAACAATACGACACAACAGAGTGTGTTATGAAATATTTAACTTCCACCCAGACAAGCACCTGGGATGGACATGTAATACATGTATTAATGCTTGATCAAAATGATGGCACCTCCAGCAGTGCGATACCCCTGTTGCTACACTGCAGTGCAAATATTGGGTATGAGACTGGTGTAGAACTTAAGTCAGTTCATTTCTAGCCCAGAGGTGTGGATGCCACCAACTGAGAAACAACCTCAGATGAATGACTGCTATAGTTCAGCTCACCATGAAGAAAAACATGACTCTAGTCATTATTACAGCCATGGCACACAGATGAGTGGTAACAAGAATGAAACATATCTATGGACTACTGTTTTCAGCCATTGCAAAGTGTTTTCTGACTGAATCCAAAAAGTCACTGCACTACAAACAGTAAAAATGGTTAGACAAAGATGGTCAGCCCATTGTGAAATTGGACTTCAACAGCAAGTTTAATAAACATTTAATTCATAATGTACATCACAGTAAGAAGTATTATAAATAGTGCAGACCGGGGAATGAAATCCTAACTGTGGAGAAATTCTGCCACCGACCAGGTACCCAGGCACTTCACTCATATAGATCTTTATTAGGGGCCCCTTCCCTTCCTCTGCACTGAAATTCAGATGAGGCATGGTGATGAGTCATGAAAAGGAATAAACACGTGTCTTTGTTTTCTGTTCTCAGCCTTTGCAGATTGTGTGAGAGGCCGTTTGGCACCATACACCCCTGCTTAAAGCAGGACCAGTATTAATTCTTTCATGGTGATTTGCATTTACTTCCCATAATGCTTTGCATTATTGGGATATGTGTAATTTTGTATTTTTTTTAAACCTGGCTTTGATGCCAATGCCCTTCCTGGGTTATCTTTGCCTTGGTTTTTGTGCTGATGTTCTTTGACTTTTAGACTGCTTTCATATTTTGGGCTGAACATGAACCAAACCTGAAAGATCGTCATGAGGTTGGTTCTCCCTATCTCTGGGTTTGAGATACAAATGAGGCATCCTCTGATAAAGCCCCTGACTGGAGGGATGAAATGTAAGGTGGACAGTTGCTATGGCACTGACACCTATCTCACCCGCATGTTGCACTTTTCGGCTATGTAATAAACTAAAACATTTTTTTAAAACATTGAGTTTTATTTGAAAGTTCCTATAAGTAAGGGTGAGTGCTCTCTTTGATCCTTTGTGCTTTTATTGTAATTTGAGACAAGCACCACCACCCCAAGTGCTCATTTTCACCTTTGTACAAAAAATATACATGGTTGCCTGAGGAGGTGAACAAGCTCAAAACCAGGGTCTCTGATATAGAGGCCAATTTATGAACAGCAGCTGGAAGTATATTCCAACGGGGAAGCAATATTTATAGCCAAAAGCTGAAAAACTAGACAGAGAGAGGGAACATTTTGCTACTAACAAGAGAAAGGCTTAGAAATGACAGAAGCCCCAGTTTGGGGCTAGCCATAAAGTGGGGAAAAGGGAGTTGTTAGTTCCTGCCACTAAAGGTTGCTGCAGAGCTTGTAAGCAGAAAGTAGCTGCTGCCAGAGACAAACAGTAAAACTGCCTACGTCAGTCTGTGTGGGAGCTGCATATTATACAAATATTGAGCAGAGTTAAGGGATATAATGAGAAAATGTTGACCCCATTGGATGAACTATTGGCTGGCAATGGTTATATTGCCCAGAGCCAAATGCTGAGATCTCTATTACTATCTGAACTCTGTATCAGGTTAAAATGTGACTGTGATTACAGCACAGGAAACATCTGCACTGTAAAAATAGCGACATGAAATACAGCTACAGGGATAGTGTAGCACAGGTAACATTAGAGCTATCCCTGTAGCTGCTGGCCATCGGGTGATGGGGGGGATAAAGCATCTGCTGGGTCGAGTGCTGCCGGGGGTTGCTACGGTGTACAGGATAGGGCCACAGGCAATGGAGGTTGACGGATCATTGGTGGACTAGGCTTCAATTCCTGGTCCTGGGACAACTGATTTTCTTTGATTTTTTTCTCTCCCCACTAGACTTACATTTTCACTGTTTCCATCCCCCACCCTGCACTTTATGCCTCCCACCCCTGGTTGTCCTGCTGGGTTCCTCCTGCCCCTCCTCAATGATTCCCCCCCCCGCAGTTCCTCCCCATCACCTAGCTGCCTCCAGCCCGAGTTTCCTCCTCGTCCCTGAGTTGCCTCCCCCCCAGAGGTGATTATTTATAGATTGGGGGGTTCGGAGGTGCATGGAGTGGAGCCCCCCACAAACACACAGGGTATCCTTTTGTTTTGGCATTATGTGCTCAGTGTTTTTACTGAGTGCTACCATTTTGACTGCGGTATTTTTTCCTGCACAGTTTTTGACCATGCTGTTGTTTTCGGCATCTTGACCTAGTGCCTCAGAACTCAATAGTTCATCTGGGGGGGTCAAGTTTTTCCACTATATCCCAAAATAACTTTGGTCAATAGCTGTTTAATTAAACTTTGCTCATGTTACAGTATGTTCCTCTCACTCCTAAATGTACTGCAGTCTTACATTTGTTCTTTGGTGCCTGTGGTTTCATCTTCTTCTAGTTTTCTAATGGAACAGTTCCTTGGAGGTAGTGGTCCTCTTGCTCCTGGTCCTGATTACTTTTCTTATATCTTCCTTGGCAGTCTAGTCCCCCCCCTTCCCATTTTTATTGATTACCTGTCTGCTCCCACTCTCCCTCAAAGTTTACATGATTTCCTTGGCAGTTTAGTGGCCCACTCCTCCTTTTCTCAGTGATCATCTCTCCACGCCGTAGTTCAACGCCAAGATGGCAGCAGGTATACACCACCTACTCAACCCCCTGCCATCAGTCATCTCACATATTCACTTGTGTTATTAAAGTACTTCTATTTATATTGTAGTCATGCAAGCACAATATTTTCAAATATATTTGAATAAGAAAAGTGAGTATATTTGCTTTAGATGGTGGCTGGTAGCAGAGCTGAGTGTATGGTGAACACTGGCCACCACCGTAGAGTCAGATGGAGGGAGCAGGGAGTTGATCACTGGGACTGGGAGGTGGTGGGCACTGAACTAAGAGAGAATTTCTTTTTTAAAACAAAATTGGGAGTGGAAGGGGGTGTGAATGGCACCAAGGAGCTTTCAGTATTGAGAACCAGCACTATGTATTTTTTACTGGATCATATGCATGTGTGCATGAGAAGGTTAGCTGCAAATGATTTTTGAGACTACTGCCCAATAAGGACTAGTGCCCACCATTAAGTACTAATTAGGGCAGTACTTGAAAATCAGCAGTGGTTGTGTGATGCTGCTTTGACCAACGGAAGGCTGACTATCAGGCTCGAAGTTTTAGATATAAATATATACTGAATAAATATATAGATATAGATATTATAGGGGTGCAGTAGTACCCCTATAGTTAGGGTTGAGTAGGCTGTTTAATGTTAAACCCCTAAACTCCTAAATTTGCACCTTAATAACTCTGGGATCCTTTGACAAATATCCCAGAATTTGGCATCTATGTCTCAAGATGAGAAAAATTTTGTGACAGCATCTTGTTTGATTTTCAAGATACAGAGCACCAAAAAACAAACAAAAAAACACGTTTGTTTTCCCAGTACTTAACATCACCTATTTTTGCTCTCACCTACAGACTAGGCAGTCTGTAATTTTTTCATGACATTTTCAGGGTTGAAGGGGCCTATGTCAAGGGTGCGCCTTTCGAATGTTTCATGAAAAAATGTTATATGGTTCCAGAATTAGAAGGATTTTTTGGATAACTGAGAAATGTAAATGGTAAAAAACCTGTTGTGAGTGCTTATTGTCATAATTTACTGACATGGAAAAAAAAAATACAGACTGTGACAATCGCCATTTTTTTTTACTGACAAACACTGAAAATACATAAAAATTATATCTTTTTAAAAGCTAACACCTGAACCTAGCTAAATGGGATCCATTTACTTAGATTCTACTGTTTGTTTTTTGAAAGAAAATGCTAGAAATACATTTCTAGGCACCCCAAAATCCAGGGTTCCCTAGTGAGAGGAGCTGTTCACCCACATTCTCTGTATGAGAACAATGGAGCTTTCTTGAATGCTGAAGCCGCAGCTGGAGATGTGTTGCCAGCTTCAGTTCAAGCAGTGAGCCGGCGATCCTCTGATCCCATTCTCTCTGTCTCTGCCTCTCACTTTGTCTAGCTTTCTGTCCATCTATCTATCTATCTATCTATCTATCTATCTATCTGTCCATCTACCTCTCTATCCTTCTATCTAATTATTTTGTTAATTATTTCTTAAGCAGACCAGGGTGCCCACCCCAGTATGTTTTTTTCTCTCCTCCCTCCAGGTCGACTGCCCACCCTTCCTAATGTTTAAGTTTTTAAATATATTATATAAGTGGACTGGGGTGTCCAACTCCAGTACTGCTTGTATTGAACCCCCCTTCAGATTCCCACCCCATTCCCACTATGTAGGTGCCAATGCTGGGGTGCCCACCCCCAGTGCCACCAAACAGTAGCCCAACACTGGGGTGCCAAATCCTCAGTTTTGGCTAATTCCCCTGAAAAAAAGAAAACTGTCCCTCGATTTTTTTAACCAGCAAAAAATAAAATGTTCCTTTGCCGATCTGTCCACCCACACACCCTAACCCCCCACACCCCAGACACCCTCACTCACCTAAACATGTTCCACAATGTAGATCCACTCTCCAATCAAAGACACATCTTGAAGATGGAAATGGCAACTGTGGTATGAGAAAATAACGTGAGTCCAGTTTAATGTATTTCAATGGGATTCAACTTTGATTCATAATTTTTTTTTTTTTACATATTTTGATCCCAGATCTTCAACATGGCCTTTTTCAGAACCCTGCCTCATGACCAGTGGCAGTGGAATTATGTAAATCTGGCACACAGGGTGATTTTGTGGTCATCTTGCGAAATCATCTTTTGGGCAGGATTTGAACATTTTCACCAACCATGTTCATGAGGTGGGCTCATAAAAGGGCTATGTTGAAAATCTGGGGTCAAAATATCCTGAAATGCAAAGTTATGAGTGTATGTTGAATTTTTTTACAGTCACTTATAACTTTTATAATTTTAAATATTTTGACCCCAAAGTTTCAACATAGCCATGTTTTCACACCACCTCATGAAAGTGATAGCTTTCATTTTTCAAATTCTGGCCAAAACCTGTTTTTGCACCTGTGGCACAGAGTGACATTTCACTGCAGATTTGAAAATTTTCACCTACAGGGTTCATTGAGTGGGGTGATAAAAAAGGCTATGCTGAAAATGTGGTGTACAAATATGGTAAAATGCCCAGGTTATGATTGAATGTTGCTGAATCTCAACATTCACTCATAACTTCACTAATTTTCAATATTTTGACTCCAAACTTTCTTAAGAAACTGTGTTTGTAGTGCCAGTCTTGACCCCAGCAGGTACTCTTTGTTATTCCATGCTGGTGAGCTGAGTTCAGGGGCAAGCTGAGTGACCCAGCTGATGAGGTGAGGGTGGGGGGATGGTTCTGTTATGCTAAACCCACTCAGCCAGGGAATGAAAGCTACAGGGTTGCCGCATGGTCTTGGGTACCATATTGTGAAGACACTATGGCATAGAGCCCTGCACCTCTGCACCTGTTTGTGGCAGAGAGCCCTGTGTATTGGTGGACAGATGGATTCTTTGCTCTGTGTGTCTGTATCTGTGGCCACATGTAAGCACAGAGACCAGAGGGCCCTGTGCTTCTGCAGCCCACCAGACAGACCCATGAATTCTTGACATCCAACACTGCACTTCTGTAGGCAGATGGAGTATTCCCTTGGTGCAGGGCCTAAAAGGACATGCACATCTGCATCTGTTTACACAGGTTCCAAAGGGGCTTGTGTGAATGAGGATATGATTCCACTATGTCAGAAAGAAAGAAAACTCTTTACAAAAAACTTTGTTAATGCACCAGTTAGGGTTCAACTTAATGCCACAAAAATAGGGAACTGCGGCATTAGGGTTTCCTGCCCTTACTCCCCACCTCCACCCCTCCAAGCAGCAAAAAAGAAAAAACATTAGGGTTTTGGGTCTCCAGAGTCTTGGCGAATCAGTGGTGGGTCCTTCTTGGGGTTGCATCCCTACTGCCCACCCCATTCCCTGAACAAACAATGTCAGATGTGATCTTCTTTCCTCATGCCAGGTCCTGCATGAAACAGTGACAGCAGATTATGTTGGCAACATGTAGCAAGGTATACTTCTCTAGCTTTAAAGAGTCTATCACTATGAGGCATTTGTTTGGAGCTCTGCCTAATGTTTCAGACAGGAGGCTACGAGCTGGGGAGGGGTTGAGCATTAGGGTTGACAATTCCAAGACATACCCCACCACTGATTCATCAAGATTCTAGCAACCCAAAACCCTAATGTTTTTTCCTTTTGCTGCTTGAGGGTGGGGTACAGAGTTAGGGCTTGAAACCCTAGCAACACATTTCCCTACATTTATGACATTAAGTTTATCCCTAACTGGTGCAATAACAAAGTTTTGGGCAAAGAATATGTACACGCACACAGCAGAGCTAGCCATGATGCAAGGCAGTAATTTGCAGTGACATGTCACAGAATATGCATGACAAAAGGGCTTACTTGCCATTGAATTTTGTTGTTCCTTGCAGTATACTGCATCATTTTCTGATCTACTTCAGCATTACTGCATTGCATCCTGGATGGTGCCACTTTATACAGAGAGAGAGAGAGACAGACAGACAGACGGAGAGGCTGAATAGTACAGAACTGGAATTAAAAGACATTTAAAACACTCAGGCTGAGAGAAAGAGTCTGAGATATTGTGACTGTGAGAAAAAGTGACCAGAACATGTCAAGTAAAGAGCTATTTCTTCTTGGGTTTGTACAGCTTCTGATGAAAAGGCAGTGCCTACAATAAAGTATGTTTAATTTTAAAATTTAAACCAATGTGTATTACATCTGGGTATTGTAGTTCAGCTGCTAGCCACAGGCATACACCACATTCACAAGCCTCTTTTTCCAATTTGTGCATACCCTTATAGGATACAAACATGTTAAGTTTTACACCATTGTCTACCATTTTATGAGAAATTACTACACCCAACCTGACTGATAGGATGCCACATGCTCAAATTCCTAGCAATGAAGAATAAGCATGCACTAATACTTTGGTATGTAGACAGTTGTGTTTTGTAGTTTTGAAAGGGGTCTGACATATTCTGACCATTCCCATTTCAGATACTTCAGCGCAGCCATACCGTGAACTTTATCGATGTGGTATAAACATCCATAATAATTTATCCTTATCAGAAATAATCTAACTTCATTTTAATTCACTTGTGGAAGCCTGAGCTGTGACTTCCATTTTTTTCACAATGGGGTGTCTACCTTTAACATGAGTTCAGCATCCCAAGGAAGTTATTTGTTTGTTAACATCTAAACTTGCTTTCTGTAGTTTTCTAGCAACTGCCTCCAGAGCATAACAATGTGACTCAGTATTGTCAACTGGGTCTTGGGATAATATTGTTTATTACACCAGTCTGTCACTGTAATAACTGGTCAATAATCCACTGAAACATGACAAGAGTACTGTCTACCCAATAACATAGCTGATTAACATGAGACAAGTTGCTTGGCATGTTCATGGTGAGGTAAGGCTTTGAGTTATCATTCACAACAAATTGTCATTACACTTGTGGCTTAGTGATTTCTTTTCCTCTAGCAAACATAATAAACCCATCCTGTTGTCTTAGGTTGTTCTGTACTACAAGAAGACAAAACATGGTATGTTGCTGGGGCAAGCTTGAAGTTTTGTCTGGAAGACAGACCCTGTTTATAGTACAGCAACCCCAATTTGATGCCAAATGTGTGTGTGAGCAGGGTCCTGCTTTAGTTTGTAGTAGCCCAAGAGCAAATGTTAATCCTTTTTTTTTTAGGATTTCACGTAAATATTACAATGTTGTGAGTTTTGTGGGACATAAACAGATAGCAAGAAGCCCTACTGTATTATGCAGTAGAAAAGAAAACTCAATTATTCAGATGGCATTTGTTTCAAATAGCATAGAAAGATGAATATGTTTATATAGGCAATTAGCTAGTAGTTATGCGAGTGGCATGATACCCATCTACACATCTTAGTACAATCTTCTTGGTAAAAGTCTTTTTCCTCTTGTTGAGAGGGGGTAGCTCAGTCTGTCTCTTTACAGCTCATAGCAGTTTGTAGTGGTATTCCTGGGGATCACATCAATAAAAGTTGGCCTGAGGTGACATATACTGTTATAAGCTGGCCTCTGAAGTGGATGAAACTTGGCACAGGCATTTTCCAAAATAATGACAATTTAACAATTCTTAGTAACAGTTATGCAGTATGCACACACGTCTGCCACTCTTAGCCTTCTGTCCACAGGTACCTTTTACTCCCAGTCCCATTCACTTATCAAAACCAGATGTTACACAGACTATCAGCTCTAGGGAATATTGTATGGCAAGAGATTGCAGTCAGTTATGAAACAGTTGTTTTACCTGATTTAACTTTGGAGTTAGGCATCTTCAGACAAATGTGAGGTGGTATTCTGCTGGTAATACTTTACTGTAGGTTGGGTCCTGCTTCTAGGTATGTAGGAAAACTGATGCAGGCTGGATGTTCTTTTCTTCATTCAATCAGCTGTAGTTTGATGATAGGATATGATATGACTTGAGGGTACCTAGGATGTTGAAGAGATACCCCCTCCTAGCCATGGAGCAGCATTCCATCCACCCCTAACACACTCCACCAGACTGATCACGTGCAATTTTGGTGACATCCCAACTTTGTGATCAGGTTGTGTTTTCCAAAGTCCACAAGATAAAGTTTGAACTTTAGCTTAGTTACTAGAAAATCTTATATTTCAATTAGGAAATAAACAATAAATATATAACATGAGTTTCATCCCAGCACAATATTATCAGATGTTTCAAAGTCACACAGTTGCTATCATAAGAAGGCACAGGTATTTCAGAAGTTGAGAATTAGAACTTTATAGGACTAACTTTTTTAACATTTTAACACATATATGTTTTAATGAAGCCATTAGATGACAGCTGTGTCTTAAACATTTCGTAGTGGTGAACTGATGTATTGCATGGTCCCCTCTTGTTTATCATCTGGTGTTCTTAGATAATGGACAAAGACTCCAGATTATGTACAGTTTGCAGACAGCATAACTCACATGTAAAAAAAAATAGATATGTCTCTTCCACATTGATAAGCATTTGGATTATACAAGGGCAGAACAGAATAACACAAAAGGCTTTATTTGTTAAATAAAACAAAGCAGAACAAAAATTAGCTTTTTTGCATTACAAAAATCTTTAAACTGTATCAGAAACCTGGGCCAATAGGCCTCACAGGGCCCTTTCCTGAATCAGAAAGATGCAGGAATTGTCTTTCACAGTAGAACAAACAATAAATAATTCAGAACTGGCAGATGGTAATAAAAGAAACTAGCACCCATAATAATAATAATAATAAAAATAATAATTAAAAAATTGTAGCATAATAAATCAACTGATTAGCATTAGTATGACAATTTTAATTCTCCAATACATTTCTAATATACCTAGACATAATTTCCCCTAGTGAGAAACAATCATGGGACAGACTGAATATCCTTCCACAGTCTGACATTCGAGAGTGAGTGCAGCCTATAAATGTTGCTTATTTCCATGAAAGGTACATTTAACAATAAAGCAATCTCTTATCATCTACCTGAATAAGAATGGCACTACTCAGTTTGTTTACTAGATGTATTTAACTTGGGTATGTGCGGTCCTTTAAAAGTTCTACCTCACAGGCTTTATGGGTAGAACCTAAAAGCTTCTATCAAGTTCTTCTTGGTTCTACCAGATAAAACTGGTAGAACCAGATTCTGCATGGCCCAAGCCACACAACACATCATAAATCCTTACCCCACCCTAACCCACCCCTTTTCCTTACCCCTTCCCTTGCCAGAATGAAGTCTTCGATAGCAGGGCACAACCTCATTGTGTGCCCCCTTCATCTTCCCCTCCACCTCTGCATCCCGGGGCAGGGGCGAGCCTCAACTTTTAACCAGGGTCCTCCAGACATTTACTTTTGGATCCCAGAGTTGCTGCTGGATTATAAAAAAAATCCACTGGCCCAGTCATCAGTGGATACAGTTGTGTATGCTCCCCTTCTTAATTTTCCCTGCCCTAATTGTCAAAACTAGGCTAGCATGACATCTGTCATGTGGGGGGCACAGAAGTAAGTTATCCAGCACAAGACCACTGTTTCCATATGCCATGCAGAGTGCGAGTTACAACAGTGTAGTTTGGGGGTTGGATTTGCATCAGGGTGTCCAACTCAATCAATCAATCAATCAATCAATCAAAATCTTTATTTAATCAGGAGAACATCATTGAGCATAGCTCATTTACAAGATGGACCTGAGTGGTCAAGAAGTGCAAGTGTTAATACATTGACAAGGGTAGCATAAACAGTAATACAATGACAGTGGTAACATAAACAGTAATACAATGACATAAGTGCTAATATATAATAATATACATATGTACATCGGACATTAAAACTATTAATCTGTGAGACAGAAGGCAATGGACACATCAGAGTAATATGTAGATTATAGGACCTAGCAGGCATTTTGAGGGTGAATCTTGGGACTGGAAACAGGAGTTTTATCAGCATATAGGAACACGAAAAAGAAAGAGGGGTAGGTAGGGCCGGGTTTAGGCCTTTGGAAGCAGTTGCAGAGTTCTGGGAATAGGGTGGTGAATAATCTTTTGAAGGATATTAAGGGTAGGAGGTTATTTAGCTTCATGGTTTTTGGAGTGAATTCCAAAATTGCTAGTGAGTAGCTGATAGCAGCCCTCCCAAACTGGGTGCAGACATTGGGGACCTTAAGAATGATAATTTTGCTGATCCTTAGGTTGTATGGCCTAGAAGTAATTTGAGTAAAACAGTCTGAGATATAGGTAGGTAGCTTGCCTGATAAGGCTTTGAATATCCAAATTGCAGCATTCCTATTTCTTCTGTGTTGTAATGATGTCCAGTTAACTGCCTTATAAAGGGAGCAATGATGGGTGCTGAAGGAAGGTCAGTAATGAATCTGATGGACCTGTGGTATAGGGTGTCCAGTTTATTTAAGAGGGGAGGAACAATGTCCATATAGAAAGTCAGCATAGTCAATGAGGGATAGGAATGAAGCCTGATTAATCTTTTTTGGAGTCTCTGTTGAGGTAGTGTTTATTCTAAAAATAAACCAAGCCTTTGTCTCAGTTTCTTTAGTAGCTCCTCAATATGGACAGAATAGTCAAGCTTGTTATCAATCCAGACTCCAAGGTATTTGAAGTTATCAATGAATTCCAGCTTCTCTCCAAGTAAGGTGGTTAGTTGTAGGGTGGTGGATGGTGGGGTAGTGGCAGAGCAACTCTTTGAGGTAAAGAACATAGCTTTTGTTTTTCTGGCATTTAGAAGTAGTTTTTTATCTAGTAGGTTGTGTTGTAGGATGGAAAATTCAGATTGTAGCAGTTCACAAGCTTTAGATAATGAAGGATTGCTAACATATAATACAGTATCATCAGCAAACAGATGGATGTTGGATTGAGTGAGGTTGGCATCAATATTATTAATATAGATGGCAAGAGGATGGAGACCAAGAATAGAGCTCTTAGGTACACCTCTAACAGTGGTTTTAAGGTGGATAGGTAGTTTCCATTTTTACCAGTTGTGACCTATCTGATAGATAGCACTTGAACCAATTGAGTGAAGGGAATCCAACCCTAGTGAGCCAAGGGAGGTGATTAATGATTCATGGTCCACTGTGTCAAATGCTTTGCTCAAATCCAGGAACACAGCACAGGTACTGTTCTTCTTATCCATAGCAATCTGCCAGTCGTTGGTTACTTAATAGGGGTCAAAATGGTGTTATGCCTTGATCTAAATCCTGATTGTGCTGTATTTAGGAGGTTATTGTTATCCAGGTAGTCCCTTAATTGTGAGTTTACTAACTTTTCAAGCATCTTGGATAGAACTGATAGGATGGAAATGGGCCTGTAATTATTGAGGTCCATGGGATCACCAGATTTGAGTAAAGGAACTACTTGAGCTGTTTTCCAAGTGGAGGGAATGGATCCAGTGGTGAGGGAAAGATTGAAGAGATGAGTGAGGGGGGCAGATAAGACTTGAGATGCAATCTTGAGGAAGTAGGGGTCCAGGGAATCTGTACCTGCACTTTTTGAAGTATCTAAATTGGAGAGGAGATCTTCCACTTCTTTCAAGGATATTGGGTTGAAGGAGAAGGTTGATGTAGCCTTTTGACCCATGGTGGATTGAAGGTTCAAGGAAGATCTCAGGAGATTTTAGTGAAGAGTCAAATGCTAGTCCAGCTGTGGTGAAGTGGTCATTGAAGGTATTTAGGATTTCTTGTTTGTCCGTAATTTCTGTGTTATTTAGTAGCAGTTTGCAGGTTAAGGCAGGAGAGAGTTTTGGCCCAAGATACCCTTTTATAGTCCCCAGAGCCTGGTTGGGTTAATATAGGAGGCATCCATTTCAGCTCTATAATAGGCAGCTTTGGCAGATCTTATTTGTGTTGTACATGAATTTCTTGCTTTTCTGAAATTTAGCCAGTCTCTGAATCCTTAGTTTTTCTTGCCTTTTTCACAGTTTGTCTCTGGCTAGCAAGGCTGTTTTAAGATCAGTGGTGAACCAGGGCAGGACCTTGCTTTAGTTCTGATATTGGTGAATGGTGATGAATATTGAGAGCATTAGTGATAATGTCCTTAAGATCTGGAGAGCTGTTTCCACTGAGGTTGTAAGGTAGAAATCTTGCCAATATATTGTGTTACTCAGGTCATGGAGGTATCCTGGTATATTGAACTTCTTTTTTGACCTTTTGAGGACAAATTCTGCAGAGTTGGGTGGTTTGAGTGAAGATCTTATGCCAGCTATGGGACAATGGTCACTTACATCATTCGGTAGTACTCCTGCATGCGTATATAAGTGAGGCTTGTTTACCAACATAGTATCCAGGAGTGAGCTGTTGCTAGAATTTTTTAGGTTAACCCTGGTTGGGTCTTTAATTAGCTGTGTAAAGCCATAGGTGTCACAAAAGGTTACCAATGGTGTAGATGCATTAGATAGCCAGTTTAAATTCAAATCACCAAGGATGATGGTATCTTCAGGGCCTAGATTGGTTATTGACCCCAGGTGAGATAGTAATTTGAGGCCTGCTGAGGGGGGCCTATAGCAGCCAATCAATTTAAATGAAGACAAGTTAGGAAGGGATATTTTGATTGACAAACATTCAAATTCCTTTGGTTGGATGTGTTGATGAGGCAGGTAGCAGAGATGGTGTCCTTAATGTATATGGCCACCCCACCACCCCTGAAGGTGATCTGCTCTGAAGAGCTGATAGTTGGTAAGGTTTACAACACTGTCTTTGGTCGAAGGTCTGAGCCAAGATTCAGAGATGACCAAAAGTCAGGCAGGTATGTGCCACCCAGGCCTGTATTACGGAGAATTTTTTAAGAGGCTGCAGGCATTGAAGTGTAGGAAGCTTAGGCCATTTATAGAGGATAGATCAGCAGGGGAAAATAAACTTTCAATGGGGCCAGGATTTATTTCAATGGTACCAAAACAGATCAGAAGGTAGAAGATTAATTTGAGGAGGGCACCAAGGGACAGGGATAGTGAGTGGTCAGAGCGTTTCCTCCTAATCCTGGGTGCCTGCTGTGAGATGAGTGATGGTCCTGGTATATAGGTGCGAATTTTATCATAGCATAATAATTTAATGGACAGGCATAGTGGGTTAATAAAAAGCCATGATACAAGTAAGGTGCCAAGGCTGTGCTGAATTGTTAGGGTGGCCTTATGTGGGATATCCCAGAGGTTGCATTGTAAACGTGGTTCGGGGTGAATAAGGAATCCGTGGTTGGCCATTGTGGATGGTAGAAGTGGGCAGGTCGTATTAACTGAGTTATTTATCTTGACACTGGGCATAACATTAATATCATAAGGGATTGGGTGAGATGCGAGGCTCAGGAGCAAAAGGAAGCAAAGTAGCATTGTGGAGGTTAGGTATGGGTTAAGGGAGGAAGGGAAAGGGATGTGGGCATGGATTAAGAAATGGCGGGAGAAAGTGTATAAAAGGAATCAACCAGGAGGGAGGGGGGGGCAAAATTTTGCGGCTTTGCCCATACCTTTCTGCCTGCTTCTCCCGGCCTCCTGGAACCCTTGGTCGGCTACACAGGTGCCGCCAACCCACTGGCGGCTCGGAGCCCCTCCGCTCCCTGGACCTCGAGGGCTGCGCCTTCTACAAGGTGGGGGACAGAGGAGAAGGCAGTCAGCAGGGTACCTTTATTGCAGTAATCTGCAATAAGGTGCTAAAACTTAAGATTTGCACAACAATAGACTGGGAGGGTATGGGGTTAGGCGCCTAAGCTGCAACAGAGCGCCAACTGCAAGGGATGCCCTGATGCAAGTCCTGCCCCAGACTGCCTTCAGTCATCAACAAGCATAGCATACAGGAACTGGGGTCATACACTGGATGCCATGCTTTTCCTTCCTCCCTTATAATGGAGCACTTTGGGATTTGGGCTAACAACCTGGTATGGACAGGTAGGGATGAGTAACATACTGTAGCAGTAATGTGCTGCCAAGTTTTATTTTTACAAACTCCCCAGCCCTCATCACCTGTCATGGCCTTGGTCCATCTACCTCCGGCCCTTGACCCCTGCCCCCTACCCCCCAGTCAGCAGAACCCTACGTCATTGACCCTTGTCACAAAAATAACAGAAGCAAATCAATATTTTAAACATAAAATACAAAATGAATTATAATTAAAAAAGAATTGGTACCACCACATCAACTCTAAGTATTTATTTGGGAGAGAAAAATGCACACTAACTACTTAGCACCCCTCCCCTTAAAATCCAGAAAAAATCATGCTGCTTTAGCTAAACTGCTCACAGCCAGCTTGGGGGGGGGTCATGACCAACACTCCCAGCCCCTATTACAATGTACCACTAGCTACCCTGTCCACAACAGAAAGACCTCCACCGTGACTTAGGTCTGTCACCTATTGACTGTTGCTTGCTTGGAAAGCTGGAGGATGATGATGTATTTGCATACTTTCTCCTTTATCAGGTAATCCCTTCCCATGGCTGCTCTGGCCCAGTGATGATGAGATCTGATGGGTGGACTCAATCATCGTCAACCCAGTGTGCACTAGATCTGTACTGTTTTTTTCCAAAGTCCCACAAGCCTTTAAGAAGAATTTATTTGCAAAAACAAAATAATTGAAAGTCAAAATTAACTTTGTGGTTTCCAAAATAAATGTTGTTAAGAGACTTGCAGTTGGATTCGGGTACCAGGTCAATATGTCGTATGAAATACGGCATAGTTAAAACTGCACACCAGACACAGCCCTGGGTAATATAGCGACAGGGTACAAAACACTCCAAGGAGGAAATGTTGCAAGCTCAGTTTTGAACCCTGTCATGCACGGCTGGTAGGCAGTGATAGCAGAAGATAAGACCTCTGCTGGGGAGGTGGTCCACCAAGCAGCTGCCATGGTTCAGAGGGATGAGCCACCAACAGTGGAGGGAGGCTGTGCATCTGTAGACTGGGGCTCAAATCCTGGTCCCAGACCACTGGTGTTTGATTTTTTTGTAACACTTTGCGTGCCTTTGTTTCCCCTGTGCCCATGTTTCTTCCCATCCCCTTGTTGTATTGCCCCCACCCCGGAGTTGATTATATAAATAGGGGGGTTGGGGAGGCACAGACCTCGTAATGTGGGGTGCGGAAGGCTGAGCCCCCGCAAAAAATTAAGATGAATGCCTTTTTCGCCAGTGTTACTCTTCACCTTTATCAGTGAGCGCTGGCAACGTACCTGTTGTATTGACAGCATGGTACATTGCTGCGCTTGTTTTCTTTTTGGGATAATGACCAGTCAGTTGGTGATGTGCCTAAATAGCTAGTTCATGTTGAATTAAGGTTTACAGAGGAACTACATCTACTGTCAGCCAGACATATTCTTTGGACCAGAAAAAAAAATCCACTTTCGCCAGAATGTCCATTGTATCATGAATATACGTGGGCAAGGTCACTATCAACTGCAGTAAGAAGAAGTCTACAAACACAGGCATCTTTTCAATGCCTGATCCTTGCCCTGAAATAGTTGGACATCAGGGGGGATTTGTCTGGTCCTTATGTATGTTAGGTAGTACATAAATAGATGGCATGACAGGATTGTGTGTAAGCATAAGTGTCTGTCATCTTTTATTTCACCATTATTGCACGATGAAAATAAGAAGCTGTCACTTTGTTGTTTCAAATCCATAGCTGCATCTGCTGACAGGGGGTATAGCTGTTTATATCCAGTATTGTCTGTGGATTTCAGCTTTATAGAGACAAGTTTCTATGTTTTTATGATTTCGGCTTTTTATTTCTGTTAGTCTATTATTATGATAAATCCACCCACTTACCCTGCTGATTTTACTTCAGTTTCTTTGTTGTCAATAATTTCCTGCAATGCAGCCATCTCTTCTGGTGACATTCTTTTTTTTTTTTTTGGTGTGGCCACTGTCAATGTAACAAATTTTCCGCTTCCTTCTTCACCAATATTTGGTATGTCAGGAGAGCTGGCGACCTCGGAATGGTGTATTCCTACTGTTTGTTGTTACTTGGCCAGCTATAACTGCTAAGAGATTTGCAAGTGGTTCTAAGCTGTTGTTTGTTATCAAAACATTCATTATTTCCATTTGGGAACTTTCATTTGTAAGACTCAGAAGTATGTCCACATCTTGGTCCATATCAGGAGCAGCATGTATATGTGTTATAGATGCCTGCTCTAGAACTTGTGCACTTGATTCCTCTGTTTCATCAGCCATGCATGTTTCATTTTCCTGCTGTGATGTGGTGGGCTCTGGCGCTGTTGGAGAAAGTGGTCCCCAGTTGTGAGGGTCAGGTTGGTATTACAGTAGAAGCTGCATAAGCGGGATGCCTCGGTGGAATTTGAAGCATCCCGTTTATGCGTCCATTCCATAAAAACAAAGTTCATGTTTGGTGCCTCTGACAGGCATTGAAGTAAGATCTGCTGTCTAACGCTTATTTAGAAGGCACTTATCTTTTTTTGTTTGTTATTTTGCTTAGGGTCTGTTGTTATGAGTACTTATGAGCACTTTGTTGACCTTATCAGGGTGATGAAAGGTACTTGATGTGATTTTTTTTTTTGCATGTGACTGTGCAGTGAACAGTTTTTACTGTACATGTTACATGTTACAGCATTGTGTATACTCTCTCCTCAGGAAACACCTCATTCCATTCAAAATCTTCCCCTAGAAGGAGATCAGTTGATTGCGAGACCAACTAGCAGGACAAAGTTGGAACGTTATTGTCATTTTGGCTCTGAGTGCTGGTGCTACTGTCTGAACAAAAGAAATCGATAATGTGAGTTTGCTGTTTCACCTGCTGCGCGTGCCTCAGCATTCCTTGTTCAGCATCAATGAGGGCTTCCCACATTGCAGTTTTTGCACGCTGCTGGCACCATTGCATTGCAGACCGCAATTCGCATAGTGCTTCGGTAGTGGTGACTGGTGAATCTTCATCTTCAGTGTCCAGTTCGTCAGTGTTTACATCACTGGATTTGGCTACAGCACTGACCACATTGGCATCTGAAAGCTCACCCACTGCTAGCTCCATGGCATCCATCTCCACAAAGGTGTGAAAAGTGTCCGCAGTCATAAACTCCGGGACTGCAACATCCTCTAGCCCAGTGACAACTTCGTCTCCTACTGGGGTGCTACTAAATTCGGCCTTTCAGAAGGGCATTGTCAACATCAGTGTCCTTGCCCTCTCTCTTTCTTTTGTGGCTTGGATTTGAGTTTGAATGCCATTCCACTAGAATCACATCACGATTTTTACTTATCCTGCCAGCTTGACTCTTTGAGATGTGGAACTCTGCTGCCACTGACGATAAGGAATGGGTCTGGTCACTTAGAGCCTCAATGACTCGGACCCTTTCAGCAAGAATTAGCTCATTTCTGGGGAGAACAGACATTGCTCCAGCATTGATGGTAAGCACTGATCTTAGTTGCTGTCCCACATACACAGCTTTAACATGTTACGCATTGGAACAGCTGATTGCAGCCAATTACCAAGCACTGTTGGTGTCATGTAATTGGCAGCAATAGTCAAGAATAAAGCCTCTCAGGCATCTCTCTTAAGCACAATATGCAATTAACAGTGTCTCTTATAAGCAAAGTAGGGACACTGTGTAATTCACACAGACAAATCGGTTCACACAAGATCATCCCACTTAAGCGGTTGTTCTGCTTAAGCACTTCCCGCTTAGCTGGCTTAGACTGTATAACCCATGTTGTCATTCCTTGAATATAACTTTTTTAAACTTATCTTCCTGAAGAATGTAAGTTTGAAAAGCATCAGCTGGTTGACTCAGGATAAAATTAAGATCCTTGCTAAGAACTCTGTATTGAAGTTCAGTCAGTGAAATCTCTTGTGATGGATTGTCAGATTCCGCCATTGACCTGAGTCTGTTTCTCCCATTGCCCCTTCATTCTTTCTATTTATTTAAAATTAGCTACTGGGTAGGCATACTGGGCTATATGGCCCTTTTATAGGTATGGCATGGGCAAGATGCTAAATGCAATGACACATGCAAAATAAATGGCTCTACAATGCCGAGTCGACAACTAACTCATCAACCAGCATCGCAGCGCCAGGTGTCCTGCTGACTGTGAGTTGTGGGTGGCAGGGAGCCAAGCACAGCAGTGACTGTTTTCTCTTCAGGGAGGCTTTGCCCCCCCCCGAACACCCCGCACAGGGAGATCTGCCCCCTGCCCTCCCCCGTACTTATGGATACCAACTCCAGGTCAGAGTTGGTTCAGGTAAGGGGTGCAAAACCGGGGAGAGTGTTGCCAGGTCCTGAGTGCATGCCCTACAGCAACTTGGCGCTGTTGTTGGCAGTGACATATGTCACTGTAGGGGTTTCGCTGTGGGAAGTGTATACCCAAAAGAAACAAACTTGTCATCAACAAAACTTATATATCTATTAAAGTAAAAAAGCTTAAAATAAATAAGAATAAAAAAACTCAACCTCTGCCATAATAACATTATAAAATAAGTTATAAAAATGCACAAGTTTAACATAATATTATATTGTTTGTAAGGTATATAAATTTGATGGCTCAGAAAATGTGGTCTACAGAAAACATTTACAGCCTGTGATACTAAATAAATAATGCTTTTAATCTGACTTTGAGACATTAGCCTGTCCTCTTCTGGTCTTATGTCTGTTTTTTTGTTACTGTTTTATTTTTATTTTGGGCTTTGGCCTACTCCTGGTATAAAAGACACTGTGTTTGCATTATCTGAGTTGGGATTTGTTGTGTCCCTATCTTGCTGCTGATTTCTTGTTCCTGTAGTATGATATCTTATATGTTTGACACTTGTATGAGCTATTGCAACTTCTATGAGTGGTGTGGTCATTCCCAGGAAAACACCTGATTACTCTTGTAGTCACACAAGTCTCTGGCAAATTTTTATCTCTTCCTACCAGATATTTGGTTTTCATGTGCTGCCAACATGTTTTGCAGGTTCCCCTTAACATTTGCAAAGTTTGGCTGGTCTTTCAATAGTAATCATTTCTGCTTTGTATCTTCAAACTCTTGTAACATTCTGCTGTAAATGTCCTCATACTGGTAAGTTAGAATTTGAACTAATGCCTTTGAACATTTGGACACCGCAGCCTGCCACCTTTCTTTATATTCGTCCGCTATGAAACTTCCCACTGGAGGGGGAAGGTATGTCCAGAGGCCTCTATGAGCTCAGCCTTTTTGGAGGTACAATTTCAGGGATTCTTTGTTATTAAAAAAACATTGATCTCTTTATTTTATGTTTTTCAATTCTTGAGATAATTGCTTCAGGTTGGAATAAGAATGATTGCTGATGGGCTGGGCACTAAAAATGTCCCCAGCTTGTAAACAGCATTGAGTGGGCCATACCGCACTTTCAAAGTAGGTTAGGATATTTTCATTGCATGCTGTTGCAACTGTTGGTTTGTCTTCTTCCTTGTGGGTAGTCATTTCACAGCTTACTGGATACATGCTTGTCTTTATAATGTGAACAATATGCAACAAGTTTAAGTGATGGAAGTGTAACCTCCTCTCCCTGCTGGTCATTCCAAACTATAATTTACTGAAGTAAACACTTATCAGCCTCTAGACTTATTCGCTACTGCCTGGGGGGATTTGGATTTTTCCTTGGTAGGCAGGCAGCAGGCTCTGCTCTCAGTCCCAGAAGTTAGCATTTCAAAGTAGGCCACCCCGCTCCCTTCCCTGTCTAGGGGTTTTGGTTGTTCCTGTCTCTGGGAAAAGGAAGGGGTACCAGCTAGACTGAGCAGCACATTAGCAGGGAAAACACCATACCTTTTGATTTGTAGAAGCAGGATTCCTCCGTGGATGGCGTGAACTCCGTCGAGATGCAGGCAGGTGACACTTCTCCCTCCATGACTGGTGGCTTCTTTCCTGCTGGAAATTCTGTGGAAACAGTTGGTTAGGCACAACACACACACTTGCAGGACTCCAGTGATTTGCGCCCAGACAGGATAAAGTCAATCAAACAGTTTTATTTTTTGTACCAAAAGCTCAAGCAAAAGAAATTCCATGGAGGTGCACAATTCATTAGTTACAGTCCCAATTCCACTATGGCAAGGTGCTGTGGCACCTTACTTCGGGGGATCCAGGTTCGAGCCTAGATCCTGACAATTCTTCCCCTTCAAAACTGAGCCATCTGGAGCTCTGATTTAAACAGCAAGAACACACACAGTGTTCCATCAAGTCTCTCTTTCCCCTCAGACTTTCCACACCAGTGGGAGCAGGGTGCTTTATCTGTACTGCTCACTGACCACTAAATGGGGGGGGGGGTTCTTGTTTCCCAGGGCACAGTCCTTTCCTTTCCTTTCTCTTGGGCAGGCTGCCAGCTGATACACCGCAGGGTTCACACGTGACGGCTGCCCCTCGCTCTACAGTCACCTGGAAATCTCCATCAGCCTCCCAACACTTTTCTTTGGTGGACAAGGAGGGTAGGGGCTGCTTCTGCCCTCATGGCCCCTCTGAGGCATCACTGCCACTTTGGCCTCGGTCCTTGCATCGTGGCAGCCACCTCTCTTGCTTCAGTCCCAAGTGGAATCAATCAGGCTCCTAACCAGCCTTTCTCTCACTCCTTCCTTTGGCTGTAGGCTTCCTCCTTCACTCCCCATGATGGCATGGTGGCTGAAGCTGGGGGCCAGGGAGCAATCTCCCCACCCCAGCCCTGGGCCTACTTGGCCCCAACTGGAGGCTCTCCCTCGGGCCTTCAAGTTGCACCTCACTCCTCCCTCATGACGACTCCTCCTCAAACTAACTCCCTAATGGTTCCCCTCATGCCAGTGGAGTGCTTCAAAATCCCTCTTGTGCTGCCCAAGCCCCACACTCTTGGCAAGCCTGGTAGTGCACGCTCCTCCCAATGCCAACAGGGCATCCTAATAGTAAATATACCCAATTCAGCATGGGGGTTATAGAAGAATTACAAAATGACCAAAGAAAGGTGATATGCCGACACACAAATAAAAGATTAAATGTATAATTATGCACGCTGGAGTTCAAGTACTGTGAAAAACGCTACCAGCCGCTGACTTCTCAAATATGGCAGTATGGCTGCTCGGAGAAAGAACAAGCAGACAAAGAACACAATGCTCAGAGGGCACATAGCAAAGGTGGTGGATGCCAGCCAAACAAGGAACACAATGAAACAGCCCAAATGGCTGCATTCCAGGTAGCAATATTTCAAATAAATCACACATGACCCCACAATGCAAAGCATCATGGGCTGCATATGCAAATCACCACAGAATGTTATGCTGGTCCAACTTTAAGCAGAAATGCATGGTGCCAAAAGGCCTCTCACACAGTTTGCAAAGGGTGCCAACAGAAGACATAGACACATGTTTCGTCCTACCAGGACTCATCAATATTCTTTGTCTGTCTGACACCCCAGTGGAATGAACTGTGCAGGGACCCTCCAAATCAGCTGCAGCATGAAATTCCCCAAGACATGGCTCTCTCCTTAAGCCATCCAAGATGATGCAGAATGTCAGCACAGTGTAAAAGGGAGAGCATCGTCACTTCTGGCATTGGGTCTGGCCATGCAGGAACATGTACATGTCTCGGCCAAGGGGCACTGGGGCCAGCATGTCACTGTACCTTTGCTCTGTGGTCTGCTGTGCATATAGAAACATAGAAGTTGTTGACAGAGAAGGACTTCTTGGCCCACCTAGTCTACCCTATTTTCCCTACCTACCATGCCACTGCAGACCCTACTGAATCTCTGGTCTTTCTCCCCCTTACCTTATTTCTAAGATCCACTTGTGTCTATCTCATGCATGCATGAATCCCGTTACCATTTTAGCCTCTACCACCTCCACTGAGAGGCTGTTCCAGGTATCTACCACCCCTTCTGTGAAGAAGTATTTCCTCACATCTCCTCTGAATCTCCCCCCAGCTTCATAGCATGACCCCTTGTCCTCGAGCATCTTTTTCTATTTAAAATGCTACCTTCATGTACCTCATTCATACCTATGAAGGCATTTGAATGATTCTACAATGTCCTCATTTTCCCTCCTTTCCTTTAGTGAGTACATATTTAATTGCTTGAGTCTTTCCTCATAGGGCTTTTGATGCAGGCCCTGCACCATTTTGGTGCAATCCTCAGTGCTGTTCATCCTCCCCATTTCCTACAGGTGTCATAAATGATGCAGAGAGGCAACATAAACAGAAATTCTCCAAGGAGGAGGTGTTGGCCCTGGCCCAGAACTACAGTAGGGGGATGAAGGCAGAGATTGAAAATATGTGGCCCAAGATCATAGAAGTTGTGAATGCAGTGGATGGAAGAGGACAGGCACTGGAGAAGGTCCAGAAATGGCTCACCAACCTCAAATGATGTATCAAAGAGGTGATAGCCCAGGCCCAGGCAAACCTCCAAGGCACAAGCACTGACCCCAGCAGTGTGGTGCCCCTAGTCCCTGCCAAGGAAGTGATGGCTGCCACCTCGTGCCAAGTGGAGGTGACTAATGTCCCAGGAGGTTGGTTCAGGAGTCAGGTCGAACCGGCACAGATGTGTAAGTTACTACATTAGCACCATCACATTGGGCTTCTGTCTTTACATACACCAGTGGTGTTGGGGGTTGCATGCCTGTGGGGGAGAGGTGATACGGGCCATGACTGGACAAGCAAGGTGTGCAGTCACAGGATGTATTGCACAGATCTGTGGTCCGCATACAAATCCTACTGTAGCCCCATGAATGCATCCTGCATGGCCCATGGGACAGCACACATGTGGGACATCACTGCTGCAAGCCCTGTCTGCAATGGTGGACTTGTTTGCAGAGTTGTACCTACACTCCAAGATGTCTCCATATTTCCATGTGTTCCCCCTTCTGCTAGGTTTCTTGTCATCTTCTATCCTCTACAGCTCCTTGCATGTATCATCTATTTGAAATAGAGTAGTTGTGGTACTGCAGGTATATGTAGGGGGCACACACTGATTTGTGTATCACATTTACATGGAATATTCACATGCGTGTGTCACAGTGGGCCCTTCCCTATTGATTTTCCAGGTTGGCCACTGTATCTACTTTGCAGGTGGGCCCCCAGTACCCCAGCCTGACCCTGGCTGTTGGATGTGTTACACAATAGATGTAGACCACATGGTGTTATTCAGGTATCCTGCTGGTGGGCCCATCTGTGGTGTAATCATATACTATGCTATATGTGTATTGTCTACTGTGTAATCACTGGTCATGATGTGTGTGTGAAGTGTACAGCACTGGGGTGTATGGGCACTGCACTGCATTGGTGAAAAGTGTGGTGATACACTGTGCACTGGGCCTGCATGTTGCGATGGTCAGCACACAGGGCTGTACATTTCTCTGCAATATGGTTCTATTCTCTCCTCTTGACAGCCCAGTCCATAGTGCTGGACGCTGTCCCAGAGGATGGCCTGGGCCCATCTCACTGGCAGTTGCCCCTGATGCCCACCTATGCTGCGGCTGACACTGACTCCAGCAGCAAGGGGGAGAAGAATGACAGTGGCTATGATCAGACATTCATGGAGGAGAGGAGGAGAGAGGGATCCAGCTCTGACCAGGAGGGATTCCCTGTCCCTGCTGCACCCACCCCACCACTGATGGGGCCCAGTCACCCCCCTCCCCTGCATAGCCATCAACATGCCACCCTCAGTCACATTCCCAGCACAGCCACCATTGTTCCACCCCAGGACCTTGTCCCTGACACAGCCGCTAATCTCACTGGCCCAGTTACCGCTGGGCCATCCAGGAACCAGGGATACCATGCAGCTCTGACCATGGAGCAACCCAGGCCCCACACAATGGGCCAGGGTTCAGCCTGATCCTGTCCCCCAGAATTGTCCATGTCAACAGCAGAAGGCAACCAACATTCTGCTGCTGCAGTCAGCCTTGGGGGCCAGGAGGGCATGCAGGCTGAAATCAGCCACATACTCCACATGCTGTGGGACCATAAGCAGTGTGCAGAGGCTCACCATGTAGAGCACATGGTGGCCCTTGGTGGACTGCAGCAGTCCATGGAGGCTGGCTTCAAGAGACTGGAGCAGTCCCTTGTGGCTGACTTGTGTGTGGGGTCTGCCGCCATGCTGAAGGCTGCAGCCATGGTTTCCAGTACCTCTGGTGCTGGCTGTAGCACTGGTCATTCCAGTGTGAAGAGTGTCACACCATGGCAAATGTCTCAGCATCATGTCACCCCTTGCAGTGTTGGCAGCTGGATGCCAAGCACACCCAAGACACACAGGACACCAAGGACACCTCACATGTTGGCAGATGATGACACAATACCACGCACCCCCTGCCCATGGCCTGTTCCTCAGAGAGGTAAATACCCCATGGGGGTGTGACCATGGGCTGTTAACACTGTCCCCACACCCGTCCACCATCGAGTGGACTATGGCTGCCCCCCCCGTTACCCTCTTAGATACAGCACTCACACAACATTTATCTCCACAGTGGTAATGTGGGTCACTCCTAGGGTGCCTGTTTCCCCCAGCCCAAACCCAAATGTGCCACCTCATACCCCCTCCTTGCAGTACCCATGTATGACCCCTGCCCGGATGACCAATTATTTTTTTCATGCCCCCCTAATTGAGCCCCCTTCTGGATGGCATCTTATTTATTTTAATCCCTCTTTATCCCTGCATGTGGATGGCTTGCTGTTTGTTTTCATCTCCCTTTATACACTCCTCACTACATGGATGGCATATTATTGTACATTCATCCCTCTTTATACCCCCTCTGCCTGAATGATTTGTTATTTCTGTTGATCCCTTTCATTTATTGCATGTTATGGTTTTTGAATACATTTTGTTAAAAAATTGCAATCTCCCCTGTGAGTTCTGTGCTCACCGTCTGGGTCCAAAGAGGTCTGTGATGAAGTGGACTTTATAATCCCATGACTTCCTGGCCATCCTGGGGCATGCCTGTGAAACTGCTTCTGCATTCCTTGGTTTGCTGACTCTGCATTTGCTGCAGTATTGCCCTCTGGGGCTGACAAGCATATCCGATGATTGATTGCCATGTTATGTAGTACGAACAGGCAAGGGATGTGGCATAGGCCTTCTGAGGAGTGTATTGTAGAGCATTACCGGAATGGTCAAGGCACCTGAACCACATCTTGAGCATGCCAAAGACCCTCTTGATGACACTGCATGTAGCGATGTGTGCCACATTGTATCTCACCTCTGCAGTGGATGTGGAGTATAGAACAGGTGCTATGAGCCAGGGAAGCAGGGATATGCACAGTCCCCTAAGTAGTTGAAAGGCATTGGTTAGCAATATAATTGACAGCTAGTGGGGGAGGCCTTGGGTGTATACGCATTGATGAGGTGCACACTAGGTATACCCCGGCCTCAAACCTCTGGCACAGGATGGAACAGTGCCAGATGAAGGCATCATGGGCACTGCTGGCGTATCCTGCCAGGACACTGATGATGCACACTGTTACACAGCACACCACATGGTAGTTGATGGAGTGGAAGGCCTTTCTATTCACAGAGGCCTCCACCCCATCCCCTGTGGGTGCACGGATGGCAACATGGGTGCAGTCACTGGCACTCTGTGCGACTGGTAGGTGCACAACTCGATAGGAATGCTGCATGGTTACTGTTTGCTCTGCTGGTGTGGTAGGGAATACGATAAACTCCCCAGAAAGGGCATCTAGGAACTGGCCCAAAAAGCATTAGGTGGCAGACTGCATGATATCAGTGGTGTCACTCACTGGTATCTGGGATGTTTGATGGCCAGGAAACACAGTGCTGTTGTCACCTGGAGATCTATGGACATTGCATGGCTGCAGTGGGTGTCTGCCCAGAGCTGGTCATGTAGCAGCTCATACAGCTGCATGAGCATGGACCCATGATTTGTTTATCACTATGGACTTTGAATGCGACTCATGGATTGTACTGTCTGTTTGCAGTACTGTCTGTCTGCAGCATAGCACCTCCAGGGCATGCACTGGATTAGCCACTCCCTTATCCTCAATGACTGCCTGCATCAATTGCATGATGTGTGCCATTTTGGTTTCAGGTGTCTGTGTGTTGCAGTGCCTCTTCCTGCCTCTGGGGTTTGCCAAAAGGATAAAATCTAGGGCATGATTCACAAAACCGGAAAGGTGACATGAGGTGTCTGCAACAATCCAGTTTGTTGCAAGGGGCACTTTGCATCAAAAATTGTGGAGTTCCAAATTCAGGAACATTAGCTGTGGTGACAGCAGGGTCTGGTGTGCTGCATAGGTCCTGAGCCAGTCTTGTGATTGAAGGTGGGTGCGCCATAGAGTAATGGGGCTTGTACCAGCTCCCGGCTACAACATCCCCTATGGTGGGATTCAGGTAGCCCCACAGCCGGTGATGCTGGCACCAATGCTTAGACCAGCAAAAGACTGGTCTAACAACCTGTGTGACACACCAGACACCCACAGCGTCCATACACCCTGGGAACTGGGATGGTGGCACCCTGCCATGCATGGTGCCACATGCATGCACGGTCAACTTTGCCCCCCCATGCCATGTCCTGTATGCAGGCAGCCCAAGACATGTAGTGCCACACAGCAGTGGCACCTCCCTGCCTGTTTCCTACACTCTGGTGGCTGTCAGGGTACTGACACTTGTACCGGGACCCTCAGACAACAGGCACTTGTGGCATTCATCTAAGAGTGTACCCACATCCCCAGTGCAGGATGTTGCCTGGTGGACCAGAATTAAGGAAGTAGAGCACACTCAAGAAGCAGACAGGAGCCCAATATTTTATCAAAAAGTCAAATTGATTTATTTCCAAGCTCCTAGAACAAATTATAAAATCCAGGCTGTGGTGCAATGCATACCCCTAGTGCCTCAACTCAAATGGAGTCTTCAAGGGGGTGTCTACCATAGGATGACACATTAAATTTAAAGGAGGCACTCATTTATATTTATAAGCTCTTACTTTGAGCATTTGCAGGCACATCCATCCTTTACACATTTAAGGGTGCACTACATTAGATCAGTAATTCTTTTAACTAAACAATCTCTATAATACCTCAACAGTATTCCCAAAGTACATCTTTATTTCATCATAAACCCCTTGTTTTCTTTTAAGGAAGGACTTCAAATCCCAGTAATTATTTAGGCAATTCAGTTTTACACTATTAAGTGTAAAAATCCATTTGCTCTCCTTTTGGAGTAGCATGTTTGGGTGATTGCTCCCAGATTTAGGCACAGAAACACACTCAAGACCCATAAACTGTAGGCATTCCGGAGAGGAGTTGTGGTGCTGAGAAAAATGTACCCCTACTAGAGTGTCACATCTATTGTATAAAATAGATCTGACATACTCCTGAATTCTTTGTTTGAGGGGGCCGGTAGTTTTCCCTACCTGAATTAATTTGCAATTGCACCATAACACACAGACAACAAACTCTGTGTGCACAGGTAATAAATTCTTTTATATTGACACGTTTCCTTCTGTAAGGGGTGCAAGGAGAGCAAATGGATTTTTACACTCAATAGTGTAAAACCGCAAGACCTAAACAACCATTGAGATCTGAAGTCCTTCCTTAAAAGAAAATGAGGAGCTGATGATTAAATAAAGATGTACTGTGGGAATGCTGTTTAGGTATCATAGAAATTGTTTTGCTGACTTGCTCCATCTGAATGTGCTGTCTTTACTAGTCTAATCTGGAGCACACAGTTAATTTAATCTTATGTTTGTTTTCTTGCTTGCAGGCATCCTTTGGACTGGACCACTTCTCCTGCCTTCCCGGTTTATATTTGTGAGGAGAATTTGATCTGAGTGGCCATGATATTTCAGATCTGTGTACAGTCCTAAGGCACCCTATAGTAATTTCTTGCACTTTAAAAAAATCATTTTTTTGCATTTTTTTCTTTGCTTGGTCCTTAACAGCATAGCTGAGATAAAAATGAAATATAAATTATAAGAATGATATATATTAAAAGAGAACCAAGCTATGTTTTCTTTAGTTTGCATACACTTTGCATAAAACTTTTTTTTAATACAAAAAAATGTTTAGTTAAAAGAATTACAGATTTAATGTAGTGCACCCTTAAATGTGTAAAGGATGGATGTGCCTTTAAATGCTCAAAGTAAGAGCTTATGAATATAAATGAGTGCCTCTTTTAAAGTTAGTGTGTCATCCAATGGCAGACACCCCCTTGAAGACTCCATTTGAGTCGAGGCGCTAGGGGTACTCATTGCTCCACAGCTTAAATTTTATTATTTGTACTAGGATCTTGGAAATAAATCGATTTGACTTTTTGATTAAATATGGGGCTCCTGTCTGCTTTTTGTGTGCGCTCTACTGCCTTAGTTCTGGTTCTTAGTAAGAGGCAAGCCACCTCTGTAGAGCAGCACCAGATCCCTTTCTTGGCTCACAGCTAACTTCCTGGAACCGAGGTCTGATGACGCAATGTCCATCTCAGCCACGTCCCCCCCCCCAGCTGGCCTCCTACATGATCCATTTCCATTGGCATGCTGCTGACTGGTCGCCAATGTCTGGGTGGGGTGGAGGCACACATGTCTTGGGCACGGTCAGCTGCCAGGCTTGACAATCACAGGGCCAGGGGCTGCCGCACACCACTGTTGTTTCTCTCCCGTGCATTTTCTATTTGGCACAAGGGAATAGATGCAGCTGAACCTGTGACAGTGGCAAGAGGACCTCTCCCAATACTGCATCAAGTGCATGGTCACACCGGACATAGGCACAATCTGTTGTTTGATGCAGCTTGTTCTGGTCTTTGTGAATCCAGCCACTGTTTTTTATGTTATATTCTCATTTTGTAATGTGCTAAAGTCACGCTAAATGCCACTAGCACAACACTTAACCACTGAATACAGAGCTGCACCAAATATGCATATCATCACACCCCCCCCTTCCTGCTTTTCCAGCACTGCATGCAATCATTTTGTGGTTGGGCGCTACCACTCCTAACAGGCGGAGCAATCCAGAGCAAAATTCAAACTGTACCAATGTAATCCATTACTGCCAGTTGCAGACCTTTGAGTATGAAACCCTATGACTCTCACTACTTAATTTTCAGTTTTCTGACACCCACAGTGCCACAGACAGCCAATGGGAGACATTTTGTGCTGCCCTCAGTTAAACACTGCTCTAAGTAACACCAGTACACAGTTACAAGTGTTGTAATCGCCAGTCCTACAATAAAATGCCTGAAGTGAGTTTTGAAGTCCCTTTGGCAAAAGACCAATTCAGTCCCCTGTGTGAAGATAAGCTTAAAGAGATATCAGACACTGTAACAGCCATTATAGATTGAGGGAACGCTCCCGACCAATTGGAGCACTTCTTTCCCCTGCCTGTGAGACACTCTTATTCTATGAAAAGCATCTCATGCACAGATGCCATGTAACAGACACATTCCAGGACAGTTTAGAAAGAATGAAATAATAACATAGAACCATCGATCTATAATATATAGGGGTCCTCCCTGTCTGATTCCCATAACCAAGGGCTCCTCTGAATGCAGGCAGGTGGAGCGGTCTCCTTCAACTATTCATACTATTCAGATGGTGTTATTCACAGTAGGGTCCTCCCACATGGACAACTTGCACATCTTAAACACGACCTGACTCAAAATGACTGGCAACCTATCTTCAAGGCTACTAATGTCAACCTGGCCCTTGACTTCTTTACTACCACTTTCAACAAGGCCTGTGACATCTTTGCTCCGGTTAAAAAAGGGGAAAGCCAAGACACTCTGTAATCCCTGGATTAATGCCAAGCTCCTATCTCAACTGAAACAAAGGGACCACCTTTGGGCGGTGGCCAAATCCACCGGCACACTGCCCGACCTTCAAAAATACAGACAGGCCCGTAATGCCTGTACCAAAGCTATCCGACTTTCAAAAAGCTCCTTCTATAAGAATGCACTAACCAACTCCTGGGGTAACGGACATGCTTTTTGGGATAACATTAAAGGAATCACAGGGGTACAATCAAAAAACCCTCTTGCCCTGATGAAAGTTAATGGGACCATGACTCTGGACCCCCTGGTCATTGCCAATACCTTTAACTCTGCCTTTACTGACCTTAGTGCTGTTCTGCCCCGACTTCTTTGAAGTAGATAACTGCTCCTCTAACATTCATCCTGCTCAGGCCATTACCCCCCAGTTCCTCTTTCAGGAAATCTCATTAAACACCGCACGCCACTACATCACTACTGCTATCTCTAAACCCAGAACCAGTGGCGACTCTCTTGACCTGAAGATTCTGTTGCTAACTCTTGAGGAAGTTTGTCTATTCTTAACCAGTATTATGAATCTCTCTCTCCGCACCAGTCAATTCCCGGACCTTTGGAAAATTGCCTCAGTTATCCCGGTCTACAAAAGCAGTGACAAGTCTAGCCACTCAAACTATCGCCCGATCTCGATTGTGCCTCCCCTCTCCAAGGCACTCGAACAAATCGTAGCTGACCAATTAACTGACCACCTGGACAAATACAACTTACTGTGCACTCAACAGCATAGTTTCAGAAAGGGTCACAGCACCTCCTCCACTCTGCTTGAATTCACTGGGGTAGTACATAAATCCCTCGATACGGGCATGCTTACTGGGGCTGCTTTCATAGACTTATCCAAGGCATTTGATACTGTCCACCACCAGCTTCTGGTCGACCAACTTCAGAAAATTAGTCTCTCCCCTGACACGGCCTCTTGGTTCAAAAGGTACCTTGAAAACCGCTCACAAAAAGTGAAAATCACCAGTGCCCGCTCTGACACCTTACCAGTTCGATCGGGTGTCCCACAAGGGTCAATCCTGGGCCCGCTCCTTTTCAGTCTCTTTCTAGACTCTCTACCATAATCCAGCACTAAGAATATCATCCTATATGCAGATGATGCTGTTGTTTTTTCCTTTCACAAGGACCCCATGGCCTCACAACAGAATCTCCAATTTGCCTTCAGTACTGTTGAGTCATGGTTTTCCAGGCATAAACTTGTCCTTAACCACAAAAAGACTAAGTCCATGCTATTCTGCAACTCCCACAATAGGCACAAATGTCACCCCTTGACTATCATCACATCGTATGGGAATACCCTGGATCAGGTACCACACTTCAAATACCTGGGGATACTGTTGGACCCTTACCTCTCTTACAGTGCCCATGTCGACTCTGTGGCAAAGGCAGCAAACACCAGAATTGGTCTCCTCTACAGACACAGACAACATCTCATCCCAGAAGCCTTGAAGATTGCCGTACAGAGTTCCGTGATATCGAGTATTGACTATGGTCTCATCATTTATGGTTCTACCACTGCGACTACCCTCAGACGCATCTCAACCACCCTCAATAAGTCTTGTCGGCTCATCTCTGGTGCACACCATCTCACCCACACCTGCGATCTGTACTCTAAAACTGGTTGGCTACAGCTCTCAAATCGTATTAAGTACCTGACCTGCACAATGGCCAAGAAAATCAGCCTTGGCCTTGCACTTTCCGGGGTCACTGCCCTGCTGCAAAATAACAGGAATGTCATGCAAGCCCCCAGGAGGTCAAAATCTCAACTCCTGCAAGTTCCCCACTGTCTCACCTCCCAAGGTCAACGTTCTTTTGCTTACAAAGCTCCCCTTTGGCTGAACAGCCTCAGCCCTGTCATCTCTACTGCACCTACACTTGGCACTTTTAAGTCTAGACTACAGTCGCACCTTACTGCCTTTAGAGCCTGTGACTGCCCCCCATGACTGTAGCTGACTTGTCCCTGGGGTCGCCTCTGTCTCTCTCGACTCTCAACTGGTGCACCATTTCCCCTCTGATGCTCTTATTTTCATCGACATCCCAACTCTCACCTGCCTTCCACTCCCCCTTCCCAACCCCCTTGTCATCAGCACTTAGCCCCTGTTGAGTTTGACAACCGCATATGGCTGCATAGTTGTTTGTCCTCCTATACCCCTCCCTTCTCTGTCTTCTTTATCCTTTGTTTCCTTTCAACTAACTGCGCACTCGCTGCAGGTTATCTGATTTTGTCTGAACAACGAGTACCATGTCTTAAAATGTTATTTTGTCTATCCTATAACTATAGTGCCATATTGTTGACCACTGTTGCAATCTTTCCTACTACTGTATGTCTATTTCCTATGACGTGGAACCTTTGTAAAAGAGCCTTGGCTCAAAGGTATTTGTAATCCTAGACTTGGAATAAATAAAAATAACTAAAAGTAATGCCAGGTCTATTAAAAGTAAGACTGCTATTATAGCAGATCTTGTTGAGAAATTTGACCTGGCGCATATCACCGAGACCTGGCTGGACAAGAATGTGGGCCCAGTATTGGCCTCAGCCATTCCGGCTGGGTACTTGGTGATACACCGTCCGAGGATGTATCGTAGGGGTGGGAGTATAGCCATCTGTTTTAGATCTGAACTGAACCTTATGGAAGTGCCAGTGGGGTCAACCAGATCCTTTGAGTGTATCGTTGGTGTGGGTGTGGGGTGCAGGATATTGCTCATCTACCGTCCTCCAAGAGATAGGAAAGAGTTCCTGCAGGAAGTCATGGACTTCACTGTTGATGTGATATCAGGATCCCCCAGATGGTTGATTCTGGGGGATTTCCTGTTTATTGCTTTAAATAAAATAATACAATAGTAATACTCATGTAAGAGGTACAGAGAATTAACAGTGAAATAAGACCATTGCCATACAATATTGAGGTTACACATATTCCCTCATACAATCTGATACAGTAGGATGTAGGGGTTATACAAAACTTAGAAAGGCACATGAAGCCCCAAAGTTAATGTACCAATTTACCAGCCACTTCAGAGGCATAGGTAGAGATTCATAGGCATACATCAGACTTAGACATACACACTAAACCAGTAGTGCTAACAAACCTATTTTCTCTAAAAAGGTATAAAGAGCTATATATAATTCCCCCCAATCTCCTCCCCATCTCCATAGAGCATTATAATTATTACTTCTATAAAGCTATTGAGTGAATTCCTTAAACCTTTAACCAGTCCCCAAGAACCTAAAACATGGAACGCTATTTCAAGTACTGAGTAAGTTAAACTTCACCAGTAGGATATTTTAACAGTAAAAAGCACTTAAACAAGATCCTTATACAGGCAAAACTTTTATCCCACCAATAAAACATGTCCATGTATTGTCCTGGGAGAAACACCTGAAAATAGAATGCAATATAGTCTAAAAGTACTCATCCTGCATCAGAATCAGAATCCCCTGAGGCATTTTCAAGAGCTTTTTCCCCCTGAAATTCCACCTCAATCTTCTCAAGCCATCATTTTTCGGGTCAGTGAACTGCCAGCTTTTCCCTCCATAAATGATGCGTAAGCGAGCTGGGAGAAAAAAAGAGTGAACAATTCCCAGGGATCTGAGCTACTCTCTGGTTGCATCAAACTGTTTGTGTCTGGCCTGAGTTTGAAATAATAAATCAGGGAATAATTTCACGTCATGTCCCTGAACCTCCACCGGGTACACCACCCTGGCAGCAGAAAGGAGCATGTCTCAGACCTCCGGCCCCACCGTCCGAATCAGCACAGTCCAGGGTTGCAAGGGATCAGCAGGTTGGGCCCTGGAATTTACCCAATAAGGTCATCCAGTCAAACCTGTCTGGTAAGGATAATGTTTCTGCCATCCAGTCTTTTAGGTAATCCAAAAGACAGGCTCCCTCCTCTCCTTCTGGCAAGCCTACTATTCAAATATTCCCCACTCACTGGCCATTCTCTACAGCCTCAAAATGTCCTCTCAGTTGCTGGTTTTCCTTCATAAGCAATGCCACTATAGCTTGCGCTGACAACGAGTGCTTGTCTGCTTCTGCTACAGTGTTCTTTAGAGAGAGATGAGGGATGCATCATGGGCTTCTAAGCGATTCAGAGTTTTTTCTATTTTTGCATCCATAGCCCAAATCGACTCAAGTATCGGCTTCCAGGAAGGCTCTGTTGCTGGGTCTTTAAGTACTTCTACTGCTGGTGTCTGAGAGGAGGTAGGCCTTATACTTCCCAATGCTGGAGTCTGATTATTTTTTGTATGTCCCATCACAAAAAAGATATCTCCTGAAAGCTTGAGATGTGCAGAATTCGATGCTGTCAAAGATTTTATGCTCAATAGCTTTTGGTTCTTACAAACTGAGACTGTTTAGGAGATGTAATGAGGAGCTGGGAGAAAATATATCCTGCCTGGAAGTTGGCTCTCTGGTGCCCCGATTCTGGGGGATTTCAGTGCCTGGATCAATGATGAATTCGCAGTTTGGTTGTGACTTCCTCCAACTAATTACTTAGTTGGGTTTCATACAGGTTGTTACCTCTGCAACCCACATTAGAGGTCACTCATTGGACCTGGTGTTCCTCCTTGGGATGGAGATATCTGATTTGGTGGTGGAACCAGTTGGACGGTCTGACCATCACACCATAGGGTTCAGTTTTGTGACTGTCCCCAATAGGCCTGCCCCTATGGAGATGGTCCAGTACTGCCCTTTGTGGGGTGTGACTCCAGATGGCCTAATGGTGCTGAATCTATTGAGTATGTCGAGGGAGTGCATGGGTCCTGGGGATCTGATGCTTGCCTATAATATGGTGGTAATGGAGGCCCTGGATTCTATTGGTCCTGTTCATGTTCACCCCCTCACCTTATGCCCAAGGTCCCCATGGTTTGATGGGACCTTGAAGGAGCTGGGAAGAGTGGGGTGAAGGTTAGAGAGGGCCTGGCGGGAATCAGGCCTGGAGGGCAACAGGCTTAAATTAATGGAACATTATGCAATCCACCAATCGACAATCACCCATAAGAAGGCAGAATTCCCGTCCAGGGAGATTGCCGCTGCACAAAGCCAACCAGCTCAGCTCTTCCAGACTGTGAACAGATTGTGCAATCCAACCTGTCTTCAACCTGTGGAGCTTTTTCACAAGAGAAGTGTGAAGAGTTTGCTCAATTTTTTTGCAATAAGGTTGCCACAATCAGGTCAGAGATCAGCCAGACCCCCTATAGGGGGTGCTGCAGTGGTTGGCAGGAGGTCACAAATGCCCAGTTTGTTTGGATGGACTTTAGTAAGTTGGAATTCATTGAAATCATGAGAGTCATTCACACTTTGCAGCCAACCAGCTCTAGTTTGGATCTGGGCCCCATGCAACTCCTTGTGGGTTGAGTGAATGAGATTGGCCCAATCCTGGCAGAGATACTCTGAAGTTCACTGGAGTGGGGGATCTTTCCTGACCCCCTAAAGGAAGCAGTCATGCGATTGCTCCTGAACAAACCCTCCCTTGACCCGGACTGTCTGGGCAACTAAAGTCCTGTCTCTAACCTGCCTTTTGTGGGCAAGGTTATTGAGAAGGTGGCTGCGCTGCAGCTGGATGACCATCATGCTATCCATGATGTTTATGATTCTCTCCAGTCCAGATTTAGGAAGAGACATAGTACTAAGATGGCTCTTGTCCAGGTACTAAATGATCTCCTAATAGCGAGAGAACAGAGGACTCGTTCCATCTTGGTCCTCCTTGATCTCTCTGCAGCATTTCACACTGTGGACCCTGGTGTGCTATTGGAGTGCCTGCAGTTCATCTGTGGACTATCTAGTATGGTTCTCAGATGGTTTAGATCTTTCCTCGAGGGTAGGACTCAGAGACTTGACACTGAGATTTATTCCTCTGACACTCTCCCCCTATTCTGCAGGGTTCCACAGGGCTCCATTGTGTTGCCCATGTTGTTCACAGTGTATATGCTGCTGTTAGGAGACATTGTCAGGCAGCACAGTTTGAGTTTCCACTGCTATGTAAATGATACTCTGCTGTACCTGTCCTTTGTGCCCAGGCAGGAGGATGCAGGCTCAGTATTTAACAACTGTCTCTCTGAGATCCAGGACTGGATGAGTGCCAGCTGACTGAGGCTGAATCCAGATAAGACTGAGGTGCTGGTGGTGGATCCAGATCATTGGGCGGTGGGTGTGTTGGCTGGACTACCATCTGGGCTTTGGATCGGGGATGCTCAGCTGACTACCTCACATCAGGTGCATAACCTGGGTATTATTTTTGATGATGAGCTGACTCTGAAATATCAGGTGTCAGCTGTTATAAAGACCTAATTTTACCATCAGAGGAATATCGCCTGGGTGAAGCACCTGATTTCTCCTGAAGATCTTTCTACCTTGGTCCACACCTTTGTGACCACCCTACTTGACTACTGCAATGCCCTGTACCTAGGGCTACCGGGGATTAATATCTGCCGCTTGCAGCTGGTGCAGAATGCATTGGCCAGGCATGTGACTGGTACTTCCAGGACCAGACACATTATACCTGTGCTCCGCAGACTGCACTGGCTGCCTGTACAGTGGCAGATCGCCTTCAAGGTCAACTTGCTGATCTACAAAGCCCTACATGAACAAGGACCCTGCTACCTGAAAGATCTCATTTGTCCCTACTGCCCCTCCTGACCACTTCGAACCACTGATGAGGGATTGCTACAGATTCCCAGTGTGTGTTTGAAGACATCTGGGGCTCATTCCTTTGCGCATACGGCTCCTACCCTGTGGAATTTTCTACCTCATCGGGTGAGGGAGTGCCTGACCATCCCGAGCTTTAAGTCAGCCCTCAAGACTTATTTATTTAGTCTAGTTTTCCCTGAGAGTGCCAGCTGATATAATTTATTACTTAATGCCGCTGCAGATTATTACATTGATTGGAAAATCTGATTTTATTTATAAGATTTTATTAAATATTTGAAGATGTGTTATTTATTTGTATGAGTTTTATTCAAATTTCATGTTCAGCATTTTGATTCTTGGAAAGGCGCTTTATAAATAATATTTATTATTATTATTATTATTATTATGTATCTCACATCGCCACTCCTTGCAGTATAAGAGTGGGTTCACTTGCGTTCGACTCGAGTCAGAACAGCTCCGTTTTGTTGTTCTCTCTCAGGCAGAACATGTGTGAAACCCTCTTGTACCACAACAAGTGGCTCCATGGAACATGTTAATATATACAATACAGACACCCCTCCTTGGTAGTCACCAGTGAAACCCAAACAATCCTCCACAGTCAATATGTCACCAAACTAAAACTGATCCCAACCTGTTCGGGGACAAAACAGTTATCATACCCTATAAAAGTACTGTATGTATTGAATGCTTGGAATAGAATTTATGTGAACCACAAAGGGTTCTTGTAACTAATCTTGAGTGTTGTATAATTGCCTGTTCCTATCCATTGTGTATTGTGTTCGGCCAGTCTGTGAGCTTTCTCAGTAATTAATCCTGGGTCACCCCTGAAAAAGGGCCTCCCAAGGTCCAGTGGGTTTAACGGGTCAACAAAATTTAAATAAATAAATAACATAAAAGTAAAGGCAGAGCACTTTCCCACACTAAACACTATGTAACTGAGACAGAAAATCTCTGCAGAGCAGAAAAAGTGTAACTAAACCTATTGTTTCTACCCTGCTGTCTCCTTCACAGTCATGTTAAAAACAGTGGACCATGAATTTGTGATGGAACGTCAGTTTACCATTTAAGCTAATTCAAGCAATCGGGGAGTCAGGGTTTTTTCTTCATTAAGAAAATCCATTTCATGAACTAGTCTAAATGAAGTTTATTGTATTTTATTTTATTTTAAAAACGTGTCACTGCTTTACGATATGAATCTGGACCCACTTTGAGGCCTCGCTTATTGTATAAGTGCACCACCCATGCAGTTTGGGCTGACAGATCCACTCTGCTTTGCTTCACAGTCCCCTCCTTAAAACAGCATGAGACAACACACGTATTCAGTAAGAGGCACCTAAAAGGGGTCCATATTCATACAGAATAACTGCACAAGCTGCTCATAACCCAGTGTTTATCTAGATCCCTAACGTTCTTAAGACCAATTTTAATATAATATGAGGCAGACTCCTTTCTTCCATCATTTTTGAAGGGGGACACTGCAGTCTAATCGTTCCTTTTCCCATTATTTCTGCTGCCTTGTTGATTTACAGGGAGGGATTTCCAAGGTTTAATCTTGACGGTTGGGCAGTATTCTGGAAAAAAACATACAGGAACTGATTTTATAAGAAAGCAGCTCTTAAGCTAAAGTATGATAAGCTGCTTACAAATTACTCCCATGCTCTGGAATATGCAAAGCTATACCTATTTGTTTAACTGCTAACACCTTGCTTGACTACATAGCATGTCTAGTATTCAGGAAAGCCTTGCCTGAATTTGCTTTGCAAAATTGAAACACTGATGAAAATCAATTATCCTATTGTATTATAGTACATGGTTAGCCTTTGCGCTGTATAAAAATCATCCTGCTCAAAAACCTAGTTGTGCACATTCTAAATCGTTGTACATATTCTAAAGTGCTGTTGTGGCATTCCAAACAGTTGTTCTGCACAATGCAAAGGTCATACAATTTTAAATTTATAATTTATTCCACACATAGTTACTTACTAACCACCCAGTGCCCAAAGTTGTACATTTTAACTTTTAAAAGTCTGTAAATTTTATTTTGATCATAGAATAGAACAAAGAAACTGCAAGATTGTTTGTTTTCACTTCAGTGGGGGGGGGGGGTGTCACCCTAATGTAAACAAACTCTGGTCAGAGCTGATATGGCTGTGGAGAACTTTTAGGAGTGCTTCATTCCTTTCATTTACATAATGCTACCCTGATGTTTGTGGAGTATTGTGCCCTTACCCCACCCTGCATACCAAAAGACACTCCACCCACCTCCCCTCACCGAACCAGAGACCCCAATGATGATGCTTAACATATCCCCCCACCGGCAGCAACCCAAAAAGATTTGTTTAAAGCCAGTTAGTGGCTGTCAATCCCTTAGTGCAATGCGCATCCAAACTGTTCAGTTTTCAATAACAGTAAGGGCATGAATGAATGGTGATGTATTTGCCTATAGTAAGACCTGATTGACTGAGTCTCAGCCAACCATGTTTTACTACAAACAAATACCTGTCCCTATTCATTCATGCACTTACTGATCTTACTGTTTGTCTCCCCACCCACCCTGCAGATCTCTGGGTACTCAGCCATGCACTCTATCCCCCACCCTCTGTGTCATAAGCAGAAAACAGTCATAGCAGTAAAGAACAAATAAACATTATTTATCCTTCCCCCAACAGACGTCCATGTTGAACTTGTTTGTGTCTCTGTGTCTGTGTGAATGAAAGTGCATGTTCTTGTCCCTGATCTTATCTGTCTCTGGTGGGTCATGTGAGCCACAATGCCCAGCCTGAGCATTGTTCTCTGTGATGGTACCCACTGACCTGCCCCATGGATCTCCTAGTGTCCATGGTCCTTCAGTGTGCCCCCCCACCATACAATACAAGAAGCGAGGGTGCTGAGAAGTGATGCAGCATTGCCTGTAGAGCTGTAGCTTAACCCTGGGCAGTGTGGAGAGAGAGACTTGGGCTGCAGGGACAGACACCGAGAAGGAGAGGCAGCAGCTCTCCTCATAAGAGAGCTCAGGGTCAAAAGAGATGGAGCGTGGCACCAGCATCAGGGACAGAGCAGAGAGAGAGCCCCCAAACAGTGACAGCAACATGCTTAGATGTGGCAAGTAAGCAGAATGAGAGTGCTCACCAGGTGACAGGCTGTCACTATTACAGCACTACCTTGGCAGCGTGAAATTAGGGGTAGTGCACTGTTGAGACAATAATCACAATGAGGCCTCCCAGACCTGCAATTGAATAAATGTGCATTTCAATGGGTGGCCCATTCCCCAGCATTGTCAACTCCCTCCTCCCCTGCCCACCGACTGAGACAGACACAGCAACAGCGAGAGCCACTTCCAGTGCAGCATATATGTGCAGGTCAAATGCATTCCATTCAGAGATGGTGTCAACCCCACCTACCCAAAAACAAAGAAGTGGAATACAGTGTGTGCCCAAGCTCGATTGCCATCCATTTTATTGCCATTCACTCTTCTGGCACCTTGCTGTCAGTTTGACTCTCTGTTTGTCTTTCTGAAGCCCAGTGCAAGCGGACAGAACATACAGAGAGGCAGAGAAAATTGCAGCAAGAGTGCTGTGACCAGGACAGGGAGCATTGCTGCAGAGTTTTCCTTTCACCATGAGGAAGCGGACGTCAGAGAAAGAGAGAGAGAGAGAGAGAGAGAGAGACCAGGAGAGACACAGTGTAAAATAAACTTGGTGCATCTATTCCACCACTTCACAAGAAGAGTGCCCAGACAGAGCCAGAGACAAATATGTGGGTCACATATCTGCCAGTTCACACTGACTAGCACAGTGTGGGGGGGGCACTGGATAGGTACTAGTGTTGTGTGAAATTGGAAAATTTCACAAAATTTGTGCATTTCACAAAATATTTTGCAGGTGCGAAATATGAAATTTCACCCCAAAATTGCAACATTTCTCCTGAAAATTGCAAAAATGTGCCCAAAAATTGCAAACTTTCACCCCAAACATCAACATTTCACTGTGCAATGTGAAATTTCACAATTTATGGTTGAAATTTTGCACCCGCAAAATATTTCAAAACTTTTGTGAAATGTTTTGTGAAGCAAAATTGCAGATTTTGCGGCAATTTTGAGGGCAAAATTTTATTTCGCAACATCTCTAATGGGCACCCTGGGCAGTTGCTGCCCCTTCACCTCCATCTCACATCAGCACATAAGGAATAATCTGCATTAGCCAGAGACTGATGTAGGTTACTCATCTTCCCCTCCACACCCATCCCACCCCACACAGGTTGGCACAGTGACAAAGTGACCTCCAGGTGGGCAGCCCAAGGCAAATAGTGGACTGTGGCCTGGCAGAAGTTAGTGATTGGTGCCCCCTCCACAACCATCCCACCACTGCACATTAGCTGCCCCAGCCAGAGACAGAAATGTGAGTTGCACATTTGCCACACCACACCTGGTTCTATCTAGCCTGGTGGGCTCCAGGTGGGTGGAAATGGTGTTGCTGTCCAGATCCAGTGGTTGGCATGAAGACATTGGCACACAACGCACCATTTCCAATCTCTGCACATGTGAAGCATTTTCTCCTTCAGTTCCACCTCCTGCATGGGCAGATCCTGACAGACAAACCTTGTAGAGTAATATGAATTCGAGACATGGGAACTGGGCAAGGGCCATGCAGTGGATGTCCTGTATTTAGACTTCAGGAAGGCCTTTGATTCAGTGCCACATGGGAGGTTGGGGGGAACTGTAATATGTGGGGGAGGGACCAAAAATTGTGAAACGGATCACAAACTGGCTAAAGTAGAGGCAGCAAAGGGTGATGGTGGTGGGATCTCTCAATGTTTAGGCCTGTACAAGTAACAGAGTGGGGGGTCCGGGGCTCTAGACGGACCTGCTGCTGTAATAGAGCTTGAGCCTGCCTGTATACAACAGGACAGCTAAACTGAGTTCTCTTAATACCTACAGATGGAGGGCTGCTGCACAGATGATTGCTGCAGTCATTCAGACACCACCAAGGATTTAGAACAAGAGCTGGACTATGGCAGGCAGCCTGCCATCCACCTCCTCCTCCTCCTCCTCCTCCTTCACTGACTGCTTGCAGCACTTGCCCAGCTCCTCCTCTGCTACCAGTGCCCAGTGCCAATGGGTGGTCCCCGTTGGAGTGGTCAAGCGAGCTCCTTGACTTGTTGCTAGCCCCCACAACCCATACTCTCTTTTGACTTTCTTCTGTGTCTGGTTGCATTTGCCTATTTCCAAACACCCAATAAACTTTTTTCTAGTGCCTACTTAGATACAGAATATTAAATATATCAAAATAAAATGTAATTGCTTTGAAGAAGATAGAAGCCTTTATGTATGGTTGGAGAAAGCTAAAATCTCATCTTGATTGTTTTACTTTCTTGTTCCTATTTTGTATTTTCAGGTTAAATCAAATATAATAAAACATAATTTTTTTGAGAAGATAGAAGCTTTTATTATGGCTCTTTTTGGTTTGAACCACGCACACTGTAGCGTTGAAGCAGTCAGATCACCACGATTTCAGCAGCCTTGCACAATCCCTCTGATTCCAAAATATGTATCACAATGGTTGAATAATTGTAGGTCTATATTCATAACAAGGGTACCTTTTTGTCACTATCCTTTCAAATCTCTTTAATTCATTATATTACACATGAAGAAGAATGATCTTAATGAGCTCGTTTAAGGTTTCATAATTTGACCTTTTGCAATTTTATTGACCTCCCAATCCTGGAGTCATCAATGTGTTTTATCTAAACATTTCTTTGCTTAGTTCATCAATGGTGCAATATAATTTAGAATAAAAAACTTTAGAACAAAACTATATAAACTTTGGGTCTGTTTTGCACAAATATTATCTGCTCTCCAAGTTGAAATGCATAGGAGATTAGTTGTACATACTGTTGCATTTTTCCACATTTTTACTTTGGAAATTTGTAAAAATTAAAAATTGAAAAAATAACACTCAACAGTCCAATAAGATTTATAATAAAATAACTTTAGAATAAAACTATCTAAACTTTGGGTTTGATTTTGCACAAATATTAATGTCTTGCAGAGCTGAAAATGCATAGGAGATTAGTTGCACATATTTTTGTATTTCCACACTTTTACTTTGGAAAGTTGTAAAACAAAATATATATATATATATATATATATATATATATATATATATATATATATATAGTATATGAAAAAATAACAGTTGACCTTTTGCACAGGTCTTGACCTCCCATAAAGGGAATGACTTTAAACTTATTTGGGAGTCATTCAAGAGGTATCCCAAGGTCAAGATTTAGTAAACTATACATCTAATGTGTTTTAATAATAGAAGTTGCCAAAGATGACATTATAAAAGAAAATATCAGTGCTGTAGCCAGGCAGACAGCCAAGCCTTCTTTATGTGTGTGAGCGTTGCTTATTCTGTGTCTTCCTTCTTCCCCCTATCTGGTCAGTGTCAGTTTCACATAGATATTGCTGGCTAATAATTACTAAAACTAATCTGCTGCTTTTTTCTTGTAAATATTTATTTTATTTTTATTTATTTATTGAAATGTTTCACCAGGAAGGCACACTGAACAACAAGTTGCTCATCTCCCGGTGCGACCTGGGGGAGGAGTACAATTGGATGAAGAATCAGACATACAGTTTACCATTTAACATATCTGATAAATTAAACATTCAATTACATTTGCAACAAGACATACAGTTAAAAAATATCATAGATGATCATACAATGACATTTGTGACATAACATACAGTTAAATATATCATACCTGTGGAATATGCATTTAATTTCAAGTGGCTTATCGGAGGAATATAGTACAGAAATTTAATGTAGCCTTGGCAGTCTTGGCGCTAACTCCTTTCAGGAATGGATCACAGTTAAGAAGCAGATCATTTAGCAATTATTGAATAAATTAGGTGTAGTGAGGAGACATCAAGGATGGTATTGAATGAATGAGATGCAGTGAGGGGACATCAAGGGGGGTAGAGGGGTAGACAGGGTAAACCAGCTTGGGGAAGGAGAGGATAAAGATGGGGGGAACATTACTGGAGCAAAGTGAGCAAAAAATTGTTTGTGAGGGGTAAGTTAACACAGGGCTAGTGCAATCTGGGAGCACCTCAGACAGAGCAAAAAGTGCAAGTTTTTAGCTCAAGTGAACTAATTCCTTTGTTTTAGTGAAGGGGTGGGGGGGCAAGAGGGAGGTGGGGGTAAGGGATAGGGTAGGGAAGGATGAGTCATACCTTAAACTGACTCCTTCAGAGTGCAGAGATCGCTGCCAGTGGCAGAATGAGGTGAGGACTTTGAATAAGGGGCAGGAGTAGGCAAGGACAAGTTAGGTAGAGATAGTAGAGGGGAGGGTAAAGGGAAGGAGGAGGAAGGGTGGCAGAAACTTGCCTAGGACTAGGCCTGTTCAGGATGCTGAGAACCCTGCCAGAGAGCAGAGTCAGGTGAGGACCAGTTAGGTAGAAAGGATAGAGGGTAAAGGAGAGGGAAGGAAGAGTCATTTCCCAGTGCTGGACCCCTCCAGGATGCTGAGAACCCTGCCAGGGGCAGAACTAGGTGAGGACATGTTGGGAAGAGAGAAAAGAGAGGATGAAGGGAAAAGAAGGAAGAGGAGGGAAAGAAGAAGCTTGCCTAAGACTAGGCCACTCCAGGATGCTGAGAACCCTGACAGAGTGCAGAATCAGGCAAGGACTAGTTGGGTAGAAAGAATAGAGGGTGAGGAGGAGTTAAGGAACAGTAATTACCCAGTGCTGAGCCCCTCCAGGATGCAGAGAACCCTGCCAGGGGATAGAATTAGGTGAGAACAAGTTGGGCAGAGGGAATGGGGGATAGAAGAAGAAGAAAGGAAAAAAAAAGGAGAGAGGGAAGTAACTTACCTGAGATTAGACATTGCCAGGGTGCTAAGAATCCCAACAGAGGGCAGATTAAGGTGAGGACAAGTTGGGTAGAAAGGAGAGGGGGGGGAGGGAAGGGGAAGGAGGAGGCTTGCCCAGTACTAGACTCCTCCAGGATGCTGAGAATTTAACATGATCCCATCCTGAAAAGATCTAATGTGCCCCCAATAAGCAGATCATTTTGTTTCAAGCTGTTTTTTTCTTCATGTTAAGAACTAAAAAATGTCATTGAAGTGCTGTACATTGCTAGAATAACTTAGGATCTGCTGTTAAATTAGGCATGGCAAGAGATAAACCATATGTTCTTGTACATACGTATTTGCTCTTTTGGTGTTCTGATGCCATTTAAATTCATACTTCCAGTCATTTTTAAAGGGTGGTGTGTGTGTTGGCTCATTGGTTTCTGTCCACTCCGATGGCAAGTTTGGGTCCTCTAGATACCATTCCAGAAATTCAGGTTGTTCTGTGTCTCACGGCCCCCTTTGATGTATTGAGGGGAATGGCACATAATGTGGTATACATTGGGCTGTTCTTTAAAACCTCAAGTATTGGAAAGCCAGAATAGTCTACACATCGGTCTATTGCCCCCCACCCACCCCATGCATATACTATACAAATCAATGTCCAGTAGGCCGCTGTGAGTTCCATTATTGCTTGCCTGCCAGAAGTGTGATATGGTGATATCCTTTTCATTATCACACTTGCTTGTTATAGTCCAAAACGGCCACACAAGACAGTATAGTATACAGATGCTGACGATGGTCTCCTTTTTTGTGGCTTTGACTACATACCTGGAAAGAAAATCAAATGCAGTATTTTTTCTTTTGATAGTTTGTCTGATACCTTTTTACATTGGTCCACATGGACCCATATGTGTTTACCTTTTTCTTTTCCCATTCTTTACAAGTATGCTGCTGTATTGTCTAGGACCTCTGTAACTTTATATGGCCCTAGCCAACTGGCATCTTTCCAAGGTATTTTCTGATCCCAATTTTTAATCATCACCATGTCTCCCACTTGCAGTGGCTCTTCCCACCCTATTTTGGGTTCCCTTTGTTTTAGGTTTCTTTGGTATGCTTTGGACATGTGCCAACAAGCATGTGGTAGATGCTTTTTTTAACTGTTCTTGCACTTGATGTAAAAAGACACTGTGCTTGACACTGTCTTTTAACACAGTGGGAGGTTCTGGTAATTCTGATGGGTAGTTCAGTCTCATCCTCCTCCCTGTCATGAGCTCGTAGGGGGACAGACCAGTACTAGCCTGAACCGTTCCCCTTACGGCCATGAGAACTCCTGGCAAGTGAGCGACCCAGTCTTTCCCTGAGTCCATCATCGCCTTTTTCAGGGCATTTTTTAGCGTCCTGTTCATCCTTTCTACCATCCCCGACGATTGTGGGTGGTATGGTAGATGGAATCTTTGTTGTACTCCAATAATTTCACAGAGGTATTTCATTGTCTCATTAACAAAATGTGAGATTCAATTATGTTGGGGAATACCCATCTACTACAAACTTGGTCAAACAAGATTTTTGCAGTTGTTTGGGCAGTATTGTTTGTAGTAGGAAATGCCTCCACCCATTCTGAAAACATATCCACTATAACTAGTAGATATTTATACCCTCCTTTTGCAGTTGGAAGAGGCACCACATAGTCGATTTGTAATGCAGTACATCCCAGGGGCCATCTGCCAACAGAAACCTATTCAGTTTAGGTTTTCCTCTTTTTAGGTCTTGCTGGAGACATACAAGACAAGTATCCAATGTGTCATTTATGGTGGCCTCCATTTTTGGCCACCAATACTTATTCTTCATGATTTTCAGGGTTTTGTCTTTACCACAATAGCCTGCCCATCTGTGGTTCTCTAGAACAATTTGTTGTTTCATACTACCTGGGGCACCCATTTGGCCTTTTTAGTATTTGGGTCCCTCCACCATAAAACCTCTCCTTTCCTAAACAGGTGATCTTTGTTATTAGTTCCCCTTTCCTTTATTTCTTTAATTTACTCTTGAATCCATTGGTCTGTACTTAGTAGTTTACCTATATCTATCTCCTGGACCTCTTTTGGGATGGCACTACTAACAGTGGCATGTCTTATGCCTGGCCATATTCATGACCCCCTTGCCCCCTTCTTTGCTGCTTGGTCAGCCAATTGGTTTGCAAATTCGTGTATGTTTGGGTTTTTGGTCACGTGTGCCTTAACCTTTTGTATTTCTAATGCATGTGGGTGTTTTTCTACTAGGTCCCAAATAGCATTAAGTAACTGTTTGTGTTGGACATCTTGTCCGTCTGCCTTGACCATTCCTCTCTTTCTCCACAAATGTGTCCACTCATTTAGTGAAGATTCTCCAAATTTTGAGTCTGTGTGTATTGTTATTTTTTGTCCTTCATGTCTAATGATGGCCTCATATATTGCTACTAGTTCTGCATACTGTGCTGATTTGTCTCCACCCAAAGTGAATTGTAAAGCTTTGTCTCCACTTCCATGGTGTGTTGGGGAATATACTGCTGCTCCAGTATACGGCACACCATCTACATAGTACCTTGACCCATCCACATATAGGTGTAGTGTTTGGGTAGTGTCCCTTGGTAGATGACCCATGGGGGTGCTCTCCAGGATTTCTGTTTTGACCTCTCCTCAATCATGGGGTGCACCCTCATAGTCTGCGTATTGTATAAACATAGGATGTTGTACTGACTCAAAACTGACATTGTTTTGTTGAATGGTTAGTACCCATTTTGTGTCCCTCTGATTTGATGTGCCTCTTAGGTCTCCTGTCAGTATGTATTTTGGGGCACTGTGTGTAGACTGCTCTATAAGTTCTGCAAATTGGGTAATTGTTTGTGCCTGTTGTATAGCCCACACAATTGCCACCACGGTTCTGTCACATTTACTAAGTCCTTTTTCCACATTAGTCAGTTGCCCATTTAAATACCACACAGGCATGAGTTTTTCATTTTTCTTTTGTAAAATAACCGCTAATATTGAGTTTTCGGTTGCTATTGCTTGTAGAAAAAATGGCTTATCTGTGTCTGGTGCTATTAGCGCTGGGGCTTGCAGAAGTGCTTGTTTTAACTTGGTTAGTGCCTGTAGTTCTGGGTCTAACCATTCCAATGTTTGTGTTTTCCCTGGGTTTCCCTTTAGTAACCCATACAGCGGTTTAGTTATTTCGGAGTATCCTTCTATATAATCTCGACAAAAATGTGTCATACACAGTAACTGTCGCAGGGTTGTGACTGTGGTTGGGACAGGTAAGGTTTAGATTAATTGTTTTCTATCTTTGTCTATTGATCTCTCTTCCCATGATATTTTGGTTCCCAGGTATGTCACATCTGGTTTTGCTATCTGTGCTTTATTTGGATTCAACTTTAATCCACTATCTTGTATTGCCTTTAGCACTTGGTCTAATACTACCCTGTGTTCCTCCTCAGTATCTGTGGCCACCAGTATGTTGTCTACATACTGGTGGACCCCTTGTTGGTGCCCTAGCCTGCATCGTCCAGCACTCCTTTGAGTCTTGCATGAAACATTGCTGGTGAACACTTTAATCCCTGTGGTAACCTTGTAAATGTGTACTGTGTTCCCTGACATGTGAATGCCAGTTTATGTTGATGTGGCTCAACTACTGAGATAGACCAAAATCCATTGCTTACATCAAGCATTGAAAATATCCTTGCCTTTGGATTTAGCTTTGAAAAAATGTCTGGGCCTGATGTAGTGACATGTCTTCCTGCTGGTGTGCATTGATTTAATTTTCTGTAATCAATAGTTAACCTGCATGATTTATCTGGTTTTCCGACCAGCCAAACAGGACTGTTGTATGTTGACTGAGTTTTTCTGACTATACCCTTCTTCTCTAAATCAAGTATTATGTCTTTTAGGGGCTCCACTGCCTCCTTTGGTATTGGGTACTGTTTTTGGTATCTAGGAGTTTCACCATTGACTTCAGCCTCAAATCTCTTCATGTGTCATAGAAACATAGAGACATAGACTTTGATGGCAAATAAGGACCACTTGGCCCACCCTGTCTGCCCATTTCCCCTACCTATTGGATAAGCTGCAAATTCTAGTTAACCAACAGCCTACTTCCTGCAACCCCCCACAATAATTGCCTTATGTCTGTCCCATGCATGTTTGAATTACACCACTGTTTTAGACCCCACAACCTCTCCAGGAAGGTGGTTCCATGTATCCACCACTCTCTCCGTGATAAAGAATTTCCTCACATTACCCCTGAGCTGTCCCCCCTCTAACTTTAAATTGTGCCCCCTTGTTCTTACACATCTCTTTTTCTGAAAGATGCTACCCTCCTGGACTTTGTTGATTCCCTTGAGGTACTTAAAAGTTTCTATCATGTCCCCCCGTCCCTCCTTTCATCAAGGGTATACATATTAAGCTCTCTCAGTCTCTCTTCATATGGTTTCTGATGTAGACCCTGCACCATTTTAGTTGCCCTCCTCTGGACTGCTTCCATCCTGTCTATGCCCTTGCATAGATGAGATCTCCAAAACTGCACGCAGTACTCCAGACGGGGTCTCACCAACTGTCTGTACAGAGGGATAACCACTTCTTTTTCTACTTGTGATGCCCCTCCTATGCATCCCAGTATCCCCAGCCTCCTTATTGACTTTCACATTGCTTACCCACCTTTAGGTCATCTGATATGACTACACCCAGATCCCTTTCCATTGTTGTTGTCGTTAGTACCTCTGCTATTGTGTACTCTTCTCCTGGATTTTTATTTCCCAGGTGCATTACTTTGCACTTCTTTGCATTGAATGTAAGTTGCCATATGTCTGACCATTCCTCCAACCTTGCCAAGTCCCTTCTCATCCTTTCTACCCCCCTTGTGTATCAACTCTGTTATAGATCTTTGTGTCATCTGCAAAGAGGCATACCTTTCCTTCCAGACCCTCTGCAATGTCACCTATAAAGACGTTAAAGAGGACTGGACCCAGTACTGAGCCCTGAGGTACTCCACTAGTAGCCCCCCTTTCTTCAGAATGCGTTCCATTCACTATTACCTTCTGTGCCTACCTTCTGTGTCCTGTTGTGCAGCCAGTTTGCTACCCAGGCTACCACTCTGGGACCCACTCCCAGGCTGGCTAACTTGATTATTAATCTTTTGTGTGGGACTGTGTCAAATGCCTTGCTAAAGTCTAGGTAGGCCATATCCACAGCCCCTCCCTGGTCTATTACTTTGGTCACCCAGTCAAAGAAATCAATTAGATTCATCTGACATGACCTTTCTGCTGTGAATCCATGCTGCTTTGGGTCCTGTGCCCCGCTGGCCTCTAGGTACTGAACAATTCTTTCTTTCAGAAGTGATTCCATCATTTTCCCCACCACTGAGGTCATACTAACAGGTCTGTAGTTTCCTGCTTCTGCCTTGCTCCCACTTTTGTGAAGGGGAATCACATCTGCCCTCCTCCAGTCCTCAGGTACCACCCCATCTTCCCATGATGTGTTAAAAAGTGTGGTTAGTGGTGTCACTAGGTCCTCCCTTAGCTCTTTTAGGATTCTAGGTGAATCCCATCAGGCCCATTGCTTTGTCCACCTTGAGTTTTAGGAGTTCTTTCAGGACTCTTTCTTCTGTAAATGGACTAGTGTCAACCCACTACCCAGAGGGCTTTCTACTGTTTGGTTTAGGTAACTCCTCCTCTTCTTTTTGTGAATACTGAGCAAAGTATTCATTCAGTATCTCTGCCTTTTCACTGTCTCCTCTGCCCACCTCCCCTCCTTTATTAATCTTCACTATCCCTCCCTTAACCTTTCTCTGCTCCCTAATGTACCTATAAATGGTTTTATCCCCCTTCTTAACTGAGTGGGCTATCTTTTCCTCAGTTTGGGCCTTTGCTTTTCTGACTAACTTCCCTACTTCTTTCTGCTTTAATTGGTACAGTTCCTTGTCGTGCTCTGTCTGTGATTCCTTATACTTTTTGAATGCAGCCTTTTTCTCCTTAACCTTCCCTGACACCTCTTTTGAGAACCATAGTGTTTTTTTATTCCGCTTTGTTTTCCTTATTTGTTTCACACAAAGGCTTGTTGCCTCCATGATGACAGTTTTGATTTTTCTCCATTGTTCTTCCACCCCTCCTTTCTGGCCATTTGCTAATGCATTCCTCAGGTATTCACCCATTATGCCAAAGTCAGCCCTTCTAAAGTCCAGTAATCTTGTCTTTGTATGGCTTGTCTCCATGGTTGTGTTTATTGTGAAGCACACTGTGCAGTTGTCGCTTGTTCCCAGATGTCTACTGACTTCTAGATTTGTGATCCTCTCTCCATTTGAGAGTACCAGGTCTAATATTGCTCCCTCCCGAGTGGGTTCCACCATTAGCTGTCTAAGGCATACCCCCTGTAGGGCATCGAGAATGACCCTGCTCTTGGATGTGGCTGCAGTCCCTGTCGCCCAGTTAACATCTGGCATATTCAGGTCCCCCATCAACAGTATCTCCCCTTTTTCAGTCATTTTGAGAATGTCCTCTATCATTTTCTTGTCCATTTCCTCCCCTTGAGATGGGGGTCTGTATACAACCCCTGTGCGGATTGTGATGCCATTCCCTGTCTCCAAGGTGACCCAGAGTTCCTCTTGTCCTCCCCCTTTACTTTTTAGTTCTGTATCTGTACCTGATGTAGCCCATATGGCTGAATATTTTCCAATGAGATCTTTTATCTGGGGGTCCTTTTGTGTCTGCCCACAACTGTTTCCAGTCCTTAGATTTTATTGTCTTACATGTCCAGATACTATGGGAAACTGGTATAGTAAGTGGATGTAGTTTAATGGGGTAACTTGTGTGTGTCCCTTTGGATTCCTTTATTACTCTTAGTAACCAACCATTTGCTAGATCCACTATCATACCTTGTGACCCCATTACATCTGTTCCTAAAATAAATCTTTCAGTAATGGCCCCCTCTAGCACCATAATAATAGGGTAGTTTCCCAAGTTTGTGCTTCCCACTGTAATGTTAACTGGTTCTGTGACCGACCCTTCCGTTGTATTTCCTGTGCATCCCTCCAGGTCTATTTTTATAATGCTCTTAATGTCTTGTATCCCTAAATCCTGGGCACATGTTGCGGCTGCTCTGGTATCTACCAGGCTCCACATGGTTTTTCCTTGGATGTTTAACTAAACAAGTGGCCTCCCTTGATCATCTCTTTTTAGGGGTCCCAGTATTTGTGCCATGGGGTGCAGCTGCCTACCTTTTATAACTGTGTTTGTGCTAGCCTGTCTAGCAATTCCTGTAACTGCTTTTGTTTTTTCTCTGCCTCTGTTCCTTCTTTGGGTTTCTCTAATTTGTTTAACAGCTTTAAGAGCATATCTGTGAGATTCACATCTCTCTTGGTTTGTTTAGGTTGCTGGGGGTTGGTGGTCTCAGCATGGCCCCCCCCCCAGAGCTCTGCATCTATTTTTGGTGTGTCCAGGTTTGTTACAATTGTAGCATATGAAGGGTTGCTTAGTCCCTCCAGTTGACCCTTCATTCTTTAGTGTGACTATATCAGTTTTTACTTTGGGTTTAGATTTCGCTGCTTCTTCTTTTGCTTGCATGTGATCTTCCAGTAACTCTATCAATTTTTCTTTATCTTGTGTACCTCTTACCATCAGCTTAACTGCAGGGTCCATCTCCTTTTCATGTGCTTGTATGAGCAAATCTCTCATAACCTCATCATCTAGATTAGGGGTCTCCACTCCTCCATATTTTTTATATACTTCATATAACCTTGAGAAGAACACCCTGGGGCTTTCATCCCTCAGGGATGTTGTCCCCATGATTTTACCCCAATTAGTATTAGTTGGTTCCTTTTTACCTATTAGGTTTTGTATTTCCTTGAGCATGTCTTTAGGTTCTGCCCATTTGTTTGGGTCTTTTGCCTTAGTAAAATCACCTGTGCAAGTTCTTGGTAGTTTATCCACTATGTCTCCAGGGGCTGCTGCCATTAACATCCTACACATGTCTTTGTTGGTTAATTGGTATACCTTTTCCCATTTTATTATGGTTTTTAGGACTTGATCCCATTCCGTGTTCCTATTTAGGTTCCCCAAATCCTCACTGAACGTCTGTATGTCCTTTGTTTCTAAATCTGTGACAGTTTCTCCCTCTCCATCAAGCGCTGCATCTACCTGCCTCGGTAATACTCTTCTACCTCCCCATGTTCTAGGTGATCCCCCTTCACCACCCTCCTCATCCCATTAATTACTTTCTTCATCACTCATGTTTAAGGGTGATGGTTGTAGTTCTTTATTTAAGTCCCAGTATTGTTTGGTTAATTTATCTCTTTTGGCTTCTAACCTTTCCTTTTCCTTCCATTGCCTTTTTTCTTCTGCTTTGTCTATCTTCCTAGACAAGAAATGTATCATGTCACTTAGGTCATTCATCTGATCTGTGGTTTTGTCAACCCTTTTATCCATTTTTTCTTTTCCATTTTTGACTGTATATGGGGCCATTGGTATTTGGAGTTTCTTTTTTGTTTTGATTTTGATTGCCTCTTCTTTATCAGCTGTGACCCTTGGTAATTCAGGATAGATTTTAACTACCTCTGCCACTTGGGTTGCTATGGCTATTGTCTCATATCTCTCTTCCTCCACCATTTGTAGTTTTGTCTTTAAATAATTTTTCTCTTCTGTATTATTATACTGGTCTTGCAGCTCTTTTATTTTCCTGAGGTCTTCCTGTTGCTTATAAATTTGATTTTCTAATCTTAATTTTTCTGCCTCTTTTTCTAGTTCTTGGTTTTTTATTGTCATAAATCTAATATCCTGATCCCATCTGTCTTGTAAAGCTTTTAATTGATGCTTTTTTCCTAGTACCAATATTTCATTCCCCTCTTTTGAGGAAGCCAGTAATTCTTTTACCTCCTTGTGTCTTTTATAAAGATGTTCTAAATATTGTACTGCTGCCTGTAATGTATTGGCACACTTTTCTTTCTCATTTTTGCAGTCTGCATTTCTTTCTAAGACACAGTGGTTAAAATATGGTCTTAATTGTTGGTCCCTTGTAAGTTTTTCATATGGACCTAACTTACCATGTTTTTCTACATATTTATTGATTAGTTCTTCCATCTTGTTTATAGTCTTCTCTGGTCTCACACACCCAAGATGAGACTCTATCCCTCTCCCTTGGGAGGCTTTGTGCACACTTAATAAGGCCTTCACTGTTACACTTACTGTCTAAGTGTCTCCATGAGGTCTCTGGGCATCCCCTTCGACCTTCCATGTATCCTGCCGGTTTATTAGTTTAATTACTCCTAGTCGCACAGGCAAAGTGCCTTCGTCTAGTAGGTTTAAGACCTTTGCCCTTACACAGTTGTCTTGGTATAATTAATCACACTAGTATGCTGAGACTGTTCAGGTATATTAATAATCCACCAAATAATAGCTAAACAAATGACAAACAAAATCACTAAAATTAAACAATCCTTTTCCTTATTATAAGTCTTCATTTAGATAGTATACTAATACCTGGTCTCTTGCATTTTTCTTTGCCTTACGTTCATTACAGTCTGTCACTCAGTGAGTTGATCAGTCTCTCTGTGGACAGATTGCTTCAATAAGGAAAAAAAAAAGAGTTTTGCTGGCGATAAAAAAAAATTATTGAATGGTCATAAGTCCTAGGTGGTTTTTACCTTCAGTTCAGCCCTTTGATTGCCAGTGGCTTTAGTAATCCAAGTCATGGCCCCAAATGTAACAGGGAGACCCCAACGGGATCTCTGAGGAGGAGCTGGCTCCCTCTCTTGATACTCTTTATTAGACCACCTAGATGTATACTTACAGACCACACAGAGAACAGAGGAGATTTTATGAAGCTTTACTTGGTCAGGATATAAAATTTAAGCTGGTACAAAGGTTGTAGCTTCAGTTACCAAAATTAAAAGAGATTCTGTTTTTAGGCAGAACTTACAAAGCTGATATACAATTGAACAAGTGCAGAATGCATATCCTGTCTCCAAACAAGGCAATGTTGGTATATTAGCTCTGTAATTGGAGAATTTACCTCTGCATTTCCTGTGGTATGCGGGTAAGCTCAATTTGAAAATTTTGGTGGCTGAATAAATGTAATAAATGTCAATCCTCACAATATGGCAGCATTGTAAAACTAATGAGAATTTGCTTTTAGCAAATTCTCCATTGACATACATGCACGTAGGCTTAACACATACAATAGCTGGTTTTGTTCCACTATTATACTTTGCACACACTTAACTGTGCCCTTTTTCTACTATATGTAAAACATAAAAATTGCATTGCAGTTTAAACTATATCATTAACAGGATATAGGGTTCAAATTCTATAAATATCTTAGCAGACAGTTACAAAAAAATGCAATATACTTTTATATACTCTGCTCCTTAGTAGGCTGCTGTCACATTCTGATAGGTCACTGTGTAACTATGACAAATAGGAGCTATGCCAAATATGACACATAGCATTTATAAGAAATGCCTACATTATTTTGGGGAAATGCAGCACATAAGTTTTGTTTTGTCCACCATTTTGCACACATAAGTTTTGTTTTTAACTACCATTTTGTAGTATGTCTGTGTTGTAACTGCGTTGTGTATACATACCTTTTTATACTCTGTCTTTCTGTGTATTTGCTCATGCACCCACTTACTGGCTTTATCAGATTGTTCTTGGGGTTTTGTAGCCTGTCCCCTGCCAACTATTAAAATTTGTGCAAAGACACATATTATAGTAAAATTACTCACTACAGTTCTTGTTTCAGCGTAGTGGTTTCAGAAATCAAGCTGTCAGAAATGCAATAGGAGTTATCCCAAACAAATGTAAAATATCTCTAAAAGTATTGGAGGTACTCATAGCCCATCATTATGAAAGTTGTTCAGGACAAAATACCTCTCAATTGAGCATATTCATTAAACCACACTAATTACATGTTTTAAACTATGGCCATTTGATTACTTGAATTTACATTTGTTGTCATAATTGTCACCTTCCAGATGGCTATATTTAAAAAAGTCTAAGAATTCAGATTAGTGACTACCCTCCTTTGAAAGGTCATTTTGTCCTGAACAACTTTCATGTTGGTTGTATATTGGTAACTTGTATACTTTCTGAGATATTTACATTTGTTTGCCATGACTCCTACTGTGTTCACTCAGAGAGAGAAAAAAATGAGGTTGTTTGGAAGACCATATTTTACAAAATATAAAGAATTCAGATTAGTGACTACCCTCATGTGAAAGGTCTTTTTGTCCTGAACAACTTTCACACTGTTTTTTTTTTTGTGTGTGTGTGCACCTTGAATAGTTCTAAAGATATTTAGATTTGTTTTTAAGGTGTACACATTTGTTCTCAGAGAAAAGCAGCTGGAGTTCTGTGTCCATCGTTCTAAAAAGAAAGAAGGGAGTATTTTTTAACTGCCATAGGGATTTGCAGTGTTATGGAAGGACACACTGAAAACTACTAAAAAATGTGTGTTCCACGGGAACCCTTTTTCAAGCTAAAGCGATATGGCTGTAGGCTCTGCCACAGCCATAAAAACCATATACTATAAAAAAAATAAAATATGGGCAACTACACAACTCGGCATGTGTTTCCATCTCGGGGGTTGAGATGACAGCATGGACCTCTTGAGCTTCGCTATCATGACTCATATGGTGTCATCTCAACTCCTCGATGGAAACATAGACTTATTATGTATGGTTGCCCATACATTATTCTCTATATTGTATTTGCACTGATTAGTGATTTGATTTACAGTAGAGCTGGCCAGGATGCAATGTAATACTGCAGTGCACTGCAGTAGAATTGCTACAGTTAGCCAGGCAATTTCAATGGCAGCTAATCCCTTTGTCATGCAGCAATGCAGGACACTGTGTCACATCCTGCCCGGCTCCTCTCTATGTAATACCATTGTATTACCTCTAGGCGATATGATTTTATGACTACATTGCCATATGCTTCAATTAAAATGTAATTTAATTGCCGTCTATCTGTTTCTTACTAATGTCCCTAAAAGCTCATGTGACAAGACAGTTTCTCTGTGGGACACCTCTCTCCCCCTCCATCGCCATCTTTCTTGACTCTGATCTCATATCTGCTGCCTTTGTATGCACAGTGGTGCTCAGTGACAAGTTCTACCATGTTGCAATATGTCAATGAGTAACTCTCAGGAACTCCAGGTACCAGTGTTTAATCCTATTAACTTGATGCCCATTTAACACACAGTGATCCCCAGTGTTATAACTAGCTATGACCAAACACATCATGATAATATTATCAGGATACTTTCAGTTATAGTGTAACCTATTACTGAGTACCCCTGTAAATGTAGGGGGTTTCTTTGATCCTAAACTTTCCATCTCTCCTTAAATCTTTCATATCTGTGAATTATAATTCTTTCATCTACATTATATTTATTGTGTCCATCCATTTCTTAGCATTTTCTGTGTTTAAAGGGAACAGGAATTGATTACTTATGTGCAGCTGTTTGAAATGTCTCTATTTTCATAAATTATATTCATACCGCTAAAGGATCCCTATTTAACAGTGCCTGAATAAAAGCTGAAGCTGTCAGTTGTGTTTTGTATTGTTTTCTTTGTATGGACAACATTCTGTGCAGTTCCTTTCACGGAACCAAGAATCTGGAGTTTTGACTATGTCACTTTAGTTGTAGCATAGTGTATTGTCATAACTGGCATTAGTTTTTTTTCATAGGGAAACCCAGTTATAATTTGCCATTAGAACCCTCAGGTTATAATGGCAAGCACGCGCTGGGTTTCCCATATTGTATGCATGCTTAGAGCCCTCTCATGCCAACAACTTGAGAAATAATAGCAACGATCATTTTCTCAGTATGGCACTGGGTGGGCAAGGACCACACTGAACTGCTCTCCACACTCATCAAAACAGACTATCTTCTTTTCTGGTTGTTTTCTGTTTATTCTTTTCTTTTCCAATATAAAATGAACAGGGACCCTGGTTTTCCATTTTTACCAGTAACACCAGTAACAATCACAGAATCCTGCTTGGTTTGCGGATTTTGAATTCTTGTACCGGTTTCTCCCGGAAATTGCATGTCACTGCACAGAATCTCTAAGATTTCAGCATCTTTTTAAATTTTTTTTATTTTCTCTTTCTATGTCCCCTTCTCACAGCATCAGTCTCCACTTTTCAGAGATCCCTAGGCGGGGTATCCCCTAGCTTCACCCCCACGTAATGCTCAGGAGCTCCTGTGGGCCTGCCTCTATCCTGCCTGGATTGCACCTCCCCCAGGTGGGAAGGGAGAGGATCCCAGGTCACCCCTCCACACTCCCTTAGTGTGTGTTGGGCAGCTCAGTGGATCCCTCATGGAGCCTGGTTATGAAGTCTGGGGCACCTGGGTCCCTTCTGCCAGTGGCCGATGTGGGGTGATTGTTTCTGGTTTTCTGGTCTCTGTCCCTGAGGACATCAGCACTAGAGGAGATTCAAGGAGGTAGGTCACATAGAGACATGCCACTGCTCCAGATCCTAGCTAGCGTCCTCCCCTTCTGATCACTCTGCAGCACCATTGCACCACCATTCATGTTCACACAGGTGGTGGTAAAGCAGCAGGACTTGCAGCCCACCCTCCCCCGGAGGAACAGAGCAGTCCCCCAGGTGCTCAATCCTATTCCCCTGGCCAGATCTCCAGCAACCCGCGTTCACTTCTGACCCTGGGTTGCTGGCATTGCAAGCAATAGTGCTACTGCAGCACCAGAGGGCTGACCCAGATTTCAGCATCTTAAAATGAATGCTGCTGTGCTTTGCATTCTTTCTGCTTTGCTGCATATAGAGTCAGTAAGGAAATCACCGCACTGCTTTGTTGTAATCAGCCATTCCGTTTAACCACCCATGTCTAGTGGTTAGAGTAACAAACAGTGATTGAACTGGGTACATCCAGCAGACTTGGGTTTGATTCCCACAACCTCCACTTGCATGCTGTGTGACTCCAAGCAAGTCACTTAACCTCCCCCAGTGCAGTTACTCCTGAAAACAGACAGTTCTGCCTAGTGGACCTTACCTGCTTTACAAAGAATATAACAAAATTACCAATATATGTTTCCTACATCATAGAATAGTAGTCAGGGTACCATATAATTTGCCTGAATTTTACTTGGGCTGCAATGATTTTGTATAGGTAACAATAAATGTTCAGATACATTTTCTGTTTTTTATAAGATTGTTTTTAGATTTTAGTCAGGTTTTTATTGTATTTTTTGCATATAAGCATCTAGGTTGTAGATTGCTAAATGCAGGATCACTGTTACCAACTAGCTTATTCAAGTTTATAATCAGTAGGGCCATCCAAAATCCTCAGTTTGAATGAAAACTAGTCTGAATGAAAGTATGTTCACAAAGAAGAAACTGCTTTACTACTAATGAAAAGATTTCACAGTTAGCACCCCATTTAGGTTAACTGGATCATTTGCACCTTTTCTCCCACCTGCTGTTTCAGTCTCTGTGACAACAAAAAGTTTTCTGATAGACTGCTTCATCAAAAAGCAAATGTTAAGTATTTAAGTGTACTTATGTTTGGCCAGTGGATTTTGAAAGCACAGTCAATGACATACAGAAGGTAAGACCCCAGGGGCTGTATGATGCTGGTGGGCAGAATGGTGCTCAATTCACATCTGAACAAAGACATGAAAACTGGGAGACACCCTTTTCATGGACACCAAGTGAAAAAAAAGCATCCACATGTCTGGGAGATGCATGAATCCATTTGAAGGTCCTCCAATAATCACGTGTGGATTTTTTAGGTGAAGACACTTTATTTCAAAGAAGAAAATTCAAGCAGTTTTTTTTTGCTCCTCATATCCCCTGGCCATCCACTCCTTCAGGCCTGCCAAGGCCCCCTACCACCGCTGCTGAGTTCTGACCACCATCCACTGCCCCTTACTGCTGTGCTACCAGGTAACCCAAAGTAACCCTTCATTGAGTGGGCCCCTACCCCCTGTGGGAGGCTACCAGGGGAGGAGAATTGCCCCAAAGAGCTTCCTGTGTATCCTGGGCATGCCAGGGGTCAAAACAGACACATGTCTGGGGCTTCTGGCTTATGGAGGGATGAACAGCCATCCTTTGGTTGGTCAGCGAGTGTTTTCCCATTTTTTTGGGAGCGTGACAGGCCACATGATGTCAAGGCACAAGCCAATGTCTGTCACGCTCTGTTCTGTAGTAAGGGCTGACATGCTGTCATGCCTCTGGCCTCCACCAGGGGCCAGCAAATGCTGAGCCATGAACCCACTCTCCCTCCCAGGAGAAGGTGAATGGTCATTGGACACTCAAGCCTTCACCCACCAGCTGGCCCTCAAACATCCAAGTCTGTTCCCTAACCATGGTCAGCAGTGTCACAGGCAGAAATCCAGTTCAGGCAGTACAATTATAGATGGGGAAAAATAAAGGTAGTCCACCTTAGCGGTGATGGTTCAGATTAATTCACATCTGAGTTCTAACAAGCAAAGGGACCAAGTCATTTGTAACTTGTGCATGTGGTGTGTGGGTGTTGAAGAAAGGGGATCATAGTGCTGTCACTACTGCCATCACCCCAGAGGGATGTGGACTGCATTGTTACTACTGCCATCACACCGAAGGGGTGGGGGATGTAGTTTTTGTGCCATCAGCACTGGTGGATGGGGAATGTAGTACTGCTGCCATCCTACCTGAGGGATGGGGGCCATAGTACTAATACTGCCATCACACCTGAGGAATGGTGAACGTAGTACTGCTGCCATCACAGCTAAGGGATGGGGGCCACAGTGCTGCTGCTTCTGTCACACCTGAGGGAGGGAGGTCATAGTGCTGTTGCTGCTGCCATCACACCAGAGGGATGGGGGCCATAGTGCTGTTGGTGCTGCCATTGCACCTGAGGGATGGGACCGTAGTGCTGCTTCCATCACACCTTAAGGATGGAGGCTGTAGTGTTGCTGCTGCCATCACATCTTGTACCTAAAATAACTGTAAATTGGTACAAGGATGGAAGGATGTGTAATAGTGGAGGTCAAAATTGCTAAAATGCATGTTAGCAGAGTTAAAAATTGTTAAATAAAGTACACAAAACCAAACACCAGTAAAACTGGATTTTGGCTTAGTAGACACCAGTGACAATATCGTTTTTTACAATGTGCAAAATGGAATATGTCCTTTCTCAGTCCTGGCAAACCAGTGTCCCTGAAAATTAAACTTTCAGTTTGTGGCTGACTGAACTCAGCCCAACTGCAGCTGCCATTGCCATGCAGCTATTTACTGTGCTACCTCAAACACTGCAGCTACTAGGACCCCTTCAAATAAGTTGCAACAAAAAAGAAAAAAATCTTTAAACAAACTGGAAGACATAGCACATTTAAAGAAATAAAGACAGTCACCAGAAATAAGGACAGTGTGCACAGCAGCACCGTTTACTGACCAGTCAAAATTACAATTACTGTAACAGAAAATGAGATCCCGAGGGCAAAAAACTGATGACAGCAATTACATAAAACAATACATAGGGGTGAGGGGAAAAATCAAATTTAATGCACATTCTCGGTGTGGGATGGTTTGATAAACCCCCCAGGTATGTAGCATCCCACACTTCGGGTGTGCATTAAATTCTTGTTATGCATTCCCCCCATGTATTATTCTATGTGTATTGCATTGTATAGTAAGAAGGATATATCATCCTATCATATGACAGAATGTTTGACTAATGGTGAAGCCCTAGCATAACACACCTGAGACTTCATTGCTTGTATGATACAGATATAAGCAACTAAAAAGCACCACTCTTTGTATCATTACAACATTTATTTAAATGCAATTATAAGTCAAATGAATAATGCATGAGCTAAACTAGCTCACTGATTGGCTGCCATGCTGGTCTGAAATCTCTTAGAAATGCCCAGCAGAGCAGCAACACTAAGATCATCGCGTACTCTACGCTGACAGTAGCAGTGCCAAAATAAGAACTGTTTTTGGGTGCTGCTTTCAGTAAATAAAAACAAAACAATGAACATTCCTATTGTTATTAGACTTATAATCACAATAATGACCTCACAGTTGTTCATTTCCTGGCAGTTAATGACCAGCTGGGTGGGGTTGGCCCTCGGCTACACCTTGGACCACCCTTCCTGCCCAGCCAGTCATTAACCACCAGGAAATGACCAGCTGTGAGGTCATTATTGCTTAAGTATTAAAGATGCTACCATTGGGGCTAGCCCAGTGGCTCAGCTGCAGCACACTGCACTCCTGTATGGATGACCGGAGTTTGGAAGCAGATTCCTGACATCACACTGGGGTCTAGGCTAGGTTATGGGAGGCTGCTGGAGGGCAGCTGACCTCAGCTGGAGAGGAGTTGGCAGTGGGTTCTGGCATGTAATGCCCCTGTGGGTGGGCCAGGGAGCTTTCTCCTCTGCAGGAGTATACTACACTGCTGAGGCTTCACGGCATGTCTCACACAAGGGAGGAGGGAGGAACAAAGGGGAAAAAATTGAGGGAAAGCCCTCCCTGCTGTCTGCATGTTAGCATGTTAGCATGGCCTAAACAGGGTATATCCCTGGGAACAGGGTACATCCCTGATGATGGCATGGAAGGGGGAGAAAAATATAAGTGGGAAAAAAAAGATATTACTCTTATCTTTGATATCAGGAACTGAGGCTGACGCTGATTCGTTCAATATAAATTATCAGTTCACTAACAAATTACAACTTGAGTACAATATATTGCATACTCTTATTTATAAAATGGGATTAAAAAACCATTAATTTTAGTTAACAACCATGTCAATAAGTTGAAGTAGCATAAAGAGCAGCCACCATGGTATAGAAAGGAGTGTCGACAGATAATCTGGATTCATGAAACAGACTTCAATAAGACTGGCAATAACAACAGAGATGTCTTTGAGCAATTTCCAAATGAGATGATTGACACAGGCCAACAGGTTCTTACAAGCATGGAGGTGAATATAGTACAGCTTGGCCTTGCTTTGTGATCTGATTTCTTGACTTTTATATTCTTAAAGGGTAGATACTGTAGGTACTGCTTAATGTAAGGTCAAACATAGGAAGCACTCTCTGTTCATGATCTCTACACCTTTATCAAATGATGAGAAACAATATTTCAAGACAGCAGAACCTTCTTTCATACTGTTCAATTTTTTGCTGACCCAGAGCATGACAGCTTCCAAAGTAAACAAACTCTAACCAGAGCCAACACGGCTGCAGAATGCTGTCTTACAGGGATTAGGAGCCACCTTGCCTTGGACCGTTAATGAAAAATCATTCCCTAGTGTGTAGTGACACCCCCGTTGTCCACTTACCCCATTCACTTAACACACATACAGAACCCTCCCCCTCCCATAACGGGCACAGACACACAGTTACAGTAAACCTACCAAGTATAGGTAATACTGGTAATTACAGTGTCTCTTACCTGGGTACTAGGGAGCCAGAGGTAGGAGCCTTAAAGGGAAGCTGGCTGTCAGGCCTGTAAAATAAAGTACAGGAAAAGGATCACAAAGGATCCAGAGCTCTTGTGGAGTGACTAGGAAGGATATGACAGGTTAGGCATGAAGTAATACTTATCTGATGGGGAAAAGGTTAATGCGGGGTAAATACAGTAGCAGAAAAACAGAGAAGAGAGAGACACAAATGGGGTATAGTATAGCATAAGAGTAAGAAAATGTAGTTTTAGATAAAAAGTTACAGGTAGTTAGGGCAAAATAAGAAGCCAGAGAGAGAGAGAGAGAGAGAGAGAAAGAGAAATAAATAAAATTAAGGAACAGATAGGCACCTGCAGGGTGAAGTGTGCCAGTGCTATCATCCTGTCAGTTGCCATTTGCACTTTTACTTTTCACCTCCAGCAACCCATCTCCGTGGGCACTGTGCATTGACCCACAGTGTGGTCACACCCTGCAAGTAAACAGTCAAAGAACTGCCCTCCATTCTGCATTCACAGCAATGACCACACACACCTGACAGTCACAACACTTTCCTCTCTACTCCTAAAAGTCACAGCATTGTTGCCCACCTGGCAGTCACAGCAGTGACCACCCACCCCCCGACAACCTGGATGCTGCCTCCTCACCCATCACAGCACTGCCCCGTACTCCTGACCCTCTCAGGCCTGATACCCTCCACAGACAGTCACAGCAGTGTTTCCCATCAGTCACAACACTGCAACCCTTCCAAAATTCACAGCACTGTTCCCACCTGCCGGTCACAGCACTGACCAGACTTTCCGACAATCATCGCACTGCCTCGCCACCTTGACAGTCACAGCACTGACCCTCTCCAAACACAACAATCATGGCACTGACCCCACCACTGACACAGCACTGCCTCTGAACCTCCCTTAGTCAAAGAACCAAGGACATTTCTGCTCACAGACCAGCCTCCAAGCAGAGTGCCATACCACCCACATTCCAGCCTCCCTCCACCCCCACAAGTGGACCAGTCTTTCAGCAGCAGTCCCTAAGCAGGGGTTAACCTTAACCTTTTTTTGCACTTGCCAGCAGGACAAGTTGATTCAAAATTGCACTAGCCCACAGATGGTTGCATTAGCCCACAGCTATAATGATAAAATGTTGATTACTTTAAAAGGAAAAAAATGCAAGCCAAGAAATACTCTGATTATTGCACATTTATCCTGCTCCCACATTGCTTCCTGCCGCAGCAGAAAAAAAAGACTGCAGTGCCATCACACACACTGTGTGCCCCCATTGTTTTGTATCATGGCCCCCTATCTTCATTTTTCTGCCCCCCCGCACACTGAACCGAGGATACCACAACAGCAAATGTCTAATCAAGCAGTCCTAGGTCTGTGCACACACACACACACACACACACACACACACACACCTCACCACATTCTTACAACCACCCACATGGCAATAAACAGAGTCAGGCAGAGAAAGACACTGTCAGCTCCCACCCTGTGATCAACTGGAGACCAGCACTTTTCGAACTTTGCATACTTGCTAAGTGAGCCAGGAGCACATCTAGGATTTCTTTATGGAGGGGGATACACAAACATAAGGGCCTGGGAAATAGAAAACTTTAACATTTTTACTTTTAAAAGTATTGATTTTAACAGTCTCTGCCCCAACAATAACAATTAAAAAAAAAAACACTGTCCTTTCATCAGCACAGGGGAAACAGTACATGCACGTGGAAGCATGCACACGTTATGTCCCGAGGTACCCACCCATTACATGTCATCCCTGCCACCTACACTGACCACCAGTCCTCCACCCAGTGGCAGTAGGACTACGTGGGGGTGGCAATGACCTCCCCGGAGAAGAGAGCTGCCTTCCAGCTGCTCAATCCTGCTTCAAACCTCCCCCTCCATGCCAGCTCCCCGATGACCTAAGTTCATTCCTGAACCCGGGTCGCCAGCATGGTGCAAGGTAAGGCATTCAATGCCTCAGCCCTCAGTGCCACTGGGCTGACTAGGCATGGTCCATTTTGAAGAGATGGGGACTCCTACACTTGCCAGTAATGGCAGCTGTGCATCTATGGATGGTCACTTCAGAGTCTGGTCTGCAGTGGTATCCATGGAAAGTAGAGCTGAGAGATTTTGGAAAGGAGAGGGAGCAGCTATGGTAGGGCTGGGATAAAACCCACCACCTGCGGGGCAGACCCTGTATACCTCTTAGTATTTTGTCACTGAAATGTTGGATACAGATGCTTAAAATGTAGGGGAATAAGAAGCAGTGGTCTTAATAATGTGGACAAATTGTCAGACAAAGACATGTTTAGAAAACTGAAAGATAATGACTTAAGAGCACTCTATCCTTGATCACACCCTGGACATTAGCTGAAAGTCATAACAGTGGAGTGATAATGACTCACACCAAGTCTTTTGTGGGATCCCCTTCTTGAGCTGCCAGATAATTGCAGCCATCTGGAACACAAAGAGATTAGCATGAGGACTAGAGCCTGCTAAAGTAGGGGCTTTGTTGACTTCATTAACAGCCATGGAAAACCTGCTGTAGTCAAGACAGATAAGTAGAGAGTTAGCTGCACTAGCCCTGGTCAATTAGCACTAGGTCTTGGGCTAGTAAAATAAGCTGAGAGGCTAGCTGCACAATTGAGCAGACTCGTTAGACCATAAGGCCTGCTTCTGCTGGTATGTTCGTATGTATGTAACAATGTTAAAATCGACCCATGCTAAGGGTTGTTATACTTCCACCTGGACACCCAGGAGGACAGCAGCAGAGATGTGTAAAAGGGTCTTCAGTTTAATTTCATCCAAAGGATAGCACACCATGACAGTACAGCATCACTGCTAGTACAACACTGTGATGCCAGTGTGTATGGTATGAGCCCAAACCTGGTGTGGATGTAAAACCCATGACATTGTGGCCTGGAGAAGGATATGTGGCAGAAGGTTTGTGTTTTCTCTATATGCCTTTTCTAGCAAACCTGGATGCTCACAGACATAACTGTCAACCATCTTGTCTCAGCAAATCTGGAAGTTAGTATCCTTCTTGCTGCAGAGTGTCTGCAAAAGTCAGACATTGCCTTAGTTGCTTTATGATGACCCCCACCTCAGACAGGCACAGGACTGACCAGCCACCCCTGACAGGCACAGGACTGACCAGCCACCTCAGACAGTCACAGGACTGACCATCCACCCCTGACAGGCACAGCACTGACCAGCCACCCCTGACAGGCACAGGATTGACCAACCACCTCAAACAGTCACAGGACTGACCAGCCACCCCTGACAGGCACAGGACCGACCAGCCACCCCTGATGGGCACAGGACTGACCAGCCACCCCTGACAGTCACAGGATTGACCAGCCACCTCTGACAGGCACAGGACTGACCAGCCACCTCAGACAGTCACAGAACTGACCAGCCACCTCAGACAGTCACAGGACTGACCAGCCACCCCATCAGGCACAGGACTGACCAGCCACCTCAAACAGTCACAGGACTGACCAGCCACCCCTGACAGGCACAGGACTGACTAGCCACCCCTGACAGCCACAGAAGTGACCAGCCACCTCAGACAGTCACAGGACTGACCAGCCACCCCTGATGGGCACAGGACTGACCAACCACCCCTGACAGGCACAGGACTGACCAGCCTCCCCTGACAGGCACAGGCCTGACTAGCTACCCCTGACAGTCACAGGACTGACCAGCCACCCCTGATAGGCACAGAACTGACCAGCCACCCCTGACAGGCACAGGACTGACCAGCCACACCTGACAGGCACAGGACTGAGCCCCCACCCCCAACAGTCACAGGACTGTACCACAGTTCTAACAGTCACATGACTGACCAGCCACCCCTGACAGTCACAGGACTGACCCCCCACCCCTAACAGTCACAGGACTGACCCCCCAACCCCAACAGCCACAGGACTGATCCACCACTCCCAACAGTTACACAACTGACCCTCCACCCCCAACAGTTACACAATGCACCCCAGCCCTAACAGTCACAGGAGTGTACCACTGCTCCAAAAGTTACAGTAATTATACCCTCTCATCATTAGTAATAGCAATTATTACCCACACTGACAGTCACAGAATTATACCCCCCCAATCAGTCACTAGACTTTACCACTCCACCCCCATGATAGTCACAGGACTGTACCATCCCCTCATAGTTACAGGACTGACACCCTCTGCTGACAGTCACAGCACTGCACACCCTTTACCAATAGTCACAGAACTAACCACGTACCTCTGGCAATCACAGCATGGATCCACAGCCCTGAGAGTCACAACACTTTCTCACTATTCCCAAAAGTCAAGGAAGTGGCCCCTCCACCTGGCAGTCACATCAATGACCACACACCCCTGACATTCATTTATTTAGTTTGTGTTTACCGGGTAGATGCACTAAACAAAGAATGATCCCCATCCCCTCATAGCACCAGCACTGACCGTCTACTCCCAATGGGCACAGCACTAAACCCCACCTCCCATCTTACAACACACATCATCCACCCCCAGCTGTCACAGCACTGACACCTCATCCCCGACAGCCACAGAACTGAACCTCTCCATAGTCACAGGACTAACCCCCCACCCCTGGCAGTCACAGAACTGTACCACCCCTCCGATAGCCACTGGACTGACAACTTCCACTCTTTGTCACAGTACTGATCCACATCCCCCAACAGTCACAGCACTGACCCTTAGGGTCAGAGCACTACACCCCACCACTGTCAAAGCAGGCCCCCCCATTCCCAACAAACAGTCAAAGGCCTGGTACACTCCACAGACAGTCACAGCAGTGATCCCCACCCCAACAGCCACAACCCTGGCCTCCAATCCCAAAAGTCACAGCACTGCCTCCTATCTGCAAGTCACTGCATTGACCACCCACCCCGACAATCATCACACAGCCACCCCACTTCGATAGTCACAGCACTGATCCCCCAAACCACAACAATCACAGCACTGACTCCCACCAGTGACACAGCACTGCCCCTGAACCTCCCTCAACAGTCACAGCACTGATCCTCCAAACCACAACAATCATAGCACTGACACCCACCAGTGACACAGCACTGCCCCGAACCTCCCTTAACAGACATAGGACTTATCCCCCCCACACAGTTACAGTTTCATATCATCCAGTTATTAAAGAACTAAAAAAAAAAAAACTGGTGAAAAAAATTAAGGTGTATATATATATATATATATATATTGAAGAAAAATAATGTTTCAGATTTTTAGGTTATGTTGCAGAGAATTAAATAATAAAAGGCATGTGTGAAATAAGCACCAAAGCATACACAATTAAAGCAGTACTAGCTGTTAGTAAACATACAGTTTTTCATGTTTGTCTGTCAAAAATATCAAGGTAAACATTTTTTCTTCATTTTCTTTGTTTCCTGATCCAAAATACAATTTTTGAAGGTTTTAAAGTTTTATTGCTTACCAAACAGACTGAGTCATCTATATATCTGGAGCGCTTCCAGCTACAGATGAGCTCAATACCTCACCTGAAACAGCTTGTCATGGCCTTTCAAACTATAGTATAATTGCCATGGAAACTAGCCGTTAGGGCCTTGCTACTATCACTTTCCTAAAACAGGTCTGCCTGCACCACCCTAACTCCCTGATCACCTGGACCTGGTGTCCAACAGTCTTCCCCTGACCCCTGTTGAAAATCCTTCACTACTCGCCACTGGAGCACAGATAGGATCGGGTCTAGTGCCTGAGAGCCCTCCAGCACCAGTTGCCGCTGGAGCACTGAGTCCATCAGGAGTCAAGGGGATCTTTGGCTGGGAGCCCTCCCCCTGCACCGGGACTGTACCACCCCCTGAATGTTACAGAAATGACACCCTCCATCGACAGTCAGAGGACTGACACCATCCATCAACAGTCACAGGGCTGACACCATCCATTGAGACAGTCACAGCACTGCACATCCTCCACCAACAGTCGCAGGACTAACCATGTACCTTTGGCATTCCCAGCACTGATCCACAGCCCTGAAAGTCACAACACTTTCTCACTATTCCCAACAGTAACAAAAGTGCCCCCCCACACACACCTGGCAGTCACAGCATGACCACACACCCCTAACATTCATTCATTTATTTAGTTTTTGTTTACCAGGTAGATGCGCTAGGCAAAGAATTATCCCCATCCCCATAGTACCAGCACTGACCCCTACTCCCAATGGCCACAGCACTACACCCCATTCCCATTTTTTTTTTTACACTTCTGTTTATCACCCCCGGAATCGGAACTCTCTTAGGCCCGACTTGTCCCCCACTGTACCGCCCGCTGTGACCTCCACCTACCTCAAAGGCATTACTCTCTCCCGTAAGCCCCACGGGCGATTTAAGGGACAGAGATAGAGGTCCAGCACCGGGCATGTGGCAGGTGGACACTGCAGAGCCGTCACCTATCTGGGCCAGAGGAGTCTTTTTCCCCTTGTACTGGTTGCTTGCTTCATCCACCCTCCCTCCCTCCCTCCTTTAGTAAGCACGCCTGACGCCTGTCACACTGCAACTCTGCTGATGTCAGCCACACTATACATATAGTCCGCATTCTACAGCAGCCTCCGGTTTCCACCAGAGGTCACTGGAATGCCAGACAGTCCCTAACCCCCCCCAGAGAGGAGAGCAGCCCAGCAGGTGCTCAATCCCTTTCCACCCCTGCCGACTCCTGGTGCCCGAGCTCGCTCCCAAACTCAGGTCGCTGGCATGGTTCAAGGTGCCACCCCCCATCTTACAACACACATCACCCACCCCCAGCTGTTTCAGCACTGCCACCTCATCCCCGACAGCCACAGAACTGACCACCTCCACAGTCACAGGATGACCCCCCAACCCCAGCAGTCACAGGACTGTACCACCCCTCCAATGGCCACCAGACTGACAACTTCCACTCTCTGTAACAGCACTGACTCCCAATACCCCAATGGTCACTGCAGTACACCCCACCACTGTCAAAGCAGGCCACCACCCCCACATTCCCAACAAACAGTCAAGGGCTCGATACCCTTCCAAGCATACACAATTAAAGCAGTTATAGCTGTTAGTAAACATACCATTTTCTCATGTTTGTCTGTCAAAAATATCAAGATAACATTTCTTTTTCTTCATTTTCTTTGTTTCCTGATCCAAAATACAATGTTTTGAAGGTGTTAAAGTTTTATTGCTTACCAAACAGACTGAGTCATCTATATATCTGGAGTGCTTTCAGCTACAGATGAGCTCAATATCTTATCTGAAACAGTTTGTCATGGCCTTTCGAACTACAGTATAATTGCCACAGAAACTAGCCCTTAGGGCCTACTATCACTTCTCTAAAAAGGGCCTGCCTGCACCTGCCTAACTCCACCAATCACCTGACCTAAGTCATCCTACATCTCTTTACCTGCCGTCCAGCAGTCTTCCCCTGCCCTCTGTTGAAAATCATTCACTACTAGCTGCCGGAGCACAGAGAGGATCGGGACTAGTATTCGAGAACCATCCAGCTGCCTGTTGCCACCGGAGCACAGTCCATCAGGGATTGAGGAGATTGTTGGCTGGGAGCCATCCCCCTGCACCGGGATAAACTGTTTCTTAAAAGTTGGTCACCACAAGCAGTAAAGATGTGAGTCCAGCCCCTGAAATGGACTGCATCAGGGACAAAGTACTATAAATTGCCTGCCTGACTCAGGGACAAATTTTCTGAAGCATCAGAGCTGGTGCATTTAAAATCAAATTGTCACTGGAGCACAGAAAGGATCGGGCTAGGAGCCAATCAAGCAAGTGCAAAAGGGCACCAAATTCAAACAAAAGGGCTCCTTAAAAGCAGGTAACCTAAACCTTCAAGCCAGTCACCAGCCAGGTAAATGATGTAATCATCAATAAGTAGTAAAATAAAACTATGCGTTCATTTACAGATTTTTAAATGATTCAAAAAGTATAGTAAATACTCACGCCCCCTTTTCAAAAGACGCTTTAGCCAAATGCGTATCATGAGAAACACTTTTGTAAGCACAACTTGATATTTACAGCTCTGTACGCCTCTCACTTGCCCAGTCTGCCATACCATTTTACCACTTTTACTTTCCCATTGGTCGCCAGTTTGGCGGATGATTAGTGATTAAACTTCCAGGTCAAAGGTGCAGTTGCCATGGTGATGCTTACATGTTCTTGTGCTTCTTTAGTTGATAGTAGCACAGAGTTCTGTAAAACTCCCTTTATAGAACTCTGAGATTAGTAGCTTTTGTGTTGCTAATCAATATTGTAAATAAAATTTACTATATTTTCCATGCATAAGAAATAGCCTGAGAAATGATGTCTAGTAAGTCAACAACAGTAAATGAAGATATAAAAGTGGGAGAAATAGTGCGTCACTGTTTCTGACTGTCTTGAGTTTTGGAAGGATCACTCCAAAACTCCAAACGGAAGTTGCCCATAGTCTGAATCGTAGTTAGTTTTTAGAGCTACCTGAAACGATTGCAGGTTTGCATACTGAAATGTGAAAAATCTAAGGAAAACCTTTTATTGGAGAAAGCAGTGGTTGACTAGATAATGCACTATTCATTTACTCGTAAAGACTTGGACCTCACTGGACCTCATTAAAATGCCTTCATAATATGGTATAATGCAGTACTGAATTCCATTGCAGGCACACACGTATGGGAAAAAAAAAGAGTTCTTGAATCACAGAAAAACATTATTGTTCCTCTGATTTCTGTAAGCCTTTTCTTTTTTTCTATAGAGTTTTTTTTTCCCTGTCCACATTCGTCTTCCAAGGATATACATTTATCTTAGGGATATACCCCAATCTGGCCCACTGACCCCAGCTCTCCTGAATCCAGTGCCTCTCCTGATGTCCCCTCACAGCTTCTCCCTCATGACAGGGTCCCCAGGGGGAGGGCCATCCTCCTATCTGCAGCAGCCTACTATATGGGCTAGAATCCAGTGTCAGGAAGGTACTGTGACTCAGGGCAGTCCAGGAACCCAGGCCATCATGTAGACAGTACAGGGGTTTACTCCCTGTTTTTTTTCCCCACCCTTCCTCCTCCTTTTGGTGTTGAGTGGCATTGCCCCTTCAGGACTCAGATGCATACAGTGACATCCTGTGGAGGTAACAAGCTCCCCTGGCCCACCACTGGGATGAGTGCAGCACTGGGTGCACACCGCTATCCCTCACCAATCATAGCACGCTGTCACACAGCAGTTACTGTGGTCAGGCCTGCGTCCTGCCACAGCTTCCCAAACTTGCTCCCAAAGTTAGGATGTCTGCACGGCAGCAGAAGGTGCCACCAGTGGGCAATGGTGGTGACTTTCTGTGAGTCTTTTCTGACTCAGGAAACAAAGTTTTTAGCATGTGCAGTGTTCTTTGGTGGTGGGGAGTTCTCTACTTTGGGACGGCACTGCTACAAAGTTGTTAAAGTTCTGAAAAAGCACATTATTATTTTTTGTTTTAAAAATACTTTTTTTCATTATTGCTTTGAGGACATAAAAGATTTTTTTGTAAAAAAAAAAAACTGCTTATTTGTTTCCTAATGGCTAAGAATTGACAGCACCATGAAGATGGCGAAGGGTACTCAAAAAGAGGAATATGTCTGTCTCCAGGTGAGCGGCACCAACAGTGCCTAAAAGTGTCCTGCTCTTTCTCTGCCATGACTCCAGGGATCTTCAACATTTAGGAAGCACTTTTATTGGACCCATCTTCTATATTTTTCAAAGCACTGCATGGAAACCTTTCCTGTTGGACTGTTTCAGGCCTGGTAGCTACACCTTTGTTAGAGCATGAATGCAGATTATCTGCAAACGTCAACGTCAAGCTTGAGTGCCTAAATAAGAGGATAGTCAGAAATCCCTGAAAGCTAGAAAGACATGCATTGTTTGACTAGTGTCTGACAGATAATAGAATTATTAGTACTAATGGCTGTCTCCAGTCAAACAGGCATTCCAAAATATTTTTAGTGCAGGCTTACTTTGTGGTGACATTTTTTTTGATATACTGGAGTTGTCATTTAAGAGGTATCAGATCACAGTAAAGATCTCAGGTCCCACTCCTAAAAGAAAGATTAAAATAGCCCTTAAACAGGTTAATCTCAAAAATCCTCTATGGTGACTTTAATAGTTTCACAAAAGGGATAAAGGAAAAAGCTAAAAAAGCAGAAATCAGTTCAGGACGAGGGCAAGCTTAGTATATAATGAAATTCTAGTTGAATGAGTGGAAAGCAATCAGCACAGGGAGCAGAATTAGAACATCTGACCAAAGGCTTTTGTAGATAATGGACATACCACCCAGTGGTTAAGTTATAGACTGAGAACATTTGGAAAGTACTGTGTTAGTCATCATATAACTTAAAAGCAACAAAAAAATGTTTTTAGTTAGCAGAGGTGACAATGAGTATATAGGCCTAATACAGGGACGGATCCAGATTTTTTCATGGGGATAGCACTTTCCCCAGAAACTGTAAAATGTTACCTTCTAAGGTTCAGATTAGGTTAAAACAGCTACTTGTTGCTGGCATAAGAGAGTAGTGGGTGTTACTTCACTGCATAGCTGGATTGGCTAGTGTGCTTGAATATCAAAACTATAAAAGGTCTCATCTCATAAGCCCCCACCCCAAACCATTTGTTTTTGCTCCTTTGTTAAAGATCAGTCAAGTCCAAACTTGGACCCCCTTTGAACTGCTAATATTGGGTTGCAGTCCTCAGAAACATGCATTTGTGATCAATTAGCAACAGAAATTGCATCACATTTAGATATGTACAGTACAAATAACTGGTAGTGCAGATCCATTTACTGTACCAAGTAGCATTACCTGCTTTGCAATACAAAGTGCTGTGAGGATTTTTCAAACTCACATAAATATATGAACACATGAAGCATCTCAAGGAAGGGGATCCATCTTGTCCTTCAGTCACTTCAGTGGTTATAAACATTAAATTGGGACTGACCTGTTGCGTGTCTTATGGCAATGCAAACTCCTCCAACCCTTTTGGTCCAAGGTGTTATATGGCTGTTCTGCCATTCTGAAGCAAAGCCTTCCAGTGTCTCCAGCATTATCAGTACTGGGAATTGTATCACATAATACCCAGCTGAAGGCGCCCCAACAACTGTGGCTGTTACAGGCAACAGTAGAGGTGAAAAGATTAATTCTCAGAAAGTGTAGATCCATAGTGGTCCCAACATATGGAGAATGGCTCCAAGCTATAGAGATTCTGGCCTCTCATTCCAGCCTACTCCACTTTTCTAAAAATACAAGTCTTATGTTTCAAAATGTTTGGGCCCCATACTTGCAACTCATACAGGATAGCTCATTACCTGCTAAAACCCCATACACCAAAAATACCTACTCATAACTCCTTGACAGGACTTACCAGGGTACAGTTTTGAACCAGGTATTAAATATTAAAATACCCCTCTAGGTCATCTGATTAACTACCCGTAGGACTCACTATTATTGTGAGATATGCTGTTGTGGATTATTCAACCCCAGAATGTATTCAGTTTGTGTAATATCTTCTCTTTACATTTTACCTCTGTAGACTGTTCAGTTAATGATGAATAGCACCAAATGAAGTTCAAGAACTAAATGTTGTTTCTAGTTGGAAGTACACATTGTTTAGTTGACATGTTAAAGTATGTAGTTAACAAGTTGCTCTGGTTTGTATATTTCATATTGCTATATGTGTGTGTTTCCAATTTTATGCAATAAAAAGATTAACAGCAAAAAACAAGTGCTCTAATCTAGTCTTAAATATTTTCAGTGATAAAGAAGGAGTGTGGTATCACAGTCAAAGCAGTCGAGTTTTAAATATACCCACAATTTTATTCACATAATGACAAAATAATACACAGCAGAAGCGTTTGTTCCCCACAATATAAGCCAATGTTTCACGCATTACTTTTCACTTTTTCATGGCGGAGCTACATAGTCATAGTACTCTTTTTTAAGGGGTTCCATTTAAAGGCACAGCATTCATTTCATTTAAAAAAAAACACATAACCAGTAACAAAAAACATAGTGCTAACAATCCAACTAACTACTAACGTGTTATATCATAAAGTGTAATAATATCACAGAGTGCAAAAGTGGTCAGTAATACTTAAAAACTAATTATTTTGCAGGATTATGTTACCAATTAATTTCTACAATATATAATAATTTTCATAGATAAAGAATCAGGCAGAAAAACTGATTTCATTATATCCCAGAACAAGATACTCATATATCACCAGGGAAAGGTAAGGATCATGGGATAGGGAGGATGGGAAGAGTGGGGAGGGAGGGCAGGGACAGTAGCTCAAGCTGTGGGCCCTGCAATACGAGCAAACTTGATAGACCAAATGGCCTTCCTCTGGTGGCTTTTTCATATGTTTGTATGTATGTATGTATGTATTTCATCTCACATTTCTCATTTTTTTCATTTTTTCTCTCTCAAAAAAGGTATCAGGCTAAAGGCTTCATTAAGTCCTTCGTCTGCACTAGCTCTTAAAATGTACTGCTACCTACTTTCTGCTAGCAATAATCTATTATCAATATTGCCCCTCCCCCCTGGATGCCTAACCTGATTTTTTGTAGTCCTCAAAGTTTAAAAGAATCTCCAGCACCAGTTCTCAGAACATGTAAGGCCAAGGAATTAGTTTTGTCCTTATGGCTTATACTTCTCAAATGTTCACCAATCCGAGACTTGAAACTGCGCTTTGTAGCAAAGCCACTATGGTTCTCAAAAGAGGTGGCTGTGAAAGTCAGGAAGAAAAAGATAGCATTCTGGAAGTATAAGGAAACACAGAAGGAGCAGGACAGAGAGCTGTACCAGTTAAGGCAGGAGGAAGCAGGGAGGGAAGTCAGAATAGCAAAGGCCCAAACTGAGGAAAAGATTGCCAACTCAGTTAAGAAGGGGGATAAAACCTTTTATAGGTACATCAACGAGCATAGAAAGACAAGGGGAGGGATAGTGAGGCTGAATAGAATGAACGGTGGGTGGGCAGAGAGGAACAGTGAAAAAGCAGGGATACTGAACAAATATTTCTGCTCAGTATTCACAAAAGAGGAGGGGGAAGTGCCTAATCCAATTAACAGAAGCACTCTTGATAGGGGGGTCGATCCCAGTCCTTTCACAGAAGAAAGGGTTCTGCAAGAACTCCTAAAACTGAAGGTGGACAAAGCAATGGGTCCTGATGGAATTCACCCCAGAATTCTAAAAGAATTAAGGGAGGAACCAGTGAAACCACTGGCTACTCTTTTTAATAAATCATGGGAGGATGGTGTGGTACCCGAGGACTGGAGGAAGGCGGATGTGATTCCCCTTCACAAAAGTGGGACCAAGACAGAGGCAGGAAACTACAGACCTGTCAGTCGTCTGACCACTGTGGTAGGGAAAGTGATGGAGTCACTTCTGAAGGAAAGAATAGTTGAGTACCTAGAGGCCAGTGGGGCACAGGACCCAAGGCAGCATGGGTTCACAGCGGGAAGGTCATGTCAGGTGAATCTAATAGATTTCTTTGACTGGGTGACCAAAGTAGTAGACCAGGGAGGGGCTGTGGACATGGCCTACCTAGACTTTTGCAAGGCATTTGACACAGTCCCACACAAAGATTAATAGTCAAATTAACCAGCCTGGGAGTGGGTCCCAGGGTGGTAGCCTGGTAAACATTGGCTGCACAACAGGACACAGAAGGTAATTGTAAATGGAGTCCACTCTGAAGAAAGAGGGGTTACTAGTGGGGTACTGCAGGGTTCAGTATTGGATCCAGTCCTTTTTAATGTCTTCATCAGTGACATTGCAGAGGGACTAGAAGGAAAAGTATGCCTTTTTGCAGATGACACGAAGATCTGCAACAGGGTTGATACACAAGGAGGTGTGGAAAGGATGAGAAGGGATCTGGCAAGGTTGGTGGAATGGTCAGAAATATGGCAGCTAGGATTCAATGCAAAGAAGTGCAAAATAATGCACCTGGGAAACAAGAACCCAGGGGAAGAATACACAATGGGGGGGAGGTAGTAACAACAACAGAAAAGGAAAGGGACCTGGGGGTAATCATATCAGATGACCTTAAGGTTAGCAAGCAATGTGAGAAGGCAGTAGGGAGGGCTGGGGGATACTGGGATGCATAGGAGAGGCATCAGCAGAAAACAGGAAGTTGTTATCCCTCTGTACAGACAGTTGGTGAGACCCATCTGGAGTACTGCATCCAGTTCTGAGACCCCATCTCTGCAAGGACATAGACAGGATAGAGGCAGTCCAGAGGAGGGAAACTAAAATGGTGCAGGGTCTGCAAGAGAAGCCGTATGAGGAGAGACTAAAGGAGCTTAATATGTATACCCTTGAGGAAAGAAGGGAGAAGGGGGACATGATAGAAACTTTTAAGTACCTCAGTGGAATTAACAAAGTCCAAGAGGGTAGCATCTTTCAGAAAAAGAGACGTGCAAGAACAAGGGGACACAATTTAAAGATAGAAGGGGGGCCGTTCAGGGGCAATGTGAGGAAGTATTATTTCACAGAGAGGGTAGTGGATGTATGGAACAGCCTTCCTGAGGAGGTTGTGGTGTCTAAAACTGTGGGAGAATTCAATAATGCATGGAGCAGACATAAGGCAATTCTTGTGGGGGGTAGGAAGAAATAGGCTGTTGGTTAACTAGGATCTGCAGCCTATCCTGTAGGTAGGAAAATGGGAAGACTAGATGGGCCAAGCGGTCCTTATCTGCCGTCAAAGTCTATGTTTCTATGTTTGTTTTCCCACATAGATTTTATTGCAGGAACACTTAGCTATATATACCACATGAGTGGTATTACAGTCAATGAAATCACTGTTCACATACGTTTGGCCTGTAGTTGGATGCTGAAAGGTCCTACCTTTTGTTATATGTGTACAGAAAATGCAGTTACCACAGGTAAAAGTACCCACTGGAAGTGACCTCATCTCAGTTTGTCCTGGTGCTTTGTGCAAGCTGCTTGTGACTTGGTCTGCAATGTTCCTTCCACAGTGAAAAACTATCTGGGGCGGGGGGCCTTATCCACAAGATTCTGAAGTTTCAGTTCTGCGGCCAGTACATACCAGTGCTTGGATAACATTTCCCTTATTTTATGGCTCTGTGGAGTAAAATCACAAATTAAATTAATCTGATTTTCATTCCTTGGTCTCTCTTTTTTCTAGCAATTCACTTCTTACTATACCTGGTGCATCATTCCTAGCTTTATTAATATACGTGTTGTCATATCCCCTAATAAGAACTCTCTCTGTAAGTTCATCAGCTACCTCAATATATTTGTTTACATCTGATGTACTTCTTTGTAGATGCATAAATTGCTCTTTGGGAATATTTCTCACCAAATGTCTTGGATGACAACTTTCATATGCTAACAATGCATTTCTCTCGACATCTTTTCTGTACAAGCTGGTAAGCACTTTGCCACCTTCACCCTTTTTAATGTGTAGATCCAGAGAATCAATAAAACCACAATTAAATTTCATAGTAAACCTCAAATTGTCATTTGTTGATTCCAGATAGGATACTCTTAGTGTGCCTGCTGATACCACTTTAGTAGGTAATTTAGTATAGAAAGATACTACCCTTTCTATAATGAATCCAACTCTTTCAGAAGATTTTAATATTTGTTTTTTTATTGTAAATCGTGGGTCCTTGTATTCAAATTTTTTTTGGGGGGGGATTTAGTGTCTAATTTAAGGTATGTTTGTAAAGTTCCAGCCTTCATGCATCTATACACCAGTATTAAAAGAGAACTGCACTGAATCTATGTCAGTTTTCCCAGTGGAAGCTGTTTTTTAAATACTGGGTCAAATTCTGTTATTGCTCTAGCTACCCAGGCTTTTCAGTTATTTTAGTGGGTGTTTCTGATTTGCATGCTGCTGTTAAGAACCATTTTAGAACTGTATGATGTCGTTTATGTCCCTGTTCTGTGCTTCTATTGTTGGCACAAAGCACTTACATTCTACTAAAGAACTCTAAGGTTGTTTGGGATATAAACTACACCAGACAGTTCTAAAATGGCACTTACCACCAGACTGTAAAGTAAAATCACCCATTGAGGTTACTAAAAGGCCTGTATAGATGGAACAATAACAGAATTTAACCAGTACATAGAAAACAGCTTCTACTAGGGAAAAATGACACATAGAGTGCAGTGCAGTTCTTTAAATCACTTCTGTACTCCAGAGGAAACAGGTTCAGGCTCATCAATAGCTTCATATTTCATATCTTGTGCTCTCGTATGATCTTATTGAACCTGCACTACACTCTTTCCAGTCTGTTACTATCACCTCTCTGATGAGGATACGACACTTGTGCAGAATACTCCATGTTCGGTCTCACCACTGATTTATACACAGCAGCATTACTACAGCTCTGCTTCTTGTAGCTTTTCTTATGCTGTCAGCTTCAAAAAATTCTGACTAATTCTGTAGAATTCTATAGGAAGCAGAATTGGAGGAATTCTGGTGCAGAAAGGCAGTAGATGTTCCTGCGGATAAATGGGTTTTCACAGAAAGTGGAACATTGTTCTGCAGGTTTTCCATGAAATGCTTTAATTACATGGAAGCAAGTTGGCAACTTCCATCAGAAATTCACCCAATGTATTGTTTTATGCATGGTGCAGACCTGTGTTGCCCATTAATTGTCTCTCTTAAAGTTTGTGGTTAATGTTCAGATGTGTCCCCTCAGTTTTGCCATGTGCATAGTACCAATACTGTGTTGGTTTGGGTACTTAATGATCTCCTGACAGCGAGATATCGGAGGAGCCATTCCATCTTGGTCCTCCTTGATCTCTCTGCAGCGTTTGACACCATGGACCATGGGGTGTTACTAGAGCACTTGCGGCTACTCTGTGGGCTGTCTGGTACAGTTCTCAGATGGTGCAACCCTTTCCTCGTGGGCAGGATGCAAAGAGTGGAGTCGGGGGTGTTCTCCTAGCTCCTCTCCCCCTGCCATGTGGGGTGCTGCAGGGCTCTGTGCTTCCTCCCATGTTGTTTGCAGTGTATATGCTGTCATTGGGAGACATTATTAGGCAGTAAGGGGTTGAGTTTTCACTGCTATGCAGATGATACTCAACTGTACATGTCCTTTGTTCCCGAACAAAATGATGCTGTTTCAGTCTTTAACAAATGCCTCTCTAAAATCCAGGACTGGATGAGTGCCAACTGGCTTAGGCTGAATCCGGATAAGACTAAGGTGTTGGTTGTGGACCCAGGTCATCAGGTAGAGGGGTTATTGGCTTGGCAGCCATCCAGGCTCTGGCTAGGAGGCAACCAGCAAGTGAACTCTCACTGGGTGAGGAATCTAGGTGTTATGCTTGATAGTGAGCTGACATTTAATTCCCAGGTGTCAGCCATTGTCAAGCCCTTATTTTATCATCTGAGGGATATCACCAGGATGAAACACCTGGTTCCACCTGATGATCTTCCAACATTGGTCTGTGCCTTTGTGACCTTGCACCTTGATTACTGCAAAGCCCTATACCTAGGGTTACTGGGGGTGGACCTTTGCCACCTGCAGCTGGTGCAGAATATGACTGCCAGGTTGTTGACTGGCTTATCGAGATCTTGCCATGTCACATCTGTGCTCAGCAGCCTACACTGGCTGCTGGTGTGGTAGAGGATCACCTTCAAGGTCAGATTACTGGTCTATAAGGCCCTAAACGGACAGGGACCGCAGTACCTGCAAGATCTCCTTCATCCCTACTGCCCCCTTCGTCCTCTCCACTCCAACGATGGGGATTGCTGGAGATTCCCAGGGTCCATTTGACAACTTCAGGAGCTAGATCATTTGCTTTAGTAGCTCCGATCCTGTGGAATTCTCTGCCTTGTTCGGTTATAGAGTGCCTGTCCGTTGAGGCCTTCAAATCTGCCTTAAAAACTTATTTGAGTCAGCGTTTTCCAATATTTAAAGTCCTGCTGTTTTATTTCCTATTTTTATGAGCATGGTTCTGTTGATTATTGTTTTTATGATTTCTCGTACAATGTTATGATCTACTGGAAAAGCGTTCCATAAATAAAGATTGTTTTGCTGCTTGCTTGCATTAGGAATCATGAAAATGTACTGAGCAGAACTATATCCGCAGGTTTATGTTACAAAGGACTCACTGTGTTTTCTGTGGATAGATGCATTTCATTGAACATTATTTTGCAGGTACTGTCATGGTACCTTTTTGGAACCACGTGGTACAGTATTCCACAGTAAATGTACCCATGTGACTTTCTCAGCTCACTGCAGACCTACTGGGTATTTGAGAGAAAAAGATCTGCTCTGTTGAGCTCCTCAGCTCTGTCCTAGAAAAAACTATTCCAATCATCCTCCAAAATGCCTTTTGGGAGAATTTTCACTACAGGCTTGAAGTAAAAGGCGACAGTGGTGCAGATGGTGGGTTCTGAATATCCCTTGTATTTTTTTGTATTATTTAACTTAGCTGCAGCTGAATTTTCCCAGTATTGGGGGAAGGGTGGAGGCAGTAAGTACAATAGTTTTATCATTAGCAGAGAGAGAGAAAGAGAGAATGAGGGAGAGAAAGAGACACACATACATAGAGGACACAGATTGGACATTGCCCAGTTTATTACATATTAATAACTGATATGATTTTTTTTCATTCAGGAATCTGGTGCTGTTAGAAGCATTTCAATTGTTTGCTATAACCACTCAACTGAGAATCAATTACTAGTAATTAAATGATCCATTGAGCAGGCTCATTATTGATTTAGTTTTATTATTATAGTGTACATTGGCTAAATTGTGAAAAATCTATATTAAAACACAAAATGTTATATTGGTTTATAGAAACAGAGAACACCCACCTTTTGGTGGCCTGCTGTAACTGCAGCACTTGGACAAGTTTTATGCAAATTAAATATGTTCTTCATTTAGGTACTGAATCAAAATATTTAGTGTCAGAAGCAAAATGCTTTTTTTATGTTTAAATGACCAATTTATTCTTATAATCAATACCTCTGACAGATTAATTTTCTAAACTATTATAAGATCTAATTATTACACATGACTAACAGCAGGTGGGGGTAGTCTTTTACTGAGGTCTGGAGACTTACAAACCCTAATGTTTAACTAGTTAGCACACCTTTGGAAATTAAGGCTCTATATTCAGATTTGCATATCAGTCACTCAGTTCTTACAGGATCACTCAATATTAGCCTAACCACACTGAATAAGTGATACAGTATATGGTTACCCCTTGTTGTGCATTGATTTCCATCATAACTGCACAGCTGTTGTACCACAGTACAAAGGTCATAGAATGCTGTTGTACTCTTCTGTGATATACCAGTTTCTTAAATTAGATTGGAAACTATGGGCAGGATATTAAAAGCTTTGCACCGCATGCAAACAGTTTGTGCCAGGCTAGCACCAGGTTAGCGCCGAATCGCCATATTCAAAACTGGAAATAGCACCGGTGCAATGCATTAGTGCCAGTGTAAAAAGATAATGTATTCAAGGGGCAAAGTGAGGGGTGGGGACCTGCATACAGGCACAACAGTATATTCAAAGGGATAATGCCACACTAGTCTACTTTGCATGGCACATAGCACAGCATTACCTACCATCTATAAAAGGCAGGTCTTAACCCAGGGCAATCTACAGAGGGGGGTGTGGTCAGTGCTGCAAACAAGATGGTGGTCACCAGCAATGCTCTGCTGTACTTCCTGATGGAGGAGGTAGTCCAGGAAGAAGAGAGGGATCAGGCCCACCTTGGCCCACACCACAGGCCAAGGAGAAGATACGCTGCGCACAGGCTGTACTGGCCCAGAGTCTTCTTTGAGACCCTGCCTGATGAACACCTTGTTGGCTGGTACAGAATGAACAGGGTCATGTTGAGGCAGCTATGTGAACTCCTGCATGAGCAGCTGCAGCCCAACACCAGATGCAGCCATGCCATGACAGTCAAAGAGAAAGTGATGGCAGCAATGTGTTTTCTAGCCACCGGGATGCTCCAAACCCCTGTGGAAGACACCATTGGTGTATTGTAGTCCACCACTTCGTGCCTCCTGACCCAGTTCCTTAATGCTTTCCTGCTGCACACTGCCAAATTCATTGTATTCCCCAGCATGGCAGGAGAGTGTAGAGAAACAATGCAGCAATTCTATTGGGCTGCGTACCTACCAACTGTACTCAGTGCCATTGACTGCACCCACATTGCCATTCTTGCAGCACATGGCGATGGCAGTGATGTGTACATCAACTGTAAGGGTTTACACTCCATCAATTGCCAGGCAATGTGTGATGCAATGGGGCATATCATCAATGTCTTTGCACAGTACCCCGGCAGTGGCCACGATGCCTTCATATGACATCAATCAAGGCTGTGCCAGGCCTTTGAGGATGGCAGGCTACCCAGTGGGTATCTTGTCAGTGAGTATCAGCAACCATACCAATAAAACCACCAAAGGGGGGAATAATTCCCAGAAACATTAGACAAGGTGGGGGTGTGGGCAAGGGGCAAGGGGACAGCAACAGAAGTACCATAGACAGGCAATGTCAATAACGTGGGAAACAGCAGCTAACATGTCCACGTATGTTCACAGGAGACAGTGCCCATCTTTTTAGACCCTGGCTCCTAACACCAGTCCTCCACAGTGGCCGAGGAGGGATACAATGAGGCACATTCCACAACTAGAAATATCATAGAGAGTGTTTTTGGCATGCTGAAGATGCAGTTCCACTGCCTTGACTGTTCAGGTGGTGCCCTACAGTATAGCCCTTGGAAGGTATGCCGTATATTCCTAGCGTGTTGTGTGCTGCACAACATGTCAGTAAACCATGGTATACATGCACCTGAACCCCAGTAAGAGTCAGACAGTGACCTGGAGCCAGGGTCCATGGAGGTAGTAGAGCAACTTGAGAGGAGAGATCCTTGAATGGCCCAGAGGTCCCTGGAGCACAGGAGCAGCATTATTGGAACCCTAGCATGGATGGGAAGGTGACTGAATACAACACAGACAACCAACATATCAGGAAAAGTGCCTTTAATGAGTGACATACACTGAACAGTACAGAACAGTGACAACAGTGCAAACCTGTGTTGTAGCACACTACGTAAATATGAACAAGTGATGAGTGTGGAAGACATCAGTCTTAAGTGCATGGCTGTGATGGGTTTATGAATGAATGATGTGCAGTGTTCAGGGTGTAGGTGTGAGGGATGTGCATAGTCAGAATGTGTAGTGTAGATGGTGTACATGTGGGTGGCTTGTGTGTGTGTGTGTAAGCAAATGGCCCAGGGTGCACGGCAGCTGACAGCATCATTGGCACCTACCACCATGCACATGACATGTCCCTGGGAGGCGGGCCAGGGAGGTGGGGGTGCTGTGTGTCGATGACCCAATAGACGAGAACTGTGGGGATGCCTGTCCTGCAGCACATCAGCACCCACAGCATATTGTAGCCCCAACCAGGAAGCCAGGTATCCACGATGCCATGCCAGGCCTGTGGAGGACTGTGAAGCGGCAGTTGATGACCCTGAGCCCACACCCTGTGCCTGGGATGCACACCAGGGGACACTCATGGACCGCCTGCACAATGTGGTGTTGGTGCCCTGCTAACCCCCATGGCTGCAGGCTGCACTGCCACCATGTGCTCCCTTATGGCCACAGTGAGGTAACCAAAGCACTGCTCCACAGTGTTCAGTATGCATATCATGCACTCCTCTGCCCACTGTTCTGTGCAGAGCAAGGCTGAACTGACCATCTCCTGTAACTGGGAGAGTTCCTGGTGAGCCCCACACTGGAAGGCATGCAAGTCCTGCTGGGTGGTGGTCTAGGACTCCAGGGTGGCCCGAAGCATAGGCTGGGAACCCTGGCTGTTCGAGTCCTGAGGTGGCATCCCACCCTGGACTGCGGGTGAGGGTGGTGACGGTTGATGCTGTTGTTAGTGTTCTTGTTGATGTTATTGTTGTTGTCATTGCTGCTGCTGTGGCCTGGCAGGAGGCTATGTGTGTTGCTGACCCTGTACTGCACCTTCTGGCTTACAGTGCATATCCAATGGCACCAGCTGGACAGATGCCTGGCCACCCACACATCACTGCACCATGGGGCCATGGCCCATGACATCCTCTGGCTGCCCTGCACCTGTGTGTACGGTCTCTGCAGTGCCCTGGCCACTGAAGACATCCCCAATATTGCCCACCGCCTGCCCATCACTTGACGGAGAGTCTCCCCAACCAAGGTCACTGCCCAAATGGTAAGCGAGCGCAGGGTCACATGAGAGTTCCTTGACCTGAGCATCCTCAAGGTCTTCATCATCCTCATCTCCATCATCCACAATGGCACCCCCAGCCAGACAGTAAGCATGTCCCAGAGCCTCTTGATGTTGTGCGACTGATGCATGTCCAATGGCCACAACCATGCCTGATGTTGACGGGACCGCTAGTGTGACATCAGCAGCAGCAGCAGCAGCAGCATCTCCCTGCTCCTGTTGTGCCACTTGCTGATGCCCATTCTGCACTGTGAAGTGAAAGGAACAGTGTTAGAGGCGTGTACCACACATAGGGATCCAAAGCCACCACCACAACGTGCAACACCCAACAGTGAAGAACATGTACACAGCTCATGCAATCCCCCTGTGCTGACCATGTGCATGATGCTGGGCTGTGGTCCTCCCCCTGTCTGCAGGTGATCCCTGAGTCATTGTGCCTCCTCCTACTTTGCTCTTCACAGCAGATTGTTCCTCCTATTCCTGACTGCTTCGATGCTCTGACCATGACCACCCACAGCATTGACCTCAGCCATTATTTTGGCCCACATCTGGCGGACAGTGTTATCTGAGGGCTTGTTATGGCACATCACCAGCTTCATCACCTTATACCCATGGACAAGGGCCCACAGCTCATCACTCAAGAACTTATGTGCATATAGACATGCTTGCCCATCTGCATCACCTGTATGGGACAGAAGGAATGGTAGTGGTGAGTTACAGGTGGCTACATTGTGCGTGCATGTGTGTGTGTGTGTGTGTGTGTATGTACCTGATGGACACGGCGTCTTGCAGGTTGGACAGGCCATGCCAGTCTCTGTGTACCTGAGGTGCATGACAGTAGCAACACACAGTGTTACACACAGTCCATACATGGTCACAGTGTACTGTAGCAATGCCTCCCATGGCCATGCCTGTGTGCAGTACAGCACCACACACATTCCATTACTGCATGCACAGCATTGGAATCCCTGTATGCCATGCAGGTATCCAGCTGGATGAGTGTGGGACACTGCACATAGAAGCAATGTAGGAGCACAGCACATTGGCCCAATGGGGACTGTGAGGCTGTCATGTTGTGCATGCGTACATTGCTGGGGACATGGGGCATGTGGCAGTATGCTGTGGCCTTCAACCATGGCACATGCCATGTGGCACACACATGTCCCTGAAGCAGACTACTCTCCCCATCCCCCGCATTCACTGTGTCTGTGCACCTCACACAGCTGCCCATGATGGATGCAGACCACTGACAAAGGAATTGTCACCTGTCGTTCCATGCTGCGGTGTTGTTTGCACCCTGTGACCAGATGCACCGGTCCTGCCATGCTCTACCTGACCACCAAGGCTACATCCCGTGTACTGTAGTGGGGATACATGTGGTGCAGCATGGCTGATGGCCCCCCCGCCACCCCATACCCCACTGTGGCAGTGATATTGGCAGTATGCAGGCATCCGTGTCCCACAGTGTGGTGTAACAAGGACACACACAATGACCACGTGGCCTGCCCCATGTGTACAGTGAACACTGTGTCAGTGTGGACCTTGCTGCAGGCCTGCAGCATGTCGGCCTACAGTGCAGTGTATATGAAGTCCCACTGACATTACAGCAACATACCACAACATTCCCATGCGTGTATCCAACTACCCATCTGCCCATTGTGTGGACACTCCAAACAGCATCAGGCTCTGTGACTGTTACTGACCTGCTTCAGCCTGTTGTAGCTCCTGGTACATCCTGCAATTTGTATCTCACAACTACTTCCTCCATAGCAGTGCAGTACCTGTCAGCTACAGAGGTGGAGCACTGTTTGCTCTTAAATAGCTCGGACAGTTAATCCACGTAGTCATCCATGCAAATGAGGCTGCAATTATATACTAATGTGTTGGATTGCCCGGCAACTGTACAAGTAGGCTTATTAGCATGTATTTGCATGCAGCCTTTGAATATTGCAACAGTTAGCGCTGGGCAAATCTGTTTGCGCCGGTCAAACAGTTAGCACAGGGCAGATTGCTTAGCACCGGGCAATTAAGGTCCTGACGTGTGCCGCGTTATTGCATTGATGCCACACTACAGGGTCATTGCACAGGTGTCTTTTGCATGTGTGCTATCATCATGTCTCTTGGGGTCACAGTGGGGTCATGCATGCTCAGTGTATGCACTTCCGTGTAGTGCTGCGCTAATACATTTGCACAGCCCCAGTACTGCGTAGCGCCATGCTATGGTACACGCAGTTTACTCTGCAGGCCTACATTGCAGGGAGTGGCAGGAGTGAGAGGAAGTTGCACTATTTGTTAGTGTACTGTTTGATTTGTGTATTCACACTCAGACACAGGACAATGCCATCCAGAAAGAGAATAAGAGCAGTGATCCAGAGGGACCATAGGTGGGGGGAGGTTGAGCTGGTCAATCTTGCAAACCTTGTCATGCGAAGAAAGAGGCAGCTGTTTGGGCATGTCTGGGAGGGGGACAGGCCACAGAGGGAGGTCTGGGTCTTCATTAGGCAATGGCTGACCCAGCAGATGGGCATCACAAGAGATAGGGAGCAGTGCCGGCATTGCTATGTTGATATGTAGCATTGGCAGACCCAGCAGCTGGAGGGTTACAGTCGCATGGTCCGTGATGGGACAGTGCCCATGCCTGGTAGGTGTCTTCTTGTGCTGTGTGTGTGTGTGCGCGTGTGTGTGTGTGTTGTGACTGGTCTGTCTCTGTGCAAGTGTATATGTCCCATTACACTTGCACATCAATCTTGTGTGTTTGTGCTGCCCTTGGGTATGTGCATCATCATTGACATATGGCCATGGGTGGGGTTCACAGTGTCAGCACTGCTTGGCATGGTTGGGTCCACCATCTCTCTTTCTGCGGTTGTGTATGTGGTGCATGCTGCAGTGTTTCCATACATTGCTCCAGGTGACATATCTCTCAATGGCGTGCTATGTGCCATGCAACATGTGGCGGAGGGGGGCTGTGGTTTGTACTACCACCGTGTGACACGGGCATTGGTGTTGCTTAATGTGGCATTCCTGCAGGTACCTACAGTGTTGCACCTTCTTCACTTTGCAGACTGCAGCAGCAGGAGCCAGGACAATGGCAGGAGGGTGTCAGGGCATGCTCAGCATACCGAGGGGGGCAGTGATGGACAGCAGTGTGTCTTGCGTATGTATTAATCTTTGTTCACACACTTTCCTGCATGTGGTGACAGTTACTTATACACTGTTTGCTGGTGTTGCCTTGGACATCACACATACTGTATGTGTCCATGGTACACTATGCTGTTGCAATTGGTTGGGCTGTGTTCCTGTCTTGGCCTGTGTTACTGTGCCCATGGCATGGGTGAATGGGGCATTGCTGTCCTGCTATGGGGGTGGGTTGCATGGATGGGGTGGTGTTACTATATAGGCCTGGGCTACTATGTGTCTAGATGTGTGGACGGCATATGGCTGTCCTGCTATGGGGGGTTGCATGGATGGGGTGGTGTTATTGTATAGGCCTGGGTTATTATGTGTCTGGATGGGTGGACAGTGTATGGCTGTCCTGCTATGGGGGGGGATTGCATGGATGGGGTGGTGTTACTATATTGGCCTCTGTTACAATGTCCATGACATGGGCGGATGGTGTACTGCTGTCCCTCTGGAGGGGCCTTTGGGTTGTGTGCCTTCATTGCATGGAGTGGTCTGTGCACTACACGTCCACATTGTGTAATGCTGCCATGGTTCTGGTGTTTGGGGGGGCCTGCCACATGGCCTGCACCTCTCCAGTACAGGTCACATTCTGTTGCACTGTGGTGTGGCTGTGGGCATTCCCATGGTGGTTGTGCATTACTGTCTGCATCTTTTTTTACTTTCTCTTTTTGCCGCCTTACTTGCCTCATCACCCCACTCAATCAGAGCCCCTCAAACCTCACAACTGTGCCTGGCACCACAAGACTCTGCTCCCAAAGTTACCACCCACTCAGTAGCCCTAGGTATCCTGGTTGACCCCCCGGGTGGGGCGAGGAGAAGTTCCTCTTATCTTCCCCCCAAACAACGGTGGAGCAGGTGATGCACAGCAGAGTCTGCTTTTGGCCCTGGAGGAGTCATCACCTAGGAGTGATGGGCTCCATTTTCCTTGTTCTGGTGAGCCCTTTACCCCACAGCCATTGGCACTCTAGGAGAGCCAATTGGGAGGCATGCATTGAGATGCATTTCCTCTCCAGGACTCTTGGATGATGCTGCCCCTCCTATTGCGTGTCCCAATTTGCACTGCCAATCCTGGGTTCATCCTGGAGATGGCAGTATAGCAATGGGACAGGCACCCAACCCTCCCCAGAGTGGGAGAGCCACCGCTGGGCACTCAATCCCTCTTTCCCCCTGCCAACTCCCCACGGCCCGAGTCCTTCACTGAACCCAGGTCACCGGCGTGGAGTGAGATGTAATGTCCAGTGCCTCAACCCTCAGTGCCACTGGGCTGGCTACTGTCTGTATCTTTGCATTGTTCCTTTGGGCAGCATGTCCCAACTGGTTTGTCATTACATAGATTCTTTTGTGCTTGGGTCCGCTGTCCCAGTCACGTGGGGTATTGCTTGTGTGGCTGCACTGTGCCACTGTGTACTCCAGTGGACTATGTGGCTTCCTCTGGTCTGTGGTGTTGGCTTTTGCCTTCCATGCTTTCCTGTGTACTTTGGCTGGGTGGGTGTGGCCTGTGGTGTCCTGCTGCTGCATACAGGTGCATGCTGGGTTGTGCGTGCAGTACTCTAGTGTATTGCCACATAGCCATGGTTGTTGGGACATGCTGTCCACCCCGGGCCATCAACCTGTAGTGTGCATTTTACTTCCTTGTCAGTGTACTGTCCTGACATGGTCCTCTTTATTCCTCTATGTCCATGTCTGAGCTCCCCATGGACCACATGACCTGAGGAGATGGAGGAGAGAGATGACCTTCTGTGCTGCATGGTCCACTAGCAGAGAACTATTATAGAGCAATACGTGGTCCTTATTTTGGAGACCCGGAGGGTGGCTGCAATCCTGGAGGCCAGGCTGCTGGACCCATCATGCCTGCAACATTAGGACTGTTCCCGTGTTCATTTACTTTGCTCCCCCCCACCATTGCTGGACTGCTAGTTTTGTTGCAACCTTGTGTTCCTTTTTGTTTTCTGTGTCCCCTTCCCCTTTTCTTCCCATTTCATTTCTAATCGTAGTATTAGTAGTATTAGTCATTGTAGTAGTGATAGTGGTAGTGGTAGTGGTAGTAGTAGTAGCAGTAGTAGTAGTAGCAGTAGTTGTTATAGTAGTATTAGTATTAGTCGTCATAGTAGTAGTGTTAGTGGTAGTGCCAGTAGTAGTAGTAGTAGTAGTAGTAGCAGCTGTAGTGGTAGTAATAGTTGTAGTAGTTGTATTAATGGTTGTTGTATTTATTGTTGTTGTTGCTATTCTTGTTATTGCTGTTGCCTTTTTTCTTTGTGTACATTAATGCATTCCCCTTTCTTGACTTTACTGTGTCCAGTGTCATTATTGGGTGCATGGGGTTTTACAAGGGTTTCTCATTTGCTTTGGTTTCCATTCTTGGGTCCTGGGTGTTACTGGCCATTGCAATGGCTGGGAGTGTGTCATATTCTGGGTTGTGCACTGTTGTCTGCTCTTGAGGTCACATTCAGGGCTATACTTCTTTGCATGTGCGCCAGAGCACAGCAGGCTCACCTCTGCACTGTGTTCCTGTGGGTGTTTGCACTGCCTGACTAATTGCTATATTCAGAGCTGTGTTATTGGCTATATTCAGGGCTGTCTTACTTCACAGGCTATTTTTGCACTGCACCTCCAGCCTAGTTTGCCCAGCTTCCTTAACATGCTCTATTCAGCATGTTTAGCACCGGGGCAATCCCTTTGAATATAGTGGGCTATTGCTTCCGGGCTAATTTAACATGCCAGGCAATGTTAATTTTACCCCAGGGCAAAGTTTTGAATATCTGGTCCTATGAGCATTATGACTATTTTACATTATCCTAACCCAGATTTGGAAGCAAAATATGTACAGTAGGAGGCAACCTGATTTTTTTTATAATTCCCCAAGACCAAATTGTAATCCTAGTTTACAGGACTACATATAAATCCCACAACATTGAGAGTTTTTCATGACAAGAATAGATAACAATAATCCAGGCTAGTTCCCTTAAGAAAATTGAGAATTAAAAATAAAAAAGGGGTTTCTTCCAAACTATTAAAAATGTTGCTGGAGTGAGATAGATTCTGGAAAAGGTATAAAACTGATAAATCTTTTTCCTTGCAAAGTGAGTATAAAAGGTTACATAATTTGTTCAAGAATCTTGTTCATAAAGCTAAAATGAATTACTATTTACATAAACAGTTTGGTGGAAGTCATGGGGTTAGTGAAAATCAGAAGGTACTGAATGAGTTGTTGGGGAAGACCAATCGTCAACCTTAACTGGGAAATTGTTTTCCCTACTTGAGATTTTCACAGAATTAAATGCTACTTTTTGTAGTGCAATCAAACACACTCATCAAATTGAGGAATTCAACAACTTATGTGTGTCCAAAAATGAAAAGGAACAAAAGGTCAACTTAAGGGAAGTCACTAGTCAGGAAATGAGACTACCTGAATACAATTAATTTAACGTCACAAACTAGGGAGGATTGTATTGAGTTAAAGTTGTTTTATTTACTTTGTGATCTAATGACTGTTCCTCTGAATATATTGTTTAATTTTTCATTAAGTTATGGTGTTGTTTCTGGGCCCTAGAAACAGGTGACAGTGGTACTGATCTTCCAGGTCAAAAATTACAGCCTATTTCCCAGTTGTGCCCCCGTGCAAGGTGTCGAAGAGGGTTGTTTTTAACCAAATGATGGTTTCCTTGGATTCTAGTGGTGTACTTTCTTCTTACCAGTATGAATGCAAGAAGGACCACAGTATCTATACCACTTTTATTGACCTTATGTCTGCTCTTCGTGTTGTCTTGTACAAAGGTGAGATGGCAGTGGCTATTTTCTTAGATCTATCAAAGGTATCTGACTTGGTTCACCACAGTGCCCTGCTTTCCAGACTCGGAGACATAAGTTTTTTGAATTGTGTTTTGTCATGGTTTGAACGTTATTTGCTTAAGCAACAGCAATTGGTGGTATTGCAAAATATGACTTCCTCATTTGCCAGTATTAACACTGGTGTGCCTTAGGGTCCTATTTTAGGTCCCCTTATATTTAGTGTTTTTAATGGTTTGCCCCTGAGTGTTTTGTCTTTTACAGTTTTGCTTTATATGGATTATATTGTTTTATATACATGTGATTCTAATGTTGATGAATTATACTTCGACTTACAGTGGGATTTTCTTTTGGTGAGTAAATTGTTGCAGGAACATGGTCTGTTACTTAAAGGGACACTGTCAACCCCCTTAGGTCTCAAAGTATCCCTAGTTTAAAAAAACATATTTTATGACTGCCAGAATTCTGTAAAGATTGTTAGTGTAGCTGGTAGTTTGAGTCTGACTCTTATTTGCTTTAAAAAAGTAAAAAACAGACTGTCCAACATACTGGTGTGATCACACCAAAACAAGTTTGTTTACATTCCTTGATCAACTCCAAATGCATCTTTCCTGGCCTTGGGAACACCCATAAAACAGTCTAGCCCCTCATGATGCAGTGGGAGTTCAGGAGGCTACTGCTTTATGAGTGACTGCAGTGTTTGGGTGTGTTTCTTCTGCTCAGAAAGTATGCTGTAAGAACAGAAACAGGACTGTAAACAAAAACAAGGTTGTTTATAAATATACATTGCCATGCATTTCAGCTCTACTAAGCAAGGAGACAGACAAAACAACCAGCAACATCAGTGAATTTTAGAAAGGGTAAGCAATCATAAAATGTGGACTTTCAGCTAGAAATATTATGATGAAAAACAGGTTGCCAGTGTCCCTTTAATACAACTAAGACAAAATTAATGCACTTTGGATCTAAGCAAAACTAAAGCACCTCCAGTCTTCTCCTACGGTAAAGATGAATATGGGAATGTCATTGAAAAGGTTGATTGTTTTAAGTACTTGGGTTTTTATCTGGATAGTCACTTGTTGTATAATCTCCACTTATTTTGTTATAAAGACAGTTAATGTTTGCTTTGGTATATTGTATTGGGTATGTGATTGTCTTTCTTTCAGTTCTAGAAAAGTTTCAGTGCAGTCGTCAGTTCTGTTATTGATTGTGGTTTGCCTGTATACTTTGGTGCTTCATCTAAACTACTTTCTACAGTCACGTCTAACAGAAATGCATGCTGTTTTGTCCAGTTCAAGATTAACTCTTCACTGTCAACATTATTCCTTCCTGAACTGGTTTTCTTTTGAATGGTGTAGTATTTAGATTAGATTAATTTATTTTTGGCTTTTTTGAAAGGTCCAGTTCAGTTTTCTTTTAAAGATTATATTGTAGCTCAAGATACTATTCATTTTACTAGATCCTATGCTGTTTCCATTCTTAGACTTACTTTATTCAAAACATCAACTGCTCAAAGGTCATTCATTTATAAAGCTGTGCATGAATATGGGGTGGGACAAATCAGGTAGTGAGATGGTCAATGGCCACTAAAAAAACTGGCTTGGCTGCCAGACCTTGAAAGTTACTGGCTTACTATATACCTACCCACAAAGTGATGTTTAGATCCTTTAAAGAATGCCACTAAAATATTGATCTGGGTGTCAGATTTTGAAAGCTAGTAACCAAACTGACCACCAGCTCACGAACTGATTTGTCCCACCTTGCATGACTATAATGAATTGCTACCTTCCTTATAATTTGCAAACTCTTATTTGTCTTATATAAATATAGTGAAGAAATACTATATTTAAAGTATGCATTTTACTTGTTATTAATGTATAATTCTGTATTTTGTCCTTGTATGTATATTGTTAAGCTGTAATGTTTAACTGTTTGTTTTTCTGTCCAGGTCATCAATGAAAATGGGCATTTAATGCTCATGGAGCTAACCTGGTTAAATTTTAAATATAAAAATCATCTACTATACCATTTAATAGACTTTATTTAAGCAACAAAGACTTGAAAAGAAAAAAAGATGCCATATGAGCAGTTAGCAAGTAATTAAACAGTCTCCTACACATACATTTGTACTACCGTACTCTCGTTAGAAGCCCATAACATTGGTGACAATCTTTTGCCTCCCCGGGGGGGAGGTGCTGGAAAGGTATTTTCTTTGAACAATCCCTTTTTAGTAGATAGTAAATACCCTCATTATGACAGTCTCAATTTCAGATTGGCATATAACCAGTTCAGATGATCACAGTTTATACATTTCTTAGTAAACTACGCCCACACACATAGCCACTTGATAACCTGTAGCCCCCACATCCCCACTAGATAAAACTTCACTCTCAGTCCTTTTATGCACTTGCCAAAGATGAGATGTTAGAGAATTTTGTTTGATAAGGGTTTGCAGTCATTTACAAAGTGTTATTTTTACCTGGTCCATGGAAAGATGATTGCTGGCATTCTTTTCCTCAATGGTCCGATCCCATGGTAAATGTTTGGAGCTGGTGGGAGTCACTTATCACAAGAAGACTGTGAAACATGATATTAACACACGGAACCCACCTCTATCTCCCACCATGAATGGGTGCAGATGATTAGGGCAGTACAGCAGTGAAGAAACACAGACAAGTTGCCACCAACTGACTTCTTGTGAAATATGGCAAAAATTGCATTAGAAAATAACTATTTCTGCTCTGAGAACATGTTTTACCAACAGATAAGAGGCACAGCAATCGGTCGACAATGGCACCATCATATGTCAACTTGTCTATGTTCATTCTGGACCCGACTGTAAATCAATGGCATACAAGCATTGTTACTTACAAGAGATATATCGATGATCTGGTCTTTTTTATGGAGAGACCACATCAGAGTTAAAAGTATTTCACAAGTACCTAAACCTGTGCAATCCTAATTTGAATTCACTTTGAACTTCTCATCTGAAAAAAAAATTCTATATTTGGGCCTTGAATTCTTTATTGAAAATGACCGCTTATAAAGCAGGCTGTATTGCAAGCCCACAGAAAGGAATATGACCCTCAGGCATGATAGTTTTAACTTACAGCAAATATGCCATTTTGTCAGTATTTATGGGCCAAACAGAACTGCTCTACACCCAAAGAATATACAAAAGAGCAGAAGTTACGGAGCAGAGGTTTGTACAAAGGGGCTATGAAATGTAGGTTTTAAATAGGGCTATTCAGAAAGCAGAAAACAGGAGTAGCCTGTTAACATCCAAAACCAAACAGCCCACAGGACATTCAGAGAGGGTGATGTTCCCACAGGGTATTCAGAGAGGGTGGGAGGGTGGTGTTTGCAGCAGAGTTTTTACCTAACTTTAGAAGATAGGTGAATGCATAAGAAGAAACTGGAATATTCTGCAAACCTCTGGCAGAGGGAGGAACCTCTTTGCAACACAGTCACGTATAGTGGTGAAGAGAAGCAGCACATTGAAAGATGCAGTTGGAGCCAATAGCACAGACAGATATTTCCTGAAAGTTCTGTGATATCTCTGAAGAAATTCTCTGCCTGCCTGCAGTATCACTGTGGGACACCAGATAGAATCTGTTTCAATTTATCACAGATTATCTGGAAACATCTGAATGCATCTATGGCTGAAACCATAAGCTGGTCCACTCAGACATGCCAAAACAAAATACAATACTCACTAGAGGGTTCAGCTTTGGCTAACTCCACCAAGGAATGTTTTTCCTGTGGCATGTGCCCAATACTCCAATACTAAGAGACTATCCCAGTTCCACAATCCCCAGAAGACTGAAAATATCAGTATAACAAACCTGTAACATGGGCAGCAACTCCTGCTGTATACTGTACAGTATCTGTTACAATGCCCCTGTGATCATATTTATGTGGGGAAAACAAGTAGAGGATTGCAGAAACGCACTACTGAGCATAGATCTGCAATCAGGTACAATGACAAAAATTCAAGTGTTGCACATCACATTATGGCTGAAAACCATCAGGTATCCTCACTGAGATTTCACAGAATAGAACAAAATGCATACTCCAGGAGGGGTGGTGACTGGGAATGCCCCCTGTTGACAAGATGTGCTGGATAGAACAATTGGGAGCTCTAAATGAAAGCTGAAGAATGAATTAGAAGGAGACTGTGACCCCATACCATAGTCCCTCCCTCCCCATGTGTTTTCCCATTAGCTGGAGGTATTGACCCTCCTGGGTACCTACGTCCCTATTATAGCACAACAGGGCTATCCAATCAACATATTATTTTTTCTAAACATATATCTACTATGCATATGTACTTATGTTAATTCCCTAGTCACTTCCTAGAGAATAAACAGAGCTCCTATCTGGATAAATGTGTCATTTTATCACCTTATGCACCTCCATCCCATCCCCCACCCCCTCTCCTGTCCTGTGCTCTCCCTTTCCCATAGTATTTCCCAGTCCCCAATTTCCTACCCCCCAACTGAACCATAATAAGGTAGGTAGGTAGATAGGTAGGTACAATTTTTATTCATTGTTACATAAACATGTGCAAGAACATGGTTATTTCCCCACTGAGCCACAAGTTCATTTTTAGTGGGTACCATTTACATGTAATACCTGGCTACAACAAAAAAATATAAAAATGTATAACAAGTTAAATAGAATTAAAACATTTGGGTATAGTATATGTAAATTCACTTAATACAGTATAATCATTAGTGCTACAATATACTCACTGGATATTAAAACATATCATGTAGTCCTACAAGTGACAGAAAGTGGCACTTTAAATACACTGTAAACTTGTACCAGCTGTCACCAGTGCTAGCAAAGTTTGTGTTATGTTGCTTTAAGAGGGGACAGCAAGTTCTGTATGGAGCTTATGTGCACTTGAACAAATAAAACAATAGCTCTGTGACTGCACCTTATTGAAGGACTGGCTTTGAATTCCTGTAAATGCCTGATGTTGATACGGACCTTGGTTTGTAAGTAGCCTGTGCAGGCACATACTTTTTTCATTTTACCTGTTACAAGCCGAGCACGGCACAGCACCCAGGTGCAGGCCTGACCTTTCTTGTTCCTAACATCTGAAATTCAGTACCTGCCAATGATCTTAAATTTAGCTTGTTGGGTTTCATAACCACCTTTTCTAATATACTGTATAGTTCTGAAGGGACTTCTTCTAGGCCTTTTGCATAAAATAGAGCATATGAAGTTTCCTACAGTCATCTAGCCACTATGAACGAAAACAAAATGGGCAGTTTTGAATCAGATCAGCTTTATTATTTATACTTTTTTTTATTTTAATACTAATGAGTCAAATACGCCATGTTAAATAAATATTGAACCACTGATATGTGCAAGCTCAGAGAGCGGTTATCCGAATCGCAGATAAGCTGGGACATAGCATACAAAATCAGCACTCCCATACACTTGTCTCATGCAGGGCTGAATGCACAAAGCCCCATAAGTGGCTGAAAATATTGCACACACACAACATGTGACCTCAGCAATGCCACCAACCAGACAGGAACTAAAAGGAAGGAGTCTGACTTGATTAGTTAGAATGCTACAACTGAATGGTAATACCGGTTTCTACTACTGGAGTATAACTCTTCAAAGAAAGCAGCTTCAAAAAATGATGGCGAGTTGTCTACTTATTACTGAAGCAAATTATTTTCACATCAATTTATAGCAATTGTGTGAAACTTAAAATATGCAGGCAAAATGGGTGAACTGTCATGAAATGTCATATGCTCATTATTTGAGTATATATTCAGTTGATTTAAAGGAAAGGTCCCCTCAGCCTTTTATTCTGTTTACATGTGTAGTTTGTAGGCATGAACAATTATTGCCTGTATTGCACCCGTCCTAATTTCATTAGGATTTAAATGTAAATGAAGGCACTTCAGTCTGGTGTGAAAACCTACTTGACTCCATCACAAAGGTCATGATCTAACTCATGTAAGGTATTCTGGAACTTTATGATGTTATAGTGCTAATGCCTGCAGTGGTTATACTATATTAGTCAGTGCTGTTGCTGTCCTCTGGAGTCCCTATGTTCTTGTCTTATGCTGGCCAATAAACTTTTCAAGGCATAGTAAGTGCCCTGCTGTTTTCTGCAGTTTAAAGTGTATCTCAATTAGAAAAATGCTTTAGAGAATACAGGGGCTTCACCAGACATGTAACAGAACTGACTGAGAGTATAACTTCTACTGGCTTGCGCACGTGTGCATCATCAACTCCCATGTTGTACTGCATGAGTATGGTCATGACAGTTGCAATGCAGTCAAACAAGTTTTCACACCAGGGTAGGACAGAGTAAAGTAACCACATTTATATCTAAATTAGAATACAATTAGGAGAGTGCAGAGAGGAAATCATTGTTCATGCCTACAAACTACAGAAGAAAACGTTGAGGGGAGTTTCCCTTTAAGTGTATTAGTTAAACAATGTTGTATGCATGTATTTAAATTGTAGAACATATCCATTGAGAACACTCTGAAATACAGGAGTGAAACATTAGGGAGGTAGTGTGTTTGCTACTTATCACGCTGTGAGAAATTAAACAGCAGATGGTTTGAAATCTACTTTTTGCTGTGGATGTCCTGATTCTTAACTCAGCAAGTCAGGTCATTAACAAAGACATTAAAAAGGAGTGGCCTCAGTACACAGCCTTGAAGGACCGTCATGCTAATGTTTCTAGGTGCACAGAGGGCTCAGCCAGTAGAGGCAGATTGGATGCTGCCTTAGAGGTAAGAAGAGAACCAGGAAATAAATGGGCAGGCAAGACCTGAGGCAATCAGTCTGGTTAGAAGAAGAGTTTGAGCTACTGTGCTGAAAGGTTTAATTAGGTCAAAGAATATGACACCAGTAGGTAGACCATTATCCATGTTCGATAGAATAGAGTCAGTGAGTCTTAGAAAGGAAGTGGATGTAAAGTGAGATGCTGGAAATATTGCATGTTACTTTCTTCTGCAGTCCCGTAGCTTTTAGATTGCTGTAGACAGATGTGTTGCTTACAGGTAATGCAATAATATCCTTATGGTGATGATGGTCGGTACCTAGATGTTAAAAGGTTCCATGCTCACCTTGATGATTGTGTCAGATGTTAAAAACACAATCTTAATGGTAATTAATGGTATTATTGCATGTTGAAAATACCACCTCTCTCTCTCTCTCTCTCTCTCTCTCTCGCTCTCTCTAGAAATAGTCATTTTTTATACAATACATTATATAAGGCAAACGGTAGTCATTTTTATGCATTTTATAGAACAAACTGTTTTCATTTTACATCATTAGACAGAAGGATACTGTAGATGTGCAGAATCTTGCTCACATTCCAGCTATAAACTTTTGATTAGGTTTTACTTAAGTAGGCAAGATGGAGTTTGAACCTTATCTTAGTTCAATAGAACTCATATGTTAAATTAGGCAATACATTTACATACAACAAGAGTTTCATCCCAATACAATATTATCAGAAGCTTCAGTGTCACACTGCTATGACAATAAAATGACTTGGGCATTTCACAATGTGAGAATGAATATATTATATAAAATAGTGTATGGTGGAATGCTTTTCCATATGGAAATTCATGCCTGGAACAGCGTTGTTGTGCTGCAATCAGTGCATCATGATCTTGTTGTGCTGCACTCAGTACATCATCGGTGCAGCACAACAAGATCAAACACATTCACGCATGCGCAATGTTGGGCCACAGCGGTGACAATGGAAGAGGATCAGTGAAAAGAAGCAGCACTTAAATAAACCGCCCCATGAAGGTACTTTACTTTCTGACAAAACTTTGTCAGAACTCACTATACACTATAAAAGATTGTCTATGGTGAGTCATTCACAGACAAGGGTATTCTCAAATCTCAAGGTTTCCATGTCAACGGACGACCTCTCGAGCTTCGCTCTCAAGGTCTAGCATTGCCATGGAGACCTCTCAATCGAGAATATCCTTGTTGTGAATGACTCCCCATAGACAATCCTCTATATTCACATTGGTTTCATAACAAGAACTGCTGGAGGGCACTCATGTCTCAAAAACATTCACTGACCAAAATTAATAATGCTATAAATCACCTGGATTAGATTGTTTTTCAGCAAATTTCTATAAATGTTTTAAGTAGCAAATTACCCCCATCTTCTTTCTCTCTTTCACCATATTTTATCAGGTATACAAATTGATTCCTCTCTATTTGAGGCTCTCAGTGTGCTCCTCCCAAAATTGGGTAAAGATTTAGAATGTGTTGAGAGTTACAGACCCATATCGTTGTTGAACCAAGATATAAAAATGTTAACAAAAATATTGGCAGATAGACTCAGTTTGGTTCTCCCCAATTTAATTGGTTCACATCAAGTGGGTTTTATGAAAGGCAGATTTTCCGCAGGCCACTTCCGCACCCTCTCACATGTCTTCTCGGTGTCCAGAGATGCCTCCTTTCCAGTGGCACTAGTTTCTTTGGATGCCAAGAAGGCCTTTGACAGAGTCAATTGGAGTTTTTTACTTCAAACACTAAATTCTTTTGGATTTCCCCAACAATTTCAGTCTTGGATAAAGGCCCTATACCAGAAACCGACGGCTAAGATCTCTGGGAATGGGGTGTTCTCCAGGACCTTCACTTTGCATTCTGGAACCAGGCAGGGTTTCCCCTTTCTCCTCTACTTTTCAATCTCTACCTGGAGCCATTAATCCGTAAACTAATTTCATGTTCGAAGATCCAGGGGATTTCCATTCTCGGTACTGAGCTTAAAGTTGCTGCATATGCGGATGACCTGCTTTTGCACCTTTCTCACCCAGAGACATCTATTCCTGCCATGTTGGATATAATTGAGCAATTCAGTAAACTATCCAATTATAAATTAAATGTAGGGAAGTCAATTGTTTTTCCCCTAAATCACAATGTTTTTAAAAATGATATTACCACCCTGGGTCTAGTCTGGTCTAAAGACTCATTGCGGTATTTGGGCACTGTGTTAGCTAGGGATCTGCAGAGTACCTTTAAATACAACCTAGAGGCGTTACTGTCTACAGTGGCTCTAGATTTGACTAGATTTGACTAGATGGTCAGCTTTACCTATCTCTTTTTGGGTAAGAATCAGTCTAGTTAAGATGAATGTTCTCCCACGTCTCTTATACCCCCTCCAGCTACTCGACATTTGTTTGCCGAGTGGCTGGCTTAAAAAAGTCCAGAGTTTGATTGTTGATTTCATCTGGTCTAAAAAGAAGCCTAGACTAGCTTTTTACAAGCTTGTGGCGCCTAAGTCTAAGGGTGGTTTACAGCTTCCATACATGTGTATGTATTATTGGGCCTGTAGTATGGCTAAATACCTAAGGTGGATGGTTCCTAATCCCTTGGTTTATCTGCCCGCATGGCTCAAAATAGAGATGAAAATGATCCATTCGGTTACTATATCCCCCCCCCGCACTATTATTCCTCAATATCGCCTCTATTCCTAAGAAATTAAAAGGTACCACAATTGGAATCTCTATGAGGATTCACTCACAGTTGTGCAGATTCCTAAAATATAAAAATTGGTTAGATGTGGAGCAGTCGATTTGGAACTCTCCTGCCTTCAAAATAGATAAAGCATAATCCCCTAGATGGTTACCTAGTTTAGGGAATGGTAGGGTCTACTCATTTCTTAAGGGGGATGGTACCTGGTTATCAGCTGAAGATATCGTGGTGAAATTCAGGCTTAAGGAAAGTGACTATTTTAAGGTACTACAGTTTAGACACCTCCTTATTGAAAAGTTTGGGAAGGGTACACCTTTATCTTATAAATTTGTTTTCCTGTCTGAACTGATTCCATTAGATAACTCCCCCTGGAGTATATCCAAATTGTACAATATTTTGTATAATTGGCATTTCTCTGTGCCGTTTAGCCCTACAGAGTTTTGGTCTGCCCTTTTCCCACACTGGGATAGGGACTGGACGACTATATGGAATAACTGCCATCATTTTGTAACACGAGATAGGTTATGGTTAATGCAGTTTCACATTCTCCATAATCTTTATTACTATCCTCAGAAACTGGCTAAATGGGGAATAACTTCCTCTAATGTATGTACTAGGTGCGCTCAAGCAGAAGGCTCCCTACTTCATATTTTCTGGGAGTGTCCTAAGATATTTCCCCTTTGGAAGTCTGTAAGGGACAAGGTTGATCCACTCCTTGGGCTGAGGGACTTGTTCATCCCCGAGGTTTGTATTTTCGGGGATTAGTCGCAGATTTCTGTTAATAAGCGTAAGTTTCATATTGCTTTGATTTCTATGTCTGTTAAAAAACTGGTGCTCAAGTATTGGAGGAGCTCTGAGGTCATCTCCTATTCTGAATGGCTAAACAAGCTATTATTTAATCTTCGAGTGGAGAAGACTATTTCAAGTATCAATAACAACAAGTCCAAATACGAGCAGATCTGGGTCTCGTTACATACATTATATACCATTTAATTTTTAATACTTAATTTTTAAACTACCAGATCTCATGGACTGTCATACCATGGGGACTGTGTGGGGGTTTGGGTTGGGGGGTGTCGGGGGGGGACGGGGTCAGTTAACCTGTTTTGTCATATGCTCAAATGCTCTGGATGTTTTGACCTTGTCCATTGTATATTGTTAAACTTTCAATAAACTTTAAATAAAAAAAAATTGATAATACAAAGCAATGCAATGCAAACTTTATTTATAAAGTGCTCATTCCTGTGGGTCCTGAGCTCTGTACAATATATAAAACAATGAAACCACAGCATTTACATCCAAAGAAACAACCACAGTCAGCATTTAAGCATAATCAAATCATAAAAGAAACTAATAAAAAAGGCAGAATAAATACAATAAAATACAAATAAAAAGATCTAGACAAAATTATGTCCAGAAGGCTAGGATAGACCAAAAGCTGCTGTACAAAAGATGGGACTTCAGGCCCCTTTTAAAGGCCTCCAGTGAGGGGGGCCTTCCTCAGAGATCTGGGAAGCAAGTTCCACAGGGTTGGGTCAGCAACATCAAAGGCTCTCTCACCTGAAGATTTTAACCAAACCCTGGGAACTGCTAGGAGGCCCACCTGAGAGGAACATACAGGTCAGGAGGTCTGATGAGGAAACAAAAGATCTTGCAGATAGCTAGGGTCCAGTCCATGTAGAGCTTTACAGGTCAGCAAGATGACCTTGAAGGAGATCGGCCACTTGATCATCACCCAGTGCAGTTTGTGCAGGAGCAGGGTTATAGGACAGGATCTTGAATGACCCATCAACAACCTGGCCGCAGTGTTCTGCACCAGCTGCAGGCAATGCAAGACCCCTCCATTTAGCCCTAGATATGGGGGTTACATGTCACCCCAGTAACAGGAAATGTTCTAACTGTCATTACAGTGACAGCACAATGCTGACAATTGGCAATGTGCCATCACTGTATAAAAGTTTGTTTTTGAGGGGGACTTTGCCCCTCACACCCCCCCATGTGGGGGGCTCTGCCCCTGCACCCCTCGCACTATAGATTACCAACTCTGAGTCAGAGTTGGTTCAGGGAGGGGGTGAACTCCCCAGACACAGCAGCTTTTGGAAATCAGCTGACCATCACAGTGAACAGCTGATTCTGTCACTGTGATGGTCTTTGCTGTTTTTTTTGTCACTGTGGTGACAGTATACAGGTGTAGGGCATTGCAATAATCAAGTCTGGATGTAGCAAAAGCATGTATCAGTGAGGGCAGGTTGCTGGGTGGGATATAACACATATGATGCACTTGTTTAAGGATATGCAGTGAGTGCATCAAAAGTATGGCAGTTTAGATTCAATGCAAAGAAGTGCAAAGTAATGCACCTGAGAAACAAAAACCCAGGGGAAGAGCACACAATGGGAGAGGTACTAACAACAACAAAAATAGAAAGGAACCCGGGGGGAGGTAGTCATATCAAATTACCTAAAGGTAGGCATGCAATGTGAGAAGGCAGTAAGGAGGGCTGGGGGGGGACTGGGATGGATAGGGAGAGACATCACCAGAAGAATACAGGAAGTTGTTATCCTTCTATACAGACAGTTGGTGAGACCCTATCTGGAGTACTGCGTGCAGTTCTGGAGACCCCATCTCTGCAAGGACATAAACAGGATGGAGGCAGTCCAGAGGAGGCAACTAAAATAGTGCAGTGTCTGCACCAGAAGCCATATCTAAACAGAGCAGCACCTTTGCCCCTGGATGCCATATTCAGAGACCTGCATGCTAAATCCCTGGCAGTCTAAGGGGAACCCCCCAACTATCTTGATCTCCAATGTGAAAAGAAACCACCCTGTTAGTCCATGGGTCCCCCCCAAGCCCCAATCCTGTTGTAAAATAAATGACATTCCCCTTCCTGGCCTGGTTCACCCACTTAGAACCCACCAATGTCCACTCCTGTCCAGTACCTGAATCTCACTACAGTTCCTGACATGCCAGATGGTGGATAATGATTAACACAGACTCCCCTCTCACCATTTTGGCTGTCCACAGTCTGGATGGTAGGGTCTGAGTGTGTGTATGCTGTATTTCTACTAAAGAATCAGTTTAGATTTGAAGCACTGCCAGTTATCTGCTCTCCAACTTGGTTTGTAATTTTATGTGCACCACCACAGTTATCTGATAGATTTCTTTGACTGAGTGTCCAAGGAATTAGATCAAGGTGAAACAGTGGATGTAGTCTACCTAGATTTCAGTAAGGCTTTCAACACCATTCCACACAGAAGACTAGTAAGCAAGCTGGGTAGCTTAGAAGTGGGTCCAAAGGTGGTAAACTGGGTAAGAAATTGGTTAGGGGATAGGCGACAGAGTGTGGTGGTAAACAGAGTTCACTACAAGGAAGGGAGGGAGGGTGACCAGTGGGGTGCCCCAGGAATCAGTGCTGGGACCATTGCTCTTTAATGTCTTTATAAGTGACATTGCAGAGGAGCTGGAAGGGAAGGTCTGCCTTTTTACAGATGACATCAACACCTGCAATAGGATGAACACTCCGGGTGGGGAATGGAAAGGGTTGAGCAGAGACCTGTGAAAACTAGAGGAGTGGTCAAGGGTATGGCGACTGGGCTTCATTCCAAAAAAGTGCAGATTAATGCACTTAGCGCACAGAAACCCAGGGGTGAAGTACAAGCTGGGTGGAGTGGTATTGATGATCACCAAGCAGGAAAGAGACCTGGGGGTAATCATATTGGATGACCAAAAGGTGGCCAGGTAGTGCAACAAGGCCGTAGGGAGGGCAAGTGGGATGCTGAGGTGCATAGGGAGGGGTATCACCAGCAGAAAGAGAGAGGTGGCTTTTCCCCTGTATAGATCACTGATAAAACCCCTTCTTGAGTACTGTTTCCAGTTCTAGAGACCACATCTCCAGAGGGACATAGACAGAGTGGAGGCAGTCCAGAGCAGGACAAGTAAAAGGGTGCAGGGTCTGCACCAAAGGCCCTATGATGAGAGACTAAAGGACCTCGATATGTACACCCTGGAAGAGAAGGGAGCTATGATAGAGACTTTTAAATACTTCACAGGGGTAAGTAAGGTACATGAGGCAGGTATTTTTCAGAAGAAAAGGTGCTCAAGGACAAGGGAGTAGGATAAGAAGCTGCAGGGGGTAGATTCAGGAGAGATGTGAGGAAATACTTCTGCACAGAGACAGTGGTGGATTGCTGGAACAGCCTTCCACAGGAGGTAGTAGAGGCGAAGACAGTGGTAGGATTAAAGAATGCATGGGATAGGCATGGGTATCTTAGTGGAAAGGAAGTGGGAGAGAGAGAGAGAAAAAGCTGGAGATCAATTAGGTTCTGCAGTGACCATGTAGGCAGGGAAAAGTGAAGTGGGCAGACTGGGTGGATGAAGCGGTCCTTATCTGTCATCATATTCTATGTTTCTGTGATCTTGCAGGGTACCCCACAGTAACTTTCATGATTACTATGCAAAACAACATACAGCAATTCAGTTCAGGCTCAAACACATTAGTGCTAGAAGAGTTCTGGGTCTTACACTGATTCCCACAGCCCCAGTAGTATTTAAGAGAATGCAATAAAAATACATTTAGCAGACGTGGGCTGCAACAGTCCAGACTGCGCTAACCAAATGACCTCCAGTGAGGTGTAGTATCTGGTGTCCACCAACATGGTACCCATTTAGAATAGCACTACACGAATAGCGCCAGTCTACAGAGCACTAGTTCATGTAGCACAAGCACAGACAGCGAGACGAGATCTACAGCACTTTCAGTAAGCACTTCCCAGGTTGCTGTCCATGGTGCTCACCACAAAAAAGAACACCAGGATCCAGGAGGTTGGCCGAGCTGCTCCTATGATGCGGAGGGCTAGGGCATAGAGCAGCTCAGCCAGAGGCAGTGGAAACCAGGGTTCTAATCCTGGTCTCAAACATTTTTGTGCACTCCTGACTTTGTTTCTTTGATACAGGGCCATGGAAACAGTATTCCACGGCCCCACACATTTTAACTTTCCCCATGATCCACTCCCCCCACCCCCCCTGGAGTGAGAATCCTTCAGTCCGGGGGGTGCGGGAAGGGGGCAGAGCCTCCTGCAAAAATAAAACTGACGGCATTATTGCTGTGCATTTGTTGCTGATGGCATTGTGGTCAGCACTATTCTGACCCAGTGCCATCCAGCATGAGTAGACTGGGTTAGCACCTTTGGTGCTTCCTTCTCCTGTCTTACAGCTGCATAGCTCCTTGGCTTTACATTGAACTGTGGCCCTGCAGCCACTGGTTATCTGGTCAGTCCACTGCTCTCCAGTTGTCTGGTCACTTCACTGCTCCTGGTCATCTAATCACTTCTAACCCAATGGTCACTCAGCCCCTTCTGGTCCTCTAGTGTCCCACCCCTGAACTGTATGGCCATCCCAGGTCCATAACAACAGGCTGGGATGGTCTCTCACTGCCTAACTCACTTTTGGGATTGCAGACATGCAAGCCCACCCTACCTAGCCTCAGAACCTGTGGCTGTCTATGCTTGACTGGCCTGAAATGCAGAAAAGAGGAGAGGAAGGGTCTCAGCCAGCTAGACCCAATCCACACCAGGTGGGACACAGGAAACCCCTGTAGCAGACCCTAACTGGGCTAGAGGATGCTGCTGGTGAAAGAAAAAAGGGGATAGAGCCTTGTCCCAGTGTATCTAGGCCTTCTAGGCCTGCTGATCTGGACACCTTTGGGGACACCTTGCAAGCTCCCCAACACCCTTACTTTGGGCTGTTTTGGGCACCCCTCCCACTGAACAGCTCCTAGGGAAGACATGTGCAGCTCACTTGGTCTCAGCCAGCTGCAAATTGAAGGGGGGAGAAGCTTCCCAACTCCCACAGTCTCCTTTAGCTATTCACAGAACCTCTAAAGGGCTAATGCAGCATGATAATTTCTATAGGAACTGTGACAGCTGCGTGACAAATTTAAATAGAATACCACTCCTCTGTCCCGGCCACGCACTGCAAAAGTGATGATGCTCCTCTGGCCCAGTCGTACAATTTCAGAGGGCAGCTGCTCTGATTCTCTCTCACTGCCACCATGACCGGAGGTCCTCACCAGCGTGGTGCATACACACAAGGGCATGCCAGATTATGGGGCTCCATTTTAAGCCCTCAGCCATGCTATTATATAGAATAATCTGTTACACAAAAATAGAACCAGAATTTGTCAGCAGAAAAGGACCACTCGGCCCACCCAGTCTGCCCAGATGGTCCCTGCCTAATCTGTCTCTACAGTCCTTAACTGGTCTCTGGCAACCCTCCCTCCTTTCTGCCTAATTACTGATCTTGCCCTGTGTTTATTCCATGCATGGTTGAAGCCACTGACTGTTTTCACCTCTACTACTTCCACTTGCAGTCTGTTCCAAGCATCCACCTCTCTTTCAGTGAAGTAGTGCTTCTTCGCATCCCTCTTAAACTTTCCTCCTTCAAGCTTTCTTGCATGCTTTCTGTTCCTGGTGGTCTTTCTCCTGTGAAAGAGTTTCCCCTCCTGTACTTTGTTCACCCCATAAAGTACTTGTAGGTCTCTGTCATGTCCCTTATCACTCTCCTCTCTTCTAGGGTATACATGTTGAGATCCCTCAATCTCTCTTCATAGGGTTTTTGATGCAACCCCTGCAACATTTTAGTTGCCCTCATCTGGACTGCTTGCACCCTGTCTATGCACTTTCTGAGGTGCGGCCTCCAGAATAGGACACAATGCTCCAGGTGGGGTTTCACCAGTGAGGGATACAGTGGTAACACCACCTTCCTCCTTCTATCAGAGATATCTCTCCCTATGCATCTCAGCATCCTACTGGCCCTACCAACTAGTTTGTCACACTGCCCTGTCAGTTTGAGGTCATCAGATATGAAAACCCCAAGGTGCCTTTCTGCTTAGTGACTGTCAGTGTATCCCCCTTCCCCATTCTATATTCAGCTCCCGGGTTCCTATGCCCAAGGGGTGTGATTTTGCACTTTTTGGCATTGAACCCCAGCTAACATGCCCTTGACCACTCCTTGACTTTCCCAAGGTCCCTATGCATTCTCTCCACCCCTCCTGAGTAGCCACCCTATTATTGATTTTGGTATCATCTGCAGAAAGGCATACCTTCCCTTCCACTTCTTCTGTAATGTCACTTGTGAAAACATTGAAGAGGACAGGTCCCAGTAGTGAACCCTGTGCACCTGGCTGGTCACTCTCCCCTCATTAGAGTGAGTGCTTTTCACCACCACCCTCTGTCACCTCTCCAGTAACCATTTTTTTACCCAGTTTACCACTCTGAATCTCACTCCTAGTCTGTTCAGTTTCTTTATCAGTCTCCTGTGCAGCACAGTGTCGTAGGACTTGCTAAAGTCCAGATAGGCCACAGCCACTGCCTTCCCCTAATCTATTCCCTGGTCAACCAATCAAAGAAATCAATCAGACTCATTTGGCATGACCTCCACCAATGAATCCATGCTGTCTTTGGTCTTGTAGCCCATTGGATTCAAGATACTCTACTAACCTTTCCTTTAACGGGATTTCCATTAATTTCATCACCACTGATGTGAGACTGAAAGGGCTACAGTTGCTAGCCTCCTCCCTGCTGCTGCTCTTATGGAGCAGGACCATGTCTGCTCTCCTCCAGTCCTCTGGAACCATGCCTGTTTTCAGTAAGCTGCTGAATAAGGCTGACATGGCGCAGCTAGCACCATACTGAGTTCCTTTAGTGCCCTTTGGTGCATTCCATCCTTTTCTATGGCCTTGCCCACTTTCAGAGCTGCATGTCCCTCCAGGACCATTTCCTCTGAAACTGGACTTGTGTCCACACCCCTATTGTGCCTGCTGATCACTGCTGGTCCATCTTCCCCCCTCCACTGTGAAGACTGAGCAGAAGTACATGTTCAGGATGTCTGCTGTTTCTTTATCCTCTTCTGTGCAGTCTTCCCCTGCCACCCTCCTTATCCTCACTATCCCTTCCCTTGCTGTCCTCTTCTCACTTATGTACCTAAGGAAAGTCTTATTCCCTTTAGTCACCCATCTGGCTAGCCTTTCCTCTGTCTACACCTTCACTCCCCTCACTGCCTTACTTTCTTCCCTCTATTTTAAAAACAAACAGAAGAATGACACACACACCCTAACTGGAGTTCAAAGATTTATCGTGGGCTAACCGTTACTTTCCAAGTACCCCTACATAGTGTCTTATGGCTTTATCAGAGGGTGGTGCTTAAACACATGCTTATAAAGTAGGGATGGGCGAACCTCAAAAGGTTTGGAGATACTTAAAGGCTCAAAAAAAAGTTTGGATGCTTATCCGCTCCTTATCCAAACGTTTTAGAATAATATGCAGCTTTTAAGTTTTTTGTTTTCCCACTTTTCCCTAATGTCTAGTGGACCCCCCCATCCCTGATCTATCCCCTGCAAGTAAAAAAAAAACGGTCCCAAAGCGTCATGTTGAATCTGTGGACTGGGACTTCCCTCCCTAACCCCAATCCCTTTTCATTAAATTAAATAACTAAGTGTCCCCATATTAATTATTATTCTTCCCTGGTGTCTAGTGGACCCCCCAACTCCCCCACCCTGGCAGGTATTGCTCCCACCCCAATCCCCCTCCACCCTGACCCTGAGCAGGCAACTGGCACAGCCCTCCCTCTCTCCACCATGGCCAGCTGCTCACCAGACTGCGCTAACAGTGAATGAGCGCATACTTGTACAAGCACACGCTCATTCATTGACAGCCAGCCAGCTCTGCTCATTCCCTGAGGTCCTCTTGGGTGAAGCAGACATGAGCAGAGGGCAGTTTTTGTCACCACGACTGGGTGGGATGGGGGTCCACAATGCCGTTTTCCCATCCCACCCCCCAGCAGCAACCAAAACAGCCTTCTGCTTATCTCTGCTGCACCTAAGAGGACCTCAGGGAATGAGCAGGAGCTGGCAGTGAATGAGCACATGCTTGTACAAGTATGCACTCATTCACTGTCAGCTCAGTCAGGCGGGCAGCCTGCTATGGCACAAAGGGAGGGCTGTGCCGGTTGCCCACTCTGGGTTGGGGGGTGAGCAGGGTGGGAGCAGTGCCTGCCAGAGTGGGGGGTTGGGGTGTCCACTAGATGCTAGGGAAGAATAATTATTAATATGGGGATACTTAGTTATTTCATTTAATCAAACGAGATCGGGGATAGGAGGGGGTCCTGGTCCACAGATTCAACAGGAAGCTTTGGGACTGTTTTTTTTTACTTACAGGGGATTGATAGGAGATAGGAAGGGGGTCCACTAGACACCAGGGAAAAGGGAAACTGGGGGGGGGCTTATTCTAAACCAATCTTAGCAGCCGGAAATGTTTGGAAGCTGTTTGTTTCTGAACATTTCAGCTTGTTTGGGTCGGTTCGGATTTTTGCCGAACCGGTTCTCCCATCCCTATTATAAAGTCCCATTATTTACATATTCATGAGTTTATTATTTCACAATTCATGCGTAAGTGCAGCTGATTACAATTGGGCAATATAAGCAATTTTCATGTGCAATAATAGCGCATTAAAGTGCATATAAATGAACATACTAGAGGTGCTCGGATAGTGCTTTTGTGGATCTGACTGTCCTCCATCAGATAGTACAGGCATCCAACCTAGGATCTGACCAAATTTGGATTCTGGATCCATAGACAGATAGTTGTGGATCTGAGGTTGGATCCATCAGATATGAGGTTGGATCCATTGGATCCAATTTCAGATAACTGGATCCGATGATCGGATCCACAGATACCTCAGATACTTAGCTACTGTAGTAGTTTCAAAGGCCATATATACATTACTTTAGAAAGTGTTACAGTACATACAAGAAAATATATATAGACATCACAAAGGCAACACCTAATCTATTTTGTTCAACTCTGACTTCTTTCCTTCAAGGACTTGACAGTTCATTCTAATACATGAAAATCAAAATTAACTACATTACATCCGTAATTTAGAATCTATAGCATATTTAATGAACAGTATTGTATGTGCATTCAATGACGGCTGTTATGGCAGCTGGCTGAGGAGGTGATAGGAAGGCTGTGCCAGCCTCCGTAATGGGCTTTGCTTGACGTCGTTTGACAACTGGGTAAGAGGAGGGTGTGGAGGGTGGTGTTCCATGAGCAGGAGGGATGGGTGGGGGGACACTGGACTACCACTAATTCCTTATACAATAATCAACAGGCAATCAGGGGGTGAGGGGAGCTACTGGGTGCCAAGAAAGTCTTCAGGTGCAACAGAACAGGTAATCAGGGTATAGGATGCCACTAGACTACATGCAAAAGGAATCATATGCTACAGGCAATGAAATATAATACTCGTAATTTGGTTAATGTTGCAGCTACTGTCAAGTTCATAGGGTGCCAGTGGACACCAGGGAGGTCATCAGTTGACACTGAATGGGTGATCGAGGGGGGGGTGCCACTGAACACAAGGCATAGATATGTTAAAATGGAATGGGGGATTGGGGTCAGCAGCAGCAGTACAGCTGCCCTGCCTTTAGGGGCATAGGGGCACACTGTTAAGAGGTGATTTTCGGCGGCAGTAAATAGCGCCACCCTGGAGGCTGTTTTCTGCCATCACAAACTTTTGAAGATACCACTGTGTTGATATGCATGGGTGGACCCCCTCATTTGCACAGGCACTGGGGTATTATAGCGCATTGGTGCTGCAGGGTTGTGTTGGCTCTCCCGGGCTTCTGAATATTGGCAGGGAGCACCAGCACAATTCTGTATCAGCACACCCACAGATCCTATTTGTGGGCACACTAATCTTTGAATAACAAGCCCTCAGTGTGCTATAATATGAAAAGACAAGCAGAGCCATGTTTAGATAGGTGCTACTCATGTTTCTTAACCTAGTGTTTACAAGAATGTGTGCTGTTATATGAAGACAAGCACAGCCATGCTCAGATAAGCACCGCCTCACGTTTGTTAATCTTACATTCACAAGAATCTGTACACAACATGACTCTTTGCTAAAAAGTATTGAAAGGACTTGAGCTCATTTAAACAATGTAAAAAAGAACAGCCTTTTGAAAACAAGTGAGTGCAGACTCATTTCCATTCCTTGCTTTGTAGAATTTATTTCAAAAGATAGTATCTGCACCATGAGTGTCAGTTAATAATGAATAATCTGTGAAAATTAAAACTGCTTGACTAAAAACAAAACTGACTGTTTGAAATAATACAAAATAATGATTTTATATACTGTATTGTTTCCATGTTTTACAGTGGCGTGAAAAAGTATTTGCCCCCTTCCTGATTTTCTCTATTATTGCATATTTGTCACACTGGATGTTTTCAGGTCTTGAGACAAAATATAATATTAGATAAAGGGAACCTGAGTGGACAAATAACACTTTTTTTTTTTACTTATTTCATTTATTTAATGAAAAAAGTTAACCAACACCAACTGGCACTGTGTGAAAAGTAATTGCCCCCTAGTTAAATCAACCCAATTAAAGGGATAATTAGAGTCAGCTGATTGAACACAGCCAGGCTTGATTACAGCCAGCCCTGCTCAATATAAACCTCACTTATTTTGGCCCTACCATCAGAGTCACATCACAGCACAAAGATTCAACAAGCACATTATGCCATGATCAAAGGAAGTTCCTGAAAAGATCAGAAAACATTTTGTTGCCCTCTATCAGTCTGGAAAGGGTTACAAAGCTATTTCTAAGGCTCTGGGACTCCATCGAACCACAGTGAGAGCCATAATCTCCAAATGGAGAACACTTGGAACAGTAGTGAACCTTCCCAGAGTGGGCGGCCTGCCAAATTACTCCAAGGGTGCAGTGTAAAATCATCCAAGAAGTCTCAAAGGATCCTAAAACAACATCCAAAGAACTGCAGGCTTCTCTTGCCTCAGCTAAGGTCAGTGTTCATGACTCCACAATCAGAAAGAGACTGGGCAAAATGGCTTCATGTGAGAGTAGCAAGGCGGAAACCACTGCTAACTAAGAAGAACATAAATGCTCGTCTCTCATTTGCCAAGAAGCACCTGGATGATCCAAAGCCTTTGGGAAAATGTTCTATGGACAGATGAGTCCAAAGTGGAACTTTTGGACAACATGGATCCCATAATGTCTCGCATAAAGCAAACACAGCATTCCACAGTAAGAACACCATACCAACAGTCAAACATGGTGGTGGTAGTGTGATGGTGTGATGTTTGCTGCCTAAGGACCTGGATGACTTGCCATAATTAAAGGAACCATGAATTCTGCTCTGTACCAGAAAATTCTTAAGGAGAATGTCCAGTCATCCTTCCATAGCTGAAGCTGAAGTAGTTGGTCATGCAGCAAGACAATGATCCAAAACACAAAAGCAAGTCCACATCAGAATGGTGAAAAGAAGTAAAATTAAAGTTTTGGAGTGGCCTAGTCAAAGTCCAGACTTAAACCCAATAGAGATGCTGTGGCAGGACCTGAAACGAGCAGTTCATGCTCGAAAACCTACCAAATGTTACTGAATTAAAGCAGTTCTGCGAGGAAGAGTGGTTAAAATTCCTCCACAGCGATGTGAAAGACTGATATTGAATTATAGGAAGTGTTTGTTGCAGTCATTGCAGCTAAATGTGCCGTAACCAGTTATTAAGTGTAAGGAGGCAATTACTTTTTCACACAGTGCCAATTGGTGTTGGTTAACTTTTTTTCATTAAATAAGTGAAATAAAAAAAAAAAACAAGTGTTATTTGTTCACTCAGGTTCCCTTTATCTAATATTACATTTTGTCTAAAGACTGAAAACATCCAGTGTGACAAATATGCAATAATAGAGAAAATCAGGAAGGGGGCAAATACTTTTTCACACCACTGTACATGTAGGTGTTCTCAGAAAGAGAAGGAGGTACGAAGTGTGCTTACCATTATTTAAAAACTGTACAGTGCAGGAACTGTAAAGGCACTGATGCTTACAGACCAGTCTGAAAGCAGTTTTATTTTGCACTGTAACTTGGGTCCATTTTTTACTGTGCTTTGGTTACAAAAATAGCAGTTACCAGAAAGTATAGTAGGATTTTCCACTACTAAGCTACTGAGTTGGCAGTATATATTAAATATGAAAATGTATATACAAGAAATATGTGCAGAGAAGTAATAGCATTTTCAGTTTGAAATGTAATAAATACGAGCATGTTTAAAGCAGAATAATTACATAGACCGCATAAAGAATACCAGTTATAAAGATGGCACAAATATTGATGATTAAGTTGATTTATTAGGAAGAGCTGCAGAGCCACAAAGTGATTGTATATAGATACTCTGTTTCTCACTTCTATTTTTATTTACTTTTACTAGCAAAACAGTACATTTGTTAAATGTACATTGATGGAATGTTTAAGAAAACTAAAGAACAAAACAGAGTAAGCACTGTATTTCTTGGTCCGCTCAAAGAGCACCAGCCAGCTTGCAGGTTTGATTTACGAACAGTTTTATGCACATTTACTCATGCTATAATTCTGACTGTGAGGGTTTTCTGTCAGGTATATGTAACCTAATAGTTATGTTACTTATTATTAATCTATAAAAAGACGGACCCAAAGTTCCCTGATGAAGCCCGATGTGGGTGAAACATTGGGCTTACAAATATGGTCACTGAGGAATTAATGAAATGAAAGAACTATTGAAGATACTGTAACTCTGTATAGTGTGGATAACTTAGATTAGAACCCTGTATCAACACTAGGTCACAGGTTTATATGAGGCTCAATGGACAGACTTGATGCACCTTTGGTCTTTTTTAGCCATCACTGTCAATGCTTCTATGATTTCCTTTGAGCCTTTTTACATTGGATTTGGCCACCATCAGTCTGACGAATAAACAGACTGAGATTTAAAAATACACGAGGGTACCCCGGGCCATCTCCTCTGTTCTGTACTTCCCTTTTCCACATGTACTTCTGTTTTGACTGACATTTTGCATGATACTGTATCTTATTTAAAGTTTATTTTTCTAGTAGTGCTGTAATATCTACTGCACTAGATAAGAATGAAATGAAGCAAAATTGCATGTTTAAAGAATATAATTGAAGGATGTGCAAGTACTATACAGTAGCTGTTGGATATGATTGATTAGAACATCCTTACTAGATACTGTGCCACCCTGAGCACTCACTTAAACTCCCAGTGCTGCCTTCCACCCAGCTGCTGAAATGGGAGGAAGCAGATCTCATTGAAAGGAGATGTGACATCTCATCTGGGCAGTCCTTGGCTATTCTGGGCTATGCACAGTCTGGCAATATAGTCGAGAGGTTGCATCAAAGAGCTATGAATGAGCCTGGTACATCCAGCAGTCATGGGTTTGATTCCCACAACTTTCACTTACATACTGTGTGACTGCGCAAGTCACTTTATTTCTGCAGTGTTCCCAGGTCACTCCTGAAAACAGGCAAATAGGCACTTGTGACTAGTGGGCCTTAAATGGTTACCAAAAGAAAAAAAATAGTCCATGTAAACATTTTATTTATTTGTATATTTATTTATTCTTTGCAAAAAACTGCATTAATGCATCAGTTAGGGTTCAGATTAAACTTACAAAAGTAGGGAAATGTGGTGCTAGAGTTTCCAACTCCAACTCCCCACCCCCACCCCCAAGCAGGAAAAGGACTCCTGGCGAATCAAGGGTGGGGTCTTCCTTGGGGTTCTCTGCCCTAATGCTCACCCCGCTGTGATACAGCCTTCAAACATACAGAACTGTGTCTCCCAACATGTTGTCAACAGCTTGTAGGCCCTACCTGAAGAAAACATATCACATCACTTTATTTGGTCATGGAATGGGGTGAGTAATAGGGTTGAGAACCCCAAGGAAGACCCCACCCCTCATTCACCAAGAGTCAGGGCAGTAAAAAAATGTAATGCTTTTCCCCTTCCAGCCTCCTGACTTTTGTCAGCCTCCTGAGCATCTGCACTATCACCAGGTCTCCACCCGGTAGTAGCCAAGAACCAGGGTGACTCACCACACCAACCCAGGAGAGGAGGAGGAGAGCCAGCCAGCTGCACGATACCCTTCCAGCCTTCCCCCTTGGCCGACCCCGGCAACCTAAGCTCGCTCCCAAATGCAGGTTGCTGGTGTTGTGAGAGGTGAAACACGCTGTCAGTTGAACTCTTTCTTTTATATGTTATACTCCTTTTGGCATGTTATAGTGTTTGTTACACTTACTGTATTTAGTGTGTGTTATACTCATGTTTCTATGTGACCCAATTTGGCATATGTTCTGTCCACTCTAGTATGCGTTATACTTATTTCGGCCTGTGTTATATCATTTTGTTATAAAGATGGAGTATTGGATGGGTGGGGTGAGACTTAGTACTACTGAAGAGGAACAGTATCTAGGAGTGATCGCCAGTAACTCCCTTAAACAAATGAGCCAGTACAACAAGGCCTATAGCAAGACTAGGAGGATGCTGTGATGTAGCAGGAGGTGTGCTGATAGCAAAACAAAAGAGGCAATACTTCCCTATACAGACCCCTGGTGAGGCTTCACCTGGATTTTTGCATCCAGTTCTGGATCCCTAACCTCAGAAAGTGCATGGATAGGTTGGAAACAGTGCAGTGCAGAGTAATAAAAATTATTTGGGGCAAGCAGGGCAGATTCTTTGAGAAGCACCTCAAAGCACTAAATGTATATTCACCAAAAACCAGATGAGAGAGGGAAAATATGATAGAGACCTTCAAGTTCCTTAAAGGAATTAACAAGGTAAACTGTGGGGAATTATTTACTCTGACTATCGACTTGGGGTCACGTGGTCACGAGTGGAAATTAAAGGGACACTATCAACTCCTATACGCCTCAAATGGTCTATAGATTAAAATGCACATGTTATGGTTGCTCACATTCTGTAGAGGTTACTGATATAGCTGTTAGTTTGATTCTATTTTCTTTTTAAGAGTGAAAAACAGACTGCCAACCATACTGGTGTTACTACAGAAAAATGTGTTTATTCACATTCTTTGATCAACATTCACTGCATCTTTCCTGGACTTGGCAATACCCCTAACACAATGTATCCACGCATAATGCTGTAGGAGGAGAGGAGACAATTGCATTATGAGTGACTGCACTGTTTGGGGTTGTTTTTAATGTTCAATATATATGCAATAAGAGTAGACAAAGGATTTGAAGCAAAACAAGGCTGGATATAATTGCACATCTCCATGCATTTCAGTTCCACAAAGAAAGGAAGCAGATCAAGCGACAAACAACTTCAATGAGTTTTAGAGAAGGTCAGCCATCATAAAATGTGGGTTTTCAAGCAGAAAAAAAGTAGGATGCAAAAAAAGGTTGATGGCGTCCCTTTAACAGGAGGGATGAGAGGAAGTCCTTCTTTACGGAAAGCGTGGTGGAATCTTGGAGCAGTCTGTTGGCCGAGGTGGTGGTTGCAAACACAGTCATGGGATTCAAGCAGGCATGGGATAAAATGACGGGAACAGTAGTCACCCAGGGCAACAAGACTATGGAGGAGAATGGGGATAGGATGGGGAGGGTTAGTACTCTCGGGGATCAGTAGGTTCCAGGGAAGGTTCCAGGGATTACAGGGAATATGGGCAGGCTAGATGGACCTTCGTTCTATTTTTGCCATCGTGGTCTATGTTTCTATGTTATGTGTTGTACTCATTTCCGTATTTCTCATGCTAATTTCAACATGTGTCATATGCACTCTGTTATGCATTATACTTGTTTTGGTATGTATCATGTTCAAAACCTAATGCATATTCCTTATAGTGGTATGTATCTTACATATTTTTGTTTATTTTTTTATTTATGTGTAATTTATTTTGCACAAATAACAAAATTCAGAGGGCCAGATTTTTAGAGCCCTTATAAGTCCCACAGCAGCAAGGTAAAACTGATACAAATGGGTGTCCACTTGTGGAGCCACAGATTTCCCCACAGCTACAGTATTTTCAAAAGTGGAGCCAGTTTGTGACTGGCTGCATGATTCATGGCAGCTTGTGGGTGTTGTTCCCCTGCAGCTGCAGGAAAATGTTACAGCCAGTGGACCAGGCATAACATCTACCGCAGCTACAGGGGATTGAAAATACCAGTCTCCACAGCTGCAGGGATTTCAGTCCACAACTGGAGTTTGGAGTGGAACTTAGTCCCAAATCCATTTGAAAATCTGACCCAGGGTATCCAGGCATAATACATGTCACATACACCAACACATAGTCAAAATACATTTGCACTGAATCTTCCTGTGAATGCACCTTTTTTACCTCACTAAGAGGTTACATTTTGGTGAATCAAATAGTAACAAAAAGACAGGGGACCAATGGGCTTACAGCCCATACTGTACCTGTCAGTCGGCCGGTCTATATGCGGGTGAGATGCAGCCACCCGCTGATGACAAGGGTTGGGGTGGTGTTTCCCTATATCCCACCCTCTGTAGGATACTGGGTAGGTGTAAGATTTAAGGCCCAGTGGAGAGGGTGAGACAAGAGTGCAGGAGAAGGAGGAGGAGACAGGGGAGTATGGAGGGTGCTTTCAAAATGCTCGAAACCGAGCGAGCAGAAGCCTGAAGTTTAAGAAGGGGATGTGGGAGGACCTATTCCCCCCCCATTGAACTTCAGGCTAAAAGCCTTCCAATTCAGTGTGTGGTACATAGCTCAGTGCTTGTGCATACTTATGAGCTGAATGGTATATGCTTGATGTTATGACTTGAGCTTTGGCATTTCTCCATATCCCACCCTCTGCAGGATACTGGGTAGGTGTAAGATTTAAGGCCCAAAAAGAAAATTAGTGTAGTGATTACCTCCTCCAACTCTGGAGATTGTGACCAGTAGCATGCAGGAAAGGAAACCCCCCCTTAGGGGAAAACCTCCAAGGACCCTTGGCTACTGACCTGCCTGTCCTCTGGGAACTGAGTTGGGACCAAGCAGAAGCAACAGACCCAGAAGACAGTGGAGAATGGAGTGGCTGCTCCAGAAAGTAGAATGCAGAAAAGCCATAAAAGAACAGGGGAAACAACAGGAACCAAGGACAACGGAGACAACGAGAGGTACGGAGGGGGCAGAAGAAGCTGAAGGGGAAAGCAAGGAAGGGGGAAACAAGCAAGGAGCACAGGGACAGACAAACACAGGGGGATGGCAGCAGCAGCTGAGAGAGAGGCAGAAGGAGAACAGAAGACAATTTGGAGAGGAGGGGAACCAGAAGGAGGGAGCAGCTGCAGAACCCCGCAGCAGCCAGGCAAGGACACATGCATGGTCGAAACGCTCGAAGCTGAGCAAGCAGAAGCCTGAAGCTTTAGAAGGGGATATGGGAGGAGCTATCCCCCCCCCCATTGAATGTCAGGCTAAAAGCCTTCCAAATAAACAAATTCTGGCCAGAGCCAATAGGGCTGTACGTGATGAATTGGGGTAAAAAGATTGAAAATTACCAAAATGTGGAGCCTGTGTTCACAAAAGTAGGTAGTTAGGTAGGTAAAACTTTATTTTTAAACAGCAGAAAACATGTCATTTGGACTGTTAGGTCCAGTTTGCAAGACAGTCTTGTGTTCAAGTATCAAGTTTCACATATAATGATGGCACTCAAGTTACATAACATACGACACAAATTTTCAATACAAAGAATAAAACACAAAATTTGGGAGCAGCAATTACAGAATAATATAAAAGTAAATTAGATAATAAAGTGCTAAGTACATTTACAAGAAAAAGGGAAGAGGTCTTTAATTGAGATTGTGAAGGCCCTGTGTGCAGTTTCGGCACATAATATTGGTGGAAGCTTATTCCAATATACTGCTGCTCGGGAGGTCAATGTTCGATCCCCGTATTTATTTTTGCATTTTCCTTGATGGATTTTGTTTAGATGAACATACCTGGTTAGTTCTTCCTTTAAGTCAATGACAGTGGGAAAAATAATTTGTGAAATATTTTGTTCAGGATGGTGTATTTTGTATTTGTGGATTGATTTTATCCAATTTCTGGAAAACTCATGTCAAGAGATTGCCAACCCAAATTCTCTAATAACAAACAGTGGTGCATCCTATAGCTATACTGCAAGACATACCTCGCTATGTTATATTGTAATTTGTATAACCTATCTAACACACATTTGTTTGCTGTCTGGTAGATTAGCTTTCCATATCTTAGAGTAGGCAGAATGAGTTGCTCTGCTATCCTTCTCTGGTCTTGGAGTTTAAAGCCTCTAGTGGTTCTCCTTAGTGCCCCTAATTTCTTACTTGTCCTTCCAATAATCATAGAAATATGGTCGTTGAAGGTTAAGAATGGCTCAATAAGTACACCTAAATAAAAAGAACTAGATATTAATTCAATTTGAGTTTGATTACTAGTGAAAATCTGTAATTGTGACACATTTTTACTTTTAGTGGCAAATGCATCAGTTTTGTTTTCTTTGCATTCATAAGTAGCTGTGGCCCAGTGAACCACTCCTCTACCATAGCAAAATCAGCCTGGAGCTTTGTCTGGAGGTCCAAAATGTCTACCCCTGAGGCTGTTTTTGCTGTATCATCAGCATATAGCCTAATGGCTGTGTGCTGTATCACAGAGGGTAAATCATTATTGAAAATCAAAAACAGAAGGGTTCCCAGGATAGACCCCTGGAGAACCACCCCTGAGGACTTTACAAGGTTTTGACAGATGACATTGTACTTCAACCCTCTGAGTATGCCCAGTTAAACAGGATTTGAGCCAATGTAAGGGGCCTTCAGAAAAGCCCAGGTCTCATATAAAATAGTGGTTCACCAGGTCAAAAGCATTAGATAAGTTGACAAAAACAACTGCTGTCTCCCTACCCAAGTTCAAAGAAGTACAAAACAGGTCATTAAATTCCACCAGGGCCATTGCTGTTGAATAGCCCTTACGGAAACCCGATTGGTAGGGTGTATGCAGCTTGTACCTGTATATATATTGACAAATCTGTCTATTAACAAGCTTTTCTAGGCACTTAGATAAAATAGGCAGGATAACTATTGGACAATAATTACTTGCTTCCACTGCATCACCACCCTTGTAAATTGGTATTGCTTTGCTCACCCTCCACGGCATTGGGAAATACATTTTTTGCAAGCTCCAGTTGAAGATGTATGTGATTGTTGGAACTGTATAATGAGCTGCTAACTTTAGAAATCTACCTTCTAGGTCATCTAGTCCCACTGATTTATGAATATTTATATTTAGCAATTCCTTTCTCACTTCAGGTAAGGTTAGATTCTTAAGTCTAAATAATGGATAATGTCCTGTTTGAGTATTTATATCCTTTATTAACTTTTCTGGAACTATATTTGATGGGTTCCCAAAACCTGGGAGATCGGTAAAATAGGTATTCAGGGTGTCTGAAACCACCTCAGGAGCTCCTGTTACTGTAGTTCCAACTCTAAGTGTTATAGCTTTCTGCCCCGGATTACTTAGATGTTTTACAATAGTCAAAAAATTTTAATATATGTGCACTGACTCCGCCATTTTCAACGGTGCTGCACAATGGCGCATCCCCATTCAATATCACCTGGACCTGGCCCCAGCGCATCACAGCTGCACTGCGCCCAGGCTTGCGCCACTGACTGGTGCAGTCTGAATATCCGGGCCATAGTGTATTAACATTGAAATTAACTTTCTGTCCCAAATGCCTTCACAGAAAGTTATTGCCAAGGATCTCTTGGAAAGCTCCTTTGTGTGGTTGCCATGGCAGCCCTTGCTGCTGATATGACACTTGTAGCATGCTACACTCTTCACGTTACAATAATAGCAGCTGGCATGGCAACAACTGAGAATACTAAGGAAAATGCTGTGTTGCCATGACATCACTACTTGAGAAAGAAACAAAAAGAAATTCAAGAAAAGTAATCAGGGGTTGTCGTTCTTCACCTGCAACTGATCTCAGCAGGATAAGGATGCATACAATGAAGTGAGTCAAAGAGAAAGCTTTTGTAATTGAATTAGATGCTATGGGCACATCTGTCTGTACGAAAGAATCAATTGGGTGGCGATCGCAGTTTGCTAAGCGAGAGACAGTACTGGCAGTCAGTTAGAATTATGATAATGTGAGTATTCCAGAACCGACTAACCTTTTGGATCTTGGGGCAGGTGATGAGGCCTACATGCCTATTAAAGGAGTACTGCAGTCAAAATTTGCAAAAACAGATGTTGTGCAGTGTTTTGATTTGTGTGTAGTCCTGGTGTGCCCTTCCCTTTTTTTACTATTAAGAGTTTTTCCTACGCTAGCCTACTAGTTATAAGGTAGATGTATGTCCCCTTGAGATGTCTTAGCATGGTTTATTGTTCTTTTTCCTACAATGCCTCCTGTCCCATGTGACTGTGATATGTCTGGGATCACGGATTCAGCAAGTACTGTACTACAGAAGCCTGGTGTTCTGGCCTCCACCAAATAATTCAGCATTTTTGTTTTCTATGTGTGTGTCAGGTCTAGCCAGCAGGAATAAATGTTTTGCTTTTAAAAGTCAGCAAACTGCACGCAGTTATAAAAAAAACATACAACTCACCCCAGAGGATCAATGCTATAATTAGTAAAGATTCTAGCTGTTTTCTTACAGAATAACCCACTCAATTAGCCCTCAAGTGTTTGCTAAATTGTAAATGTAGCCTTTAGTGCTCACTGGATAAGGCAAGCTACTTAATATCATGGCTCTACTGTTGTAGAATTGACAATAAACCAGTGCTTGCTGAATCCACAGTACCGGATAAATCACTGTCACATGGGACAAGAAGCATTGTAGTAAAAAAGAAGAGCAATAAAGCATGCTAAGATGGAGATCCCCAGGGTCAATGAAACTATCATAAAACTAGCAGGCTTATTTGGAAAACAAACTAATAGGAGACAAAGGGAAGGATACACTAGGACTATACACACAAATCAAAACACTCTGCACAACATATGTTTTTGAAAATTCTGACTGTAGTACTCCTTTAATCAAAGATAAATGTAAGGTTGTGTGGCAGATAATAGTCAAACAAACTGTAGTATAGAAACCACCTTTGATATAATCTTGAATGAATTTACCCCATAATTACATGTTACAGCTTCTGCTGCAGGCTACCTCATATTATTGAAATGTGTCCTGTTTCTTAGCAATATTACTATATAGCATAACATATAGAATAATGTGTGGGTGGTGTGTGTAACTAAAAGTTTACACACACCCAATGTGTTAGATGCTACATAAACCCTGAGAGCAAAGCTCAAGGAGTTTGTGAAAACATCTAACACCAAGGGTGTGTGTAAATTTTAAGTTTAAACACACCACCCCATATTTTATTTTATATAACTGCTGGGTTTTCCTATTTTGCCACAACAATTATATAAAATAAAAAGACATTCCTGTGCGGCAGTGGTCTGGTTAGGTTTCAGTGCGTAGTCCGCAGTAACCCTTATTTATTTATTTATTTATTTAAAGGTTTCTGTATTTGTTTCAGTCGGCAGCCAAAACTGTAGTTGATTTTTTTTTTTAAATCAATTACCACCAAGTCTGAGTGGTGGTTTAGTCTCCGGGGAACAGACAAGGGGGTCAGCAATCCTGAAGGAGAAGCTGTGGTGGGCACATGTATAGAGCGAGGGAATTCATGCACATGTTTGCTGTTATAAGCAGTCCTTTATAACAGCAAATTATGCCACGGTTTCCCTATTGGAAAAGGGAAACACATTAGCTACAATACTAATAATGAACAGGATCAAAAAAGAGCTGTTTTTTTTTCCTTTTGAAATGGAGATAATGTCTTTATCCAAACAGTACAAGAGCCAGTCTTTGCAAGGAATTAGATTATCTTAGCCCATTTTCCCAAGCAAGTCTGCTGCCACCCCTTTCTTCCCACTACACTGTCCCTGGGCTGCACACTGCCATCTTTCAAACATGGTATAATACAAAAAATGTACAATGCTCTCAGTAGTATAGGGGAAATTGTTCAACCAGGAAAGGCACACTAAGCTGAAGCATGTTTTCAGGTGCGACCTGGGAACACAAGCAAGCTAAGTGACTTGCTCAGGGTCACATAGTATGATGGTGGGGTCTGTGGGATTTAAACCCAGGTCTGCAAGTTTATAGCTCAGAGCCTTAAACCACTGTGCTATCCTGCCTCCTAAGTAAGCTAACATGCTATCGATAACATATAAAATAATGCATGGATAAGTGTGCCTTATGAGAGTTACTACATTATTATGTACCGGTATGTAAATTATCTCCTTTCCAACCATCAGTCTGATTTTTCCTTGTTGATTTGACTTTTGTATTATAGATAGGTGTGCACAGTATCTACTTGACTCTCATTCCTCGTGCTTATGGATTGCTCTGTTCCCAGGTTCTTATTTTTGTATCATTTAGCCCATCCTGAAAAGGACCTCCTCTAAATTGAACTTTGCTCAATTGAGCTTCCTTTCTTGGTGCAACAGATAAGTACAAATACAAACAATAGATCCTCCCCATGATAATAAACACAGAATCCCCACCTGTAGTCTCCGCAAAGTCAAATTGTGCAGCCCTAAGTGGAGAGACGGGTGGGTGTTCAACCCAGCGATGTCAACTGCAAGTTAGTACTTTACACAGAAACATTACATTTTTCAGCAGAAAATAATCACTTGGGCCACCCAGTCTGCCCAGATGTTCCCTGCCTATAGTCTGTCTCCACAGCCCCTATTTGGTCTCTGGCAACCCTCTCCCTCCCACCTATTTGCCAGTATTCCGCTATGCTTTTCCCATCCATGCTTGAAGGCCCCCCCCCAACTGTTCTTACCCTCACTACCACTGCTGGCAGACTTTTCCAGGCATCTAGCACTGTTTCAGTGAAGTAGTATTCACTCACATCCCTCTTAAAATTCCCCCTTTCCAGCATCATTGCATATCGTCTTTGTCCTGGTGCACTTCTTCATTTCGAATACACTCCCCTCCTGTACCTTGTTCACTTCCGTGAGGTACTTGTAGGTCTCTATTACATCCCCCCTCTCCCTCCTCTCCTCCTGGGTATACATGTTATGATCCCTAGATCCCTCAGTTTCTCCTCATAGGGCTTTTTGTGCAACCCCTGCCCCATTTTACTTGCCCTCATCTGGACTGCCTTCATCTTGCCTATGTCCTTTCTGATATGTGGCTTCCAGAACTGGACACAGTACTCCAGGTGGGGTCTCACCAGTGACCTAAACAGTAATAATGCCACTTCCCTTCTCCTGCAGGTGACACCTCTCCCAATGCACCCAACCATTCCACTGGCCCTGTCTACTGCTTTGCCACACTGCCCCACCACTTTCAGATCATCAGATATAACCTTAAGGCCTCTTTCCTGATTAGTGACCATCAGTACCTCCCTCCCTCCTCATAGATACATAGATACATAGACAGTGTCGGCAGATAAGGGCCTATGGCCCACCCAGTCTGCCCATTTGAGCTTGTAAGTTCAGTTTATATTTTCCTAGAAGTCTGTTGCCCCTTACCCCTAACCTCCAGAATTCCTTTATGTCTATCCCATGCATTCTTAAATCCCGTGATTGTTTCAGCCCCCATCACTTCCTCTGGCAGGGAGTTCCACTTGTTCACCACCCGTTCTGTGAAGAAATTCTTCCTCATGTTTCCTCTGAATCGTCCTCCCTCCAACTTCATCCCATGCCCTCTAGTCCTGGAACATCTTTTTCACTTACAAATAGTGTATTCCTGCACCCTGTTCCTCCCTGTGAGATACTTGTATTCTCTATCATATCCCCTCTCTCCCTCCTCTCCTCCAGGGAGTACATGTTCAGTTCCTTCAACCTGTCTTCATAGGACTTGTGATGCAATCCATGCACCATCTTTGCTGCCCTCCTCTGAACCTTCTCTACCCTGAAAGAGAAAGAGAAAGAGAAAACTACTATGGTTCTCAAAGGAGGTGGCCAGGAAAGGTAAGGGCGAAAAGGACTGCTATCAGGAAGTACAAGGAAACACAGAAGGAGGAGGAGGAGGAGAGGGCAGTGTACCTGAATAAAGAGAGGGAGGCAAGGAAAGCAGTCAGGAGTGCAAAGGTGCAAACAGAGGGGAAAATAGCTTAGGAGGTAAAAAAGGGGACAGGACTGTTTATAGGTACATTAGTAAAAGGAGAAAAAACAGGGGTGGGATTATACGGCTTAAAGGGGAAGAAGGGGAGAGTGTGTAAGGGGACCTGGAAAAAGCATCAATAGTGAACAAATATTTTTGTTCTGTATTCACAGAAGAAGGAGAAGGTGAGGGACCACAGTTAGGCAACATGAATAAATATGGGAGGGAGATGGACACCAGTCCATTTACAGAAGAGAGAGTCCTAAAAGAACTCACAAAACTGAATGTGGGCAAGGCAATGGGACTGGATGGGATACATGCTAGAATATTAAGGGAATTATGGGAGGTGCTGGCAGCACCACTGGCAGCCGTGTTCAATTAATCACTCAATACAAGAATGGTTCCAGAAGACTGGAAGAGGGCAAATGTAATCCCGCTTCACAAAAGTGGGGGTAGGGAGGAGGCTGGAAACTATAGACCAGTCAGCCTCACCTCAAGAGTGGTAAAATTATGGAATCACTCCCTAAATAAATGATTGTGGAACACTTTGAATCCAGCAGAGCACAGGATCCGAGACAGCGTGCATTCACAGCAGGAAGGTTATGTCAAACAAATCTAATTTATTTCTTTGACTGGGTGACTAGGGAAGTGGATCGGGGGGGGGGGGAATGGTGGATGTGGCCTACCTGGATTTCAGTAAGGCCTTTGATACCGTTCCACATAGAAGACTTGTGAACAAGCTGGGCAGTCTGGGAGTGGGTTACAAGGTGGTAAACTGTGTTAGGAACTGGTTGAGTGATAGAAGACAGAGGGTGGTGGTAAATGGAGCTCAATCTGAGGAAAGGAGGGTGATCTGCGGAGTGCCACAGAGATCAGCTCTGGGGCCAGTCCTGTTTAATGTCTTCATAAGTGACATTACATAAAAGCTGGAAGGGAAGGTGTGCCTCTTTGCAGTTGACACTAAGATTTGCAACAGGGTGGACACTCTGGAAGGGGTGGAAAAATGAGGAGGGACCTACAAAAACTGGAGGAATGGTCTAGAGTGTGGCATCTGAGATTCAATGTGAAAAAGTGCAAAATCATGCATTTGGGGCACAAGAACCCAGGGGAGGATTACAAGATGGGGAGGGGGAGATGCTGACAGTCACCAAGCAGGAAAGGGATTTGGGGGTAATAATACCTGATGATCTAAAGGCGACCTCATTTCGAGTACTGTGTCCAGTTTTGGAGGCTGCATCTCCCTGAGGACATAGACAGGGTGGAGGCAGTTCACAGAAGGGCACCAAAGATGGCGCAGAGGCAGGGCATCCATCTGCGACGCCGATGACCTGGGTTCAGAAACAGATTCGGGACATTGAAAGGTCAGCCAGGGGAGAAGGATTGAGCATCCTAAAGACTGCTCTCCTTCTCCAAGGGGGGTACAGTGTCCGGCACACAACGGACCCCTGGCAGAGGCTGGGGGATCCATTGTGCAGGCATTGTTACCTGAGGAAGACAGGGTGCAAGCAAGTCATCATTGTATGTCCCCACCCCCAGGTACTGCATTCACTAAAAATCCCAGCCCCCGAGCATGATGCCCGGTTCCTTCGCTGCCCCTGCTGCCTACAGTGTCCGCCTGGGGGGTCACGCTCCCGTGGCCCCACCTGGGGGTAAGCCAGGGCACACTACCATGGACCTTGGGGAGGGTAGCCACACCCAGGAGGGTAAGCCTGGGCATGGGAGGGTGGCGTGGACTTGGGCTGCACTCCTTTCAGGGAGAATGGGGAATAAAAAAGAAAAATAAAAAAAAAAAAAAAGAGGTGATGTAGGACCTGCACCAAAAGTCATATGAGGAGAGACTGGGAGACCTCAAGATGTACACCCTGGAAGAGAAGAGAGACAGGTGAGATATGATAGTAACCTACAAATATCTAAAGGTCATAAACAGGGTACCGGATGGTAGCATCTCTCAGAAAAGGAGATGTTCAGGAATGAGGGGGCATAAAATGAGGTTGGAAGGGGGTAGACTAAGGGGTTAACCTGAGGAAGTATTTCCTTATGGAAAGGGAGGTGGATGCATGGAATAGACTCCCATCAGAGGTGGTGGGGGCAAACACAGTGGAGGAATTCAAAATTACATGGGCAGGCATAAGGAAAACCTAGTGATAGGAACAAGAAGGTAAAGCCAGAGATCAAGTGGGGTCTGCGGCTTTTGCAGTAGGTAGGGAAAACAGACAGACAGGGTGGGCTAAGCAGTCCTTATGTGACGTCAATTTCCATGGTTCTATGACCAGTCCCAATACTGAGCCTTGTGGCACCCCACTCATCACTCTGCTCTCATTAGACTGAGTGCCGTTTACCACCACCCTTTGTTGTCTATCTATTAACTAGTCCTTTACCCAGTTTACCATTTTAGATCCCACACCTAGACTGCCCAATTTCTTTATCAGTCTCCTATGTGGCCCACTGTCAAAGGCCTTACTGAAGTCCAAGTAGACCACATCCACTACCCTTCCTTGATCTATTTCCCTAGTCACTCAATTAAAGAAATCGATTAGATTCATCTGGTAAGACCTCTCCCCTGAATCCATGCTGCCTTTGCCATTGGTCTTGCAACCTGTTAGATCCAATATATTCCACTAGCCTTTATTTTAACTGTTTCTAAAAATTCCCCCAACATTGATGTGAGACTTACCACTCTACAGTTATTAGCCTCCTCCCTGCTGCCACTATAATGGAGGGGGACTGCATCAACTCTCCTCCTGTCTTCTGGAACCACTCCGGTTTCCAGTGAGTTGTGTTATAAGGTTGTCAGTGCTGCAGCGAGCTCCTCCCTGAGTTCTCATACCACCCTTTGGTGTACTCCATCCAGTCCCATGGTCTTGTCCACTGTCAGGTTTGTAAATCCCTTCCGGACTCTTTCCTCTGTAAATGAACATATGCCCACCTTCCCCCCAGTGTTCTTGCTGCTTCTTGGTGATCCATTCCCCTTTTCCTCCATTGTGAAGACTGAGCAGATGTACCTGTTCAAGTTGTCTGCCTTTTCTTGATCCTTCTCAGCACAGTCACCCTCTGCCACCCTCCTTATCCTCACTATCTCTCCCCTTGTCTTCCTCTTCTTGTCTATGTACCTGAATTAAGTCTTGCCGCCTTTTGCCACTCCCATACCTATCCTTTTATTTCTCTGTTCTGTTTATTTCTGTGCTGGGAAGTGGGAATATACTTCATATCTGACCCCCTTGAAGCCCCTCCCAGCATCCCCCACCAGCTACCCAGAGTGGAGGACCTATATCTTACTTCCTATGGTTGGACTCTCAAAGGAGAGACTGAGATCCACCTAGGTTCTGCTTGAGACGTAGGCTGGCAATGTTATTCAGGCTGGAAGTGGGAGCAGCACTGTGTGGCTGCAGCTCGGGGTTTTCTGGTTTCTGGTTTCCACAGAGACGCGGATGTGCAATGACATCAGCACATAGGCACACATGCTCCCACAATGCCCCACAGACTCATGCTGCTACCGCTCCCCTGCACAGTGGTTTCAGCCTTCTATTCACCCAACCCACACTGGGTGTCGCTGAAGTGACAAGCATCAATGACCCCTCTCCCCCAGAGATGAGCAGCTGTCCATAGGATGCTCATCCAACCTCCCCTGCTCAGCCCTCTGATGCTTCAGGCTTGCTTCCAAACCCAGGTCATCAGTATCATGAGCAGTAGTGGTATTCCTGTGTTGGAGGCAAGCTCTGGCTATTCTTTCGTTTGTTTGTGCCTTTTCTCACCTCACCTCACTGCTCTCTCTGATTCCTTCTGTTTTCCCAGGTACTCCTCCCTGTCCTGCTCCCTCTGTGTTTCCTTGTATCCCCTGAATATCAATGTCACTTTCCTAGAGTAACACAAGTTCTAAGTCCCTCTGGACAAACCAGCCATGCACCACAGGTAAGTTCAAAAAGCTTTTCTTCTTATATTGCATTATTCCTTCCAGAATGCCCTCTGTGAGAATCCAACATTCTGCCTGTGTCGGGCTTCTTCAGGGGAGAAGTTTATAAAATATGTATCAGTAAATGTACTTAAAGTGGTTTCAGTCAACTTATATGTCACCCTCCAGTGCTTCACTAACCTATTATACAAACACTTCCTTGCCAAACTGTATACACCTCATTCCCATTTTATGTGGATTCCCTGGCACAAACAGTATCACACAATCCCATAATGTAGTAAGACTTTCGAACCACTGGTTATTACTACACTTCTTTCCAGATTGTTGCATTTGTCTGTGCACAGTATAAGATGACAATCCATGCAGAACTAGTGCTCAGTCATAGTTAGAATTTATTTTTTGTTCATAATTTTTTTTTTGCTCCCTCTGTTCCCGGGTCACCCACTTCTTTGGGCCTCCTAGGCTCACCGGTGGCACTCTACCCCCCCCCAGCCCCCACTTCACATCCCAGCCATCCCATGGTAACTCATTGTAACCCTTCACCAAATGGGTCCCTCTGCTCTGAGGGGGAAGGCACCAGTGGGGTGCCCAGCACGCTCTTTGATTGGCCTTGGCTGCTGCTGAGGTGGGTGTGGCTGGCTAGAGGCTTCTGTGGTGGGGGCCAGCAGTCATCATCCAGCTGGCCCAGAAGCTGCTTTTTCCTCCCTGTTTCTCCTCGGGGTGTGGCATGCCACTGCCGTCTAGATGCATGCCAACATCCACCATGCCCCTTAGTCACCAGGGCCCAGCACACTGCTTTCCTCCTGGCCTCTGCCAGGATTCAGCAGGCACCAGACTGCATCCCCGCCCTCCCCTGGGAGATGGTGAGCAGTATTCCAATGCTCGAGCCTTCTCCCCTCAGCCGGCCTGCCGGCATCCCGGATCCATTCCCGAACCAGGGTCACCGGCATTGCAAGCAGAAATCCAACTGCTGTGCCAACGGGCCAGCCTTGTTCATATTTTTTATGCAACAAGGTATTATAAGAAAGACATCAAACTTTTTTTGTGAAGTGGATAAAAACCATGTGCATGTATTTATCAGTACTTAAGCTGGCAGCTTTGCTAACCACTATACCACCTTAAGATCTGACATTCTAGTGATTCAGTTTACCTGTTTCAATATTTGTTTTTTTTTCCCCCTCTGTTTCATTGCGCTAAGCAATTCATTTATGTGTATTTCCTGGTACAAACAGTATCATGAAAATCCATTATGTAGAGTCATACTTTCAAACCATATAATCAATAACCCATGACAGGGTGTGCGGTTTTTGGGGATTAATCAACACACCAGGTGCGTTGTGAAGCATGAGGCCACAGGCTGAGTTTCCTCACAGCACCCAGGTGTTGATTAATCCCCAATAACCTCACACCCTGGAGTGGGTAATTGCACTTATAACATGGGGTTATCAGACTAATATAAAAGTAAAGCAAAATCACATAAAATGATGAAAAACGTGAGATTTTTATTAAGTATCCTTCCCTCACAAAAAGTAGTCCCACCATTGAAATGTACATGTTATGCATTACTGCAGCACTACAGAGAGATTGATTAATGGTGTCACATTGCACAGGCTGTGTGTGTGCAGAGGACAGGGACACTGTCCTCACCATAAAACATAGCATGAATAGGGAAAAGACAGTGTAGCAGCAGCACTGACAAAGACTACATGCTAAGCTGGATTAACTGTGTGTTGCTCTCAGTGTGTGTGTGTGTGTGTGTGTGTGTGTGTGTGTCCGTATGTTTTGCCCGCCCCCAAAGTGCTGCAAAACCTCTGCCAATCACAGGGCACCTGAATACAGAGAGACAGAGACACACGTCACTGTGATGCTGTGTCTTTTCACTGTCTGCTGTCCTCTTGCTCTGTGTCACTGTGTCTGGTGCTGCCCCCCTTTCACTCATGCTCACACTCTCTCTCTCTCTCTCTCTCCCCGTCTCTCTCTCTCTCTCTGGATAGCTGGGTGCAGCTCACACATTCACAGTGGCAAAGAGTTCACACAACTAACAGTGGGTCTGAGCTCTCTCACTTCACTTCCATACATATCTCCGACCCTCTGTCTACAGGTTGTTACCTGCCTTCATTCCGTCTCACCCCCAAACTGCTGCAACACCTCTGCTTGTCTGTGAAGTTCCATGGCTGATTATCCCGCTGAGTTGCAGAGCTCTGTTCTGATGCTCGCTGTGTGTGATGAACAATGTACAATTCCCACAGGCATGGTGCTTCTGTTTGCTCTCTGTCTCTCACAATATCTCCTTACACATGGGGAGAGAGAGAGAGACACACACACACACACACACACACACACAGAGCAAGACGGTACTTCAAAACAAATTTCCTTCTCTCTCTGTAATTGGGAGAGGAGTGTACTCAGTGTGCACAGACAGAATATCTGTCAGAGAAGCACTGACTGTTCTGTATGGTCTGTGCACAGTACAGACAGGATGCCCCCCCTCGGGATACAGCAGTGTGTTCAAGGAGCTTCACCTCACTCACTCTGTCTCTGTCTCTCTCTCTCTCTGATGTGCATCCAGTGTTGGGTAGGTTACTTTTTCTATTACTTTCTATTACATTTGGAAACTTGTTCCAGGAAGCTCTGTGGCTTCTATGTCAAAATAGCGAAATAAAAATAATGATTTTAATAAAAGCGCCTAGACAATAGCAAAACACGAAATAACGAAGGAAAGTATAGCGAGTGTAAAAATACCTCCAGAACAATTATAGCATGCTGTTCATTCTGTGCTGCATTATATTTGAACGGGTTACAGCTCTCTGCCGATACAGTCTCTTGGTTTTTCTAGCATTCCCTGGCCTTCACTTCCTGTTTCCCCATAGCAATTTGCTGTTACCTGGTAACCAGCCCATAGTCAACCCAAAGTCCTTGCCAGTGTATAAGTTCCGAGGCAGTCATGGGCCCCTTACCTTGCATTTTTTCTTCTGGAGTTTTTCGTTCTGGATTAAACCCATTGCTGATTGTATCTTGTGATGTCCGTGCAGTTTGTGACCAGTCAGAAGGGTAAGCTTCTTGTTCTTGATGAAGGCTACTTATACTGCAGGGATAAAGAAACAGCTGACAAGGTATACTGGAGGTGTGCTGAAGCTCATAAGTTCAAATGTCTGGCTAGGCTTCACATAGTTGCTGACACTGTTTCTGCACTTATTAAACAGCATAACCATGACCCTGATTCTGGCAATGTTGCAGCACGGCAGGTAATGGTCAGTATTCATGGCAGAGCACAAACAACGTCACAGGTACTAGTGACATCCACTGCCTTTGTGCCAGAGTCAGTGAGTGGTCGCCTTCCAGAAATAAGGTTAATGAAGCGCACCATTCAGAGAATAAGACAGCAAGAGCATGCAGGCCCGGTAACTCCAACCTGTGTAGAGTCCCTTATAATACCTAATGAGTTTGCAGTACTGGGATCTGGGGAAATATTTCTTCTGTATGACAGTGGGACAGAAAGGGACAGAATTCTTGTGTTTAGTACCGAGGGTAACATCAGAATGTTGAAGGACAGTCCAGATTGGATACAGGACGGTACCTTTAAATCATGTCCAGCTTTATTTTCACAGCTGTACAGTATCCATGCAAGGCATTCTGGCCAAGTGATAACTGTTCTTTTCATCCTTATGTGCTTAAGTACAGCTATTGCCTATGAGCGTATGTTTAAACAAATTAAGGCACTGTGTGGGGGTAGCAGCCCCTCTACCACAATGATGGACTATGGAAGAGCAGCATGGAAGGGTTTCAATACTGTGTTCACAAGCACATCCGTCCACGGTTGCTTTCTCCACTTCGCTCAAGCTGTGTGACGGAAAATACAACAGTGCCACGAAGTGGAAAAAAGATACTGTAGTGACTCAGCCTTTGCACTACATTTGCGAATACTGCTGTCGGTGGCTTTTGTTCCACCAGATGATGTTGTCAGAGCATTTGAGGAGCTCAGAGAAAATGAGTTCTTCACTGCCAGCGAGGAGCTATTACAACCTGCCCTTGATTACTTCGAGGGTACTTGGCTAGGAAGGCCAAAAGGATGTTCCAGGAGAAGGCGTGCAATGTTCCCAGTTGAGAACTGGAACTGTAATGTAAGCAATGCTACTTGGTCTTTCAAGAACAAATAATGCTGTCAAGGGGTGACATAGAGGATTTAACTCGTGCCTTGGCTTATACCACCCCAGCATATGGAAGCTCATAGAGTACTTAGTACAGGAACAGAGGCTTACAGAAATAAAGCTGAAGCAATTGATTTCTGGTATAACTCCAGGTGGAACAAAGAGAAAATACAGAGACCAGAATGAAAGGATCGAAAAGATTGTGTGCCAGTGTGGTGAGAGATCAATGTATGACTACTTAAAAGGTCTAGCCTATAACTTCCAGTACAAGATTTAGCATGCCTGACATAAAGAATCAGCGGGTGACGAAGAAATCAAGCATCGAAGAAGACATCAATAAAGGATTTCTGGCAAGTGCCAGTTTTTTTTTTAATTGGATTTTCACGATTTTGCTGCTCTGATCTCTTATATCCTACCCCCCTCCACACTCTCCCTTCTGCCTTAATCGCTGCTGCTCAATGTGTAGAGGGAATGCAGGGTTTACTTAATTTTCTTTGATTTATGGTATGAGTGCAGCCTGTACAGCTTGGTCAGGTTCATCGCACTAATGAGTTGGCTACTGGCGCTAATTTGACGTGGTCAAAGTTGCCATTAATGGCAACTGTTATTAAATGTCACTCACTACTGTTTCTTTCGTGATTCTTTATTCACTGTTCTTTATTTGCTATTCTTTCATTGCTGTTATCCCAGGATACCGTCCAGTCACTAGCAAGGATGGAGAAGTACTAGAAAAAGTAATACACTTTACAATTACAGTTACTTATTTCTTTTAATACAAAAGTAATACAAAAATAATAAACAACTATAACAGATTACATTTTTTGAAAGTAATAGGTTAGTTACCAGTTACTTTCAAATAAATGTAATCAGTTACGGTTTCTTTTGTATAAAAAGACATAAGTAAATGTAACTGTAAAGTGTATTACATCTTCTGGTACTTCTCCATCCTTGCTAGTGACTGCACAGAGATTTCTAAAACAAGTTTTCAAAAGTAATAGAAAGTAATAGAAAAAGTAACTTACCCAACACTGTATGCAACTCTCTCTCTCTCTCTCTCTCTCTCTCTCTCTCTCTCTCTCTCTTCGCTACTGCTGGGCTGCTGTTAGACAACTCACAGAGAAACCGCTAGCGAGACATACAAAAATAGAGATAGAGAAAAGCAGCAACACACATTATCACTGGCAGGTGTCCAGAGCTGCACACTCAGAGATGATGTATGGGCGGGGGGACCAGGAAAGAGCTTCACCTGTCTCTGTCACTCTCTCTCTCTCTCTTATGTCTTTCTGTCCGCAGCTTCTGAAGTGACACTGTGGTGATGTCAAGCTTAAGCTAAACCACTGACACTTACAGTACTCCCTGTGACTGTCTGTCTCTCCCTGTATGAAATGGGGCAAAACAGCAACTGTGTCTGCACTGTGAACATAGCATAAGACATGCACTCAGCACCGCGGCCCCTGCTCTCCTGCTTTCTCTCCATTAACACAGGATGAGGTACCATACTAGGAGTCCTATATCGATGCAGGGACAATTAGGAGATTCATGGGGCAGATGGGTGGATAATCATGTAGTGGTGCCAGGAAACTGAGTGCTACACTGCCAGGGTGGGATGGGACGTAGCTGACAAATGACATTCCTCTGTTGCTGTGTGCCTCACTCACTCCTCTCGCTGTCTCTCTCTCTGTCCTTTTCCTGTACATATCAATGGGGGGAAGACACATAAGACACCACAGCCAGCAAGAGGACTGGAAAGGCACAGGAATGGGACTGCAGGGGGGGGCACCAAGCAGCACTCGGCACCTGGGAGACAGAGAGAGAGAGAAAGAGAGAGAACAGAGCAACAAGTTTGAAAAGTGCAGGCAATCTTGGTACACTGTGCTACAATACATGACAGCCTTCAGCTCTTGCTCTCTTAGTAAGCATATTAATGGCTGCCACCCAGACTACATTTGTGGCAAAATAACTGGATCTGGACCGCTGACAGATCTCTCGCCCTGGACGTTTCACCACTTGCTGTACATATATCGGGGATTAATCAATGGTCACCTGATGGCTCTGTACCATTCAGGTACCTGTCTTTCTCTACCCCATGTTATAATGGTTATTACTACACTTCCTTTCAGATTATCATATGTGTCTATGCACAGTATAAGATGCCAATCTGTGCAGAACTAGTGCTCAGTCATAGTTAGGTTTAAATTTTTTGTTTGTATTTTATTTTGTAACAAGGTATTGTATGAAAGACATAAACCATTTTTTGTAAAGCAGAGAAAAACCATGCACATGTATTTATCAGCACTTAAAGGTGAAGTAAACACTGCAGGGCTCACTTAAATTGTGAAAACGCAAGACAAGACCATTCAAACAAGGTACTAGGCTTAGCTGTAGGTTTCAGGGTTCCCGAGATATGAATATCAAATTATCTGTAAATGAAAGCAAAGGAGCAGCCATTTCATGTAATCTTAACACAGGAAGTGATGTCACTGAGGGACCAGCTCTACGTTGTTAATTACAACTTGCCCTTCAGTGACATTACTTTCTGCCTCAGGATCCCATGAAATGGCTGCTGCCTTGTTTTGATTTACAGAGTGTTTAGTTATTCACATGTCAGGACTCTTAACACCTACAAGAAAGTTCCATACCTTGTTTGAAATATCGTTTTATGGGCTTTCACAATTTGAGAGACCCCTGCAATGTTTACTTCCCCTTTAAGCTGCCAGCTGTGCCAACCACTATACTACCTTAAGATCTGACATTCTAGTGATTCGGTTTACCTGTTTCAATATTTGGTTTGTTTTTTTCCCCTCTACTTTATTGGGCTAAGTAATCCATTTCTCTGCACAGGTAGAAACATTCATTTAATTCAATGTTAAGAATCCAAAAAGTATGAAATTAACATTGTTGTTTTGTTCCATAGCTTTCCCTTGTAGTTTCTTTTGCAGGTATCATCTTCAAAAGGAGCTGTATCTCTCAGTTTCCAGTCTACAATTTAGATCAAAGAGTAACTTTTTGACATCTAAATTGTTTATTTTTTTTTAATAGTAGTAAGTGCCTTATATAATGTGCACAGGGTTACAGGAAGCAAACAGTGCAAAACAAACCAATTATAGTAACACCATTTACTAGCCCAAACAAGTACAAGAATATTCAGTAGCATGGAATTCTATAACTCATTAGTTTATGCCAAGCACAAGGATTTTGTTACCACTTTGGGCATTTGAATTAAGAATGAATACACAAGCAGTCCATATGATTAAAATATCAAATGCAGGGCACTGTGTGGCTTTCTGGTAGGGGTTATTATCCAATATAATGCAACATATGTAGGCAAATATGACGGAGGCTCCGCCACTCATGAGGTCAGCCGAGGTCACAGACTGCTCGTTTAAATAAATCAGGTATCCCACGAATGGCCAGCACATATCCCCTATATATTCTGCAGAGTTTTTAATGTGGGTATAGGCGATAGTCACTCATTTGCTGAGGACACTGTTTATATAAATAATGTTTTTAAAGACTGGGTGGAGTGGAGTGTTCTCTTGTTATTTTTGTTCAGATGATACAATAACAGTTTGTACTGTCAAGAATGCCAAGCACATAGCCCATTATCAAAGCATTAGCAGAACGTATGCAGCTGAAGAGAATAAATTTACTCATGAAAATATTAATACCTAGCAGTAATCAGTCTGGAAGATTTTTATCACAACATATTGTGCCTTTGAGGTGTCAGATTTATGAAGCTTGGGTAATATATAGAAGGAAGTACAAACTTACGTTAAAAGGAATGATTACTCTCTCAGATAAGTGAGTGCCTGCAAGGTATATTCGGACAAGCACAATGAAATGTTTGTGAACAGAAAGTGATATTGACTATGGCCCTATATTCAGAGCCTACTGTTTGCCCTGCACAAATTGTAGCACAAACAGCATGCAGCGACCAGGACGGCATATTTATGTAGGCACCATGCACTGTCTGTTGTGTGCTGCCTGAATGAATACTGAGCTGTGGCAGCATACACAAATTACATAGGCACAGCCCACCACAGACCCCCACTGGCAGCAGATGCCCAGGAGCAAAGGAGGATAGTGCATCCCAAATGGGTCAACACCTTTGCTGATGGGTGCCATATTTAGAGACTGGCATGCTAATGACCACAAGTGGCATGGAGGGCACCAATACTCAAGTTAATCCTCAAATGTATGAGAAGTAGATAGATTTGTCCATGCTGCTCTGTCTCATTAATTAGATTAAGTAGCCTTTGAATTTACTTTTTCCCATCCAGATAGCCAATTGTTTTTTAAGGGTGTCACTATTTTTACTATTTATAATTCATTTGAGAGGCTATTCCATATATTCACCACTAAGGAGCCATTTGCATGCCAATATGTGTTCATTAGTAGCTCTCTTCAAAGTCACCACACATTTTTATGGCTGTGGTCATTGTGCAGGAGGCACTGTGCAGAGCTTTAGACATTGAACCACCTTCACCTGATCTCTGTTCAGTAACATATAAATCCCTCATATTCTAGTGGCACCCCAACTCCTGCCCCATGCCCCATCATAATTCTGACATGTACCCTGGTAGTAAAGTGGTACCTGGTGCCAGATCCCAATTGTAATTGTAACATGTACCCTGATAGTCTAGTAGTACCCCCTCCCTCCCTAAGCCCCACTGTAATTCTGACACCTACTCTGGTAGTCTAGTGGTAACCCCTTCTACCTAGATCCCTAGATTACTAGTAGTTGGCAACCCTCTCTCTCCAGCCAACACATTCAGCACCCACCACCTCTGTTTGGTAGCCAACTCACCCTACAAAGCCCATGGACATTGGTGGATAGAGCGTTGACTGGTGACTGGCACAGACCCTCCTCTCACCACTGTGTCAGTCTGCCATCTAAATAAATGGGACTGACCATACATGCATTGTAGAAACAGATGTTTCTATAGTACAGGCGTGCTTAGTCCCAGTAATTCAGATGACAGGCAGCTGTGGCAGTGAGAAGAGGGTCTATGCCTATTTCCATCCATGCTCTGCCCATGGGCTTATTAGAGTGAGTTGGGTACTGGACCAGGGGTGTGAGTGGGTGTGCCAGGGAGGGGGGTTGTGATGTAGTAATACAATGGGGATTGCGGCAGGAGAGGGTACCACTAGACTACCAGGGTGCATGTCAGAATTACAATGGGGATCAGGAAAGGAGGGGATACCACTAGAATACCAGAGTACATATTGGAATAGCAAAAGGACTGAAGCAGAAGGGAAGTACCATTAGACTACCAGGGTGTATGTCAGAATTACATCAGGGATTGGGGCAGAAGGGGGAAGGTGTCATTGCATTGCTTGGTACCAGTACTGACTGGGGGGAAGGGTACTGCAAACCAGTATGCGTGCTGATAAGAGTAGGGTTTTGAGGTGAAGCAGCAGAAATTAGGTGCAGCAGACAAGTGGGTGGAAGTCACATCAGGAGTGGCAGTTCAAGCGTGCTGCCTAGCTCCTTGTAAAAGTAAGCCATCTAACAACCTGCACACAAATCATTAATGGAACTGCATTTTATTTTGATTTCAGAACAATCTACAATTGAACTGTGTTCCCTTGAGGTTGATTTAGCTGTGACTTGAAGCACTAAAGGTACAGAGATGGCCATTTTCACATGTTTCTACTGAGTCTGATACTTGTATCTTAGAGCTAATATTGCATTATTTGTCCCTCAAACCCTGTGTCCAACTCAACATCCTTCCCTCACCTGTGGGCAATGGCAGAGCCTTCAGGAAAGGAGTTTGAGCATTTGAAATCCAAGAGGGGTTCATAGAGAGGCAATGGAATGGCAGCAGTTTAGTGTAGCGGGCAAGGGGGTGGGAGTCACGTTGGAAGTCTCAGCAGGGGATCCGAAGCCAGGATCCGTCATTATGCCTGTTTTCTTCTATCCTACAGTACAATAATAACATCACATAAAGCTCTTGGTTGGTAAGTTTCATTTGCCTCAAGAGAATTCATCATGTTCCTTGTGGGAAACAATTTCATAGCGCACTGTACTTCTGCCAAATAACTGAACAAAATCTGCAAAAAAGAAAACAAACTCAATCCGCACATTGAGTAACACAACTAGCAATTTGTTTAGCTTCTTTTAAGTAAGATAACCTTATAGCAAATTGGACTCTTGCAGGAACTGAACAAAATGAACAGCAAAGAACAGTAATTGGAAACCCTTTTAAATTACTTAGTATTTACCAAGCAAGGTTTGCATGTATAAACAAGGTCCTTGTTGTGCTGCTTTGGGAAATTGGGAAACAGGAGAATCTGCAACTTACCCGTTTTTTCTTTTAAGCAAAATATCTTGATCTGCAAAAAGGATTCCCGTTAACAGCTAAAGAAAATGAGAAGCAAAGACTAGAAACTGGTAATTGCTATACTGAAAAGTTAAAAAAAAATATTTGGATTTAACTCAGTTTTTCCAACAAGTTCTGCGTAGGTGAGAAGGATTCTGTTACACGGCTTTGGAAACTGGAGGACACATTAAGCTGAAACAAGTTAAATTGATTACTGTTAACTCATTTTTATCTGTGCATGTTCAAACTAGGTAAGCTTTTATCCTATTAACTAATAACCATTGAAGTAAATAAAACTTGGTATTGTGTAATAGTAACACTATGTTGAGGTCTACAATTAAGAGTTTTTTTATACAAACTTCAAGTGGAGATTTAAACTGCAATCTCTTGTTGAAATTTGTGTGATGACAAAACTAGGCAATTGCTTGCAAGTAAAGAGGTCATCACATTAATTTAAGGTAGAGGTAGCCAAATTGCAAATTAAGGAGAGGGTTGTAAACTTACAAGGTACTCCCTATTCAGTATAATTTTTTTCTTTTCATTTTGGTTTTACTAGTTTTACTAAGCTTACGAATTTACGGGCGATAGGAATTTTTATTTTTAGTGGTTCTTATTTTATTTGTTGGGTAGTAAAATTTCAATAGGTGATTCAGGTAGCCAATTTAAAAATTGTGTGATTGTAATTACAGTGATTAATCCAGATCAGCAAAACATTAGACATATATAGAAGAAATAGCTTTAGCAAACTATGCAAAGGCTATGCATGACCTTTTGTGTCCAGGAGGTATGGAGTGCTGGCTGCACAACTCAGGGACAATTATCTGGTAATAATCTTGTTATTGTCATTGAGTTGTGACATTGATTCAGACACGGGCCCTGAAATTGAAAAGTATTTGGCAATTATCCATGACACTGCCCCAAGTATTGTAAAAAAGATGGATTCATTTAAAATCTGGGCAGAGGGCAAACATTTAGATATTGAGAGATTATCAGAAACATGGTTTCATGTTGGCATTAGGGAGAGTGAAGTGCAACTTCAGGGTTTTAACTCAGTTAGACAGGATAAAGGTAAAAGGGGAGAGGGTTATGTTGTATCTTAGGAGTAGGTTTCAACAATGCAAAATGTTGATATCTGATAATATGGAAAGTACTGACTGTTCAGTGGTTCAGGTCTGTTCTGTGAAGATGATAGTGGGGTTAATCTATTCACCCCCTAAATTTAAGATATAAGTATTTTGATTTGTTGGCAAGCAAGCTACACAAAGTTGTAAAAGACAAAAAAATGTTTATTGTTTGGGGATTTTAACACAGATTGGGATCAGATGGGGGACGGTAAGAAATTAAGTAATAACTTTGACATTTTGGAATTAAGACAAGTAATACAAAAACTGACCTGCTGCATTAAATCCACAGACAAAGGCTGAATATTGGATTTGGTGCTTGTATCGGGGGACTATAAAAGAACATTAAATTTAGGAAAACATTTTTCACTAAAATATATTTTGAATATGGACAAATCAAAGACTCCTAAGTCTTCCTTCTGGATAACAGATATGACAATATATTAATCCGGAATGATTTAGACAAAGTTTACCAGCAGCACAATGGGATAGCTACAAATGTATACCTGAACTTGATATTGCAATGCAAGATTTTACTCAGCCATTTATTTCTATCTGTAATCTCCATGAACCAAGAATTAAAAAACTTACTGTAAAAATGATATACCATGAATGTCAGACAGGATTAAAACTTTTATTAAAAATAAAAAAAACAGGAGTTGGAGGAAAGCCAGGTGTGCAGACAGTTGAAAGGACTGGGAAATTTTCAAAAGTGGTGAAATAAAATGTAAAAATCAAATTAGAACAGTGAAAGTAAGTTTTATAAAGAGAGCATTGCTCAAACAAAGGATCAGAAAAAAAAACTGGAAGTTTATTAAACAATGTCAAAATCCAGTCTGCTCTAGAATACCAATACAATTGTTAGATAATGATATTATTACAGATGATCAGCTTAGGGTATCAGAGATATTAAATCAGTATTTTGGGAAAGTGCCGGATTTGGTTCCGAGCAAACTGGAAGCTGAAGTTTTAAACTGTGTTACGAGTACATTACCATCCAAAATTGATCCCTGGTATGGTGTGAACAGCAATGCTATGGCCCAAAACAATGCTTCTCCCAAATCTATATTTATGAGAATTACTACTAAAGATGTTCTTTTTTTTTGTTTTGTTATTGTATTGTTTCTCTCCTGGCAACCTGGTCTGCTCCCGTTTCCTTGGTCCGTCTACCGCACTCCCCTTAGCATCCTTTGCCTTCTACTCCTGCGGCATATTCCCCACAGCAGGGTGGTGAGGAGCCCCCCAATTCACCCACCCTGTCTGGATTCAGTTCAGACGATGCCCCCAGAGCCAGTGTTCATCAGACAGCCATCAAACTGCCCACCAGGAAGCCTTCTTTTTAACTGTTTTTCTCCCTCATGGACACTGCAGCGTGCAATGCCATCAGGGGATGCACTACATGTGTGTCCACCTGTAGTACATCTGATGACTGCTTCTCTGCCCCCCCCAGTAGGCACAGCATCAGTGCACCAGCACCCAGTCACCGCTAGGGACCAGGCAAGCACTAACTGCTGGGAGATGCCCCCACCCCACAGAAGGAGAACTGTCTGAGGATACTTCATCCTTCTCCACCCCTGCCAACCCCTGGTGACCCGCGCTTGCTCCTGAACACGGGTCGTCGGCATGGCCGGCTCTATAGACGTTCTTAAAGAATTACATTTATTGAAAGTGGATAAGGTAAAGGGACTGGATGGTATTGAAACAACATTTTTGAAATTAGGTGCAAATATACTAGCAACAACTGTTTTTGTGTGTGTGTGTGTGTGCTATTAGAGTTCAACTTACAGTATCTTTCCAGGCTTTTGGAAGACAAAAAAGATCTTATCAATTTAAAAGGGGGGAGATGAATCTGTATCTTCAAATTACCTGCCCATTGCCATGCTGCCCCTACTGTCAAAGGTGTTGGAATGTCTTGTTCATCGTCAGTACTATCAGCATCTCAAAAAGCATGGCTTGCTGGCTGAGTATCAATATAGTTTATGGGCAGGGAGGTCCATGGACACAGCCCCTGTTGATTTAAATAATCTAATATCCAAATATTTTTATGCTGGGTTGCATATGAGGGCTATATTCGCAGACCTCAGTAATGCATTCGGCCTGGTGAACCACTGTGCACTATTTACTGTAGAGATGTGGTGAAGTAAAACTTTGCCGTTAAAGTTCACATGAAGTGGCAAAAATTTGGACTTCACAAAGCTTCCCCAGACCTGAGAAAATTCAACTTCATCAAGATCACAAAGTTTTTGCCATGAAAGTCAGAGTTTTACCACAAAGTGTGGACTCTCCCATGCGAAATTCCACACTTCATAGTGAAACTTCACATTTTACTCCATGTTCCACGAATTGTGCAAAATTAGCAAATTATTTAGCGGAACAACGTTTGCTGACTTCATCCATTTCTAGTACTATTGGAGAGGATGTTGAATTTTTGTGAGTACACGCAGAACCCCTTAAGTGATTCCAATCATATTTGTAAAGACAAAAGCAGTGTGTTACTCAGGGAACCATAACATTTGCACATAAGGTAATAGGTAGATGAACCCCACAAGGCTCTATCCTGGGCTCATTGCTTTTTAATATTTAGTTAAATGACCTTCCTAAATCACTTGCCAACAGTGAAGTCTGACTGTATGCAAATGGCACAGTTTTGCCAGCCGCCATGGACAGCTGGAAACACAAACTCCAAATAGATCTTAGTACAACGGAAGAGTGGCTCACTGGGTCAGGCCTTTAGTTAAATCAGAAAAAAAAACATAATGGGCCAGATATTCAGAAATGCTCCAATGGCCGGCGCAAGTCCAGCGCAGCACAAATCCAATATGATATGGCACAATGAGTGCCATATTCAGAGGTTGTGCACGCCAAAATACACCAGCATAACATGGCTGAATATGGCAGAGATGTGCAACCAGATCTGCACCATGGTGCAACCAGATCTGCACCATGGCACAACCAGACATGTGCCATGGCACAACCAAACATGTGCCATGGCGCACAAAGAGCAGCCACAGGCAATGGCGTGAGCACAGCAGCAGAGTAACAGAGGGGGCATGGCACAGGAAGAGATGCAGGGACAGTGCCAGGGAAGCACAGTGGCAGACCACAGGTGGCCACCACCAGCAGGGATCACACAGGCACCCAGATACCCTCACTCCAAAGCACCACAGTGGCACAGAAAGCAGGCAACAGGTGGCACCAATGACCAACGGAAGACCACAAATGGAGACTACCCCCCCGGCTGCATGCTGTGCCCCACCCACCCAGACCCCAGCAAGCCACACCCAGGACCATGCTGCCAAGCACACACATGCCACACACACTTGACAGCCACCCCATGGGCACCCAAAGGCACAGCCACCAACCAAGGGGCAGGACACCACTACTGTAGGACACACCACAGCACACAACAGTGCACTGCAGATGCACGATCTGCACACCAACACATGTACACCACACAGACAGACACCACGCCACTGCAGCATGGCTCCTCATGCCAGCTGCAAAGCAGACACTGACACAGACAGATAAGTCAAAATAAGTGTAATGTAGAGAACCATTTACAACAGCAAGGGATAGGAAAGGATAGGAAAGCAAGGGAAGGGGACAGGGACTGTACAGTGGGAAGGGGGACAGATGGGGGAGGGACAGCAAGGGAAATAGGGAAAAGCTGGGTCTGGAACTAAGGATGACCATGCCCTGCCACTGCCTGGCACCTCCTTCACCACTGTTTGGCCAGCAACAGCCTGCGCACCTGCTGGACCACCTCCATGGTGGTGGAAGTTATAAGGATGATCTAGCACAGGAGCCCACAGTACAGGGGCAGCCTCGACCTCCATTAGATACCTATGACAAAGGACAGGACAGGGGATCAGTGCAAGGTCCCAAGGTATCATGCCCACCCACTGTGCCTAATGGGCAGTGGGAACACACACCCCTGGAGTGGCACCCCAGCAACCAACAGGAGGGTGGGCCAACACCTGCCAGCAACCCAGCACACCATGACAGTGCACAGAGGTGGGCACCACTGCCCAATGGCAACCCAACTGTGCAGTGACAGTCAGAAGGCACAGGGCACCAGCAGCACCACAGCAACACCAGTGGCAGCTGGGCACACACCCACTCCACCAACAGCTGGTACACGTGTGCAATGGCTGCCCCACAGTGACATGCACCACGCACAGTGCGCAACACACAGCTGCCATGGTACATGGCACAGGTATCCATGGCTGATCCCCACTCCCCCACTGACCACCCTGCAATGTGCACAGGACTAACACAGTGCCTACCTGCCCACTGCAGCCCCACTGGCACCTATCCCGCTGCTGCACCACCACTGCTACATCCTGCTGCAGCCTTCTGGGCTGGCCTTAGTGGTCCTGCTGCCCTTGCCCTGCTGCAATCTTCAGGTCCTGGGAATGGAACAAAGACAGGCACATCAGAGAACACACACAGCATGTGCCCATCACTCCCACCCCTGTGCACAGCGGGCGCCCCTGCCTGACATGTCCCATAAGGCTATATTGCAACACAAGCTGTGGCTGACAGTGCCACACTGCAATGTGCACAACAACAGTATACCCCTCTGCAGGGCATGCCAGGCAGCAAAGCCATCACCACAATACAGCACTAGGGCACACATGCAGCATGGGATGACTTACCTGGCTGTGGCATGGCCCCTCAGTGGACATGTGCCTGAAGCTGTCTCAGGTGCTCCTGGTCTTGCTGCATGAGGTCTCCATACCAGTGGTAACATTGCTCCCCAGTTCTGACCACCCCAGTGTTCTGCACCAGGCTGGCAGTGATGCTCTGCCAGAGACATACATCCATGGCTGTTGCAGGGGCACCTGTCCAAACAGCCCTGGTGCATGTGGCTGCACACAGGCCACCAGATTTACCAATTCAATGTCAGACCAGTTACGGGCCCGGCGAACTCCCTGCTGCACCATTGTACTGACAGCGATGTGTGGGGACAAAATGGAGGCCAGAGGCACAAGTGTGCACAACATGTGTGGGATGCACTGTGTCCATCAATCATGCAATGCCGGAGATGCATGACATGGGCATGGCCTGACAGGCATATGGTGGTGGAGTCCCAAGGGGTCAGAGGGTCACAGTAGGAGTCAGAGGTCGACCTGTGCACTGTGCACCATTGCACAATAGCAGCCATGGTGCACAATGCACCATGGTCCCTAGTGGGCACTCAGTGCACAACAGGTGGTAGCACACCACCTGACGCATGCCCACTGTGGTCCTGCACACTGCGCATGCCTGGACATTGTGCCACGACTTGCTCCGGAGCAATTCTGTTGCACATGAAGCAAGCACACGATATTCAGCCGCCACATGCAAATGAGCTCATCAGCCAATGCGAAGCACTCTGAAGAAATTAGCATGTCATTACCGTTGCACCAATGCTCATTTGCATGCGTTGTGCTATAAAAGCACCACAGACCAGCACAGGCCATGAACCGGTATTGCAACCATCTGAGGTAAGCTGTGCATGCTGCTGAGCCCAGCCAGCATGGCAGGGTGAACAGAGTAGGCTGCTGCTGACACTGACACACATGTCCATGTCCACAGATAGCACTATGTTGGAGTGTGAAGAGAGAGAGGAGCATGGGCTTGCTCACAAATGCAGGTCCAACTTTACTAAGGCAGAGGCAAATGCCCTATTTGAGGCCTTCCTCAACAGGGAGCCACTGCTGAGTAGTGCCACAGGCATACCACATGCCAGAGCTGCGGCCTGGGATGAGGTGGTGGAGTATGTCAACCAGCAGGGCAGCCACCAACGGTCTGTGCAGGAGTGCCGGAAGAAGGTGGGCACTGATAAGCACCGCATCAAAGAGAAAGTGGTGGCCATTCATGCAGCCCAGACAGCCATTGAAGGGGGGCCTGCTGAAGTGCCACAGCTCATGGTGCAGGAAGAGCTGGTGGCAGCCATCATGTACCACAGCACTGTTGAGGGTGTGCATGGTGGAGATTTTCAGATGGCTGGAAGCCTATCACTGCATGGTACTTATGTTGGGCATGTACAGCAAGCAGTGGCCGGGGGAGAGGATGGGGGGTTGGGGGGATGAGGGCCTTGCATCACTGACACATCTGTTTTCTCTTTCAGCACCAGCATGCCTGCATGCAGAGGATGGGGTGCCATCAGCAGCCATGGAGGCAGGCCCAGCCCTGGAGGACCAGCCATCCACCTCCATGTGCATCTGGGGCCTGATCAGCTGCAGCACACCACCACTGTCTAGTCGGATGTCCAGGGCAAGGTTTGGATGAGGCCCTGGCTGTGTTTCTGCAGGATGCCAGCCATGGCATCCTCTGCGAGAAGACCCAAATCGGGGCAGGGTCTGACACTAATGACAAGCTGACCATGATCCTGGACAGCATGGGTGGTGTTGTGGGGGAGATGCCCATACCAGGTACCATCACAGGCAGTGCGCCCAGTGGCCTGACAGCGGTGGGACAGCTGCCCACCACCACTGCAGGTGCTGTTATGTGAACCACCATAGCAGTGCCATGTGGTGGTGGTGGTGTGGCCGTGCAGGTGTTGGGCAGCGTACAGGGACTGGAAGGGCAGCAGCAGCAGGTACAGGGGCGATAGGGCAGCTGGATGTAGGGTCCACTGTCGGGGTGCCTGATAGGGACCTAACCCATGGGGACCCCACTGTGCAGCATCCACCTGAGTGGGGGAATGTGCAGTGCGGTCGTACACCACCAGAGGTTCGGCACCCGCCCAGGTTCCCCCGGATGCCATCCCATTGGCAGAGCACTCCCATTTGCTGCAGGCCTCTGTGGAGCAACAGGTACTGCTGGTAGCTGGGGTGCGTTCACTGCATGCGGAGGTGTGCCAGATGGCTCAGCAGTGTGAGAGAGGCACTGCACAGCTTCTGGAGGCTATACAGTGCTTGTGGGAGAACACAACCGCATCCCAAGATTGCATAGCCAATGCGATCACTGATGGCCTTGCACTGCTGGCTGCCACAGGGCATGCCCGGCCACCTCAAACACCACATAGTGCACCGTCTACCCCACAATCCTGGTGTCAAGCAACACCCTTCCTGTCTTGCCGGGCTCTGCTGTTGGCATCCCAGGCATGCCTGGGGTGGCCTGTTTGGGTGCCTACACACCCCTGCGTGGACCCGATTGTGGTCCCGCAGTACAACCCCTGGTGGGGCTGTTGTAGACACCTCCTGTGGCTGATGTGCTGTCTGTGGCTGCTGATTGGCCCCAGTGTGGCCACCCCCATGGCCGTGATGGCCATGGTTCTGTGCTGCGGACCTGATGTGCATGCCACCCTGGCTGCTGTCTGCTACCACTGCCCTGTGCGTGCATGGGCAGTGTGTGTGTGTGTGTGTGTGTGTGTGTATGTGTGTGTGTGCATACCACAGGTGTGGCATCTGTGCGTCACTCAGCACGTGCCTGTCCGGTCACTGGCCTGTGTGGCGTGGGCATGATGAGAGCAGATCTGCACCAGTTGCGCCTGTGCACCAGTGCACTGCATCTGATCCCCGCTACATGCCAGTGCCTGGGCACGTGTGTGTGTGTGTGCGAGTGTTGCTGTTAACTGCTGTGTGCAGTTGTGTGTGGCTGTGTGGCACTGTCACCCCCACCCATCCACCACGCCTCTGTGTATGCATGCCCATTGCCATGCACGTCTTGCCTATGTGCTGTACCTCTGTGTGTGGCCAGTGCATGGTTGTGGTGCCACCTACCTTCATGCACCATAGTGCTCCTGTGCAATGGTGTCCCTGTGCTGGTGTGCCATCCTCTGCAGCTGGGGATCCCTCCGCCGGGGCGGGGGCTGTCCACACCCTCCAGCCCATTGCCCTCATCATCACCACTACTGTCCCCCTCATCAACCTCGACAGCTATCCCACGGTCAATGGCCATGTTGTGCACTATGCGGCAGGCCAGGAATAGGCCACAGGCTTTCGAGGGGGCACCACCAGACCTATCTATGCAATGGAACCATGCCTTCAACATCCCAAATACACGCTCAACAATGTTCCATGTGCTGGCATGTGCCTCATTGTACCGTTCCTCTGCTGGGGATGATGGGCACCGATAGGAAGTGAGCAGTCAGGGCCTGAGTGGATAGCTGCTGTCACCTGTGTGGAAAATGACATGGTTAGCCCTGTGTCCTCCATTACTGTGCCCCTTGCCTATCGCTGGCACCTTCCCCAGTGCACCCACCCTGCCCTCCCCATCCCATGCCCTGCTCTATCTGTCATCCCTTGCCCATCCCATACTCACTTACTAGGTGGCCAGTAGGGATGTTCCCATGCTCGAACCTGTGGCAAACCACAGAGCTGTGCCAGATGAATGCATCATGTGCACTCCCTGGGTGTGTGGCATAGACATTGGTGATGCACCCCTTGGCATCGCACATCACCTGGCAGTTGACACTAGGGAACCCCTTCCGGTTCATGTAGGCCACACCCTCAGGGCCAGGTGGCATGCAGATGCCCATGTGGGTGCAGTAAATGGCCCCAAGCATGCCAGACATGCATACTACCCTGTGGAAGTCCTGCATGGTTGATGTACACTCCGCCTGTGTGCTGTGGAAATGGATGTATTCCGAAGCATGTGGCAGCAGGGTGTTGCGGAACTGTGTGAGGAGGCAGGATGTGGATGACTGTGTTATGCCTGTAGTGTCCCCTTTTGGTTTCCGGAAGGTGCCCATGGCGAGCAGGCATATGACTGCTGTCACCTTTGTCTCCACAGACATTGCGTGGCTCCGACTTGTGGGTGCCTGCATCTCCTCACTGCACAGCTCACAGAGCTGCTTCAGAAAGGCCCTGTTCAGGCAATACCAGCCCCCAATCTCCATATCGGTGTAATTCTCAAAGGTGGTGCAGGCACAGTACCACCTGTTCCGGGTGTACCACTGACAGGCCCTTCCATGGCCACATCGCTCTTCCTCCTGCCTCCTCACACCCTCATTACAGCCTCCATTAGGAAGGGGACACTGGTCATGGCCCCTGATGTCCTGTCTCACCCTGGGCGGTCAGCTGCTGCAGGCTGTATACCACCTTGGTGCACTGTGTGGCACTTTGTCTTCCTCTCCCTCTCACTGTCTCTGCCACTGGCTCACTCTCCACTGTCACCTCTGTCCCACACCTCTGTGGTTGCCTGTGCCAGTCACTCTGTTCCTCACTGGCTCTGTCTCCCTTGCTCTGTCTCTTTTTCTGTCTCTCCTCCTTCTCTTGCCTCTCTCCTAGTGCAAGTGCTGTCTGTGTGCTTGCACCCTGTATTTATAGGCTCAAGTCTGCTCGGCGCATCCAGGGTTTGCTCCACATTTGCACCATGGTTCTACAGTTGAATATTGCATTGTGCCACATATTCATGGGCACGCCCTCTGCTCTTGTGCATTGGCACAGTGGGACTTGAGTCGTGCAATGGCTCCCGCTGAATATCGCTCCTTGGTGCAAGTCCCACACTTGCACTGGCACAATTGAGTTGCGCCATGCGCAACTGCTTTGAATATCCCAGCCAATGTATTTGTTTTTCTTATAGGTTAAACAACAAGCATTTGTCAATGCCGGATGTTGTCTTGCTAGTTTTGTCATTGGTAGTGCAGGAGTTAGAGAGACACATAATAGAAGTAGCAGTGAAGTATAGAACTGACATCAACCCCACTCCACCCGGCAGAGAGTGACAGGCATTGGGGTGTGCGCAGGAGTGTAGCCAGAAATTTTCATTTTGTACACAATCTCTAACAGTTACACCCCCCCAATTAAAAAATGTACACATCCCTTCCAAATAGCACCCCCTTCCAGACAAGTCAGATTGTTATCAGATGATTCCTCTAGTCTAAAGAGGTTATACATGTATCGGACTCTCCTCAGTGGCCTTCACTAACCCAAATACTGCAGATTAGAATGATAATATTAACAGAGTGACTTATGCTTTGTGGCAGGCACTCAACAAAACTGTACACAAATGTGTACAGTGAGTATGCCTGTCTACACCCTTGGGTGTGCGTTTGGGTCGCTGGCCATAACGCTCATGCTATTTCACCTCACCCTACCCTGCAAAGTCTGACAAGTGTCACGTTGTGCCTTGGGACCATTTGCCTTATGCTCACCCCCATTTCATAAGGAAGTACATTGAGATGGGTGCAGCATAGGAGAATGGGTTGAACTTTGGAGCTGAAGAGTCCAAGGCACACCTTGATGCCTGTCAGTGGCTGCACGGTGGAGGTGGAGGACCAATGGCATGAGCAGTACAGCAGACAATCCAAAGACACACCCCTGATGTCTGTTAGTCTGTACAGAGTGAGATGTAATGGTTAGAAACCCTAACGCCCTGGACATGTGTTGGTATTTGCACTCTAAATTTTAAAACATGGCCTTTCTGTGATCCCACTCATGAAAGCATTTTGGACTTCTCTTCATGAACAGTGCCCGTGTGATTTTGTTAATCTGTCTCGAATGTTGATTTCCCACAATGACTGCGCCATTCTGCACCACATGAAAATGTCAGCTGCACCATTGATAAGGAGGTGTGAAGAGATGGCAATGTGGGAAATCTGGAGTGAAAATATTAAACATTCTCGAAGTTACGAGCATGTGTGAAAACTGCACATCACATACTCGTAACACAGTCATTTAGTGGAATTATTTCACCAAATTTTTTAACATAGCCATTTTGGGATCTCTGCTCATGAACAGTGGCACTATGATTATCTTAATCTGCCCGAACGTTGATTTCCCACAGTGATCATATGATTGTATGCCAGATGTGCAAAACTACATTTTGGGCAGTATGTGACAAATGACAGCTGAACTGCTCATAAGAAGGTGTGCAAAAATGACAATGTTGAAAATCTGGAGTGAAAACATTACAAATTCTCGAACTTACGACTGTGCATGGACACTGCATCACGCATGCACGTAACATAGTCATTTTATGGAATTTTTTCACCAAATTTTCAACATAGGCATTTTGGGACCTCTGCTCATGAACAGTGTTACTGTGATTTTCTTACTCTGTTCTGAACATTGTTTTTCTACAGCGACTGCGCCACTGAGCGCCGGATGTGCGAAAACACAGTTCAGGTAGGATGTGAGAAATGAAAGCTGTATTGTTTATAAGGAGGTGTGAAAAATTGACAATGGTGAAAATCTGGAGTACAAATATTAAAAATGATCAAAGTTACAAGCGTGTGTGGAAACTGCACAACGCACGCTTGTAAAACAGTCATTTTATGGACGTGTGTCACCTGATTTTTAACATAGGCATTTTAGGACCTCTGCTCATGAACAGGGTCACTGTGATTTTCCTAATCTGTCCCAAATACTGATTTCCCACAGCGACCATGCTATTCTGCACCGGAAGTGCGAAAACACATTTCTGTCAGGCTGTGAAAAATGACGAGGGTGAATGAACACTGTACAACGGATGCCCATAGCACAGTCATTTAATGGACTTTCATCACCAAATTTTCAACATAGGCATTTAAGGACCTCTGCTCATGAACAGTGTCTCTGTGATTTTCTTATTTTGTCCCAAACACTGATTTCTCACAGCGACCACGCTATTCTGTGCTGAAAGTGCGAAAACACATTTCGGCCAGGATGTGAAAAATGACAGCTATACTGTTCATAAGGAGGTGTGGAAAAATGGCAATGTTGAAAATCTGGAGTGAAAATATTACAGAATCACGAAGTTACGAGCATGCGTGGAAACTGCGTAATGCACGCTCGTAAAACAGTCATTTAATGGACATTTGGCACCAAATTTTCAACATAGGCATTTCAGGACCTCTGCTCATGAACAGTGTCAGTGTGATTTTCTTACTCTGTCCCGAACACTGATTTCCCACAGCGACCACGCTATTCTGTGCTGAAAGTGCGAAAACACATTTCGGCCAGGATGTGAAAAATGACAGCTATACTGTTCATAAGGAAGTGTGGAAAAATGGCAATGTTGAAAATCTGGAGTGAAAATATTACAGATTTGCGAAGTTACTAGCATGCATGGAAACTGTGCAACACACGCTTGTAAAACAGTCATTTTTTTGAATTTTTTCACCAAATTTGCAACATAGGCTTTTTGAGAGGCCACCTCATGAACAGTGGCACTGCTGTTTTGTAAATCAGTCCTGAAAGGTGATTCCAAGCGGCGACCAGAAAATCACCTGTCGGGACCGAATAACGCCATGACAGTAACTGAATTCATGAGGATGAGGCCCAATAATTAGCCATTATACAGCTTACCAGCATTTCTTCAGTTTGCGGTCAGCTTTGAAGAGTGCAGATGTGTTCCCGGTCCACAAAAGATTGTCATGCCTGGCTCTGGTGGTAAGTATGGGGTGAGGGGGGTGTGAGGAGGTGGGGAACGCAGTGGGTGGGCGCGGGTTGGGGAGGGGGCTGCAGACAGCAAGGAACTGTTTTCTACTTTACAGGAAAAAAAACATTGTGGGAAGATTTTTGTTTTTACAGGTACATTTGACATGTTGGGGTGGGCTCCCAGTGTGTCACCTGCATGTTTTTGTTTGGGGGGACTGGAGCCAATGGGGATTAGGCACCCCATTGGCAAACAAAAAAGAGTGTCGTGGGGGATGATGCCGACAGGGATAGGTTCCCCCATCAGCAAATGAACTGGGGGAGGGGGGCTGTCACCTGCAGGTTTTATTCGGAGGGGGAGGCTATAGCCAACGGGGATTGGGCACCCCATCGGCAAATAAAAAAGAGTGTTGTGGGGATGATGCCAATGGGGATTGGGCTCCCCCATTGGAGATGAACTGGGGAGGGGAACATGACGATGCCGACAGGGGGATTGGGCACCCTCCTAAGTCGGCTTTTCTGGGGACTATGCGAGGCGGACGACACAGCTGCTGCTATGTTGCACTGAAAGTTACACTGGGAAAGGCACGCCCTACAATGAGGTAGAACTCCCTCATTGCAGAAGCTAAAACCTTTCAAGGTGGTGGACACGCTTTTGCACTGCTGTCACAGACAGCGTGCAATCTAATTCGTGCCATGGAGCCCAGGCCCAAAAAGCAGTGGCACCACAGACCACAACAGGACCATGCCTCAAAAACCTGCTATTCCAAAGTTACCACAACATGTTTCTTGCACAGGCGCAAGACAACATAAAAATGGAAATGCAGTTTTAAATTTATTTTTTGAAAATGGGCAAAAGATAACAAACAGTTCCAAATGTTTAGGTGTTTAAATTGATGATAAATTGTCCTTTGTTGATCACATAAACATATTGGTTAAAAAATTGACCAAATATTGGGGGCTCTTCCTAGAATATCCTTTTCTTTGTCCTAGGAATCAAGATCTAAACTTATTAAACAATTATTGATTGTTGTATTAGAATACAGTAACTTACACAGAAATTTAACTAAAAATGTCCTTTCAAGAGTAGAATTAGAATTACGTACAATAAGCTTGCAAGATATGCCAGTCTGAGTAAATTTGATACACACCATTGTGTGCTACAGTATATGCCACCTTAAATTGGTCACAGCCGAGTAATGAAAGATATTTTAATTGACTTTTGTGGAGTTACAAATTTATGTAATAAACATATGTAATTTTAAATGTTCCAAGACATGATAGATTCAGCTAAACGTAGTTGATTGGGGATTGGCATATGTTTGTGTGCACAACAAACATGGAACTATAACCTTCCAAATGTGTGTGGCAAAATCTTGAAATAAAATACCTGGTGATATAAGAGTAACAAAACTCACTGAAAGAATTCCAGGTTGCTCTTAAAAAAATCTGTAGTAACCATGTGAGTGTTACAAATGAAGAATACAGGTAATTTACATAGAAACATAGGAATTGTCGGCAGATAAGGAGCACTAGTCCCATCCAGTCTGACTGTAAGCCCTGTACTTGTTTGCAGCCTCTAACCCTATCCAGTCAGTGGCTTTTCACTATTCCTTCCTACCTCTGAGGTTCCCTTTTGCCTGTCCCAGGTAAGTTTAAATCCCTTCACTGTGCTCGCTCCCACCACCTCCTGTGGCAGACTATTCCATTTGTCCACTACCCCCGCTGTGAAGAAATACTTCCTCACATTTCCCCTTAACCTGCAACCTTCCATTTTCATATCTTGCCCCCTCGTACTTGAACTCCTTCGATATTGGAAGATGTCTACCCCTTGCACCTTGTTTATGCCCTTAAGGTACTTGAATGTTTCTATCATGTCCCCCCAATCCCTCCTCTCCTCCAGCGAGTAGATATTGAGGTCCTTTAATCTCTCTTCATATGTTTTCTGGTGCAAGCCCTGTACCGTCTTTGTTCCCCTTCTCTGGACTGCTTCCACTCTTTCGATGTCTTTGCAAAAGTGCAGTCTCCAGAATTGCACATAGTACTCCAGGTGAGGCCTCACTAGTGTTTTATACAATGGCATCACTACCTCCCCCCTTTTGAGATACCTCTGCCTATACACCCCAGCATGCCACTGGCCCTACTTGCAGTCTTTGTACTCTGCTTAGACACATTTAGGTCATCTGTAATGATAACCCCCAGGTCCCTTTCTTCCTTGGTGATTGTCAGCAGCCCCCCCCCCCCCATCTTGTAGCTCTCCCCAGGGTTCCTTCATCCTAGGTGCATTATTTTGCACTTCTTTGAATTAAACCTCAGTTGCCACACCTCTGACCATTTTTCAAGCTTCCACAGGTCCCTCCTCATTTTCTCCACCCCATCTGGAGTATCCACCCTGTTGCAGATCTTGGTGTCATCTGCAAACAGGCAAACCTTGCAATCCAGCCCTTCAGCAATGTCCCTAATGAAGACATTAAACAGTGCTGGCCCCAGGACTAATCCCTGAGGTACCCCGCTGGTCACCTCCCTCTCTCTGGATTGGATCCCATTTACCACCACTCTCTGCCTCTTGTCTGTTAGCCAGTTTGTTACCCAGTTTACCACCTTGTGCCCCATTCTCAGGCTTCCCATCTTGTTAAAGAGCCTTTTATGTGGGACTGTGTCAAAGGCCTTGCTGAAATCAAGGTAGGCGACAGCCACTGCCCCTCCCCCCCAATTTATTTCCTTCACCACCCAGTCAAAAAAATCAATCAGATTTGTCTGACATGACCTTCCTGCTGTAAATCCATGTTGTCTCAGATTCTGGGCACTGCTGGATTCCAAGTGTGCCACTTTTCTTTCTTTAAGCAGTGGCTACATGATCTTACCCACAACTGAGGTGAGGCTGTCCAGCCTATTGTTCCCTGCCTCCTCCCTACTACCACTTTTGTGTAGAGGGACAACATGTGCCCTCTTACAGTACTCTGGGACCACTGTGTTAAGTGATTCAGTGAACATGACTGCCAGAGGCGAGGCTAGCTCTCTTCACAGCTCCCTTAATATCCTCGGGTGTATGCCATCTGGCCCCATTGCTTTGTCCACCTTCAGTTTTGTGAGTTATGTTTATTTTCCATGTACATTGCTAAAGTGTATATTGTATATCTAACGTTTACTGTATTTCTGCTGATTAGTAACATACTTTGTACTGTCCTTTGTACAACCACAATTTTATGTATTTTTGTACTGTACAGGGCTCTTGTTAAAAACTGGGCTTGTCCCTAGAAAAATGACCCTTTAAAACAACATTTTATTGATCAACCAACTAGTTCTCTCCGTAGCCTTTTACTGCATCCAAAATCCTCTATACCACTGTGCCCTGCATGCAACAGGGTTCCCTCATTTGCATACTAGCAGTGGTGTATTTAGTGTAATTGTACTAGTCACTTTGAATATGGCCTCTGACCTGTCATACTATCCAGAGGGCCATTTGAATATAGACCCTAACCTGTTCAGACTTGCTATGTCAGCTTAGAATGCCTCTAATCCTGTTAGTGCTGTACTAACTGACTGAATACTGGGGCCAATAGCTCTTGTCAACAGAAACATTTAGGCAACAGTAGGCAATATGCCCTTCACAACTGCCCAACAATTTTCAACTGTCATAACCAGTAATCCCCCTGCTAGTCATATACTGATCTAACTCATGCTTGAATGTGACTAAAATCTTACTTTCCACCACTTCTTTTGGAATTTTGTTCCATACTAATGCTATCCTTTCTGTTAACCAATATCTTCTTTGCTCAGTTTGGAAATGTTCACCTGCTGGTTGATAATTACAGTATACTCTCTTGTAGCAACGTTGGTATTTTTCATTCTTTTTATTTTAATTAAAGCATTCAGCTAGTTTGGGTTCCTTATGGCTTCATATGCTAGCATCATATCTGCAGTTATTCTCCTCCTCCTCTAAAGCGAGAACAAACCTGCTCCCTGCTTCTGCTTGCCATGTTTTTCTTTATGCAGCCTACAGCTTGATTACATCTTTTAACAACAAATTCACAATGTGCTTCGCATTTGAAATGACCTTCCACAATAACTCCTGAGACCCATTGTTTGTCACAGGATTGTAATATTGTTTCTTTCAGTTTGTATTCAGCTTTTTTGTTTCTATGCCCTATGTAAAGAACCCTGCACTTGTGAATTTCACATTGTGTTCTAACAACAGTAGTGTTTTTATTTGCTTACCACTTTAAGCAGAAAGCCTGTATGTGATCTCTGTAATAGAATGTCATACTACTTTGAACCTATCCATGTGATCATGCGACCCTAAAGCGTCAGCTGCCAGAATATTTTCAGCTGCAATAAAGACTCGATGATCTGGATTTTGCATTGCTTTTAATGTGTGATTTCATGATTTAAAAAGCTGTTTTAATAAGACTTGTAATTTTTTTTCCTATTCAGGCCCTGATTGGTTTATGGTAATTCTTTTTTTTCCCTTGGGAACTGATTGCAATCGATTTCTGTTCTTAATTTGAGTTCCACTTTTGAAAGGAAACCAAGGATTTTCTCTAATGCAGTTTTGCTTTTCTCAGTTCCAAAGTACAATCAGTGAGAAACAGCTTGATTTTGAAACTCTTTCTGCCTATAAGGTCTTAAGTCACACAAATCTAAAAACTGCACAGGCCCACATGATTTTAAAAAGTATGTGGGCTGTGATGCTATGCTCCCTTGGGCTAACAGCCATAATTTGTGTTTTAAGCCGTTGGGATCTCAGCATTTTAGGCAGAATTGTGAATCCTGTCTTAGATTCTGTTTCTGAACTGTGAACAGTAAAGAAACTAAAAGACTGACCTTTTCAGCGCCTGCGTCCACACTATACCTCTCAACCATACCACATTACCAGGGATGTCCCTCAATTTACAACTTAAAATTGGTCTGTCTCACATCTATCCTATGTGGAAAAAGTGCTACCCACACAGAGAAGGTGCTGTAAACTTAAGACTTTAAAGCAGAAATTTGAAATATTTTTAGGTGCTAAATAACAAAATCAAACTATAAAAAGATAAGGGCACTGGTTTCCACAGCTTTCTGTGATTGTATCTCCATGTCTGATGATATGTTCCACATTATGAAAGCCAGTGTCCCACATTGTGCCACATTTTGAGCATCTGCATCCCACATTTCAGTGACAGAAGGGTGCGAGGTATAGTCCACACAATGCTTATCAGTAAGGAAAAATGAATCTAATGTGGAGGGAACCTGTAATGTTAATGTCTTTCCACGGCATTCTGCTACACCCTCCTTCAGTGGTAGTACCACTTAGGCAAAGAGGCCAAGATTCTTGGTGCCACTGAGGAAAGAAATCACACAAGGAAGGGAAACTGGCTAAAGATCCAGTGATTAAACTCCTTAGTGGGCAAAGTGACAGTCACCATGCAGCGGGAGTGAAGATGAAAGATCCACGTAGGAAACCCAACGCACGGGCTCCAGTATGACTGCTTGTTTGACAGTTGAACAGATGACCTCCCTGAAAAAGTTCATGAAAATGTGACAAATGTTTTAGGCCATTCAAAAAATGCAGGGCCCTTCTGTGCATTTCCCCCATTTATCTGAAGAAGCAAGAAAGGGGAAGAGTTTGATGAATTTGGCAGAGAGAGAGAGTATGATGGCATTGATCCTGAAAATACAGGGAAAGATGAAAAGTTGTGTCTTTAAACACTTTTTCAAACACCTACTGAGGCAACTGATACAAAATTAGAGCAAAGATTCTGTACCTAGAGAGGGTGCTGATTTTTGATTTGCACTTCCTTCTCCTGAAGGATTTGCAAATGAAAGGCTTGCCTGTAGTTTGGTGGCCAAGCAGCCAGCCACTCCCACTTCCTGAGCTATATAAGCAGTTCCTCTAAGCCTCACTGTGAAGCATTTTTTCTTTGCCCCACCATTCTCCCCTCCTCCTCCAGTGGCAGCACTCTCTCCTTAGGGGGATTCCTAATGCACCTTTAGACACGGGAACCATCCTGTTACACCTCTAGGGGTGGAACCCTCTCCGAGGGTTCCTTGCCTTCGTGCCTCTACAGGGTGGTAATTCCTCTGGAATAGAGAGTGCGAACGGCCAAAACCAAACTAACACAGTTGCACAAGCATAACACTATACTGGCTGCGTAGGCCAGTGAACCTGCTGTTTTTGAAAAAACAAACTAGGACTTCTTTATCATCAGCCCCTCCTGACAAAGATTTGAGGAAAACTATTATTTTTTATGTGAAAAAGAGCTATTCAGTTGGAATCTTGGCACAAAGGCAGACTTCCCATATTGACTACACCTAAAATTACCAATTTTTACAGCTTTATAGCATCAAAGCTATGATGACATATTGCATAACAGGGGCACTGGGGGCATGGTTGTCTCCCCCCCGCCCCACATTTCTCAGCATGTCTACACTGCATTGTGAAATAAAATAATGTAAAAGAAATATACAACATAAGGCAATCTTATAGTGGCTACTGTGTACTCCAATAGCAAGCAGTAAGGCACAATCAGGTCTGTTATCGTGTGGGGGTGTGGCTGTCATTTAGGGGCATGTTTGTGGCCAGATAACAAACATGTAGCATTTTGTTTGCTCCGCATTCCCACCTAGTGGAGTTGAACCACAAACAGTTCTGCATGAATCAGTATGCTTTCTCTCTACCCCTACTCCTGCATTTCTCAGAATGGCCACAATTTGTGATCCTTGCCAATCAGCAGCATAATGAAGCCCCCCCCACTACCACAGCCCTATTGCTCTATGGCAGAGATACTGGACAAAACTGCTTAAACCAGTATGTTGTTCCAGTCTACAAACTTCAAATGAGTAGGAAGGCATTTTCTTGGTATGCACCTTCATTTTTAAATGAATTTGGAAATGTGATTCAAAAAGTACATTCAGAATCTCATTTTAAACATTTATTGTTAGAGAAACTTTATTGTGATACTGTTTGTAATTGTGACTAATGTATGGATTTTTTTGTATAAATGTCATTTTTTTTTGTAATGTATTGTTATATGTCAGGCATGGCTGAAAAAGGGCTGTGCCCAGTCTACTTCCTGGTTAAAAATAAAACAAACAAACAAACAAACCCATAAATGAACCCCCTTCCCTTCTCCACCCTCTGTTTAATAAACCTACCCACTTCCTCCCCGAAAGGTCCCAAATCTCAGTGCCAGTCATTCTTTTATCTATAAAAAAAAATTTAGTTTCTCATTGAAGCAAGTGCTCAACTGTATGTATACAATCTCTTCTTTATGTTTCTCAAAATGGCCACAATTTGCTATCCCTCTGACCATCAGCACAATGAAGTGTCCCCCCCACCACAGCCCCCAACCATAAATGAAACCCCCTCCTGTCTCCACCCTCTGTTTAATATAATCACCCACTTCCTCCACAAAAGCCCCCAAATCCCAGTGGCAGACATTGTTTTATCTGTAAAAAAACTGTTCTCGCTGGATTGAGTGCTCAACGGGATGTATACGATCTCTTCCGACTACCTGCACAATGAATTTCAGATGGTTTGTTACTCATACTCATTTCTATCTTGAATATGACACATTTGGTAGCTCAGGTTCACTGGTTCTGCAACAAGAGATTCCTGGCAAACCGTGTGTGTGTGTGTGTGTGTGTGTGTGTGTGTGTGTGTGTGTGTGTGTGATATCATGGCACTTACCATTTGTTTCTGTCTTTAAATGGAGGAAAAAACTACTTCTCATATAACACAGTTGACATTAAAGTTTACCATATAATATGATAATCTCCAAGCTGAGTCTTAAAGATGTATTTTGCATCTGAAGACATACATGACCATGATCAGAAGTTATTCGGAATCCAGACTTCCAGCTACTGAACAGTATTTCATGACTGCTTTTGTAATATAATGACATTTAAATGGTGGTTGATATTTGCATTCATGATTGCACTTTATGTACAGTTTTGCGCTAATGCTTTAACTTCTTACTGTTAACATCTAGTATGCCAGCCTGCAGAATGCCCAGTAATTTTTCCTTTTTTGTAGCCTTCTATTTTTGAAAGTATATCAACAACGATGACATTGAAATGTATGATACAATGTGATAATATCTGAGCTGAATCTTAAAGATGTGTTTCTTAACGATGTATATGATCATGATCTAGTATGTCAGCCTGCAGAGTACCTGGCTACTGTATATTTCCTTTTCTTATAGCTTTCTATTTTCACACACTGATGACGTTAAAATTTCTGATATAATGTGATAATATCTGAGCTGAGTCTTAAAGATGTGTTTCTTAAAGATCTATACGATCATTATTTAGTATGTCAGCCTGCAGAGTACCTGGCTACTGTATATTTCCTTTTCTTATAGCCTTCTATTTTCAGTAGTACATTTACATGGATGACAATGAAATTTCTGACATAAAGTGATCATTTCTGAGCTGCGTCTTACAGATCTATTTGTGTCTGTAGACATACATGATTATGATCAGTAGTCATGGGGAATCCAGACTTCCAGCTATCGAACAGCATTTTGTTCATGATTGCGTTTGTAATATACTAACATTTGAATGGTGGTTGATATCTGTATTTATTATTGCTCTTTGTGTATACATTTGCACAAGTGGTTTAGCTTTTTACTGTTTACATTTAGAACGTCAGACTGCAGCATGTCCACTTATATTTCCACTTTTTTACAGCCTTCAGTTTTTGGTAGTGTATTATTCTAGCAGCCTCTGAAATAATATGCAGCTTTTTAGCAGTGTTAGAGGCTCAGTAGGTAGCATACTCACCTCTGAGGCTAGGAGATCAGAGGGCTGTGGGTTCAGTTCCCACATCTGGCACTTGGGTTAATATCCCAGTACTGACACTGTAGTGCAGCATGAGGGGGGTGCTGCACTTCTGAGGTGCTGTCTTTTGGATGAGACATTAAACCGAGGTCCCATCTGCCTGTTCTGGTGGTAGTTCAGGTGGATGTTAAAGATCCCATGGCACTCATCAAAAAGAGTAGGGGAATTTTTATGATAACTTTCAACAACAAATGATAACAAACAGTGTAGACCTCACACAAAATATACAAATCATAAGACAAGAGAACTCAAATAAGTATTACATCCATACACGGTCAGATTTTCTTTCAACTAAATTTTTTTAACCTAAACGCAAATCATAAAACTAAGAAGACCCCCCCACACACACACACACTCACACACTAAAAGAGTGGGGGAATTTTTTATTCATAACTTAAAGAACATACAAACAAATCAATATTTCTTCATAAGAATCATAAGAATGGATAAACAATAAACACAAAAGAGTATTACATTGTACTTTAAACTCAAAATATAACTAAAGTTACTGTAAGCATACCCCCTCCCCCCACTAAAAGAATAGGGGAATTTTTATTATAGCATTCAACAACAAATGATAACAAACAGTGTTCATTTCACCTAAAATAATAAACAAATCATATGGCAAAAGAACACAAATAAATATTGCATTCATACACAGACAGATTATCTTTCAACTAAATAGGTAAACCCAAAATGAGATTATGAAACTAAAAGGAGCCCCCCCTCACTAAAAGAGTAGGGGTACATCACATAACATAATACACAAATCATAAAATGAATAACTCAAAATTTGCTATTGTAATCATGCAATGAAAATTACCTACATCTAGCATGTTATAGTTAAAATTAGATCCTTTCCTTCAAAATGGCCCCTCCCCCCTTCCCCACACTAAAAGTATAGGGAAATTATTACTAAAACTTCCACTACAAAAGATAGCAAAACCGTGTTGACTTCACACAAAATAGCGTACAAATCATAAAAACAAGCGTTCAAATGAGGATTACATCCATACTCAGTCAAATATTCTTTCTTCTATATCATTAAACCTAATATCAAATCTTAGACCACACATAAATGGTAGTTATGCTCCACACTACATCATCCTGTAAAGGATCTATATGCATAATTAAGCGTTACTGTGTCTCTTGTTATAAGCAACAGAATAAACTTCCATCTCCTCTCCCTTTTCCCATCAACATAACCAGTCTATTGACATCCAACGTGATTGAAATATACTTGGTGAAACTATGTTAGAGTCTTGTTCTCTCTGGTGTTTGACTGAATTCTCCACCATGTAAAATAGCTCATCAGATGTAAACTGCAGTTGCTGTATTGTCAACCTGCAGCGCACATACCATATATAAAATTTAAAACAAACTAAAAATAACCACAGCGTTGCTCTGTCTTGTTTAGTCCACAAAAAGGATAATATATCTAAGCATGGAATTTCTAAAGTTATGTTATAAAAAGGGAGAAGAGCCCACTGCCATTTGAGGGTCTGCCAAAACCCCTGCACAAAGGGACAATCTAAAAATAGGTGTTCCATAGTTTCCACTGCAGTAGGACATGTCTCTCTAGGGCAGTACCATTCTGTCATTTGCCTGTGCTTCAGGTTTCTCCTCACATTCAATTTCCCATGAAGGGAAAGCCATAGAACATCCCATATATGATGTGGGATTCTTGGTGAAACCATCATTTTACCTATGAGAAGTTTATCTTGCGGGGGATAATTATCCAAGTGGCCTGTATCCTGAAAAAACTTTTGAATAATGAAAGCATATAGCTATTTTCTCCGCTGATTCCATACATGCTCTTTTGCCAGGCTCCATAGTTTTATTATCCCAAAGCACACCTTAAAAATCTCAGGAAGATGCTGTAGGGACTGTTGCCATGGGATACCCATATATGCAGGCCAGACCATAAAAATATTGCCAAGAGAATCTAATACCCAGGGTGTCCACAGTTTCCCATTATGTGACAATAAGGGTTTTAAGTCTGCATAAACAAACATAGTAAAAAAGAACACTATGGGTTGTACCATCTTCAAACCCCCGTTCTTCTTTTCTCTAAGTAAGAGGCAGCATTTAATAGGGTTAAGCCTACTGCCCCATATGCAAGAAAAAAAACAACTATACATTTTAGTTTCCAAGATGGGGGTGGCAAAAAACTGTACTTACATAATAAAACCCAGGTAACAAAAAGGTTTAATCATTTGTACTCTTTTCAGCTTAGACAGACTCCATTTATTCCATGTTCCCACCTTATCTAGTGTCATCTGTAACTGGGCTTCCCAGTTCAGAAAGGCCTGATCCCCTGTACCAAATAATATACCTAAGATAATACATGTTGCCCTAATTACCGGTATACCTATAAGTTGTGTAGCCTGTATATCCTCATCCCTAATAGGAATACAGTTTGATTTTGTGAAATTAATTTGAGCCCCTGTCTGCTTCATGAATTCTTGAAGTACCTGTTCTAGTATGTGGACCGAAGGTAAATCTCCTATTGTAAAACAAATATCGTCCACATATGCAACACATTTTATCTCTGTATCAGTACTTGAATGGGACACTCCCTGGATACCACTACTGTCATGTACCCTACGTATTAAAGAATCTAATGTGAATATGTATAATAAAGGGCTTAAAGGGCATCCCTGTCTGACCCCTTATTTAACTCTGCATTTCAGACCCAACCACTCATTGCAGTATGTTTGGGCAGAGGCTCTAGTATAACAATGCTTTACCCAATTTACAAAAACTCGAGGTATCCCATATCTTTCCAGACAATCCCAAAGGTACTCATGATTTACCTTATCAAAGGCTTTAGCCTGGTTAAGGCTAATAAGGACCTCTGTGAGTGCACCAGTAGTGCCTCTCTGCAATATTTCCCGAAGTAGAATGAGCCCATCTGATATCCTCCTATCGGGTATATAGCATATTTGGGAAGCGTGAATTAACAAATCAGCACTTAGCATCAACCAACTATTTAGTAATTTTGTTAGAAGCTTAAAATCAGCGTTAAGTAGGGTTATTGGGAACTGGTTTTTGAGGTCCGTCCTATCTTCTTTTTTAAACATAAAAAGGACTAAGCCTTCCATCATACTGTCTGGGAGTATCCCTGAATCTAGTACTTCTTGTAACATTGCTGTAAATTCCCGTAATAATAAAAATACTGAGAAAATGAGCTTATAGAGTTCATATGGGATCCCATCCTTTCCCAGGACCGTGCCAGTTTTTGTTTGTGCATAAACCGCTGAAACTTCAAGATGTGTAATGTGTGCCACTAGCATATCTTTGATACCTGGAGAAACTTGCAGTAATCTACACTGCTCCCACCAAAGCCTATGTGTACTAGATTCAGAACCTGAATGAGCAAATATAGTTTCAATGTGCTGATCCAGTGTCTGTGGAATATCAGCCTTAGCGGTACATATCTTTCCCTGTGCGTCCCTTACTACTGCCATATGTTTCTGGTGTCTCTGTCTAGCACAGAAGTGATAAGGATTCATAAAATCTTTCTTTCCTTGTGACCCAAATCTTCTCTCCTTTTCAAGAGATTTTAATCTGTTATATTGTACATCATTCAGGTGTTTCCTAGCTTTCTCTAGAGCAGGAAGCACTGCCCTAGTACCCTGCGCTGCCTGAGACAGCAAATCCTGGAATTCCTCCCTGTACCTTTGATATGTTTTAGTCCCATGTTTCCCATTTATTTTACCTATGATTTGAAAGTAGTGTTTTATCTTTTTCTTAGTATCATCCCACCAATCCCTGTACCTATCATAGAGACATGAGACTGATTTGAGTGCTTCAAGTAGGGACACCAAGCCTTCTTCCACACTTGAAAGGGTCAATAATGCTAAGTTTAGTCTCCAGTACCCTGGACCATGGTGCATTTTTGTATGACTTGTCACAGTAACTTGTATAACTGCATGGTCTGAAGGTCTACCAGCTGCATTTTAGTATCTACCACCTCTAAGGAGTCAGATAGAAACCAGAAATCTATTCTGGTTGCTTTGTTACTATGGGAAAAGGTTTTTTTTTGTTCCCCTGATAATGCTAACACATCAATCAACCCAGTTTGAGAAAATAAATCATTTAAACAGTTGGTATCACAATATATTTTGCTAGTTTTCATCCCTCTATCCGTCCTATACCTGCTGCAGTTGAAATCCCCTCCCAGAAACACATATATAGATGTAAATAAATATGGCTATATATTTCTAAACAACTCAATCCTTGCCAATTTTGTTTGTGGTGCTTATACGTTTATAAATCGGCATTGCAATCCACAAAGAACCATATCTAGCATCAACACTCTACCTGGATAAATATCCACGATTTTTACTAAATGGGCCATTGGATCATTCGTAAATCCCCAACCCACTACACAATTTTTCCCATATGGACCAGTATGCTACTTCGCATCTCCATCCTACTGAGGCATTTGGCCTTCGTGTGTAGCCTGGTATCCTGTAAAAATTCCACATCTTGATCCCCATCCTCAAATAAGGAATAAATCAATAGTCTCTTTCTGTCTGACTGTATATTATTCACATTTAATGATGCAACCATAATATGATATCTCCCAGTCATAAACAGTGTACCATACCACCCACCAGTTAACATTCTAGTTTCTGTCTTTGCCATAAGCTCTCAACCCCATCTTAATTTCTTTTTCACCCATTTTCTCGAACCCAATCAAGACTTTTTCCTTTTTGCTGAATCAGAATCTTCTACAGCTTGCTCCACATCGGAGGCTGTCTCCGGCTGGGAAGATTGTACTGAGGTAGAGTCTGATTCAGTTCCTGCATCCTCTTGCAACACTGTATACGAATTTTGTAAGGGGGCATTGGATGAATCCACTGATTTTTTCCCCGTATTCTTAATCCTCATACTCCTGCATCTGTTTGTGACCACAGTATATACCTCTTCTGGTGGTAGAGGTAGGGGCACTGATACAGAGGCCTTGGCCTGCCCTTTTGTTGAAGTGCAGGTTCCTATCATAACAGAATCCTCCGTAGGTTCCCCAGTCTCCCAGGTGCCCAGAGTTCCCCCAGTGTCAGGTGCCTCTCCTTGTTCTTTGGGGGTTGTTTTCAATGGTTGCCCTGGAGGGGGTTGAGGGTCGACACTGGGCTGCTTTAACAGTGGTATTAATGTAAAAATCTTAGATGCAAAAATCCCCACTTGTCTTGTTTTGGGCCACCCATGGGCAATCTGTAAATGCATGGCTTTCTTCACATAATGAACACTTCGGGGGGTGATGGCAATCTGTCATCAGGTGCCCCAACTCCCCACATTGCACTCATTTAACGGTATCACAGGTTCTGCTTAAATGTATGCCAGAACTGCACTTACAGCAGTGACAAGGTTGGCCAGGGTAAAAGATAAAGCCTGTGTCTCATCCCAAGTAAAAACGACTGGGTAGATGTTGTAGCCCCTCCTCAGTTTGTGTCAGATTTACTTTGTTCCTCCAACCCCATTCCAGAAACCCTCCGAATCTAAGATGGGCTCTGGATTGCCTTGAATTTTACATTTCTTCTCAAGCCAGTGGGAAATATTTTCTATATTTACCCTTTCATTCCTAAACAGGACAGTTATAACTTTAAAGGATTGATTTGTGATGGGTATAGCTTGGAAGTGAGACCATACCGGGTTTGTTTTTGACAGTGCATACTTCATCCAAAATCTGTTTAACAGATCTGGAGTTTGAAAACTTATGTCATACGTATTATCCCCTGAAGTGTGAATTAAGGCATACACCTCATACGTGGAAAATCCCAGCATTTGTTTTATTAAGACCCTCCCAACATAAAACCTGTCAGGCCTGTTGTTGGTGGGACCCACAAACCTTAGCCTGACAGCATTCTTTCATTTTGCCAATGTCACAGGTTTGTGGAATAAACTAGCAAATGTAGGTGCAGGCTCTGTTAAAATAGGCTGTTCAACCCCTGTATTTGGGGCCAAAGTTTGGGCAGAGTTTTGCTGAGGAAGTGCTTGGTCATCTCCCACAGCAGGCACCTTGAGAGCTTCTTCCTGTAAAAGGTTTTCAATGGGGGAATAAGATACAGGACTAACCTGCTCCATAGATGCCTGCAGTGCATCATGCTAGGTAGAATTATTAATCATTTGGTTTACTGCATTCATATTATGCTGAGATACATTTGGAGAACAAGAGTTCAGCTCCTCTGTCACCATCAGAAGTATAGTCTCTACCCCCTTGATGATTTGAGGGTTACTTCCTTCCTTTCTCTCATTTGTTTCCCACCCCAGATACCCCGGTAGAGGTATTTTGGGATCGTCCAACCACTCCTCTGTACTCGATTGTATCCAGCCTGTGCTCTCTAGGGCTGTCTTGGGAGACCACACTGGCTGAGAATCGCCAGTTTGTGGAATTGGGGTCTGGGGCAGGGATCCTTCTGATGCATAAGACTGGGCATCAGTCGCAATAAATAACTTAGTCACAGTACCTGAGTTTGCTGTGGGAGAATCAACCTCTGGCCTTTTCCTTTTTTTCAATCCCTTGGCCACTGCCATTTGGGCCAGTTTAAAATTATCAGCCGCTTTCTCCAAAAGAAGGTGCTTTTCCTGTAGATGGTTCCATTTCCCCTCAGTGGTATCTGGCAGTGTGTGTACTGTAGGATCCTCCACTGCACCCAAGGGTGGTTCAGAACAGTCGGATTCCTTATCTTGCATTGAAAAAAACACTCTAGGAAGGCCTCCTGACATTTTTTGTTTTCCGGTACAATTGGCACCGTCCGACATCAATCCTTTCCACGAGGGGGTCAGTGCGCTAAGCTGGCCACCTCTAGGGTGCATCCCAGCCACACCATTCCCCTCTCTGTGGCTGTGTTGCTGCGGGCAAGGCATCTCCCATCCTCCTCCTCTGTCTTGCTCCATCTGACTGGACTCACACACTCTCTTGGCTCCACAGCGCAACCTGCTGAAAGAGTAGGGGAATTTTGTTTTATTATTATTTAAACCAAAAGAAAAACAATACATATAAGTCAATATCACATCGTACAAACACTTAAAATGGGAGAAAAAAAAACAGAAGTAGACATTTCATCACACAATATCCTGAGCTTAACGAAAACCTCCCCTCCCCCCCCACTAAAAGAGTAGGGGGATTTCCCTGATGTCCTGGCTAAATTTCCCCCATTCACTACAAAATACCACCAACAGCTTAATCTGGTTCAATTTCAGTTGATTACCATCTGTATCCTCCTCCCCCGGTCACCCCTGAAAAAGGGACTTCTAGTCTCAGTGGGCCTATTGGGTCAACAAAATTCAATAAATAAATAAAATATATATATTTATGCTATTTCTACAGCAGTGAAATAATGGTTATTATTGTAATTAAGTATGGCTTGTCATTAGGATACACTGGGCATTGGATTTGTTTGAACATTTGTATTTGTAACTGCACTTTATGTATACTTTTGCACTAGTGTTTTAGCATTTCACAGTTTATTTTGAGTACTGTATGTCAGATTGTAAAGTGCCCCACTACATTCACTTTCTTTACAGCCTTCTATATTTGGTAGTGCACTAAGCTAGCAGTCTTAGGTAGTAATATAGTATCTACAGTATTACAATCTTTCAATTCCCCACCCCGAGTTTCTCAGAACAGCCACAGTTTGCGATCCCAGCCAACCATTAGCACAGTGAGTAGGCTGTCGGTTAACTAGGATCTGCAGCTTATCCAGTAGGTAGGGAAATGGGCAGACTAGGTGGGCCAAGCGGTCTTTATCTGCCATCAAAAGTCTATGTTTCTATGTTCTCCCCACCACAGTCCCAAACCATAAATGAAACCCCTCTCCTTTCTCCACCCTCTGTTTAATACACACACCCACTTCCTACCCAAAAGTCCCCAAACACTGTCCCTTGTTGGAGCAAGTGCTCAACTGAATGCACACTGTACACTCTTTTCTGCACATTTCTCAAAAAGGACACAATTTGTGATCCCTGCTGACCATCAGCACAATGAAGTGTCCTCCCCGCCACAGCCCCCAAACCATAAAAGAAACCCCCTCCCTTCTTCACCCTCTATTTAATATACCTACCCACTTCTTCCCCAAAAGCCCCCAAACCCCAGGGCCAGACATTGTTTTATCTGTAAAAAAAAACTGTCCCTCATTGGAGCAAGTGCTCAACTGTATATATATATGATCTCTTCTGACCACCCGCACAATGAAATTCAGTTGGTTTGTGACTCATGCACATTTTTTATCTTGAACTAGACAAATCTGATAGCTCAAGTTCCCTGAATCTGCAACAAGAGATACAGCATATCCCAAAGGAACTTTCCTGGCAAACCGTGTGTGTGTGTGTGTGTGTGTGTGTGTGTGTGTGTGAGAGACAGAGAGATATTATGGCACTTACCACTTGTTTCTTTCAGAAAAGTTTTTTAAGTGCAGGAAAAAACTCCTCATATAGTTTACCATATAATACGATAATATCCAAGTTAAATCTTAAAGATGTATTTGTATCTGAAGACATACAGTACATGACCATGATCGGAAGTTATTCCGAATCCAGACTTCCAGCTACTGAACAGTATTTCATGACTGCTTTTGTAATATAATGACATTTAAATGGTGGTTGATATTTGCATTCATGATTGCACTTTATGTAGTATTGAGCTAATGCTTTAACTTCTTACTGTTTACATCTAGTATGCCAGCCTGCAGAATGCCCAGCAATTTTTCCTTTTTTGTAGCCTTCTATTTTTGAAAGTATATCAACAACGATGAGATGGAAATTTATGATATAATGTGAGAATATCTGAGCTGAGTCTTAAAGATGTGTTTCTTAAAGATGTATATGATCATGATTTAGTATGTCAGCCTGCAGAGTACCTGGCTGCTGTATATTTCCTTTTCTTATAGCTTTCTATTTTCAGTAGTACATTTACATGGATGACAATGAAATTTCTGACATAAAGTGATAATATCTGAGCTGAGTCTTACAGATCTATTTGTGTCTGTAGACATACACGATTATGATCAGTAGTCATGGGGAATCCAGACTTCCAGCTATCGAACAGCATTTTGTTCATGATTGCTTTTGTAATATACTGACATTTGAATGGTGTGTGATATTTGTATTTGTGATTGCTGTTTGTGTACACTTTTGCCCAAGTGTTTTAGTTTTTTACTGTTTACATTTCATATGTGAGCCTGCAGCATGTCTGGCTCTATTTCCTTATTTACAGCCTTTGGTTTTTGGTAATGCATTAATCTAGTAGTCTCCGGATTAATGTGTAGTTTTATATATTTATGCTATCTCTGCAGCAATGAAATAATGGTTATTATTATAATTAAGGATTACTTACAATTAGGATACACTGGGCATCAGATGTGTTTGACATTTGTATTTGTAACTGCACTGTATGTATACTTTTGCATAGTGTTTTAGCTTTTCACTGTTTATATCCAGTACTGTATGTCAGATTGTAAAGTGCCCCATTACATTTGCTTTATTTACAGCCTTCTATATTTGGTAGTGCACTAAACTAGTAGCATCTGAATTAACATATAGTCTTAGGTATTCATATAATCTCTACAGTATTACAATCTCTCAACCCTGCCCCCCTTTACAATCTTTCCACCCCGGCTCATGTTTCTCAGAATGGCCGCAATTTATAATCCCTGCTGATCATTAACACAAAGAAGTGTCCCCACAGCACAGCCACCAAACCATAAATGAAACCCATCCTCATTTCTCCACCATCTGTTTAATACACTCACCTACTCCCTCCCCAAAATCCCACACACACCAGTGCCAGACGTTGTTTTATCTGTGAAAAAAACACTGTCCCTTGTTGGAGCGAGTGCTCAGCTGTATATGTACGATCTCTTCCTCACTTTTCTCAAAATGGTCATAATTTGCAATCCCTGCTGACCATCAGCACAATGAAGTGCCCCCCCACCAAAGTCCCCAAACCATAAATGAAACCCGCTCCCTTCTTCACCCTCTGTTTAATATAACCATCCACTTCCTTCCTGAAAGCCCTCAAACACCAGAGCCAGACACTGTTTTATCTGTAAAAAAAAACTGTCCCCCATTGGAGCAAGTGCTCCACTGTATAAATACAATCTCTTCTGACCACCTGCACAATGAAATTCAATCGGTTTTTGACTCATATACATTTTTTATCTTGAACATGACACATGTGATAGCTCAAATTCACTGATTCTGCAACAAGAGATACAGCATACACTAAATGAACTTTCCTGGCAAACTGTGTGTGTGTGTGTGTGTGTGTGTGTGTGTGTGTGTGTGATATTATGGCACTTATGACTTGTTTCTGTCCTTCAGAAAAGTTTTTTTAAATGGAGGAAAAAACTTCTCATATAACACAGATGACATTAACATTTACCATATAATACAATAATATCCAAGTTAAAACTTTAAGATGTATCTGTACCTGAAGACATACACAACTATGATCAGAAGTTATTGGGAATCCAGACTTCCAGCTGCTGAACAGTATTTCATGACTGTTTTTGTAATACAATGAAATTTGAATGGTGGTTGAAATTTGTATTAATGATTGTACTTTACGTACAGTTTTGCACTTGTGTTTAGCTACTTACTGTTTACATCTAGCATGCTAGCCTGCAGACTGCCCAGCAAGTTTCCTTTTTTTGTAGCCTTCTATTTTTGATAGTGCAAAAACACTAATGACACTGAAATTTATGGTATAATGTGATAATATCTGAGATGAGTCTTAAAAGCGTGTTTCTTGAAAACAGATATGATTATGATCTACTATGTCAGCCTGCAGAATGCCTGGCTATATTTCCTTTTCTTCCAGCTTTCTGTTTTTAGTAGTACATTAACACAAATGACATTAAAATTTAAGATATAATGTGATAGTATCCGAGTTGAGTCTTAAAGATTTATTTGCATCTGAAGACATACACAGTCATAATCAGAAGATGTGGAGAATCCAGACTTCCAGTTATTGAACAGTATTTCATTCATGATGGCTTTTGTAATATACTAACATTTAAATGGTGGATGATATTTGCATTTATAATTGCTCTTTGTGTACACTTTTGCACAGGTGTTTTAGTTTTTTACTGTTAACATTTAGGATGTCAGCCTGCAGCATGTCCGACTATATTTTCTTTTCTCTATAGCCTTCGATTTTCAGTAGTGCATTAATCTAGCTGCCTCTGAATTAATATATAGCTCTATATATTTACACAGTCTCTACAGCAATTAAATAGTGCTTATTATTATAACTAAGGATGGCTCATAATTAGGATACACTGGGCATCGGATTTGTTTGATATTTGTAATTGTACTTTATGTATACTTTTATACTAGTGTTTCAGCTTTTTACGGTTTATAGTCAGTATGTCATATTATAAAGTGTCCCGCTACATTTGTTTTCTTAACAGCCTTCTATATTCGGTAGTGCACTAAGCTAGCAGCCTCTGAATTAACACATAGTCTTAGGTATTAACCCTTAGGCTGCCAGAAGATTTAGTGCATATAGGATTTTTGGATGTGTATACACGTTGGTAACACAGCACAGGTTAATGTAGTCTCTACAGTATTACAGTAATGACTATTATTATGACAGGTGTTGTTTGTCAGATTCTGGCCAAAATGTCTTCCCACTTGTGGCGTGAAATGATGCTTCAGATGGGATTTGAAAAATTTCACCTACCGCATTCATGATGCATGGCCATAAGAAAACTATGTTGAAAATTTGGGGTCAAAATCTCAAAAAGTAACATAGAAATCCTTCAATGTTTACTCATAACTTTACTAATTTTTTTCCAGATTTAGACCCCATATTTTCAACATAGCCTTTTTTCAACCCACCTCATGAATAAGACAGGTGCAGTTCTTCAAATCCCCCTGAAACATGTTTTTGCAGTCCCTTCACAAAATCACCTTGCAGAAGTGATTTAAAAAATTCCACTTGTCTTCATTACAAGGTGATGTACACATTAATTTGATACCCCTTGTTAGATTAATGTATTAGCAGCCATTTTGGCTCTGACCAGAGTATGTTTCACAAGTCTTCAGTACTGCTTCTTTGTGACAATATGTCAGAAGAAGGCAAAGCACATATTTTTCATGTAGTTAAAGCTGGTCTAGAGGTTTCCTGGCAGTAGCATCAGATATCTGCTGTGAATGATACTGCAACCATAACTTTTAGCAATGCAAGAGATTTGCTTGTGTCAGCACAACTAATCTGTCTACTGATCTGTGACAAAAAGCTGCTGATTTTCCCTTTGGTGGAACCTTTCTGTTCAGAGACAGAAGAGAAATCTATATAAAGAAGGTTATTAAGGGAAAGACCACATATGACCCTCACCAAAAAGGATTACAGAAGTTGTAGCTACTTCAGAACTTACTCCAAGAGCGGTGCCTGTAACAGTGTTGCAGCCAGACCAGACTTTTTGGGGAACCCTCAGAAAAAAATGTCAGGCAAAGTTCAATGAAGCAAAAAGTTGCTTTACTTCAGCACCAAGCAACTGTTCAAAACAGCTTACTTTGGCAAAGCAAATACAAAACAAAGCACTTTTTACCTTGATTCTTCTTCCCAGTTCGCAGCATCCCTGCATCCCTGCTCTCTCTCCCCCATCCCCTTTTTTGCTCCGTCTGGTTTCCTTTTTATGCCTCCCAGGTGAGGCTCATTTGTGCCCTTCTCCTGCAGGAATTTCCAAGCTTGCATACAGTCAGTGCCTATGGCTTTTAAAGGGCCAGGCCAGAAATCAACAGGGCTAGGTCTCAATTCGCCCTGTTCTCTTGCTAGTATCACAGTGGGAAGGGGATCCCAGGTGAAGGTTGTATAGACTCTTTCACACACTGTTCCCCTCAGAGCTGTGCCCATGGCATGCTTGGTACTGTCTGCCATCAAGCTGCCCTCCGAAGAGAAAAAGTCAACATTATTATGCAGCAGACCCACCCTGTGATGCACCTGGAATGAAAACAGCTGCAGATCCAGGTACCACCAGGGGACTTTGGAAATGGTGTACCACATGGCATGCCACCATTCGAGAGTACATGGTCAATGACCAAGGTGATGCATTTTTCCAACAAATAGTAGCGCAAGGCTACTACTTCCCACTTTTCATTGCCAGACACTCTTTCTCTAGCATGGCATACTGCTGTTCCCTAGGAAACAATTTTCTGGACAAACAGAGGATGGAGTGTATCCCATCATTAAATTCTTGTGACAAAACAGCGTCCAATCCTACTTCTTAGGCATCCATGTACAAATCAATTGGATGATTGAAATCAGGACTCTGTATGACAGATCCCTTACACAACACACTTTTGATTGTTTGGAAGGCCTTCTAGCACTTTGAGGACCACTGAACCTTATTTGGGGCAGCCTTTTTAGTCAGGTCAGTCAGTGAGGAGCAAGTGTCAAAAACTCTGGAATGAACCAGTGATAATGCCCCACAAAGCCAAGGAAGGACCTAGCTTGATTTTTGGTAGTCAGTACGGGGCAGTCAGCAAGGGCTTTTACCTTATCAACAACCAGGCATACATGGGCATTCCCAACCATGTATCCCAGGTATTTCGCTGCCTGTCACCCTAGAACATATTTTACAGCACTGGCCATGAGATCTGCCTCCCTGAGTGACTGAAATATCATAGCCACATCCCGCAGATGAGTGTCCCAATCAGTGCTAAATATGACAACATCATCCAGGCACGTTGCTGCATATAAGCCATGGGGATGAAGGATTTGACCCATCATGCTCTGAAATGTGGTCTGGGCACCATAGAACCCAAAGGCAAGCATGGTAAAACTGATACAGTCCAAATGGAGTGACAAAGACCATCTTCTTCTGGGATTCAGGAGTTAATGGGATTTGCCCGTCCCCCTTGGTCAGGTTTAGGGTACTGATGTACTGGGCCTTACTGAGTTGGTACAGAAGTTCATCCACCCTAGGAATTAAGATATGCATCAAACTTGGAGACAGCACTGACTTTCTGGAAGTCAATACAAAATCAGTTGGGCCCATCTGGTTTCAGGACTAATACAATAGGGCTAGACTAGTCACTCTGAGATTCCTCAATAACTCTCAGTTTCAGCATAGAGTGAATCTCAACCTGCAGTGTCTCTTGGACTTTTTCCAGGAGCCTATATAGGTGTTGGTGGATTCGGACACCTGAGCCTGCATCTATGTTGTGTTGGAAAACATAAGTTCATCCCAGTTTTGGATAGAACACATCCCCCAAATTTTCTACCATTTGCTGGGTTTTGTTTTACTAGATCAGGTTGAGCTGTCTATCCAATGGACTGGGTCTTGATTTTTTTACAATTTTAGGGTCTAAGTCAAGGATTTCATCTTCAGTGTCCACTTGACTAGGGCACCTTCAGGTTCCTGTGGGTCAGCAAGCAAAATCTCAAAGTCTTTCTAGGGTTTCAACAAATTAACAAGATAAATTTGTTTTTCCTTTTTTCAGTCAGGTTGTAATACCTCATAATTAATTAGCCCCACTTTTTGCAGGACCTCATACGGTCCTTGCCATTTAGCCAGGAGTTTACTTTCAGAACTTGGGAGCAGAAGAAGTACTCTGTCACCAGGTTTGAACTCCCATAGCCTGGCCCCTTGATTATAGTGTCTTGTCTGGGTTTGTTGTGCTTTGAATAAATTTTCTCTGGCAAATCTGCTAATTGTGTCCAGTCTTTCTCTCATTTGCATTACATATTGAAGTACATTAGGGAGCCTATGCTCCTGTTTTTTCCTTATCTCTTTTACAAGATCCAACATCCCTCAAGGTTGTTGTCCATACAACAATTCAAAGGGTGAGAATCCCACAGATGATTGTGGCACCTCCCAAACTGCAAACATTAAATAGGGTAACAATTTATCCCAATTGTTTGCCCTGGATTAAACAAATTTAGACATTCTACCCTTTAAGAATGTGTTAAGTGTCTATGTTGTCGGTCTGAAGGTGGTACACTGATGTCGGGATGGACTTAATCTTCAGTAAAGCACACACCTCCCTCATAAGAATTGACATAATGTCAGTGTCCTGATCAGTTAAGACCTCCTTGGGCAACCCAACTCAAAAAATACCTTTAACAATTCTTTAGCTATTGACCGGGCTGTAGCGGAGCTCATGGGAACTGCCTCGGGGTATTAGGTGTAATAATCCATTATCATCATAATATACTGATATCCTGATGAACTTTTTATCCATCCTGGGTCCCACCAAATTAACTTCAGTTCTTTCAAACTGAATATCTATTATGGGCATAGGAATCAGCAGGACCTGCTTTATACTTCTTGGGACAATCAACTGACACTCTGGGAAGGAAGCATAAAATTCTGCCACATCCTTCCATATATCTGGCACAAAATAATGGGCAAATATGGACTTCTCAGTTTTCTCTTGGCCCAAGTGACCCACGGTAGGTATGGTATGAGCAAGTTTTAATACCTCCCTTCTTGCAGACCGGGGGAACCAAAAGCTCCTATTGCGCAGTTCACATTTGTTTTTTCTGCTCCACCCTGTACAAAATGTCATTTTTCAGATCAAACCTTGGAAATATTTGTGCTTTTTGTTTTTCAGCCACATCACCATATACCACAGCTAGATTCTGATAAGCATTTTTTAAGAACCTCATCAGTTCTTCATTCAGAAATGATACTGACTGGATTTTGAAAAATATCTGGCCTGACTTCTGGAAGTGCCTTGTGATTTCTCAATGATGTGGCTGCCAGTTCCTCATTGGAGTCACTTTTGACCTTGCTTGAACCCTGGTCCTTACAGTCCCCAACCACAACAACTTTGGCCAGAGAGGTTTCCTTGTTTTTCCTCTGTTTCTGTCCCTTGGACTTCTTGGGCTTCCTTTCTGGGCCAAACATATCAGCGTCAGTGAAAGGAAATATTTGCTCTAATCTCTCCAGATTTTTCCCCTTCCTGAGCATACACTATCAAAATTATTTTTTTAAGAAAGCATGAAAACCTTCCCAGGACTATTGGCCATGGAAGGGTTTTTGAAATTCCCACCTTTATTATTTCCATCCCAATTGCCCACTTTTAGCCACACTGGGGCTGTAGGATATGTGCGAGTATCCCCAGTACACAGGCAATTTTTATGAGTTCTTCCCAGTGGTCTAAACTGGATCATACTACAGATTCTTAACCAATGTCTGTCCACAACCCAAATACACCAGAGCCGTAACTGTTGGGTGCCTCACTGTTGTGGTCCATAACCAATATTTCACAACTTGACCAATTGCCCATACCAGTGCCCTTATTCCCATCCCCCATTGTCCTTTCTCCTCTCTTCTATGGGGATCTTCAGCTCATGTTGTCACCCAGGGTTTGTTATGGGTTCAGCTCTTCTCAGCAGTCTCTAGTCTCTCTACTTCAAAAGAATGCTTTGTCATCTTGACCACAGCGGTGAGGGTGGTTTGCTCATGATGACTCACCCAGTCACCTATGATTTGGCAAAATGTTCGGGTACTGTTCCAACACAGTTAAATTCAAAATGTCCTCTTTAGAGCATACTTCTGGTATTAACCACTGGGTAGCCAAGTCTTTAAAGTTTTGAGCCACTATTGTAGGTAGGATTCCAGCTTAAAACAAAATGTGTGAAAGTTCCATCAATAGCTCTCTTCAGTCATCCCAGTTTGGTTGAGGTTAGCCACCTTTACCTGGCCATTGTCTCTGGCAATTGTATTGTCTAGGATCCAATAAGTAGTTTGTGCATCTCCAGTCAGATATGGCACAGTGCAAGTGGCCTAACATTCTCGTGGCTAGGCAGTGGTATTGACAACTCTCTCAAAAGTCATAAGGTAGGCTTCAGGGTTGTCCTCAGGACCCATTTTTGTTAACATGGGGGTGAGAACCTACAGTGACTGGATTCCCTGTGACCAGGAGCTGAGGCACAGTTTATTTCTGTACTTGCAGCAACTGCTTCATAAACTCCTGCTGTTGCTGGTCTCTCTGTGCCTGCGATTGTGCATGCCGGGCCATCCAGTCCCTTTGCATCTGGGCATGTTATGCTTGTTGTTCTGTCAACCATTTCAGTACTTTGAGCCAGATTCAAGAAGGGCAGTTACGCCAGATGTAAATAATGCAATTGCGCAAAGTATGCCAAAGCAATTGCAACATGCGACATACGTCGTATTCTAGAACATGTAAGACATACACCAAACGCAACTGCGCAAGTCATGACATGCAAGATACGTGATATAAAAGGGCATAACATGCAACAGCGGCATAAGATACACCAGCAAAAATGCAAGAGCGATGACAGAAGCTGCAGCACAGAGGCAGAGACATAAGAGAACTTCAACCATGAGGAGGTACAGACACTGGTGGAGGAGATAGATAAGCACCACACACTCCTCATGAGTCAAGGAGGGGAGACCAAGAAGAGGGAAAAAAGGAGGAAGGCATGGGACAGGGTCACATGCAAGGTAAATGCCATAGAGGCACAACAGAGGACAGTGCGTGACATACAAAAAAAGTACAACTTGCAGCGCCTAGTGAAGCACAAGCTGGCCCAGAATAGACAGAGAGCACACAGGGTACAGGGGGTGGACCCACACATCAGCAGCCACTCAGCATCCTTGAGAGGAGGACAGCAGCACACCTGAGCCAGCAGAGCATCGGCAGTGTCACAGAGCTGGACACTTTCAGACAGCAAACCAGCACAGGTAGGGACAATGAACACCAATGCATGTGACAGGCCTGACATGGCAACAGCACTGCAACCAACAGCAAAGGTGGTGTTTGGGGTGACACCATGTAGGCAGAAGCAACAGTGTGTTGGTGTGCCACAGCAATGCCACACGGTCACAGCTGGCCACTGAGATGGCCCAGGTACAAGCACGTGTGCAGTTGACATGTGGTGCTGTGCAAAGGTATGTGCCATGCTGACCTGTGGAGGGGTCAGACATGTGAAAATAGAACCAGTGGGTGTGCTGTGCTGAACAGGGGGAAAGTTGTGACATGCACTGTGTACTGTTGGGGGAGGCTGTGCACAGGTATGGGCTATGCTGAACAAGGGGAACTATGACATGCACTGTGTACTGTTCGGGATCTGTGCACAGGTATGAGCTGTGCTGAATGGGGGGCATGGGGTACTGCCATAGTGCTCATAGAGGGAGGGTGAGAGTGGATGGGCATGTGCATGGATACCAGGGCCAATGCAACCACCTGGGGGCTGGCCCCTGCAGTACAGTGTCCCCCCATGACCGTGGCAGTTCATAGTGTCACTGTGCAGTGGGGAACTGAAAAGGGCAGCAGTATGACAGCTGGAATAGATGTACCAGGGTGGACAGCACAGGACAGGCAGCAACAGTGGAGGGACCACACCAATAGCGAAGGATGCAGGCACAGAGGTGTCACACACCATGTAGGACTGTACACAAGTGAGGCAAGTGCAATGCAATAGCACAATGTCATAGCACATCTGTGAGGGCAACACGAAGCAGGCAGTAGAGTGCACACAATGTTGTGGAGACCTACTAACATGTTGTCCATACAACAGGTGCTGTGGCAGCTGACGAAAGTGAGCCAAGTGGAGCTGGAAGATGGGAGCAGCAGCAGCAGAAGCAGCAGTAGCAGCATGGCCAGGATGATGTCGGCACAGACCAGGACACTGGCATAGTGTCTGGTGATGGCAGCAGCACACTGACAAGTGGTGGCAGCCTAGACACCAGCACACTTGTGGCCGGCACACCGGAACCCATGGCGGAGCCTGACGGGAATGGGGATGGTGACAGCCCCATGGGTGAGGAGGGGGTGGCCAGCAGTGTGGAGGATGCAGCAGGCCAGCTACGTGAACAGCAGGGGACCACTGAGGACACCAGCAGTGATACCACACTGGTGGAGGCAATACAGATGACTGGGGACAACCAGAAGGTGACTGAACATGTGCAACCGGCAACACAGGACACAGCAATAGGGTTGCTGTCCCCCCAATCACCCGTGGACTGGAGGAGCATCTGGATGAGGCCATCCAGGAGCTGCAGGAACAGCTGTCCCCACCGGTCTACATAGGGGACTACTGCCAGTCAGTGCTGGCCAGGCAGGGGGATATGTGGCAGAAGCTGGGGAACATCCGGCAGGCTATGCAGAAGCACCACAACAGTGTTGAGATGCAGCTGTCCAGCTTTGCCAATAGTCTGCAGGCATGCACCAGGGAGACAACGGTATGCATAAGCAGCTTGGGGGATGCCATACAGGGCATACAGCACTGTGCTGAACGCCAGGTGGTGTTCAAGGACTGCCTCAGCACAGGCATGGAACACATGCTGGCACAGCAACAATGCCATGACACAGCCATGGCTATGGCCATGCAGGTCATAGCATGTTCACTGCAGCCTTTGCAATACCTACAGTACTTGGCCCAGCATATGGTACCCCCAGCCACTGCACAGACAAGCACACAGACACAGCCACCAGAACCTGTGCAACCACCTCCCCCACCCACAGGCCAGGTGGTGGTGGTGCCACCCTATGCAGTCATGCTGCCCGAGCCACAGGCCCAGCCATGCAAGGCCCAAACAGACCCGGGCACAGGCCAGCACTACAGTGCACCCACCATGACCCACAAAGTCATGCCGGCACCACAGGTGCAGGACAGGACAACAGACACAGACATGCCTACCAGAACAGGGACAGGTACAGTGCCCACACAGGGAGGCATGCACATGGAGGCTGCTGCACCACAGGCCACACAGGTTCTGAGAAGGTCCACACAGGATGGAGGAACACACTATGTAGCATTGGCACAGCTGCCACCACATGTGGCAATGAGTCATGTTGGCCTGAGGGGGGGGCAGAGGCACAGCAGAGCCACTGTGGTGGCACACATGGACCCACAGGGCACTATGCCAGGGGTGGTCCACCAGGGTGCTGCACAACCCACCAGCACAGCAGGATCCTTCATATCCCAGCACCCAGCACTGGAGGGGTCTGTGAGAGCATGGCATGGCCGTGGTAGACGGTTGTAGTACGCTCAGCAGTGTGGTGCAGATGGGGGATGGTTGGGTGGAGCTGCAATGGTGAGGTGGGGGCAATAGCATGGCAGCGAGGTACCTGTGTCAAGGGGGGGCACTGTGCAGTACACAAGGGTGTGAGTGTGTGTATGTGTGACTGTGTGCATGGGTGAGTGTGGGAGCACGCGTGATGGGAAACACAGGGGAGCACTGTGTCAAGTGCAGCTGATGTTGATTGTGCATGATGTAAATAAACCACTGCTCCTGATCATTATGATGTCATGTGTCTTCCTTCTTGTACCATGTGATGTCCACCAGTGCTGGTCACAGCCCTGGAAGGGCAAGCTCTGGTAGGTAGGAGATAGCCATTGCAGGTCATGGATCAGGCCATTAATGGGACAAGGCATCACAGCACTGGAGCAGTGGCATCAGGCAGCAGGCTCAGGGTACAGGTCGGCAGAGGCCAGCTGTCGTCCATGGGGACTGGTGCATCGGGTACAGCTGAACACCAGGATGGCACATGCCACAGCATGTGGGGGCCACAGGAGGGGTACCACAATGGCCAGTGGTGGCAGGGGTGCCACAGGTAGAGGCATGCCCAGAGAGATAGCCCAGGCAGACCACATGCTATGTGTACTGTGTTACCACAGCAGGACAGCAGCAATGTCTGGCACAGCCACAGGGCATGACTGTGGCCTGGGTCTCAATGCCCATGTGCTACTGGTGCCACACCCAGGGCCAGGGGTGCAACAGTGTGATGTGTTGTTGGGTGGGGCCACAGCCAGCACAGTGGCTGGTGGTACTGCCAGGGGGGGTTGGGATCACAGCACACTGCTGTACACAGGTGACACAGGTGTCATGCACAACATGTGCATGTTCCCTGTGAGGTGTCAGCACCAGGAACTGTACTTGCCACACAGCCGTGCCATGTGCCTGCAGCAACACACAGTGGATGACAACATGGGGTGGTGTGTGTCACACCATCGATGTCCAAGTGGAGCGGCACACACAGCACACCGGTGCCAGGTCATTGACAGCACACAGTATCATGGTGATTCTTGCCAGCCAGCATGGTACAGTGTGGTGACAACTGGCACACAGACAGCACTGCACAATGTGACAGGCTGTGACCTCGCAACCAACGTGTTATACAGGCATGCATCCCACCCTTGCCATCGACAGGTGCAGTGCACCCATGGGATCACAGGCACTCTGGCAGTGGCCCACACTGCCAGTCATCCCATGGCACAGTGCCATCCCCCCCACACCTCTGCAGGAGATACAGCGCTGCCACTGGCGGGGGGGTATCCATGTGCAATGACTGTGCCAGCACCACACCATGGACCTGCGCATGCCGTGCGGTCCCACCCCTGTGGCTGGACTGATGTTGGTTGGCAGCAACCTGTCAATGACCACCACTGGGCACATACACACAGCCATGCCTTCATGCATGCCGCACATTCGTGACACCCTCTACTCATATCACAGATGTGTAGCATGCCACATCAGGCAAACGCAGTTGCGAGATCAATATCACAGACCGAGACCGCACATCACAGATACCAAGTGTGACGCAAGCCGCAACCTGCGCATACAGCGATCTGTGATGCAGCAGTGCGCATGTACGTGCATCACATGCAGCTGCAAATCATGTGGCGTAGCTAGACCACAACACTGAGTAGAGAGTCAGGAGCTGGTGTGCTAGGTCCAGTGCAGGGAGACAGCAGTGCCACAGCCAAGCAGAGCAGGACAGAATCAGACAGCAGGCTGGTGAGTACTGAGCCACAGCAGGCCACAACCCCCCCATACCTCTCAGCCTCTCAGCATTACTACCCATAGCACTGGCCATCATACCTGCATAGCACAGGGCCAGACCATACCTCTCAACTGTCCCTGATTATCAGGGATGTCCCTGATGTTGTCTCAGATATGTCTTCTGTCCCTCATATATTTGGCAGTTCTGTCACTGAAGAGTAGGGATTTAAATCACAAATGAATGCCAGCCATTGGTGTTACAGTCTAGTTCTCATTAAGGAAATGCTATTCACACTTAGAAGCATGTTGTACACAGCTTCTGGAACTAACATTACTATTGTTTCAGATGCGTCCCTGATTTAGGTCATTTGTTCCTGATCAGTTTAAGCCTTGTCCCTGATTTGTGATGAAAGAGGTTGAGAGGTATGGGCCAGACTGTGTAGCACTTCCTTAGTGTGAACAATACTCTGTCTACCAAAGGTGGGCCCCACATTGTTAGTGATAAGGACTGTTTGTATCAACTCTGGTCAGTTAAGTAATAGTTTGTGGGATCTGCAATGGCTCTAACATTCTGAGTAACATGAGTACACCAATGTGGAGCAAGGGTACATTTGAATATGACTATCATAGTGCTATGCAGAATACATAGCAGTTGAGAGGTGTGTCCCCCCTACAGCTCAGGTCAGGCAACACACAGGGTCACCATACTGTAGAAGGCCTAGGGTCAGGGGTGCAGCCAGGCATGTAGACATGTACACCAGGTAGGTATTTGTTGCCCCTCTTGGCATGTACAGTACAGCACTGTTCCCCATGGCCATACCTCTCATCCTTCTGTCCCCAGACGTGGAACATTGCCTATCACATTACGGGACTACTGAACAATATGTGGTACACCTAACCATATCAACGCCTAGAGGGCACAGAACACTGTCATAATGTGTGCGGTTCTGTTCACAAGGTCAGTTATTAAGTGATTACTCTGGCTATGTCATCGTCTACTGTGGATGTGTGCTTTCAAATGATAATACTGACTGTGGGACAGGTCCACACGTTGTGGAACAGGGTGCTTCTGTGCTGTAGGCTGTGGATGGGTCCTCATGCTGTGGTACGGTCGTGAGGTTTGCACATGACACTGGCTGCTGCCCCCCCAATGCATGGCTGACCACAGATGCACTACAGTGCACCCCGGACTTCTACAGAGCAGCCCAGGGGCTGTACAACTGACCTGTCCATGGGGTGCAGGGACAGTAACAGTGATCTATCATCATGGTAATGGCCCCTAGGCCTAACGGTATGGGGGGGCCTGATGGCAATGTTGGGATACATGGACATTGGGAGCACGCCAGCACCATTGTGCTGCCCCACTCCAATACATTTGTACACCATGGAGTACATGGGCCATGCCCGCCCACACCCATGCCCAGGGTGGTACTTGGCTTGTTGTGACATGGGCACCGCCAGGACAGTGCACATCCCCACACAACGCCTCTTACATGTACACATCTCATAGTCAGGGTCATGGCCTTGTATTGTAGTCACTGTGCCACTGCATATGTGTTGCATGTCTGTATGGTGGGATATCGTCGATGCATTGGTGGGCTGCAACACATGTTGGCCCGTGTGCCATTACTGTTCCTGATGGTTGGTCAGGCCATGTATCACCGTACATGCCTGTGTGCAGCACATGGCTGCCCATGTCCCAGCTGCCCCACACCTCACAGGTCAGGTGTTGCCACACGTCCCTTCAGACAGTACGGGGGGGACCGACAGCCCATTGCCAGCAACTGACATACAGGTGCATGGCTGCCTGTATGGCTGGCTGTGTACCTCTGTCCCTGTACCACGTCCTACACAGTATGCCTGTCAGGTACACAATGGTGGCCTGTCTACAATGCCACCTGCTGTCATTGCAGGCATGTTCCCGTCACCACCCCCCTGTGCTGTGTCTGTCACGGCAGGGTGACCTGGAGACAGTCCTGGGCCATGTTCAGGGACATATCTGTGGGTTGGTAACAGATGGGGGGGTATTCAGCACCCTCAGGCAGCAGGTCAGAGTGGCACATACAGTGGTGTACTAACCCATGTCCATTCCCTCCCTAGCACCACAGCGGACACGAGCAGGTTTTAGGTGAGTATTAGCCATTGCACGGCATGCACTGTTCCATTGTGTGTACAGCACTGTGTACCTGACAATGTTGTTCACTGTCCCCTGTGTAGGATACAACACCACCACACAGGACCAGGTAGGAGCACGCTGCCACACCAATGCAGATGTGGTTGTCACTGTCCATGCCACTGGCTAATGATGCCCTGCTCTTTCTCCATCCAGGTGTGCCACCAGATCCATCAGTGCCCCCACTCCTGTCACTGCAGTGGACAGTCCAGATAGGTATCTGTCATTCATCTTTGTGTCTGCCACGGTTGGCCATGGGACTGCCCCGTGGGTGTATGCCAGATGGGGCTGCATGCTGCTCCGTGTGGGGGTGGGGGTGGGGTGCAGACATGTGGCAAGGCTGCATGCAGTGCTCCACGCCCATGTCCACACTGTGCAGGGTCAGGATGTGTCATGCCTATGCAGGGGACAGGTTGCCTGTTGGTGCACTGTGGGCACAGTGTGCAGCGCTGTGTGTCTGTCTACCTGCATGGCACTGCACAGCCTGTCCACCCTTCCTGCTGTGTATGTCAATGGTGCATGGTGCACCACCTGTGGTGGGGGCCCGCAGTTGCATTCCTGTGACCATGGCCCGGTCCCATGCATCATGGCTGGAGGCCAGTGTTACACATGGTGGGTGGGGAATGTCAACACATCCACAGAAGCATTGTGTAGTGACCTGTTTGCCATTCCTTTCCCCCATGCAGGTCTCACACCGGCAAGCTGACATGTCCCCTGAGTCCTCACTCAGCCTCAGTGGGCAGGCGCCAAACTTCACACCACTGGAGACTGCCATGCTGGTCAACTGTGTGCAGCAGTGGGGCAGGACGCTACTGCCACCTGGGTGCAGGAGACACACTGCTGTTGAGCAGGAGCATGCATGGCATGCTATCTGTGCATGCATGGTGGAGAGCAATGGCACATGCAGGACTGTCCGCCAGCTTACGCACCACTGGCAGGACCTGACACAGAGGGAGCTCGGGATCCTACACCGCATGATCAGCATGGTGTGGTGCAGGGATGCAGAGATGCAGTCTGGACAGGACACGGGTACAGGTATGTATACCTACGACTGTTCATCAGTTGGGGCAGTGCTGGCTGCTGGTATGTTAGCCATGGTGTGTCGAGCCACACACACACTCACCTGCCCCTACACCCCATAGACTCGACTGGCACATCCCAGGGCATGCAGCAGGGCTGCATCTGCAGCTTCAGGCAGGAGGCGCTTCACTGGAGGTCTGGTAAGTGCATGCAGTGGTCCCCTTGTGCTGTGGCCATGGTGGACAGCCATATGGTGGCTCATGCTGCACCCTTACATTGCCTATGTGTGTGTGTGTGTGTGCCACCTGACCGGGCCCAGCACTGACCGCATCCCTTGCATTCCTACAGGTGCCCATAGCCGACTTTTGCAATGGCAGAGGGCCCTGCTGAGGGCAATGGCGGAGGTCAAGGTCACCGATACCTTGGAGTACCAGAGGTGCACACAGCGTAGGCAGCAGAGGGCCAGGGTCCTTCCACCAACCTCCTCCTTCTCCTCCTCAGCAGTGGTGTCTGCTGAAGACATGGGCACCGTAGCATTGGAGGTGGTGCCAACAGACCCCACAGATGTTGGGCGCCAGGGGCCTGTCACACAGCCTGCTCCCAGACTGGCCACAGAGGGCATCATTGTGGCGGAGGAGGACCAGGCCATTGCTGCTTCACTGTCAGGGACCACAGCAGGGGCTGCTGCAGCACAGGCAGCCAAGGATGCTCCACCACCAGACACTGCACCATGTGTTGATGTACCTGCAGCAGGAGGCACGGACCACAGAACCTGGATGTTATGCAGGAGCTGCAACAGGGGGAGGCTGTGGATGTCACAGCTGGAGACCCTAGTACTGTTCCTGTGCAGGGGGAACCTGGATCGGAAGCACCTTGTGGCCTTTGTGTCGGTCATACTCCAGGATATTGGGCACCTTCATGGATTGGTGGGTGCCCTGTTGTCCAAACTCCAGCAGACCTAGTGATTATGGGTCTGCGCATTACTTCCGTGGGTGAGACTATGTCTGTGGGTGGGTATGTATATAGGGGTGGTTGTCTTGTTCAGGTGGGTTTGTACTTATGGGTGTGGTGGGTTACATTTGGGTGGGCATTTCTATATGTTTGTGTTCATTGTTCTGGGTGGGATTGGGTTGTTGTTGTGGGGACCAGTGCTCTGTTGTTTGTGGGTGCGGGTCGGCATTTAGGGTTGTTGTGGATTGCTGCTTGGGTGTTGGCACTTTGATTTGTTTTCCTGTTGTGCCATTGTCTGTTGTTCAAACCTTCCCTTTCATTGCTTATTGATATCCCTGTTGCTGTTCTTTTTCATTAAACTGTTTACCGTATTCACCGTGTCTATGTGCCTGTTCCAGATGTGTATAGCCATGTGGTTGGGTGTCACCATGCACATGGGTGCTCACTGGTGGTGGTGGTGCCTGCCGTCCCTAGTGTTTCCTCACTGTGCATCTGGTCAGTGTGCCAGTTGTGCTGCTCACAGCCCATGGCACTGTCCAATGGCCACATCTATGTGGTGTCCTGTGTGCTGTGGGTCACCATGCTTGGTGTGGCATCCATGCCACCTCACATTGTATTTCCCAGCTGTGTGGTGGCACGGTGCCTGTGCTGCAACCTTCCATCTCAGGGAACCATTGTACCCTGTGGGTGGCACCACTGGCACGGGCATTGGTGTGTCTCACCACCATATGTCTACAGGCCTGTGCTACCCGGTGCTGTGTCCTTGTTGTGGTTGCACTATTTACATGTATCAGTGGCCATGGCAGGGGTGTTGTGCCTGGTTGCATCATGGTCCCAGCATTGTGCCTTTGGCCTCTGTGCACTCTTTGTCCCCTGTGCCACACTGTAACTCTGTGCCTGCATTGCTCACACAATCTGTCTGTCATGTCTCCCATGGTGTGTTGTTGTGTGCTGCATGCATGGTCCACTGCACGGCACTGTTTCTGCCCTGTTCATGTGTATCGGTGTCTACTGGTTGTGCCATGTGTCTGCAGGCCTCACAGTTGTGTGCCCACATAGTGTGCTGCCTACCCCTGTCCATTGACCTACCCTACTGTGTGCCCTGTCATGTGGCACCAGGCATATTCTGTACTGCCCTCTGCATGGCCATTCCCCCCAGCAGACTGCTGTGCCTATCACCACCTACCTGTTGTGATGGTCTTGTTATATTGCTTCATACTGTCTCTCAGTTCCCACACTGTACCATGTCCACAGCTGTGTGTGCACTGCCCAATGTGGCCACATTCCACGGGACCTGTTGCCATCATCCAGTGTCACCATAGCCTGTGCACTGCACTAGGCAGCATGCCCGTGTGTTGTTTTACTGGACATCTCCACCTGGCATTTGGTGGCTGTCACTGTGGTTCCATGGCATCTTTCAGGTGAAGTGCCTCTCTATCAGGTCACATCGTGCATGTTGGCCTGCCTGTGCTAGTGCTGCATCTGTTTGGTGGTGTCTCTCATGTCTGTGTGCCCTGCCATTCCACTCCTGGTCCTCCTCATCCACATCCTACAGCTGGTCCGTTGGTGGCACATGGTGTTGCACTGCGATGTTGTGCAGTATGCAGCAGACAAAAAATATCTTGCAGGTTGTCTCTGGACTCTACTGTAGAGCCCCCGACGATCTACCAACGCACCTGAATCGGGCCTTCAGGACATCAAAGGTGCAGTCAGTGACGCACCTGGTCTGGCTGTGCACCTTGTTGTATCATGTCTGTGCTGCTGTGCATGTGTGGTGCAGTGATGTCATCACCCATGGCGGCTGTGGATATCCACTGTCCCCTGTTGGATAGATGGTACATCATCAGTCTCTGTAGTCTGTGTTCCTGAGTGTGCATGGTGTGCAGGTGTTCAGGCATTCAGTGCTCTGTACTGTGTTCACTTACCTACTAGCCATCCTCCCATGAGCTGTCCCCTCTGGTAGCCCTCATGTAGCCCACTGTTGCACAGGATGTAGGCATCATGCTTGGAACCAGGGTACTGGGCAACCACATCCAGTATGCGGCCATGACTGTCACACACCACCTGCATGTTCATGGAGTGGTCGTACGATTCACATACATATCTCTATTGACTGATGGTGCCCATATGGCGACATGGGTGCAGTCTATTGCACCTATTCAAGTGGGAACTGGGCGATGGTGTAGAAGCCCTGCATCACTGCCTGCTGCTGTCGTGCTTCCCGGGGGAAGGTGATGTACTGGTCCATGCGGGCCACCATAGCATTCAGGAACTGGTATAGGTACCTGGACATGGCCGGCTGTGATATTCCCACAGTGTCACCTGCTGGTGTCTGGAACGTTCCTGTTGCCAGGAAGCATAGTGCTGCTGTTACCTTCACCTCCACAGGGACTGGCTGCCCTCTGCGGGTGTCATTCCACAGGTCTGCACGGAGGTCATTGCAGATCCCCTCTATGATGGCCTGGGGCAGTCAGTAGCATGCAATGCACTGTTCCTCCATCAGCTCCTGGTATGTCTTTCTTACCCTGTACAGCCATGGTGCATGGCGTCTGCCAGGTCTGTGCCATCCTGGTTGCTGCCTGTTCCTCTGGTTCTGAGCATTGTGTCACCTCCTATGCCTGTCCCAGTGCTCCAGTAGTAGCACACCTAGCATTGCTACTGGTCCTTCCATTTTGTCGCTCTTCTCTCTCTCTCTGTCTGTCACAGTGCTGTGCTGCTGTGTCTCCAGCCTGCCTGTCTGTGCTCCTTTATACAGTGGCGTGAAAAAGTATTTGCCCCCTTCCTGATTTTCTCTATTATTGCATATTTGTCACACTGGATGTTTTCAGGTCTTGAGACAAAATATAATATTAGATAAAGGGAACCTGAGTGGACAAATAACACTTTTTTTTTTTACTTATTTCATTTATTTAATGAAAAAAGTTAACCAACACCAACTGGCACTGTGTGAAAAAGTAATTGCCCCCTAGTTAAATCAACCCAATTAAAGGGATAATTAGAGTCAGCTGATTGAACACAGCCAGGCTTGATTACAGCCAGCCCTGCTCAATATAAACCTCACTTATTTTGGCCCTTACCATCAGAGTCACATTGCCAGCACAAAGATTCAACAAGCACATTATGCCATGATCAAAGGAAGTTCCTGAAAAGATCAGAAAAACATTTTGTTGCCCTCTATCAGTCTGGAAAGGGTTACAAAGCTATTTCTAAGGCTCTGGGACTCCATCGAACCACAGTGAGAGCCATAATCTCCAAATGGAGAACACTTGGAACAGTAGTGAACCTTCCCAGGAGTGCGGCCTGCCAAAATTACTCCAAGGGCGAGTGTAAAATCATCCAAGAAGTCTCAAAGGATCCTAAAACAACATCCAAAGAACTGCAGGCTTCTCTTGCCTCAGCTAAGGTCAGTGTTCATGACTCCACAATCAGAAAGAGACTGGGCAAAATGGGCTTCATGTGAGAGTAGCAAGGCGGAAACCACTGCTAACTAAGAAGAACATAAATGCTCGTCTCTCATTTGCCAAGAAGCACCTGGATGATCCACAAGCCTTTTGGGAAAATGTTCTATGGACAGATGAGTCCAAAGTGGAACTTTTGGACAAATGGATCCCATAATGTCTCGCATAAAGCAAACACAGCATTCCACAGTAAGAACACCATACCAACAGTCAAACATGGTGGTGGTAGTGTGATGGTGTGGGGATGCTTTGCTGCCTAAGGACCTGGATGACTTGCCATAATTAAAGGAACCATGAATTCTGCTCTGTACCAGAAAATTTTTAAGGAGAATGTCCAGTATCCTTCCGTCAGCTGAAGCTGAAGCGTAGTTGGGTCATGCAGCAAGACAATGATCCAAAACACAAAAGCAAGTCCACATCAGAATGGTGAAAAGAAGTAAAATTAAAGTTTTGGAGTGGCTAGTCAAAGTCCAGACTTAAACCCAATAGAGATGCTGTGGCAGGACCTGAAACGAGCAGTTCATGCTCGAAAACCTACCAAATGTTACTGAATTAAAGCAGTTCTGCGAGGAAGAGTGGGTTAAAATTCCTCCACAGCGATGTGAAAGACTGATATTGAATTATAGGAAGTGTTTGGTTGCAGTCATTGCAGCTAAATGTGCCGTAACCAGTTATTAAGTGTAAGGGGGCAATTACTTTTTCACACAGTGCCAATTGGTGTTGGTTAACTTTTTTTCATTAAATAAGTGAAATAAAAAAAAAAAACAAGTGTTATTTGTTCACTCAGGTTCCCTTTATCTAATATTACATTTTGTCTAAAGACTGAAAACATCCAGTGTGACAAATATGCAATAATAGAGAAAATCAGGAAGGGGGCAAATACTTTTTCACACCACTGTATACTGTGTAAGTTGCACCTGCTCCCACCTGGTGTATGTTATGCCAGATGGTCTTGGTGTAAGTTGTGGCACTGCAGCTTCTAGGATCTTGCCTTGGCGTATCTCTTCCGTTTTCTTGGCATATGTTCAGTTACGCATTGGCGTACCTGCGGGTATGTCACAACTGTGGCATAAGTCACATTCGGCGTACTTATTTGCATCATGTTGCATTGTAGAATTGCGTATGTCACATTTGCTTGATGTATTTGTGACTTGCGCTGTTTTACTTGGCGCATCTGCATTGCGCTGGAGCATATTCTTTCTAGAATCGGGCCCTTTGAGTCCATTTTACCCCATATTTAGGCATAGAGAAGTTCAATCCCACTGCTAAAGCAAACCACATGTAACAATGTTATAGCTAGCCAAGACTTCTGAGGGAACCCTCAGAGAAAAAAAAAGGACTATATATATAGTTTTAATGGCACCAGGTGCATTTGACATTTCATGCCATCTATGCTCTGAAGACCAAAAAAGGTGTTAGGAGCTGGCTCCAACTATTTCAAGATTATGAATATGTGATAAAGGAAGTTCTGCACACACATGTATGGTAAATCACACTGAAAGGAGGTAGAGATTGCTTATTTATGACATTTGATTTTATTGTTGTGACTCTAATTTGCAGAGTCAGGTTCTGGCCAGTAAATATGATCACTGTTTATAGCCAGGCTGTGGCCGCATCCATTGCTGGTAGGCTGACTTTGCCTGTTTGTTACTGAGCAAGGTTTCTTTCCTAATTACCCAGTCAGCAGTACGTTGATAAGAGTTTTCATGTCTGCAGGGAACATAACTGGGATAGAAGGGTGCCTTCTTCTTACATCACGGGTACTGGGTGGCAAGAGCATGCATAGATCACTTTCAATGAGTGCTTAGGTTGGGTTAAGCCAGCAGTTATATACTGCAAAGAGAGTGTGAAAGAATTATGGAACTTGAGCACCTTTTGACCTTTTGCTATAGAAAACAAAGGCAGTAAGTGCTGGTTAGATAGTGTTTTCTTCATAGATTTGTTATAGTTACTGCATATAATGGCATTGGTTGCAGAGGCTGAAGTGATTACAAATCTATGTAATAGTTTAAAACTGAATGATCCTTTTATACTTGTACCAGTGATACTTGGCTCATGGATCCTTATTTCAGAATGTGGTGAAAATTCTGTGTACTGCTTTCATCCGTGATATTTGATTTAATGCTTGGCATGAAATCTAATAAACAAAAAAATTTAAAAAGTTTTGTTGGAAATGTTATTATATTCTTTATACTTATGCTAGTATTTTATTTCAGGCTTTCTGGTCTTTACCACTAAATAATCTGGCAGTTGATGCTTGGAGGTTGCACAGTCAATGCTAGGACTGATTCAAGCTACGTTGACATTCCATGGCAGCGAGCATGTACAGGCTATCTGCTTGACGTGGTAATCAGATAAAAATAATGATTAGAGGAACTGCAGTTTCAAGGTGGGTAACTTTTTCATATCTGTCTATTTCCCAGTTTTATTCAGATCAGCCTGTATTAACTGCATATCTGCTTCGGCATTTACAGTACCCCCCCATAGTTTAACATTATATACCAACAGTTGACAGTGTGTATGTCACTTACATACAGGATAAACAATGTTGATCCCAGCACCAATACCTGTGTGACTCCACTGGGTGCATCTTCTCAATGGGACACATGCCCATGGACTCTCACCTCATTGAAACACATGTCCATTGACTCTCACACCATTTGGGTACATGCCTACATGTCCATTTACCCTTACTCCATTTGGACACATGTCCATTGACCCTCACCCCACTGGGATTTGTGTCCATTGACCCTCACCCCACGATGGCATATGTCCATTGACCCTTACCTTCTGTCTCCTACCAGTCAGCCAGCTTGTAATCCATACCATTATAACTTTTGTTATACCCTTTTCCGATAACTTATTTATTAGTTCTCCTTGAGGGACAATGTCAAAAGCTTTACTAAAATCAAGGTGCGCTACATCATCAGGTTTTCCATCATCTAATGCTTTGTTTACTGGATCAAAGAAATTGATTGCATTTGTTAAACGCGATCTCTCTTAGATAAAACCATGCTGAGTGATATCCTTGATGTTGTGTTCTCTCTTTCGGGTGTCTGTCACATAACTTATCATGCTCGCCATTATTTCCCAATCACTAGAGTTAAGCTTACTGGTTTATAATTTGTACACATCTGGCTCATTAAATATTGGTGCCATCATTTCATCTCTCTGGTCTTCAAGTATTGTACCCTCAGAAACTGAATTATTAAACAGGTAAAACTTGGAACTACCTTCTCTGATCCTGCCCCTACCATGGTGGGAGTGCCACAAGGTTCCATACTTGCACCCCTCCTATTCTCATTTCACATAAACAACATTCACTAGTCCCTCGCCCATTGTACACTATCTTATATGCAGACGATCTCGTCCTGCACCTAAGCCCACATAGCATGTCTGACATTAACAGTAAATTATCTGCTGCCCTCCATGGAGTGCAGAATTGACTCATATCTAACAAACTCCTTTTAAATACTGCAAAGTCACAGGGCATGCTGTTTGGCTGTGCTCCCAAAATTAAAAGCTGTACTACCCCACCAACAGTACTATGTAGAGATGGAACCCCCTCTTGCATTGGTGCCAACATTCAATTACCTTGGTGTCACACTTGATGCATCCCTTGATTTCTCCTTGCACATAACAGGCATCTATAAATCGGTAAACACTAAACTGGGTCTTTTGTATAAGCTCAAAAAAAACTTACCTCTTTAGCCTGCCTATCCATAGCCCATGGAGGCCTGCTACGTAAGCTTAGCTATGCGGTACTGTATCTGTAATCCATGCATCTTCCAAAACCAATTTGCAAAAACAGGGACGTTACATGTAATAACATTTGTTGATTCACCATATCCTAAAGCCACCATATCCATAATTGCATTTTATATGCCAGATTGAGATGGTTTCCTCCTGCTGCCCTGCATGACCTAGCATTTGGATGGGTGATTTACAAAGTCTTGTATAACCAGTCCCCTTTTTCACTGTCTAGTCCTCTCCATCCTCCAACTGGTACCTACCCACTAAGATCTGCTATTACCCATTCCCAGAACTAGGATGCATCTGGGAGACATTTCCTTCTCTGTTGTTGCCCCTAAGCTATGGAATTGTATACCACCTAGCCTACATCAGTGCCAGACTACTACTACCTTCAAAATGGGATCCCAGCCACCTCCTGAAGTCTCATGCCTGGCCTTGTGACTAGATCTTTATGTTTTGAATTAGGTGCAATACCTCAGTGCCAAATGTTAGCGTGTTTCTCTTCTACCAAGACTTGCCTTGCAGTTTCTCCTTCATCTGTGTATATTGTCTGGTTTCACTTGCAAGCAGTTAGCCTGCTTCTCCAGTGCCTTGCAATTATGACCATTTTTTTTTTGCTTACCTATGCACTATCTTTGCTATGTAATCTGTTATATATGCTGTTGTCAGTGTCACTCAGTGTTGCTGTATTGCAACTTGTTGTTTACTTACCCTGACCCTATGTAACCTCTGTGGTCATGCCTAAAAATAAGCATTTAATTGTCCCGTGCACTAACCTGGTCAACAAAAACAAACAAATAAATATTGCTCCATGTGGACCCACCGGTTCAGGAGCTAATTCTTTAATTACCATTGGTTGTTTCTCATCAGGGCCTGCAAATTTGTTTGGGTTCAATCCGTTTAATATGCCTAAAACACATTCCTCCATTAATATAAAATTCTGTGTGATAGCTCTGGGTTGTCTCATCCCTTCCTTTAGTTCCAAATTATTAAATACTGAACAAAAGAATTCATATACAGTACAATTTTAGCTATCTGTTTATCTTTTTGACACATCAGTCCTCTCTTCACTAGAGTCGCCACTGTTTTTGTTTGTCTCTCATTTCTGTTATATGAACTAATTATAATTATTTGCTGATTTCCTAGCTATCCTTTCTTCTATCATCCTTTTTGTCTTTGTATTCCTCTTGTATTTTCTTTGTATTTTAGTATACGTTCTCTAACTTAATTCATTGCTTTGTGTCCTCAGTAATTTGTATATTCTCTTTTTTTAATGGTTAACTGTTTTATTTAAGAAGTTAAGCAATTTAGTATCATACCCTTATTATTCTATTTTCTCTTGATTGGTATATGCTTGCTATTTACTTCTCTTAACCTATTTTTTAAGTATGTCCCACACTTCACGCACCTCCGTATTAACATATTCTCTTATCTAGTCCCAACTTGAAATATCTGACCTCCTTGCAATAAAATTTGCCTTATTGAAATCACTACATTAAGTCAAAGCAATTCCACTGAGATGAACTCTTTTGATTGTAAATTGAACCATGCTGTCATCTCTTCATCCCAGGGATTTCCTTACTAAACATTCACTGACTGAGTTATATACGCTGCTTGTTCCTACATCTAGAATAGCCCCATCTCTGGTTGCCTGATCCACATGGTGTGTAACAGTGTCATCACTCATCAAGTGAATGAACAGTCCCTCTGAAATAGTTCTACATTTTGGCACTGCTCCAGTACATGCAGGGCATAGTTAGAGCACCAACTATTATTGTTATAGCAACTTTGTTGCTAGGTTTGTTTCATATCTCAGTATACTGTATTATGTCTTTCTGAATTGGAAACTGGAAAAAGAACTCACAAGAGGTGAACCCACAGCACAAACCAGAAAGTTATATGCAGCACAGAGAAGTAATCCCACTTACAAGCATCCTTTCAGCAACTGTGAGCAAAGGCCACGCCAAGACAACACAGACATGAAGGTGCGATCTCAAAGTACACTTTTTAAAATCACAATTGCAAATAGAAGTCCAAGCCCCCAAAGCACAAATGATACCCAAGTAAAATGGAAATACATATGATCAAAAGAAAAAGCAGCAGGGCTCCCCTACAATGACCCAATAGAGAACCTCCTAAACAAACAATGTCAAACAGAAGAATGAAATGTTGTAGCTACTGAAATATTCTTAGTGAGGTTGTCCCTACAAATGTACATGTACACAAAGATTTGCATACACGGCTTTTGATCGTATGTACATTTACAGAAATAATACAAACTGGACAGTATCTGCCTTCTCGTACCGTTTATGCAACCTACATACTGTTTTTCTCCTTTCTGATAAGCATTTCATTGCTTTTCACTCACTGAGGCAATAACAAGACCCAAAATGTCTGGTCCCTGGGGAAGGTGCACCATTCGTTGTCATTCATCTTTATAGCATTTAACATGTTATTCTTTTTATTTATTTTGTTTTTGTTAACCAGATAGGTACACTAGGTAGAAATTGCCCGTTTTCAGGTACGACCCGGGAGAGTTACAACAGACTGATGCAACACCAGGCAGTTTACAATCAACAGCAATACACAACATGTTCATAGGTAAAGGCAACAACAGACAGGATGCAAGCAATTTGCATCACAACAGCAGGCAAAGTACTAAGTACAATATGAAAAGTGTTGCATGGCAAATTTGTTGATCTTGGGATCCCAGGTGTTGTCTGTTGTTATTGATTGCTTCTGATTGCTTTTACCATTGCTAGATTTCACGTCTTGCTGAATGCACGCAAAAAGAGATATGGCCCTATGTAGTTTCAAGGTGTATATAGCAACAGCTCAAGTCAGATGTTTGTAGCTGGTCCAAAATTCTGCAACTTTTCTTATACTGACTTACAATTAATAGTAGGTAAATACTTCAAAGATGCCTGCTTCCAACTTACAAACTATTTATTTATACAAAATTCCGTAGCTGTGATGTCACATCTCATTTCCACTGGGTTTCTACAGTACTTTTGCATGGGGGAGCTTGATGACTTTCCTCACCACTGGTATTGGCAGGTTTATGTAGTGACTTATAAAATAGAATGAAATACTTATTGAAATATTCTTAGTCAGGACCCTCCACACACACACACACACATACATACTTATTGTACCTTGTACTGAGTTTGCATCTTTGGACTATATGTGTGTTTACAAAAAACATCTATATTTGAAAATATCTGCCTTCTTGTACCATTTATGCAGTCTAAGTATTGTTCTTTTCTTTGATCAGCATTTAAAGTACTTCACCACTTTTCACTTATTATGACAATAACACAATCAGAAAATTGACTATCCAGTAAAACTGAAGCAGCAATTGTGGCTCATTTTTGTAGGATTCAGCCATGGAATCCTAGCGTGTTGGTTGTTGTTAAGGGTTGTTTGTACCTTTGCCAGATATCAATGTTGCTTTAAGCTGAAGGTGTATTGAAAGTTTTACAGCCCTATGTTGTCTCAAGTAGTATACAGCATCTGCCCACATCAAACATCTGCAACAGATCCTGAATTCTGCAACTCTTTCAGTAGGAAAATATTTCAAAGGCATATGCTCCCAGCTTACAAGCAGTTTGTTTACACAAGATTGCTGTCATGCCATATCTCATTTCCACCGGGCCCTACTTATGCTTAGGGCAGCTTGGTGGCTTGCAGTACCACTGGTGCTGTAAGGTTTGCATAGTTACTTGTCAAACAGAATGTAATACATGTTAAAACATTCTTAGGTTACCTCCCCCCATACAAACACACACACACATACACACACTTGGCACACCCATGACACTGTGTGCTAGGTTTGACACTTTTGATTGTATGTGAGTTATAGAAACATTAGAAACATTACAGATTGGAAAGTATCTGCCTTCTTGTGTCATTTATGTATCCAACATATTGTTCCTCTTCTTTCTCATCAGAATTTAAACTATTTCACCACTTTACACTCACTATGACAACAGCAAGCCCCAAAAAGTATCAGTCCCCATGATGCTGTAACACCAGTGACTGGTCATCTTTACAGAATTCAGATTTTGCTGCCCGTAAAAATCACTGCTGTTGGCTGTTGTTATTGGCTGCATTTTCTATTGCCAGGTTTCACCTCTGGCTTTAAGGCCCAATATGTGCAAGAAGTGGTACAGTCCTATGTTGTCTCAAGTGATATGCAGCACTTGCCCAGGTCACAGGCCCAGAATGCTGCAATTTAACTAATCACTCTGTTGTGTGAATTTTAGTATGAAAAGATTTCAATGGTATCTGCTCCCAGCTTACAAGAAATTTATTTAACCAAGATAGCCTCTTCAAGATGCAACATCTCATTTCCACTGGGGTCCTGCTTCTGATTAGGGCAGCTTGATGTCTCGCAGTATCACTGGTACTTTGATTTAATTGGCTGCCCTGCCCTGGCTGCATTTATCCTCTTGCTGTTTACTGTTTAGTAACATTAACCATCTACTCCTCAGTACTTTACCTACATGTCTATCATCTGAGACATTACTCCTTGTTTTATGGTGTCTGGCTCACCCTTTGTAGGGTACAGAACTCCAAATCTATCTAATTGAGACAGTGTTTTTAATGGGAAGAACTAACCCATGGTGGTTAGTCCTTTATGCCACAAAGAAGGCTAGATTATTCCAGCACTGTACAGTCCGAACGTTTTCAGAGAATCTTTGCTGGCCAGTGACCTATCACATATCAGCTGCCTGTTTCATCCTTGTCATCATCAGCCTTACAAGAAACTGTAAACATTTACATGTTTTGGCAATGTTGGCCATGCACTCTGTGTCCAACACTTAACCTTGGCATAAATGGAAACCTTGGCCAGATTTGTCACAGATCAATTATTTGGACCTATGTAACCCTTATAAAACATTTCTTTTGCAAAGTTGGCCAAGCACTCTGTGTCCAACAAACTGTATCCTTGAAATAACATAAAGCCTTGTCTTGGCTTTGTAGTGTCTAAATGGATATTGTTTTTTTAATCAGTTACCTTCACACACTGTGGGCTATTATGCCATACAGAAGCCTTATAAATGTTTTCATGGCTAAAGCTGGAGAACCACTCTGTGAGTACAACACTTGTGTTATAGGACATGTCAGGCTTGTCAGTGGTAAACAGACATAAGTTTTGCTTTCTCTGTTTATTCTCCACCAGGTTAACTGTGCCCTCGCTTCCAGACTGACCCCCTCAGCTTCATCACTCAGCTTCTTATGGACTTACCATCTGCCTCCTGTATCTTCCCCCATGGCATATTCCTCCCCCCACCCCATGGTGTGGGTGGCAGGGCCCAAACTGCCTCAGTACATGACCTGGTTCTCAGGAGGGCCATATCATCAAGGGAGTTTGCCTCTTAGGAGGCAGACCTGATTGTCCTGGTGGCACCGCCCAATGAAATGTTTTGGGGATTTAAAGAAGGGGGAGCAGAGTGGAAGAAATGGGGCAGGCCCGAATAGGGGTTGTGAGTCACAATGTGACATCATAATAGGGGAGGGAATTTCTCCTACCTGGGCCCGCCTCCCCCCCCCCCTTCTTTAAACCTCCCAAAACATTTAATTGAGTGGTGCCACCAGGACAACCAGGTCTGCCTCCTAAGAGGCAAACTCCCTCGTCCTGGATTCTACATGTCCCAATGATGACAGGCACCCAATTTTTGTGGTGCCCAGATTGGCAATTAATTTATTAAAATCCATACATTTCCATAATTTCATTTATCCAAAGTTTTCATATGTTATTCATAACTTTTGAATCTTTTCACATTCTATTCCATTCCTTAAAAAATTCATGTCAATAGTCTCTCCTCCGTATCTTCACCCTCATTCTTCTCACCTCCCAGGCATAGACGTGGGTGACTTCCTCTTCTCCTTCTCTTCTTTCTGGAGGTAACAGTGTAGACCGTTACCACTTTCTCGCACTTGATATTGTTTTCTTTTTGTCCTGTTTATTCTCCCCTACCCATATCCCTCCCAACCAGGGGGAGAATAAGGGGGGTGGGGGGAAAAGTCGAAGGGGGGGAGGAATGCGCTGATTACCTTGTCATTTTGTCTCGATTAGGACACAGACAGTGCACAGAGATATGAATATGTGGACACTCCTACATTTATTGGGCAGAAAGGAGAGCTGAAAGGAAAGCAGGGGGCAAGCAGCTGTATCAGGATGTCAGACAATATAAATTGTCATGGAAAGGATTTCGGGGGATGAAATGTGTGCAGTTATTACCCATCTTGCCCAAGATGAAGGACAGATGCCCCACACTGGACTTGATCATTATACACCTTGGGGGAAATTATATTGGGTCCAGGCCTTGGTTGGATGTTTATCTGCAAATAAAGCATGATCTGGAAAAGATAATGCAATGGTGACTAAAGCAGCCTTAGCATGGTCTGACATGATACCGAGAATGGTATGGAGGTACGAGCATAGCCACATAGCCATAGAGAGAGCTAGACAGAAGATGAACAGAAGGGTAAGCAAGTTGTTCCAGGCCATGGGAGGACAGGTCATTTTATGGGGAATAGAAGAGACAGTAGATGACTTTTATCGATCTGTCAAGGTCCATCTGTCAGACTTGAAGGTGGACATGTTCAATACCGAAACCATGGGACACATAGAGGCCTAGCAGCGGCAGGTACAGAGCTGAGTAAAAGGGGAATGCCTGCCATCCAACACAGGCTGGAGGCAGGCTATGGGAAATGGGGGGTAAGAGGGAGGAAGGTGTTGGAGGAGGAGGGGGAGAATAAACAGGATGAAAAGGAGACAACATCAAGTGAGAGAAAGCGGTAATGGTCTATGCCGTTACCTCCAGAAAGAAGAGAAGAAGAAGAAGAGGAAGTTGCCCAGGTCTACACCTGGGAGGCGAGAAGAGTGAGGGTGAAGATATGGAGGAGAGTCTATTGACATGAATATTTTAAGAAATGGAATAGAATGTGAAAAGATTTAACAGTTTTGAATAACATATGAAAACTTTGGATAAATGAAATAATGGAAATGTATGTATATGTATTTTAATAAATGAATTGCCAGTCTGAGCACCACAACAATTGGGTGTCTGTCATCATTGGGACAGGTAGAATCCAGGACAATGCAGGGTTTGCAAGGGATTGGTCTGGCATGCTGCCTCAGACCAATCAGTTTTCTATCATTTTTTCCCTTGTCTCTGAGACACTGACTACCGGGGGATGTGACACAAGCTCATCATATGCATACAGAGCACATCTTCCATCAGCATCTCCCTGCTGATTAAGCCACTCCAGTTGCACTGCTATCTTTCATCACCCAGCTGGCACTAATGCACCAGAGCTGGCTGACCTCTCTCCCTGGAAGAGAAGAGCATACTCTGGGATGCTCAATCCTTCTCCCCCCCCCACCCACTGGCCATCCACTGGTAATTCAGGCTTGTTTCAGAACCCAGGTCACCAGCATCATGAGTGGTAGTGTTACTGTGGCACCAATGTGCCAATATCTGAGCTATTTTTTTTTTGATCCAGCAACATTCACTGTGTTTAATTGTACCACTCTGTTTTGAGTTCTTGATGTGCCCTGGCAGCAAGGGAATAATCTCCCAGTACATCTTAACCTCAAAACAAAGGTTTTCTATAGTCAGTCTTGGACAAACTATATAGGATGCAACCATGAACTCTTTCTAGTTTTATGGACCATGTTTGTATAATTGAAGTTAGGTAGGCTTGCACAGCTCTAGTCAAAAGCCTTTGTGAAATCAGCACACCACTGCTATTCCATTTGCTGCTGTTCAGTGCTAATAGAACATTAGTTAATTTCAACAGAGCCAATGCTGTACAATGGATTTTATGAAAACAAATTGGTGTTTTGCTAACAAGTTGTTTTTATTGATGTGTTCCTCTAGTTGGCTAAGAACTCTTTGTAGCATGATCTTTGATAATACTGGCAATACCGATACATAGATACTGTTGGCAGATAAGGGCCTATGGCCCACCCAGTCTGCTCATTTGAGCTTGTAAGTTCCCTTTACATTTTTCTAGAAGTCTGTTTCCCCTTACCCCTTACCCCTGACCTCCAGGATTCCCTTATGTCTATCCCATGCATTCTTAAATCCTGTGATTATTTCAGCCCCCACCGCTTCCTCTTCACAAAAAAAGTACCAAGTCGGTGGCATTTCTATTTTTTTTTTAAATGGGAGTGACCAGTGTATCTTTTCAGATGTCAAAATACAATCCAAGGCTTTTATAAAAATTTGAAAATTACAGACAAGGGTTGCAAAATTGTGTCGCTTGCTAAAAGTTTGGGTTCTGCTTGCTGCCTCCTTCTTTTCTACATTTAATCCAGTTTGATACAGAAATCAGAGATCTCAGTGGATTTAACTTCTCTGAAATGCATATAAGTTTCTCCTGTAGCATTCTGTTCTGAATGTAAACTTTTTTAAAGTATACTTTTTTTATTTACTTAAAATTTATATAAGTTAATGCAAGTACATAGAAATGCATCAAAACAGCACTGTTACAGTTAAGAAATGTTATACTCCTGCAGTTGGTACAACACTGAGTAGTTACCTAAATATTCTGATATTTAACAAAATGATAAGCATTCAGAAGTTATTGCCACCATGAGCAGGGATGAACCAAAAATAGACTATAATCAAACATAGTGCACTCTCCATTATGGACAATACATCCCCTTAAAGTTATCCAAAAAGTACACCCAAATTATTATGCAGTAAGAGTAATTCTGTAAAACAGCATAATAACAGTAAGATCTTGAGAATCATAAAAGTCCCTAATAATGATCAGTTTGAACATTACAAAAATCAGTTTTCAAAACACAGATAAGAGAAACATGGATACTCTGTGTAATAATAGGCACTGATGGTTGTTGATGGTTAGGTTATAAAGGAATATAGAGAAAATGTTTGCAGCATTGAACCAAAGCACTTGTACATAGTAATAAAATGAAGGAATAAAGCATTCTGCAGCTTACACAGTCTGTGAGCCCTAAACCTTGGTCCCAAACTGTCCACATATTGCTGGAAGCCTCATTTTGGTCACTAGTCCTAGATGCAAAGAACAACAGAAAGTTTCTTCATCTTTGGAAGGCACAAAAATGATGCACTAGAAAGGGAGCTAGGGAGACAGAGTTAATATCTGTCATCGCTGATGCCATGTTGTTACCTCCTGCCTTATTGTCTCTGTAGAGAATATAAAAAATAATAGTACTAAATTATAGGTCCCAAACTTATACAGATATCTCCTGTAATCTAAGACTTTATGGGAGTACAACAAAATAAATAAAATACTCAAGACTCTGGACATCCCTGGGATCACTGTTGCCCACAAACAACGTTAGTTTTAATGTGAAACAGTGCCTTATGGGGATTTCTCATTAACGGATTTAGATTCTTCTCCCCTGGTATTACATTAATTTTCAGTTTTGGTCAAGAACTTACCCTCTTCCATGGGACCAGCTAATTGATATGCGTTGCCTCTGTATAACACTTTGAGGCTAATAGGCATAAGCATAATATGGTGTACTCCAGTCTGATGAAGTTGTGTTCTGACCCCATCAGAGTCTTTTCTCCTTTGGTGAGTGGTGAAGCTCAGATCTGGAAAAATATGTATATTCACATCCTGCCAGAGTACTGAGCCTTTCAGCTTCACTTCCACAGCACTGCATCTCCCTCCAATATCTATCAGAGCACTGCTAACATTGTCCATGGAAAGGTTCCTTTGGTGTCTGTATGGCTCCACACTCCTCTCGGGGTAATGCTATATGCCTGAGGAGCTATTATCTGTTACACTAGCTGTAAAATGTCTGCTAACCAAGTGTATACAAAGCTTCTTAGAGAATCATCTTCCATGCTCTCTGGGAGGCCCAGTATGTGAACATAGGATAACAGCACCTCATTCTCAAGATCTTCTAGTTGTTGGTGCAAGAGGGTATTTTCTCTATTGAGCCCCGTTGCCATTGCTAAGGCCTTATCCATGATCTTTGAAGCTACCTTCACCTCATCCTCTACTTCTAGCACTTTAGTGCTCAGGACTAAAATCTTGGAAGCATAAATCTCCATTTTTTCATCTAAAGTCTGGATGGCTTGCAGCAGTGCTGCATTTGTGTGCTGTGTCAGATCCCCAGCCAGGACTTCTGCATCTTTGTTCAGGTCTGGGCTGGCCCCCTTCTACTTGGATACGTTTTCTACCAGCTGCTGATTTGATTAGTCTCCCCATGCTGCCTTGAAATGTTGGTAAAGTATATCTAGTTAAGTATCAAGCTGTTCAGTATTAAGAGAGCTATAGAAGCTGGTAAAAATTATGCAGTTCTCAAACTCAGCCTTGTAAAAATGAAACTTTTTTTCACTGATTTCCACAGACCTTCTCTAAACTGCTGCTGTCAACTTTGCAGCAAGCTGTGCCCCTACTCGTAAGCTGGTTTTAAGAATAAATAGATTTTTTCATTTAGTTTTATGATTTCCTTAAATTTGTAGAACTTTTGTTGAAAACATTCGCAAGTTGTTCTGAGCATGACAATGTAGTATATTTACATATCATTTTAGTTATATAGGCACTGACTGATTGATTGATTGACATTCTCTCGACCTAATTTCCTTTTTTCAAGAGGAACCTGGGCATAAATGAATGCATGATTACAGAGAAGTAAGTATGTACAATTAAATCATAATAAGAGACACATCATACACAACACAGCTGAAGATTAGACAAATATTAGCTAAAACGTGTACACTTAGAGACTGATAGTAGATGATCCCTGTGGGATAAGTTATTCCAAACTGTGGCTGTATGATGCCCATTTGAACATCTGCCCATGTTAGTTCAGAGCAAAGTAATTTGACATTTTTTTGGACAAGATCTGTAAATTAAAAAGTTACTATTGTTAAAGTTTAGTTGGCCCGATAAGCAGCCAGGGGACTCTCTTGTCAGAATTTTATGCACAAAGCTTGCTATTTTGTTAACTGAGTTTAAGTTAAAAGGTAGACACTTTAATTGAAAGTCAACTGGGCCATGATGTGTTCTTTGAGCTACCATAATTGAAAACATGCCGATTGTATTATATAGAGTCCTCTTCTTTGTGAGTTTGGTGATTGGAGCAAAGTCAACTACTGTTGCTCTGTAATCCAGAATGGGTAGCAAATGTTGCTGTGGTATCGAAAACCTCAACTCTTTGGTCAGAAAACTCTTCAGGAATAGTGAATCTAGAACATGTGGACGTGAGTAGAAGCTAGCAGGAAGGACATTTTGGAGGGATGTGAGGAAGATCTATTTTATGAAGGGAGTGGTTGAGCCATGGAAGAGCCTGTTAATTGAAGTGGTGGGCATGAAGACCATTAATGGCTTCAAACATGGTTGGGACAGACTTAAGGGCTTAATAGTCATACAGGGAGTTATGCAAAAACTAGCATGGTTTTATCAACATTTTTATAAACAGCATAACACTAGCATGGTTTTATCAAAGTTTGTATAAACAGCATAAAAAGATAAGAAACCCACATAGGCAAAAATGGGAACAACAATTAGGTATCAAGTTAAATGAGAATTTGTGGGCTGCAACTTGGAAGATCGCAAATACAATGTATGTGTATGCAAGCAAGAAATCTGTACAGTTAAAAATACAGGTAATGTGTACACCATGAAAACCAAAATGGATGATAAATGTCGGTATGGCTTCAAGCTGAAAGCCAATGTAGAGCATTGCCTTTGGAGCTGTCCCAAAATTTTGCCTTAGTAGCAAGCTGTGCAAAAGAAACTGGATAAATTAAATTTAACTTTACCCAGATTCTCTCCCCAGATTCTTTTATTTAATAATTTTATGGGGTTAAACTTGAACAAAGAGCAGGAAATAATATTGGCCATCACCAGTATGGTTACTAAACTCATGGTATTGGCAGACTGGAATTCAGAAAATATAGTCATATTCAATCATGGCAAATGGTTCCGTTACCAAAAATATTGACTGATTATTCAGAAAGTGCAGTAGAAACCAAACATACAGATTAGAAAGAAATTGTTTCTCTGTTATCTCCTATTTTAATTATTGAGTCATAAAAAAATAGTTTATAGTTTTTTTAACCCCCTTTAGCCCCTTTACTAAAATAACTTCAAGGTTATTATTTTAAAATAAAACACTAAGTTAAAGAATAGAAATGAACTAATCGGAAGTAGAAGTTCAGAAAGCAGAACAGTGCAATGTAGGTAAGTTAAAATTTTTGTATACACTTGTATTTTGTTTTCTTTTGATTTTATTTCATTTTCCTAGGTATATCTACTACATTAACCACATTGAGCATTACCATATTTATGTTATGTACATATTCTGTGATTTTGCATACTATTGTTGTGAATAATGACAAATGAAAATAAAAACTATTTTACAAAAAATAAATTGTCACCCCGGGATAGCAGAAAGGCAAGTTGTGTGGGCATACACCCCGTATAGAAACAGATGTCAGTGGTAGGATACAGTATTATGGGCAGACTAGATAGACCAATGAAATTTTTCTGCTATCAACCTTTATGTTTCTGTATTTCCTCAGCATGTATAGGCAGTCTAATCTCTGGTATACATTTTAACTTTACTAATAGGATTACAGATCGTTAAGTACAGATTTAATCAGAACCCTAAATTCTTGAAGGTGTCAACATTTTCTAGTTCAGTGCCTTAAGATATGTAGATTTTTTTTGTGAGCTAACTCTATGTTTACAGTCAGAAAGCATTCTGTCAGTTTTATTTTTGTCTAGGACTAGCTTATGTTCTGCAGCTCACAAATAAAAACAAACAAATACAAAAAGGCCAAGAAAATACCCTTAGGGCACACCACAAGTACTAGTCTTGACAGATGAGTGAACATTTCCAGTTTTGACACACTGAGATCTGTTAAACAGATAATTCTTAAAACAGTTGACAGGTGCAATACTAAAGCCCAGTTTTCTTAAGTTTTTTTAAGAAGGATCTTGTGGCCTACACAGTTAAATGCTTTTGCCATATCCACAAAAAGAGTACCTGTCAGACAGCCCATCTCCATAACCCGACACACCTCACATACAGTACAACATGAACATTACCAGTGCGGTACTTGTACTGTGTCCCTTTCCGAAGACAGGATGACAATCATTTAGTAGGCCATATTTATCAACACATACCATCAGTTGACCATACACCTGATTTTCTTGTATCTTAGTCAAGAGAGAAAGTATTAAAATTGGCCTGACAGATCATGTAGAGATTTAAAAAAAAAACATTGTTAATGGATTGTTGGAATTTCTTTTGGTTTTTAAAATTGTCCATTTTTTAATTTTAGTAAAAGTTTACTTTGTACATTTAACTTTTTTACAGTGTTTCCTAAGCTCTTTGTATAAAGGGGGAATATCTGGGGGATGAGGAGAAGGGAGCATTTTGGGGGTGGAAGGAAAAGAGCCTGCAAAAAGAGAGGGAGCACATAAAGGAGTCAGTCATAATTCCGGGGGACTCCATAGTTAAGGGGGTCAGATGGGGGGGAAGGGGCCCAGAAAAGCAACATCTGGGTAGAGTGCATGCCTGGCATGACAGCAGGTAGGGTGCAGCAGCATATTGGTAGGTGTGTACAGAAGGTGGGGGGGGGGACCACACATCATTGTTCACTTGGGAACAAATGATCTGGAAGGATGTCAGATAGAAGAGGTTCGGAACAGTTTCTGCAAAGTGGGGAAGCAACGCAAAGAGCAGGAAAGCACAGTGGCATTCTCAGAAGTTCTGCCAGTGCCAAGGGCAAGTACAGACAGAAAAAGCAGAATAATGGACTTCAACAGGTGGCTGAGAGAATGGTGCAAGTCCATGGGGTATAGCTGTGTAGGAGAGAGGGGCAACACATGGAAGAACTCAGATCTATATGCAGGAGACAGGCTACATCTAAGTAAAGAGGGTTTGGGGATGTTAAAGCAGAGACTGAGGGAATTTATCACCACAAAGTATAATTTAAACTTGCTGTGGAGAGGGGGAGCTGAGGAGGTGGAGTGAATCAGGAGAGGAGGTCCAAAGGATCTCCCCCCATAGCAAAGATAGGGCCTACTTTGTCTAGGATGGGGGCAGGGGAGAGTAAGTGGGCAGCTAGGAGAGAGTCAGGGTGGAGAGTGGTATCACTAAATGCTAGGAGCCTAGGGTATAAGATGTCAGAGCTGCAGGCACTACTGGCAGAATGAGCGGTGGATACAGCAGCCATCACTGAGACGTGGACAACCCAAAACCATGACTGGGACTTGGCCATCCCCTGATTTAAATTATTCAGGAGGGACAGAGAAAAAGGTAAAGCGGGTAGGGTAGCCATTTACATAAGGGAAGGGATTGGATGCGTCAGGGAGGAGGGGGAGAAAGGGAGGTCAGAAGTCATCTGGAAACAACTGCATGTCACAAAGGGGGCTAGGGTCCGATTAGGGGTTGTTTATTGGCCCCAACCCAGAAAAAGGATGTGGATAGTGAGTTGGGGGAGCAACTAAGGAGACTCTGTGGCAAAGGGAGCACTGTGGTCGTGGGAGACTTCATTTTACCAGGGGTGGACTGGACCATCCCAGCCACTACATGTGCCAGGGAGCAGATCCTCCTGGAAGCAATTCAAGATGGCTTCCTGGCCTAAAGGGTGACAGTGCCAACAAGGGAAGAAAATATTCTAGACCTGGTGCTGGAGGATAGAGAACAGATCACAGATGTAAGGATGGAGGAACCACTTGCTGGTAGCGATCACCACACAGTGTGGTTCTCTTTCAGTTTGGGTAGAGAGATCCACAATATAAAAACAAGGGTCCTGGACTTCAGAAAGGCAGACCTTGGCAGGATGGGGCAATTAATGATAACACACATAGATGGCATCCACCCTGACATGGACGCAGAGGAGAAATGGGCAATCATAAAACTAGGGCTGATTGAATCCACAAAAACCTGTGTCAAGAGCCAGCAAAAGAAATCAAGGACCAAGCATCCAAGCTGGATGACCAGAGAGGTAACGGAGAAGGTGAGGGATAAGAGAAAGGCCTTATGAACCTACAAGAGAACCAAAAGCCCAGAGGATAGGGAGAACTATGTGAGGAAATCCAGGGAAGTGAGCAGAGCGGTCAGGACTGCAGAGGCAGCCAGGGAAAGGAAATTGGCACAGGGGATTAAGGAAGGAGAAAAGGATTTCTTCAGGTGTATCAAGGAAAAGAGGAAGTGCAAGGATCAAATAGTTAGGATCAGGAAAGGAAGTGGGTGGATAGACATGGGGGGCGGAGAAGGCAGAAGTACTTAATGAGTACTTCTGTTCAGTTTTCACAAGGGAGAGGGATGGGCTAGTTCCTGCAGAGAAAGGGGGGGCAGGCATGGGAGGTGAGACAACCACAGACAGAGTCATCATGGTGGAAAGGGTGCTGGTGGGCCTTAGGTCCGTGAAGGTAGACAAGGCTCCTAGGCCAGACGGAGTACATCCCAGGGTACTGAGAGAGCTGGCAGAAATCCTGGCAGAGCCACTGGCAGATCTGTTCAACACCTCGCTAAGTACGGGATGTGTGCTCAGAGATTGGAGGGGAGGCACACATGGTACCTCACCACAGAAGTGGGCCCAAGGATGAACCAGAAAACAACAGACCAGTAAGTCTCACTGCAATTGTGGGGAAACTGATGGAATCTATCCTCAAAGAAAGGCTGGTTCAGTTTCTTGTGCATAATGATCTGCAAGACAACAGACAGCACGGGTTCATCGCTGGCAGATCCTGTCAGACTAACTTGGTTGATTTTTTTGACTGGGTCACAAGGGCACTGGATGGGGGCCATACAGTAGATGTAGTCTTCCTGGATTTAAGCAAGGCCTTCAATTCAGTGCCACATGGAAGGTTGACCTGCAAGTTGAGGAATCTTGGTATAGGGTGGAAGCTTGCCTGATGGGTAGAAAACTGGCTGAAAGAGAGGTAACAGAGGATAGTTGTGGGAGGAGACGCATCGGAACCCAGGGCAGTGACAAGTGGTGTCCCACAGGGATCAGTACTGGGATCAGTCCTGTTTAAAATTGTCATCGCAGACATAGTGGTTGGGATCAAAAATAAGATCAGCCTCTTCGACGATGACACCAAGATCTGTGCTGAGGTGGATGGGATGGAGGGTGACAAATTACTGCAGGAGGACTTGGCAAATCTCAAGGAGTTGTCGCACACTTGGCAGCTTGGGTTCAATGCCAAGAAGTGCAAGCTGATATGCTTTAGAGCTAAAAACCCAGGATACAACTACTGGATGGATGGCATCAAGCTGTCCACATCCAACGAGGAGAAGGATCTGGGGGTGCTGGTGACCGTGGAATTAAACCACTCAGCCCAGTGTAGGAAGACAGTGGCTAAGGCTAACAGGATGCTTGGGTGCATAGCAAGGGGGATTACATCCAGATGTAGCGAAGTCATAGTGATCTTGTACAGGTCCCTGGTGAGGCGGCACTTGGAGTACTGGGTGCAGTTCTGGGGCCCATACTTGAAAAGGGATATCAAACTACTGGAGGCAGTGCAGCGAAGAGCAACAAGGATGATCCAAGGGTTGGGGGATAGAACTTATGAGGAAAGACTACAAAAGCTAAACATGTGTAATGCCCAAAGTAAGGGGTTAATATTGGGGCATCACAGAAATATTTATTCCAATTGCCCCAGGGGTCCCCCTGTTGTTCTGTAGCTTTGGGGCTTCAGGGTGAGGGCCCCTTATAGTGCCCCTAGAAAAGCGCTAGGCAGGGATATATAAAAAAAAAAAAGGAACCTTTTTTTCTCTCTCCCTGCTGCCTGCCTGCTCCATTCCACCACCCCTCCCAGAGCAGGCAGCAGGAGAGTGGGCACCTACACGCTAGGACCACTGTCCCTGGCCAGTGCGTGGTGCCATATTCAAGTCCCTGGCCACTTGTGTGGGCGAGAGCTTGGGGTTCCAGAATCAGAACCCCAAGCGCCTTTCCAAACAGGATTTTAGCTGTTTGAGAGTAGTGTCATGCTGAGCTGCGGTGTGTGAGGGCCTGGGAGTGCAACGGAGACTGGGCTTACCTGAGCGCTGGTTGAAGCTGTACCGTTGACTCCGCTTGGTGCCTCCTCCAGCCAGCAAAGAACCCTGATGCTGTTCCAGGTGCTCCTCCTATACTGTGCGGTCGAGTCCATTGGTCCACCCCAAAAAGAAGATTTGGGCCTCCTGCTGCGGTTTGGGCTCTGTTTAGCCCATCATTTATTTGTTTTGGCCCCGTTTATTTAAAAGTATTTTTCCTGTCCTTCATTGGCAGCATTGCCAGCCGCATCGCCACCCTTCGGTCGGCCATCTGAGGCTCCCCTGTCACACGCCATGTTGCTTGCAACGCCCCTCCCACCCTCCCACTGCCAGCACACCTCCTGCCTCCCGGTTGCCTCCTCGAGCATCCATTAGAGTGGGTGAGTTGGCGGCAGCATGCTGCCTCGTGCTGACCACCCATTTAGAAGACAGTGGCATTTTTTAATTTTATTTAAAAGTGCGCATTCGGTATATAGAGGAGCGGCTGAGCATCACCTGAGCATCGGGTCGGAAGGACCCTAAATTAATATTTAAAAAGGAGGCAGGCTAATGACGCCCACAGGAAGGGACCAGGGAAGTAAGACCAAGCAAAGGCCTTTCAGATATTCATGAGGGGCGAAATTCAAGGTGGCAACTTGCCACAGGAGTCACAGCAGGCTGTCTGTGAGCCAGATAATTAAAGAGGCCACACAGTTAAAAGGGCAACAGGCCCAGAATAAAGAAGGGTGCCAGGCCCACCAGTTAAAAGCAGGGCACTAGGCCCAAATTAAGAGTGGGCACCAGGTCCAGTTCTGTGAGGGCAGCCAAGGACCAGTAACGTAAATAGGGCAACAGGCCCAGTTCAGAAAGGGCGCCAGGCCCACAGGTTTAAAGAGGGCACCAGGCCCAAAGTAAAGGGGGCACCAGGCCCAAAGCAAAGCAGGACACCAGGCCCATAGCAAAGCAGGGCACCAGGCCCAGAGTAAAGCAGTGGGCACAAGGCCCAGATTAAGAGAAGACACCAGGCCCATGGTAATAAAGGGCCCCAGCCTAGTGAGTTAGGGCAAGCCAGACACTAAGTAGTTAGGGCAGCCCAGGCCTAGCCAGTTAGGGCAAGCCAGCCCCAAGGTAGTTAGGGCAGCCCCAGCCTAGTGAGTTAGGGCAAGCCAGCCTAGTAGTAAGTATGGCACACAGGCCCCATAGCAAGTAAGGCATTGAGGCCTCTAGTGTTCAGGGCAACTGCTCTAGTAGCAAGCGGTATTCAAGTGTAGTGATTGGGGCACTTATAGCAAGTGCTCAGGGGTAGCCAGATCCTATCCAGAGAGGTCCTAAAGTCAGAAAAGGGTCTGATCAAGGGTGCTTAGCTCACAATATGCTGCAAAGTGACTGAAACAACTGTACTATTTATGCCACTGTTTATTGCTCAAACATCTAAATGATTGTGTATTGGCTAAAAGCACCAAGACTGCATTGTGACATTAGGATTTTGGTTATTTGCCCCGGTTTCTAAACTATTGCCCCGTGCATATGAACAATTGTCCCTGGTTTCTGAACTATTGCCCCATGCATATGAACAATTGCCCCTGGCATCTGAACTATTGACCCGTGCATCTGAATAATTGCCCCACAAGTAAATAATTGCCCCCAAATTTATAATTTGCCCCTTCTTCTGGAAAATTATCTGGTCATCACTCAGTTCTCTTGGTATTGCGAGAAGGTGTGTCTAATATCTACATTGTTGCCAGCTTATGGAAACAGTCTCAATCTTCCACCACATTGATGTTCCATGGTGTGGTCTGCTGTTCTACGTGTCCAGAATCAGTCTCTACCTGGAGGAAGACATCTCCATCATCGTTCTTCACCAGAAAGTGTCCGCCCATCAGATCACCTACTCCATTTGTGTCATTCGCCGAAGTCGAGTTCGTCGCAGTTCTTACAAGTCACACCCGCTGTTCATCTGTTCTACAGTTAAAAGTTATGTTCGCTGAAGTGCAAGCCCATCACGACCGCCGTACCAGTGTCATTTCATTTGGTTCCTGATTTGGATGTCCCAAAGTTAGTTGCCCTCCGAAGAAGAGTGTGCACATCCTGGAAGAACCTGGTCAGCACCCCCTGGTCATTTGCCGCAAGTTGAGTCCGTCAAAGCCCAGTGCGGGACACGTCCACCATTTCATTGTTTTGGTCTAGTTCTTTGTGACGATACTTCAGAATCAAGCATCTTCACTTCAGATTCTTCTGGTTCCTGGTTGCATCAGAGATCCATCTTCACCTCAGATCCTTCGAAGTCTTGCTGGCCCTTGGAGTGCTGCAGCATCGTCCAGGTCATGGTAGTCCTCCAGTGAATTCATCACCATGCATCTCCTGGTTTCTCTTCATCCTTGGTGGCCCAAGAAGTGGGTTTTGGCTGAGGAATTCCTTGCATCCAGTGTTGAATCTGACAACCCGTGGCCTTAAGTAGGTCCATGCTGGGAATCGTGTCTAAGTGTTCTACAGTTCTGTTTTACTTCTTTTGTAGTTACCAACGGAGATCAACAGTGCGCATGAAGTACTAAATAAATGCCCTGCAGGCACTGAATCTCTTGGATGACTTCTGCCTCTCTTGTCTGGGTAACTTTTATCTTATCCACAATAATTTGGACCCTGGTGTTCCACTCACTCATGCCATCTTCATTCAGAGCACCATAGATAAAAACTGGCATAGTCAGCAGGATTAGATAATCATTTATCCAAGAAGTCCAAAGTTGGAGTTGCCAAGGGAGAAGTGCAAATGGAGCCAGGGTGTAACAGTGGATTGTCCAGTGGAGATAGTGAGTCAGTTGGAAGAGACTGGGATGGAGCCCAAGGAAGTATGCCACCATCTCTGTTAACGATGCCATATTACTTTGGAGTGTCATGGCTTCCACAATTTTCCAGAGAAAGAGACAGAAGTGGAACCAGCAACTTAGTGGAGTTTCGCTTGAAGATGCAGGCTATGTTCAGGTTATACCTGTGATGCTTAGACAGCTGGTTCTGATTAATCTATGCTTTTTGTAATATAAAAATGTGTTATTGAGTGTCTCTCATGAGACATGCTGTTTCAGCTAAACGATAAAAGCCAGGAGATAATTATAGGCTAAAAGAGACAAAGTAAGGATCTTCTGTTTATCTAGATTAATTGTAGCTGCCAGCTGCTAGGCTGGAAAATCATAAACTTTTATGACGTTTAGAAAAAGAATACAGGTTATGTCACTGTGGTGCAAAGTCATAAAAGGTCCTTTGATGTCCATGAGAGAGGATGCTGCTCATGGATGAAAGAAAGGACTTGGAAAATTACAAACAATTGGGAAGTCATATGGGGAAACAAGTTTTTTCTGCTAATGTCGCCTATTAATTTACCTCCTGAAACAAGACATCTTGATTGTATATGTTTAAATAAACAAAGGAGGAGCTGGGTGACATTATGGAGAAGGCATGGGCCAAGACAATGTTTTAATTATGCCGTAACAGACCTTTACAGATACACATGTTTGAACTCTGAAAAAAGAAACATCTACAGCACTATAAGAAGACAAGAATACATTAGATAGACAGGTCTCAGTGTATTTTTGGTAGGAATTTGCACTTTTTAAACCTTATTGTTTTAAAAGATTGTATGTTTTGTGATATATGGTTCTGTGTTTTACATTTTACATTTTTATCTATTTTAAGTAAACCTCTATTTTTAGAGACTACCTGGTGTGCCTTTAAAATTCTTTCTTTGACAAAGGAAGCATATATGGTTAAAGTTGACACTGTACAAAGCTTACTGGTTTTACCAAACTGGGAAAAGGTAAGAGTTTATTCTGAGATCTTTCATAGAGTTTTTAAGGGTTCACTTTGTACACCTGGTTAGATGCCTGTAAGTGAAAGATATCTGGCCCCCCTGAAGAGCTGAGTTATCTGAGCCTATACATTGGGTATGCTAGCAAGAGGTTCACAGTTTGAATCCCTCCAGAACTTGAGACCAAAGTTTGATTCAAACCCACAAAACAGACAGCAGGGTTACCCTGTTCTGTTAACTGTTCACAATACTGCACTCAGAGGTTGGCACTGTGGGAGCAGAGGGCCTTACCTGCTGAGTGGGGTTGTGACAGATTGGTTGGCAGTGGTGCGATAATTTTGGTATTACAAGCCTTTATTGTTCAGTGTGTCAGCTTGAGACCATCAGCTCACTTGCAAAGAAAGAAAAAGGCAGTGATTTATTTTTAAAAAGGAAACAGAACTATATCACTTGGCATACAGTCAAGTTCCTACTCATTTTTTTTTCTAAAGTGCAAGTCAGAATAGCCATAGTTAGGGAAAAAGATGGCTTCCAACTACAGCAGGCACACTGTAGACTACTTAAAGCAGTTGTGCAGAGACAAAGGAGTCCCATTCGAGATGAAAGCCACCAACCAGAACCTCGTGGATGCCCTGATGGTAGCAGATACCCAGAGCATTGAGTCACAGACAGTGACTGAAAAGGATCAAACCTTCAGTGTGGCAGGGCTAGCAGCCAGTGTAGTGTCCAGATCCAATGAGGAGGGCAAAAGGGCCAGTGCCAGCGAAGGGCTACAGCAGCAGAGAAAGGTCACCAGTATCCTGGATCCAAAAGTACTCAGGCTGCAGACTGAGTTGTGCTGAATGGAGCTGGAGTTCCAGGAGAAGAGAGGATGAGAGAGATGAGAGGCAGAGCGGGAACAGCAGGAGGCTGAGCGTGAGGGGCATGAGTGCCAGTGAGCTGCAGAGGAGAAAAGGGAACAAGAACAGAGGGAGGAAGAGCAAGAACATCAAGAGGCAGAGTGAGAACGCCGAGAGGCAGAGCGAGAACAGAGACACTGACCATGAGGAGCGTGAGTGCCATAGGCAACATGAACTGGAGAAGCTACAACTCCAACCACCAGCACCAGAGCAGATAAGTGGCTTGAGTTTAACTGGGACTACCGGACTGGGTTACAAATTGAATTTCAAATTGATAGCTGAATTTAAAGAGGGGGAGGATAATGATGCCTTTTTAAATTCTTTTGAAAAAGTTTGTATTCAGGCTAAAATTCCTAGGGAGTCCTGGAGCTTTCAGCTATCCCTGCTACTTACCGGAAAAGCTTGGGATACATTGGGTCAAATGGACAATGAGGACAGTGATGATTATAGCAAACTTAAAGCTGCACTGTTAAAGAAATTTGAATTAACTGCTGAATCATACAGAGCTAAATTCCGTAAGCTCAGGAGAAGCCCTGACATGAGCTACGAGGAGCTAGCCATGAAACAACGTCAGTTTTTAAAATCTTGGTGGGAAGGAATTGAAGCAAACTCTGTTGATAAAATTGAAAATGTGATTCTGTTAGAACACTTTTTCTGGACATGCCCAGCAGAGCTGAAAACCTGGCTGGAGGACCGAGATCCCAAAACAGTGCAAGAGGCTGCTGAACTCTCAGACTGCTATGCCAAGAGCAGACCTGCTGTGAGAGCAAATGAGGTGGGCGTGGCAGCATAGAAAGGGAAAAGCGCACCTTCAGGGCAGCTGAAACCCTCACTGCCTCCACCAAAACCAGTTACCCCCAGGTTTCAGAGAAAAGATTTTTCTGAGAAAAGAAATGAATGTTGGTTGTGCAAAGAAACTGGGCATATTGCCAGACAGTGTCCCAAACAGATGAGCAATCATACGCAAGTCGGTGCTAGGAAGGAAGTGGGTTGTTTGTGTGTCCCTGGAAGCATGCCTGTGAACATGAGGGAACACATGCACCCAGTCATGGTGAATGGTGTACAGACACAAGGGCTAAGGGACACAGGGACATCCCTGACATTGGTAAAAGGGGATCTGGTATAGCCTGGTCAACTGATACCCAATATATACATCACTGTACAAGGGTTCACTGGTGAAGAGAAAACATTGCCACTGGCCAGTGTTCTCCTGGACTGGGGTAAAACAGGGGGGACTGTGCAACAGGTGGCTGTAGCCAAAACCTTAGCAGTGCATGTGGTCCTGGGCAACAATCTAAAGCAGGGGATGGTGTGTGTGGTTACCTATAGCCAAATGGCAAGGGAACACTGTAGTTCCCTGGACTCCACAGAAGCTATTGTGGCAACCCCTGAGAGGCTGGTTCCCCAGCCTGTGCCTCCAGATGTGGAGATTAATGAAAAGGGGGTAGAAATTTCCCCAGTAGCAGTTAACCACACAGCTACAAAGTGTTACTCCGAAGAGAGAGGGGTGACTCATTGTCAGAGGGTTGGGATTGACAGTGATCCTGAGTGCCCTGACGCTAGTGCTAGGAACCCTAGTTTAGTGACTGAAGGGGACCTGTCCCATGCCTTGGGAATGTGTGAGGGGTTTCAGCTGCTCAGAGAAGTGACCCTAGTCTAGAGAAGCTGAGGGCTTGGGCAGACTCTTATGGAGCACAGGGAGGTGATGGCAGACATAAGGTTTATTGGGAAAATGGACTTATGTATACTCAGGCTGTGCAGACATAGGGAGGGGCGCTAGGCAGGCTGCTTGTCATTCCCCAGGGGTATCATGAGCAGTTGCTCAAGATTGCACATGATAGTCCCTTGTCTGGTCATCTGGGAATCGCATACACTATGCAGCAGTTGTCCCAGAATTTCTATTGGCCAAACTTCACCCAGCAGGTAAAGGAGTATTGCAGGTCTTGTCACCGGTGCCAAGAAATAGGGAAGGTGGGCAAGAAAACCCAAGCCACCCTGATTCCCTTGCACATAGTGGAGGAGCCATTCCAGGGTGGAAATTGATATTGTGGGGCCTTTAAATACCTCCAACTCCTCAGGGAAAAGATTCATCCTGATTGTGGTGGATTATGCCACCCGGTACCCAGAGGCAGTCGCCCTATCCTCACTGAGGACAGACTAAGTGACAGATGCCTTACTTGGGATTTTCTCCTGTGTTGGGTTTCTGCAGGAGGTTTTCACTGATAGAGGGGGTTCCTTCATGTCGCACCTGATAAAATGTTTATGGGAGAAGTGTGGGGTGGTGCAGAGATGCACGACACCGTATCACCCACAAGACAATGGGCTTGTGGAAAGATGCAATGGTACCCTGAAGTCAATGCTCCGGGCATTTGCTGAACAGCATTGGAGGGACTGGGAGAAATACCTTTTCCACCTGATGTTTGCATACAGGGAGGTGCCCCAAGGGTCGACAGGATTGTCACCCTTCGAACTCTTATATGGACGCCGGGTACGTGGGCCCCTAGACTTGATCTGGGAGGACTGGGAAGGCAAGCACACCACCCAGGGAACTCCCATTGTGGATTACATCCTTAGGTTCAGGGAAAGGCTGAAGGAGCTTATGGGAACAGCCCAGAGCAACCTGGCAGCTGCTCAACAGAAACAAAAGGTGTGGTATGACTGCAGAGCCAGAGCTCGCTCGTACATGGTGGGTCAGGAAGTCATGATCCTTATTCTGGTCCAGAAAGACAAGCTGCAGGCTGAGTAGGCAGGACTGTACAAAGTGGTTAGGAAGGTAAATGACGTGAACTATATTACAGAGTTACCTGACCGAAGACAGACAGAAAGGATGTACCATGTCAACATGATGAAGCTATTTGCAAATAAGGCTGACATGGTGTTTTCAGTGTATAGTCCTGGGACGAGACGGATGAAGGAGACCCCCTTCTGGACTTGCTGGAAGAAAATAAGTGGCAGTCCTCTGTGGAGGCAGTTAAATTATCTCCCTAGCTGACCCTGGACAAGATCCAGGAAGTAAGGTAGGTTTTAGCAAACTTTGCCCCATTGTTTAGCACCAAGCCTGGACTAACCCCCTTAGCAACTCATGATGTGGAGACAGGGACACAGATGCCCATATGGTGGACAGCATATTGGGTGTCAGAAGCTATCCAAAAGGACATTAGGAGGGGAAGTGGAGGAGATACTGGACTTAAATCCAGAGATCCCACAGCCCCTGGACCTCACCCGTAGTCCTTGCGCCTAAGCCAGATGGCTCTACTCATTTCTGTGTGGACTATCATGGACTGAATGTAGTCATGAAGTCAGATGCCCACCCGATGCCCCGGATGGATGAACTTCTGGACAAGTTGGGAGGGGTGACCTACCTTACGACGATTGACCTGACCAAGTTGGCATTGCAAGGGGTATTGGCAGGTAGAGCTGACAGACACAGCGAGGGAGAGGTCAGCCTTCATCACTCCGATAGGCTTATTTGAATTTAAAGTAATACCTTTCAGAATGAAGAATGCCCTGGCCACTTTCCAAAGGTTGGTGAACCAGGTGTTAAATGATGCTGAGGAGTACACCGTGGCGTACCTGGATGACATTGCCATCTTTAGTACCAGCTGGGAGGTACACCTATCCCACCTTAGGGAAGTGCTGGGCAGGATACAGAGGGCCGTGCTCACTGTCAAAGCAGAGAAGTGCCAGGTGGCCACGGGAGAGGTGGCATATCTCAGGCATGTAGTAGGCCAAGGAGAACTCCATCCTAACCAAATAAAGATAGCGGTAATCCAGGCATAGCCCAGACCAGAAATGCAGAAGCAGGTCAGGAATTTCCTCAGGACAGCAAGGTACTATAGCAAATTTGTACCCAATTACAGTACCCTGGCTGCTCCCCTATCTGACCTGGTAAAGAAAAGAATGCCAAAGAAAATTACCTGGGGACCAGTCTGTGAAGAAGCCTTTACCAGATTGAAGGAGGCACTGTGCAGTGCTCCTGTTTTGACAAGTACTGATTATAGCAGAGCCTTTAGAGTTCAGACTGACGCCTCAGATGTGGGTATTGGGGCAGTACTGAGTCAAACATCCAGCCAAGGGAAAGATCACCCTTTAGCATATCTGAGTAAAAAGTTACTTCCCAGGGAGTAGGCATACTCCACTGTAGAAAAGGAGTGTCTTGCCATAGTGTGCACCCTAAAGAAGTTGGAGACATACTTGTATGGGCAGCATTTTGTGGTACAGACTGACCACAACCCCTGGTTTGGCTGACAGAGATGGGGAAAAAACAATGGTAGATTGCTAAGATGGAGTCTTGCTTTACAAGGGTATGACATGACAATTCTACATAGGGCTGGAGCAAAAAATCAGAACTCGGATGGGTTGTCTCGCATCTATGAGGAGTGAACTGATTTGGGAAGCTTATCCCATGCAGTGTATAGAGCCCCCAAATTCAGTCTAGGTAGGGAGGATTGTGACGCTTGGATAGCTGGTTCTGATTAATCTTATGCTACTTCTGATATCTGGAAATGTTCATCCCAACCCTGGGCCTACCAGCCGAGCACCCCATGCCACAAAAAGGTGGGAGGGGTCCCTCACATTAGCCTCAATCAATGTCTGCAGCCTCCTTAACAAACTTGACATCTTGCAAACCTGGGTCCAGCAACATAGCCCTGATGTACTCTCTGTTGTCGAAACATGGCTTAACCCCAAGATACCAGATGCTGCAGTCACCATCCCTGGATACTCTATATTCAGGCAGGACAGGGTTTCCAAATGAGATGGAGGCTGTGCCATCTACCTGAGGAATTCCTATCTGGGTCAAGTCTTCCCGTTCTCAAACCCTAAACCACCCTCGCAGGTTCTCGCTATTAAAGTTCTACTCGGGGTGCACAACAAGGAACTCACCATTGCCTCTGTGTACCTACCCCCTAAAGATCAGCCCAATGGATTTATGAGCATATTGGAAAGCCTAGAGGGATTACACCATAACTCTGAACTTATAGTACTAGGTGACTTCAACATAAATTGGCTATCGCTGGAGGCCAGAAACTACAAGGATGCTGTCATGGCACAGAACCTCACCCAGCTTGTTACCACCCCTACCAGATGCAACTATAGGACAGGGTCACACACACTTCTGGACTGGATCCTTACTAATCACCCTGAATGAATCTCAAAAGTCTCAGTGCTCCCTGATGGGGTCAGTGACCACTCACCAGTCACATGTACCTGGACAAACAAATTCATTAAGCCCCCTCCTAAAATAATCTACACCAGCATGTTAAAGCAGGGGTACCTTGAGCTATTAAAGACACACCTAAGCCACCTAGACTGGACACCAATCGACTCTGCCATTGATGTAAACCAAGCCTTAGACCTTTTCATCAGCCACTTCACTGCGGCCTGCAATATCTTTGCACCTCTCAAAAAGCTGAAGGTCAGGGGCAGAGCTAACCCTTGGATAACCCCATATCTAATCACTTTAGTCAAACATAGGGATCATCTCTGGCACTGTGCCCGTGCAACATCCAAACCTAGGGATATTCAAAAGTATAAAGCTGCCAGAAATGAGTGCACGCGGGCAGTTAGGAGCACCAAAAGCAAATACTTCAAGGAAGCTCTCTCCAACTTCTGGAGTGATGGAAAAAAAATTTGGAGTAATTTGAAAGACCTTACAGGCAAGGACCCTAAGTCACCACACACCATGCTTAACATAAATGGAACACCAACATCTGACCTGTACACAATCACCACCACCTTTAATAATGCGTTCTCCAACTTGGATAGTGTTCTCCCTTCTAATTTCTTTGATGTCCCTTCTAGCAATAACCCTCCTGCAACTACTCCTCTCCTACACCCTGCCCCACAATTCTACTTCAAGGAGATCCCAGTGCATGAAGCCAAAACCTATATTTGGAAGGCCATTCACAACGCAGGCTACAGCAGTGACTCCCTTGAGCTGAAGTTGTTAGCACTTGTCCTTGAAGAAGTCCTTGAACCTCTGACAAAGGTCCTCAATCTATCACTAAGGATGTCCCAGTTCCCATCTCGCTGGAAACCAGCGACCATCACACCGGTACACAAAAGTAGAGACAAATCCCTGCACTCCAACTACAGACATATCTCCATCCTCCCTCCATTGTCTAAGGCCCTGGAGCTCATCGCCTCAGACCAACTAGTCAAGTACCTGGAAAAATACGACATCCTGTGTCCTGAGCAACATGGTTTCCGAAAAGGGCACAGTACCCCCACTGCACTATTAGAATTCACGGGCTTCATCCATACCATGCTCGATCAAGGAAACTGTGTAAGGGCAGTATTCATCGACCTTACGAAAGCCTTTGATACTTTGAACCACCCACTCCTACTCAAGCAATTATCAAACATTGGGCTCTCCAATGAAGTGCTGCTCTGGTTTTCAAGCTACCTTGGGGAGAGTGTCCAGCGGGTTAGGATTGCCGGCGTCACCTCGGAAGAAAAGCCAGTCCTTTCAGGGGTCCCACGGGGTCCATCCTGGGGCCACTACTCTTCAGCCTCTTCCTCAATGACCTTCCCAGTGTCTGCCACCAGAAATTATTGCTCTACGCAGATGACGCAGTCATGTTCACCAACCGACAAATGCAGAGCTCCTTGAGAAACAATTACAGCTTGAATTCATGTGCATCAAAGAATGGTTCAAGTCACACAAACTGGTCATAAACGACAGCAAAACAAAGGTTATGACCTTCTACAATGCCAGGAGCAAGTACAAATCCTGTGACCTCACCATCCTAAACCAAACAGGGATCTTACTTGAACACACTCCTGATTTTAAATACCTAGGTGTCACATTGGACAGCTCACTCTCCTACTATCGGCACATAGATTCTGTCGCCAAAGCCACCAACATCCGTATAGGCCTGCTCTACAGGCACAAACACAGCATGACTCCTGACACTCTCCGGTTGGCTATCAACAGCTCTGTCACCTCCATCATCGATTACGGGCTAGCAATTTATGGCTCTGCCTCCGCCTCTGCCCTCCACAGAATTACAGTTGCACTCAACAAAGCATGCAGGCTGATAACTGGGGCTGACCGACTTACACACACTTGTGACCTGTACACTCGGGCAGGATGGCTTCCTCTCATCAGCCGGATACAGTATCAAACCTGCCTCTTAGCCAAAAAAGTCCTCCTCAGGGTCATGCCCCCAGGCATTGAAAAGCTCCTTACTGACCACCACAGCACCCAGCGAACTAGTTCACAACAACTAACCTTCCTTGTCCCCAGATGCCGGACTACCATGGGCCAGAGGGCCTTTGCCCACAGAGCATCACAGTGGTACAATACTCTCAACAAAGAAACTCTTACTGCTGCTGCTCTTGGCCCTTTTAAGAGACAACTCTGACTTCATCTCATTTCAACTAGTCGTTGTGACTGCCTCGCCTAATCAGGGGCCCACCGCTCACTGCTCTCCACTTCAGTCTTAACAGCTACCTCTCCCCGCCTTGCCCCCTCCTACCTGCCTACCCCCTTGCCCCCTCTCCCTTTCCTCCCCCCAGGCATTTCCTGACTTTTATCCCTCCCCTTTAGAGCTCTTACCCTCACCCTCTAGCCTCTGACAATGGCTTTCCTGCCTGCATACCCCACCTCACCTGCAGCACTTATTTCTAAGAATGCCCTTGGCTGGTATGTCATGCTACCTAACATTTGGCACATTTTGAATTATTGGAATTTCCTAAGCCTCAGTCTGTTACTACTTTTTATTGTGTAACTATGTATTACTATGTTGACCTTCGTATGTAGGTATACCCCCATTCCTTCGATGTGGAACCTTTGTAAACAAGCAGTTCCTGCTCAAAGGTATTTGTAATCCTAGATTTCAATAAAATAAAATAAAAATAAAAAATAAAATAAAATCTATGCTTTTTGAAATATTAAAATGTGTTATTGAGTGTCTCTCATGAGACATGCTGTTTCAGCTAAAAGATGAAAGGCAGGATATAATTACAGGCTAGAGGACACTAAAGTAAACATCTCCTGTTTATCTAGTTTAATTGTAGCTGGCAGCTGCTAGGCTGGAAAATCATAAACTTTTATGACATTTAGAAAAAGAATACAGGTTATGTCACTGTGGTGCAAAGTCATAAAAGGTCCTTTGATATTCTTGAGAGAGGATGCTGCTCATGGATGAAAGAAAGGACTTGGAAAATTACAGACTTAATTGGGAAGTCATACAGGGAAACAAGTTTTTTCTGCTGATGTCACCTATTAATTTATTTCCAGACACAAGATATCCTGATTGTATATTTTTTAATAAACAGAGGAGGAGCTGGGTGGCATCATGGAGAAGGCAGGGTCAAGACAGTGTTTTAATTATGCTGTAACAGGCCTTTACAGACACACATGTTTGGCCTCTGAAAAAAGAAACATCTACAACACTATAAGAAGACAAGAATACATTAGGTAGACAGGTCTAAGTGTATTATTGGTAGGAATTTGCACTTCTAAAACCTAATTGTTTTAAAAGATTGTATATTTTGTGATATATGGTTCTATGTTTTACATTTTACATTTTTATCTATTTTAAGTAAACCTCTATTTTTAGAGACTACCTGGTGTGCCTTTGAAATTCTTTCTTTAATAAGGGAAGCCTATATGGTAAAAGCTGACACTGTACAAAGCTTACTGGTTGTACCAAACTGGGAAAATGTAAGAGTTTATTCTGAGGTCTTTCATAGAGTTTTTAAGGGTTCATTTTGTACACCTGATTAGGTGCCCATAGGCGAAAGATATCTGGCCCTCCCGAAAAGCAGAATTATCTGAGCCTGTACATTGGCTACCCTAGCAAGAGGTTCACAGTTTGAATCCCTCCAGAACTTGAGACCAAAGTTTGATTCAAACTCACAAAACAGACAGGAGGGTTACCCTGTTCTGTTAACTGTTCACAATACTGCACTCGGAGGTTGGCACTGTGGGAGCAGAGGGCCTGACCTGCTGAGTGAGATTGTAACAGTACCAGGTCCCAGAACAACAGAAGGTTGAGATTCTGATTCAGCAATTAAAAGGAGCTGCTCACAGAGAAGTACAGTCCTGGCCAAGTGCAGCAAAAGTTACGGCAGAACAGATTCTACAGAGGCTGCAGCAAATATTTGATGCCCGAACAGTGTCCGACCTAAAAATGAAATTTTTCTCTAACACTCAGAAGCACCAAGAGACCCTGCATGAGTTCGCATTAAGCCTGCAAGAGCTATTATGAGCTATTGAGAGGGTAGATACTAAGGAAGTCCGAGATGCGGACCGAGTGCTGGTAGAGAAGTTTGTTGAAGGGGTACTTTGCGAAGCCCTGAGGAGAGAGCTCCGCATGTTACATTTGCAGGACCCCGAGGCTGATTTCCTAGATTTTAAGGAAAAAGCAATTAAGGTATTCAGTTCTGGACACTCTGTAGAAGAGGCTCTGGTCTATTCACAGATGGCGGCCTCATTGGGAACTGTGTGGCCTAGGTATCCTAAAAAAAGATGGATGGAAGAAACTGCCTGGAAAAAAGGACTTCAACCCAAAGAACTACCCCTACAGAGATCAGAGTTTGGAAGACAACCCATCGCATATCCAAGCCGGTATTTGGAGCACAGACAGACGTGTGGTCCAATGATGAAGGCATCTATCTGCTCTGTGCAGGCTAGTTCTAGTCAATGCTCTGAGCTGACCAAGCAAATTACCACCCTGACCCACAAGATAGTAGAGATGTGTAAAGAGATGCAAGGCCTAAAAGATGGGTGGAAAAATAAAATGTCCCTTAATCAGCCTGGAAAGGAAAGAAGAAGGAATAATTGCATAGACCCTCCTAGGAGGGGTGAAAGAAGACTCCCCATGGATCAATTTGATAACCAGGGAAAGCCCATCTGTCATCGGTGCGGCATCAGTGGCCATGTACAGCAACGATGTAGTCAGCCAGTGGATGCCACCCTAACTTTAAACAGAAATTCTTTGGGAATGAGGACCGACCCTCAAAGAGCAGACGACCAGGTCCAGCAACCCCACTAGATCAGTCTTGTTTTATTGGCAAGAGTCCAATGGTACCAGTAAAGGGGGACAGTATTGAAATAATAGCTTTATTGTTCAAGTTCAAGTTCAAGTTTATTGCAGGAAAAAAACTCCATTGGGTAAGCTCATTCACAAGAAGGTCCTGAGACATATACAACGTCATAAGAAAATTATATAAAGTATTCATTAGCTAAAGTAGCAGATTAAAGTGAATACATTGATTACAAAAAGACATTTGATATGGGATCGCAGGTCACCACAATGCAGGGGCGAGATTTCCAGAAATATTGGACGCCTGATGATCTCAAACCACCTCCCAAATCTGGAAGCTGATATTCAGTTGGGAAGAAACACTCAAAGCAGACAAGGCATTATCATTAGCGACATTTGCCACATTAATCTTGGGAATGAATTTCCTACAGAATTGTTTCGATGAGCTGGTACAGATCCTTCAAAAAAAAGCCAAGCACATACCTCAAGTAGATAAGCATGCTTTACAACAAACTATTAATCATCTGCAATGCCACCAACGGTTTGCCAATGCTGACGTTGAAATTGGTAAAGTCCGAGTGACAGACATCAGGCCAGTGACATTAAAGCGGGGTACAGAAACCACCCTATGGTGTAAAGCAAAGGTGGGCCTGAGGGGTCAAGATTATGATGCTTTGGGGAAACCATATCCTACTAGAAAAGAAGAAACCATAATAGTGGCTCAAAGTATAGCTACCGTGACCAGAGGTTGGATTCCTGTTAGAGTGCTAAAATACGGGACCTGTGACGTGCAACTTTACCGTAATCAGCCTGTTGCTCAAATCCACACTGTGTGCCTTTAGGACATTATTGAGGCTGAGGATGAGATATGACAAAGTCAAGAGACAAAGGTGGTGCTTGGAGAAGAAATAAGAAATGCTTTTACTGTATACCAAAATGGGCTGAAGAGATCAATTTGGGCAATCCCGAGACCACTGTGGAACAGAGAACTGATGTACTGAAAGTAGTTTTACACCGTGAAGAAGGTTTTAGTCAGCACCCATTGATCTTTGGCCTAGCTCACAGAGTACAGCACCACATCTGTACCAATAGACATCCGTACATCAGAGAGCATTTTAGACCATTTCCACCAGCAATGTACCAACAAGTGAAGGAAATGATCAAAGTGATGAAAGAGGCTGAAGTAACTAAAGAGGGTCACAGCCCATGGGAAGCTCCTATTGTTTTGGTTAAGAAAAAGGATGGCAACATTTGATTCTGTGTTGACTACTGCAAGTTAAATGCCATCACCCATAAGGATGCATATATTTTGCCCTGGATAGAAGATTCCCTCATGGCTCTCCAATCTGCTGCCGTGTTCTCCACTTTAGACCTAATCAGTGGATATTGGCAACTTTCTTTGGCACCTGAGGATCAGGAAACAACAGCCTTCATCACCCCCATGGGTCTCTTTGAATTCATGAGGATGCCTTTTGGATTTGTAACACCCCTGGAACTTTTCAGAGAACTTGTCTAGCATTGCCTAGGAAGTCGAAATTTGGATATCTTATTACTATATCTGGACAATATCATTGTTTACTCAAGGACTCATGAGGATCATTTATTGCACTTAGGGAAGGTGTTTCAATGACTAATTCAATATGGTCTTAAAGTAAAGCCATCTAAATGCCATCTATTACAATCCAAAGTAAGTTATCTGTGACATATAGTTTCCTCAGAGGGAGTGTCACCAGACCCAGAAAAGACAGAGGTGGTAAGAGACTGGCCAGTTCCTGCTACTGTCAGAGATGTCTGAAAGTTTCTAGGTTTCATGGGGTGTTACCGAAGATTCATCAAGGACTTTTCAAAAATTGCAGTGCCATTGCATGAACTTTTGAGAGGATCGACAGAGGGTCGAGTCCCAAAGAATCATCCTTCTGTATGGGCAGCTGAGCAACAAAAAGCATTTGATAAGTTAAAGAAAGTACTAACTGAGGCTTCTAGCCTAGCTTATCCTGATTACTCAAAGCCTTTTCTTTTGTATACCAATGCCAGCAACAAGGGGTGGGGTGCAGTACTCACACAAGAACAAGATGGTGTGGAACAAATTATAGCTTATGCAAGACGCGGATTAAGAGGCTCAGAGCAGAATGATGCCCACTACAGATCTTTTAAACTTGAGTTCTTAGCATTGGTATTGGCCATTGCGGAAAGGTTCCGTCAATATTTTGCTTCTACCCCTTTTACAGTCTTCAGCGATAACAACCCATTGGCACACTTAAATACCGCAAGGCTAGAAGCACTAGAACAAAGATGGGCCTCCAGACTTATGAACTGTCAATTTTCCCTGATATACTGCTCTGGTAAAGTGAATGCAAATGCAGATGCATTGTCTCAGATGCCTGGACAAGAGGAAACAGAAGCAGATGACACCTCGTTGGAGAACATAGAGTTGCTGCCTTTTCTCCAAGTACCGGCAGAAATTGTACAAGCTTGCTGTCAAGTTGCTCCAGAGCCAGATATGGAAAGCCGACCTGAAGTAGATGATACAATTGCTGATCAAAAAATTTATGGGTTCAATTGCAGGACCAGGATCCTACTGTTAAACAGGTTAAAACTCTAGTTTCAGCACAGATACATCTGGCCCACCGAGAACAGAAAAAGCTCGATCAAGAAGTAATGAAACTATGGAGACATAGAACTCGGCTAACTATAGAAGATTTGAGCGTAGTTAAAATGAAGTAGAGACCCTACTACACATCTGGAATTGACCCAGATCACAGTTCCCAGGCCTAGCACATCAGTAGTATTAGAAGCATACCAAGATCACTCAGGACGTTTTGGACACAAGAAAACAGAGGTTTTTATTAGAAGGAGGTTTTATTGGGTAGGAATGCATAGTGATATAGCGAAGTGGTGTGAAGAATGCCCAGCCTGTACTTTGAAATGCAGAGAAAAGAGTAACCATAAAGTTCCTCTCCACCCCATAGTCAGTAATGCACCATTAGAACTAGTTGCTCTACATCACCTAAAGTTGTAACCAAGCACCAGTGATTACATATATGTTCTCACAATGGTCGATCACTTCTCAAAATTTGTGGTTGCCAGTACAGTTAAAGACCTATCCACTTGAACTACAGCTGAGACCTTTCTAAGATGTTTTGTGTGTCCCTTTGGTTACCCGACAAAAATCCTTACAGACCAAGAAACTTCTTTTGAATCTAAGCTTTTTTCGAACTCTGTACTCTTTATGGAAGTCACAAACTAAAGACTACTGCCTACCATCCCCAAAGTAATGGACTCTGTGAAAGAACAAATCAGACTTTACTTGAAATGTTATGAGCCTTACCGGAGTATAAACGCCCCTACTGGCCAGTTCTTCTTCCTGAACTTACTTATCTATATAATAACACTATACACGGTTCTGCTGGGTATACACCTCATTATTTAATGTTCGGATGCCACAGAAGACTCCCAATGGACTTAGTAGTAGAGGTACCGCTTGATGAAACCAAAGTCAGACAGCCAACTACAAATTGGGTGCAAGAACATAACCAACATCTGCAAGAAGCTGGACAAATTGTAAGCAAACATATGGAGCAAGTGCGTCAGACAAAAACCAAACTATGATACCAAGGCTAATGCTACACCCTTACTTATAGGAGAAAGAGTAATGCTGAGAAGAACTTAAAAATGCAGTAAGTTAGCTTCAAAATGGGAACCTGATCCTTACCGCATTATTAAAATCCCTTATCCAGAGTTATCAGTGTATAAGATCCAGAAAGAATTGGAAAATAACACCAAGATTGTTCAACAAAATCTCCTGAAAGCCTGTACTTTTAGAGACGCTGCTCTAGCAAAAGATAAGGACAGTTCTATGCCAAAGGAGAGGCAGGAGTCCATAAAGGACGAAATGTTGGGACTAGACTTGCCAACCAGTTGGTGCAAAGAGCCTTGGATTCGCACTTCCAATATAAATTCCTTTGACCGTCCAATTGTTGTACCAGAAGTAAACCCTCAAATGCCAGATTTTTTAGAACCAGAATGCATTGTCCAAGAACCCATAGATTTCCAACCCCGTAGATCCCAAAGATCTAATGCAAGTGTCCCCCCTAGAAGGTACATAATGGAAGCCTCTCAACTTGTCTCATTGTACCATATGTAGATCTATTCAGAGTAATTCCTCAGACACAGTCACTTTAGTTTTGTAAATTTAAAGTTTTTATAGTAGTTCTAGATATCTTAAAAATGCTTTACCAAAAGTAAGGTTTCATAGAGTGTTAAATAAAATATTAGGATGTAAAGAAAATGTTTTTATAAACCGTTTAAGGAAATACATGGGGACATGTATTTTTAGGAGGGCCAGAATCTGTAATACCCCAAAGTAAGAGGTTAATATTGGGGCATCACAGAAATATTTAGGGGGTTTCCAATTGCCCCAGGGGTCCCCGTGTTGTTCTGTAGCTTTGGGACTTCAGGATGAGGGTCCCTTATAGTGCCCCTAGAAAAGCGCTAGGCAGGGATATATATATAAAAAAAAAAAAGAAAAAAAAAGAATGTTTTTTTCTCTCTCCCTGCTGCTTAAATGCTCCATTCCACCCCCCCCCTCACCAGAGCAGGCAGCAGGAGAGTGGGCACCCACACACTATGATCGCTGTCCCTGGCCAGCGAGTGGTGCCATGTTCAAGTCCCTGGCCATTTGTGTGGGTGCGAGCTCGGGGTTCCAGAATCAGAACACCCGAGCGCCTTTTCAAACAGGAATTTAGCTGTTTGAGCGTAGTGTCATGCTGAGCTGTGGAGTCTGAGGACCTGGGAGTGCAACGGAAACAGAGTGGGGGACAAATTCAAGGGGAAAGTACAACTGGGGGGGGCAGTGGTGGAGGGAAGACTTAATGGGAGGAGGGGCAGCTGCAGTCTAATGGGCCGAAGTGCTGCACATTCAAGCAGGCTAAATAGACCATATGGCATGTATCTGCTGGCAATTTCGTATTTTCGTGTATTTGTGAGGTGGTTTGTACTTGTATTCAGAGCACAGAGCTGTGAACCTGGAGACACAGCTTTGAATCACACAACCACCTCTTACACACTTTGTGACCTTACGTTAGTCATGATAACTCCCTGTGCAAAATCTCAATCTCTCTCTCTCTCTCTCTCTCTCCCTCCCTCCTCTCTCTGTCTCTCTCTCTCTCTCTCGTATGTCTGTTTGTGCCTGAAATGGCACCAGCATTCTATCCACAGCCACCCCCAGATTGCAAACAACTTTGTAATACAATTTATATGAAAAGCACTATTCAAAATTACATTCCCTCCCTTTTCTATGTTTCCATCATTGCTTAACCTCGTTGCTTAACCCTGTTTGTTTAAATTTTCACTGGGCAGCATCCCTCCTTCTGAAGATAACATAGTTCCTCTATTAACCAGCTAGCTGTTTTCTATCTAATTCTGCACTTATGAAATATATACACACCAAATAATCAAAATTAAAGGATGTTCATGTTGGTCCAAAACCTGAAATACTGTAGATGTTATTCTAAAAAGAAGAATCTGGGTTTCACAAAGTTAATGCTATGCACCAAACCTGCGGTTCATATAATGCAATGAATAGAACAGTTCTACATGACTATTACTTTAAAGGTTAGCAGTTAAGCATGATAGGTTATGTAGATCAGATTGCAGTGCTGAAACAATTTAAACCAAAACAATATTCCATGTAAACAGAGCAGGTAGAACCATACTTGGATGCAACATAAGAATATCCAGGAGATATATACTTAACCAACTGGGCTGGCAACCACTAAATATAAGAACAAAAATAAATTTAGTAATTATCATGTACCACAGTCTGAAAGGTTTAGCCCCTTATTGCTGACAAAAAATTCCAACCTCAATCAAGTGTCCACTTCTGAAGAAACTAGAAGCATAATTAATTATGGCAAAACAATGCTATCCCATCAAGATAGCGAGGGCAAGATGGCATGGCAAAAACAGCGACAGTAAAACAGCACGAGCACATACAGTGACCGAAGGTACCCCCAGAGGTGTGTGTCCCCCTCCCAGAGTTGGTATCTATAGTAAGGGGTTGTTGGAAGAAAAGCCCCCACAAAGCCCCCCACAAGGGGGAGCACAGGGGGAAAAGTCCCCCGCAAAAAGAGCCCTCACTGTATGTGCTCGTGTTGTTCTGTCCATGCTGTTTGTGGTCATCAACGTTTAGCCCTCGGTATTTTGACATGGAACCCAAAACATCATGTTTGTATGCAGTCCTTGAATAGGTCTTTCCTAATTGATATTGGAACAGCTCCCAGCCTTGTTATTTTTAAAATAATGGTACTAAACACAGAGAACATCTACATCTACAATCAGACCTGGAAAAACTAGTGTAAATGCATTTATGTGCAATGAACTATCATCTGTAATCACGTGTCATTGTGTTTTAACTGCTAATGATATTGGGCAGGATCCTATTGCAAACAAGTTGTATGCCTTACTAGGCTATCCTGTCAAAATATCTGCAAATAAATAAATACGTAGATGGTACAGCACTGTATTATGGCACAAAATATAAAAAACTGGCTGGTGCAGTTTATACTATCAGAGTAGATAGGCTTACATTTTTCTTTATAGCTTAATCCTTGAAGCAGATATGGGGACTGGGGCCATTTCTGAGTTTGTCATGGCGCACAGGCACAGACAAACTCATTGCTATAAGAGGTGCAATACAGTGGTGTGCCTTATGGAGCACTCAGTTTCAAGGGGCAGGTCAGCGGCAGGCGAGTCAGTCAGCAGGCTGGCGATGATGCCCTTTCAGCTGTTGGGGCAGAGTTGGACAACTTTTCAAAGGACAGAGCCACACCAATAGTGGCATGGCTCAGTCCTTTGATGTGCATTCCTGCATTGTTAAATTCCTGGTTGCGCATTCACACTGCTGTAACTTTCAGTGTGAACGCGCTGAGCCCAGGCTGTTGGCATGCCCCCTCCCAGTTCCAAATAAACAAATGGCTCTTACAGTCCCCATGAATGCTGATGGGGCTGCCCAATCCCCCTGTTGGCATGCCCCTTCCCAGTTCATTTGCTGACGGGGAGTCCACTCCCCATCGACATAATGTCCCCCCATTTGTTGTGTGCTAAGGGGGGGTGCCCAATTCCCCTCAGCTCATGTCCCACCCTAAACACTCAGTATATGCCGACAGGGTGCCCAATTCCCATTGGCTACCGCCCCCCCAACACTCAGGTGGCACGCTGAAAGTCCCTGTTAAAAAAGAAACCTTCCCGCCTAGATTTGTTTTTAACCTATAAACAAGAAAATGGTCCCTCGAGTCTGCCATTCCCTCCCCAACCCGCACCCACCCTCTGCGCACCCACATCCCCACACCCTCTCACTCATACTTACCTCCAGAGCCGCACAATGATCTTCGGTGGAGCAGGAACATGTCTGCACTCTTCAAAGCCGACCACGAACTGAAGAAATATCGGTAAGCTGTATAATGGCATAAATTTTTTTTTTCAACTTTGATGTATACCTTGCCCATTTTTGTGAATTTTGACACCAAATTTTCAACATGGGGTTCTTGGGACTCCACCTCATGAATTCAGTGACTGTTGTCTAGTTATTTGGTCCCAAAAGGTGATTTCGCGGTCACTGCATGGAATCACTTTTTGGGACTGATTAACGAAATGACAGTATCACTGTTCATGAGGTGGGCTCCCAAAAAGCCTGTGTTGCAAATTTGGTGAAAAAATTCCAAAAAATGACTGTGTTACGAGTGTGCGTCGTGCAATCCCATGCACACTCATGATGTCGCGAATTTGTAATATTTTCACTCCAGATTTTCAACGTTGCCATTTTTTTACACCTCCTCATGAACAGTATAGCTGTCATTTTTCACATCCTGGCCAAAATGCGTTTTTGCACTTCTGGCACAGACTAGCACGGTTGCTATGGAAAATCAGTGTTCGGGACAGATTACGAAAATCACAGTTACACTGTTCATGAGCAGAGGTCTCAAAATGGCTATGTTGAAAATTTGGTGACAAAAAGTCCATAAAATGACTGTGTTACGAGCGTGCATTGTGCAGTTTCCACGCACTCTCGTAACATTGAGAATCTGTAATATTTTCACTCAAGATTTTCAACATTGTCAATTTTGCACACCTCCTTATGAACAGTACAATTGACATTTTTCACATCCTGCCTGAAATGTGTTTTCGCACATCTGGCACACAATGGTGCTGTCACTGTAGGAAATCAATGTTCGGGGACACAGTATGAAAATCATGGTGACAGTGTTCATGAGCAGAGGTCACAAAATGCCTATGTTGAAATTTGGGTGAAATAATTCCACTAAATGATCATGTTGCAAGAGTGTGTTGCACAGTTTCCACATACGCTCGTACGTTCGAGCATTTTTAATATTTTCACTCCAGATTTTCAACACTGCCATTTCTTCACACCTCCCTATGAATGGTACAGCTGTAATTTTTCACATCCCTGCCCGTACTGTGTTTCTGCACATCTGGTGCAAAATGGCACAGTCACTGTGAGAAATCAACGTTCGGGACAGATTGACAAAATCACAGTGCCACTGTTCACGAGCAGAGGTCCCAAATGCTTTCATAAGGTGGGGGTCACAAAAGGCCATGTTGAAAATTTGTAGTTCAAATACCAACAAATGCCCGGGGCGTTAGGGTTTCTAACCATAATGTCCTCCCCAACCCATGGTGGGGCTCCAGTGCCCTCATCTTCTCTGAACCGCAGACACGTCTTCACTCTTCAAAGCTAGATCACGAATTGAGGAAACAGATATGTACTTCAGTGTATTTCAGCGGGAATTTGAACTTGGTGGCATAGGTTGTTCTTTCTGCTGGGAACTGTAGTCCTGCCAATCGGTGCGAACCAACAGCAGTTCCAACTATGAACTTTGGCATTGACAAATGCTTGTTCTTAACAGTACGCCATTGCTGTAATATTGTAGTTAACCCTTGCTGCTCCCAGCTTGGCTTGCCTTCCAATTGTGTATTCTGCTAAGACACACTGACATTATACCTGATTAACACTGTATACCTTTCATTGTATAGTGTCTATATTTGTTAGCTGTGCAAATTTTTCCTAACCTATATGTGTACCCTCACCCTACCAAACTAATCAATCTGGCTTTATCGGTCTATCCATTGGTAGTGATCTAAACAAGTCACACGTTTCTGCTCTGTATTCCCACTGGGTGCTCTAGCATTCTGTTTTTAGCTACACTTGTTTTTCTACCATGTGCCTTCCACCTAGTGCTCTAGCTGGCTGGCACCTACATCAAAACCCTGAAAGTTTTTGTGATTGTAAAGACGATATGTCAATCAATAAACTTGTACCTACCCTACGTCAAAACCCTGGTATCCCCTTTACTTAGCAAGTAGCTAATGTGTGCCCTACTCACAGCTGGATACCTTCACAAAGAGATGAACTAGTAGTTCCGTAATAGTGGTACCAAAATGAAAACAAAAAAGACTTCGCACTCAGTTTTCTGCCACTCCAAAAGGAGCCTTGTTTCCCTGAGAAGATCACAAGCATTTACAAAGCTTTTCTACATTTCACTTCTCTTGCTGGCAGAAAACATGGAACGTAACCCTGGGGCATCTGGGATTGCCAGAAGTCCTTCAGTGACAACCCACTGTAAGGGACAATACACTGTGGGGCTCAACATCCAGAGTCTGCTGCAACTCAATCTCCTAAGAACATGGTCAGCTCAATATAACCCAGGCATTCTAGCCCTTAGACTTGGCTCAAATACAGCATCATAAATTCTGAGCATGGCCTGTCTGGGAACTCAGTTATCAGGCAAGATAGAACTTTGGGCAGAGGTGGAGAGATTGCCTTTTTCTTATTAAAACCTACTTAAAATTCCCCTCACATGCCTTACACAACCCTCCAGTAGATGGTGCACCCCAGAAGTGCTAGCCATAAAGAATTCCCTGGGCAATACTTTCTTACACCTGTGTTGTATCACAGACCACCAAATTTGCCAAAATCTACTCATCATCATATATCTTATGGACTCAGTCACTTCCTATGTAGTGCCAAGATTATCAGGCTAAGGGACATTAATACAGATTGCTTAAAGACAACAGAAGTTGCTGCAAGAGACTGGGACACTGAAAATAACCTGACTCAACTGAAACAACTACGCTTAACCACAAAACTGACTTTTTCTATCCCACAGAATGTAAATGTATGTACAGTGCCATCATGACATTGTTGCAGGTGTTGTGCCAAAGCGTTTTTTTCATTGTGACATCTAATATCACGCAGATGTTTGCAAACTCTTAATCTGAAAGCCCGTGAAGTTTTACCTACATAAAAAGCATGGCAGGTACAGGTAGTCAAGTATACCACCCCTGTAGTGGAACAGTTAATAAACTGTCTCACTTCAAACTGTTTAATGGTATTTACAGAGGTAAAGTGTTTTTTCTGATCCATAACATTTCAAAATTTGCAGTGACCACAATTAAAGAAGCCTAAAGGGGGTGGGGGTTTTCAATTTGTATTAGATCTATTAGATCTGTATTAGATCTAATCACTGGTTTGGCACAACATCTGCAACAATGTCATGATGGCACTGTACATACATTTACATTCTGTGAGATAGAAAAAGTCAGTATAGACCCACGAGGTGGGGACCTAGAGAATAGAATTTTGTGTAGAGAATCGTTTTGGATTTACACTCTGGGTGCTTTAAAACACCCAGGATTAAGTGATACTTTTGATATTGCACCTTTTTTAAGATCCAAGTATTTTAAATAATGGAAATTTTTGGGTACAGATATGGTAAGATGTGTTGTTTACAATGTGTTCCTTTCTTTCAGGTTGAATTTACTTCAGCAACCCTGGTATATATAATGTAACTGCAATTTCAATTTCAACTTTTTCTCAATTTTACTCTGCCTGTTAAGAGAGAAAAAATTACTAGTATAGTATTGTAGTATTTTGACTAATAGCAATATGTCCATTTATTATTATTAAATTTAGATTATGGGCATTTATTTTGCATTTTAGGTCATTGTACTCATACTAGAACTATTTTTGTTTATTTGGTATGGGTAGTGTACTATTTAACTAACTTTTATTCATCACAATTGTAGTAATGGTATAAGTATTGTACTGTCACTTTAAGAGGTTTTTCTTATTTAAATGATTAATTGTGATTACCAAATTAGTCCCTGAGGAGGTGCTTTTGGCGCGAAACCGGTCAGACTGTTTGTGTTCTGGGAGCTGTTGTCACCTTGCATGGCGCCACTGCATTTTAATCCTTCCATGATTTATGTGAGTCTAATACAGAAATTGTCAAAAAAGTGTTAGTGCTGTGTTTTTTGTTATTTTGCTTGCTGATTCACACTGGCACAACATTAGCTGGAGCCGCTTTTCTTTTGTTTCATTGACTGTTGCTATAAGCGGGCTCAGCTTGACTTCCTTGTTGGCGCTGGAAAATATACGTGACCATTTGTATTTATATAGTTTTTACGGTCTTTTTTGCAGTCTGCGGTGTGCAGTTTGCATTTTTTTCAGTCATGTCTTCTAATATAGAGGACTTGCATGCAGGTGGCGACGACTCCCAGACATTTAGTAAATTTCTCTTTTCCGGCATTGGGACACCTAACACTTTCTTAAGTTCGGATCCTAACACTGCTGTAATTCAACCTAATTCTAGTACAGATGAATGCGAGCATCTGAATTGTGAACCAGTAGCCAGTATTTTCACTGCATACTATGAACTTGAAAAATTAGCTTTAAAAGCAAGGCATCTTTATTGGAATCTCACCAGCTTAGAGGGATATGTGCAGGTGAATCGAGTCCCGAGGGGTCTCAGAGTCATTAAATGGCCTGGTTACGGCTTGGACCGACCGAGTTTTAAAGAAGATTGGGTTAACCAGATGCAGGCAGTATCTATGCTTTTCCAGGACTGTATAATAAGGGATTACCATTCACAAAAGATCCAGATTGAACCCTTACTAAAGGAAAAGGAATCTGTTTTTGCTAGTTACAGCGTTGATTCAGATTTTTTGGAACTTGAAAAGAAATTGCAACAGGCAATAATAAAATAAGATACCCACATTAAGGCTATTAAAATCAAAAAGTTTGAGAGAGATTGACAAGATTATGCCTTGAATAGAGTCTTTACATGGAAGGGGTCTGAGTTTGCTGGAAGGAGTAAGCGTGGTAACAACAGGGGTGCAACTAAGAATCAGCAACAACATAGTAAATCTATTTTATGTACCAACAATAATAACACTAATATGAGTTTTCATTCTACATCAGAATCTTCTGAGGACCCTTTAGAGGAGGGCGGCGCAGAGAACAACAGCCAACCGCACCGCTCAGAGTGACTGGTATGGTTCGAAACAAAACCAAGACACGGAGAGGTGGTAGAAGGAGATGCAAGATCAAAAGCTGTTGGAGGTAAACGGTATCCACTGGTGGTACAGAGAACGCAGCAGAAATTCAGAGGGAGACCAATGCAGTAAGTGTTATGAATTTATCAGACATCTCATTGACTGAGAACCAAGTCTCTGTTTTAAGTAAAGGACTTAAATTTATTCCGACGTGCTGCACCTCTAAGTTTAATACTTTTCTGGACATTAAAAAATTTACTGGCAAACTCAATATCAAATCATTTTTTAATAAACATAGAGGTGATTGTAGAGTTGAACAAGTACAAGGCATTGAAATAGGACAGATTCCTACACAAAATCAGGATGGACATCTTCAGCATTTTAAATGCCCCTCGACTTTTAACCCAACACCTTCAGCTGCCATTATGGTTTTTGAAACTGCATGTCTAAATGACATTGATTCTCTTTTTGAGAAACATGACAGATTTGATTTCTATAACTTGAGCAGTAATGAAAAGCAAGCATTAACTGAATTGGAAAAAAATCCATTGATCACAATCAAGCCCGCAGACAAAGGAGGAGCTGTTGTGGTTCTCAGTACTAAAGATTATGTACAGGAGGTACAGCGTCAACTGGACAATGGTATTTTTTATCGACCACTGGAAAAAGATCCTACCCTGGATTTTAAGAAAGAAATTGATACCTTTCTTCTCCAGGCATTCCATGATGGTATGATTTCTAAAAATTCCCTTGATTTTCTTATTGTACAACATCCAGTATGGGCTACCATGTACGTTTTGCCAAAAGTCCATAAAAGCATGCAAAGTCCTCCAGGAAGACCCATTGTTTCTGGTATTGGTTCACTTACTGAACCACTTTCCCAATATGTGGATGCCCACATACGGGATATAGTGGGTTCATTGCCTTCTTTTTAAGGGACACCACACAGACTCTGGGGATCCTGGAGGACTTGCAAATTGAGCAGTCTTGGCTACTGGTATCGATTGACATTGAGTCCCTATATACAAATATTCCCCACCAGGGAGGACTGGAGGTGATACGTGCCTGGTTAGACCTGTCTACTAACCTGGATGAAGGTGAAAGGTTTTTTGGTTCAGCTTTCTGAATTTGTTTTGAAGTTTAATGTTTTCAGTTTTCAAGGGAAATATTATCACCAAATTAAAGGAACAGCGATGGGAGCTACATTGCCCCTAATTATGCTAACCTTTATTTGGGACAGTGGGAAAAGGAGGTGATCTATGACCATGTTAAGAATCCGTTTTAAGATAAAATTGACCTCTGGAGATGTTTTATTGATGATGTTCTGATGGTGTGGCGGGGAACGTATGATGAACTGGGAAGATTTGTGGAATATCTGCATTTATCAAATCCCCATTTGAGATTTTCAGTACAGGCGGATCTTAGTCAGATAAGTCTTTTAGATCTGAATATTATAAAGTTACAGGATGGTACTATTCGTACCACCATTTTTCATAAACCTACGGATAAGAATTCAGTTTTACATGCTTCCAGTTGTCATCCCCGCCACACCATCAGAAATATTCTGAAATCTCAATTTATGAGGGCAAGGCGTAATTGTAGTGAATCAGGAGATTTTGAGACATGCATGATGGGGATGGCAGAAAGATTCAAAGATAGAGGTTATGCTATTGATGTACTGCATAATTCAATGGATGCAGTTCGGGACACGCCAAGGAGAGAATTGTTGGAATATAAAATTAATACAACAGTAGATAAAGAACACCTTAATTTTATTACAACCTTTGGCAAGAACTCAGCAGAAGTTAAAAACATTATAGACAGACATTCGCCTATATTGAGTATGGATGTTACATTGAAAAATGAAGTAAAATCAAGTCCAAGAATGGTTTATAGAAAAGGGAGGACTATTTCTGACATGTTGGTACATTCATACCAACCAGTGAATAGATCTAATACAAATTGGATACCCCCAACCCCATTAGGCTTTTTTAATTGTGGTCACTGCAAATTTTGAAATGTTATGGATCAGAAAAAAACACTTTACCTCTGTAAATACCAGTAAACAGTTTGAAGTGAGACAGTTTATTAACTGTTCCACTACAGGGGTGGTATACTTGGTTACCTGTACCTGCCATGCTTTTTACATTGGTAAAACTTCATGGGCTTTCAGATTAAGAGTTTGCGAACATCTGCATGATATTAGATGTCACAATGAAAAAAACGCTTTGGCACAACATCTGCAACAATGTCATGATGGCACTGTACATACATTTACATGCTGTGAGATAGAAAAAGTCAGTATAGGCCCACGAGGTGGGGACCTAGAGAATAGAATTTTGTGTAGAGAATCGTTTTGGATTTACACTCTGGGTGCTTTAAAACACCCAGGATTAAATGACACTTTTGATATTGCACCTTTTTTAAGGTCCAAATATTTTAAATAATGGAAATGTTTGGGTACAAATATGGTAAGATGTGTTGTTTACAATGTGTTCCTTTCTTTCAGGTTGAATTTACTTCAGCAACCCTGGTATATATAATGTACCTGCAATTTCAATTTCAACTTTATCTCAATTTTTCTCTGCCTGTTAAGAGAGAAAAAATTACTAGTATAGTATTGTAGTATTTTGACTAATAGCAATATGTCCATTTATTATTATAAAATTTAGATTATGGGCATTTATTTTGCATTTTGGGTCATTGCACTCATACTCGAACTATTTTTGTTTATTTGGTATGGGTGGTGTACTATTTAACTAACTTTTATTCATCACAATTGTACTAATGGTATAAGTATTGTACTGTCACTTTAAGAGGTTTTTCTTATTTAAATGATTAATTGTGATTACCAAATTAGTCCCTGAGGAGGCGCTTTTGGCATGAAACCAGTCGGACTGTTTGTGTTCTGGGAGCTGTTGTCACCTTGCATGGCGCCACTGCATTTTACTCCTTCCACGATTTATGTGAGTCTAATGTAGAAATTGTCAAAGAAGTGTTAGTGCTGTGTTTTTTGTTATTTTGCTTGCACAGCACAGGATACAGATTCTCTCTTTAGCTTTTCCCCCACCTATGAGCTTTTGCTGCTTCAGAGCACACCCATGGACAGGATACCCTTGGTAGACTAAGCCGGTTTCATCAGCATCAGACATCAGCCGGCCGGTACCCAGACAGAAGTCCAGGCAGCACTTCAGTTAACCAGGTTTGTGTGGTGGTGGCATCAGCATCTTGCTTTTTAGTGTATTCTGTTTTGAACACTATCTGGTGCTGCTGCTTCCACCTTGAAAGCCAACCATCTGTAGCCTCAAAACTTGAGTGGCCCATTTGTGTGGCCAAATCCAGTGCCTTGGATTTTAACATGGGGACTGAGAAATGTGACCCTTTGTCAAAAGCCTGCAAAAACCACAACATGAGTGCATCCTCATCCTCACAGTCTTTGCCCTCTCGCTTTCTTTTTCAGCTGGTGTTTGTGTTAGAATGCCACTCTGCTTGGACGGCTTCACGATTTTACTTATTCATCCAGCCTGGTTCTTTGAGATTTTAAATTCAGTAGCCACTGAAGAGAGCAAGCTGGTTGGGTTTTTAAGAGCTTCAATCACACAAATGTAATCTGCAAGAGTCAGCTCATTTCTCAGCAGAGACATAACTGCTAACTCTCAGTTCAGAGGACACTAAGTAAGTTACAGCCACAGCAGAGGTTTTAACTGTTAGCAGCTGATTTACAGCCAATCACCTGACTACAGTATGCTGGAAATATTAAAGTACTTGGCTGAAATCAGCTAAGAATCGGCTGTTAGGCATCCTGCCAAAGTGGAAGATTGCAGAACGGGTGTCCCATTTAACCACTGTGTGGCAGTATAACTTTATTTGAGAGCAGATCTGTTCCAGAGGAGATGCCCCACTTCAATGGCCAGCAGGAGACTAAGACGGAGCCTCCACTAGGATGTTCACCTCTTCAAGGGTGGGAGGCCATCTGACTCTGACTACAACGACACCTTCTGGGATACCACAGGAGGTACTGGAAACAGGAAATGGCTGTTGGGGGGGAGACATTGACAGCCTCAGCAGTGCATATACCCATGGTGTACTTGCGCTGCATGTTGAGACACTATCTCTTTGAGAAATCATAGCTTTGACAGGATGACATGGCACCCAAGTGGTCATCCAGGCCCCACAGCAGCCACTCGTCCAACACGAAGGACCTAAGCTCCCAGCAGATTCTGCCTCTGAGATGAATACTGCCCCTGAAGGCCCTCACTGTGAGGGGTTAATCATGGTGGCAGAGATGAGCAGGTTCCGGGGGTTCAGTGCAGCTTATGGGGCTTTGCAGTATTGTGGGTATGTTAGCTGGCTAACTGGGGTCGAAATTGGAAGGTACAAAGAATAACTGAGAAAAAAACCCAAAAAGGATCTGAAAAATTGCTTCAGATAGAGTATCGAAGAGTTTTTTAACTTTTTTTTGTTTGCAGCCGAAGGGGAGTCAGACTGTGAAGTAGAATTGATCATCCCTTTAGATGCCACTCAGATGCCATGAGGGATACAAGAATAATCTTGAAGGCATCTGATAAATTGGCTGCTGGTAGCCATGCACTATGATCCATGAGTTTGATCTGGTACGTAGCATTGTCAATCCGGGTATACATTAATGAATGAAAATGTCTTCAAATTATAGTAGGTAGGTAGTGCTTGGAGTGGATATGGAGTGAGGGACTAAGAGATCAACACTAAGTCTTTTCTTACCTGAATATTTACGGGTTAGAATGTCAATGGGACTGATTCTGTACACCAAAAAAGGGAGACTTAGAGAATGGGAGTAAAAGAAAATATTTAGCTATGTATTTACACAATAGGGCCTTGACTGTGTGAGGTTCTTTTAAAGCCAAGACAGGGTTTTTGCAGATGTAAGTGGAAAGAGGGAATATTTAAAGACCTTTATTAAACCCAAGTGTATGGGCTGGCCCGGTGGTGCAGAGGGTTGAGGTACTGGATGCCACACCTCACGCCACGCCGATGACTTGGGTTCGGGACTGAGCCCGAGTTGTCGGAGGTTGGCAGGAGAGGGAAGAGACCGAGCATCTGAAGGACTGCTCTCTCTCTTCCTGGAGAGGGTCTGAGGATCATTTGCTCATGGAGCGACCTCTGGCAGGGATTGGAGGTAGCCGACTGTAGCGACACAGGCGTATGCCTGGGGGTGGAGCCATGGCAGTACATTGCCTTGTCGGCCAGGCTCCACAAGGGTTCAAGTAACAAATACCCCCCTCCTCCCACTGATAGGCAATGGTGCCTCCCACCCATGGTCTACAATCCTGGAGTCGGATTCATCCATCTCTGCTAGCCCCCCCTCCCGGCCTGATGCTCAATACTATAAGAAAGAGCATCCTGGGTGGGGGGGTGACCCTTCCCCAGAGGGCAGACCTGGGGGATGCTCAGTGCCAGAGAGGAGCAAAGAGGTAGTTGGATCATGCAGGGAGGTAGAGACTGTAGCTAAAGGAGGATGTTGGAGAGAGTTCAGTGGAGTAGGTAGGGGAGCAAAAAACAGAGTTTGAAAAAAAAGAACAAAAAAAACAAGTGCATACTACTGAGGTGGTACAAGTAAAAGTCTTTATAATGATGAGATAAAAGGTAGGCCGATACCTTAGAAATGTTCACTGGAGTGCATGTTGTGGAAATAGTCATTTAAGGAAGGATTATGTGGATGGTTTAGACAGCCTAAGGCATTGTCGCAGTAACTGGTAATACACTAGTGGCATGGACTGAGAAATGGGGCCTTAGATTTAATGTAGGGAAGTTCAAAGTATTACACACACCTAGGGGCAAGGAATCTAGGTCTCACATACATTACTTTCTGTGTGATGCAATAACGGACAGCACAACCACTGAAAAAGTTCTAGGGGTAATTGTTGAAAGTAAGCTGAAAGTCAGACAGGTAGCGTTTTGTTGCAGTCATGAAGACAAACACAATGTCAGGATGTATTAGTGGTAGTAAAATATTTATTTTTATACAGGAAGATGGCTAAATACACCAATAGATTCAATGGACCTGTTTTCAAGGTGATCCTGTGATTACAACACTTTCAATGGCAGGCTTTCATAAAATTCTACATGTAAATGACATACGTACATACAAAAATATCACACTTATTTGTCTTCACATAATAAACAATCCTGTTATATCCCTTATACTTCTAAATTAAAGAGGGTGGGGGGTTCCTATTTTATCCTAAACAGTTGCCAGTAAAGATTATTGGGTGTCCGATATATTTAATATTATAAAGATATTCTTAGTGGCTCAACACCACTATTGATAGAAGCCCCAGTAAAGAAAGGAGTTACTAAGCTCATGAGTAAGATCGCTAGATGCCTTATAAGATGATGAATAAACACCGGCTGTGGGTAGTAAAAAGTACTCCGTATAATAGATACACTAGATTGTTTTATAGAGAAGTAGACAAAAATGGAGTACGGGGCATCATCAATCAGTGCAGAGAGCCAGGGCAATCACCCAATCAGGAAGTGTTTAAAGTACTGAATATAAATTTATTATAAAGACTCTCAGCTTCATAAAGAGCTAAAAAATGGGGATGATGTTACATATACTCAAAGTTATAAAAACTAGATTCACAAGTGTCTTGGGAAACACTGGGTAGCCAAAAAAATTAAAAAGAAAGGGAATCACTAGATGCACCAAAGGTTAAAAATTAAGAACAAACCTTTGGTTACCCTGATACCCAGAAAAACAGGAATACACTAAGTACCCTAGGGACCAGTAACAGTGTAAATACAGTTATAATTTTTAATATTTTAAGATATAGCCACTCTTTTCAATGGTTATTTTTTTACCTTTTTATACAAACTATCAAAACTGTTTAGGAGGGATCTTAAGGAGCAGATCAAGAGAGCTGATCCTCCTCCTGTGCAAAAGTCTTGGTTAGACCACACCTGGAGTACAGTGTTCCATTCTGGCCATTGCAGCACAGAAAGGACATTAAAGAGATTAAAAGGGTCCGTCGCAAGACCACAGAACCAATTAGTAGTTTTGGAATCTAAGGCTATGAGAAGATATTGAACATATTCAAATAATTCAGCCTAGAGAAGACTGCTGCTGAAGGCTGAGAGGGGACAGGATCATTACCAAAAACTGAAGTGGATAATCTGGATGGAGTTCACACAGATGTCTGAGCTGACACACGTAAGCAGAACTAGAAGGTATGCACTTGGGCTATGGGGGGTGCAGGGTAAGGGGAAATATTAGAAAACATTGCTGCATACATTGGGTGGTTAACATGTAGAATAAATAGTCTAACCAGCAAGGCTGTGAAATCTGGAACTGTTCAGGCTTTCAAAGCAGTACTAACATATTTCTGAGAGAGAACAGCATTGAGAGCTGTGTACAGTAGCATGAAAAGGGGTACATCCTATTTTTATATTTAGTCAGTATTTTCTGCTCCTGACTACCAACCTGCTCCCATCTGAACTGGTCCCCCTAGCCCTGTCACCGAACATCTCTGGGTCTCACTTTGCTCTGATTTCCTTCCAAAGGATCTTGTTGGGGGTAGCCAGTTATGGTGCAGGACCTCTGGGGGAGCAGCCTGCAATCCAGTCACTGTTGATATTCTTCCTCCATGTTTTCCTCCCAATGGGGCTACAAGCATGCAGTGAAGCAATGTGCGTGCTTCACCTCAACAAAGACGCCCCTGGTATCTGGTTCGGGGTTCCCTTCCCCTGTGTGCTGCCACCCAGATTCCTGCAACTGACAGCAACCACTGAGACAAGTTAAGTCCTCTCTCCAAGGGAAGAGAGTCATTCTTTGGATGCCCCCCCCCCACAGCAAACAGTCCGGCTTGCAGGCGTAGTGAGCAGAAGCACTACCGCTGCACTACTAGGCCTGCCTTAGGGGTACCATACGAGCAGTTACGCATGGATATGTGTCCATACTCAGTGGTATAGTCACTGTCATGTGGCAGGAAGGGTAGAGAAAGGGGAGCCTAAGTCCGTTCAGACATCCCCATACTATGTTAGAATAGGCACTTTATATATTATCATGAAATATCAATTACAAGATTGAACACAGTATATACCTGCCGGCCTGGTGGCTCAGAGGGCTGAGGTGCTGGACACCTTACCTCATATCATTCTGGTGACCCGAGTTCAGGAACGACCTCAGGTCTTCGGAGACCAGCATGGTGGGGGTGGTGGAGGGAACAGCATTGAGCAGCCAAAAGGCAGCTCTGCTCTCCCGGGATTTTGTCTGCCCCTCCCCATAATTCCACTCCCATTGGGCGGAGGTCTGACTGGTAGCATAGGTGGGAAAGGGTGGCAGCAATTGCCAGGGGTGGGGTTGAAGGAGCTGAGCTGGTATCCGGAGCGTGTGTGCACCTACACAAACATGCACTGCCACGATTGCCTAGGTCCTGGGTTGGGGAGAAAATGGGGAAACATTCTAAAAAATTGTATATAGAAAAAAGAACATACAGTATACAAATTTAAAGATCTTGGTACATGTCCAGAAATGAAAAAAATGCAACTTGTGTACCATATTTTACTGAATTGTGTCTTAAATGTACATTGCACCTTTAAATATGGGAACAGTGTACAGCACTGCACCATACAGAGAGTGGTAAATGCAGCAAATTCTGCTATGGTCTATTAGGGTTGGCAACAAAAAAAAGTCAGGGAAACCAATAGTTGGGATTTATAAAATACAGTATTATATATAGCATAATGCATGGGGGAGTGCATAACGAAAATATAATGCACACCCGAAGTGTGGGATACTACATAAACACAGACAGCAAAGCCCAAGGGGTTTATTAAAGCATCCCACACTAAGGGTGTGCATTAAATTCCAGTTTTGCACCCCCCCATGTATCGTTTTATATAATTGCTGGGGGACTGTTTTCTCACCTGCTTCCTTTAAATTGATAAGGGAAAAAAATGTGTGGCCAGTACATAATGCTGCTGTTTATTGCTGTAAAGCAGCATTGATGGTGTTGTTTGAAATCTCCTCAGAGTAGAAGTTTGTGATCACTAATCTCCCCCATCCTTTCTCTCTCTCGCTTTCTCGGCTCTATCCCTGTGTGTTACTAGGGTAGCTGCAGCAGTTCTGGTAGTTCAGCCACGGTCAGGCTGAACTGCCGTCTTTGCTTTAACTTTTTTTGTTTGTTTTTTGATTTTTGAGTGAGGCTTTAGCTATCAGACTTTCTTTGTGGGAAGTATAGTATTCCCTATGGCTCTAGGAAGGTCACATAAAAGGTCGGTGGCCGTGGTCAGTAGTCAGATGGGAGCAAGTAAAACGGAGAGCAAGGCAGAGTTGGAACTGCTTCCACATCCCTAAAGCAGGAACTGGTACTGTAGGATTTTTCCTCTTGTTTATCTACCATCACAGTCTGTTCAGCTGAGACAGTGTATGCAAGTCAGTAGAGCGCTGTCATAGTGTTGTTGGCCACTACCACTACTGTTGTCCAGCAGCATAGGTGACGATGAGAGAGTTTGTCTGGCGGTAATTTGTGCAGGTGCAGAACAAGGGGAAACCTGATGCATGTTTGCCATTATAACCTGCAGGTTATAATGGCGAATTATAACTTGGTTTCCCTAAGGGAAAAAACGCTACCCAGTAATTATATGTATATATATATATATATATAATGTATGGTAGAATGTGACTGAGTATGAAATTCATTTACTAGAATCAGCTTGTTGTGCTGCAGTAGTGATGTCAAATTGTTGTGCTGCACTAGCTACAGTATGTCACTACTGCAGCACAACTCAGAGTGTCTTCACACATTAGCGATGAAGAGGCCATGGTGATGAGAGCTGCCCAGAAAGTGAGCGACGATGGAAGGAACCACACCACAGTGAGGCACTTTTAAGTACTGGGGGGACATTTTTTGGACACAAGATCAGAATAATGGTTGTCCATACACTATAAAAGATTGTGTATGAGCAACCATACACATACAAGGCTGTTTTTTTATCTCAATGTTTCCGTGGTAATGAGACCTCTTGAGCTGCGCTCTCGATATCTCTTGTTACCACAGAAACCTCTCGATCGAAAAACGGCCTTGTTCTGTATAACTGCTCATACACAATCCTCTGTGTTCTCTAGACATCCAGTGCCAACTGAGTGATGCCACTGGGAAATTCACTTCAAATCACATAAGTAAATCATCGTAGAGTACACGGCACTGTTAATGGCAAAAAGAACAAAGAGCATGAACACTGCGTAAAAGTCAATGCAGACCACAAAACCCTGCTACAATACCTAGTTTGAGCACGTGCAGTTAGTGCTGTGATTCGCAAACCCTAACTCTGGAATTCTGCACAGCCCTAGTTGCAAGTACTTCAAGCCATACTTTGAGATTTTTGACAAAATAAGCTAGTGTACTGCATAAAATAAATGTGCAGAACCATGCGTATTACACCATCTTAATACTTGTGGCCCTTTGAGGGTACAATATCCTTTGTACTGCCTTCATGAAATCCTGTCACATCACAATACAGGCACCCAGGGTATCCAAAATTCTGGCACTACTGAGCCCCCACAGGTAATCCCCTCCCTGACCTAGGGGTGAAACGGCCGAACTGGTTCTTCAGGAAGGGAACACAAACGTGAAAATAAATACAAGTTATGTACTTGACCTCCTGAGTCAGGGATGACCTTCTGGGTGCTTGGATGCTCTCAGAGCTGATGCAGGCTGCAAAGCCAGGAGGTTACTTAGCAGGGAAAATGCTTGGGAACTAGAAATATAATATCCACTCTTGGATAAAATCCAAACAGCATCCATTTAATAAATGTTGGCGCTCATGAGCATATCATTGTTATACAGGAAAAAAAGTCCTAGATGCTGTAAATTATGTTTCAAATCCCACAGGGAGAGATTATAGCAAAGTCCAGCACTCCTCATGGGAGGAAGTCTTTCAGGGCACAAGCTCTCACTGTATTATGTATTAAAGTCCTGTTTCTTTGGGCTGCACAGAACCTAGGGGCATATTTTAGTTTCAGTTAGCAGCAGATAGGATGACTCATAAGCCCAGTTTGGAGTAACTGAAACAGAATCTAATTCTGTATTGATCAAACATGGCAAGCAGTAGAATATGGATGAAGCTATGAGGCATATTACTCAGAAGATTATCCAGGGATTCCATCGATATCACCCTCCCCTAGACCCAGTACTCACTTCACCACTGCCACCCAAGGAGGATCCACAGTAGCCAAACCCAGGTTCTTGTGTGTTCCCTCCCAGGACAGTCAACTATGAGGCCTTTGAGTTTACATAATCTCCAATTCTATGCTATGGTCTCAGCTACTCCAGGACTTGTGTGGCACAACACACAATTTAGAAAAGGGCACAGAGGGGCAATTCACACTGGAGGCTGTGGCATCCGGGAATCCTGCCACCTCACCCTCTAACACTACCAGTCCACATGGGGCAGAGGATCCCTGGTCAGATTGCAGCACTGCCTCTTTATAGGGCTTCCTCCTGCTACTCAACAAGGAGGGAGGCACCAAAGTACCTGTCATATATTTTCTAAAGTCACATTCTACTCAAGAGGCTGTATACGTAGCTCACTGTGATTGAGAATAATGGTTCCATTGCCGATCTCACTTTTCCATGGGGTGTTCACCCCATGGAAGGTATGGTAAGACAGCCAGATACTACAGTTTGATGGTGGGTCTAACTACACACTAGGCCTTACAGCTCCCACATGTGGTCTACATACAGGCTGTTCAGCTCCAGCAAACTGACTGACTGACTTGGAATAAACAACTTCTAATGACCCATAAGTCCCCAGCTAATGGCCATCTTCCTCGGAGCTCCCAGGAAATCTAGCTGAGTAGGAGGTACCCAGGCAGGTTGGAGTAGACTTTCTGGCCTGTAGACCTACATGGGAGCCTCACCTCCCTGGGCTACACGCAGAAGTCCTCTGACAGAATGTTCACACACACACACACATATGCATGCAAGCTGGTAAGGATAGGAGGGATATTTTTCATGGTCAGCAGAGTAACACCAGCAATTTAGAACTTGGACTAGTGCTTCATTTTTATGTTTGTCCTGTGTGCAAGTGCCGACGAACATGCTGATATGAAAGTTGCTAGACAGAGGTGTGAGGGGTGCCAGCCCAATGGCCAGAAGTGCTGCAGGGGCTGGTCTGTGGTTGGCAAATCAACAGGCAGTGTCCTGGTGACACTGGTTTGCTGAGGGGGCTCATTTCGGCAAGCATTTCAAAGGACAGAGCTGACGCTGCATGCAGCTCTGTCCTTTGAAATGCGAGCCCTTCAGCTGTGGCTTAGTGTGCCTTTTCTTGTTAAACTATGTCCCCTTTCCCTGTTGCCTCTTAGTAGGTCTTTCCTGGTTAAACAATTTTCCCTTTCCCTTTCCCTTTCCAACACCTGGATGCCCACTCCTGATGCTGTATGCGCCCCCCAACCTGTCTATATCCCTAGCTGACATCAGGATGCCCAATCTCCATGCCGGCATCCCCCCTTCCCATCACTATTGTGGCACACTGGGAGTCCACCCCAGTGTGCCTAAATTTATATTTATTTTTTTACCTGTAAATGAAGAAAGTCTTCCCTCGTGGTCTTTATTTTTCACCTGTAAAAACGAAAACCGTCCCTCGTTGTCTCCCTGTCCCCCTCCCACATCCCGACCCTACCTCTGCACACCCACCTCCCCTTACCCCCCTTACCCCATACTTACCCTCTGAGGTTGGCGGACGCAATCTTCTGCAGAGCGGGGCATGTCTGCACTCTTCGAAGCCGATCGGCAAACTGAAAGAATGAAAGGTAAGCTGTATAATGGGAGTCAATGGGGGGTTTCAACTTATGTTGATATTACAGCCCTTTTTAGGAATTTTGGCCCCAAATTTACAACATGGGGTTCTAGGGACCCCACCTCATGAATATGTCACTGTCATTTCATTCCTCTGTCCTGAAAGGTGATTTTACGGCCGCTGTGCAGAATTACCTTTTGGGACAAAGTAACGAAATGACAGTGCCACTGTTCATGAGGTGGGGTCCCAAAATGTTCATGTTGCAAATCTGGAGAACAAATTCAAAAAAATAACTGCGTTTTGAGTATTTATTGCACAGTTTATACACATGCTCGTAACTTCTCTAATTTTTATATTTTCACTCCAGATTTTCAACATTACCATTTTGTCACACCTCCTTATGAACAGTATAGCTGTCATTTTTCACATCCTGCCTGAAATGTGTTTTCATCTCAGTTGCGCAGAATGGCATGATCGCTGTGAGAAATCTACTTTTGGGATGGAGTAACACAATCACAGTGCCACTGTTCACTAGTGGAGGTCCCAAAAAGCCCATGTTGAAAATTTGGTGAAACAATTCCAACAAGCATTTGTCAATGCCGAATGTTTGCTTGCTGGCATTGGCAGTGGTAATGTAGAAGTTACAGAGCTGCGTAATAGGAATGGCACTGAAGTACTGAACTGAAGCCAACCCCACCACCACCCTGCAGAGAGTGACAGGCATTGGGGTGTGCATTTGGGTTGTCAGGCATAACGGCCTAGCCATTTCACCACACCCCACCCTGCAGACACTGACAAGTGTCACGGTGTTCCTTGGGGTCTTTGGCCCTTATGCGCACCCCATTTCATTAGGAAATGCGGTGAGATGGGTGCTATATAGGAGAATGGGGTGAACTTTGGGGCCGAAGAGTCCAAGGCATACCTCGATGCCTCTCACTGGCTGCAGGGTGTGGAATGGTATGAGCATTACAGACAAGAATCCCAAATCACACCCCTGATGCCTGTCATTCTCTACAGGGTTGGGCATTATGGTTGGAAACCCTAATACCTCAGGCATTCGTTGGTATTTTCACTCCAAATTTTCAACATGTTTTTTTTGTGACCCCACCTCATGAACAGTGGGAATATCAGTTTGTTAGCCGAAAGCTGCTTATGCACAGCGACTATGGCATTCAGCACCACAGGTGCAAAAACATTCCGAACAGGATGTAAAAAATGACAGCTGTACTGTTCATGGGGAGGTGTAAAAAATGGCAATGTTGCAAATCTGCAGTAAAAATATTTAAAAAAATGGTGAAGTCATGAGCGTACATAGAAACTGTGCAACGCACACCCGTAATATAATTAGGTTGGGGATATTTTACAGCAGATTGTCAACTCAGGCATTTTGGTGCCTCCGATCATGAACAGTGTCACTGTGATTTTCTTTATCTGTGCCGAACAATGATTTCCCACAGCGACCATGCATCTCAGTGCTGAAAGCGTGAAAACACACTTCAGCCATGTTGTGAAAAATGACAGCTGTACTGTTCATAAGGAAGTGTGGAAAAATGCCACTGGTGAAAATCTGGACTGAAAATATTACAAAGTCATGAACTTACGAGGGTGCGGAAACTCGCATTGCTCACCGTAATACAGTCATTTTATGGTCTTTGTCACCAAATTTCAACATAGCCATTTTAAGACCTCTGCTCATGATCAGTGTAACTGTGATTTTCTTAATCTGTCCTAAACATTGCTTTGCGACACCATAGCACCATTGTGCGCTATGTCGTAAACACATTTTGGGCGACATATGAAAAATGGCAGCTGTACTGTTCATAAGGAAGTGTAATAAAATGGCAATGTTGAAAATCTGGAGTGAAAATATTAAATTTGCAAACTTACGAGCATGCATAGGAACTGCGCAACGCATGCGCTCGTGAAACAGTCATTTTAGGGAATTTTTCACCAAATTTTCAACATAGCCATTTTAAGACCTCTGCTCATGAACAGTGTCACTGTGATTTTCTTAATGTGTCCCATACATTGATTTTGCACATACTGCGCCATTGTGCACTACATGGGCGGAAACACATTTTGGGCAAGATATGAAAATGACAGCTATACTGCTCATAAGGAGGTGTGGTAAAATGGCAATGTTGAAAATCTGGAGTGAAAATATTGAAAATTCGCGAACTTACGAGTGTGCGTAGGAACTGCGCAATGCATCCTCGTAAAACAGTCATTTTTAGGAATTTTTTCACCAAATTTTCAACATAGCCATTTTAAGACCTTTGCTCATGAACAGTGTCACTGTGACTCTCTTAATTTGTCCCATACATTGATTTCGCACACCGACTGTGCCATTGTGCACTACATGGGCGGAAACACATTTTGGGTGAGATGTGAAAAATGACAGCTATACTACTCATAAGAAGGTGTGGTAAAATGGCAATGTTGAAAATCTGGAGTGAAAATATTGAAAATCGCGAACTTACGAGTGTGCGTAGGAACTGTACAACGCACGCTCGTAAAACAGTCATTTTTTGGAATTTTTTCACCAAATTTTCAACATAGCCATTTTAACACCTGAACTCATGAACAGTGTCACTGTGATTTTCTTAATTTGTCCCGTACATTGATCTCGCACACCGACTGCGCCAATGTGTGCTACATGGGCAGAAACACGTTTTGGGTGACATGTGAAAAATGGCAGCTGTACTACTCATAAGAAGGTGTGATAAAATGGCAATGTTGGAAATCTGGAGTGAAAATATTGAAAATTCGCAACCTTACAAGCATGCGTAGGAACTGCGCCACGCACGCTCGAAAACAGTCATTTTTAGGAATTTTTTCACCAAATTTTCAACATAGCCATTTTAAGACCTCTGCTCATGAACAGTGTCACTGGGTATTTTCTTAATTTGTCCTTACATTGATTTCAAGATAATCGACTGCCGCCCATCTCTGCTGCTACATGGGTGGAAACACATTTTGGGTGAGATGTGAAAATGACAGCTGTACTACCTATAAGAAGGTATGGTAAAATGGCAATGTTGAAAATCTGGGTAAAATATTGAAATTTCGGCGGACTTACAAGCCTGCGTAGGAACTGCATAGCGCACCCCTAGTAAAACAGTCATTTTTGGAATTTTGGCACAAATTTTCAACATGGGGTTTGGGACCCTTCTCATGAATAATGTCACTGTCATGGCGGTATTCCGGGCCCAAAGGTGATTTAGTCACTGCGCAGTCACTTCGTGAAATCACCCTTCGGGCCGAATAACGCCATGACAGTGACATAATTCATGAGAAGGGGTCCCAAAAACTCCATGTTGAAAATTTGGTGCAAAAATTCCCAAAAATGCCTGAGATATGCAATAAAGTTGAAACCCCACTATGTAACCCATTATACAGCTTACCGGAATTTCCTCAGTTCATGTCGGCTTTGAAGAGTGCAGACGATGTTCCCGTCCACAAGATCGTCGCGCCAGAGTCCGGAGGTAGGTATGGGGTGAGGGGTGGGGAGCTGGGGTGCGCAGTGGGTGGGGTGCGGGTTGTGGGAGGGGTTGGGAGACAGCTACCGCTGGACTGTTTTTATTTTACAGGTTTTTAAAAAAAAGACGTTGTGGGATGTTTTCCACGCTGGGTGGGCTCCCAGAGTAGCACAAGGACTTGGGCGGTTTCAGCCGACGGGGATTGGGCACCCCTCCGCCAAAGGATTGACAGCAGTGCTTGCCACGCTGGGGTGGGCTCCCAGCGTGGCACCCAGAACTGGAGGGTGGGGGCGCAGCTCAGCAACTGGGGGCGCAGCTCAGCCGATGGGGATTGGGCACCCCGTCGGCTATACAATCTGAGTAGCGCCATCTGTCTGTCGCGTGGGGGAGCTGCTGGGTGAGCAGCCGATATCTTATTGGTGCTCACTCAAGCGTAGCTCCCTTTCAACTGCAGAGTGTTATTGCATTTTGGAGCGTAGTGATAGACAGCTCCAAAATGCATTGGCTTACAGGGGCCGCGCCTGCCAGCCCACTGACTGAATTGGAGGAGAAGGTGACACACCTCCGAAATCTCCGATGAAGGCACTATGTTTCTTGCACATGCGTGCAAGCAAACATAAAAATCACCGCATTACGGGCGTGCATTGTACAGTTTCTATGTGCGCTTGTAACGTTGCCAGTTTCTCATATTCTCACTCCAGATTTTCAACATTGCCATTTTTTCACACCTCCTCATGAACAATACTGTCATTTTTCACATCCTGCCCAAAATGTGTTTTAGCACCTGTGGCGCCAAATGGCACAGTTGCTGCGTGAAATCACCTTTTTGGATTGAGTAATGAAATTATAGTGCTACTGTTCTTGAGGTGGTGTCTCAAAAAGCTGATGTTGAAAATTTGAAGTAAAAATACCAACAAACATCTGGGGCATCAGGGTTTCCAACTGTAATGCCCCACCCACCCTGTAGAGACTGACAGGCATCAGGCAAGTGTCCTGGAGTCATCGGCCATAATGCTCACACCATTCCACCCCCACCCCCACCCCCTCCCTACAGCCAGTGACAGGCATCGGGGTGTGCCTTGGAGTCTTTGGCCCAAACATCCACCCCATTCTCCTATACTGCACCCATCTCAGCTTATTTCATTATGGAATGTCGGGAGCGTTAGGGCCAAAGACCTCAAAGCACACCGTGATGCCTGTCAGTGTCTGCAGGGTTGGGGTGGAATGGAGTGAGCGCAGGGCTCCCATATCTACAGGGATTCCTGTATTTTACAGGGATTTGGAGGCATCTACAGGAAAACTCTTCCCATAGACTTGCATTGGTTATACAGGAAAACAGGGCAATTCAGCTTCCATAGGAAATAATGTAATCTACAGGAAAACACAGGAATATCACCCTGGAGTTACAGGGAAAATGCCAAATCAATATGGGAGCACTGTGAGCGTTATGGCTGATGACCCAAAGGGACACTCCCAATGCCTGTCAGTCTCTGCAGTGCTGGGGTGGGTCATTAGGGTTGGAAACACTAATGCTTCATTAAGGAAGTAAATCAGGGAAGGACGTTTAATATCACCTACCTTAATTTCAGCAAAGCCTTTGACAATGTCCAACATAGAATGCTGATTAACAAGATGAGTATTCTCACAACGGGGCACAAGCTGATAAACTGGGTTAGAAACTGGCTGACGGACAGGAGACAGAGGGTGGTGATAATGGGATCCAATCCAGGGAGAGGGGGGGTGACCATCAGGGTACCTCATAGGTGCCGGAATGGGGGGGCCACTAGGGCCATGGCCTTACCACTTTCATAAGTGGCCCTATCATTTTTTGCAATCATTTTAATGTATTTAATAGGGGAGCATTTATCCCTTACATCCTTGGCTCTACCACTTTTCAAACTGTTCCAGCACCAATGGGGTACCTCAGGGATAAGTCCTAGTACCATTCCAGTTCAATGTCTTCATTACAGGCATTGCAGAAGGGCTACAAGAAAAGGTCTGTCTGCCTGTTTGCAGATGACTCCAACATCTGTAACAGACTGAATACTCCAGAAGGGGTGGAGAAAATGAGTAGGGACATGGAGAGGCTTGAAAAATGGCATGAGGAGTGGCAACTGAGGTTCAATGCAAACAAGCCCAAATAGTGTACCTGAGAAGAGGAAAACCTGTGGAAAGTTACAGGTTGGGGTGGAGGTGCTGATGATCACCAAGGAAGAAAGGGACCCAGAAGCTATCAGTTCTAACCTAAAGGTGTCAAAGCAGAGCACAAATGTTGCAAGGAGGGCCAGTGGCATGCTGGGGTGCACAGGCAGAGGTATCACTAGCAGAAAGCACGAGGCGGTGATGCCATTGTATAATGCACTAGTGAGGCCTCACCTACAATGCTGTGTGCAAATCTGGAGGCCACAACTGTGCAAGGACATTGACAGGGTGGAGGCAGTCCACAGAAAGGCAACCAAGATGGTACATGGCTTGCAACACAGAACATATCAGGAGAGATTAAAAGGACCTCAATATGTACTTATTGGAGGAAAGGAGGGAATGTGGGAACATAACAGATACATTCAAGTACCACAAGGGCATAAACAAGGTGCAGAGGTGGACATCTTTCAATACATCAAATGTTCGACATTGACAAATGCTTGTTTTTTATCCTAAAAAAAAAAGAAAACCGTCCATCATTGACTGCTGTGTAACCTCCCCCTTCCCTAAACAGTATACAGACACTTGGGGTGCCAGTACCTCAGTATCCTCATCTGTCCATCCATTGTTGTGCACTGTGTAACCCCCCCAAACAGTACACAAACACTAGAGGTGCCCAATCCCCCAGTGTCCTCATCTGTTTAGCAAACTCCCTGAAAAAAGAAAATTGTCCCTCATCATTTTTTCTCCCTGTAAAAAAGAAAAACATCCATCATTGTCCGTTCCGCCATTACCCAACTCCCTACCCTCCCACTCAGGACCCACCACTCCACACACACACCCCCGTACCCCATACTTACCCACCAGAAGTCCGTCACTGTAATCTACCTTGGACTGCAGGAACATCTTTGTTCTTCAAAGCCCAACCGCGAACTGAGGTAAGCACTTCAATGTATTTCAATGGGGTTTTTGGCATCAATGTATTTAAATAGGGGGTCCGACTTAATGGCATAACTTGGCCTTTTTAAAATATTTTTGCCCCAAATGTTCGACATATGTTTTTTGGGACCCTACCTCACAAACAACTTCACTGAAGCAAGTTTCAAACATCCCCTCTCCACATGACACCAGTGCACACGACAAACATTTGGCATTGACAAATGATTGTTTATAAATGTGTTTATGTTTGAGGGGGTAGGTTCATGATAGGAAGCAACTGATTTTTGTTTTTAATATAAGGGAGGTTTACTTTTAAGAGCCTTGTTGAAGGTTTTCAGTGAGTAAAGGTTGCAGCCATATTTATTTATTTTCTGAGTTTTGGTAACCGGGTAAGGTCACTGAGACAATTACAGTCCCTTTTTCAGGGTCGATCCGTGAGTGCAGCAACAAACAATACAGTACAGTGCAAAGACAACAAGGGAATTCTGTTACAGTAATATCAAAATTAACATACAGCAGGTAGGGGATAAAGAATCATAAAACATACAGAAATATAAAACTAACAGTATATAATAGCTAACAAAGTAGATATGGACTGTACACTTTGGTAACATATTGCAGGTCAGTTTCAGAATGAACACGAGCAACGAAAACAGAATATAACAGCTAACAAAAATAGATATTTACACTTTGGTAAATTACATATTGCATGTCAGTTTCAGGATGAACAGAAGCAGTGAAATCTGAAGGCAGATAAGTAGTATTGGTACAATAGGGGGCAAAGAGATGGCAAGAATACCATGAGAGAAGGATGGAAGGTAAGGAGAGAGAGGCATGGACAAGGGGTCAGGTCAGATAAGATGGATTTAGAACAGTAAAAGAGAAGAGTAGTCATCAACGAAGGCAGGAGCAAACTGCAGAGGCAGAGAGAGAGGAAAGCAGATTGGTTTGGAACTTAGGAAGAGTGGAACATGATAAGGTGGAGGGGGAAGGGAGTTGTGATGACAATCAGAGATGAAGTAGGTCATTAATTCTGTATGTGATTTGTACAAATTCGAAATTCCACTTGTACTTTTTTTTACTAGACATTAGGTTGAGGTAAATGTATGGGTGCCGGCCTGCTTAGCCAGTCAGAAGCTAAGCTTTTCCCTACCCATTTTAAAAATGGACATAAATAGTCCCTCACCCCCATTGATTCTCCTGTGCCTTGGTGATGAGGCCTTGTTCCTCACTGTGTTCCATCCAAATCCTGTTTGGGGGAGGAGCAACAGCTGCCTTATCAAGATTTTTGTCTAAGTATTTATTTATTTAAAATTACTCCAACCAGGATAACCGCATGAGATGCAACATCTTCCATGGGGGTCCCAGGGAAGATAGCAGCAGTCAACAGGTTAACATAGTCCTACAGGAATAGTTACATACAGGTCAAAATGAACAGAGGAAAAGCAAGCAAACTGTAAAGGTAAATAAAAAAAACCAATCCAAACAGCATTGAAACAAGCTAACAAAGTGGGTTCACTGCAAACAAAGCGTGTGAGTACTGTTACGTAACATGATCATGGTCAGTTAGATGGGGATTCTAGACCAGATCAAATACCGGGAGTTCTACAGTGACTGGAAAAAATTGGACTTGAACACTTAAAAGGTAGAAGCATTCCTCAGCTGAAGAGGGAATTTATTCCATGTTTCTGGTGCTGTAAATGAAAAGGTCTTTCTACCAAATTCACATTTCATCCTGGGAACTGAGAAGGTAGGTGCTGCTGTTGAATGGAGTAAGTAGGCACTGCTTGACTGTGTGAGGTGGGCTAGGAGGTATTCAGGGGCTTTTTCTAGTGTATAGTTGTACAACAAAGAAACCAGTGGTAGTTGCAGAGCAGCAGGGCAACTACCTAGGCCACATTGGTGGCTAGGAGGAGATCAGTGATCTGAGTCACAGCACTCAATAGGAAACCAGGGCACCATTTATGGAACTCGTGGCTGCACAGGCTGCATCAGCGGGCTGCTTCTCAGGGTCCAGAGGTCCTGTGGGATGGTGCAGGCCACATCAGCAGTGACAGAGCTGTTGCAGGAGCTGTATCAGGAGCAAATTTGGAGCCGGGCGCAGCCACATCGGTGACTAGGAGAAGTTAAGTGATCTGAGTCGGAGAGCCCAGTAGAAAGCCAGGAGCCAGGGCGCCATTTTCAGGACTTGTGGCTGGGCCTTTTAAGGGACTAGCCCAGCCGCTCTTGGGATACTTGGGACTTACTCACAGAGGAGCAGGGGGACTGTACAGGCCGCATCAGTGGGCTGCTTCTTGGGGGTCCAGAGGTCCTAAGGGATGGTGCAGGCCACATCAGTGGTGAAAGTGCTGTTGCAGGAGCTGTATCAGGAGCAAATCTGGAGACGGGGATGGCCACATGGGTGGCTAGGAGGAGTTCAGTGATCTGAGTTGGAGCACCCAATAAAAAGCCAGGGTGCCATTTTCGGGACTCGTGGCTGGGTCTTTCAAGGGACAAGCCCAGTCACTCTTGGGATGCTAGTTTGCCACCCACCCCAGCCCGACCTCTATTAAATGTTCGGAGGAGGAGGGGCAAGGTGAAGGTAGGTCACTGATTGGTTAGGTGGCTATACAGGGGTTTTCTCCAGTTGTGACTCTGACTATTCTTGGAACTGTTAGGGGATGTAACTCTGTTCATGCTCTTTTATTCTGCTTAGTAGCTTGGTCCAAGAGCTGTGATTTTAATTTCATGGGCTACATCGCCCCGTATGGCTGTAGAGGGTTGCGGATAGGTCTACCTGGGGGTGGGGAACTGGTCAAGGGTGAACATCTAAGAATGTTTGGAGAGGGCCTCTGGGGGTGGCACCCAGGGCAGGCATCTTTGGCAGGATTGTAGGGTGCACTGGGTGCAGGGCAGCCATGGTCCTAAACTGGGCCTGGAGGGAGGGAGGTTGCCCAGTCTGTAGGCAGTTATTGCAGATGGGGGGATCTTGACTGGGTATGGAGGAAACTGGAGTTGTTGGAGGGGATAAACATGTCTGGGAGGACCTGTGAGGAGCAAGAGGGCAGTGATAGAGTGCAACCTGGATCCATTTCATCAGGCAGGAGTGGAGAACCTGTGGGGTGTGGGCTAGTAGCAAAGGGGATAGCTACTTGTGAGGTAACTGGTAGAGGAAACTGGCTAAATCATAGGAGGCAGGTGGGGAACAGGTGGATTGGGACTGACAGGGGGCCTACTGGAGGAGTGGATAGCAGGAAATCAGGACAAAAAAAGGAGGTTGGCTTTGAGTGCTATTATAAATTTGAGCCGTTGAGTAAATTGGTTGGAGAGGACATGGTGAAGGGTGGGTAGAGAAGGAAAAGGAGGGCAAAGGAGAGAGGGATACGATGGGCATCATTAATTCAAATAAGTATGCTAGCAGAAGACGGGGCAAATCAAGTGTCAAAGAAGGGGGGGGATCAGCAGAGGGGAAGTGTGGAGGCTGCGAGTCAACTCGGTGAGAAAGGAGGAAAGATTGAGATGAGGGAGGGGTGTCCTTCGAGGGGGGAGGATCATACCAAAGAAAGGCCCAAAAGTAAGGGGGATCCTGCAAGTGGGCATGGAAGGGGGCAAGAGGAAAGGGGAGGAAGTAGGAGGGATGATGGTGATGGGAATGCTGTATTGAGGGTGGAGACTGAGAGGTGGGAGCTGGAAGGGGGGAGGAGGTCAGAGAAAAAGGCTCAACTGGGATAGGGAGTGGGGTGGAGGCTAAACTGGGGGGAGCTGGGGAACTCAATCAATCAGTCAATCAAATCTTTATTTATCCAGTCAGTCAATCAAATCTTTATTTATCCAGGTGAACATCACTGAGCAAGCTCATTTACAAGGTGGACCTGCATCACACAAGGTTGAAAAACATTGCATTTATGTACAGGCAGGAAGACAAAACATGTATGAATTCAGTTATAAAAGGTGCGACAAGAGGGGTAGGGCGGCTAGGGGTTCTCTTGTAGAGGGTCCTGAGAGAAGCCAAGGGGAAATGGTCTCGAGGAGAGAGGAGGTGATAGTGGCTGATGGGGGGGGGTCCAAAAAGGAGGTACACAAAAGATCAAGGGGGACATTAAGGTTCTCCTGTTGGAGGACTCTATGATCAGGGGTATTCATTGGGCGGGGAAGGGTGAGGGAAAATCCAGTCCAGTTAAGGTAGTGGGTATTTCTAGTCTGACTGTGCATAGGGCAAAGTTCATGGTGTATAAGCTGGTGAGGGGAACTGGTCAGGGTCTGTCATGACAATGGATGCACAGTCTCCTTCTCAGAAATCCTGCTAGTGCCAAGGGCTACTGTGGAGAACAAACAGAAGATCAGGGAGATTAATGACTAGCTCGGGCAGTGGAGGGAAGCACAGGGGATTGGCGTTTTAGGAGACTGGGGGGAAGTTTGGGAAGACAAGGGACTATACGCCCGGGATAGGCTTCACCTAAATCCGGTAGGGAAGGAAGTTCTCAAACAGAGGATGGCGGATTTCATTCAGGCTAGATGGAGTTTAAACTTGTGAAGGGGGGAACTGCTGGCAACCCCGGGAGACAGATGATACCCTAGGGGAGAAGTTTGGACAGACGTATGAAAGATCTGGGGAGGATATAGTAAAGAGGGGTAGGGACAAGGTTTGGAGGGTGGCTTTAATAAATGCCAGGAGCCTGTGGAATAAAATGCCTGAGTTCCAAGCCACGCTGTTTGAGGGTGGGGTTGATGTAGCAGCGGTCACTGAAACATGGGCCACCCCTGGCCATGACTGGGACCTTAATCGGAGTGGGTACCTTGTGTTAAGGAAGTACAGATAGGTGGGCAGAGGGGGAAGAGTAGCAATGTTTATTAGGGATAACATCGAGATTATGAGAGTGGAGGAAGCAGAGGGCAACGTGGAGGCCCTATGGGTCACCTTGCGAACCCCCATGGGAGGGAAAATCAAGTTGGGTGTGGTATATACGTCCCCAGGACTAGCGGAGGATCTGGAGGATTGCCTGTTGGCTAACATTAAGGGGCAGTGTGGACTGGAAGGGGAAGGACTGTTGTTGATGGGGGACCTTAATATGCCAGCTACTGACTGGTGTACTATGATGTCCACTTTAACCAGGTAGCAGAGGCTGCTGGATGGCTTCCTGGATGCGTTCCTCAATCAGCAGGTGATGGACCCAAAGAGGGAGGGTCATATCCTGGATGTGGTTTTAGTGGATGGGGATCCTGTATGAGATCTGGTTGCGGAAGAACCCCTGGCTGGGAGAGACCACAGCACTGTCTGGTTTCGGCTTAAACTGGGGGGAAGGGGATCGTTCAAGGACAATGATTGTTGATTTTAGGGGAGCGGACTTTTAGAACATGGAGGAAATTCTCAAGGGGCATTTGTGGGAGATAAAACCAGGTTTGGACATGGGAGGTAGGTGAGAGATCATAAACCGAGGGCTACAGGAGGCCACCAGGACCTGTGCAAGAGAGAAGCACAAGGGCCGTAGGTCTCATAAACCATGCTGGTGGACCAAGGAGGTCCAGGAGGTGGTAAGGGAGAAGAAGGCTGCCAACAGTAGATACAAAAAAAAATCAGAGGAGAGAGGGATAGAGAGAACTATCGCCTTGCAACCAGGAAAGTCACCAGAGTGGTGAGGGGGGCAAAGGCCTGGAAAGAGCAGAGGCTGGTGCAGGGGATACAGGGTAGGGAAAAGGGGTTCTTTAGGTATACTGGTGAGCAGAGGAAGGTCAAGGGCCAGCTCTGTAGGTTGAGGACAGCTGTGGGGTGGGTGGAAGGGGCTGGAGAGCAGGCGGAAGTACTGAATGAGTACTTTGCCTCAGTGTTCACTAGGGAAGAGGCTGGGGAACTTCCAAAAAAAGGGGGTTGAAGGACAGAGAAGGTGCAGCAGACCTGACTATTGGGGTACCTGCTGAAGAACAAGCTGCTGGGGGAGGTAGGCCAGGGATGAGATATCAGGCCAGTTCTGCTGAATGTGGGTGGGGGGGGAACAGATGTTGATATTCCTATCGGTCGGGTGTGGGACACCCTCCAGTCCCTAAAAAAGGACAAATCTCCAGGGCCTGATGCTGTTCATCCCAGAGTACTGAGGGAGTTAGCAGATGTTTTGGCTGCACCATTGTTGGATCTCTTTAACCTGTCACTCCAGACAGGGAGGGTGCCAAGGGATTGGAAGCAGGTGCATGTTGTGCCCATCCATAAAGGGGGATCAAGAGAGGAGCCGTAAAACTATAGATCCGTCAGTTTGAATTCGGTGGTGGAGAAGGTAATGGAGAGCATACTTAAAGAAAGACTGGGAGGTTTCTTGGAAGAGATGGGTTACTTGGATGACCGGCAGCATGGGTTTGTGCCAGCTAGATCATGTCAAACAAACATTATAGTGTTTTATGAGTGGGTGACATCAGCACTCAACAGGGGGAGACCAGTGGATGTACTGTTTCTGGATTTCAGCAAGGCATTTGATTCAGTCCCTCATATTGGCCTAAGGGAGAAGCTGGGGGATGGGGTAGGCCCATTGACGGTCGGGTGAATTGGAAATTGGCTTTCAGGTCACACTCAGTGGGTAGTGGTCGGAGGGGAGGTCTCGTCTCCTAGGGAGGTCATAAGCGGGGTCCCACAGGGATCAGTCCTGGGGCCACTCCTGTTTAACACCTACATCTCCAATATCAGGGAAGGTATCGGGTGAAATGAGTCTCTTTGCGGATGACTTTAAGCTGGGGGCAGTGGTGGAGGGTGAGGAGGGAAGATTGGCCCTGCAAGAGGACCTGGATGCTCTGGATAGGTGGTCCTGCACCTGGAAATTAAAAATTTAACTCCTCCAAGTGCAAGGTGCTACACCTAGGGTGAGAAAACCCCAACTACAGTATGTGTACACCCTGGGGGGGATGAGTTGCAGGCCACGGCAGGGGAAAGAGTCCTAGGAGTCTTGGTGGATGTTAATATGAATAATTCAGAGCATAGCAGGAGGGCTGCGGTCAGGGCAAATAGGATGCTGATATGCATTGCTAGGGGGATTACCTCAAGGAATAGGCAGGTGATTTTGACACTGTACAACAGCCTGGCTAGACCACATCTTGAGTACTGTGTGCAGTTCTGGAGGCCGCACCTAAAGAGGGACATCCAACTCCTGGAGAGGATTCAGAGGAGAACAACCAGAATGATCCAGAGCCTGGGGGATATGGCATATGAGGAACGACTAGGGGAGCTCAACCTGTTCTCGCTGGAGGACAGGAGGGACAGGGGGACATGACTGAGGTCTTTAAGTACCTCAGGGAAGTAAATAAGGTAAGCCGAGATAGGATCTTTCAATTGAAGGAGGGTGGACTCACCAGAGGACACAGCTGGAAGATTGACGGTGGTAGGATTAGAGGGGAAAGGAGGAAGAGGTACTTCATCGAGAGAGTGGTGGAACCATGGAATGTACTGCCTGGGGAGCTAGTACAGGCAGCTACGCTGGAGGGATTCAAGAGAGGGTGGGACAGGTATAGGCAAGGGGTGAAGCAGAGGCTGGTTTGCTGGGGGGGGCAGGACTGGGGGTGGAGTAAGAGTGGAAGGAGACAGACAGAGGGCTAGGGTACCCAATCAGGGTGCTGAAGCATGAGCAGACTTGATAGACCAATAGGCCTACTCTGCTGGTGTCTAGTATGTTAGTCGCATGACATCTACTGAGAGACTTTACTAAGTTTATTTATTATTATAAGTAATTACATTATAAAATGTTTATTTTTTTTTTTTTTTTGAGGCAGTGGGGTCTTCTAGTTAAAGCCCCCACTTGGAACCCAGCAGATCACATGTTCCAACTCAACTGCTGACAAATACTCACTGGGTGATCATTAGCAAGTCCCTAAATCTCCCAGTGCTCCAGTCTATCCAGCTGCAGAAATGGGTAGATGCAGGACCCACTTGAAACAAGATGCTGCATCTCAGCTGAGCCATACTGGGTAAATACATTTTTAAATAAAAATGTAACTAAGTACTTTATTATTGTTTTTTTCTAGACTGCTTATTTAGACCCCAAGATTAGGTAGTACCCTGGTGTGGCTTGCCTGCTGTGGATACAAAAGGTGTCAGCAATGCAGCTCCGTAAAGCACTGTAATGTTTGACCTGGCCACATCCAAAGTTCAGCTCAGCTTTCAGCAACTGTATGAAAATGTGTTCAACGGCATTTGTAATCCGATTTCCATTTGTGAAAACAAATCTGGCACATAATGCTGAGAGACTGCAATAGGTTTGCCAGGTGACTATGGCCTAAAATCATATCTTTGTAATCTTTATAACACTGAATGACCTGTCTCGTCATAAAATGGCAACATTTCCACACATACTGAACTCAGGGCTCGATCCACAAGTGTGAAGGCAACAGAAGAAAAAGCGCACAGGTACCACGCACAGCTATGTTGAAGCTTTTTAACAGTCAATTTGAAATGTAAAAGTTAAGCAGCCCATACCACTGACAAAATCCATGCACATCCTATAAAAATCTATCCTGTAGTTTTAAGGAAATGTACATGTGCTGAATACATAAAATGTAACACTTTTACATTTTGCAAGACACTTTTTTCAGAATAACCCACAGCAAAAATTGCAACATTTAAAAAGCGCAGAACGGCATAGGGTGTTAGCTCAGAGGAGTCATTATGAAGATTTGATTAAATTAGGGACTCTGGAGATTTGTGCAATCCAAACAGTACAGCAACAGTATAGCCACCTGTGACACAGGCAACCCGGGTTTGGAAATGACCCTGTAATGTCAGAGGGCCAGTCAGGAGAAGGGTATTGAGCATCCTACAGGGCTCTCTCCTCCTCCTCCTCCTCTGGAAAGAGAGGGTTGTGCTTGCCTGCTACAATATGCCACCTGAGGGATCACAGCTGCCAATACAGCAGAGCTCCTAGCATGTTCATGTGGAAATAGCATGCAGAAATAAAAGACCCTGTCTTGCCAGCATCCACATCCATCAAGTTGTGTAATCCCAAGGGAGGACCAAACTAAAAATAATGACCACTGGTTGGTAGGATGAAGTCTGGCCCACACCCTCCCCAACAACTGCAGGCCTTGTTCCCTGCCTTCTTCTCCTCTGGGATTTCGCCAACCACTGCAGGATTTGTTCCCCACCTCTTTTTCCTCTGGGCTTTTCCCAACCACTGCAGGCCTTGTTCCCCACCTCCTTCTCCTCTGGGCTTTCCCCAACCACTGCATGCCTTGTTCCCTGCCTCCTTCTCCTCTGAGCTTTCCACAAACACTGCAGGCATTGTTTCCCACCTCTTTCACCTCTAGGCTTTCCCCAACCACAGAATGCCTTGTTCCCCTCTATCTTCTTCTCTGGGCTTTCCCCATCTACTGCAAGCCTTGTTCCCTTCCTCCTTCTCCTCTGGGTTTTCCCATCCACTGAAGGCCTTGTTCCCTGCCTCCTCCTCCTCTGGGCTTTCCCCATCCACTGCAGGCCTTGTTCCCTGCCTCCTTCTCCTCTGGGCTTCCCCCAATCACTGTAGGCCTTGTTCCCTGCCTCCTTCTCCTCTGAGTTTTCCCCAATCACTGTAGGCCTTGTTCCCTGCCTCCTTCTCCTCTGGGCTTCCTCCAATCACTGTAGGCCTTGTTCCCTGCCTCCTTCTCCTCTCTAGGTTTTCCCCAATCACTGTAGGCCTTGTTCCCTGCCTCCTTCTCCTCTGGGTTTCCCCAATCACTGTAGGCCTTGTTCCCTGCCTCCTTCTCCTCTGGGTTTTCCCCAATCACTGTAGGCCTTGTTCCCTGCCTCCTTCTCCTCTGGGTTTTCCCCAATCACTGCAGGCCTTGTTCCCTGCCTCCTTCTCCTCTGGGTTTTCCCCATCCACTGCAGGCCTTGTTCCCTGCCTCCTTCTCCTCTGGGTTTTCCTCAATCACTGTAGGCCTTGTTCCTGCCTCCTTCTCCTCTGGGTTTTCCCCATCCACTGCAGGCCTTGTTCCCTGCCTCCTTCTCCTCTGGGCTTTCCCCAATCACTGTAGGCCTTGTTCCCTGCCTCCCTCTCCTCTGGGTTTTCCCCATCCACTGCAGGCCTTGTTCCCTGCGTCCTTCTCCTCTGGGTTTTCCCCATCCACTGCAGGCCTTGTTCACCCTCCTTGGCCTTTGGGCTTTCCTCTGGCTGCTCATTGCTGACCAGTTATACCCCTGTTTCTTCTCTAATGCAGCACTGTAATGACTAGATTCCCTCTCACTGCACTAATAGCAATACATGTGTATATTTATAAATAAATGAAACAATTGAATAAAATGTTCAGTAACGTCACAGTGCTATTTGGCTCAATTTTAGTAGATAAGATAATAGAAACTCTTAAAATTAAAAAAAATAAAAACAGCCCTAATAAAAGGACAGCATTCTAGCATAAGAAAGATGTGTTTTTGGAATGAGCAAACACAGAAAAACATACAAATTTACAAAACACAAAGTTGTAGCATCAAAATAGCCCACCATATCTCAAAGTCACCCATTGTGACCATCCCACCCCTTCAATCTGCCCTTAAGACTGAATGTGATTGGTGGAAGCAACTTAATTTATCAATGGGGGATAAAATGGAAACTCAATAACAAGCATTTGCCAATGTTGAAGGTTGAATGCGTTGGTCCATTGAGCTCGCTCACTGCCCCTGTGTAACTCGCTTGTTCTGTTTCTCCCAGTACTGCAGGCTGCTCTTTTGTACTGGGCTCCTGCCTGCGTTGGCACGTTTTTCTGCCCACAAAGAAACCTGCAGCTGTCCCGACAGAGCTCTGTTGAGGTGGGTCACTCCCCCTCTCTCAGTCGCTCATTCTGTTTCTGCTGGCACTGCAGGCTGCCCTTTTGTACTGGGCTGCTGTCTCTGTTGGTGGCTTTTTCTGCTCACAAAGAAATCTGCAGCAGTCCTGACACAGGACCATTGAGCTAGCTCACTCCCTCTCTCTCGCTCATTCCGTTTCTGCCGGCGCTGCAGGCTGGCCTTTTGTACTGGGCTTCTGCCTGTGTTGCCGCCTTTTTCTGCCCACAAAGCAATCTGCAGCAGTCATGATAGAGATCTGCTGAGCTCACTCACTCCCCCTCTCTCACTCGCTTGTTGTGTTTCTCCCGGTGCTGCAGGCTGCCCTTCTGTACTGGGCTTCTGCCTGCATTGGCACCTTTTTCTGCCCACAAAGAAATCTGCAGCTGTCCTGACAGAGCTCTGTTAAGGTCGCTCACTCCGCCTGTTTAACTCTCTCATTCCATTTCTCCTGGCACTGCAGGATGCCATTTTGTAGTGCTCTCCTGCTTCTTTTGGCACCTTTTTCTGCCTACAAAGAAATCTGCAACAGTCCGGACAGAGCTCCGTTGAGCTCGCTCACTCTCCCTCTCTCACTCGCTCATTCAGTTTCTGTCAGTTCTGTAGGCTGCCCTTTTGTACTGGGCTCCTGCCTGCATTGCCACCTTCTTTTGGCCACAAAGAAATCTGCAGCAGTCATGATAGAGCTCTGTTGAGCTCGTTCACTCACTCCCCCTCTCTCACTCGTTTGTTCTGTTTCTCCCACTGCTGCAGGCTGCCCTTTTGTATTGGGCCCCTGTGTGCATTGTTGCCTTTTTCTGCCCACAAAGAAATTCGCAGCAGTCCCAACAGAGCTCCGCTGAATGCGCTCTCTCACTCCCCCTCCCTCATTCACTCATTCTGTGTCTCCCACTGCTGCAGGCTGCCCTTTTGTACTGGGTTCCTGCCTGCATTGCCGGCTTTGTCTGCCCATAAAGACATGTGCAGCAGTCCCGACACAGCTCCGTTGAGGTCACTCACTCCCCCTCTCTCACTTGCTCATTCCATTTCTGCCATGGCTGCAGGCTGGCCTTTTGTACTGGGCTCCAGCCTGCGTTGCTGCCTTTTCCTGCCCACAAAGAAATCCGCAGCTGTCACGATAGACCTCCATTGAGCTCGCTCACTCCTCCTCTCTAACTCGCTCGCTCTGTTTCTCCCAGTGCTGCAGGCTGCCCTTTTGTACTGGGCTCCTGCCTGCATTGGCATCTTTTTCTGCCCACAAAGAAATCCGCAGCTGTCCTGATAGAGCTTCGTTGAGGTCGCTCACCCCCTGTCTCACTCATTCATTCTGTTTCTCCTGGTGCTGCAGGCTGCCCTTGTGTACTGGGCTTCTGCCTCTGTAGGCATTTTATTCTGCCCACAAAGAAATCTGCAGCAGTTTTGACAGAGCTCTGTTGGCCTCACTCACTCCCCCTCTCTCACTCATGCGTTCCGTTTCTCCCACTGCTGCAGGCTGCCCTTTTGAACTGGGCCCCTGCATGCATTGCTGCCTTTTTCTGCCCACAAAGAAATCCACAGCAGTCCCAACAGAGCTCCATTGAGCTCACTCGCTCCCCCTCCCTCACTCACTCATTCTGTGTCTCCCGCTGCTGCAGGCTGCCCTTTTGTACTGAGTTCCTGCCTGTGTTGGCTTTTTCTGCCCACAAAGTCATCTGCAGCAATCCCAACACAGCTCCGTTGAGCTCGCTCACTCCCCCTTTCTCACTCGCTTGTTCCATTTCTGCCGGGGCTGCAGGCTGGCCTTTTGTACTGGGCTTCTGCCTGCATTGCCACCTCTTCCTGCCCACAAAGAAATCCACAGCAGTCACGATACATCTCTGTTGAGCATGCTCACTCCCCCTCTCTCACTCGCTGGTTCTGTTTCTCCTGGCGCTGCAGGCTGCCTTTTTGTACTGGGCTCCTGCCTCCATCAGCATCTTTTTCTGCCCACAAAGAAATCTGCAGCAGTCCCAACAGAGCTCCATTGTCCTCACTCCCTCCCCCGTCTCACTTGCTCATTCCATTTCTGCCAGCGCTGCAGGCTGCCCTTCTGTACTGGGCTCCTGCCTGTGTTGCCACCCTTTTCTGCCCACAAAGAAATCAGCAGCAGTCACGATACAGCTCCATTGAGCTTGTTTACTTCCCCTCTCTCACTCGCTCATTCTGTTTCTCCCAGTGCTGCAGGCAGCCCTTTTGTACTCAGCTCCTGCATGCACTGCTGCCTTTCCCTGCCCACAAAGAAATCCACAGCAGTCCCAACAGAGCTCCGTTGAGCTCACTAACTCCCCCTCCCTCACTCGCTCATTCTGTGTCTCCCGGTGCTGCAGGCTGCCATTTTGTACTGGGCTCCTGCCTGAGTTGTGCCTTTCCTGCCCACAAAGAAATCCACAGCAGTCCCAACACAGCTTGAGCTCGGTCACCCCCAGTCGTTCGATCCTAATCTGTCCCAAACACTGATTTCCGGCGGCGACTGCGGTATTCTGTGCCGGTAGTGCAGAAACCCATTTTGGCTAGGATGTGAAAAATGACAGCTGCACTGTTCATAAGGAGCTGTGAACAAATGCCAGTGTTGAAAATCTGGCGTGAAAATATTACTAATTTGGAAACTTACAAGGGTGAGTAGAACCTGCACAACACATGCTCATAACACAGTCATTTTATGGAGTTTCATCACAAAATTTTCAACATAGGCATTTTAGGACCTCTGCTCATGAACAGTGTCAGTGTGATTTTCTTAATATGTCCTGAACACTGATTTCCCACAGCAACCACTCTATTGTGCACCGGAAGAGCGAAAACACATTTTGGCCAGGATGTGAAAAATGTCAGCTGCACTGTTCATAAGGAGATGTGGCAAAATGGAAATGTTAAAAATCTGGAGTGAAAATATTGCAAAGTTGTGAAGATACGAGTGTGCGTGGAAACTACACAATGCACATTCGTAACACACTCATTTTATGGACGTTCATCACCAAATTTTTAACATAGGCATTTAAGGACCTCTTCTAAGGAACAATGTTACTGTCATTTTCATAATATGTCCTGAACATGGATTTCCCACAGAGACCACACTATTCTGCGCCAGAACTGCAAAAACACATTTTGGCCAGGATGTGAAAAATGACAGCAGTACGGTTCATAAGGAGGTGCAGAAGAATGGCAATGTTGAAAATCTGGAGTGAAAATATTATTAATTTGTGAAGTTCTGAGCGCACGTGCAAACTGCGCAATGCATACTTGTAACACAGTCATTTTATGGAGTATCATCACCAAATTTTCAACATAGGCATTTTAGGACCTCTGCTCATGAACAGTGCCACTGTAATTATTTTAATCTGTCCTGAACACTGATTTCCCACACCAACCACGCTATTCTGCGCTGGAAGTGCGAAAACACATTTCAGCCAGGATGTGGAAAATGACAGCTGTACTGTTCACAAGGAGGTCTGAAAAAATGGCAATGCTGAAAAACTGGCAAGACAATATTGGAAATTCACAAAGTTGCGAGCGTGCATAGCAACTGCGTAATGCACGCTCATAAAACAGTCATTTCTGGGATTTTTCCCACCAAATTTGCAGAATAGGCTTTTTGAGAGCCCACCTCATGAACTCTGGCACTGTCGTTTCATTAATCGGTCCCAAAAGGGGATTCCGTGCAGTAACCACGAAATCACCTTTCGGGGCCAAATAACTCCATGACAGTGCCAGAATTCATGAGGAGGGGTCCCAAAAAACCCATGTTGAAAATTTGGTGCCAAAATTCCAAAAAATGCTTGAGATATGCATCAAAGTTGAAAAAAACCCTATTTATTCCATTATACAGCTTACCGGCATTACCTCAGTTCGCGGTCAGCTTTGAAGAGTGTAGACGTGTTCCCAGTCCAACGAAGATCGTCGCACCAGACTCCGGAGGTAAGTATGGGGTGAGGGGGATGTGGGGAGGCAGGGTGCACAGTGGATAGGCGCAGGTTGTGGGGGGCAGGGAGACTGCCGAGGGACCGTTCCTTTTTACAGGTAAAAAAAAAAAAAAAAAAGACATTGTGGGACCATTTTCATTTACAGGGCATGTTGCATGCTGGTGGGCTCCCAGCATGCCATCAGAAATCTTTTGAGGGGCAGCTGTGAGCTGACTGGGGATTGGTCACCCCATCGACACACAACAAAACAGAGGGGGTTTATTATGCCGGCGGAGACTGGGCACCCCGCTGCACACAACAAATGGGGTTGACATTATACCGATGGGGATTGGGCACCCCTCAGCAGACAACAAAGTGGGGGTTACACAATGCTGACAGGGAGTGGGCTCCCCATCGGCAACATAAACCATGGGCCATTGAAGCTGACGGGAAATGGGGCCCCGTGAGCAAACAAACAGGTGGGGGGCACATGCTGCTGGGATTGGACACCCCCTTGGCTGGGGTTTAATATTGTTTGTGAACACACGGCGGCAAGGCTGCCGTGTTCACAAACAATGAGCAACCAGTGTCACTAAGGGTTGAGGCGCTGGATGCCACACCTCGCACCATGCCGGCAACCAGGGTTTAGGAATGAGCCCAGGTTGCTGGGGGTCAGCAAAGGAGAGAGAGGATTGAGCATCCGGAGGACAGCTCTCCTCTTCCGGGAGGGACGGGGTCCCGAGTCGGTGCTCAGTTGCCCTCTGGCAGAGGCAGAGGAGTTGCAGCAAGCGCTGACAATGCAGAAGAAGGAGTGGGGGAGTGGCAGATGTTGGTAACATGCTTTGACGTCAGGGCACCAGCCACTCCCCAAGAAATAGGGAAAAACATCCTTCAGCTTCGGCGGAGATGGAACACTGGAGCTTGCCCTCGATCTGCGGCCACCCGCCTGACACCCTCCCGACCAACGCTACTGACGGCTCTGGGTGTTAGGAGCCCACCTTGTCCCCGCCTGGGGGGTAAACCGAGGCTACATGGGTGACAGAGGATTGTCCAGGCATGGCGGACCGCAGAGGGATGACTCCTTGGTGTCTCCCAAGGAGACTAGAGCTGAGGGGTGGAGAGGATGAATAAACATGAGAATAAAAAAAAATGTTCACAAGCAATATCAGTGTTTCAAGGTTCTGCCCTGCAATGACGGGTATCTCCCTCATTGCAGCAAATGGCTGACACTGCAATGACGAGGCAGCCCCTGATTGCAGCGGCTAAATTTTTACAATGTTGTGGCACGCTGGCTGAACTAGTGTCAGCAGCAGCATGCCACAGCATTGGAGGAAGCGAGCCAAGCCTTTAAAGGTTATGGGGGCATTGGCCACAACAGTGCCATGCCTCCACAACCTGCTTCTGGAGAAAGCTGCCGCAATATGTTTCTTGCACATGCGCGCAATCAACATAAAAATGACAGTCTCCTTTGAGCTGTGCACTGTGTCAGCAGCAACCTTTCAATCAGATTAAAATAATAGTGATTACTTGAGAGGGGCACATTGCTGGAATAAACTTAGATCTCACTGGAAGCAAGTACTGTATGCTGCACCACTTACCGTGCCACCTAGATGAAGACTATGGAATTAGGTTAGGGAGGCTGATCAGGATATAAAGAGGGGACACTACCCAAATCCAGCAAACTGGATTAGAATATGTAATGTATGGCAGCACCACACAGCTACAATTACCCAAGAAAGATCTTTAAATGTGGGTTCTAGCAGTGAGGCTTGAGACCAAGTGCCTCCTCATCGTCATCATCAAATGGAGATGACCCCCCCCCAACTTTACACAATAGACATGGGCAATGGGCACATTGGCAGGAAATGAGTAGCGTAGCCACTTGGCAGGGCACAAGCCTGAGGCTTACAACACAAAATGGAATCCCTATTTGGACTCATTGATCGGCAAAATGGCATAAAAAGAAGTCTCCATCATACCACCCATGCTCCCTCCTGCAGGAGCAATGGATCAATCAATCAATCAATCAATCAAAGCTTTATTTTTGAAAGGCGCTTTTCTCAAACCAAAGCGCCTGTACAATTTCATAAAACAATAAATAAAATGTAAAACTATTATGAATCATTAAAAGCTATACTAAAAAGGTGGGTCTTCAAGGCTCCTTTAAAGCTTAGGACAGTCAGACTTTTTCGCACCTGATGGGCAGGAGAAGATGACAAGTGTGGGTCTCCAGCTTAACTCGGCCCACTAATCTCGGGTACAAGAATTTGCTGGAAAAAAACACCCTACCGAATCATTTATTCCAGACTCATACATTGTGAGGCGATTTAAGAATAGCTCAAAATTTGGAATTTAAAATACCAGTGCTGAGAACAGTAAAAGGGGACTCTACCATTATTAATCTTGGTCCCAGAGCTTGGAATGGTCTGCCATCAAAGTTAAAATCGAAGGAACTGTACCCTGGAGCATGATAAAAACATGAATGCTAAATGATTTTTCACAACACAAAAGTTGCTGCTAGTTGGGAACCTTGTATTTGTATCTGTATCGTAACAATTTTATCATGCTCAGTTTGAGAATTGCTACATTTTAATGATATTGCAAGATGCTTTGATACTACTTGTATAGTTCATGAATGCTGGACCCCATTGTAAATAATTTCGCTCAACTGGGCTATACTTTTTTGGAAAAATTCAAGAATAAACTTTTACAAATAAATGAACAATAGAACAGATCCCTGTGGACAGTATAGTTGTGCCCAGTATTTATTTATTTTTATTTATTTTTTATTGACCGGGTAAGTGCACTAGACAAATTCTGCCTATTTTCAGGCACAACCCGGGGAGGGGGATACAGATGAATGCCAACTGACCTTGAACCAGATTAAGCTGTTGGTATTTTTAGTGAATGGGGGGGAAATTTGGCCAGGACACCGGGGAAATTCCCCTACTCACCTGAGGGGGACTTTCTGGACATCCAAGATGGCGGACGACAGTCCAAGAGTGCAGGAGGTTGCTATGGAGGTGGGAGAGTCTGCTTCTTCCTGTCCTGCTTTATCACCTGAATTGGCCTTGGAAAGCTCTCCTGTAGCTGTTTCTACTGAGAAAGTCTCCTCTGTACCTGATCCTGCTCCTCTGGAGTGGGGAGATTCTGTTGAAGGCGATTTGGAACAGAACCCTGCTGACCATATGGTTTATGACCCTGCTTCTGAAATATCTGAGTTGCCTACTAATTTTGAAATCCCTCCTGATACTTCGGGAGAGGCACTGGAACTGCTCCGTTTGATTGAGACTGAGGAGTGGTCTTTTCGCTTCAAGAAATTGGCCCTACTGCAGAAGATTCAGTGGCTGAAGGCTGATAGTGCATCTAGCCCTGTCAGTTCATCTCAGCTGAAGCTTGGACCTGTTTCCGCTTCTATGCTGCTGTCTGCTGGGGAAAACGCTACTACAGTGAGTGTGCCTACTGTTACCTTGACTCTGACTTCTCCTGCTTTGTTGCCTGTTGCTTCTGTCCCTGGACATGTACCCTAGTCAGTTGACTAGGCGCTTCGTGACGGTGGCTGGGAAAAGAACCCTTCTTCGGGTCAGTGGACCTCTGGTTCATCCCCTATCCGCATGCCTGCATCTCCTGTCCCGCCTGCTTCTGCGGCAGTACGCACTGCTATTTCTCCAGTCCCTATTTTGGATGTGACTGTTCCCCATTTTGATCCTCTGGCTCTCCCTGACAGCTTGCAATTAACTCAAAACCCCATTCTGGCTTTTCCTGACCTGCTGTCTACTTCTCAGGCCCTGCCTCCAGGCCCCTGCTTTGTGCAAGCTCCACTGAACACATTACCTGATAGACAGAAAAGAACGTTTTCCTCCCTGTTTCATCTGCTGGTATTACTGGCTAAAAGACATAATGCTGTTTGGCTCTTCTACCTGGGGGGCATGCAGGAGCCTCCGGACCATTTCTTTGCGGCCAGAAAGTTGCTGAAGGACTCAATGATGTTTTTTGCCCATGAGATCTACACTCTAATCCACATTTCTGGTGAGCCCACCTTTGATGTTAGTTTCCAAACTTCTGAGGGCTTGGACAGGTTCTGGTCTAAATACCATGCTCTGAAACGGTCTGCTCTGTGGTCTCCCTTTCTTGCCATTCCTCTAACCAAGCCTGCTTATAAAACTGTTTCTATTCTATTTTGTAATGAGGGTGTCGATCTGGCGGATGTTCTTTATTGGCTGAAGCTCAGATGTACTGTTCTTGGGGACCCTGAGGCAATTTTGGATTCCGAAAATATCTGGACTGGTGGTTGGAAAGTGAAGGTTTTACTTAAATCTGATAATTCTAGTGTTGTTCACCTCCCAAATTCCTTTTTTTTGGGTAGGGATAGGGGGTTTTGTTCTACCCGGGTCAGCCTAAGGCTTGTTATAGGTGTGGGAGTCCCTCACATTTAAGCAGTGTTTGTGATACTGTAAAATGTAATCTTTGTGGGGATTTGGGTCACTTAAGTTCCTTCTGTCTCAATGAATGTCACTGTAATCTCTGTGACGAGCTTAGCCACACCTTCCAGAATTGCACCTGGGCAGCTTATAATCAGGAACAGCATGATGGTGGGGCTGATCAACATTTTCTGATCACTCATGCTTAGAAGGCCAAATTTTGTAGTAGGCCCGGTTCTTCAGACCTTTCTCGTAACCCTGTCAGACTACCCTCCACCATTGCACCACCATCTGTCCAGGAGGCTGTATTACCTATAGGTGAACCTGTGGTGTCAGCCCCCTTCCACCCGTGCTGCCGGCACTGGTTGTTCTGGACCCCAAGGATCGGACTCCAGTCCCTGTTGTCTAGGAAGTTATGCCCCCCCCCCCAGAACCCATGCAGGTTGTTTGTAGGCATTCTGCTTGTTCTAAAGTGAAGACTGCACCTCCTCCCTCTAAAATGGTCCCTGGACAGTCCCAGTTAACCTAACTCCTATGATGTTCTGCAAGAGACTTCTGCAGACTCTAATGAGGATTCTGATGCCTCCTCTGTTCTTTCTTCCCACCCTGAAGGTACTACGGACATGGAAGTCCCTTCCTTGGGTAGAGGGGCTCAAAAGCGGAAAGCAAGGTCCAAATTAAAAGTGACTGGTGGGAAAGATAAAAAGAAATTATGTTAATTGCTTATCTTCTCTGTCTTTCCCATGTCTTCACACACCTTTGCTGTTTACTCTCTAAATGTTAACAGTATCAAGAGGCTGGAGAAACGTAACACTGTTTTTGCCTTCCTAACTTCTTTACAGGGTGGTGTTATCATTTTGCAAGATGTTAGGTTTCATGCTATGCATGAGCTGAAACAAGCCCAAAGATACTGGCTTTTGGGTCCTTCCTATTGGTCAATGGGCCCAGATCACTGTTCTGGTGTGGGGATTTTGATACATTCTGTTGCTTTTGTGCTCTTGAAACTGTATGATGTGGTCCCTGGTTGAGTTTTGATACTTGATGTTCTACTTTTCCAGGTCCCATATCACCTTATATGTTTATATGCTCCCCAAACTAAAACTGCTCGTATTTATATTTTTTTCCTGATTCAACCGTTCCTGCACACTTCCAAACATGTTATTTTTGAGGGTGATTTTAACTGTGGACTTAGTTTATTGGATAAAAGTTCACACGCTACTACTAGGAAGTTGTAGTGTGACTCCCACTCCTTGAATTCTATTATTCGTACTGCAAACTTGCGGGATGCTGTTTTAGAATTCACAAAGAGCCATTCCCCAACGTTTCAAAAGGGTGTCCTGGCTACCAGGATTGACTACGTGTTTTTGTCCCCTCATCTCACTGTTTCCCTGGCCCGGACTGATCCTGTAGAATTCTTGGATCATAGATTGATTTCACTCTTCTTTGGTGGCAACCCCCCACCCCTTTTTTAAAGGCCCAGGCATTTGGAAATTTAATGTTTACTTGCTTGCAGATGAGGTTTTCCTCAATTCCTTGAGCCAATTTTTGGTAGCCAGGAAGTCTGTTCTGCCCAGCTATGAGAACCCCGTTCAGTGGTGGGAGGATTCGAAACGTGATCTTTCCAGGATTCTTCGGTGGTATGGTAAAGCTCACAGTACCTCTGCATATTTATCTTACTTATAAGATTGACAGCGCTTACAGTGTCTGTTGTCCCTTGCTCATACCACTGGACAAGATTTGAGCATCCGAATTCAATCTATCCAGAAGACTATGTTGTGTTACTCTTAACAAAGGGTGGCACATCTTTTCTGGCAACATAAATTTGGTACCCAGGGCATGACCCATGAAACCTGTCCCTTTACTCATAATAAGACACAGGTCAGTAAGAAGGGTGCCACTGGACTCCTGGATGCATTGAGTGTTCTGTGTACCTCCCCACATGATATTATGAGAATTGTGTCCAGTTTTTCTTGTGAGTTATTTTCGGACCTCCCTTCTGATGTTGGGAAGAGCAGAGACTATTTGCATGATATTCCAGTGCCAGAGATTGCTCCTCAGGTTCTTGTCAGTCTTAGCTGCATTATTACTGTGAGTGAGGTACTGGAAGTTAGTTGTCATTTGAAGTCACATGCCACCTCTGGTCCGGATGGACTTCCGAATGAGCTTTATTGACTTATGGGTGAGACCCTGGGATCTGAATTGTCCATAGTGTTTAATACTTTGTTAGCAAGTGGGGATGTTCCTCTAAACTTTAACAAGGGGGCCTTGATTTTTTTGCATAAGAAGGGGCACAAATCTGACCTACGTAATTGGAGACCTATCTGCATGCTTAATGCTGACTGTAAAATTTTGTCAAAAATTCTGACCAACAGACTGTTGCTTACGGCTGATCTTGTTATCTCTTCTGAGCAGGCTTGTGTGATCCCTCAGCGGAGGATTCAAGATCACCTCATTCTCGTGCAGGACATTTTTACATCTGGGTATTCTGGTCGATGTTCTGGGTTTGTGGTCTCCTTGGATCAAAAGTCTGCTTTTGACTCTATTTGTCATGAGTTTTTATGGGAAGCTCTGTTGCATTATCACATCCCTCCTATATTTATCTTTTGGATACGGTCTCTTTATCGGACTGCTACTGTTGTGCCGCTTGTCAATGGTTGGCTTGGCCCCTTGGTCTCTATTAAACGAGGTGTGAGACAAGGGTGCCCCCTGAGCCCCCTTTTATATGTTTTTTTTATAGATCCCCTGTTACATAAATTGAATGCCTCCCTGGCCATTCTTCCAATTTCCAGTCCCACCGTTCAAGACACGCCTTCTTCTTTGGCTTATGCCGATGATTTGTGTTTGTTGACCTCGACCACTTCTTCAGTCCAGGAAGCCCTTTTTGAGTGCTTCTCTTTTGGCTCTCTTTCAGGGGCAGCTTTAAATCTGGATAAATGCCATGCTTTTGTGCTGGACCCCTCCCCACAACCTACTGCTTTTCTTGGCCTGGTTCGTATCTCCTCCTCTTTTATTACTATTCTGGGTATAAAATTTGGTCCTCCTGATGTTTATGTTTTGAATTGGGAAGAAAAACTTGCTGTTGGCAGGTTTAAAGTTTCCCAGTGGAATCAGGGTAAAATTGGGAAGAAGAAATGGGTGTTTTTGGTTAAGACTTTTCTGCTTCCTATTTTTTTATATTTAAGTTATGTCTTCCCTATTCTGAAATTGCTCAAAATCCTGATTCTGAGTTTGTTTTTTCAAGCAGTTTGGGAAGTCACCTTAACTCCATTAAGCGTGAGATTTGTGCCTATCCGGAGGCTGGATATGGTAAACCTGATTCTTTTTTACTAGTGTGTTTTGATGTCCAGTTTTAAACCTCTATTGATTAATAGGCAAAGAGGATGGGAGATCTGGCTCTATGAAAATTGCAGCTCTTGGTTCTATTCCTGGGAAAGACATTCCATTATGGTTTTGAGGGGGACGGTAACCCTTCAGTATTTGAAGGATACTTTCCTCCATTTGAAACAATGGAAAGTTACTCCACATCAGCTTTTGACAGCCTGTTCCCATAAAGTATTGTATAAGAATTTGTGGGCTTCCGTTTGCCCTTCTTTGGACCCCTTTCCTAAATGTGATGCTGTATACAGAGCTTCCCTGAAATCGTTGTTGAGAAATCCTAGGATCCTTGTACATGTATGAAACTTCCATTGGCTCTCCTGCCATGAGAAGATTAATGTCAAATGTAACCATAAACATAAACAGCTGTCTGATAGATTCTGTAGTAGGCCCCAGTGTACTAACTCCCTTGAGACGATTGATCATCTGTTCTTTCAATGCTCCTTTATTAAGGATTTTTGGATATTCCTTGCTGACCTCTGGGGGGAACCAGTGTTCTCTACTGTTTCATATGATAGTCTTATGTATGAACATGTCAATTCTGCCTGGAGCAAATGGAATATTGAAACTTTAGGTGTTTTGTTCTCCATCATTATGTGGAATATCTGAATGGCTCGATGTCTTTTTACTTTACAACAGCATCACTGTACTTATGTTGAACTCTGTCACAAAATTGTTGCTGATACACATGTTGTTTATTTGTCTGACAAGTCGCATCTTTCTGCTTTGGACATTTCTGACCTGTGGAAGCAATTACCTTGGATTATGGACACAGATGTGGCTGTCACCTGAACAAGCAGGGATTGATGATCTTTTTCGCTTCTGTTTTGGACTCATACCATTTCTTTGGGGATTTTGTTCCCCTTCTTTTTCTTTCTTTTTGTGTCTCTCCCTGATTGTTATTTTTATTTTGTATTTTGTATGTACTTTTGGAAATGTACCGATTTCTTCTCTAATAAAACTTTCCCCTACTCTTGGGTAGGGGGCGCTGCTGACCTTCGTCATGGCTGAACCTCTGTCAGCCAGTACTGGAAGTGCTTCAGGGAAGACATCTCTGTCCTGCTGTCTTCCCCATTTCTGGAAGGGGCTCCACATGCCATTCCATTGTATACTGGACTTCTGAAAACTGGTGCTAGCTGTGTGGCTGACCAGGCTCGACCTTCTGGGGATTTTCCAGTTGGATTGGACTTATCTGTGTTGCAGGCAGAAGATTTGCATCTCCAGGATGCTTTGAAAGTTAAACGGGATATTTTTCTAGGAGTTATGGCTAATGAGGAAGCTGTTTAACCTTCGGCAAAAGGAGGACTTGTTTGCATTGTGTGGCCTTGAAACTCTGCTCCAGCGCAGTTTCTCTGGTCAGCCAGCTGTGGAAGGAGACATGTTGCTGGGGTCTGTGTCAGGTTTGTCCATTCTGCTGCCGCTGCATGAACTTTCCACACCAACACCGGGAGTTTCTGGGATGAGTGGTCTGGTGCTGACAGCACCCAAATTACTCTTGCCAACACCGGTTTGCCCACATGGAATTGCTGCGTTAGCGGTGCCTGCCACTCCTCGACTGCCACTTCCAGAGGTAGGTGGTGCCTTACCGGTGGTGTCCCTGAACCAGAGATTTTGGTTCCTTTGGTCAGGGACCCACTTGCTGGTGTTGCTCCTGCTCCTAGAACAGTTGGGGCTCCCAGTCCTGGGTCTTTGGAGGCTTCTGAGACTTGTGCTGCTTCTTTATGTCTGGATCTCCCTCTCAGGTTTGGTCCCTGGTTCGTGCCCTATCTGAAGCAGGCTGGGCTAGGGGCACAATTAGACAATGGCACTCTACTGTGCCTGTCGAGCCTGCTGTACCCTCCTGCATACTGGAGCTTACATCAGGTTTGCCTGGACTGGAGCGTCTTCCTTCAGATTCTGACCTCCAGCTGTCGGCCATGCTGCCCGCTGAGCCCACTGGCCAGATACTATCTTTTGTTCCTCCCTCTGACCAGATGGACAAGTCTGCCTTACTTCCCTCTACACAACCGTCTCTTGTGCAGTCTCCTCCACAGGTTTTGGACCCCTCTGTAGAGCCACCTCTGATGTTAATTACTCCTTCAACTTGTACTGCAGTTACTCGCTCACCTGGGTCTGTTCCGCTGCCGGCAGGGCCAGTCGAGACGGTTACCTTTCCCTCATGGGTGGAGCAGATGGTTGCTGCTGACAGCCTTGACATTGCCCCTGAGGAGGGTGCTCCTGCTGCATCGCCCCCTCCCCGCTTAGGTGTGGGCTAAGTTTCACCAGAGGCCTGTTTTTTCTCAGTCACCGGTTCCTGCGCAATGCCGCAATGTGGTGCGCTTTCTCTACACTGGTGGTTTGGACCCAATGCCTGATAGGAGCTATGTGGGGAAGGTGCTGCTTAAGGATTCTTTGTCTTTGACCCCTAATGAATTGTATGCATTGTTGCACTCCCCTGCGGATGGCTATTTCGATCTCAGCTTTCAGACACCGGTGTATCTCGACAAGTTCTGGACATTGTACAGTTCTCTGAAAGATACTCCCTTTTGGTTTCCTTTTAAAGTGATACGTGATAACCAGCTATATGGACTGTTATGGTCATGCTTAAGAATGAGGGGGTGAAGGTCCAGGATGTCCACTATTGGCTATCCCAATGATGTGATGTGATTGGTGCACTGGAACCGATTTTGAATACAGAACTTTTTTGGACTGGCCACTGGCACTTTCGGGTGAAGCTTCGCCATGCCCCCTATGGTCTTCAACAGCTTCCTAGTGTCTTTTTTAGGGTGGGACAGGGCTCAGTGTTTCTACCCGAGGCAACCTAAAATTTGCTTTTGTTGTGGATCTGATCAGCATCTGAGTAATGCTTGTGACTCTGTACGTTGCAATCTGTGTTTAACATTGGGACACATTGGGGCAAATTGTACTAATGCCCTCTGTTGCAATTTCTGTGAGGGTTCGGGGCATTCTTACAGGAACTGTCAGTGGGCCCAGCATAATAAGACCAAAGTGGATTCCCAGGATGCTATCTTGCTGAAAGCTCATATGGTTCAACAGCAACGCCTCCATAAGGATGTTGCAGCTGCTTTGGCACGTCATGAAACTGCCTCCGACTCTGATGTTGTGGCCCTTGATTCCTCCCTTGCTGTTCCTGAACCTCAGGCTATGGCTTCTGCTCTGGATACCATGCCAGCTTCCTCTTGTGTGATCACTGGCTTGACTACTGGGTCTCTCTATCAGTTCCCATCTTGTTCCCTGGAATTAGTTGCCTCTCACAGCCCTAATGATGTTTTAATGCCCCCTCCTGATGCCACAGCCCTGAGTCAGAAATGTTCCCTCCATTCTCATTCGGCTGGCCTTCAGCCTGTGTTGGTGTCTTCTACTCACCCGGCTATATTACTTGAGAATAAATATGCAGCTTTGGCTGAAGCCTGTTCTGATTCTGATCTTGGTTCTCAATCTGAATCAGTTACTTCACAGTCAACGATGGTATCTTTTTCCTCTGATGTGGAAGGAGATCCTCCCCGGACACGCCCTAAAGTGAAACTTCGTAAGAAACAGAAGATGGTGCCCAAGAAGTCTCCTCCTCTGGTGATGGACATTGATGCATAGGACTTTTTAAGGACTAATATTTCCTTTTTCTATGGCTGCACCCCTTCGCTTAAGCACGCTTAATGCAAATAGCATTCGGAATGTGTCTAAACGTACAATGCTTTTTTCCCTCCTTCGTGATTTGGCCTTTGGTGTGGTGTTCCTTCAGGAGTCCCATTTGACCACTATTGGTGATGTGTCCCTGGCCCAACAAGGTTGGGTTTGGGGTCCATCTTTTTGGTTCTGAGGCCAGAACCCTTGTGATGGGGGTCAGCCTTCTCTTTCGGTCCCCTGGCTTGTCACTTGCCTGAGTGTTAGATCTTGTCCTGGGTAGGGCTTTATTGTTAGATGCCCAGTATAATGATACCTTTTACTGGTTTATTACAGTTTATGCCCCTCAAACAAAGAAAGCCCAGGTCGACCTGTTCACTCTGATTAGGCCTTACTTGCATACTTCTCTGCATATTATTTGGGGGGGATTTTAATTGCTATATGGCTAAGACGGATGGGGTGCTCGGACTAATAAAATGTTTGATTCCCTTTTTTTGCAGACTGTCCTCCATACAGCTGGTTTGGTGGATGCCTATAGAGCCTTTTATCCAACCGGGGGTTTTACTTATTTTTGATCCAGTTTGGCCACTCAGATTGATTATTTGTTCCTTTCTGCTCATCTCTACCCTTGTCAGGTAGAGTTGATCCCAGCTGAGTCCTCTGATCGCCTCCTGCTCGGTGGTACTTTTTCGGTTTCCCTGTTTACCCCCTGGGTCCTGGTTATTGGCATCTTAATGATTCTATGTTGTGGGACGTTGCTGTCCTCAGTAAGGTCGCTGATCTCCTTTTGGCCCACCAGTCATTAGCATGTATGGAGGACAGTTTGTTGGTTTGGTGGGATGACACTAAGCTAGCAGTGTAGAAATTGTTGAAATATATTTCCCATTTTCTGCATAAGACAGCTTATGTTGAGTATTTGGTTCTTCAATTGAAGCTGGCCAAAGCTTTGACTCTGTCCCACACCAGACAGGGGGATTTCAGTCCCCTGATTGCGTCCCTTTGTGCCCGAATGACTACCTTTCAATATGATAGGAGTCATTCTCTCCTTATGGAGTATATGGCAGGTACCTAAGGTACATGAGGGCTGGTGACCCATTCTCAGCCTGTAAGGAGCGAGTTCATTGTAGACATATGTCAAAGCTTTCCATGCCGCAGGACACTTTTGTTTCTGATGGCCCGAGTATTCTATTACAAATACACTCTTACCTGTCTTCGTTATTCAACACTCGGTCACTGGTGGGTCCGGCTAATGTTTTTTGAGTTCAGTTCAGGTCCCCCTAGTGTTCCTTGTGGATTGTGAACTCCTCTGTAGGCCCATTCAGGCTGATGAGGTTGCACAGTTGATTGCACACCTGAAGTCATCAGTGGGCCTGGGGCCAGATGGCCTTACGTCAGCCTTTTATAAGACTTTTTCTGACCTCCTTGTTGATATTTTGCTGGTTGTTTTTAACTGGCTATTGTTCAACGGTACAGCCACCCAATCAGGTGTGGAGACCCTTTTGGTCTTCCTTTTTAAGAAGGGGGATACCTCCGATTTGGGTAATTAGAGGCCCCTGAGTATGTTGAATACCGATTTGAAAGTATTGATCTCTGTTTTGACCAAGCGTTTAGCCTTGGTCTCTAAATTGGTTATATCCCCTTTCAGGCCTGTTCTATCCCTGTCTGACACTTTGTAGACCATCTTATTTTATTATGTGAGGTGTTCGTGATGGGGGAGATCTGTGGGGACTTGGGCTTTGTTTTTTCAAACAATCATGAGAAGGCTTTTGATCTGGTGTCTCATTCATACATGTTTATGGTACTCTGGCACTATGGGATTCCCCCTATTTTTTGTGATTGGCTTCAGAAGCTATATGCAGTGGCCTCTGTATGTCCTTTAGTGAATGGGCATTTGGGATGTTCCATCTCAGTTTTGACTGGAGTTTGCCAGGGATGCTCCCTTAGCCCCTTTCTTTATACTTTTTCTATTGATCCTATTCTCCACAAGATCCATTCCCATTCACAGATTCTTGGTATCCCTGCCTCCTCCGGGACAGTTTCTGTTAAAGTGACCGCTTACATGGATGATGTGACCCTTTTTGTGCAGGATGGCCCGTTGGGTTGTATGGCATTGGATCTTTTCCAGTCCTTTACTCCCATTTCTGGGGCTTGTCTGAATATACAGAAGTACCACTGCTTTCATCTTGGAACAGAGGTTAGTTCCTTGCCTTCTTTGGAGGTATACCTGTGACTCGTGATCCCTTGTGGATTCTGGGTCTTACTTTTGGGGCTGGAGATCTGGCCTTCCTAAATTGGGAAGCCAAGATTGCTTCTTATGCTTTTTGGATCCAGGTTTGAAAATCTTGGAAACAAACTAAGAAAAAACAAGTGGCTGTTTTGAAGAAGTTTCTTTTGCTTGCATTTACCTATGTCGGCATGGTTTACCCACTTTCCAAGTCCTTGGAGGTCCATTTTCTTAGTTTGTTTTTTCTGATTGTTTGGGACAGTCTCCTGAATCCCCTGAAGAAGTCAGTAGTGTATCTTCCCATTAATCAGGGAGGCCTAAACTTGATTAATCCGGTAGTTTCCACATTTTGCCATTTTATTTCTTGGTCGGTTAAACCATTTTTTTCTGCTGACCAGAGGACCTAGTACACTTGGGTCGCTCCTTGGATGGAGGGTATCCTCCCCACATGGATGGCTATAGCATTTACCCCATACACTGGCCACCACGGGCCATTGTTTTTCTGTCCTTGATTGACAAGCTTCGGCGCTGGACTGTGGATTATACCCTGACTACTTCTTCCTCCTCTCGGCGGCTGTATGCTGCTATCCAGGTCTCACATCTTTCTGTGATCCACTTTTATTCAGATGTACCCCCCATGGCATATCCACTTCTTCTTTCTACCCTGAAAGATACCCGTACCCCTACCAAGATGTGGGACATCCTATGGCTGAGTTGTCATGGTTGCCTCAGTGTGAAGGCAAATGCCTAGCACAAGAAAGTGGAGGAACGTTTTTGTTCTCGTGAGGGTTGTGCTCAACATTTGGAATCCATGTCTCACTTTCTCCTGACTTGCCCTCATGCTCGAGCCTTTTGGGCTCTGGTAGTGGCACAGTGGGGGTAACCACAATGATTGGCTTTGACATATAATGATGTCATTTTGAGAGTTCTCAATGTTCGCCCTGCTTATCCTGCTGGCACCCTGCACCTGGTATTTACTGTTTTTAAGTATTACTTGTTGTGCTTTTTCATTTCAACAGCAGGTCTTGCCCTGGTGGTTCTCTTTCAGCTTGCTGTTTCAGAACTGACCATGTTATACTGTGGGGACAGTCGTTTATTGACCCCCCCGGAATTGTCCTCCCGGTGGCACCCTTTTGATGTATTATTGTTTCCTGGGTGACTTTAACCTGATATAGTTCCCTTTTTTTTGTTTTTCCTCCCCATTTTATCTTTTTATGGTCATGAAGCACAAGCTGACTTTTACTGAATTAATATTTCATTTTTAGGTGCAGAGGCAACAATTTTATTGTTTTGTTTTTCTGTAAATGGTTCTTCCTGCTTTTCTAATAGATTTTTTTTTCTTTTTATTTTCATATTTTGATGTCCCTTTCTGTGTTTTTTTGGTTGTTGTTATGATTTCCATTTTGTTGTTTGTATTTGCTTGTTATCATTTATTAAAAACTTCCCCTACTCTTTTCGAGAAGTGCAATGGGATCTTTAACATCCACCTGAACAGGCAGATGGGACCTCGGTTTAACATCTCATCTAAAAGATGGCACCTTCAGGAGTGCAGCACCCACCTCATGCTGCATTACAGTGTCAGTATTTAACCTGAGTGTCTGGTGTGGGGACAGAACCCACAATCTTCTGATCTCCCAGCCTCAAAGGGGAATGTGCTACCTGCTGAGCCACTGACACTTACGGTATAAAAACCACTGCTCTCTTTTAACAATACATGTATACCAATTCATGTAACTGTACAGTATGTTCACTTTGTTATGGCCTCCTAAGGAAGCCTTTGTATGAGGCAAAGCTCTGAGGATGTTTGTATTTTTGTGATGTTTCACAGCAATAGATTTCAGTTTTTGGCACTGACCAGTTTGGTCCTTTAAGTTTTGATTTAAACCTGAGTGTGACGCTTTTTGTGAGGTTCTCCATCTGGTTTTAGAGGCTGGCTGCCTGTTTCCATTAGCACTGCGGTTGTTCTGGAGTGACTCTAATTTTGTTTTGTGTCAATTGTGGTCAGCTTGCACAAGAGTGGGGATAGAAACATAGAAAAATGATGACAGATTAAGATCTAAGGTCCAGCCGGTCAGCCCAAAGCAGGAACGATGGAGAGAAGCTGGGGAATTACAGGCCAGAGCACCTGACATCTACAGGAGGCAAGATACTTGTCTGTCAGATAGTCTGCCAATTTCATCACCACATTTTCTCCATTTTTGTCAAATGTTCCGCCATGCCAGTTTGACAGTAAACCTGTTGACTGGCTTTACAGTGACAGCACAAATGCCAACCATGATCACTGTCCGCATTGCGCCATCAGTAATATCAGTGTGTTTTCTGCAGGGGGATTTGCTCCCCCCCCCCAAACTTTAATATAATCACCTCCACAGTGGAGGTGTTTTGGGGAGGGAGTGTATGACCTGAGAAGCTGTGCCGGGGTCCCGTCTCACTGTAGCGGGACTATTACAGCGATCCACGGCAACCTGTCGTTTTGTCGTTGTAAACCACAGATCACTGTAATATTTTCACTGAAGCAATGGCATACCTTTATCAAATATACAGACTATTATTAACACAAATTGGAAAATTAAAGAAAAAATACAGATCCCAATTTGAGACAAACTGTCAAAATAGGCCTGAGGGTGATGCAAGAGAGGTCACAATTTATGGGATAAGCTAGTATGCAGAGCTCAGTTGCAGACAGCCATGCAATTACACATAAGTGATCCAGGAATCGGAAGAGCACCATGTGGATGGTGTAAATCTTGCTTGGTGATAAATAGAGCAAAAGATCTCCTTAACCCAAGAACAGGGGACTCCACGAGTATCAGTTCCTTGATAGCATACAACACTACAGGTGTGATATACTGTATGCAGCTATGTGTCTCTGTAGTGCATTCTATTTAGGGACAATGAGTAGACAATTCCACATTAGGGGCTGGATTTTCAGCTCTCCTGGGACTAAGTCCCACTCCGCAGCAGCCGGTGCAGACAGAAATCTCTGCACCTGCTGACATCCGTATTTTCATTCCATGACGCTGCAGAAGATGGTACACCTGGTTCTATGAGGCATACCATTTCAGTGCAGCCAGGGCAAAAACCGGCTGCAAGCTGCCATAAATCAGGGAGCCAGTCATAAACCAGCTTCAGCTTTGAGAATACCGTGGCTGCAGGAAAAACTGCATCTCTGCAAGTGGCAACCCACTTGCGCCAGTTTTTCCCCACAGCGGCAGGGAATTACAGGGACTCTGAAACAACAGCCCTAGGTTTGGTAAACATATTTATTTATTTTGTTTTCACTGACCAGAAAAGGAGGGATAGGCAATTCTGCCTATTTTCAGCCTTGCCTGGTGGGGGGACACAGATGCAAATTGATGTACTGCACCAGACTAAGCTGTTGGTGGTGTTTTTTAGTAAATAGGGGAAATTTGGCCAGGACACCTACTCTTCTCAAGAACTGCTACTGGACATTTAATGTCCACCTGAACAACCACTGGAACAAGCAGACAGGACCCAGTTTAACATCTCAAACAATGGACAGCACCTCAGGGTGCAGCACCCCCTTTATACTGCACTACAGTGTCAGTACTGGGATTTCTCCCGAGTTCCCAGTGTGGGGCTAGAACCCACAATCTTTTGATCTGCTGGCCTCAGAAGTTAGTATGCAACCTGCTGGGACATGGACACTGATAAATATATCAGAGCCATTAGGAATGGCAACAAGAGTATGCTATGGCAGCTCTTTGTGGCACTATAGGTGTCATTCTTTTAAGTTTCTGGGACTGGAAAAGGTTATCACAATAGTAAAGGTGGAGATAATGGCAGCAAGCATTTAAAGAGAGAGAAAACTACTGGATCTGCACACTTGTGCAAGAGATTGGCTGGATTTGAACAAGGGAATTAGACTTGGTTCCTTTTTTGAAATTAGGGATGGGTGGGTACTAAAATACCCAACCACCAAGACAACCCACGGGTACCTCAAAAGTACCTGAAAAAAAACAGGATGAAAACCAAGTAGTCGGATCGAATCGGGTAGTCGCTACCTCACTCATTCTACTGCCCGATCCTGACCATAACAAAAATCATGTAAAGACTGTTTGTTGGGGCCTATTACACTGTTTGTTAGGTGCTCTGATCCATTATACCCATGTGGGCATTGCTGAGGCAGGTACAAGAGGCACAGCAGCTGTGAGTGAGCCTGCTGCTGTTTCAAAAAATTATACCCATGGCAGGCATTGCTAAGGTAGGTACGAGAGGTGCAGCTACTCTGAGTGAGCCTACTGCCATTTCCAAAAATGATACCCATGGTGAGCATTGCTGAGGCAGGTATGAGAGGAGCAGCTGCTCTGAGTAAGCCTGTTGCTGTTTCCAAAAATTATATACATGGCTGGCATTGCTGAGGCAAGTTCAAGAGGTCAAGGCTCTCTTAGCGAGCCTGCTGCTGTGTCCAAAAATTATACCTATGACGGGCATTTCTGAGGTAGGTAGGAGAGTCACAGCTGCTGTGACTGAGGCTGCTGCTGTTTTAAAAAAATTATACCTATGGCGGGCAGTGCTGAAGTAGGTACGAGAGGTGCAGCTGTTGTGATTGAGCATGCTTAAGTTGAAAATAGAGGAGTTCATTGGTGAAAAGTGGGGTTTAAACTTGTGAAGGGGGGTGGGATGGGAGAAAAGGCAGTCAAGGGGATGCCGATAAAGGAGGGACTCTGTCTCCACCCCCCTGGGGACCAGGAGGATTGCAGGAAAAGACCAACTGGCAAAGTGCAGACCAGGAGAAAACAGAATCCCCAAGGGAACACGAGCAGGGGAAATGGAACTATAGGGAAAGGGTGGAAGGTAGTCCTGCTAAATGCCAGGAGCTTGGCAATAAAATGCCTGAGCTCCAGGCGATGCAACTGAGGGAGCAGTGGATGGCAGCGGTCACTGAGACTTGAGGCCACTGCAGGACATGACTGGGACCTGAACCTGGAGGGTTACACTATGTTCAGGAAGGACAGGGAGGGAGGGAGGAGGGTAGCAATGATAGTAAAAACTGCATTGGCATAGGGGAGTAGAGGAGGCGGAGGGAACCGTGGGACGATTTGGGTCACCTTGATAACAGGGGGCAAGAGAGTAAAAATAGGGTGGTGTATAGACCCCTGCCCTGGCAGAGGAGCTGGAGAACAGTCCTGGTGGCAGATGTTAGGAGACACTGCAGACTGGGCAGAGGAAAGGTGGTGGTGTTAGGGGACTTAAACATGCCAGGAACAGACTGGGAGACTATGACATCCTCTGTGACCAGGGAAAGAGGTTGTTGGATGTCTTTCAAGGAGCGTTCCTAACTCAGCAGGTGAGGGAACCGACCAGGAGGCATGGTACTGGATGTGGTCCTGGCAGACGGTGACCAGATTGGGGCCTGGAGGTAGGGACCCATTGCCGGGAGTGACCATGCCACGGTCTGGTTCTGCCTGGACCTAGGAGGGGTAGAAGGCTGCACAAAGGCCGAGTAACCGACTTCAGGGGCTGGATTTTAAGGAAATGGGAAGGATCCTTAAGGAGCATTTGGATGGGATTGGGTCAGACATGGACGCTGATAGTAGGTGGAAATCATCAGGAGAGGGTGCAGGATGCTACCAGCACCTGTGCAAGAGTAAGACTAAAATGCGGTAGGGCCCAAAACCCTGTTGGTGGACCAGGGAGGTCCGTTGGTGGACCAGGGAGGTCCAGGAGGTGGTGCGGGAAAGAAAGCAGCCTATAAGAAATTCAAGTGCTCAAGGAGTGAAAGGGATCGAGGGGTATGAGCTGATGGCTAGAAGGGCCACTAGAGTGGTGAGGGTGGCTAAGGCAAGGAAGGAGCAGAACCTGGCCAGGGAAATTAGGAGAGGGAAAAAGGGGTTCTTTAGATACATTGGGGAAAGACGAAGGGTGAAGGGGCAGATTAGCAGGATTAAATCAGGGAAGAGATGGGCACAAGACCCAGAGGAGCAGGCTGAGGTACTAAATGAGTACTTCACCTCAGTTTTCACCAGGGAAAATGGGGATGCTGCATCATACATGGGAGGAGACAGAGATAATGAGGAGGGGGGGGGGGCCCTCTACCAATCGGCAGGTCTGGGAGAGGGGGAGGCATCACTGGCAGGTGGGGGAGGGCTAAGCAGGGAGAAGAGGTACTGGAAGTGGAAATCACAGCAGAGAGAGTGAGGGAAGCCCTCAGCTCCCTTAAGACGGAGAAAGCACCGGGGCCAGATAAATTACATCCTAGAGTGCTGAAGGAACTTGCAGATGTCCTGGCGAAACCCCTGGCAGAGCTTTTCACCATCTCTCTGAGAACAGGGTGGGTGCCCCAAGACTGGAAGGTGGCGCATGTAGTGCCTATCCACAAGGGGGGATCAAGGGAGGTGGCAGGGAACTACAGGCCTGTCAGCCTGATATCAGTGGTGGGCAAGGTGATGGAGGGCATTGTCAAGGAGAGGCTAGGGGGACCTGGATAAGTCAGGGTGCCTGGACGATAGACAGCATGGATTCATCCCGGGGAAATCGTGTCAGACAAACCTGGTGGAGTTCTATGACTGGTGACAAGTGCCTTGGACCTGGGTTGACCAGTGGATGTCCTCTTTCTAGACTTCAGCAAGGCATTTGACTCTGTTCCTCACGTGGGCCTGTTGGATAAACTAGGAGAAATGGGGTGGAAACCAGATGATCCGATGGATAGGCAATTGGCCAGGACCGGACCCAGAGGGTCGTAGTTGGTGGGATAGTCTCTTCCCCAAGGAGGGTCATTAGTGGGGTCCCACAGGATCAGTCCTTGGGCCCCTTCTGTTCAATGCCCACGTATCTGACATAAGGACAGGTATCAGGAGTGAGATGAGTCTCTTGCAGATGACTCGAAACTGGGGCGGTGGTGGATGGGGAGGAGGGAGGTGGCCCTGCAGGGGACCTGGAGGCTCTGGAAAGATGGTCTAGAAAGTGGAAGCTGAGGTTTAATGCAGGAAATGCAAGGTACCCACCTGGGGCCAGAAACCCAGGCCAAGTGTACACCCTGGGGAAATACTACAAGTCTCAATGGCTGAGAGGGACCTGGGGTGGTGGTGGATGTCAAGATGAACAACTCTGAGACTTGTAGGAGGGCAGCAGCCAAGGCCAACAGGATGCTGGGATGCATCGCTAGGGGGATCACCTCCAGAAGGAGGGAAGTGATACTCCTCTGTATAACTGCTTGGTGAGGCCGCACCTGGAGTACTGCATGCAGTTTTGGAGGCCGCACTTAAAGAGGGATATTAACCTCCTGGAGAGGGTCCAGAGGAGGCAACCAAAATGATTTTGGGCTTGGGGACAGGACCTATGAGGAGAGGCTCAAGAGCTAAATATGTACACTTTGGAAGAGAAGGGACCGGGGGACATGATAGAGGTCTCAGGTACATGAAGAGGGTAAATGGGAGGAACAGTGAGGGTGCTTGAAGGAAGGAGGAGGGGCCACTAGAGGAATGGGTGGAAGCTGGAGGGGAAGATTCAGGGAGAAAGGAGGAGGTGCTACTTCACTGAGAGGGTGGTAGAGCCATGGAATGCACTACCTAGGGGGCTGGTGGAGGCAGAGACAGTGGAGGGTTCAAGAGGGGTGGGACAGGTACAGGGAAGGGTTCAGGAAGCAAAATCCAATGCAGCAAGAATATCCGGAACTGGGAAGGGAGAAGCCAGAGAAGGCGAGGGGGACAGCAAGGTCAGCACCCAGGGTGGGGGCTGACCAAACGAGCAGACACGAAAGACCATTAGGCCTATTCTGCTGGCATTTTAGTATGTTAGTATGCTTATGCTTTAAACAAGAACTAGCCAGAGCCGATAAGCTATCCAGTGACCAAAGTTACACATGTGCATAGAAATTATTCAATGCCCAGGTGTAACTTGGCCATTTTTTGGAGGTGTTGCACCAAATTTTCAACATAGCCTTTTTGGGACCCCTCCTCATGAAGAGTGCCAGTGTCATTTTGTTCACTTGTCCTGAAAGGTGACTTTGCAGAGTGAATGTGCTATTCTGTGCCACAGGTACGAAAACACATTTTGGGCAGTTTGTGGAAAATGACAGCTGTACTGTTTTGAAGGAGGTGTTCAAAAATGGCAATGTTGAAAATGTGAAGTGAAAATATAAAAAATTGGCGAAGTTAGGAGCACACATAGAAACTGCACAATGCACACTCATAACACAGTCATTTTTTTGAACTTCTCATCAGATTTGCAACATGGGCTTTTTGGGGCCCCATCTCATGAACAGTGGCACTGTCATTTCGATGAAACGGTCCCGAAAGGTGATTCCGCGCAGTGAACACAAAATCACCTTTTGCAACCAAGTAACAAAACGACAGTGACAGTTTTCACAAGGTGGGGTCCCAAGAACCCCATGTTGAAAATTTGGGGCAAAAATTACAAAAAATGGGTGATGTATCAGCAACAGTTGAAAACCCCACTGAATGGCATTATAGCATGCTTGTCTTAGATTCTTCAGTTCACAGTTCGGCTTTGAAGAGCACAGACGTGTCCCAGTCCAGAGAAGAAGATGGTACCAACCTCCAGAGGTACATATGGGGTAAGGGGGTATGGGGAGGTGGGTGATCAGTGGGAGGGTGGGGATGGGGATGGGGACTGGAACGACGATGAGGGACCATTTTATTTTTTACAGGAAAAAAACTACAAGTGGAGAGATGACAAGGGATCATTTTCTTTTTTACAGGAAACAGAAAAAGAAAATATTTGGGCACACTGGGGTGGGCTCCCAGTGTGCCACATGACGGGGTGGTTGTACAGGATGCCGACACAGGAATTGGGCACACTGATGTCGGCGGGGGGTGAGGGGAAGAAAAGAAAAGTTAGGCACACTGGGGTGGGCTCCCAGTGTGTCGCATGACTGGGGGGTGTACATAATGCCAACATGGGGATTGGGCACCCTGATGTCGGCGGATAACATGAAACATCTTTGAGCACACTGGGGTGGGCTCCCAGTGTGCCACATGAGTTGGGGGCACAGAAAAGTCTTTCAGCACACTGGGGTGGGCTCCCAGTGTGCCACTTAAGTTGGTGGGGGAGCACAGAATGCCGTGGAGCTGGCAGCGGCAACACAACTATGCATGCATGGCACTCGCACCTGCACAGTTGTGGTGAATGGCATTTTACCATTCACAACATGATGGCACCAGCAGAACTGCTCATGCACGCGAGTCACACTCTTGCACAGTTCATGCACCGGAATGCAGAAGTAACAGCCGAAATAGTGCTGCTGTTATTCCGTAGCAGGCGATCGTGGTGGAGGGGTTCAAGCTCCGTTGGGCTTTTGGAAGGATACTTCCAAAAGTCCAATGGAAGGTTCCATGATTGGCTATTTTTAGAACTACTGAGTGATCCCAAAATAGCTGTAGGCTCCCCCGCACAGCCCTAAAAATTATACCCATGGTAGACATCAATCAAACTTACATAATATAAACTGATAACTGACAAAAGAAAACTAAGAGTAGTACTAGTGTGGCACATGTGACTGGCATGGTGGCAGTGGTGATGGTTCCATTTGTTTTGTACACAACCTAGTCATCATATTCAGTATCACTGTTTGCAAGCTGTTGTTCATTTTCAGGGTCAGACTCACATAAATCAGTGTTTGTGACAATAGGGAAATTGTCAGCATTCATTTTGACAAATGTAAGCCGTTCCACATTTGCAGGACTTAGTAGTGTTCTGTGGTCAGTGACTATTCCTCCAGCTGCACTAAATATGCGTTATGGATATACGCTTTGAAGCTAGACAACTGAGGTACATTACTGCAAGATTTGCTAGATCTGGCCATATTGTTCTCTATTGTTCCCAATACAGTAATGGATCTTCCTCGAGATCAATCACAGTAAGGCCTGCAAAGTACTCCAGGATCATTGTGCTGTGTGAGATGGTCATCAGCTTGGCAGATGAACCAGCTGCACTTTCTTTACAGGATACCAGTCCATGTTGTTGTAGGTGACTCAGAAGTGATTTGCCTTTCTGACCCTGAACGCAGGATGCCAGAGAAGTAGCTGTACATGTCCTTTCCCCTCGCTGATGACACTGCTGACTGTGAAGAATTGATCGATGTGCTATTGCCTGTGCCAGTGGCGAACTGTGATGGTTTGGCAGGGTTTGACTGCTGTACAGCAGTTAATGGTGTTTCTAGGGCAATATCACATTTGGTTAGCAGAAGAGCACTCTCCAGCACTCAACATCTTCCCCTGCAGGAAGGATGGCTTCAATGTTCCACTTGAAGTGGGGATCTAGTAACGTAGCCGACACATAGGTGTCATTCTTAAACATGGCATTTATCCTCTGATCAGTCAACAGTCTAAGACTCAAGTCATCTGCCAGCATAACAGCAGCATTGTCTTCTTTTGACTAAAAGTCTTTCTTTATGTCATCAAGGAAAAGGTGAAGAAATCTGATTTGAGGAAGAATTTGACTCAGAGTTGCACTATCTGCTCTGATATCATGTGTGGCAGCCTCAAATTGCTCCAGTGAGGTGACCAAAGATTCAAGTAGAGTCCAGCTGATGGAACTGAGCATACAGTCTACTTTACCTATTTGATTCTGCATAGTGTAGTCATGTACAGCTTTTTTCTGTTCAAGAAGTCTTTCCCAACATGTACAGTTTTGAACTGCAACAGGTTGGAACTTCCTGCTTTAATGTATGCAAGGGTAAGTTGTTTGACCTCTGCAGCCCCTTCAGGATTTTTTAAGCTTTCTCAGAGTGGCTGGAAGTGCCACATATGTTCCTAGCAAGACCTAACAGGATTTCAACATTTCGGTTTCCTGTTAAGAGACCATGGATGAGAAGATTTAAACAATGTGCAAAACAAGGTATGTGTTGGCAGTTGCCATCTCTAACAGCCTTGACTATGTTGGCACCATTATCTGATACAATGAATACTGGAGATAAGGAATACAGAGTAAGTTATTTCTAGAAATGATTTTGCAGCTCCTGCAAAATATTCACAGCAGTGTGGTTCTCTTCAAAAGTGGTGACACATAATGCAGCCTGCTTCCTGTTTCTTATGGTAGAGCGGGAATTATTACTTTCTGATTGAAAACTTGCCCAATGAGCTGTAACAGTCATGTAGCCAATTGTTTGATTGCTGGTCTGTGTAGCTGTGGTTATGTGAACCTGCTTTACCTCAGACAGCTTCAACTGTTTAGTGACCGCACTACACACCAAGTCATACAACTGTGGAACAGCCTTTCTTGAGAAATATGTTCAAGAGGGAATGGTGTACCGTGGTTCAATCCAGTTCATGAACCTGAGGAAACCTTTCTGAGCAACAAAAGCAAAATGGAGCTGACAATCTGCCAACAGCTCTGCAATGGCTCTGTTTAACAGCTAGCATGTTGGATGTTTGCAGGTAAATTTTGATGTCCTCACAATACTTTCTTTTAATGTTAGTTGACAAGAGTGACGAGATATTTTTAATTTGGGGGGGGTTGTACTTTTCACACCTTTTTCATGTGGAGTACTACTGTGGGATTTTGCAGTGCTTGATGGTGTCAGAAGAAAACAATCTATGTTTGTCTGGGAACACTGCAAGAATACATCAAGTGATTCAGTGTCAGTTCCTGTTTCAGTTCATTGTCACTATGGTCACCACCACCACCACCTTCACTACCGCCCATACCACCTACAGTGTCCTTTGTCCTGCCCCACTCAATTGGATGTTTGCCTTTGCACGTCATATCATTACTGATCTTCCAAAATGTCCCACGTTGCCACAACGATTGACACTCTTTTTGCACAGACTGCATACAGCTCGAGAGTTGTCTGCAGGGTCAATATAAAATAAATTCCACACTTTGTACTACGGTGCCTGGCATTATATTATGTCTTGTACAGTCAAAGGACCTGGAGGAAACCCTATACTGCCATTTTCTTGTTCACATTAATTTTTCTTATTCATGCTCATCTTCTTAGTCTTACATTTAGCATATGTTTTTTTATTTCTGCACTTGCCTCTCATGCCCTACAGCGGCATCCTCTCCTACCCCCTCATTGAAACTAGTATCGACCTCATTGCCACAAGATTCAGAAGAACTGGAAGTGCCATCATCATCAAGTGGGACATTGCCTGGGCTATCCCATTCCCAGTCCCCACTATCACCACCATCTTTATCAGCATTTGCTGCCTCAGCATCTGAGGTTATATTTGAGGAAGATGCCTCCTCCTCCTCCTCCTCCTTGCATGCTGCTTCAGCAGCTGGAAGTCTCCTGGCACATGTGGCAAAACATTTGGTCCCTCTACGAGTAACTTCTGTCAGTTCTTTCCAAAACTCTACTATCATTTTATTGGTAACATGCTTTTTGGGTTCAGAAGGACATTTAGTGCCAGTCCTGGTGATGTTATTGCTATTATTGTCACTATGTTCTTCATTAGTGCTAGGATTTATACTGTCCACATAATTTTCAGTTGCATGTGCACCAGCACTGTACTTCCTTTTAGAAGCCTTAGTTTGGGAAATACGAGGCATAGTAAATACAGCCATGGCTTTCGCTATGCCAGAGAGAGATGTCACATGCAGTGTAACTATGACAGGGCTCAGGGCACCTAACAGGCTAACAGACAGTGTAATACAGCCTAAATGGCTTTTGCTATACTGCAAAGAGACACAGAGTAGCTACAGTCACAGACAGGGCTCGGGGCACCTGACAAACATTGTGTAATACAGCCGAAATGGCTTTATGCAGAAGCACAGAGTAGCTATATGTCACACACAGGGCTTGGGGCACCTAGCAGATGGAGTGTAATACAGAAGAAAAGCCCAACATGGCTTTTTGCAGACACAGAGTAGCTATATGTCTCACATACAGGGCTCGGGACACCTAACAGACAGTATGCAATACAGCCGCAAAGGCTTTACAGAGACATAGAGTACAGTGGGTATGCCCCTCCGATATTGACACCAATACAGCAACCTACGTCGCTGTTGACAAAATTGACAGTTTACTGACAGGTCGCTGTGTTGGTGCACCTGAGACAGGGACACATTGTCTCCCGATCCTGCACCCCATCCCAGAATCAACTCCAACTCAGAGTTGATAATCATTAGTACAGGGGTGCAGGAGGCAGAACTCCCTGCATGGGGGGGTTCAGTGGGGCAAAGCCCCCCAATAAAAAAAAGGACTGGGAGACAATCAGGATTTAAGTCAGCTGCAACTTGTGGTCAACATAAATCCTATTGCTGTGTAGCTGGTCAACAAAAGTGTTGTTGAACTGGCATCGTAGATCCGTACAGTGAAGCCTGCCAGGATGAAATGCAGTGTCACAAGTTTTCTGCATGACAAAAGGGATTAACTGTCATTAAAACTGCATTGTTTGCTGCAGTAACTCTACTGCAGAATTCTGAAGAGTTGGGCTTTGTCCTGGTGGGCTTCACTGTAGTGATATGTCACACACACGGCTCGGGGCACCTAACAGACAGTGCGTAATACAGCCAAAATGGCTTTATGCAGACACAGAGTAGCTATATGTCACACACAGGACTCGGGGCACCTAACAGACAGTGTGTAATACAGCCAGGCGGCCTAAATGGCTCTTACTAAGGGATATATACACACAGGTAGGGTTCAGGGCACCTAACAGACAGTGCGTAATACAACCAAAAATGGCTTAATGCAGAGACACAGAGTAGCTATTTGTCACACACAGGGCTTGGGGCACCTAACAGACACTGTGTAAAACAGCCAAATTGTCTTTATGCAGAGACACAGAGTAACTATATGACACACACAGGGCTCGTGGCACTTAACAGACAGTGTGTAATACAGTTTAAAAGTCTGAAATGGCTTTATGCAGACTCAGAGTAGCTATATGCAGAGACCTGTGTTTTTCTTAAATAAGAAATAACAAGAAATTCAAGGTATAAAAAGAAATAAAATGAAGACAAGCACATGAAAAAGTAAAAAAATGTATTTTGTTTTTGGCAAAAACTAAATAAATGCTTGCAGCAGTTGTTGTTTAGGCTCTGTTGTTACCACAGAGACAGTCCACAAGGAAGTGGCAGCAGAAATGTCTGATTCACAAAATGTATTTTGTTTTTGGCAAAAACTAAATAAATGCTTGCAGCAGTTGTTGTTTAGGCTCCGTTGTTACCACAGAGACAGTCCACAAGGAAGTGGCAGCAGAAATGTTTGATTCACATAATCTTTCAAGACCAACCAACCATGCATTAATTCCTGGGAAATGCCTCCTGTTTCGGGGATTAATACACTTGTAACATGGCATGTGCTAGCTAGGTGTAGTTTATGTACTGTGGAGTTCACAATAAATGCAAGACATACTGGTTGTATCAGTTCCTATCTGTTTTACTAGGATGCCATGCGTTTTGCAAAGCACACTTCTTTATATAGTTATGACTGACATTTTACGTTTTTTTCACAAACTGTGGTTTGAATGCTTACAGTGTTTAGAAAGTACTGCAATATTTGCAACTGTTTTCTACGCAGTGTGTAACTGTAGAAATCATTCATTTTCAACTGTTACACATTTGCTGTGTGTTGTGGGACATACTCCTCATTTACATACAGTGGTACGGTTTTTATTCACAGAACATTTCTAAACTATTCCGTTTAGTGCCACCACTTCCATTTGTATCACTGTTTTTTTCCATAGCTGCTATCTATTCCATCACATGCCTGTTTCTGCTCTGTGTACTTTTGTGGCATTTCAGTATCCCGAGTGGGACTGTTACGTGATGTCTGGCTCATCTGTTAGGTTCTGCTTCCGATCCTCCTCGTCTTTCTGTTTTCAGCATTGCGGTGAATTCTAATCTGTATAGTGCGCTATGGCATGATTGCTTAATTTATTGTGCTACAGTGCTGCGCTGAGAAGTGGGAACATCACGAAGCTGCTACGTAAGCAATGCATTTGTGTTTTGCCTGACAGACTACAACTACTTCACGATCTGCTATGTGCACTGTTTGGCTGACTAACAAGTATTGCTGTACATTTGAGAGAGATAGGTCCCCCTCATGGCTATTCATAGGATAATGCCAGCGGGCATATTTAGGGAATTAATGCACAGCATTAATTGTTGCATGTGATGTGTTTTGACCAATGATGTAGCTTTCTGAGTGTCATTACATTAATGCCATGTTACAAAATCAGTTTTGTTCCGTAGGATATAATATCATTGCAACACAGAGATACAGAAACATAGAATCTGATGGCAGAGAAAGGTCACTTGGCCCTCTCAGTCTGCCCATTTTTTCCCCCTGCCTATCCTGTTGCTGCACACCCTACTTGATAGAAACATATATTTTTTTGGCAGAAAAGAACCTTTAGATCCATCCAGTCTGCTAATTGTCCCTGCCTATTCCATGACCGCTGACCCTCGTTGGTCATATGTGTAATTCCCTTTTCCAGTTCCTCTAACTAATATGCCCCTGTGCCTATCCCATATATGTTTGAAGCTCCCCACAGTCTTTGCCCTCACTACCTCCTCAGGTAGGCTGTTCCATTCATCACCACCTTTTCTGTGAAGAAATATTTCTGCACATCTCTCCTAAACTTCCATCTTTTAGCTTCACTGCATGCACCCTTGTTCTAGTGCCTTCCTTTCTCTGAAATAGACCTTCCACTTGCACCTTGTTCACTCCTGTTAGGTATTTGTAGGGTTCGGTCATGTCCCGTCTCACTCTCCTCTCTTCCAGGGAGTACATGATGAGTTCCTGCAGCCTTTCCTTGTATGGCTTCTCATTCAACCCCTTCACCATTTTGGTTTCCCTCCTCTGTACCACCTCCACCCTTTCAATGCCCTTGCAGAGATGTGACCTCTAGAACTGGACACAGTACTCCAGGTGGGGCCTCACCGGTGAGTGATACAATAGCAGCACCACCTTCCTTCTCCTGCTAGAAATCCCACTCCTAATGCATCCCAGCATCCTGCTAGCCTTTCTCACTGCTTTGTCACACTGCCCAGCTACCTTGAGGTCATCAGGTATGATGACCCCAGATCTCTTTCTTGCTTGGTGATTGTAACCTCAACTCCCCCCATCTTATACCCAACCCCTGGATTCCATAGTCCTAAGTGCATAACCTTGCATTTTTTGGAATTGAAACCCAGTCGCCATGTGCTAGACCATTCTTCTAGTTTCCTCAGATCCCTTTGCATTCTCTCCACCCCTTCCTAAGTGTTAGACTTGTTGCAGATTTTTGCATCATCTGCAAAGAGACACACCTTAGCCTCAAGGTCCCCTGCAATGTCACTTATGAAGACACTGAAGAGGACCGGTCCCACCACCAAACCCTGTGATACCTCACTAGCTACTCTCCTGTCACCTCAGTGGCTACTGTTTACCATCACCCTTTGCCTCCTATCCCTTAAAGAGCAACTCTCCATTATAATAAAAACTTAACAACATTAGAGCTACACCAATTATGTTTTAATGTTATTACTTTCTAGTTATTTGTCATTTTTTTTACTTTCCCCTGCTGTTGGCCTACTAAATATTGTAGATAATGCAGCAATTATTCCATCAAGTCTTTCAAAATGTATCTGACTCTCCCCTGCTAAACACACAATTGCTGTTTGTGACATCACAGTCTGCTGTCATGGTGAGCACTATGATGTCAAAAAACAAAGGTACCGTGAGATTAATAGGGGAGAGGCAAATGTTTTCAAGTGTTTTCTACACAGATGTTTACATAGACTACCAAGATGGGCTGTTAATTTTGGAAAGGAACATTGAAAAAACATATATGTATTCTCCAGTAAATTGTAACAGCTGAAACATGTTATTTTTCCAAACGCATGCTGAAGTGTAGAGTTGCTCTATAACTAATTTGATACCCAGCTTGTCACTTTCTCCCCCAACCCCAGGCTGCTTAGTTTCTTACATATCTGGCTCCCCTCCCTTGCTTCCCAACTAAGATTCTCTGTTGCCTGTCCCATGCATGCTTGAAGCCCACTACTGGTTTTGCACTCACCACCTCCACTAAAAGACTGTTCTAGGTATCCACCACTCTTTTAGTGAAGTACTTCCTCCCCTCTCCTAAATTTATACCCTTCCAGCTTCATTACATGTCTCCTTATCTTTGTGCATCTTTTCCTCTGAAAAAGACTCCCCTCCTGTGTTGTGATGCCATACAGTACTTCCCTTCCTTCCCAGACACTCACACCACTGGATTTCTAGCAAGGGGGCTCCCCCACCTGTCATTCATACTGAAGTACAGTGATAAGAGCAATAGACATATTTTCCTAGACCCAACTCCAGCCCAATCCATCTTGGACTGGCAAATACAGTATGTCCACACCTTTTGGGGGGCTAACTTCCCCATTCATGTGTGTTTATCAGCTTTACTTTTAATTCACATTCATTATTTCTTTTATTATTGCAAAACAAGCTTCAGCAATAGCTGTCATCCTGTATCCAGTCTAAACCTAAAAAGGCCCTCTGGTATCACTAATAACCAGTGTAAGACCCCCCTTCCTCATGTCTAGGGGTATGATGGTAAAAGTCCAAGGGAAGGGGGCACTGCACAGCATAAAGGGTCCACATACCTGGTCGGCCCGATTACAGACCTGTTGACACCGTGGTGCCCCCTGTTTCCAGGGGAGAGCTGGATGGGAGAAGTGGAAACTGATGGTCTTCACCTGCCTGGTCTTGCCGTCTTTGCCTCTGAGGCCTTTGTAGACAGTCTTCACCAGGCAGGCCTCTTGCCATCTTCCTTGATGGTCCTCTGGTTCTTCAAGCATAGTACCCCAGACCCCTTGGATGCCATCCTGTTAACACACTAGGAGCTGAGCTGTGGAGGAAAACTCTACTTCACAGCAAACAGTCAATCCAAAATGAATGTGGTGAACACCAGAACTACAGGAACAGGGGATCCCATTTAATGAACAGTTAATGCAGAACAGGGAACAGTCACTCTATGGAGCAGTAAAACACGCATGTTGTTCTAGACTGAGAGGTCACATCAGAAGTTAGAAAGGTGCTCTGGACCATGAAGGTCACATCAAAAGCTCCATTCCAGGCAGCTACCTTTCAAGCTAGGCAGCCACAGTCCAAACACAGGCAGCATAACTTGAGGTCAAATCGGGCCTTTAACAACAGGCAGCAACAGTCCTTCTTTCCAGGCCAGCGATGACACATCAGTCAGCAAAAGTTACTATCCCCACACCTGATGCTGATCTCAGAAACTGGGCAGTCTCTGCATAGGGGCCTCACAGGACCACCAGATACCTGGGTCCCTATGGTTCCCTTCACCTTCGTTCCATATCATAAGGGTGACTGGGGAATGGTGCCTGACATGTTGGCAGTCTAAATCACCAAAAAACGAACCACGGTGTTACTGCACAACACTTACATTACGTATCGTCCACCATTAAAATACCCTACCTATATCACACATTTTATGCGGGAGCTACGACCTTGCACCACCCATGCAGGGGCTTTCTCCTGTACCCTTTTAATTATATAAACAACTCAAGGAGGGCCTGACCTGGGATAGAGTGTCAACCTCGGGAAGGGGCTACTGGGGGGGGACAGCAGACATCCGAAGAGGGAATCGGGGAATGGGACACCACAACAACAAAAAAAATAAACATTAAGTCCCACACCCTGCAAAATATAAAATATATTACCCATCTCTGTCAAGCTCTGAACCCAGCATCAGCTCCACCGGAGACGTACACTCCAACCCAAAGACCATCCAAGCAGCTCGGCGGAGTGCCTTCACACCACCTCCCATGTCCTGTGCAATGCCATTTCCCTTCTCACTGTCACTCCCTCCCTTACTCGTGATTTCAGTTCCCTGACATTTGCAAAAAAAACCTTCACTATCCCACTCAACTTGTTCTCTTCCTAGGCACTCATAAAGACTCATTCTAATGCGAGTCGCTTTTCTGCAGTCACCCATATGATGGGGTACCCTTCACCTCACAGTCTCTCCATGCCCTCCATGTAGAGAACAGTCTTGGGACCAGGGGCTGTGCCTGAACCACTGGCTCCCTCATCTTGCAGGCTTCATCCTTTCTCCTTGGCTGTCCTTCTCTGATGCCTAAAACAGACAATGCTTCTCCCTCCGCTCTCTCCATGGCAACCAGTCCTACTAGGGGGTTCCGCTCATCAGTGGTCCTCCAGGCTAGCAGCCACTTAGCCCACCCCCATGCTGCAAGTCAGAGAACCAGTTCATCTCTGCCTCTCCAGACCACAGTGGCTCTCCCAATGATGGAGGAAAACTGGTCCTCAAACAGACCCACAGACTGGGGCTCTAAATTAAGTGGCCGCTGTCACGTCCTCCCATCTAACAACCTTACCGCTGCACTGAAAATAAATAACTAAAAAATGATGGTCTCACTGACTGAGTGGGCAGTCACCCCCACCTTGGTCCTCACGCTGCTCTCCCTTATATTCCCAAGAACCTCCTACTCCTAAGGCGCCAAATGCTCCCCACCAAACCAAAGGTCCAATCCTGGACAGGTTCCCATAGTGCCAAAACCAACTGTGCTCCAAAGTATTATGGGGTCTGTAGTTCCTCAAATAACTGTTACAATTTTCTATAAGCACAGCTTGCTTTCGAAACCACCCACCTTGAAATGGAGCCAGGCTCCTTTAAATTTTTCTCACTGGGCAAGCGGGCATGCAGAGTGTGGGCCACCACAACTATTTACAAATGTTATTTATTTACTTCCCCATTGACTCCCCATGTTCCTGAGCCTGGCCGACCCAGAAAAACTGGACCCAGGACCCATCATGCACTCGAAGGCACAGAAACAACCTCTTTGTTCAGCCTGCCCACCAAAGGCTGAGGCACCAGGATCCAATTCAGCTGGAGCCACCAAAACAATACACCAGGGCCACAAGGTGCGTGTCCCACCAGAGCCAACAGCTGCAACCAGTGCCGTGGGAGAGACCCACAGCTGCAGCTCCCAAAGGTAAGCCCATTTGGGGGGCTTACAGCAGCATTAACAATAAACAGTTATAGCAACAGCAATATAAAGCACATTCTTTTTTCGCTTTGGCTTCACTTTAACAACAGTTGTAACAGTTGTTAAGTCCACTTTGCACTCTAAACTGGACCAGTGCTATCCCTTGAAGATTAATTTTAACATCTATCTGCAAAGTCTGTCAGAATCTCACAGTTCAGAGTTAATAGTAATGAGTCAGGTCTGGCTTCCTCACCTTTCTTCCATCAGCTGACTGCACCTGCATGCTGCACAGTTTACAGTTCCCATTAGGTTAAGTATAGATAACAGCATGTTTTTGCAGCCTGTGTCCCAACTTCCACTGCTAGGCAACACAGTCACACTTCTCCCAGAAAGCTGTCATCTTCACACATCACGAAGAGAAGTCCAGATCATGTCCTCACATTCACCATGATTCCAGTCCACCAGTGCCAGTTCTTCTTGATAACATCCTTCATCCACTTGGGGATGTAAGGGTAGTTCTTCCCCCAGGCTATGTCTACAGCCTTGGCTACCTCATAGCCCTGATGGCTGGTCTTTCTGACAACCTTCCTGTAAAGACTTCCAGACATCACCCAATTCTCCAACTCTGATTCCTCTCTAGCCAACTCCCTTGAGACCTTGTCATCTGCATCCTCCTTCTGGGCATCTTGATCTCAAGGTCCTAGGATGCTACTTCTGCCTAGCTCCCCACAGTCTGTTCAGAGGGCTCTCCCTACTGCCCATGCATAGCAGACTCAAGCAGCACAACACCCACGCCTTCTTACTCCCTGTCATCCTCCTCAGGTGTGCCGGAAAATTGTAAAAGTTGGGGATGCTAAAGGTTGGAAGGGTAGCTGTTACAGTATAAAGGGCACTTTTTCCGTACTGGTTGTTGATACACAGAAATACAATAAATGCACATGGTGCCAGGAATAATGTTAAGAGTACATTTATAGCATATGCTAATATGTTATATTGAATATTAAGACCTCAGCTGACCCATTACCTCCTATAGCTCCATATGAAGTCAGAACTTTTAAAGTAAAACAAAACTATGTGTATATGTGCAATAGGTTTGGTACCTGGAGATCCAGGTTCATATCCCATAGTAGAGTAACTTAATGACTGCATGAGGCTGAGCAAGTCAATTAACACTCAACCTCTTCTTGCTTTACATAGAAACATAGAATTTGATGGCAGATAAGGACCACTTGGCCCACCTAGTCTTCCCATTTCCCTACCTGATGGATAAGCTACAGATCCTTTACTCTGCTCATCTGCAAAAAATGAGAAAAGCAAAACTACTCTGCAAAGTGTCAAGCCTGGCTATTCTGTGTCAATAAATAGCAAAACAATGAGTGTTTACATACTTGTATTTTTCCAGTGTTCTTACGTGATGTCATCAGCTCTTTAAATGGAAGACAGAGGGGTACCTGCATGCATTCAGATAGCAGACAGATGTTCTATGGGATTACATTTAGACACATGTGTGTCTTCTGTTCTGGTTAAGCAACAACACACAATGTCACACACATCCTGACTACAAACCAGACTGAGCAGCCAACTACACACAATGTCACACACATCCTGACTGCAATTCAGATTGAGCAGTCAACGACACACAATGTCACACACATCCTGACTGCAGTCCAGATAGAGCAGCCAACGACACACAATGTCACACACATCCTGACTGCAGTCCAGATAGAGCAGCCAACTACACACAATGTCACACACATCCTGACTGCAATCCAGATTGAGCAGCCAACAACACACAATGTCACACACATCCTGACTGCAATCCAAATTGAGCAGCCAACAACACACAATGTCACACATATCCTGACTGCAATCCAAATTGGGCAGCCAACGACACAGAATGTCACACATCCTGACTGCAGTCCAGATGGAGCAGCCAACAACACACAATGTCAAACACATCCTGCCTGCAATCCAAATTGAGAAGCCAACAACACACAATGTCACAATCATCCTGACTGCAATCCAGACTGAGCAGCCAACAACACACAGTGTCACACACGTGCTGACTGCAATCCAAATTGAGCAGCCAACAGCACACTGTCACACACATCCTGACTGCAATACAAATTGAACAGCAAGCAACACACAATGTCACACATATCCTGACTGCAATCCAAATTGGGCAGCAAATGACACAGAATGTCACACATCCTGACTGCAGTCCAGATGGAGCAGCCAACAACACACAATGTCAAACACATCCTGCCTGCAATCCAAATTGAGAAGCCAACAACACACAATGTCACAATCATCCTGACTGCAATCCAGATTGAGCAGCCAACAACAGACAATGTCACACACATCCTGACTGCAGTCCAAATTGAGCAGCCAACAACACACTGTCACACACATCCTGACTGCAATCCAAATTGAGCAGCCAGCAACACACAATGTCACACACATCCTGACTGCAATCCAAATTGAGCAGCCAACAACACACAATGTCACACATCCTGACTGCAGTCCAGATGGAGCAGCCAACAACAGACAATGTCAAACACATCCTGCCTGCAATCCAGATTGAGCAGCCAATGACACACAATGTCATACACATTCTGACTGCAGTCCAGATTGAGCAGCCAACTACACACAATGTCACACATATCCTGACTGCAATCCAGATTGAGCAGCCAACAACACACAGTCACACACATCCTGATTGCAATCCAAATTAAGCAGCCAATTACACACAATGTCACACACATCCTAATTACGATCCAGATTGAGCAGCCAACAACACACAATGTCACACATCCTGACTGCAGTCCAGATTTAGCAGCGAACAACACACAATGCCACACACATCCTGACTGCAATCAAAATTGAGCAGCCAACAACACACAATTTCACACACATCCTGACTGTTATCCAAATTGAGCAGCCAACAACACACAATGTCACACACATCCTGACTGCAATCCAAATTGGGCAGCCAACAACACAGAATGCCACACACATCCTGACTGCAATCCAAATTGAGCAGCCAGCAACACACAATGTCACACACATCCTGACTACGATCCAGATTGAGCAGCCAACAACACACAATGTCACACATCTTGACTGCAGTCCAGATGGAGCAGCCAACAACACACAATGTCACACACATCCTGCCTGCAATCCAAATTGACAAGCCAACAACACACAATGTCACAATCATCCTGACTGCAATCCAGATTGAGCAGCCAACAACACACAATGTCACACACATCCTGACTGCAATCCAAATTGGGCAGCCAACAACACACAAGGTCACACATCCTGACTGCAGTCCAGATGGAGCAGCCAACAACACGCAATGTCAAACACATCCTGCCTGCAATCCAAATTGAGAAGCCAACAACACACAATGTCACAATCATTCTGACTGCAATCCAGATTGAGCAGCCAACAACACACAATGTCACACACATCCTGACTGCAATCCAAACTGAGCAGCCAACAACACACTGTCACACACATCCTGACTGCAATCCAAATTGAGCAGCCAACAACACACAATGTCACACATCCTGACTGTAATCCAAACTGAGCAGCCAACAACACACAATGTCACACACATCCTGACTGCAATCCAAATTGAGCAGCCAACGACACACAATGTCACACAGATCCCAATTACGATCCAGATTGAGCAGCCAACAACACACAATGTCACACATCCTGACTGCAGTCCAGATTGAGCAGCGAACAAAACACAATGCCACACACATCCTGACTGTAATCCAAATTGAGCAGCCAACAACACACAATGTCAAACACATCCTTACTGCAATCCAGATTGAGCAGCCAACAACACACAATGTCAAACACATCCTGACTGCAATCCAGATGGAGCAGCCAACACACAATGTCACACACATCCTGACTGCAATCCAGATTGAGCAGCCAACAGCACACAATGTCACACACATCCTGACTGCAATCCAGATTGAGTAGCCAACAACACACAATGTCACACGCATCCTGACTGCAATCCAAATTGAGCAGCCAACAACACACAATGTCACACACATCCTGACTACAAACCAGATTGAGCAGCCAACGACACACAATGTCACACACATCCTGACTGCAGTCCAGATTGAGCAGCCAACTACACACAATGTCACACACATCCTGACTGCAATCCAGATTGAGCAGCCAACACCACACAATGTCAAACGCATCCTGACTGCAATCCAAATTGAGCAGCCAACAACACACAATGTCACACACATCCTGACTGCAATCCAGATTGAGCAGCCAACAACACACAATGTCACACGCATCCTGACTGCAATCCAAATTAAGCAGCCAACAACACACAATGTCACACACATCCTGACTGCAATCCAAATTGAGAAGTCAACAACACACATTGTCACACACATTCTAACTGCAATCCAAATTGAGCAGCCAACAACACACAATGTCTCAATCATCCTGACTGCAATCCAGATTGAGCAGCCAACACCACACAATGTCAAACGCATCCTGACTGCAATCCAAATTGAGCAGCCAACAACACACAATGTCACACACATCCTGACTGCAATCCAGATTGAGCAGCCAACAACACACAATGTCACAAACATCCTGACTTCAATCCAGATTGAGCAGCCAACACCACACAATGTCAAATGCATCCTGACTGCAATCCAGATCGAGCAGCCAACAACACGCAATGTCACTTAACATCCTGACTGCAATCCAGATTGAGCAGCCAACAGCACACAATGTCACACACATCCTGACTGCAATCCAGACTGAGCAGCTGGATTTCTCTGAATCCTTCTGGAAGATAATACAGGATAACAGCCTGTATGAGAAACAGATTATTTAAAGTGCCAGGAGAACCATGCACATGGTTTTACACTGTTGCAATGTGGGGGTCCTTGGAGTAACTCTCTAAGGCCCTGTTCACACTGCGGGACGCTGGAAAACGGTTCTTTAACACATTATTAGAAACGGATTAAAGCTTACCATTTTAAAGCGTCCGCACTGTGTAAAGCGAGCTTAAAAACATGTTGGCGCCTTAACAAATCTGCGTCAGTATGTTATCACTGCAGTGGTACTATCCGTTTTCTGGCACTCTCAGCACCCGAAAGCTGCTTACCATCATACTTTGCGGTGACACTGAAAGCTGCAGAACCGTGCTCTGGAAACCATGTCATCCAGCTCTCACTGACGACGAGTCCGAATTAGAATCGGGAACCGTTTTGAAAACCGTGCTCAAGCCTACCTCAAAGCAGGGTTTGAGCACAGTTCACTAAAATGGTTCACAAGTCGTGCTAAGTGTGAATGCAAACCGTGCTTGTGGCCACTTAAAACGTTTTACCACTGATAAAACATTTTAAGTAGCACAGTGTGAACAAGGCCTTACACACACACACACACACAACCACAAAACACCACACACTCTCACCACTTATTGTTATTTGAACGATAACTAACAGTAAATCTGCCACAAATACCAGTTTTGTATCAATGTGTCATTTAAAAACATTGGGTATTAAACTGCTCATTAATTTAAACTTCTGTTATATTTCAGCACAGCAAAGTAATAGCTTTTGATAGCTGAAGAATGTAAATCAGTTATGGGGGATGAAGATGATGATGAAAAGATTATTTTTATCCAGGTACATACATTTAGGGATATCCCTGTTTTCAAAGCATGCCCTGTACATGTTACAAAATGTGACTAAAAACATTAAGAACATATAACAAAGGCATTGTATGGCATTGCCCTTCATCCTGTCATCCATCTCATCAGTGTTTAAAACTCAAGTGCATTTCTGACATCCTTGTACTCATCATCAGTGTATTTCTCAGTACTTCAGAGATTTGTAAAACAACTTTTATTGCTAGTTGTAAAATGGGTTATTCACGTCAATAAATATGGCTACCACCAGCATTTTTGTAAACATCTATTCCTGGAGGTTTCCTTTTTAGCATACATAATTGTCATACTGTAGATGGTGCTTACTGCTTTCATATGCTTCTGACAGTAAAACAGGAAATGCTTTCAGCACAGTAATCATGCACAGTATTTATATACTGTAACTGTGCAAAAAAAAATTCAATAAAACCTTTCATTTGCACGTCTGATGAATTACCCATACTTTAGATTACCAATGCTTAACAGCAGCATTGACAACTGGCAACCTCCTTAAATATTAATTATATCCCCAAGGAAGTTAGGGCTCTACTGTGTGTTCTCCTGTCTGCTACAACTTTTAACAACTGCTGAAATTTATAAAGCAGCATACCAAAAATATATTAAGAGTATCTTCCATAATTACAATTTCATGACAAACTGATACAAGGCTAAACATTGTACTGTTCTATACAGATAGAAATGTTAGCAGTTCTATTGAGAATTGGGGTTGGGGCAGGGTTGCATTAAGGGAAAAATGAAAAACAGATATACTATATGTATAGCTTGCTTGCACTTTACAACTGTCTGGTCTGCAGTGCATACAAAGCCTGTCCTATAGAAACCATTCACAAAAATGCACTGCATTTTTTACACCAGCCTATATGCAAATCAAATAACAGTGCCCAGCCTGCCTAACTGCGCACAAGAAATAACAGCACAATGCACAATTTCAACTGAAACAGAAAACAGACTTTTAAGTTTGAAACCATACAGCCATGCTGTGCAGTGCTGACTGTCAAAGCAACAACGACATTGCATTTTATCATTTTCAGCTCGCTTACTTGAATGTAGTCAGATGTAGTTCTTTCTCTGGTTGGACTTGAGCGATCAGATGGATGATTTCTACGCTGTTTATATATAGTATAGGCAAGTTTAGGCATGCAGACAATGCTGCACTGCACTAGTAAATTAACTACTGTCCATGAGGGCACAGCAATTAATGTGGGCCAGGGACTCCTTGGTCCAGTATTTATACCCACCTGATTTCTTTGAAATACATTCAGGATAAACAAGTCAAGCAATAAAGCATACTGAAGTGCTCAGAGGTGCCCCTGGAGCAGAATATGGCCAGCAAGGGCTGTTGGGACTAGAATGGATGGCGAGGATCTGGCAAGTGAATGTTACTTATGTATTACTTCTATCTCTTTTTGTGGTCATGGGGGGGGCTATGGCAAAGAGACAGTATGGCTATACTGGGGAACATTGTTTTTGTTTCTCAGCAAGCTGCTGAAGAAACAAAAACAAGTGTGATTTGTAGTGCAGCTGCCTTGTCTGCTCTGCCTCTTGAAGCAACGTTAACCCCTTCACACCTGAGAGACACATATAGGTCTCTTTTTCAATTGACTTCTTTGTGAGAATGGGTTAAAAGAGCAACTGGTGCTGTGTTTTACAAGGACAGTTTATTATGTCCTAAGAAGGTGAGGGTGCTGCAGCACTCTCCACTCCCTGCTTCCGAAGTCTATGATCCTTCTTATCCACTTTCACTTTGATTTCGAGCACGGGGGGACTGCAGGTCTGCCTTCCACAGTTTCCTCTGGGGTGCAACTGGAACACCCAAATCTCTGCTTGCCATCCAACAAGATTCTCATGTTCTTCCAGCTTGGCCTCAGCAGGAGGGTGGTACAGTACAACCACTGGTTCATTATGGGGTACAGTCCCTTATCTCAATCCCCACTACAGCTTTTCCACACTCCAAAAGATCCTCATCAAACTTTTCCCTTCTAGTTCTGGATGTATCCTATTTATGTCCTCACTAAGAACATACCAATCCATGCCACTTCCTCAGTCAGAAGAGCACCGGGCACTCTTAACCCAGTGCTCAAGAAGGGGGAGTGGCTGGGCTACATCAGTTTGTTAGTGCCATAATCTCTTACATCAAATATTTCTTGCTTTTTACAACCTGTGAGGGTGTGAGCTCCAGATGACATGAGTCATAGCAGCAAAGATCTTTTTGCAAACTGTTTTGAAAGTTAGTAGATCTGTACCATTTTGGTGAAGAGGTTGCCTAGTTAGGATGAGTAAAGTCCACTGACATATTTGTAAACCAAAGAGCCCCATTTGTGCGCATGCCTCTTGTCTGGGGCAAGTAGAACTATAGGTACAGTAGGTGGTGATGGATTAGTTTGTTGCAGCCTAGTGCAGATCTTCATGTGTTGAAAGCTACTGTGTTCTTGCTCAGCATTGCGGGATTTGTGGCTCTGTATAATTCTCTATTGCTCTAGTACAGGTAACAGGGATTGTTTGAGTAATATCTTCTGGGTACCAAGATCAAGGCATCTGTGATTGTAATATAGTAGCCTGGATTTCTGATGTGTGCTCCTGGTTGTTATGTTGATGATTTGTGAAACACATTTTAGAGTCAAGCCATACATATAGGTATTTAAAGTTTTGTACTGCTGTCCTTCCACTATGACCTATCCTGTGACTCTCCCACTTCTGCATCCTGGAGTGCTGCTAGCTGCTCCTTAAGCATGTTGTGAATTGCTGCAACCAGTTTGTGGTAGTTGCTGAATAACCTGCCCATTGCCACTTCCATGAACACATATATTCTGCAACCCCTGCAATGCACTGAGTGCATTTCCATCATCCTAGACTCACAAACTACCACGTTGTCTTTTCAAAGAAACATTCTTTAGCCCCCTGGCTTATTCACTTTAGCCCAGCTCCCACTCTGTCAACTCTCATTACCCTGAAACCTGTTTGCCATGAGCTCACTCATTGTCTGGCTTATGAGGCAGTGTGTGTGCCCTTTGTGCTGTGATTAAAGCAGCTCGTATCAGTAGCTTTTTTAATGCCTAACTACTTTGACCCCTACAGTTAATTTAAAATGTTTGAGCTCTTGAATTTCAAATGAATCACCTAAAGGTTATACTAAAGAGGTAATGGAGCAGAGAAGATGGTAAGCCCAAATGTAATCCTTGTGCTTTATCCGTAGTATGATAAATCATGTTCCTCCGAGATATATATATATATATATATATATATATATATGAGTTTAGTTTTAAATTCCATCTTGTCCTTGCTAATTATTATTTCAGTAGGTAATTTATTCCAGAGGTTAACTATACGCTGAGCAAAGAAACCCTTCCTCTTATTAGTACAAAATGTTTGTGGTTTGATTTGTAATAGATGACCACTGGTGTCCAGATTATTGTTTTTAAATTCCAGGCCTAATTTGCTAATCAAGTAATCATCCTGTAGTATATCATAACACATTAACAAGTCACCCCTCTTCCCTCTGGTCTCAAGAGACATTAATTTAAGATGTTTAAGATGATCGATGTAGCCAAGATTTTTGATATTATATACCGTTTTTGTTGCCTGACGTTTTATCCTCTCAACTCTACATACATCCCCTTTGTTAAGTGGGAACCACACCTGACTGCAGTAATCCAGGCTAGGTCTGGCATATACTCTGAAAAGGGGCATATTAACTTCAGCATTTCTGCTGTTAATGTTTTGTTTAATTGCCCACAGTATTCGCTCAACTTTAACAATCTGTATAGTACAATGGCCTGTAGAATTTACGTTATTATTTATAATAACCTCTAAGTTCCTATAACCTCTAAGTCCCATTCGTGTTGAGCCACCCTTATAATATTATTCTCCAGTCTATATGTATGCTTATTTGATTGACTTCCTAAGTGCATGAAGCAGCATTTTTCAGAACTGAACATCATTCCCCATTAGAGATGCAGCAAAATTAAAATTTGCCAGCAAAGTACTGGCGATGTTGGGAATTTCACGGCCGTGGAGCAATTCATGAAATTTTGCAGTCAAGGCACAAATTCACCTACTGGACTTCGCAGGGTTTTTTTGTGGAATTTCGCCTACAAATGGTGAAATTCCACCTTTCTAAGTGAAATTCCACCATTCACAGGTGAAATTCCACACTTTGCGGGTAAGACTTCGCAATCTGCATCCGTGAAATAATCCACAAAATGAGCGAAATTCATGGATTATTTCACAGAGCGAGATTTCCCAACTTCGCACATCCCTATTCCCCATGTGTCTGCCCATTTTTGAATAATATCTAAATTAGTCTGGATTGACTCCTTATCCTATGCAGTTCATATCACAACACACCAATTTGGTGTCATCATCATACTTACTGGTCCAGTTTACCACCTATTCACACATATCAGAGGTGAAAATTTGAAACAATATAGGACTCAGCATGGATCCCTGCAGCATGCTGCTCGTAATGTTACTGATATTTAAGTAGTACCTGTTTATATAAAGTTTTTCTGTTCTATTACTAAGCCATCTTTGAATCTATCTTGCAGTACTAGAACTGATATTTAAATTCACCATTTTCTGAATAATTGCCCATTGAGAAACTGTGTCAGAGGCTTTAATGAAATCTAGGTAAACATAGTATATTTGTTTACCTTTGTCCAGTGCTAGCAAAATGTTCTCATAGAAAGAAAGCAAAGGGGTAATATACAATCTCTTTGTGATGAAGCCATACTGTTCTGAGTCTACTAAATTTTGTCTTTTTAAACAGTCAAGTATACTATCTTTAATAATAGCTTCAAACAGCTTACTGGGTACAGAGGTTAAACTTATAGGTCTATAATTTTTATAATTATCCTTTTTCCCCTTTAAATGAATAGGTACTAAGATTACTGACTGCCAATCATTGGGGATGTCATTATTAGCTAAGAAATAGGTATTTTAATGGTATAGATCTAATCGGCGCTAATATTTTCAGCATTCTGAGTGAGATATTATCGAGGCCTGCAGAGTTATGATTTTTTAAGTTCTGAATTCTCCTTGTGATATCTTCCTCTGATATATCTATAGTTGTAACACAGTTTCAGGGATAGTTTCAATATATGGAGTTGGGTTAGAGTACACTGAAATGAAGTATTTATTAAATACTTCCGCTAAATTATTAGGATCATCAGCTACTGAATTATTTACCAAACTGGGCCAGGTTTAGTATCATAATTTCTTAAGGAGTTTATATAGCTATAGAAATCCTTCATATTATTTCTCGTTGTACTAGTAGCCAATTTTAATTCAAAATTTCTTTTAGATTTTTTTTATTTTATTTTTGCATTGTTTCAGAATGGACTTATAATCATTCCAGGCCTTTTCAGATCTGCCATTGACATATATGTTATATAGTTTCACTTTCTTCCTTATTATTCTTTTTATTGCCTTAGTGAGCCATTTTGGTTTGATTCCTTGGTTATTATTATACTTTTTTATTTCCTTAATATATGTGCCGGATGTAGAGATGATTTTTTTTCTTTTATTATTGTCAACATTTCCTCAACTGATTTGTTTTCTAACAACTCGTCCCAGTTAATATTCTTTAGGTCATCATGAATAGCCTTGATGTTGGCAGTATGATAAAGGTAAATTTCTCTATATCCTTTTACTTTAGTGTAAGAGTCTTGGATGCAGAAGGTAATACTATTGTGGTCACTTGTTCCAAGTGGGCTTCCTGCCACACAGGTGGAGATATTTATATTATAAGAGCTTAACAATATATCCAATGTACTCTCACCCCAAGTAGGAGTTTTGATATGTTGTGTTAAATTGAGCTGGTCTGATAGCCTGACAAACTCTTTACTATAGGGGTAAGTTGCTAGTTTTGTTTCCCAGCAAATGTCACTGTAGTTAAGATCACGCAGTAATATTACATCTCCCAGATCACAGGCTTGCTTGATTTCTTGGCTAATAGCTTCATTAACAAAACTACTGGCATTAGGAGGTCTGTAACATAAGCCTATTATTTTACTTTTACTAGCCTTATTAGTTAATTTAAGCCATATTGTTTCAGTTATGGCCTTCTTCTTTTTAACTTTCTCAGTGATCTCAGTTATGGATATTTAATCAGAGACATAGATAGCCACGCCCCACCTTTCTTTTCCTCCCAGTCACACGGTGTCCTGTCAAAACAGCAACTGAATTTCAGTGACTGAATAACAGCAAGGTAAATATGGTAAATGTTATATTAGCGAAGTAGTCATTACAGCGAATGATTATTTCAGCAATGTAGGCAGTTGTTGTCAGAAATGTAGTTCAACAATATAAGCTGGCTGGTTTGTGCTGTGAACTGGTGCTGGCAGCGTAGCCTACAGATTAGAGTTGCTTCCTGTGTGTGTGATTGCTGCTTTCTGTTTTTTTTTTTTAAGGTTGCACCCTTTTTTGAACCCCCCAGTTCTGCCCCCTTCCCATTGGAGTTATAATATGAAATATGTCCCCTCCTGACTTTCTCCCCTTCCTGAGCTGCATCCCCTGGAATAAGAACATTTTATCTGCCCCTCCCAACTTTCTCCCCTCCCTGTGTTGCATCCCACCTGGAGTGACAATATTTTATCTTCTCCCCTTCCTGACTACCCCCTACCTGAAGTGCTGTTCTTGTCCTTGTGGTAGTGAGTTTCTCACTTTTAAGTGTTCGCTGTTTTTAGTGCTCGATGTTACTGCTAGTCGCTATTTTTGTTGGCACTGATGTTGATGTGCTGTTTTTGTGTTTGCGATTTTGCCTTCACTGTATTGACATAGCACCCAATCACATGTATATAATTGATCTCCTCTTTTCCCTTTGCCCAGGTATCATTCCTTGACCACCATGTTTCAGTTACAAAGGCAACATCTATGTCACCCTCTAAGCTGAGTAATGCTTCTAGTCCTTTTTTGTTATTAAGGCTTCTTGCATTACACATGTAGCAATTGATTTTATGTATTAGGCATGGGATTACTTTTTTTACCTTGCTTCCGCTGGTTTCTTTTTACGGCAGCATGGGCGGAGCCATTTTGACGTATTGCCATGATGTAGGAGAGAAAATTGAGTGTGGTACAGGAATGTGAGGTAGTTGTCCTACGCTTGGTGTTTCGACTAGTGCTGAGGCACAAATCTCTGCCTCTTAAAGCAGCAGTACTACATAAAAAAAGTCATTACCACATAGATGTCTTTCTTCTGATCTGTTGAGCATGCAGCTGTTTAAAATTTTATTGTGCAGTGCAGCATTTGAGCCCAGTTTCTTCTTTGTTTTTGTTTACATTTGTAAGCCTGTCATGTTGTTCCCCAGACCTGTGCTCTGCTTTGTTTACAATTGGTTATGCTTCCTGTGTGTGTGCGGTGCATACTCCCTTCTGTGCTGCTCTGTCAAGTCCTTCAAGAATTTATCTAAAGTCAGTGGTGAATAGGTTAATTTACAAAGGAATGTGGGAGGGGGTTACTTACTTCAGTTCTCCCATGTCATAGGCATTCACTGTCATGGTATTTCCAGTCAGCAATTGTGGCTTAAGAGCATTTAAAATGTAAAAAATACACTTTGCACAAATAAAGGCTATTAGTACTATACACTGTGTGAGTAGTATGACAGGACTGTTTTAAGCATTTGAAACAACGTAAAATACAAATAGGAAGCATTGAAAACATTATAGACAAGAGACCAGTGAAAACCTTGTGCTTTCAGAGCTTCTGAGTAAAAAGAGCTTCTGAGTGCTATCCAAGAATGAGGGGGTTGTAGTACAAGTGCCTCATTAGCGTATACAACGAGATTGGCTTGAACAGTTACAAGCAAGCTTGTTTTACTGCCTCAGAATCTTGCTATGTGTTACAACAGAAAAACAAGCATTTGTCAATGCTTGCAGGTATTTGCAGTGGTGTTTGGCATTTATGCAGGGCCCCCCCCAGTTATATTCATGTCCCTTCAGCATCCATGTCCCAACAGAGTACCTCTCTGCAACTCCTCTTTCATCTGATTAACATTTCAACCTCATACTTCTTAAGTGTCTGTCTTAGGAATCCTAACGCCCTGGTCATGCTCAAGGTTATAAGGCTGTGTTGAAACTGTGCAATGCACGCTCATAACACAGTCATTCAGTGGAATTATTTCACCAAATTTTCAACATAGGCATTTTGTCACCTTTGCTCATGAACACTGTCACTATGATTTTCTTAATGTGTCCTGAACATTGATTTCTCACAGCGACCATGCCTTTGTGCGCCAGATGCACCAACACATAATTCAGGCAGGATGTAAAAAATGACATCTGTACTGTTCTTAAGGAGGAGTGAAAAGATGGCAATGTTGAAAATCTGGAGAGAAAATATTATAAATTCACGTAATTAGACAGCCCGGTGTCGCTGAGGGTTGAGGTGCATGATGCCACACCTCGCACCATGCTGGCAACCTGGGTTCAGAAATGAGCCTGGGACATTGGGATTGGCAGGGGAGAAAGAGGATTGAGCATCCGGAGAACTGCTCTCCTCTCTCTGGGGAGGGTTCTGGGGCCTGCTCGGCATCCTAGCGACCCCCGATGGGGATCAGGGGCAGCACAGGCATGCCAGCCAGTGTAAGAAGGGGAAGAGTGTGGCAGGCATCAGCAGGATAGCCGTGCGTGGATGCCATTGCATGCGGCACTCCCACAGGGAAAAATAACAAGAGAAAATCCCCTCCAAGGATCGTGGAGATAATGAGGGCTCCAGGGGCAGGACTCACATCCCACCACTGGCCCATCTCCTTGGAGGACTCCTGGCCAACCCAGCACACCCAGGTAAGACCTCTCTAATATCAGAAAGGCCATTAAGGGGAAACTGACCCATCGCGGGGTGGGGTGCTTCGGGAGGCTAGGTCTGCCTGGGGTGTTAGGGGAGCACCTTCGAGACCAGGGTTCAGGCAGGGAGTAGCAGTCCTTGCTGTGTGTGCACCCTGGAAGGATGCCCGGCCTAGGAGGAACATAAATAAAGTCAACAACAAAAAAAATTCACGAAATTACGAGGGTGCATGGAAAGCGCGCAACGTATGCTTATAACACAGTCATTTTATAGGCTTTTGTCACCTAATTTTCAACATAGGCATTTTAGGACCTCTGCTCATAAACAGTGTCACTGTGATTTTCTTAATCTGTCTTGAAAACTGATTTCCCACAACAACCAAGCTATTCTGCACTGGAAGTGAGAAAACACATTTCAGCCAGGATGTGAAAAATGACAGCTGCACTGTTCATAAGGAGGTGTGGGAAAATGCAAATGTTGAAATCTGGAGTTGAAAAAAAAACATTTATGCCATTGTACAGCTTACCAGGAAATATTACAAAATTGTGAAGTTATGAGGGTGCATGAAAACTGCAATGCACACTCATAACACAGTCATTTTATGGACTTTTGGACATTTTAGGACCTCTACTCATGAACAGTGTCACTGTGATTTTCTTACTCTGTACTGAACACTGATTTCCCACAGCAACAGCGCTATTCTGCGCCAGAAGCGTGAAAACACATTTCGGCCAGGATGTGAAAAATGAGAGCTGTACTGTTCATAAGGAGGTGTGGTAAAATGCAAATGTTGAAATCTGGAGTTGAAAAAACCCCATTTATGCCAGCATTTCCTCAGTTTGTGGTCAGCTTTGAGGAGTGCAGACATGTTCCCGGTCCACCGAAGATCGTTGCGCTTGGCTCCAGAGGTAAGTATGGGTGAGAGTGTGTGCGAGGAGGCCAAGGGCACAGATGGTGGGAGCTGGTTGGGGGAGGGGCAAGGGACTCACTGAGGGACCGTTTTCTTCTTTCACAGGAATTTTTAAAACAAAAAGATGCCGCAGGACGCTTTTGGTATGGTGGGGGTGGGCTCCCACCATGCCATCTATGTGTTTGTTGGGGGGGACTGGAGCCAGCAGGATTGAGCACCCCATCGGCCATACAGTGTATGTGGTGGGTAAGGCATGAGCATGCTGGGGTGGGCTCCCAGTGTGCCAACTGGTTGTTTGGGGGTCTGCAGCCGATGGGGGATTGGGCACCCCCCATCAGCCACACAGTGTGCTTTGGGGGCACAGGAGCCGAAAGGGATTAAGCACCCCCCTCAGCACACAATGTGGGGGGCGAGGGAGGACAGTAATGAGGGAGAGGGAGGACATTAGCACAGGGAGAAAGCGGGAAAGATTTCATGCCAAGCTATGTACAACAGCAGTTCAGCTGTGCTGAAGACGTAAAGATGTCAGTATGCTAACTGCACACACGCTACCACTGCTGATTGCAGTGGACCTTTTGTTTGAAGTGAAGACCAGCACAGCCGAACTGCTGTCATACACAGCTCGGCATGTATTGGTCCGGTAGGCCCGCGCCTGCTACACTGAGCACTGCATTCACGAGGAGGGTCACACACCTCCAAAAAGTCACACTGTTTCAAGACGTTCCTTATGCATGCGTGCAAGCGAATGCAATGACTGATCTCTTATTGACATACTTGAATTAACTTATGTAATGTATGAAAAATGTGTCAGACATTTCTGGTTCATAAATAAACTGGAGTTTTCTTCAAAACATCTGCTGCTAGCTACAAATAAGAAAGTGAAACTCCAGGCTAAACATTAGTTTCATACATGCACTGTGTTAGGACTGAGAGACACAGTGTGTGTATATGTGTGTGTGTGTGTGTAGACACACAACCAAAAGAGGACTTACAATTATGCTGAAAGTGTGCAACTTAATGGGTGGTGATAGAAAGTATTTTTTTATTGAAAGTGTGGTACATTGCTTGGACATTTGGTCAGACTTTGTTTGTATCATACTGCAATCTATAACATGTCAGAAAAAAAATGTTTTCACATTAAATCAGTATGTACAGGAATACCAATTAGATATTGTTGTGAGGTACTGTGTTAGAGCATAAAATAATCTAAATGTTCAAAGCCAGGAATTCTATTCTAGGTTACTGTGCCGTGTGAATGTGACAAAAGTGGCTCATTGTCATGGACCCTATATTCAAGTGCATTCTTCATCATATTTGCAATGCTCTGCACCACTGCTTCCCTGCATAATGCTTGCAACATCAGGTAACAAGTGAGCTAGCACTGTTGCAGAGCTGTACCCTCACCAAGGGATCTTTTGTACAAAGGTGGAAGCAGGGAGGATGCTGGCAGCAGGCAGTAAGCTGACAACTACAGGTCCATCAACCTGCATTTGGAGGAGGTGAAAGTAATGGAGACACTGTTGAAGGAAAGGATTGTGGAACATTTTGAATCCTGTAACTTACAGTATCTGTGGCTGCATGGATTCACATGGGGGATGGGGGAGCTGATTTCAAAGTAATCTGTTAGTTTTTTTTGAGGGGGTGATGAGGGATATTAATCAGGGTGGAGTGGTGGGTGTGACTTACCTGGATTTCAGTGAGGCCAGCAATACCTTTCCACATAGCAGAATAGTAAAGAAGCTGGGCAACCTGCGAGTGTGTACTAAAATGTTAAACCGGGTACAGAATTTGTTGGGGAGTTGGCATCAGGGGGTGGTTGGAAACGGTGTTCACCTGATTTTGGGGGAGTACAGGGATCGGTTCTTTAGCCTATTCTCTTTATTGACATCAGTGGTGTCAATAAAGAGGGGTTAGAAGGTAAGATATGCTTTTTTATGGTTGAGACAAAGATCTACCACAGGGTAGACACTACCGAGGTGGAGGGGTGGAAAACTGAATGGAACAATGAAGACAGAACTACTTAAGCTTGAGGAGTTGTCTAGTGTGTGTAATTAAATAGAAAGTAATGGATGGGCAACTATGCACAAACAGTGTGTTCTGCCAAAGATGGGATCTGAGTCCCTCTAACCTGGAAAGTGAAGCTTAAGATGTCTGTGGGAATCAGAACCCCGAGTTTGCAGAACACATTGGTTGTAAATAAAGTTGCACATCCTATATTTTAATTAATGTATATAGTACTGAGTTATATGTGCATGTGGCAGTTATGTTGCTTTCAGAATGAAATTGAGGTGCGCAGTCTCTTTAGCTTTCAAAATGATGTTGTAACACAAAAGAGTGCAATCACATTTCATGTCCTTTGAGCTGTGGTACAACAGCATATTAAAAGGCATGGAATTCTACACAGAACAACACTCTACAATACACAACACATTAATTGTGAATAAATGAGAAAATAAGTATTTGGTGCGTAGAAAACAAGGGGTGGAGTACATGAAAGGGGTACTGCAATGGTGAGCACAAAAGAGGAAAGAAAACTGGGGACTGTCATTTCTGATGACCTAGAAGAAGCCAAGCAGTGTGACAAAGCAGATGGGAGTGCCAGTGGGATGTTGCTGTGCATAGGTGTCACCAGCAAGAAGTATGAGGTGTTCCTATCACTGTAAAATTAAGTAATTGATGAATCCTCAACTTCTGTACTGTGTCCAAGTCAGGAGACCAGATCTCCAAATGGACATGCACAGTTTACAGGCAGTCTAGCGGAGGGCAACTAAAATGGTGTAGTGGCATGCTGTCACCACTAAACTTGGCCTGCACGAGGGAATGCCTACAGGGCATGCCAGTGGTATGGGCGCCCCAAGGTTTTACATACCTTGGGGATAAACATCACCACACTATGGAGGAACTTGGTTGAGACAGACTATACACCCATCATAGCCTCTATCAGAGCGGAAACACTAAGATGGACTAAGCTACACCTATCCCTTGAAAGGCAGGGTAGATGCTGTACACATGTTTGTGCTGCTAAGATAGCATACCTCATGTGCAACCTACCAATCCCTACACAACCAAACACACTTCTGAAAATCAACAAGGTGACAGCAGGGTTCATCTGGTAAGACAAAGCCCCAAGATTTGTAAAAACTAGCTTACGGGTGCACTGGTCTGGGGGGAATGGGTCTCCCCTGGCTGCAGTGATATTTACTAGCATATAGGGCTGCACAAGCAATCAGACGGTTTCTCCCTAAAACCCCAAATACCCCTTGAAATGGACATATCAGAATCCAAATGGCTGGTGAACCTACTGAGTAAAGGGGACACCCAAAGGGCCACCTTCCTCCTGTTATCCGAGAGACAGGAGAAGCCTGGCACAGGTGCAAACATCTTACTCAATGTCCAGCCCCCTTATGGGCACCACCTACACAGTACAGCCCCTTATGGGGCAACCCAGATGTGCTAGTGGGGGGACAAACCATCAACTGGCACTCTTGGCAGCAGGCAGGCATCTGTACAATAGCAGATCTTTATGCACGGGACTCTGAAGCCATGATGTCCGTCCTGGAAAGGCAGGCACAGTATCTACTACCCAAAACAGACTTCTGGAGATTTCTCCAGATCAGGAATGCATCCAAGACCCTCAGAGCCACAGCACCTGTGGGAGATGGGTGGAAATAGCTGGCCACCATGCATAAACAAGGCGAAGTAAAAGGCACTGCAGGCAAGATATATGGTATGCTTAGGGACTCTCTACCTGATACCACAATTAAGTGTAAGGTGCAATTGGAGCAGGACCTAAATAAAGGTAACAGACACCAAAGGGTGGCAATACCTCAAGGATGCCCATCTGGTCTACAGGGACTCTAGGAGCCAGCTTATGCACCTTAAGGTACTGCTGGGATGGTACCGTACCCCACACACACTTCAAAAGATGGGACCCATCCCCCATTCCACATGCTGGAGGTGGTAGGCCCCACAGGCCAATCTGTTGCACATACTGTGGCAGTGTCCCATACTGGTGCCCTTCTGGACAGGAGTAATTTTGAACTGCTCCAAGATCCTGCAAACAAAAGGCTCTGCTGCCCCAACCCTTAGCCTCTTGGGCAATACCTCAAAGGTGTCAAACTGTTCCAACCAATCCAAAAAATGGCTCGTTGTGGTGTTACTCAAAGCCAAAAGGGCTATCCTGATGAGGTGGTGCCAGAATCTACCTTCCTCTCTTCTTACATGGCATACAACAGTGGCTTAGTTCGCACATTTTGAATGGTTGACATACACCACCGCCAACCACACACAGGCTTACAACAAGAAATGGCACCTTTATGTCAGAGCATACCTATGATCTACCCCCACCCCACCACCTGGCAACCCACCATTCTGACCTAAACAACACTCTTACTCCACACTAAGCTTCCACCCGAACTGGTTCACTTCAGTCCTTACAGGAGGAAAGGTCTTAGAAAGGGGTCACTCTTAATAATACAGGATCAGCCCCCCACCTTACCAGACAGATCAGCAATGGCTGGTAATATTCAGGATTTTGTGCAGTTCCCTTCTGTAAAGGTTCAACAAGATGAGCCCACACCGCTTCCAGCTGATATATACCCAGGCTGCATACTCCTTTATTGACTCAGGGCTAGAGGGTATGGTTCACCATGCAATGGTTGATGTTCTTACTTATTATGGTTAATATAGAAAGGGACTAATCATCCCAATGTAGAGTTCTGTTTAGTGTTAAATTCCTTCAGTGCTTGCATATATTTGCAAACAGTGTATCCTATAAGCAAAAGTTAAGTATACAGCTGTTACCTACCACATTTGATGCCAAGTCATCTCTGCTTCATGTACTGTATGTTCCATTGTTGAAAATTCATTATAAAATCTTTTATGATTAAGAAAATGGTGCAGTGACTGTAACATGTAGAATAATGGATGGGGAACTGTGTGTTATGAGAATTTAATGGTCATCCAAGGTGTGGGATGCTACATAAACCCTGAGGGTGAAGCCTGAAAGGGTTATTAAAGCATCCCACACTGAGAGCGACCATTGCATTCGAGTGGGACACTTCCCTATCTTTTATTTTTTATAATTGTTGATCAGCAATTTTTTTGTCAAAGTGTATTTGGTATTGCTGTGTCTCACTCATGTGTCAGTCACATACGCACACACACACACACACACATATACACAGTCTATTTTTGTCTCCTTTGCTCTTTTTTTTTCTTGTAAAGCTTTTCTATTTAATCTGGCAGTTATTTCTTCACTTGCAGACTTGCAGAGCTGGGCATTTGGATTGCAATTGCAATCGGGCATACCTCAGACATTCAGCCTCTGAGCTGTTCCTTGTTTCCATTGGTAGTTGTTGTCCACTACGGGTTCCGAACAACAGGGTCAACCAGACAGATTTTTTTTGTTTGTAGACATTGAGCTGATTAAAAAAAAAGAAACTGATGATGACTCTCGGTCTGGCGGCTCCTCCATACGCAGGATAAGGAACCACCATGTTTCTGAAACTGTTTACCCTGCCCAGTAGTACAGCAACAGCCAGTCAGGGAGTGGCTGTTTTTTGAGTGACTCAGCACGTACTCGCCATTATAACTCATGGGTTATAATGGCTAATTATAACTTTGTCAGCCTATGTAAAAAATTGCTGAGCAGTTATTATAAAATAGTTATGACCAGAGACTAAAGTGTCTCATTACATACAGTCTAGAGGGAACTATGGATACGATACGATATGAAAAGATAGGGACTTTCAAATAGCTCACAGGTATAAATAAGGTTCAGAAGGGAAGCATACTCAGATTAAAAGGTGTCCAAGAACAAGGGGTCATGATATGGAACTGGGGGAGGGCAGACCTAGGTAAAATGTGTGAAAGTCCTTCTTCTCTAATAGGGTGGTGAATGCACTGAACATTCTCAAAGCAGAGGTGGTAGGGTCAGAAATGACACAGTCATTCACAAATGCATAAGAGATGCATAATGGAACATTGATGCAGTGGAAGTGATGATAAAGCCGGCAAATAAGTAGGGTCTGTTGCATCACAGTAGGTAGGGGAAACAGGCTGTCTAGGTGGGGAAAGACATCCTTATCTGCCAAGAACTGATATACAGTGTATAACAGAGAATTGCTCTGCATTGAATTCCATCCCTTTTAAGATGTTGTTGTAACACACTTCAAAGATCATTGAATGTGATTGTACCCTTCTGTGGTATAACAGCATTATGGAACCTCTAGAGACCACATACAACAGTTTCATTCTGAAAGCCAAAGAACTGCTGTGTGCACATATCACATAACTGTAACATTGCACATTTCACATAACTGTAACATGACCTATTGTTACAGGACATTGATCCCTTGCCTGTATTTCTGTATTTGTATATCTTGTATAATGCCCACCTCATTTGCTGTATCTTGCACTGTGTGCTTGTATTATTATTTGTCCACCTCTGTATGTTGCCTGACTGTACTGGATTGTGTACTTGCTTATGTATGATTCACTGCTGCTGTTCACTGTATTTTACCATTGATTGTGCCAGTCTCTGGTCCAGGCGGTTCTATGTGATAACAGCGAAAGCCTAAAGACAATCACTGTTATCAAGAAGTCAAGAGTGCCAAAAACATTTTCGGCACTCTGACACCCCAGCACACAGGAAAATGGTTCCAGGGACTTACTTTTTAATGTTTTCTTTTGGGGGTCTGCGCTCCCTCACATACTCCCATGCAGGAGGCTTTGCCCCCCGCACCCCCCTACTAAAGGATTCTCAACTCCAGGGGGAGTGCATGTCAGGGGGTAAAAATATTAAAAAATAAAAGGTTTGGGCCGGGCACCCGGACACAAACCCAGTACCACACCCACCACAGCCGCGGATCAACCCCCGATGCCACGATGTAGCTCGGCAGCCCACCGCAACACCATCCCCTACAGCTCCTCTGTCCCCTCCCAAGCAATGCTCAGCTTGCTCACTCCTCCCCACGTGCGTACATATAGTGACATCCTGTCGCTATTTTTGCCAACCCCCCATACGTCCGCCCTACCCTCCTGTCGCTGTGAGGGTTTTGCTGGGAAGCAGGTCACCATTACAGACAGTGCCCTTCCCCAAGTGCCTTTCTCACGGGATACCGGTCCAGGCCATGCCTGAAAAAGGTCTTTGGAGCAATGCACCAACCCGGTTAACAAATGAATAAAAAAAATACTATACACTATAAAAATACAGTGTGAACAATTTTATTCACAGTGTATTATGCCACCTCGTGATTCTGATTGCCATGTATCTCTTGAGTCAGTGTGGATACGCAAACTCCAGTGGGCATCTTGGACATGGCACACTTCTCTGCCGTGAGCTTCATCTTCAAGCAGAACTTCATCACAGGAACTGGATTAGGAACTGGCTGGGGGACAGGAAGCAGAGAGTGGTGGTTAATGATATCCAGTCCAAGGAAAGGGAGGTGACCAGTGGGGTATCTCAGTGAGCAGTCCTGGGGCCAGTCCTTTTCAATGTCTTCATTAGTGACATTGCAGAAGGGTTGGAAGGAAAGGGCTCTTAGCATATGACACCAAGATTTGCAATAGGGTAGACACTCCATATGGGGTGGAGAAAAACAGGAGGTACCTAGAAAAGCTGGAAAAATGGTCCAAAGTGTGGCAACTGAGATTCAAGGTGAAGAAGTGCAAAGTCATGCACCTAGAGTGCAGAGAGCTACAGGATTGGGGGGGGGATTGATGACAGTCACTGGGGAAGAAAAATACTTGGGGATTATCATCTTGGATGGCCTAACAGTGGCCAAACAATGCATAAAGGCTATAGGGAGAATCAGTAGCATGCTGGGGTGCACAGAGGGGTATCAAGAGCAGAAGAAGGGAGTTGGTGATACCACTGTACAGAATGCTGGTGAGGTCTCATCTGGAATACTGTGTTCAGTTCTGTAGCCACATCTTTGTAAAGGTGTAGACCGGATGGATGTGGTTGAGAGAAGGGCGACTAAGATGATACAGGGCTTGCATCACAAGACATATGAGGAGACATTGAGGGACCTCAATATGCATTCGCTGGAGGAGCAAAGACCAAGCGAAGATATGATACAGACCTTCAAGTATCTTAAAGGCATGAATAAGGTGTAAGTGAGTGACATATTTCAGTATACGAACATACGAAATTTGCCAGCAGATAAAGGCCTAGAGGTCTATCAAGTCTGCTCGAATGTGCAGCTAGCACCCCTTATTCTGCAGCTGCCCCTCCCTTCCACCCTTCCCCTTCATTAACCCTCCCCCTTGTCCTGTCCCATCCTCATTTGAAGCAGTCCACTGTTCTACTGCATACCACTTCAGCAGGTAACGCATTCCACCCTGCCACCACCCTCTCTGTAAAAAAGTGTCTCCCTCATCTCCCTCCTGAACCTTCCTCGCTCCAGTCTCATATCATGGGCCCTGGTGGCCCTCCTCTCCCTTACTTTGAACAGCCCGTCTGTACCCGTCTTGTTTATTCCTTTCATGTATTTAAAGGTTTCAATCATGTCACCCCTGTCTCTCCTCTCCTCCAGTGAGTACATGTTCAACTCCTTCAACCTCCTCTCGTATAATAAGTCCCCCAGCCCCTTGATCATCTTTGTCGCTCTGCACTGCACACCCTCCAGTAACTTAATGTCCCTCTTCAGATACGGACACCAGTACTGCACGCAGTACTCCAGGTGTGGTCCAACTAATGACCTATACAGTGGCAGAATCATCTCCTCCCTCCTCAAGGATATACCCCTTGCAATACAACACGGCATTTTGTTGGCCTTTGCAGCTGCCTTCCTACATTGTGCCGAGTTGTTCATTGACCCTGTAATGAGTACACCCAGATCCTTCTCCTCCTCTGTCTGGACTAGCTGCACTCCCCCTAGCTGGTAACTCCTCCGTGGGTTCTTCATCCCAAAATGCAGCACCTTGCACTTTTTGGCATTAAAGCCCAGTTGCCAGGTGTCTGACCAGGTTTCAAGCTTTGCCAGATCATTCTGCAACCCCTGCCATCCCACTAGGTCATCCACCACCGCGCCTACCTTGGTATCATCAGCAAACAGACTGGTCTTGCTCTTGATGTCTCATGATATGTCTGCAATGAATATCCCAAACAACACTGGTCCCAACACTGAGCCCTGTGGGACACCGCTCGTCACTGCCCTTGGGTGTGAGAGCTCCCCACCCACTACCACCCTCTGTTGCCTTCCCTGCAGCCAGTATCCTACCCATCTCACCAGCTTTGCACCCGCCCCGTGCCTACTAGCTTTCTTACCAGCCTTCCATGTGGCACTGAGTCGAATGCCTTACTGAAGTCCAGATACAGGACATCCACTGCATGGCCCCTGTCCAGTTGCCTAGTTACCCAGTCATAGAACTCGACCAGGTTGGTTTGGCAGGATCTGCCACATATGAAGCCATGCTGTCTGCTGTCCTGTAGTCCTTTGGCCTCTAGGAGGGCCACCAGCCTCTCCTTCAGGATAATCTCCATTAGCTTACCCCATGATGGATGTGAGGCTCACTGGTCTGTAGTTTCCCGGTTCATCCTTGGGGCCACTCTTGTGGAGGGGCACCACATGAGCCATCCTCCAGTCCTGAGGTACACACCCTGAATGTAGTGAGGCATTAAATAGGTCTGCCAAAGTTCCTGCAAGGACCTCTGCCAGCTCCTTCAGTACCCTGGGGTGGATGCCATCTGGGCCTGGCGCCTTGTCCACCCTCAGTGCCTTCAAACCCTCTTGAACTCTGCTCTCCATGATTTCCCCATCTGTCACCACTTCCCCCCTGCTTCTGCCATTCCTCCCACCTTGGGTGTCACCCCCCTCTTCTCTTTAGTAAATACTGAGCAGAAGTACTCATTTAGTGCTTCCGCCTTATCGCACCTGCTTCGCCCAATCCCTCCTTCCTAATCCTTACTATGTGGTCTTACAGCTCCTTTTCTCCCTGATGTACTTAAATAAGTCCTTCTCCCCCTTCTTAATGCCTTGTGCCAGCTTGAGTTCCGTAGATGCTTTGGCTCCCCTTACTGCCCTTGTCACCTCCTTCGATTCTGTCAAGTACTCCTCCCTGTCCTCCCCCCTCCCTGTTTTCTTGTACTTCCTAAAGGCAGCTCTTTTCCGCCTTACCTTTTCCATGACTTCCTTGCTCAACCAGATCGGTTTCTTAGCCCTAGCCTTCTTGCTCTGGGCTTTGCAGCAGGTTTTGGTTGCCTCCACTATCCCCAGCTTTATGAGCTCTCACCTCTGGTTAGTGTCCATACTAGATTGAATTCTGGCCAGGTACCCTTTTACCACTTCCCCCATCCTCCCAAAGTCGGCCCTCCTGAAGTCCAGCACTATTGTGCCAGATTCCACTCCTTCCTTGCCCATATCCAATGTGAGCCATACTGAGCAGTGGTCACTCCCTGACAGTGGTTCCTCCACTGTAAGTTCTCTCACAAAGTCCCCATTTGCCAGCACAAGGTCAAGGGTATTTCCTAACCTGGTTGGTTCACTGACCATTTGCAGCAGGAAGCTGTCCTGGAAGGCATCCAGCAGTACCTGCTCCCTTCTGTTCCTAATTGTTGGGGTGCTCCAGTCCACTCCTGGCATGTTGAAGTCCCCCACAATCACCACACTACCCTTCTCGCAGCTCTTCCTGATCTGTCCTGCTAGTTCCCTGTCTAACTCCTCCGTCTGAGATGGTGGCCTGTACACCACTCCCATTCTAAGAATCCTATTCTTGGAATCCTGGATTTGCATCCAAAGTGACTCCGTACTACCCTCCTCCCCTTCCTCCCTTACACACTTCAGTCCTTCCTTCACATATAGTGCCACACCCCCTCCTTTCTCAATCACCCTGTCCTTATGAAATAATCTGTACCCTGGTACAGACAGGTCCCAATCATTGTATGGTGGCCCATGTTTCCGTGATGACTGCAATGTCCACCTCTCCCTCTGCCAAGAGAACCTGTAACTCTGCAGTTTTCCTCCCAAGGCTCCTAGCATTAAGGGTAACCACCTTCCACCCTCCCCCCCCATCCTGCCCTCCTTTCCTAGCATCACCAACAGTACTTGCCATTTGTCTTTTGTCACTGTTATGGGGGGTAAGCTCATATGGTTTCCCAACCTGTGGTCTCTGCATATCTCTTCCCCAACTGTCACCCCCCGCTCCTAGTTTAAGTATAGAATGAGTACAATAACAAGGGGGCACAATAGAAGACTGGAAGGGGGGAAGGATAAAGGAAATATGAGAAAGTTATTCTTCTTCACTGACAGGGTGTTGGATAGATGAAATGGCCTGCCGCACGAGGCGGTGGGAGCAAGGACAGTAAAGGGATTCTAGCCTGCTTGGGATAGACATAAAGCAACCCTAGAAGTGGGAAGGAGAGGCTAAGCTGATGCCCAAATAGGGTCACCAGCCGCTGTTATAATTAAGAAAAAATGTAAGACTAGATGGGGCTAGTGGTTCTTATCTACCATCAGTTTCTATGTTTCTAAGTTTCCCACATGAACTCCATGCTCTCCATGAGTGGTGTAAATGGCTTTATGCTGCCATGTTGGCTCTGACTAGAGTTTGTTTATTTCTGTGTTTTCCTGATTGGTCCCTCCCCCCTTTCCTATCAGTTTAAATCTTCCTTAGCTAGCATTTCTTTAAGTAGTTTTCCTAAGGTGCTGGTTCCGGCATGACTTAAATGGAGCCCTCCTTTGGCATACAAATAGCTCTTCCCATGAAAGGCCTCCGATGAATTTAAAAAGGTCATCCCATCCTTTCTACTCCATTTTGTAGTCTTATGTTTATATGCTCTATCATTTAATTTTTTTCTGGGTGCCCCTTTAAGACTGGTAGAATACTTGAAATTACTGCTGTTCCACCCTTTTACTTAATAAAGCTGCCTATCTTCAAGATTTCTTCAACAATGTCCTTCTCATGGTCTCTGCCAATATTATTGATACCTATGTGAACTGCTACTGTCAGATTACTGCCACTGTTTGTCAGTAGTCGAGGAAGACGCATGCCAATATCCACAGTCTTTGACCCAGAAAGGCAAATTACTATCCTATTTACCTTGTCTTTGCTATATAATTGTGTATTACATTTTCTTAAAATCAAATCTCCAATTATAAGCACTTTGCTAGCTTTGGGAGGTGTTTTTTTGAGCTCCAGATGACCCTGAATTTACTTCTGAAGTCGGGAGTTCTGTTTCCTTTGTAAGAAGTAAATACCTATTAGTTAAAGGTATTTCATCACAGCCTATGACCTTTCTACCCTTCTTATGGTGGGGGGGGTAGTTATAATGCACAGTTTTCTGTCTCCCTAGATTAAAAATCTCCATTTCCCATTTCAGGGGAAAACTCATCACAATCTGAGTCTCCAATATCATCCCTGGTTCATTTTTACTGTCCCTGTGAGGTAGGTAGGTTGCCTGACAGGTTTGTTAACAGTAGCATCACGTAATCGCTCTCTCATGATTTGTAGTTCTTTTATCAACTGGGTTTGTTCTATGCATTTAGGGCAAAAATGTTTTTCCTGGTCACACAGTTGTGGTGAAGGTGTACATAAGGCAACTGCAGCATTTTATCACTGAGCCCTCATTACAGGAGAGCTCCAAGAAATCCTCACATGGATTCACAAATTCCATGATTTTTGGGTAGATAATTACAAAGAAACAATGAGAGAAAAAAAAATAAACAACTTACATGGATTAAAGTAAAAGGGGGTGGGCCACCTCTCTCAGTGGATACAGGCAGATGTGCTTGCCTCAGCTCTCACGTCACCTCCACTCATGCTTGGCTCCACTCACTAGGCACCCAGCTATAAGCCAGAAACATAGAGGTGAAAATGTGGTTGGTGCAGGCGGGCTACTACTTATTTATTTTATTTATTTATTGAAAAGTTTCACCAGGAAAGGCCCACTGAACAATTACAATTGCTCATCTCACAGAGCATCCTGGGGGGAAGGGATACAGAGGAGTACGAATCCATCAACATACATTTGTCATTTTTTTACAGGCAAGACATGAATCAAAAACCTATACGGCATGGATATTAATGGGACAGACAGATATAGAACTAAAACTACATGAGATCAAATACAGAAATACAGGAATAAGTGTGTACAGTCAATTTACCCAGCACAGGGGTGATATACATGGACTACAACAACATACAAAAAAATTGTTGTACAAAAGTTGGTTTACTAAGTGCAATGTGCAGTACGTCATTAGCGAATAACCTAAAAGAATAAGACTGCAGTAGGAAGGGGGAAGGAAGGGTTGTTAGGAGCAATTGCAGGTAGGAGAGAGGAAGTTAAGGAGGGAGACTGATATGGACTAGGGGGTGGAGGAGTGTCTGATTTAACTAGTACCCAAATTAAAATATGTAAAAGGTTTAAAACTGGAATTAAAGGTGCAAAATAGATAGCCTGTGTTAGGCTTCTACTCAGAATTAAAACCAAAGTTTAAACAAAATGGGCTTGTTTTCTCATTGCAGTCTCCTTGTTGACAGGAGACTATGATTCTTAATGTCCCCGGGTCTATTACTAGGTAGCAAACAACTAACTCCCCTCACTCAGACACACAATATTTTTTTTAAGGTTTTTGTAGTTTTGTTTAGCATAGTTCCATGATCAACACACACACACACATGGGAATTTTGGGGAAAGGGTTAAAAGCACACTATTCGGATATCACAAGCAGCATTCTGTCTACCAACTAGCCTAGCCCCAAACAATGAATTAGACCTTTTTTCTGCCCCTAAGTTAAATTTTTTAGATTGGCCCAAAGTATTTTATTACTCACACTCACTGCTCATTGGCTCAGTATAAACAACCACTCTTGTCCTCAGTTCATACATGATTCACTTGATTAAGGATTTTTATAGTTGAGAGGAAATAGACTTTTAGCCTCAGAGTGCATCAATATTACACCTCTCATATGTCATGTCCATATCGGTATGTAAAATTGTGCTCTTACTGACATTATTGTCTGTGTCTTTCAGCTGAAATTATGCAGGGCTGGGCACACAGATCTGCATGACTAACATGCAAGCATTAAGCTTTTCTGAGAATGTTTGTACATAACCTGGGTTAAGCAGAGAGTCCCTTCCTGTATTGCCTCAGGAGAACTGTGAAATTCTAAAGCTTATTCATGAAAATTCTGCTGAAGAGAAAAGTGAAGTTATGTTTGACTGAAGCTCCTTACTGGGTGGTTCTAAGGATTATTATTTGTTGTATTGTCAGATTATTATATAATAAACAGATACTTATCCTGAAGGGAAGCCTAGTATCTACAGTGGCGACCCATGCTTCCAGCTATGTTCTTTTTTTGTTGAAAAACAATGCGGGCTCTATTTACAAAAGAGTTTCTCTCACTCTGCACCTATATTTAAAATCTTTTATAGGACCTTAGTCACTAACCTAGATCATTTGTGTTGAAATGTTTTAACTATATTGTTAATGTACTTACTTCATAGACAATAGATGAACTTTTTAACTCTGCAATGTATAATGGGTATATATTCCTAAAATGCATAATATAATGTGCAAAAAAATGTGAAGATAGGTAATGCAATCAGTATGACAAAGTCCTGCCTTCCTTTGTGTGTATCACAAGAAATTGCAAAAAAAGGGAATGGATCAGGGGCTTCTCACTTCTGCTGTCTTTGTCAAACATGTCTTGGCATTCAACACAGTAACACACCCAGTCCTACTTAACAAGCCTGCTAGGGCTGTCTTCCCTGACCTTATGGTTAGGGGTGGTGACTCCCTCCCCCGCTTCCAGTTGGGTCTGGAGGGCTCCTAAGGGTCAGCCCTGGCACCCATCCTATTCTTGATTTTCCACAATGACTTCCCCAAGGCCTGTGTATCTGCATATTCACATGTACATGGACCACACGGTGCTTTTCATCAGTTGATCCTCAGCCTCAGTGCTGGAAGTGAAACTCCAGCAGAACTTTCTTAATGCCCAGTGCTGGGTTCAAGATAACCAACTCACTCTGAATGCAACAAAATAGTCTCCATGACTTTTGGCAGCAGATATAGGTGTGCCTGGCTCCACTCTACCCCACTCTTCAAGACTGAGTGGCTCCCTTCTGGAGGAGCCTCCCACCCCCCTTCTCCCACCTTAGTACCGCCTTGCCCTTTAGTCAAAGTGCTACTTCTTCACCCCCTCTCTCCCAGCTAGGTTGTTCTGTTACAGGATGCATGCTGCCATCCACCAAGATCACACACTCTGGGCCAGATTTCACACTTTACTGCATAACAAATTGGAGTAATTACCTTAAATTATATTGACTTCCTGCTGTATCCTACAAGACAAAAATGAGATATGGCACTTGATCCTAGCAGACTGCACTATATATCAACATACTGTCACTCTTGTTTCATGTATTTTTGCACCCTGCCAGTCCTCAGCTCTTTTATCAGGGATTGTAGTCATCAACTGCAAGGTACCCGTGGTTATGCTCTGGGCATTTGCAACCCTCTTCTGCCTGGCACTGCTGTTACACACATCCCTTGACCTCCCTTAGGTAGGCTTTTGAGTATGAACCCTTCTTAAAATTCCAAGGACCCTTACATTGGTACCCATGGCTTATGACCACTCTACACCTTCCTCTAAGGTCACTAATGCACTCCTTAGGCGGTTAGCTCTTGAACATGATCCATACCCTAGCACTTACCAAGCAGGCACAGATATAGGCCAGGCTTAACTTAATCTCCATTTCCATGCCTCAGCCTTAACCAGCTCATTCATACCCAAACTCCAGACTCCTGGGCTAGGGGAGAACATTTTTACCATAATATTCACCTAGTATCTGTAGCCACTGACCTTCTCTAAGTCAGGAGTGGGACACATGGTGAGACCATCTGGATAAACCTCCTGAGGGAACCTCCTACAGACTTTGCACCATCCCTCTGGTGTCTTCATTTGTGTGCAGGTTGGCTGGGCATGACAGAAGATTTGCACCACACCCCAGACTCAGGATCCATTTTACCACACCCTAAACCTAGCACATCCCCCCATGGCTGGTCACAGCCAGAGCTGCGGGGGCTAATAAAAGAGGAACTGTACAAAATGTCCCACTGTGTAGCTGTGCTATGTCCCAGGAGGGACCACCTGAACAAAGAATAAAGTGCTTCTGCATAAGCCGAGGTTCCCCGTCTTGTGTCCTGTAGCCATAAAGTGCCTGTTATGGATTTACTGGTATACCCCATGTATGGAAATAGCCAGGGAATGCAATGTGAGATTAAATAAATCCCTAACTCTTGACTGGAAGATCTGAGTGGATGATTAATTTATTGCATTACTTAAAAAAACTCTGGATCCCCTCACTCCCAATGGTGGAGGGCCCTGAGATATTGTACTTGACTTCAAGTGCTGGCAAAATCTGTAACTAGATAAGTTATTGAGAATGAATGCATACTGTCTGCACAGTTTCAAAGAGTTTGGATAATAGCACTAGCTGGTAAACTAGACTGAATCAGATAAATAGGGGTATGACATTGCCTAACATAAAATACCATTTTTATCTTCATGAGAAGGTACTGGTCTGTCGACATTTACTGAATGGAAAAGCCACGCGTGAAATAGCAATAGACCAGCACTCTCAAATGAACATAAGAATGATATCTTAAGTCAGGCCATGTCGTATTTGGTTTATAAAGAAGGTATTTAGCTGGTTATGTGACAGAAATGGTAAAAACTTACATAAGGAAGAAAATTACAAAATGTAAACTGTGGTCCAACCAATGGTCCACTAGTACAGTCAAAATATAAATGGCATCTCATATGTGAAAATAAGTATCTGAGCATGCTCAGTGTGGCTAGATGGAGTGAAATAATTTTCTGAGCGTGCTCAGTGAGCAGCTTCTTTTTTTTTTTGCTCACGTTGCCTAAAATAACACGTTTATCTTGGCCAATTTATTTTTACACCTGTTGCATAAATTACCATTCTATCAAATTCTAGCTGGTTAAATTGGATCAGATAATAGTTAGCTGGCCTGATATGTTACTGTAAATATCTAGCCTTCTTTAGCCATCCCCACACATAGTAATCAAGATGCAATCTAACAATTTCCCCTACCATAAAAATGGCTACTGCCTGTGTTCCACATCTACCTCATGTAAATTAGATAGCAGGATATATGCCATACCTGTGAGGACAAAAAGTGGCATCTATCAGTAATATTCTTTGCCACTATGAATGTAGAGTGAGAATATTGTGATATTCTCACTCTAGGTCTAATGTTCTTACTCTAGGTCCATAGTGGCAATGGAGGTACAGGTAGCAGTTACTGATATACAGTTTCATACATTGAGCTTGTGCTGGGAATACATTACTGTTGAAGGTGGCCAGTAAACAATCAATATACAGGATTATTTCTTACCATTGTATAATAAAAGGCATGGTATGACTCAGATATGCCATGACTCTAATGAAACTATCACTGACATTTTCCCTCATGCAGTTTAACCTTTTGATGTCACTCGTGGCTTCACCACTCATGAGGACATAAGGTCAAACTGCACTCAAGAAAAATATCAGTGATATTTTCATCAGAGCCTTGGCTTATAGGGAAAGGGGAAACTGTTTAACCAGAAAAGGCACACTAAGCCAGAGCTTGTTTCCAGGTGTAACATGGGAGCATAAGGAAGTTAAGTGACTTGCTCAGGGCACACAGTATTCAAGTGGGGGTTGATGGGATTCGAATCCCGTTCTCCAGGTTTGCAGCTCAGTGCCCTTAACCACTAGGCTATACTGCATGTCCTACATTTACAAATGTTCTGCATGTGTTTATCCACATCCACAAATTAAATATACATCATATTCTACTCTCTTTAGTTGGTACTTTAGTCAGTACGGGAAATAGTAACTGATGTTGCATTACAACCATCCCTTGCTTGAGAGACTCCAACAATGCTCATAGAACAGTGTCTCCTTTGGCATCTGTCTCCCTCCAATAAGAGCTGGTTATAGCAGTGCTCTGAGTATATTACCTGCCCCTCACTCCCTGAAAGGTTAATAGGAGTCAGGAAAACAGTTTAACTACATTCAGAAGCTGCTAACCTTATCATGGTATACTGCCAATCTATTAAAGGAAATATTTTATTTTGCAATTATTGAAATGGGAGATGTATAAATATTTACTTAACACAGCTGACAACAAGAAGCTACTGTTAGGTACACAGAGCACTGTGAATCATGGGTGAGCTGTTTAGACCTTGTGCGGGTTAAAGCATATGCAAATAAAACAGAACTATATTTGATTTTTAGGTCTGTGCATATTTACAAGATGAAACCTGGTATAGTTAGGGCTTAAAAGCATTCCACACTATTGCCATGGCACGTCTGTTCTGCATCCTGTATATGTGGGGCTTAATGACAAGATTGGCAGCTGGGCTTGGTGAATTTTTTAACATTCAACATTTACTGTTATTTTGGCAAGTTGCAGCTGCTGTAATGAAACGATGATGAAAACGGTGTCATATCATGTGCTTTAAGAAAAGCTTGTATCTGGAATTGCTCTTCTGTTATACGGTACAATACAATAAATGTCTATAAGAAAACATCATTCTGTTAATTATTTTCTCCAGTAATTTAAATGCTTACAACTGGATCTATTGTTGATCACTTCTATAACTTCAAAATGTGTTTAGAAAGAGGCTCCATTCACCTGCAAAAAGACAAAAATCCAATCTGCCCTCAGCAGAACTCATTTATACAATATTCCCCCATAACATTAGTCCAAGCCATTGGATTCTTTATTGCTAAGGATATATTTTTACCTGTGGTCCCTCTGCCCTTGTGATGGCTGCACAGTTCCAGTGTGACTTTAACAATCGCCAACACTGGATATGGGCTGAATAGCTCACCCTGAATTTCAAGAAATGGTTTCCATAATCTCTGGCACTAGACAGTGGCTTAAACTCTTGCATCCCCCCAGCCTTCACAACCAGTTCACCCATGTCAGTGCGACAATTACTGTGCTGACGTCCATTACGGACGTTTCTCCTGGACAACAATTTCAACTAAATAAATATCTTTACATCATCGTACAGTGTCACAGTAACATTTAACAGAATGTACAGATGTGGTTGTGGCAGAATGACACACCGCTGCCTTCTTTATAGTGGCCTGGGCTGGGTTGCACCTGATCAAAGATGTCCTGTTCTTTAAATGTGTTCGTGGATCATATTGTTATATCGCTTAAAGTCTCAAGAGAAGGACCTAGTTCACGTTCTCAAAAGCTACAGAGCAGTTGGTGAGCAATGTTTTGCTGTTGCAGCTCCACTGAGTCGGATCCCCCGGCCTGACAAAATAAATAAATCCAGAAACCCAAGGCAAATTAAACTAGCTTTGTTCAATCACTTCTTTAGTTTTTGTACCTGTCATTGTCTGGACCACCCTATTGTTAACACTCTTCTGCTTTATTGTTGGGTATTTATTTGTGCTCCATTTTTATTTATATAAGATGTATTTTTTTTTCCTTTTACGCATGTATAATATATTCTGCCTCTCATATTGTACATCACTCTGAGCACTAGATGGGCACTTGAGAAAAATACACAACCTTCCTGCTTTACCTCTGACCTGTTTACCAGACTGCTCCCATTTCTATTTCACTCTCTACTGTCATTAAATTGCTAACCCTCTTTCACTAATATCACAGTATTTGATCTGTTTTCATAATTATGGATATGGCCTGAAGATTAAAGGGTACTTTTTTATGTCAGAACATTTACTGTGGTGGGGAAGATGCTGTCAGATGGAAAAAACAGGAATGTGATTGATAGGAGCAAACAAAATGCCAGAAGATGGGAAAAGGCCTTTGGATATGATTGCTGGTGGCAGTAAGGTTGTCAGTAGATTGGAGAAGTATTAGAGATGTGATTGCTGGACTAGGGAGAGTGCCAGTAGAATGGGAGGGATATCAGAGATGTGATTGCTGGAACAGGAATGTTGTCAGCAGATGGCAGGGTATTAGAGATGTGGTTACTGGGGTAGGGTGAGTATCAGCAGATAGGGCTGATGATATGATTACAGGGACAGTGAGCATGCCAGCATATAGGATGAGGTTGCTGATGGCAAGAGAGGGTGTTGGTGAATTGGGTGGGCTATCAGAGATGTGTTTGCTGGAGCAGGGAAGATGTTAGTAGATGGGGCTGGAAGAGTGCCAGCAAAGGGAGTAGGGAATCAGGGATGTGTTTCCTGGGGCATGGAGGGGGCTGGGTATGTAACTACGGGGGAAGGGAGGATGTCAGCAGATTGGAAAGGATCAGGGATGGTATTACTGAAGGCAGAGTTGGTGTCTGCTCATGGGAGAGGGCTGGAGATATGATTTCTGATGGTAAGAAGGGTGTCAGCATAAAGTAATGTGGATTGGAGAAGAACGTGCTCAGGAGTGGGGATCAGGACTGTGAGAAGCCGACCTGTGCATACTGTAAGAGGGATTGAAGATGTACATGCCTGGGAGTGGGGAGCATGACTGTGGGAATCAGGACTGTGCATACAGTGAGAGGGATTGAAGATGTACATGCCTGGGAGTGGGGAGCATGACTGTGGGAATCAGGACTGCGCATACTGTGAGAGGGATTGAAGATGTACATGCCTGGGAGTGGGGAGCATGACTGTGGGAATCAGGACTGTGCATACAGTGAGAGGGACTGGGATGTATATCTTGAGGCAGTGAAATGTCAGCAAATGGAGGTTGGCAGGGGTGGCTTTTATAAGCCAGATCTTTAAGTTGTTCAGGGTCCCCTTCAGAATAAAACAGTGTCCCTCTAATCACTCATATTGACATGTCTTTTAGTCTATTTAAACTGTGCACTACTTTGCTTTCAGTACACCATGTGACATTATTAGGTTTTTTTAGAGGGCAGCAACAATATAAATTCTAGGAAACATTCTGCCCACTCAGTCTATTTCTGTTTATCTGCACCTGATTGACTGGGCCATACTTAGCTTGTAATTCCACAACATTATGAGGCCACATCAGAAGGCTCTGTCTGGTCCAGTGATGGCCTTTAATTGCTGTTTTGACAAGACAATATATAAACACAACATTCTATTAAAGAATGAGATGGCCAGCCTGGTGATGCAGAGGGTTGAGGCACCTATGCCTCCCTGCGGCCACGCCCGTGACCTGGGTTCGAGGACGGACTTGGGTCACTCAGGGGCCCAGCTTGGAAAGGGAAGATTGAGTGTCCATAGGACTACTTTCTTTCCTTGGGGAGGAGGATCCTGTGACTCCCCATTTGACTGCAAACTGGCAGGAGCCAAGTGGTGGCACATGTAAGTCCTCTTGCTAAGGGGAAGGGCCAGTGTACAGAATGCTGGAGCACCTCCTCGGAGGTGGAGCTTGCTAGCACACTCATTGCACATACTGCTGAGTCTCAGGGAGAAAATCAAGAGGAGAATGGAGGACAGACTATATGAAGCCCTGCTCATTTTGCTGCTGGCCTGCCCGATCTCGCTGATCCACCAGAGGAGTTGAGAAATGGCCGCGGTCGGCAGGGACAGGGCTGAGAAAGCTGCCTGATCTGTCCCACAGAGAAACTAAACACTTCTAGAGAAAAAAAAATGAATAAGATGCACTGGGGGCTCCCCATGAGCAGCAACCAGTGGCTGGCACTGCACAGTACCATTTTGCATGCACAGTGTGGCTCCAAGCTGCTGACTTGTATAAAGTGATACAAGTGAGCAGCACGGAGTCACACTGTGGTATTCAAAATGGTGCCTCACAGCGCCATTTGTGTTTACATTCTGGAAGAGATATCGCACTCAGCATTGCAACAAGTAGGGTAGGAAAAATGATTAAAAGATTAATTGAGTGTTTTGTCATTTGGGGTAGTTATACAATTACTGTATTTGTTTTCCATTAAGAACTTAATAATTGTTTTTAATTTTTTTTTTGCTTGGTGAAAAAAGAATGTGCTCCCCACTGTGCAAACACCGTTTTGTTCAAGAGAAAAACAATGTTATTGAATTAGAAGAACCAAAAAACACATGGCCCTTTCGGTCCCATTAGTACCACTGGTACTTTACGATCCTGTATAAGGTGCATTTACTGCAACTTGGGATGCAAAAAGGCAGAAGACACTTGCTGTTGTTGTTTCCTATCTGTTATGTAGTTTAGCTCCTTTTAACTACAGGTGTTATTTATTTCATCTTCTGATGCTTGTTGCCCCCATGTGTTTTCCTGGATTTTATGAGTAGATACGATAACAAAAATATGTGACATGGATCAACCATTTTTAAAAGGCTAGGTATCTGTCAACATAAGCAGTCTGGGAACTCTGTGTTGTTTCACAATATCTTTATGTTTTCCTTGAACTCGGTGTTATTACATACATTGTTTTACAATTCTCTACATGACACATGCCATGTTATGAAAGCCATATGTCACTCCACTGACATGACAGTGATACACCATGGGAAATTACTTCTAATGTCATTGCTGCTGATTTACATGTTTATTTTGAGTTGTTCAGCATACTTGGCCCTCTGGGGGTGGGGCAGAAGTCTAACCACACCTGAACTGACTATTTTAAAGTTTGTCCCATGCAATTCATATGAGTGTTTTCTAAATTAGCTATCTGTAAATGTAAATGTTTGCCATGAGGCAGTATTCTAAAAGTTTAATGGTAGCTCTAAGTGCAGGGACTAAATTAAGCTGGTCAGCATATTAACTCCTGATTGTATAGCGTCTTATGTGAAGGCACCACTATATAGCATGAAGTAGACAAAAAGCAAGCGTTCCACGCCACTTCCCTTGCATAGAGTCAGTCACACTGAAATAAACCCACACATAAAAACTTATCCCACATGTCAGCAGCTTAAAACTAGGAGGCAGTACAAAAATGCAGGTGCAGTCTTCTGTTTTCGGCAGCTTCTGCTGCTAATTAAATCTCAGAAACTTCCAGTCAGCCGAGCCCAGTCTTATCAGCGAGTCTCTACATGTGCAAAGGTATAAGTTATCCTGCTAGCGTGGCTGGTCTTTGAAACACTTGCATCCTTTCAATTGGGTCAGACCCATGGGTTCAGAATTCTTTCAGAAGTTCCTTAAAACATACAGAGGTAAAGTCTACAGTGGTGTGCCTGCCATGGTCATAAACTCATTCATACATATTACTCTGTGGTTCCCCCATAAGCTCAAGCTCTAAACCTGGCATTAGTGGCAATTCTTCCATCTATTAGACCAAACATGCTGATTGCAGGGACTCTGAGCTGCAGAACATTCTGTTTTGCCCCTCACCCCCTACCCTACCCTATGGCAGAACAGCATTAAGTCAATCACTATGTATGTATTGTTTTCTTTTTCTGGGTCCCCACGAAAATGGATAATGTTTATCCTTGGGTTCCTACCCAGTCACACAATCTTAAATGAATCGATCAGTCAATCAATAAATATACTTTAAGGCAGATTCTGTATCAAGATTAAGCAGTGAACTGTTTGGGCTTCTAAAAGCATTACTGGAAAGAATAAGTTTTTAGTACAGATTACAACATGATTGCAAATTCTGAAAAAGGGAATCAAATTGCTTTCAATTATGTTGTGCTGTTTACTGAATTCACATTCAAATTTATAATGCCCAGTGACAGGGTTTGTAACTGATAGTTGGGTTTATTGAAGTAAGGGATTATTGTAAATAGTGCAGTGGTAGCAAGAGCCATACTGCAGTGGTAGCAAGAGCCATTCATAACAATAATTAGCCATATCCAGCCAAGGCCTTTACTATCTGCATTTTATTCATTTATTTATTTGTTTGTATGTTTATTTATGTATTTATTCATTTGTTTGTATGTTTATTTATGTATTTATTTATTTGTTCTTATGTTTATTTATGTATTTATTCATTTGTTTGTATGTTTATTTATGTATTTATTCATTTGTTTGTATGTTTATTTATGTATTTATTTATTTGTTCTTATGTATTTATTCATTTGTTTGTATGTTTATTTATGTATTTATTTATTTGTATGTTTATGTATTATTTATTTATTTGTTCTTATGTTTATTTATGTATTTATTCATTTGTTTGTATGTTTATTTATGTATTTATTTATTTGTTCTTATGTATTTATTCATTTGTTTGTATGTTTATTTATGTATTTATTCATTTGTTTGTATGTTTATGTATTTATTTATTTATTTGTTCTTATGTTTATTTATGTATTTATTCATTTGTTTGTATGTTTATTTATGTATTCATTTATTTGTTTGTATGTTTATTTATGTATTTATTTAATTAACAGTTGGTAACCAGGAAAGGCACATTGAGCCAAGGCTCATTTCCTGGTGTGACCCGAGTAAAAGGAAATAAGAAGGAACAACTTACATAGCAAAACATGGATACAAATTACATATCAGAACTATGGATATAGGCATAAAAAATACAATGGCAGCAGCAAACGGAGTGAAAACATAAAATAGCCACATAAATACAGCAATGATATGGTGGTTAGACATAAGCGAAGAAAAGCGTATAGTGCATGTTGGAGCAGGGCCTATGCTAAAGAGCCTCAAATGAAGGGGGGCTGACAGAAGATGGTCAAGAAAGACAATATGAGATTAGGAAATGGATTTACAGGAACAGGCAGGTGCAAGGAGTTGTCTTAGATGACATCTAAAGGCAGAGAGTGAAGTGGAAGGGAACAGATTCCAGAGGGAAGGGAGGTGGTAGGAGAAAGCAGCTTGGCCAGCAGATGAGTGAGGGTGGGGAGTGGAGACGGTGCTGGAATCATTGGATCAGAGGGAGTGGGAAGAGGAAGGAACAGGTGAGATGAGGGAGGAAAGGTAGGATGGAATGGATCCAAGTCAATATTTGGCAATGAAGGTGGCACAGTGGGACAGGTGGTGTGAAGGGACGGGGATAATTGAGAATGAGGAATAAAGGGATCAATGATGAGTGCAGAGGGGAGAGTTGGTGGCAAAATGGCAGAAGACATTACAGAAGGCATCCATTTTGGCAAGGGAGGAGGAAGGGGCAGTACCATAGACCACGTCAGCACAGTCAAAGATCAGGAGGACCATTTTGGTTACCAGCTCCTGGCAGATCTGGAGGGCGAGGCAGTCCTTGTTACAATATAATGCACCAAGATTTGTGCAGAGTTTGGCATGAATGGCAGTGATGTGGACACAGAAATTAAGCTTGCTGTCAAGCCAGGCTCCAAGGTACTTTAAGCTGGGACAGCCTCCAGAGGGGTGCCATCAAGTGTGGAGAAAGCAGGGGGACATGAGAGCCTAGCCAGTTTCTGACTAGGGATTGCAAGAATTTGAAGCTAGCTCACGCTCAGCCATGGGACATACAAAGATAGATAATTTTGGGGGTAATCCAGGGGTGAAGAGAGAGCCTGACTTTAGATTTACGTGGGGGGACATGGGTGTTCCAGGTGTGGTTAAAAATGGTGAGGAAGTGGGAGAGGGCAGTGTCAATATCTCTGGCAGAATAAACTGGGGACCAGTCAGAGGAAACAAGGTTGTGTAGGAGGGCATTTAAGCCCAGATTTCTGAGTGACCTGAACCAAAGGCAGAGTGAGTGGATCTCACTTTCCTAATGCAGTAGGTCATGCTATGGTCACTGAAGGTGGCAGGTAAATGGCCTGCTTCAATGATATGGTAGGGGTGTAAGGTGAGCACCCAGTCCAGGAGGGAGTGATTACAGGAGTGAGGATTGAGTCAGGTGGGCTTAGCTATTAGTTGGGTGAGGTTCAGGGAATCAGTCTTGTGGAGACTGACCTAGAGGTAGGGGAGAGCCAATTTATGTTGAAGTCTCCCAAGTGGATAAGCTCATCAGAGTCAGCATGGGAGACAAGGGATGAGAGGAAGTCAACCAGGGAGGAGGGAGAGATCTTAGGAGAGGCATAGAAAACACCAACATAAATAGGGAAGGTGGAAGGAAGGGATAGATTAACTAGAAGGAGCTCCTGGGAGGAAGGAGCTAACACACTGAAGATGACAGAGCAGGACAGGTTTTGGCAGACATACAAGGCCACTCCACCACCATGGTTGCCACGATCCTAATGGAAGAGGTGATAGTCAGGAAGAGCCAAGCTGGTGTCTGGCAACCTGAATGAGAGCCAGGATTCAGATACACACAGGAGGCCAGAAGAATACTGAGAGATCCAGACTTTAAGAGAATCAAGTTTAGGTAGGAGACTCCTAGCATTTAGGTGGAAGATGTTGAGGCCTTTAGGAACAGTGGGGGGGACAAGGGAGAAGGGGGGGCCAGGGTTGGGTTTGACATCACCAGGAAGGAGGAGGAGAATGAAGAAAAGAAAGAGAATAGAGTGGGATTTGCTCCTTCTTGAGTGGTGGGGAGAAGGGGGAGAGAAGAAAGGAGAGGACAGCCTGGTGGAGAATTTCAAGACTAAGGGAGGGGGTCTGAAGGAACCCAGGGTGGATAGCAGAGGTATGATAAGGGGAAGGGGAGGAGGGGAAGAGTGGAGGGGTAGGGTATGATATGGGAGAGTGAGGAGGAGATAAAGCTAAGTTGTGAGAGCATATAAACTGAATGACCCATATCTAGCCATTGCTGGCCATCACTATGGATATCATTACTATGTCAGTGGCTACCACCATAACATGTGATCTGATAACTTTTCCAAGTCATAGATTACACTAGGGTTGTGTTACTTTTTAAATAGCCATAGATGTTTTTTATTCTAATTGATGAACCTAGAGTGGATAAGTGTAAATGAATGAACAGCACTGTTCAGCACTGCCATATACAGTTCAATGTGCTTACGGAATTAGCATGATGTATGCTTGTGTGACTTAAATACATTGTGGCTGTTCACCTCTCTATCCACAGGATATACCATCCTGTATGGGTATGATGGCGAGGAACCCTAGTGAAGGGTTCTGCCCCCTATAGATGCCACAGGAATTATTCCCTTGGCTAAAGGTAGCTTAGGAAGAAGCCCATGGGAAAGAGAGATGTGCCATTGGAGGAAGAGGGGAGGATGGTGGGGCAACAAAAGAAACAAATCCTGGATTAGCCAGGAGGAGCAACCTTTAAAGGCCTGATGGGGGAGTGGTTTGTTGCTCTGCCCATTGAACTACAGGCATAACCTTGCAATTCAAAGTGCTTACTCAACTGGTATGATGTATGCTTGTGTGACTTAGATACATTGTGACTGTTCGCCTTTCTATCCATGGGATATGCCATCCTGTAGGGGTACAATGGCGAGGAACCCTAGTGAAGGGTTCACCCCTATAGGTGCCATGGGAATGGTTCCCTTGGCTAAAGGTAGCTTAGGAAGAAGCTCAAAAAGAATACCCAAAAGGGTGCTGAGCATCAAAGAGGCAAGAACCACAATATATCGAGACCAGAAATTAAGGTCATAGACTTAGATGGGAAGGATGGGAGAAGAACGAGATATGATGAGGATGATGAATGAAACGAAAGCTGACAAGATGCAGAAGGGAGGACTTCCTAAGGAGAGAGTAAACAGCTGAGGTCACCATCCGACTCCATCCAACAGTGGAACCTAACTATGGAACCTACGAAAAAACTAACCCTGTCTAATATTATGACCATTGGCATGGATGAGAGGAAAAAAACACCTTGAGGAGGAAACCTGTGGGGATCCAAGGCCTAGGGCAGCTTCCCTCCAGGCTGAAGGACGTTTTGGTTTGTGACAGCTCAGCTACTGCAATTTAGAGTTGATACTGAGGGAAGAGGAGAAGATTCCCATTTAGATGAAGCTCTTACTCTGTACTTCTAACAGGAATGCTGTTGAGGGTTGTGAGCGATGTCTCTGCAACTAGATGCCCAAAAGCAAAGGAGGAGAGAAAAGACCGCTGAGGCACTCAGCCAGCCTACACAACTGTACGGAACAGACCAGGTGAACCAGAGGCGGTCAGATGGAGAATAGCCTAGAGGGTGTCTCTGAACCCGCTCGGGCAGCCAAAGGGGCCCTGATGAAGAGAGCCCCACCCCTCACAGCTTGAAGTAGTAAATTCTGCATCCAGAGGTGTCGTCGAGATGAGGTATGACTGAAGGTCCCCCTGGAGTGAAGACATTTTCACTATGGGCCAGGGAGAAGGACCCCGCTCTGAGCTTCACATGCTTTAGATGCAGACTTCATGGGTGCAAAACAAGGCCATCGGTTACAGGCTAGCCCCGAGCCATGGAGCAATGGACAGGGGAGGCATGTCTCTGAGTGGTGAGCAGATCACGTCAAGGTAGCAGGAGACCCATTTGAGGAGTAAGCTTGAGTAGCTGATGTGAACAAGTAGATTTACTGAGAGGTCAGACTGAGAGAAGAAGACCCTGATGTGGGTCAGGAGGAGTCTGGAAGTGGTTAGTAACCACAGGAATGCATGCCAACCGGTCCATTGAAAAGCCAAATTTGGAGTGGGTTGAACTGAATGAAGGGAAAAAAGAGAATGACGAGCAAGCCTGCAGCCGATGGGAGAGTCACAAGTACCAGGAGTAGTGAGATAGGAGCTACAAAGTCAGAAACAGATCAGAGGAGGATCGAGAAGAATGTACAAGGTTTGCTGAAGAAAGGAAGCTTAGAAGGTCAGTATGGACTGCAGAATGGAAACAGAGGATGAGAAGGGGAGAGATGAGTATGGCCGGGTGAAGCCCGCAGCCTACGATGAGTGGGGAAGTCAATGTGGGAGGACAGAATGGTTGAGAACGAATGAATGCTAGATGATGGTGGATTGAAAGCCTTGAAGACCTGAACAGTTTAAGGTGAGGAATGAAATGGACAATGTACGGTGATGAAATGAAGCCTGGAAGGCTGGTACGGTGAAGGAGATATGAAATAGACAATGTATGGTAATGGAGAGAAGCTTTGAAGGCCAGTACAGGTAAGGTGAGGTATGAAACGGATGATGTACAATGATGGAGTGAAAGCCTTGAAAGCCGGTACGGTTAGGGGTAGGTAAGATGGCAAGCAGGGAATAGGAAGGATGAAGTTCAGTAACAATGGAGGTTTGACATGGAGTGAAAGATATATGAGCTGAGTGGACCAAGATGTAGGACTAGGGTAAGAGGAGGATACGAATAGGTAAGGTGATGGCAGGATAGGGAAGCATCCCCAAAAAGAAAGCATGGGACAAGGAAGGAGAAGAGGTGAAGAGCACGAGTCAGAGAGGAGAATGGCATGGCGAAGCCCACAGCCAATGGTCAGAGTACAAAGAACAGAAGAAGAATGAGGTGGCTGACATATGGAAAGACAGACAGGCAAACCATGGAGAAAATGACAGGCAGGGGGCAGAGGATAAGAGCATAGAGAGGTTGATGGCGAAAAATGGTAAGGGTGGCTATGGGCAGCACACAGCCAGCCACAAGCCAGTAGCAGAAACAAAATACACACAAAAGGCATGGGGGGGGCACAACATGACAATAGCAATGGCTCAGGAGGTAGACAAGCCAGGTAGATAGGAAGCCAGCAGGGGCACACAGGAGTACTGACTAACATCAGAGGCAGAGTTACTGAAATCATAAAACACAGAAGGTACTTAGTAGATGATGGGTGCCAGGGCATAGCTGATTGACGCAGATTAGCAAACGATTAGGGTGGAGACAGCATGGTCAAGTACTGAAAATGACACTGAATTACTTACTGACGCAGCCACGATTAATGAAAAGGAAACTGAGCTCCATGTCATCTTAATGGTTAACGCTGTACGGAGAGGCAGAGTCATGTGCACTGAAGGGGAGATGGATGCTTGTTGATGGCACACTCAGAACTGCTGGCATAGCAGCGGGGGATGCCAAGGAATAAAAAGGAATGGAGGTGAGGAGAAGTGGAGGAGACAGCCAGTGAGTCAGAGGCAGAGAACGGAATGCCCACAACAAAGAAAGAGAAGATGAGGGAGGCAAATAAAAGATGAAGGAGGTACTGCGGAACCTAGGAGGAAGGAAAGAGTGGCAGGAGAGGTGGAGGGGCAGCTGAACCAGAGGAGGATGGATGGGTGTGGAAGAGGACGGCAGCTAGGAGACGAGCTGCTGGCAGGCAATGAAACCCAAGAAAGGTACAGAGATGGGATGGCACACAAACACGATGGGAAACAAGATGGGCGGCCAGTGGGTGAGCAGCTGAGGAGAGATGAAGGAATAATGGAGTGAAAGCCATGAAGTCCGGGGGGGGGGAGTGAGAGAGCGCATGTCAGCGGCAGCAGGAGGGAGCGAGGTAGCGATCAGTAGGATGAACACCAGAGAAAAAACGGAGTGGAGCCGTTGGCCGGAGTTGCTGCTAAAACTCAGTAAATGAAGGATAGACAGGAGAAGTGGTATGAGGAGCGGCGCCTCCGGCCGCAACAAAAGAAATGAATCCTGAACTAGCCAGGAGGAGCGGCTTTAAAAGGCCTGATGGGGTAGTGCTTTATTGCTCCACCCATTGAACTACAGGCATAGCCTTACAATAGATCTTTAACTTACTCTGTTTAACTCTCAAGCTCCCTACCCTACTTCTGGTGTGATATCCCTTTCCCAGTACCATGATTGTGTTAGGTAAATAAGTAAAGCAAAGACAAAGAAATCCCACTATGGTTCTCTAAAGAAGTGGCCAGAAAGATGAGAGAAAAAAGAATAGAGTTCAAGAGGTACAAAGAAACACAGAGGGAGGAAGACAAGGGACTGTATCTGGAAAAACTAACAGAGGCAGGGAAAGCAGTCAAGGGTGCAAAGGCACAAACAGAGGAAAGAATAGCGCAGGTAATAAAGAGAGGGGACAAGACCTCTTTTAGGTACATCTGTGAAAGAAAAAAGTCTAGAGGAAGGATTGCGAGACTAAAAGGGGAAGGAGGGGTGTGTGCGGAAGGGGACCAAGACAAGGCAGAAATCCTGAGCAAATATTTTTGTTCAGTATTTACAGAAGAAGGTGAAAGGGAGAGACCACAGCTAGGGGATAGAATCACCAAGGGAAAGGAGGTGGACACCAGTCCATTTATGGAGGCGAGAGAGAGTCCTAAAAGAGCTAGCACAACTGAAAGTAGACAAGGCAATACTGCCTGATGGAATACACCCCAGAATACTAAAAGAACTCAGAAGGGAGCTGGCAGCACCTCTGACAGCTCTGTTCAACAAATCAGTAGAAACCGGTGTAGTTCTGGAGGACTGGGGGAGGGCAAATGTAGTCCCTCTCCACAAAAGTGGGAGCAGGAAGAAGACTGGCAACTACAGGCCAGTCAACCTGACCTCAGTAGTAAGAAAACTGATGGAATCATTACTGAAAGAAAGAATTGTTACATATCTAGAGGACTGCAGGATATAGGATCCAAGGCATCATGGGTTCACAGTGGAAGGTCTTGTCAAACAAATCTGATAAATTTCTTTGACTGGGTGACCAGGCAAGTTGATCGGGGAAGGGTAGTGGATGTGGCCTACCTGGATTTCAGCAAGGCTTTTGACACCATCCCACATAGGAGGCTTGTAAACAAGTTGAGTAGCCTGAGAGTGGGGACCAGGGTGGTGAAATGGGTCAGAACCCTCCCCCCGAGCAAAGAGACTGGGACTTTTTCAATTTGTTTACTTTCATTTTTATTTCTTTTTTGTTTGTTTTTTCTGCTCTTGGGCTGGACCTGGCTGGGAGGAGATGGACCGAGGAGAAGAGGGGTTGGGGGTGCAGACTCCGAAATATTGTCCATCTGACTCAAATCCCAATTGTCCTTAAAATCCCTGTTTCTGATTGACTGCAAGTGTGCCATAACCACAGCATCGTCCAACGAACATTTTGCAGCCAATTGGAGAGCACTGCAGCCACAGTCGCGTGTGCCTGCATAAGCTGAAAACCATTACAGTGCCATTTCTTGCTCAGTTGCCCGCCATTAAGAAGACAGCAGAACGGTAGCGAAGACCTCACTGCTTCAGCCAGCGCATCAATTAGATTTGTCACCGGTGGTGGGACCTGGTGGTCAGGACTACTCAGTCCACTCAACTCCACTGTGAGTGACTCACCATTGCCATCTGCCTGTCAGTTGAAGTATTTTCTCCTCGGTCGCCATCGCCGACTCACCAGTCAGATCATTCCTCTACCCTATTGGAAGGAATAAATTAGAAAGCTGAAGAGGAGAGAACTTGGATTCAAAGTCCAGTCGATCATGTATGTTGGGCTGCTGCTGGCTCCAGCACCGTGCCACATCAGCAGGCTGCAAGTCCCATGGGAGGAGGAAACAAGAGTGGAGACTTAGTCACCACCGGCCCAGGACCCACACAGTTGGAGGATGGAGATCCAGAGCAGAGGGACAGGTCCAACTGGCCAAGAGAGGCAAGCTGCGAGACTTGAGAGCCTCAATTAAACCAGCCGCTGCCTGGACAGGAGTGCCTGACTGAGTGCGAAGTTCAGGTGAGGTACTCAAGTTCCTTAAATATTTTCAAGTAAGCCCTAAGTCGACTCCTGGGGCCGAAGAAGAACTCAATTTGCCAAATAAAAAGAAATCTCAGTCTCTCTGACTCAGTCAGTTTTTGGACTTGGTGAGGAGTTGGGCTGAGCTGCTGAGGACCTGAGCTGGCTATTGTAAAACCGGGGGTGGGAGAGTGGGATGACCATGGCTGGGCCCGGGTGGTGCTCCTCTGATGGTGATCTGACTTGGCCTGGGGGCCCTGGAGAGTTGGTGGCCTTTTTTTGGAGTTGGGCTGAGGCTGAGCTGGCTGCAGTGGCAATTAGTAAAACCTGGGGGGCCAGGTCAGGGCCCCATGTTTTCTGCAATTCTGCGGTTGCGGCAGTGGCCGCAGAAATCAGGACTGACTGCAGAAGTCAGTGCTAGCCATAGAAATCGAGAAAATCAGCCATATGGCCACCGAAATGCTAACTATATTATGCGATGACACAAGCAAGAGCATAGCTACTGATATGTTAACTATGCCACGGCATACATACTCATTAGAAGAGGTAACAAACTGATGCCACCCGCTACAAAGACAAAAAGCTAGTGGCCGCCTGGCATCATGACTTGTGCTGGCTCTTGTTACATAACTCCATCCAGCCAGTATTGTGGAGGGGAGACCGAAGCAAGAGTAGCAGAGCTTGATTAGGTCCACAGCAGTTACGATTTGCTGCTGTGTAGGTGTGGCTTGCTCAGCCATGTTAATTTTGCATTGTGAGGCTGCTTACAGTGCATGCTAAATCCCTGTACGATGAATTTGGAAGGAAGTACTTGAAGGCAAGCAGTAGACAAGAAGTGAGAAGATTCAGTGGTGCCCATGGAGGAGGAATCGATCTCAGTGTGGTGGCAAGTATCAGAGGAGGAGCTGATTGCAGAAACACGTAGCTGGCAGCAGACTGAGCAGAGGACTCAGTCCCCACTGATGGACATCTATCACAATTTTGATTTGTGGGCTGCAGATCTATACCTGCAAGTGTGAGAGCAGATGCTTGGCAGATTTGAACCTGTAGCCTAAGCGGTGGCATCAATCTCAATTCTTAAGGAGGGTCAAGTTGCCCAGCTGCAGCAGAGTTGGGGACCAGGGTATACTAGAACTGAAGTGAGCAAGTAAGGAAAAAAATCGGAATGGAGAGTTGTATTGATTATTTATCTATTTATTTATTTATTTATTCGCTTTTGTTTACCAGGTAAGCACACTAGACAGCAAGTGCCTATTTTCAGGTGCGACCTGGGAGGGTTACAGGGTACATACAATACATCATACAGAGTTGAGGAAACATACAGGAGACAACGGCATAGACAAGTAGGCGATACAGCATGTGGGACATCAGGCATACAACAGTTAAGTAGGCGGAAAACAAAAAGATACATAACAGCATTAATAAGTAGAATAACATCAGCAACAAGATACATAACAGCATTAATAAGTAGAATAGTATCTAAATAACATCAAGATGTAAAATACACAACAAATTATCGAAAATACAGACAGGTACTGATATGACGTGTGCCCCCCCCCTCCAATGGAAGGCAGAAAGTGCCATGTGCAGGTAATCAGCAGGAGTTAAACAAACAGACAATATCAATGGCACTCAGGGCGTCACCCTCAGTAGTCAAAAACGAAGGGAGAGACACCGCTAGGGTCTATATGGCACATGGACAGGCAGAGGCTAATTTGAAGAAGCTCCAGAGGGATGCTTTGAAGCAGGAATGGGAGGGAGAGGCACGAACTAGGGCAGGAAGGGAGATCCACAGTCTAGGCACATGGACGGAGAAGGCCCAATCCCCGGTAAGGGTTCGGGTCATAAGAATCAGGCAGTCTTGTGCAGCACTGGATCTTAGGTGGTAAGCTGGGGTTCCATGTTTGAGGGGAAGAGCAAGTGCGGAAGGAGTGGCCGTTCTAACTATGTTTTCTATGAAGTTGCTGAGGACAAAGGCGCGGTGCTTTTCAGATGGGAGCCACTCCAGCTGTGAGTAGAGCTCACATCAATGCGTAAGGTGAGGGGCAGAGAGTGTGAAGCGGCATATGTTGTTATAAGCAGTGTCCCATTTCACAAGACTAGATTTCGGGACTGGAGCAAAGGCTACGAGCCCATAGCAGAGCATGGGAAGAAGTATCCCCCTGGCTAGGGCGAGCTGTGCAGCCGGAGTGAGGCAACTTTTGGCTCTGCAGGCAAGTCTGAGCTTACCATTCGTGGCCTTACATATATTCCAAAGATGCGTAGTGAGATCCAGTTGTGGATCGAGGGAAACTCTTAGATACTTTACTAAGTCCACAGCCTGCAGGAGGGAGCCATTCATTCCAAAGATGGTTAGAGGAGCAGGGCAAGAATTAGTTTTGGCCATAGAGCCAAAGAGCATGGCCTGGGTCTTTTCCAGGTTGACGGTCAGCTTATGGCCCTCTAGCCAGTTCTTGATACGTTCGGAGTCGGAGTTAAGCCTGGAGTTGATGACGAGATCATCTGCGTATAAGGTGGAGTGCCCATGGGTTGTGATGGAGGGCAGTTCATTAATGAATAGGAAAAACAAAATGGGTCCAAGGACGGAACCCTGGGGGAACCCACAGTTAACTGGGGAGAGGACAGAGAGGGCTCGGTTGAAGCTGGTGTATTGTTGCCTTCCCACAAGGTAGTTGGAGAACCATGCAAGAGCTGGATGGGAGAATCCAAGGGATTGAAGAGTGGAATAGAGAAGGGAATGGTCAACCTGATCAAAGGCCTTTGAGAGATCAACAAAGATGGCACCAGTCAGATTGCCTTGATCAGTCGTGGACCTGACCTCAGAGGTAACCACGGCAAGCGCTGTTGAGGTACTGTGCCCTTTTCGGAAGCCATGCTGAGCAGGGGAGAGAACAGCATGACCGTGAAGGTAGATGGAGAGTTGTGTGGCAACTGCCTTTTCAAGGAGCTTTCAGATTGCGTAGAGTATGGCGATGGGGCGATAGTTTTTAATATCTTTGGGGTCACCTTGTTTGTAAACAGGGACAACCTTGGCCACCTTCGATATGTCAGGGATGATCCCTGAGATAAGAGAAGAGTTAAAGATGTGAGAGAGTGGCCAGGTGAGGAGGGGAGCCCCCAGGTTGAGCAGTTTTGGTTCAAGGCTGTCATGTCCTGCCCCCGTGTGGGGGGATAGACCGGCTAGGAGTTCCTGGATCTCTCTAACAGAGACCCGTTTGAGGTAGAAGGGCAGCCGAGGGGAGTGTCCACTCAGAGGTTTACGGGCAGTGTGCTGGGGAGAAGGGGGAGCAGGCAGGTCCAAGAACAAGGAGTTAAAAGCATTGGCAATAGTTTGGGGGTTATTGCGGTTGGCCCCACCGATATGCATGTCAGCAATCTGTTCCCTGGCAGACCCTCTGACCAGGTTTTTAATGTTTTGCCAAAAGCTCTGAGGATTTTTGGCCGAGGCAAGCAGGGCAGGTTCGCAGTACTCACTCTTGGCAGTGCGGATGGCTCTTTTACAAGCGTTTCTAAGCTGCCGATATTCAAGGAGGTCATTATTGTTGCGGGAGATCTTGTGTTTCACCCAGCATTTGTCTCTCTGCTTCATGAGGGAGAATAGGCCTCCATGGAGCCACTTTGTGACTGGGTCCCTCACCCTCCTTTTTGTCAGGGGGGCGTGCTTGTTTTGCAAGGGGACAAGTACCGCAAGGAAATGATCAAGGGCTGCTACAGGGTCGTTGGTGGCAGTGACCCTAGACCAGTCAGCGAGTCGTAGGTCCTCAAGATAGTCCTTAAGTACAAGTTTGGAATAGTCCCTCATCTGGATCACTTTGCTTGGGATTTTGGGTGAGGAGATGCCCCATACGCAATAAGTTGGAGAGTGATCTGAGATGATGTCAGGGAGTATTCCTGAGTAAGTAATTCTATCTGGTCTATTGCTCAGTACCCAGTCGATAAGGGATCCTTTGTCCCCCCGGGCGGAGAGCCTCATAGGTGCCATAATGATCTGGCTGAGAGCAAGGCCTGAGAGAAGAGGCTCATATTGCTTGGTATTGGGACCCAGCCAATTGAGGTTGAGGTCCCCCAGGATTAGCAGCTCATTTGAGCCAACCTTGTCCCTAAGGTGGTCATGTAGTGAGGAGAGCCCTAGAATGCCACCCTTTGGAGGGTTGTAGGCGCAGACAAGATGCACCTTTTTTGTGTTCCCAAGCAGGAGGAGGGTGTGAAGGAACTCGCATGCTGGGGATGCAGGGGGTGTATGAACAACAGCAGACACGTTAAGGTGCACCTTGTAGTATAGGAGCACACCGCCCCCATGCTTACTACCTACCCTGTCTCGCCGGATGAGGCTGTAACCCGGGAGGGTACACACGGAGTCGGGTATGTGAGGCTTCAGCCAAGTTTCAGAGATCCCCATAATGTCGGGGTTGTAGTGGGCCACTCAGGCCGTTAGTTCTGCTAGGTTGTGTAGGATGCTGCGGACATTCAAGTGTGCTATTTTAGGCCTTTGGCAGATAGCCAGGCAGGGGAGGGCTAAAAGGGGGGCAGGGTGGCCAGGGGACCTTGGTTACTAGCTAAGTCCCCAGCCTGTGCAGGTAGTGCCATGGTGTCAGCCGTGAAGGCAGCAGATGTATTTGAAACAGCAGGTGAGGGAAAAAAATCCTGATAGGGCGGCACACAGTCAATGTCTACAGATGTTAGCACAGACAATGCACACACAGCCTGTTTCAGTGAGTTTTCTAAGCCCCGAAAGCAATGGGGCAGGGGCGTTGCTAAGGAACAAACATCCACAAGGGGTTGGTGTGACAACAGCCATATGTCACACTTCCAGAGTGCTCAACGACTGTGAGTTCCCATACGTAAGAGTGGGGTGGTTATTGACGCAGGTGTGCAAGAGCTTTTGACAGAGGCACAGGCTTGCAGGAAGACAAAAGTATACGATTATTGGAGCTCAGCTTTAGAGTTATACACTGGGCATCTGAGCAGAAGTAGAGTAAATTAAGACCACACAGCTAGTTGGATGCCTGAGAGCACCCCAGAGATTGATAATCCAGTAGTAACAAAGGCAAGGGTACAGGGTTTGGTTTTGAGACACAAGTCAGAGATTATGGGGTAGTGGCAGCAAGAACAGATAAGCTGCTAATGGAAAAGAGGGCTGATAGATATATTTTTTGTGTCACCACACCACGTGATTCAGCCGGCCTATATAAGACCAAGTTGACCTAGGGTGGTGGCGGAGATGGTGGGGCAGCCGGCGCGGAGTGCTGGCAGGGCAGCTCTGTGCTCTGAACAGGTCAGAGAAGGCATCTCCCAGTAAGGCTACCGACTTCGGCTGGTGTCGGGTGCTTCAGGGAAAGGAATGCTGCCGGTTTACAGCTGAAGCAGGCGTACCTGTCTGACGAGGGTTCCACGATGGGGGGTCCGGCTTGCTGAGGGGGAGGACAGGCTCCTAGGCCCTCACGACCTGCTATGGAAAGGAGAGGAAATGGCACTTATATACAGGACACAGGTAAGATTGAAGGAGCAGTCAGATATTCACTTAATTAAATTGGGGGTTTAGCACATTTAAAACAGCAGCAGTTCTATCAGGCGCACTTGCAGCTGTGAGCTGCCTGATTAACCAGAATTTATAGACTCCCATAAGAGTTGTTGGAGGATTTGCTGCCTAACATAATCAGAAGAGTAACAAACTAACTCCCAACCGAATCCTACTCTTAAAAAAATAACATAAGTTAACAGGACAGCATAATGAGACAAAATCAGTCGCCCACCCGATATGAATAAGATTGAGGATGGGCTGATTAGGCTCTCCAGCTGCTGCATGCTTTGGGAAGCGGGCTCAAATCAATTAAGGCATCCTGCAGAATTGCATACGAATGTGCTGAATTCTTAGCTGTAAAGATGCTTAGGCACAGATATACAGTTAAGGCACCATTCCGGAGTTAGCTCAGATACTGCAGAAGTTCAGGATTAAGTAGTTTTAAAAGGCACAGACATACAGTTAAGGCACCATTCCAGAATTAGCTCAGATACTGCAGAAGTCCAGGATTAAGTAGTTTTAAAAGGCACAGACATACAGTTAAGGCACCATTCCAGAATTAGCTCAGATACTGCAGAAGTCCAGGATTAAGTAGTTTTAAAAGACTATCAGCATTGCTACGCCGACTGAGGTGGTGTGGCACTCTCAAAATGGTGCCAATTTTGAATCAGCTCTGTGCTCTGAATGGGTCAGAGAAGGCATCTCCCAGTAAGGCTATTGACTTCAGCTGGCATCGGGTGCTTCAGAGAAAGGAATGCTGCCGGTTTACGGCTGAAGCAGGCATACCTGTCTGACGAGGGTTCCACGATGGGGGGTCCGGCTTGCTGAGGGGTAGGGCAGGCTCCGAGGCCCTCACGACCTGTCTGACGAGGGTTCCATGATGGGGGGTCTGGCTTGTTGAGGGGGAGGGCAGGCTCCAAGGCTCTCATGGCCTGCTTAGTTGTAAGTGCTGCTACATGTAAGTGAAATGAGGGTCATTGACTGAAGAACACCACCACCCCTGAGTTGCTGGGAGAAGAGAACATGCTAATCAAGGTTACTCTAGCTTAATAAGAATGACTTGCTTGCATTTTTTAGTGTGTCCTCCAAAAGAAAAATCAGGAGTCCACAAATCCTACAGACACTCAGGGGTTCAGTTAATTTGTTTTCAGTGGAAGTCTAAAACTTCCAGGAGTTAAAATCTGGAAGTCATTCCAACTTTTTGGAAGTCAAAATGCTTCCAGAATCCCACGTTTGGCAGTCAATATTCTAGGAAGTATAAATTTATGGATGTTAATATAATATAAATGTGGTAAAATACAGTTTCTTTCAGAAAAATCCATCGTTTTTGACTTCCAAGCCTGCAGTTTAGGAAGTGTTCTAATTTTTGGTTTTATATCTGGAAGTCAATGATTTCTCCTCTTTATTTTGGAAGTTTTTGCCTTGTTTTTGGAAGTCAAATACTCCCAAAATTGAGTTAACTGAAGCCTTGCAGACACTGCAAGTTACATCTTCCATCACTATTATAGGAAGACAATCCTCCCACCCCCACCCCCAAACACACAGATTTGTACACTGCACTCAACATGTTTGTTGCAAGGCAGTTGGGGTATTCCTAGTTTAAAAAAATTATAATTTAAAAGAACATTGATCAGAATCAGAAAAAAAATGGCTTTCAAGTTGGAGTCTCTCTTTATGTCTGCTAACTGTAAATATAAACCAGAAGAAATCCAAAAAGGTTTTGCCTTCTGTGTAATTTTACCTGAGTGTTTATGTCCTCCTCCAGTTATAACCTTGGAGAACAGCAAAAGCCACCAATTTTCAGAAGAACAGATGAGCCTTCAAATTCAGGGTGGGAGGGAAAAGTCATTTAAAGAGAACACTGATGCCCATGGCTGTGCCAGGTTTGGGTTATTGCAGTTTAATATTTGTGATAAGACTACATTCTGTTAAATGGCTTGCTGTCCCACTTTCAGTGTAGCGGAGTGGTTACACGAAAGCAGTCAAAGGGTTAACTAAGACTTAATCCCCTTGACGGTATGCTGTTTAACCACAATTTATCTGCCGCAGAATGGCCGCAGAATCAGCAGTTCTTCTGTCGCAGAAAGTATGATGTCCTGCCGCAGAATGTAGGTCCACTTTACCACAGTAAATACGGAGCCCTGGGCCAGGTGGTGCTCTTGATGGGGGGAATATTTTTTGTGTTATGCCCTTTCTGTTTAGCAAAGGGGGCTGTCATCAGGGAGCTTCAATCCTATCCCTTGTGAATTGCGTCTGTCTTCCCTTTAGACTTACCACGTCATTGTAAAATGAATAGCAGAGTAAGCACTGTGAGCAGACTGTATTATTAAAGCAAGTTGTCATGCTGTTACAAGGTCATGTGATCATTATCTTTCTGATCCAAAACTGTAAAGCAGTTTGGTCTAATGGTTAGAGAGCACTGCAGAGCTATGAACCTGGAGATGCCGGACTGAATCCTATAACCGCCATTTACTGCTTAACCCTGCCTGCGCAGTTCACTGTCCCTTTGTAATTTGTGAAATTTAAACTTCCCACTGCACCCAAAAAAGGCAGCAACAGTCTCTCCCTTCTCCTGAATTGCAAAGCAGTTTCTGAAGGGAGCCATATAAAACCAAACTCCTTTCCTAGCCTTTAAAAATGCTACAGGGAAAGAACCACCACAACTTGGGAGTTGCAGCAAGGAGCAGTCATGTGGGTAGGGTTTGGGACATTTGCTTTCTTGTTTGGCCTCAGGAGGCTTCAGGCCTGCCTGAATTTATTTTTAGCCAACAGCAAGGCACTGGAGGCAGGCTCCAGTACAGAGTTCCCAGCACCAGCCAGCCCTGCCCAGGCCCCCGTGTAGTGTTTTTTATGGAGTGTTTTATTTTATCTTTTTTTGCACTGACTGAATGGGAATTTGTCTGTGCTAAGCAAATTGGAAGGGAAACCATTGTCTAAATTTCTTACTTATCATGCCAGGAAATACAAAAACAACTATTTAAAGTATAGCCCTGCCTTTAGTGCCTTATAACATCATGTTTTCCAGAGTATCCATGTTATCTTTGTGCTAAAATGGAATATAATTGTAAAGTTAAGCTTGTTGGATGTTTGTTTAGACTACAAGTTCTCAGAGATGCTTTCTCCAAATGAACAAGATTCAAGACTGTTCTCTAAAGAACTGCAACTGAAAATTAAAAAAAGACATGTAATTAGGAAGAAAAGGTTATTTAAAATTATTATAACACAATTACATGGAACTATAGGTTTGTTTCACACTTGATATAAGCTGTTTGACACATGGAGATATTAAATATTTAATGAATGGTTTTATAGTAAAATATGAACTTGGGAACGCATGCAGGAGGATCATTTCACATCTCACTGAGCACTGCTGTGTGATTTGATTCTGTTTTTGTTGCCTGGGAATGGAGAACTAGACATAGACAATTCTGCCTATTTTCAGCCTGCTTTTGTACATAGGCTGCTGAGGGGGAAGGAGGGAATCATATGGTTGGCCAACTGACATGATTTAACCACATTAAGCTGTTGCTGGTATTTCTATAGTGTATGGTGGAATGCAGTTGTGTATGGAAATCCACACACCGCAAAAAGTCATTCTGCTGCAGTAGTGACGTCCTCACTCATGCAGAACAACTTTTTGTTCTGTGTTAGTGAGGATTTCATAATACAAGGGACTCCAGCAGACGTTGTGATTTGTCGTCCCTTGCTGTGTGAGAGTGGCACGTGCATGTGTTCTGGCCAGCAGTTGTTAATCAAGGGTGGTTAGCAGAGCCGATGTAAAATGTGGAAAAGTGAGCATATTTTTTTAAATTTTACAGTCACCATACACTATATAGAACAGTGTATGGTTACCCGTACACTACTCGGCAATTCTTTCACCTCGTGGATACAATGCTGACTTGGGGACCTCTCAAGCTTCACTCTCAAGGTCATCAGACGGCATTGTATCCACTCGGTGGCAGAATAGCCTTGTAGTGCATGGTTACCCATATACTATCCTATATATTTACTATCTCTGCACAGTCTTCTTCCCTTCTGTTGTATGTGGTTTGGTTTGTTATGGGGCACTACTGTGGGTACAGTCTTGGAGGTTATTGGAAGAGACAGTCACAGCTGTATTATTCATTTGTGCTCGGCTGAACAATATGAAGCACCATTATTTTTTTTTTCGTTTCACACTTTTATACCCAGTGAGTCACTGTCCCAGATCTATGCAGTAAATATGCAAAATTGACCCTTCTTGTTGTACACCATGCCTCATCATCACAACAGAAGTGGGTGGAATTTATTTTATGCCTTATTTTGTTATGTGAGTACACAAACTGCTTTTCACATGTTCTGTTATGTTTTTGGGAGATTGTGAAATGCTGGTTACAGTTATTGGGTACGATTCTGGTGCGGGTAGGGCAGTTAAACTAAACTGGGTCAACTAGATTATGTGTGGTGGAAAGTTAAGGTTGCTTTTTGGCAATAAAGGTTGGGGATTTCACCTCTCTGTTCCCTCCTGTACACACCCATATGCAATTAATAATTTTATTACCTGAGCACTTGTAAAAAAAAATTCTAATAAACCTCCAATGTGCACAGTATCATTTTATTTATTTTGATTTATTTATTGAGTCTTGGATTACAACACCTTTGAGCAATACAACTCATTTACAAAGGTTCCCCGTCAGAAGTACAAAAACAAAACAAGGTAAACAATAGATAAGTGAACAGCAGATATCAAGAATATACTTAAAAAAAGTAATACATCAAAAGCAATCAAAATAGCACTGAGTGTTGCTCAATATAACAGTAGAGTGGGCTAGAAGAGAGGGCAGCCTGGGAGGCCTTGTCAAAATCTAGGAGAGAAAGTAATGGGGTGTAAGGTGGGGGATGGGAGAAACAAGAGGGAGAAGGAGAGGAGTTGCACAGGAGGTGGAGAGGGAAGTAGCGGTGTTGCAAAGGAGGTAATGGGGATAGAGAGATGAGAGGATGGGGAGGTGGAAGGAGGGAAATGGGGTGAGTGCAGAGAGAAGGGGAAGTGCTAGTGAAGTGAGGGGGAGGAAGACAAATTAATAGTATAAGGAGAAGAGGTGGTGTTTAGTCAGGAGAAGGGACAGCCTAGCAGGCCTTGTTGAAAACCCGAGAGAGAGAGTAATATGGGTGGGAGAGAGGTAAGAGAGAGAGAGAGAGAGAGGGAAGGAGGGGAAGAAGTTGCAAAAGAGGTGGCATGAGATAAGAGAATGGGTGGAGGGTGGAAGAAGGAAGGTGAGGAGGAGCAAGGGAAGAACTTGAAGATGCGTGAGCAGAGAAGAAGCAGGGGTGAGGGGTGATGAAGAAAAGGCTCGAGGGTAGGATCGAAACGAAGTGCCAAGAGTTAAAAGTGTCTAAAGGTATAAGTACAATGATAAAATAAGCAGAAGGCTGCTAAGGGCAGCAGTCACATATACTGTTTGCTAATGGATGTTGTCGGAGTTTGTGTTTGAAAGAGCCAAGTATTGTAATTATGATACTTCTCAACCACCTTCCCCCACTGGATCTCACTGGTAACACTGTGAGGAAATGACACAGTGCCTATTCCTTAATAGAACACTAACTGTTTCTTACTACTGTCCTTATGTAGTGAAAGTTTCCAATGTCTATATCTCTGCCCAGTGATGTAAAAGAATCTGCCTATAAATGCTATATAAAAAGTAATGGGCATTTGATACATAGATATTGAAAACTTACTGTACATAAGTGAACTATTATGGGACGAATAGTGCAGCATCATTTTCCCGTGGTATTACCATTGAGATCGGGGGGGGGGGAGCACCACCATAGTTAAAATACAGGGTACATTATAGTTTGAGGAGATTTTTTATGAATGCTCAGGTTATAAAAGTATTTATTGCATATGGTACCTATATGAGGGATCGAAGCAGTGAAGCCCCAATCTGTCCATAAGTCATTGCTTAAAGTTAATTTAATGTTATTTACACTGATAAGAGCCCTCCCTTACACACACACGCACACACACATACACACTTACTCACTTACTTAAAAATTAAGTACTATTCAGAGTTTCCATTGTTTGCATTTAATTTATTATGAACAATCCTTCCCCTCTTATCCCAACTACTTTGTTGGAGAACTCCATACTCCTTACCTTAAAAAATACTTGTGAGGTGTAAAATTACACATAGAGCAAACCAGAACACATTTTACACCCTGTGACTTCTGGGGGCCTATCAGCCTGGAAAATGGGGACCAGGAACATCAGACACCTCAGGGTACCATTAAACAACAGACTACTCGCAAGCTAAATGCCAGGAGCTAGGATTAAGCAGGCCAATATATATTTACCATAGATGTTGCACAGCATTTAGGGCATACTCCCTCAATTATTCCACTCCCTTCTAGTTTGTATGGGAGGGTTTCACCTTTCTAGGCCTTGTGCACAAGACTGGTACTGATGCATAGATAGATTACATTTATTTAAGGCTAGTTTCCCATTTCGGTGTCCCATGGGTGCTACTTCCTGTAAGATGGGCATGCAATGACACTCTGCAGGCAGGGCAAGACACTACCCTGGGGCTACACATGCCTACACTTAACATTTGTGCCAGAGGGTGGCATTACTTTTATTCCAGAAACTAGGTTATGGTTTACTTCATCTTTCATACCTAGTTAGTCCAGCCATATACTTCTACCCTGGCATCAAGCTGATGGGTCCTAGTGGTTCCTTTGTTGCAACAGGCTCCCTCACCCAGCCCAGCTTCTGTGGAACTTTAACTGACACTGTCTCTTGGCCGGCCCCTTCTCCTGATGATCACCTACCATACAAACCAATGCCCTACATTTCACCAACGGGTTCACTAGTTACATTTGCAAGTCATTTTGCTAGCGTTAGCTGCAAAAACCATTTGGGATGCACAACGCCATTCAAAATGCAACACACTTACAACATTTCTTTTTCGTGTGCAAATAACTTCTTTTTACTTTTTAAGATTACAGGGAACTGCAACATAGTGCTCAAAGAGTGCTGCGAGTGCAAATTGATACAGAAGATAATGGAAGCAGTATTTTTTCCTTTTGGAATCTCATCCGACCCTCTTCATATGTCTGTTTGGATTCGAAAATTCTTCACGGCTCTATTGCCTAATTCCAGCCTCTTTTTTTTTTGGTGCATTTTGAATGGCGTTGTACTTCCCAAATAGTTTTTGCAGCTAGCGCTAGCAAAACTATTTGAAAATGTGTATTGTGTCCTCTTAAAAGGAGAAGCACCACTTTGGTTTATACTGTGGAGTTAAAAATAAGAAACAATAAAATAATATGAGCATACCCCAGAGAGCATGAGCAAATCGTTTAGATATATGTGGGTTCACTAGTTACTCAGGTACCTGTCTACTTCTGGAGCTACTCATGAAGGTAGACTCTCATATTGCTCCCTCTCATGCGTTCCTTTACTCTGAGTGAATCCACATGGACCTTCCGGTGACCTCCTTTGGAAAAAGGCCAGCCACTACTCCCTGGTACCTGTCAGGTTGGGACTAGATGTCATGTCCCCAACTGGTGCACTATTTATTTAAATTCTGGTAACTGGGTAGGCCTGCTCAGACCATAACAGTCCCTTTTTCAGGAGTGACCTGGAATTAGTTACACGTACGTAGAGGGAAGCAAAAAAGTACAGAGAGTTCCAATTACAAACATTCCACAATTGACAAAATACAGTTTGAACGAGTGTTAGATACATACATTTACAACATATAAAATGTATTCAAGCGCATAGGAACAATTTCATTAGCCTGTTTTTTTAGGTACCAGAGCAGAACTTCAGCATGATAGGCCTTTAACAATCTAGAGGTTACATTGGCATCGCCCGTAGAAATTTCAGTTGGGGGTTTAGCGGTAGTAGGAGCAACTAATCAGTCCACTCAGGTGAGTCTTTAGTCCTTTCTTGAACCCATGAAGTGATTCAAAATCCTGAAGGTCTCTCAAGAGATTGTTCCAGAGATTAGGGAGGGCTAGTCTAGCGGATCGCTGACCTTGGGAGGATCTAGCACTGGGAACTTCCAGGAGCTTGCGATCTGAGGATCTGAGCACTCTGCCATTCAGTTTTAGGTTCATTAGGCTCGCCAGACTGGGGGGACCCTCTGGCTGCTGTAACTTAAAAGCTAGACAGAGTGAGGGATATGCCAATCCCCTTTCTAGGGTTAGCCAGTTTATGGTGCTCAACACTTTGCAGTGGTGCTCCATGTGGTGCGCTCCAGCAGCAAAGTGACTGACTCTATGGTACAGAGTCCTCAGACACTGAATTTCTGTAGACCTTAATACAAACATACTAATGTGCCAGCAGAAAAAGACCACCTGGTCTATCTAAGTCTGCTTGAGTGTGCAGCTAACACCCTTAGTTTGCTGCTGCCCCACCACCCCTACTCTTTGTCATCCCACTTCCTCCCCCTCCCACCCTCACTCTCCCCTGTTCCCTGTCCCGTGCCCTTTTAAAACTGTTCACAGATTTACATGATACCTCCCATTCTGGTAGTGCATTCCATGGCTTAATGGTTGAAGCAGAGTCGAGCTATAGAACAGAGTGGGGAGGATAGTTCCATTCCATTACTAACCACCAGTTTAGACTCTTTGGTCAGGAAAGGGCTAAGTCTAAATAGAAGGCCAAATTTCTGATTTACCATTTTGGTTAGGTGATCAATATGGTTTCTGAATGTAACATCCTGGCCTATATATATTCCTAGGTACTTTATACATTCTACCAATTCAATCTCAGACCCACTGGAGAGTGAGAGAGACAGGAGGTGTGACCTTTTAGTGCTCAGATTCTTAGGGCCAAAAAGCATGGCATTGATCTTTCTACTATTCAGAACTAGTTTGTTAGCCTGAAACCATTTTTCAAGGGTTGAGAGATCCTGGTTTAACAATCGGTTTAGGGACACTGAGTCACTGGAGGTTCTATACAACACAGCGTCATCTGCATATAGGGTGACCTTGGCCCAACCACAGGGTAGTGGAAGGCTAGTCACAAATAGCAAAAATAATAGGGGGCTCAAAATGGAGCCCTGAGGGACTCCATCCTGTACTGGGCACTCATCAGATTTAGCACCATGCCAATGGATGATTTGTATCCTACCATAAAGGTAGTCAGAGAACCAATCCAAAGCTAGTGCATCTAGGCACGGAGCCTTCAGGTATCCTATGAGGAGTCGGTGGTCCACTAGGTCAAAGGCCTTGGTGAGGTCGATAAAGACCGCACCATGAAGCTGGCCTTGATCTAGGGGTGCACAAACATGCAAGGTGAAGCTTACAAGGGCTGTTTCTGTACTATGCTTCTTCCTGGAGCCATGTTGTTGTGCTGTCAGTAAGTTATGCTCCTCCAGGTAAGTGAGGACCTGCTGGTTTACCACCTTCTCCAGCAGTTTGCTAAGGGTACAGAGGATGGAGACTGGCCTGTAGTTCTCCACCTGTTCGTGTGACCCACCCTAGGGAATAGGGGTTACCTGTGCAACCTTCCATTGGGAAGGTACTTTCCCATCATGCAAGGACCTAGTAAATAGCCAAGTTACTGGTGCTGCAATGACAGGGGCAGCGATCTTGAGTAGTGTTTTTCTACTGAGTTTCCTTTTCTACCAGAAAGGGGCCTGTCCCCACTCCCTGTGGGGCAAGGAGAGCCACAACTCTTCTAAGCTTCTCCCACGCTTTCCTTTGTCTGCTACTGGTAATCCAAAAGCACCAAAATCTCAAGGCCACTAGACACAATTAGCCATTTCCCTTTATACAGTAAAGGGGGAAGGGTAGGGCCATGAATATTCATGCTCTGGCTCCTGGCTTGCTGAGCCAGGAAACAGAGTAAAAACAAGCAGACATTGTGTTTTCTAGCTGAGGCCCAGCAGATTACTCGCAGGTACTGGCTTAACACTTCAAGTGCTCCCTGGTAACCTACAACATGCTTGGAGAGAGACAGAGGCTTGTTACACTCTCCTCTTCCAAAAATCATGTGTTTCCCTGCAAGGGTAACCCAATGCTGGTGAAATATCTCCCTCAACCTGCAGCCAGCACAGGCTAGAACACACAGAAGGCCTTACACTGGGCCTTCAGCAGGCCTACAAGAAATGGGTGGTGGGCACATGTTTACTAAAGCCGTCTTTACACGGCCGCAGTGCTCTGGCATTTGCACTGCTCACTTCCTGCTGTGGTGGCTGCTCTGCCAGCAACCACTGTTTACACAGCCCACCCTCACAGCACTGCAGGTCACTCTGAGGAGGGGCTGTGAATGCAACGGACGATGTCAGGAGACATGGGCAAATAAATGGACAGAGCGCAGCAAAGTGTCCACACCGCCAGCTGCTGCCCTCACTCTGATATGGGTGCCAACAACTGAGTTGATGTGGAATATTAATGGAAGCCACACTTGCAGCGCTCCAGAATGTGTCCACACACCCGACTTTGCAGCTCATCAACCAGTGCGCATGGATTGAGGTGCTGCAAAGTTGGTGGAGTAAGCTGGGTTTAACACTGACTACTAAACACTAACCACTTTAACACTTTCAGTCATGAAAAAGATGCAAGAAATTTCTTCCGGTTTTAATCTCCTTCTCCTATAAATATGGGGGAAAATCTATCAAGGGTAACATCAGCGTAACTAATGCTAAACTACATGGCCAACTTTTATATGGGGCACCCAAGCAAAAATAAATCTAAAGCCTCCCTTAAAGTTCTACAGAAGATTGCTAGGTCTCCTAAAAAGTGCTCCATCAGCCATAGTAAGGGCAGAAATTGGTCAGCTGCCGGTTGCATGTCAGAGCCAACAAAGATAACCTATTGGATAAAAGCATTTAGAATGGCAGAAAATAGACTCTCCAGGTTATGCATAGATGAAGCTATAGACTACCTAAACCTAAATATTAGATTCCCAAGTACACTGGGGCTTTTGTAGATTATAGCAGACAGCCTGAGAAATCTGGAAACATAAACTTTTGATGGCAGATAAGGACCGCTTGGCCCACCTAGTCTGTACAATTCCCTACCTATCAGATAAGCTGCAGATCCTAGTTAACCAACAGCCTACTTCTTGAATTCCCCCACTGTTTTTGACACTGTTTTAATTTTGAGAATACCTTTCCCTCAAATTACAGAAATAATAACTAGAGTAAGGGATGTATATACTCAAAAGGATATGGAAGCATGTAAACAATCTAAATCATGTCCCTGGTTGGTTAGAAATAAAAGAATTCACAAAGCAGAACAATATCTTGAAATATTACAGAATCCGACCCAAAGGAAAATAATAACTAGGTTCAGATTTGAATGCTTCTCCAGTAACTGGAAATCTTTCCAGTATAATAAAAGCAAAAAAAAAGAAAAATCTGTGTTCTGTGGGTGTAACTTAGGAGAAGACAATCTTGTACACCTTGTTATTTTGTGCCCGTTATATGACAAATATATAAAACAACTACTAGAAGAAATCCTTGAGAAGTTAGAATATGAACCACAGCACTTATTGACCCACCTTTTAAAATCAAGGGACCGGGGATGTTGGTCCCTGTGGCCTCCCTTCTAAAAACAATTGAAGAAAGGAAATTGCACATGAAGTTACAGGCAGATTAATGTCTCATGGAGTTGTTATGGTAATACTTGCATTTTCACTCTTTAGTCTGTGGCCTATAAACTAAGATGTTTTACATATAGTCTGTATATATAATGAAACTGTTGTGATGTGGTAATGGACTATAGATGACTGTATTTGGATAAGATTTTATCTACTTAATTTAATTTTAAAGGACATATTTATGTTTTTGTAATGATTATAAGTTGAACAATAAAAAAATTAATGTGATAGAAAAAAAAACAATAATGAAACACTTTCAATCAGAATAAGTGCCCAAGGGCCAGGATCGTAACACGATGTCCTACAGCAGTCTTTACTTTCTCAAGGTCTTTGAGCTCTTCTGCCCTTCTTTCTTCTGCCTCCAATAGAGACACGATGGTAGTAAGGCCCAGCGCTACCTGCAAGACAACAGAAAAAACAGCACATGACACTGCTTTAATCACCCAAATATTTTATGGTTTGTTTGCTTGATTTCAAAAAACATATTAACTTAAAGGGTAAATATGAAAGTCCACACTTTTTACATTGTTGCTTGTGAGAGCAACCTTGCTTCCAGATGGGTGGGACTCCTGAGGGAGATCCAAGTGTAAATGAGGTAGTCCATAAATTCAAGAGGGTGTCCTTTGCTATATAGCTCTACACCAGTTGAGTCATAGCTCCTCGGGACCAAGGTCACTAACCACTCCAGTCTTGGAGCGGCTATATCACTTTCTCGTTTGGGTAAGGGTAGGCATATGACTTAAATAAATCCAAACAGTGGCACACCAGGTACATTCAAACTGGTGGTGTTCCTCAGTGAGAACTAGGATTCCCACTTTGTGTTCTACAAAGTTCTGGGCTTCCACCTCACACATAGTGTTGGCAGCGGGGCTTTCAGACATGCTCACCTTTGGACTGTCCAGATGAAATGGCCAGTCTACTGACCATCAAGATCTGTGAACAGAACTTTGTGCATCCTGACACTCCTGCCCAGGTCCCAGGTGGAAACTTCAGTTTTGGCAAGGCATGTCTCTCAATTTCTTGTTTACTCTGCTTATGATATTTATGGTCCCCTATTGTCAGGGACCTTTTGGCCTCCAGGAGCAGGGTTCGTTTGCAATTTTAGCCAACTATTTACCAGAACCATTCGGGCATATGTTGGATACAATAACCATAGCAGGCTTCTACCCAGCATTTAATAGCACAGTCTTCTTGACTAATTTTTCCAAGTTTCCTTTCTCCACCCTTCCCCGGCAGTAACCAAGGTCCATGCCACCATCTCTCTATTGCATCATCTATTTGTTTTTGAGCCTCTGACTTCAGGGCATTGACCTGGGCCTCTGCTGTCTTTTGCTCATGAGTCTCTGGTGTGTTTCAGGCTGTCCCCAGAGGGGACTTACAGATTCTCAGGGGAGACTTCTTAGTGGCTGGTTCTCCATTATCTTCAATCGCAGCCTCAACTACTATATCTGCTTCTGCTTCTTCCTTCGCTCTTGCATCACAGTACTTCCACTGCTCTTCTGAGGTCATGTAGGGCTGACTGAAGACTGGCCTCTAGGTAGACCACAGAGTTGGTTATGTCAGAGGATGACCTTGTGAACTCAGAAAAAACCATCAGGCCCGATGAGTGGCTATGCCACTCTGAACAGCTAGTCAGACTCACTTCCAACCATGATCCACCCTCACTAATAGGTCCACCAGACCCCGCACTCACCACAGAGTCACCTGGCAGGAACATTGTGAGCACACCTGGGGACTCTCCAGGTCTCCAGCTGAATAGTCCAGACTCACCCCTACATTCCAGCAGTCACATCCTGGGTCCTTGGCCTTCCAGTTAGGTCAGCATCTCTTCCATGGGCAAGACTTCCTTCTATGGCCTTTTCTCCTTTTAATAAGCCCTTGGCTAGGACCTCTTCCTCTGACTGGGAAGGGTCACTGGTGGTGCACGGGGTGACTGCTTTGCACCGATTTCTCTCTCCTGTTTCTCGGTGGGTCACAAGCTAGGGGAGTATCTGTTAGGGTCTGGTAGTATGGCTATCCAAGGTACAAGCCTTACATTAACATAACAGGACATAAATATTTTCAACGCTAACACCCATTTAGCATGATGGATGCATCTGTTGCAACACAGTCCAGAAAAGCTATGCAGCGTTACAAGTTGTGCAAGGCTGGTGCAACAGAAAAGGGCAGCCAGCTCCAAACATCCACCAAAGCAAAACTCAGTTGCAATCGAGGAGAAACAATCAAGAATGTCAGCTCTCAGTATGCTGTACTGTTTTAAAGGCTCTATTTCTAAACCCAGCTAATAGCTGGTAACTGCTTGCAAACAAGTGAAAAATAACAAACACCATATAGTGAGAATTAAAGTAGCCGACACAAATAGCCTGAGCTGCTGCCACTAAGTCCTAGCTCTTCAACTCTACAGAGTTTTCATCAGGAGGCACCCCCTGACAGCCAACATTCTTCATCTGTTGCAATATCCAGGGGGTGATCCAGCTGCAGGCAATTCTCCCAGGCAGGTGAGTGGACATCCCAGTAGTTTTTTCAGGGCCTGGCTGTCCTCTGGGAGCCTCAGAACTCACATCTGCTGGTGGCACAGCCAGTCCTCAAGTCATGGCCCAAGGCCGGACTTCAAGTGCTGCTGGTGGTCCCCACTCCCGACATGTCTGTTCTACCTAAAACAGTTCTTAATCAATTAACTTTCAGTTCAGTATTATTGTTTGCATATGCCAGAGGTTTGACGCAACTACTTCAAAGTTGCTTTTTCACTTTCACTTAAAAAAGTCCTGCCTGGCTTCCCACAAAATAAAGGGTACCTGTTATGAACCCCCAGAAGGGAAGTTCATGGATGAAGTCCATCACAGGTGAGGCCTTATCTCAGTGTGGGCAGAGATCCATGTGCATGCTTCCCTTTTCTGGGCAGGCGAGGATGATGGTCTGGGGCAATCAGGTGGTCTGTTGACTCATTAGATGCTGGTGCTACAGCCGCAGTTGATGTCGGTTCCTCAGGGTCCTTGGTGGCCAGTCAGATGTTTCAGAGGATGATCTGCAGTTCTCAGAGTGTGACGCACATCTCTCTTCAGGGTCTGCTCCATTAAGGCCTTCTTCTGTTGCTGTTGATGACTCTCTTCAGTCATCATCCTCATTGTCTTACATGCAGGATCACTTTCATGCACACCCTCTTCTACCCCTGCCAATTTGCATGCAGATGTGGGCATCTGATGCTTGAGCTCCAGTCGCTCAGTGCCATTCTAGTTACCTGGAAGCCAAGTGATCCTCTTACAGATGTTCACATACAGTCCTGATTGGCTGCTAAAATAAGCTGCAGAGTGGTGACTTTTTTGTCTTTTAAGTTCACCAAAACTTCTCAGCAGTGCAAATCCCCTTTCTTAGCGCCCTGACCTTAACCTGCCCCACCAGCAACTAAAGTGCATTGCTGTGTGCGTGCTTGGTTCAACATGGTGCTTTTGCACTGGTAAACATGCGCTTGCAGGCGTACTTCAGTTTTAAATAATGCAGAATAAATAAACAGACTTTGAAATCTGAAGCAGTGACACACAGCGTGCACATGCTCTGTGTCACTGCTTCAGATTTCAAAGTATGTTGTCGCCACCTTTTTATAATCATTTTGGGTCCACAGTAACTTTATTCTATTCAAGGGACTGCAAAGATAATTGTTTGGACACTTGGAATGCACTGCCAGAAGAGGTGATCTCGTTGAAGACAGTGGGCAGCTTTAAGAGAGGCTGGGATAGGCATGGGGGAAGGTAAGGATCATGGACAGAGAGGATGGGAAGTGTGGGGAGAGAGGGAGGGCAGGGACAGTAGCTCAAGCTGTGTACCCTGCAATATGAGCAGACTAGATAGACCAAATGGGCTTTTTCTGCTGGCTTCTTCATATGTTCGTATGTTCTGCACTGCTTAAAACTTAAGTACTCTTGAATGCACAAGTTTACCAGCAAAAAAACACCATGTTGAGCCAAGAATGTGCACCGCAATGCACTTTAAATTCAGAGGTTAAGATTGGGATGCTAAAATAGGTAATTTTGTTTTTTTTTTTCAAATAAACTTCTTATTTTTAACTGCACAGTAATATTCTGTAGACAAAATGCTGGCAACAGGCACTATCATCAAACTGCTGATAGAAATCCCCCCAAAAGCTGACAATGTCCCTTTAAGCACTCATTACACCTTTAACAGCCTTCGGTAGACACTACTGGCTGGAGATTCTGGAGCTGGAGCTATCTGCTTGGGTCTGAGGAGCCCAGAAAGTTGGAGTCAGTCAGTTCCTGGCCAGGCAGAGTGGTGGCAACCTCTATGAGTGCACACTGCTTGTTCCTGCTTAGTGTGTTCCAGAAACTTAGTTGGGATTGTGGCAGAAGCTATCCTGCAGCACTGCCCCTAGGGGGCATGCCCCTGAAGCAGATAATCCTAGAGACTGCAACATTTAACAAGAGGATGAGAAAAGAAAATTTTCCCATTTTTTGAGACTTCAAGGAGAAATAGTGGGGGCCCTGCAGTATAATCTGATAAGGTTTATCTCTTTATATTATATGTAACAAATGTAAATGGCTTGTACAACAATTCTGTATGCAACACTGGAAAGAAGAATACTTTTAATAAATAAAGTTTACAAAAAAAACATGAAAGTTAGCATGTTCCATCCACACCTGGTCCATCCACTGTACCCCAGATGTGCTTGTTATTACTAAAATGTGGCTAAGACCTAATACCCTGGACCATGAGGTCAATATTCCCTCATATAAAATGTCTAGAGCAGATAGGTTAACCAGAGGCGGGGGGGGGGGGGTAGCTCTCTATATCCACGACAACATTGTCACTTCTGTTGTTGACTCACTTTCAGTCCCAAAAGAATTTGAGTGCTTAACCCTAAAGATCAAACGCTCCAAATCCACCTCCCTATGTATCATTGGGTGCTATAGACCCCCCTCAGCCGGTCTCTCATTGTTAAAGCACCTAAATGACCAATTAGGCAACAGGAATACAGAAGTAATCATCCTAGGTGACCTGAACCTAAACTGGTTTTCCCCAGCTTCTACACCTCTAAAATAACTATGTGACATACATGGACTCACTCAACTGATAAAAGAAGCTACCCACCCCAATTCCAAACACCCTGAGCGTAGCACACTGCTCAATCTAATCCTAGTAAGTAAGCCCCATCTATTCTCCCATTCAGGTGTGTTTTTCAATGACCATAGTGATCACTGTGCCATTACATGTGTAAGATCCGTACAACATCCAGCCTCATCCAATTCAAAGTACATCTTCAAGAGATGTAAAAGGAACTTTGATGTCAATGCATTCCTCTGTGACCTCCATTACGCTGATTGGCAAAAGTTTTACCTTGCCCCTTCCATGGAAGAGGCGACAGAGGTCCTCCAATCTGTACTGACTAATGTACTCGACGTGCATGCACCTATGGTCAGGAGTAGAACAAAAAGGAAATCCTACCCCTGGTTTACTGGAAACCTAAAAGCTGCACTATGGAATAGGGATGCCCTGTGGAAAAGGGCTAGGAAGTCTAAGTCGGCCACTGATTGGTCTGCCTTTCGAACTGCAAGAAATAGCTGTACAAAGCTCATTAGAGTTGCTAAATCCAGTTATTTCCGTGCAGAGCTAAATGCATCCACCAACTCTGCCACTAGGTTCTGGAAAACCCTAAGGGAGATCGAAGGACACAGTTCCCCCAGCACACTACCTTCTAAATTCTCTTCTAATGGCACCCACACCACTGACAAGTTCGCAATCCTCGATCAAATCAATAACCATTTTGCTATGGCAGGGATGGCCTTCGACACATCTCCAGCAAATGTCATCAGGTCCAAGCTGCAAAACCAGAACTCCGAATGTCTAAATATAGCTGCCCAGTTGCCATGCACTACTTTCTTGTTCCAACCAGTCACCATTAAACAAGTTGAGGATGCTTTCCTTAATCTCGATACAAAGAAAAGTGCAGGTGCAGATCTGATCGAGCCACTCTTTCTAAAGCTAGCCTACTTTATACTTGCCCCTCCCGTTAGCCACTTTTTTAATCTTTCTCTCAGCCAAGGTACCCTCCCTAGGATCTGGAAGACAGCACATGTCATCCCTTTATTTAAATCAGGGGATCCCTGTAACCTTAATAACTATCATTCTATTTCCTTGTCCCCAGCTCTGTCTAAAGTACTGGAGAAACTGGTTAATGAGCTGCTCAGAACGCACCTAGAAAACTCCAACATGTTAAACCTGATCCAGTCTGGTTTCCGACCACTTCACAGTACTACAACTGCACTCGCCAAGGTCATAAATGACTGGCAGCTTGCTCTTGACAACAAACAATATGTCTGCTCCCTGTTTCCAAACCTTAGTAAGGCCTTTGATACGGTGGATCATGACCTGCTCCTAATGACCTTAAAGAAAGTTGGGGTGGAAAACCAGGCACTAAATTACTTTGCCAACTACCTTACAGATAGAGATCAGCAGGTAAAGGCTGAAGGTGTCGTCTCTCCAAAAAAAACACTTCTAAGAGGAGTGCCTCAAGGATCAATACTTGGCCCACAGCTTTTTGTTATCTATATAAACCAAATAGACAGCGGTCTGTAGTCGGCAAAAATTCACCTTTTTGCTGATGACACTGTGCTCTACATCGACAGACTAACATCGGAGTTTGACTGCGTGGTCCTCCAAAATGACTTTATAGTCCTCCAGAAAAATCTGCTTGACCTGAAACTCATATTAAATGCAAAAAAAAAAAAAGCAATGCTTTTCTCTCCCTTAGTATCTTCTACAAAAAACAACCAAACTGACACAAACCTCCAAATCAGCACCTTCCTGGATGAAAAACTGGAGTTTGTGAAGAAATTCAAATATTTGGGGGTCTGGATTGACTCTAAGCTATCCTTCCTTGACCACTTAGATGAGCTCACCAAAAAAGTGAGACAACGACTCAGCATCTTCTTCTGCATAAAACACTCACTAACCCCAGAGGCTAGAAAACTCCTTGTCCAGGCTACTTTTATGCCACTTCTGGACTATGCAGACTTCTTGTATAGCCATTGAGCCAGCTCGGCTCTTTCCAAACTCGACACCCTTTACCACAGAGCCCACAGGTTTATCTCTGATGCACCGTACTCCACTCACCACTGTGCCCTTCATGCTTCCATAGGTTGGAGTTCACTTAGCTTGAGGAGGCAAAAAAAAATTGCTGTACTCTGGACTTACAAGACCATAACTCACAAGCTTCCTCAATACCTTATAGGCTGTCTGCCCATCTGCTCCCCCCCCCCAGTATCTATCCACTTAGAAACCTCACCTACATATCCCTTGCCTTTCCCAAAGTTGGAGCGTGCTTTGGTAGAGCCTCATTAAGCTACACCCTTCCAGTGCTCTGGAACAAGATACAAAAATCCCTAAAGCTAACTCATCCTGCAACACAATTCTGATTCAAAGCCATGCTCCTAAAAACCCTCCCTGAGGTCTGCCAGTGCTTCAAATAGGAGAGTAGCATTCATATGGCCAACCCACCTTCAAATTGTTTATCCTTCTTCAGGCTTATCTACTAGGATATCAATCTAGGAGACTGTCTCTGAATAGCGTTCCAAGCAACTGCTAACCCCCATCCCCATCTATAACTTTCCTGACTTCCCTCCCATGTCCTTACTTTTGTACTGTCCATCCTGCCCCATCTACCCTTCTCCCCTTCTCTTCTCTCTTTCCTCTTCTATTCTGTCTTGTCATTACCATATCATTGTAGTCACTAGTAATCCGTATTCTCCAGTACGCTGACCATAGGTCATATAGACCTTGTCATACTTCAGCTGTGTAATCGCATGTAATCTCCACTTAATGCACTTAAATCTGTGTATACATGTATTGAATCATTGACTTTCCTATGTACTTATCTATATAGCTTGCTAGTGTTTCTTAGCCTGTTGCATATCACATGTACTGCCTTGCCCTTGTCTGCCTTGTACATTTATACTGTCATTTTATGCCTACTATATGTCTTATGTTACAGCCTATCAGGCTACTGTATTGTTTCCAGGTCCATCTTGTAAATGAACTTGTCTCAATGGTGTTTCACCTGGTAAAATAAAGATGATTGATTGATTGATTGATGTAACTGTCAATTGTAAAAGATATAAGTCATCAAACTTGTGGCTAAAGCTCCTCTGTGCCAGGCAGGAAGAAATTTGCACAATTCAAAGGAAAAGTTATTTATTTGGTTAGGGACTCTTATGCCCATGGGGATCGGTGAGTTTATAGGAAGGAGGTCATTCCTGGATGTATGCAGGTCCCCAGTGGGAAAAAATAACCTTTGTTGATCATTTCAGAAAAGAAAGTAGTAAAGAAAATTTAAGGCAGGGCTGGGGCTGGGAAAGGTGTGCAGATGTAGGACCCTCAAGTTAGGGCCAGTATCAGAAAGGAGGCAGATGTGCTCCCTGCATCGTTTATCACTGCGATACAAGACACCCAGAGTCTCTCAGCCTTAAGATACCCAGGTCTGTAAAAAAAAAATGACCATCGGTGGGAGCGACATGAACCGTGCAATGTAAGATGTAGCTCAAAGAGGTGGCTTCATCAGGATCCTTAAAAAAAACCTTTTAAATATATAAATTTTATTAACCTTAACTGAAGCATTGCCTCTAATTTATTTGTAGCACTACAGGGCTCGGAACAGAAGGGGAGGTGAGTCAGCCTAAATTATGGGTTGACAGAAGCAGAGAGGTACCAGGTGCTGTTTTTCTAAATGGGGGTGAATGTGATCTGAATGGATAAATGAGGCAAAACAGATCTTAAAAACCTAAAGAAGACTTTAAAATGGACCAGAACTGCCTTACTAACTGCCTCACTAGTGGGAGTTAATGCAGTGTAGTACAGCCATGGTTTAAAAGTGTCCACTTAAAGTGAATTTCTTAATTTAAAGATACTGGTGGTGAGCTCAGAAACTTTTCTAAGGGAGGCCTTATGCAGAAAACTCATGGGGCCTGATTCCAGAATGGTTACACATGTCGCAAAGTGATTTGCACCAAACAAAATGGTGCAAGTAGCACTTTGCGCCATGCATAATGACATTTGGCATTCCAAAAGGCAGCCTGCGATATGTCACAGGCTGCCTGTGCCGAAGGTGTCCTACGCCACTCGGTATGCCATAAACCCCTGTGACATGGCACAAGGGAGTTTATGGCAGCAGTTGCACCCTATTCTGAGAGGGTGGCTGTTGGAACAGCACATGTGCTATTCCAAGACAACCCCCAGAGGACAATGGTCTAAGTATAGGGGTGCACCACTGTGCCATGTGTACCCAACAGCCAACCCCCTCACATTCCCACATAAGTCCCCCTACCCGTCCCCCATTGGAACCTGCCCTGTAAAGCCCTCCATGTGCTGCCAGCATCCCCAAGCCCCAATCCCTGAGAATTGCCCCGCAGTGCAGATCTTGTCCTCCCCCATACCCAAGTAGTGCCCCGGAGGGCAGATCATATCCCCACCATCCTCAAGCCCCAATCTGTAATAACCAGCTCACCACAAACATCATAACAGCCATGCCACCTATTCCCTGGTAGTCTAGTGGCCCTCCACCCGGCAGTGCCAGTCCACCCCCACCCACCCACACACCCGTTCCCAGTTGGCGACTGGCACAACCCATCTCTCACCTCCACAGTCAGCCACCAACTGAGCTCCCTCTGAGTGCATACTACTGTATACAGTACATGCTCAATAACTGATTGAACACATACTGTATACAGCAGTATGCGTTCTGAGGGAGCTCAGTCAACAGCTGACCATGGAGGTGAGAGGTGGGTTGTGTCAGTCACTGACTTGGAACTGGTGTGTTGGGGGTGGGAGTGAACTGGCACTGCTGGGTGAGGGAGGGACTACTAGACTACCAGGGAATAGGTGACATGGCTGTTATGATATTTGTGGTGAGCTGGTGATCATGGAGCAGGGCTTGGGGACAGTGGGGACAGTGGGGACATTATCTGCCTTGTGGGGCTATTTTGGAGGAGTGGGGCTTTGGGGGGGCTGTGCATTTGGGGCTATGGGGGAGGGGTCCTGCACCCTGTCAGAGGGCACTGCTGTGGCTTGCAGCACCCTGTAGTGGAGCGCCCTTCCATTGGTGCACTGCCTGGGGTGCTGCAAGTCACAGGATGTAGCCACCGGGGACCCTGCCTGTTCTGGAATTGGACACAGCATCCCTGGCATATCAGCATATGGCACAACTCGCAAGTGCTGGCTACTTGCATCATATGTCTTGGAATCAGTCCATGGACTTACAGATCACTCAACTCCAGATTTGAAATGGAGGTAGTGTTGATGCCAATGGAAGAGAGCAGTTGACCCAAGCAAAGATGGTGCCAACCACATGGCGCAGGAGACCTGTATGCATGAGAGGTTAATCGCAGGTTTTAGCTAGGCAGGCAAATCGATGGCAGCATCAAAGGCAGGACCACAGAAATGTCTCTTTTTGAGAGGCCAGCACAACTGAATTGAAAAACATTGGTTTTCTTATCAGTTGCTAAACTTTTTATACAACAGTAGTAAATTGACGCATGTGGGGGTGGGGGTTCTCTTTCCACAGTTTTATACTAAAATGAACAGTGTGCTAACTTGTATACATTCTGTTTAATGGAGATACAAGATGGCAAAAGTGAATCTGACAAAACCTAGAAGTAAAACAGGAGCTGAACAGAGCCAAGGTTTGAAGTGAGGAATAAACATTGCAGGTATTTTATTGCATCACACTGGGTCCGCCAAGGGAGCTGCTGCAGGAGCACCTCAGCTGCTGCAAAGCAGACTAAGTGGAGTCAGGAGTGCGATCTGCAGAATTGGGAGTGGAAGTTGGGAGGGTTGATAGTTTTATGTTCAGTGTTGATGTTGTTTGCCTTGTATTGTTCCAGAGTTCTTATGCTGGTGTTCAATTTAAATGTTTCAAGGATTTCATCAGGAAGGGGGTGGGGGCAGAATACTGAACATGGATGGGTAAGATAGCTGTGCAGCACTAGGAAAACAATACTGAAAGGGGGGAGGATGCGATATATGGGCAATTAACGATGATGGGAAGTAACACCACATACAGTACATCACATGGAATGTTAAAGGTGCGTGAGCAAAGGAGAAAAGATATTGTATCCTTATGCATCTGAAGAAGCTAAACACAAATGTGTCATTTATATAGGAGTCACACCTGAAAACAGATCAAATTCATCAGTTTTGCAGGGAGTGGTTGGGCAGGCCTATCACTAAACAATGAGGGGTAGTTATTCTTATTGCCAGGAATATGTCATTATAACTGATTAAGCAAATGGGGGTGAAGGAGGAAGATATGTGTTTCTACGTGTTCCTACAGAGATTATGTCGGGCAGAAAAAAATCAGTGCTAAGCTCAGTCAATGGGCCACATCATGATTCTCTAAATTCTTCACTGAGCTAATGTCTATACTGGTAGAGTTCGCTCACCTACCACTAATAATAGGAATCTGGAACTTAATGATTCAACCCTGATATGGATAAAACAGTGGTGTCTATGGGGCACTGTTGTCAGCACAGAAAGCAGTAAGGGAACTGTCAGACTCGATAGGCCTTGTGGGTCCATGGTGGGTGTTACACCCTGTAGAATGAGAAGATACCTTTTTTTAGTCTCACAAGGGACAGAAAGTCACATTAATTACTTTCTTACCTGCCAGGAATGCCACTATGGTATTCATACTTGTGAGATCAGTGCAAGGGTGTTATCTGACCATGAGCCTGTGCATATGTAGCACTGTTTCAGACTAGGAACATAACAGGATAAACACTGGAGACTGAACAATCAAATACAAAAGGATAAGAGGATAACAGAGACTAAAAGTAATCATTGGTGAATTCATCTCCAATAACAAAGGTTCAGTGGACAATGCTGACACACTATGGGTAGTCATGAAGTGTAACATTAGGGGGGAGTACATCACATAGAAACATAGAAACATAGAAGTTGATGGCAAATAAGGACTATAAGGCCCATCCAGTCTGCCCATTTCTTTTTCTACCTTATAAATGTGCCATATGCCTGTACTCTGTCAATGACATTAGACTGGCATCCCAAAGGAAAAGAGAAAAGGAACAAAAGGCCACAAAACTCTTAAGGAAGATCTGAGAAAGGGAAAAATCTCAAACATACCACCGAGGAGGAATAGACTGAACTGAACTCATTAAGGGCAAATTCTGCAGAACTAACAAGGGGAAAAAAGCCCAACATGCCATCTTCCTAATAAAAAAACGAAATATTTTGATCAGGGGGACAAAGCAAGGAAAATATTGGCTGCAAGGATAAGGCAGAATTATTAAAGGCATTAAGAGAGAGGGTACACAGCCCCTAATAACAGAACCCAGAGAGTGCAAGGGAGTTCCAAAGCTTTTCTTAGGCATTATATGGGGCAGGACTCAGAGATACGTAAGTAACCCAAAGTGAGATAGCAAAATATCTAGAGAGGATTGTCTTGCTATCTGTCACCGGTGAACAACACGTAATGTTACATAGCCCCATTAGGAAAGGGAAGTGAAGTTGGCCATCAAGGAAGATACAATAGATAAAGCCCCAGGACCAGATGGCTTTGCACCCAGTTTTTATAAAGTATTCGCAGTAGAATTACCACCAGTTTTAACTGAGATGTTTAATCAAATTCACCAAAAGGGGGTGGAATAGAATTCAGCAACTGAGGCTACAATAACAATAGCAAAATCATGTAGGGATGCAGCTACGGTTTCGAATTATAGGCCAATATCATTCATAAACCTAAATCTCAAGTTACTAGACAAGGTTCTGGCTATATGGCTTGGGAAAGTGTGGCAATGTGTAATCAGACCCAAACAGGTGAGGTTCATGCCCAGAAGAATCTAAGGTGAACATCTGAGGAAGCTAGCCCATCTCATTTCAGCATATGGGGAGCCAAGCATCCCCAAAGAAACATAGAAACATAGACTTTGATGGCAGATAAGGACCACTTGGCCCACCTAGTCTGCCCATTTCCCTACCTACAGGATAAGCTGCAGATCCTAGTTAACCAACAGCCTATTTCTTCCTACCCCCCCCAACAAGAATTGCCTTATGTCTGTCCCATGCATTCTTGAATTCTTCCACAGTTTTAGCCCCCACAACCTCCTCAGGAAGGCTGTTCCATGCATCCACCACTCTCTCTGTGAAAAAATACTTCCTCACATTGCCCCTGAGCCGTACCCCCTCTATCTTCAAATTGTGTCCCCTTGTTCTTGAACATCTCTTTTTCTGAAAGATGCTACCCTTTTGGACTTTGTTGATTCCACTGAGGTACTTAAATGTTTCCCCACAGTGCTGGTCTCCCTAGATGCCTAAAAAGCTTTGAACCAAGTTGCATGGAATTATCTCTTCCCAGTGCTAGAGAAATATGGAATTCCTGAGAGCTTCAAAAAGTGGGTCATGGTTTTGTATACATCACCATCTGCAAAAATATACTGTAATGGAGTGTTTTCAGAATCAGTCTTCCTCAAAAGCAATGACCGCCAATGTTGAGACAGTCTCACTGGCCACTAAAGCCCCAGTTCTTCAGGTCCACACTGACCCTCCATCAGGGAGCATGGCTACTGGGAGCTTTCACAGTGATTTTATAGTGCTCTTACTTAACTCCAAGTGAAATATGTGATTAAATAATCAAATTGCCCATATACAGAGTGATCTTTATGCTAAATACAAAAACACCAGTTTATAATAAAACAAAGAAAACAATGTTGATCCTGTTCATGCTAACTCAATAGCATCCTATGAAACTATATACATAGATACCAAGTTAACTCAGCCTGTATTCTAACATTAGAACCTGATGGGACCTCGAGTACAAAGTAAAATCCTTCAGGGAATGTGGAAAACATGACACAAAGTACAGTATAAAGCAGTATCGTAGGAAGGGTGGTTCTGGTGGTGCTCCTGCCCCGGGCACAAGCCTCCGAGGGGCGCATTTTTCCACTGAAGCTCATGTTCTAATTCACTTGCGCTGCTGCTTTAAATCTTTTTTTTTTAATTTTGGTACTGTAATTACAAATGCCTGTCAGCAGGGTTGCATTTATGGACCAAGGACCAGCAAGTGGGGGAGGGTGTCACATGGTTGCACAATCTACTGCAGTTAATAATAATGTGGTGCGGTGCAGTGGTGGTGCTGAGAAAGAGGAACTGTGAGTGGGCCAGCGTGCCACCCATTAGTATAAAAGGTATGGGCGGAGCGTTTGGCACTGAGTGAGAGGCGGTTTATGTTGGAGACAGAGAGAGTGTGGAGCAAGTTGTTGAGCTTACTAATGCAGAGTAGTAGACAGTCGCAGAGATTAAAAAAAATGAGACAGTAAGAGTCTGAGAGGAGAGATGAGTCATGAGAGACAGAGAAGACAGAAGAGATCCTTGTCTTATATTTTTTTCGTCACTTGTGTAATGTAAGCATAAGTAGAATGCAAACCACACTAAGTACTCTGTGTGTTGTCTGTGCAGACAAGACTAGTAGTTGTCACTCATCAGTGACAGAGTGTCTGTAGTAAAAAGTGATGGCACTGCAGACAAGTAGAAGAGCAGACCTGGCGAAGTGATGAATAATTCCAAATTAAATTTTCGAATCCAAATTGTGAGATGATGAGATGGGATCTATGTGGTGAGGGCGCAGTGGAGGTGGGGGGAGATTGATATTCTCACTCAGGAAGTCGGAAGACAAAGATCTGCTTTCCTTGCCATTGAATTATTGGGCCTGGCCAGGCCTGTCTCGGCGTCGGCTCTGCTGGTGGGCAGGCAGCGACTGTGTAGTTCACTCGAACTTCATGCACTGGACTGGAGACAGGGATGGGAGTGAAGATTTTGAAGCAATTGCCTCAGCCTTGGTCTGACTGCCATTGCACAGGCAACAGTACACCATCCCTCCTGTCCACCAAGTTGTTACATTTTCTTTTCTTTCCTCTTGACCCGCATCCCCCCTACACTCCCATTCCATTGCCTTTTTGCTTTTTCATGTCCTCGCCTGATTTTCCTTAGCCAAGTTCGTGTTCCGTTCTCACCCCACCATCCACACCATTCTTTGAAAATGAGGCCTTGCCTACCAGTGCCTTGCCTAGTTGTCTTGGATGCCATGTGAGGGGATCTGTACAGTTTGGATCATAACATATTAACAGTTACATGTATCTGTATTGGCTTGGGCTGTGGAGGGGAACTGATGAGAATCAGGGGAAGGAGGGGATTTGGAGTGGGGCTCTTTCTGTCTCCAGTGATGTGACTGGAGTAGTTAAGCTGGCTCAGCTGTACTGGGGAGGTGCTCTGCTGGATGCAGGGGTTATTTACTGGGCAGAGGAGAGGGGCTGCACTGCTAAGGCATACTGAAAATGTATAGGCTAGGCAGAATGTTTTTTCCCTAATGACACTTCTCATTGCACCATGGGGCTCCTACATTGTCTCTTATCAGACTAACTAAATAGGCCCTTGGGGGGTCCTCAAGCTCAAGAACCCTATCATGCCCTGTCAGATCTTTTTTTTTTTTTTTTTAACAGGGCCCCGCCTAGACACTGCTACTTGGGGACACTACTACATAATTTATCCTACCCCATCCCACAGCGGGACCCCCCCCAGACAAGCTACCCCCTGCAGCTGCCAGCCCCCACACGTCAGGAGGGCCAGGAAACAGAAGATCCACAGCAGAGAACTGCTGCTACAGTGCTGTCCAGGGTCCCACAGTAAAACCTCTGGCACAAAAGGAACGCTCCCCTTCCCTCCCTTTATCTGTGTCTCCGACTCACTGGGTCTGCTTGGCTTGCATCCATGAACATGACAGTTTTATTAATAATTTAAACTACTGTGTGGACAGCATTTCACCTAAATGTTGGATGTCAGTTGGCCGCTTCTGGATCTTGATATCTGCCAGTTTCTGTAGCGCTTATAAATTACATAAAAAAATACCTGCCATGTTCGTGGTTGCCAACAGAGTATATGTTTCTGAACTGGGGAAAGAGAAAGGGAAGGAGTGGACCAGAGGAGCTGAGCTGTTTTGTATGCCTGAAGTTATACTGTGGGATCCTGGACAGCACTATAGCAGCAGTTCCATGATGTGAATCTTCCGCTCCTTGGCCTTCTCCCAACGGAGGGGGTAGAGGTAGATGCAGAGGGTGCTTTTCTATGAGGGGTTCCTGTGGTGGAGGGGATTGGATACAGTCAGAATATTATTTGGTGGGGGGATTCCACTACAGACAGAGTGGCCCTCTGGAGGGATGCTAGACTTGGGGCTACATACCTCTCAAACTCTTGCCTCATGAAACAGGGACAAGACTTAAAATAATCAGGGACAAAGACCCAAAATCTTGGATACATGTTATAAATTGACACTATTCACTCAGAAAGCTGATAGAAAAAGGGGATTTGTGTTAGTCTGCATTTTCTGAAGAAGAATAAGTCTGTAACTTTAATGTTTGACATTATTTCTTGATTTTAACCCCCCACTGTTCTCTACCATAAAAACACAAATGTTGTGATGGACAAATGCAAATTTTGATGGAAAATAAGGGACAGTTTAGAGGTATGTGGGGCTAGTCTAGTTGCAGGGATTGCTCAGGTGCATGGGGCTGGTCTTGGTGTAGGATGGTGGTTCAGCTATAGGGAAGGTAGGTAGCTAAGGTGAGGAGTGTAGTGTTGTGGAGGTGTTCAAGCCAGGTGTAGGATGGTTGGGGGGGGCAGAGTCCGGTTATGGTCTAGAAGGGTGGTCAAGCAGCACTGAGTGTTGGAGCTGGTCTACTGTAGTTGAAGGGAAAATGGTCGGGGGAGGAGGCCTTTTCTTCTGTTAGGTGGTGGCAGTTCCACTACAGGGGTAGTGGAGCCTTCCATCAGGGCTGAGTGAGTGGGCTCAGGGGGCTACATCCCCCTATGTGAGGATGGGTGGTTGCAGGTGGGGCATCTCAGAGGTACATGTGTCCAGCACTTGAGGACTGCATCTATGACACTGAGGTGCCTTTATATGTCCCCATGAGCTACTCTTGATGGAACCGTTGGTCAGACAGTTGTCCACAACAGTTGCAGCTACACTGCACACTCTGATGACAGCCAGCCAGCATCTTCGACTCCCATACCTCAGATTCTATGGGAGCAAAATTTTCCCTGAAATCAGGGGCAGGGAACGTATAACAAAAGTGTTTTTTCCTTCAAGAAAAGCCCCAAAACTCATCAAAGAGCATGTAAACAACCCAGAGCTTCTGGGGGCCTTGTGGCCCCCAGACCCCCGGATATTTTCTGAGAGTGGGCACAAAATTAGTCTCTCGCCCAGGGCACCAAAATGCCTTCCTTCAGCTCTGGTATAAAGTGTAACATATGGAAAAAAAATGTGCAAATGTTTGTACAACAACACTGATATGCTCACGAGATGGAACATCAGTAAACCTGTGGTTGGATTCTCAAGTTAAGTTGCGGGCATTGAATTATTTAAACATAATTGTTGTTGTTGTTTAACACCAGTTGATTTGCAGTCCTGCAGCCATCTGAAGATGCCAGTTTTAGAAGGAGGTCACCACATAACTGGGAGGTCAAAGAGTCATTTGGTGTTGGCTCCTCTCCCTAATGAACTGTTCCATCAAATACCCCTAGACTGGGGATGGGTGGGGGGTCTTACAATTAGTGTAACAAAAAAGGTCAAAACATATCAGAATATTGGATGGACACTAAAAGAAAAAGAGGAGGGCATCTAGAAAAGCAAAAAATGGCTTCCAATCACCTTTAAAATGTCTGATTCAGATGTGGGAATATAATAATTTTCTCATACTGTATATCTCCAATGAATCAGCTTACTAGTCTAAGGATTTTACCACTGTCAAGGTACAAGTTTTATATTATTCTGGTTAAGTTTTGGCATGTGTCGTGTGAGTAGTGTGAGAAGCATAATGCACTTGTGGTGTGGTTAATATGTACCAATGTAATAATGGCCTGATTGGATATGATTTCATTTCTCAACAAAGAGTTAATTGCAAATAGGATACACATACAGTCATAATGTAATTAGAACAAAGGCATGCACTCTTTCCTGTAACCATCACAAAAGTGTATTATAGACATGCAGACATGGAAAGAAGTGACGCGGACAAAAGCCCTGTGTGTAGAGAGCTACAAAAGCCTGGAAAGGGAAGAATAACAAGCATTTGACAGTGCTGAACGTTCGCTTGCAGGTATTTGCAGTGGTGTTTGGCACTTATGGCACTAAGTTCAAACCCCAATGAAATACATTGTGCCATATACCTGTTTCTTCAGTTCGTGATCTTTGAAGTGATGAGCTTCCAGTGGGTAAGTAAGGGTTTTCGGGGGGGGGGGGCTGAGTGGATGGGTTGGGGATAACGCTGCAACAGACAATGATGGATGGTTTTCTTATTTTGAGGTGTAAAAAAAAAAAGATAAAGGATTTCCAGTTGTGACACTGGGGAAATGGGCAGTCACTATGAGTTTGTTTTTCATGAATGGCTTGTGTGTTTCCAAATGTATATGCTCAGATATGTATTTATTGAATTTCGGACTACTTGACTTTTTAGACACAATGTGTCATTAGTTAAAAACAAAAAGAAGTAATAGGCTAGGCACCAGAAGTAAGGAATAACTGGTGTACATGCCTCACTACTGTCCTTGATGATGAGAGATGTCCCTTATATTACCCCTAACATTGCTCTGTTCCTCATGGAAAATGTGCTGCCCACACAGAGAAGGTGCTGTAAATTCACACTGTAAGGCAGAAATTGATGATATTTTTAGATGCTAAGTGAAAAACAAACTTTGTACAAGTAAACACAGCATTTTCCACATTGTTCTGAGCTTGTGCCTACATGTTTGAGGATGTGTCCTTCATTATGAGAGTCAATGTCCATCATTGTTCCTCATTTTGAGTGTCTGCATGCGTTCCTCATTTCAGTGACTAAAGGTTATGAGGTATGTGGTGTTGATGCTAAAGGATGCAGCCGGTCGCTCAGATCCCGTTGCTGCTGCATCCTTTTGCTACCCCCCCTCCACTCCATCTGGTGACTGGCTGTCTGTGTCAGCCCTTGGGGCTCTCAACCCTTGGGGAGCCTGCTATGATGGGTATGACGTCACAACCCAGTATTCAAAAGTCGCCTTCCAATTGGCTGCTATCAAGAAAAAAGGGTGGTTATCACCCTCACCACTCGTACACTTCCCTCTGTATTCAAATGTAACTAGTTTGACAAGCTGGAAATTTCCCCTTTCGGTTAAATTAATCCCATTTATAGCATAACAAGCTTTGGTTGTCAATGGTTATATTGCCAGTTGCATGGATATATCTATTTTATTTTATTTAGGGGGAAGAGTCCCACTTAGGGACTCCTTCCATCAGTGGACTGGGAAAGTGGCAGCCTAATATGGATTAGTGCTGACTAAGAGACCGAAAAGCTTAATTATGCACACATCTAATGAGCTAGATGGATGCAACTAGACAGAATGAACAAGCGGTAAAACAAATATTATTTTGGCTGGAGCTTGGTTGAGTCGAGCTGTTATTATATGACCACTTGCTTCTTGCACTTCTACAGCCCAGGTGAGACATTGCCTGCAACATCAGAACAGGGGTGTAGTGTAGCCAGGAATTTCAAATTTGTACACAGAGCAGCCCACACTGCTACCCCCTTCATCCTGCCATTCACCAAGGTGCGCAGTAAGGCCCCTCTAAGCATGGACCAATCAGCATAATGTACACCCATCGTATCTTATTGCTATATAAAATGGCTAAACTCAGAAAACGTAAAAACAAAAATGAAACTTCCATTTTCTAACCTATGCAGCACAGTTGTGACCCCCACTTTTTGGTATGCTCAACCAAGACTGTTGTACAGTGCCCACAGGGGAGGGTATTGACCTAGCAACATTGCTTTTTACTAATGCTCCCGAGTTACAGTAAGAAATAGGTAAATAAAAAATCAGTCTTGGAAGTTGTGGTCCCCCCTCCCCGGAACAGAACCTCAAATGTATGCATTTTAGACAAGCCAACTACTGGTAGCATCCAGCAGAATAACATTTTACTATCCTTTGTTATATAACAAAGTGCACATTTCATATTTTCTTCTCTGAGGGAAGACTGATCGGCGGGGTACCTCAGGGCTCAGTGCTGGAAGCAGTCCTCTTCAATGTCTTCATAAGTGACTTTGCAGAAGAGTTGGAAGGAAAGGTATTTCTCTTTGCAGATGGCATCGAAATCTGCAATAGGGTAGATATTTCAGAGGTCATCGAGAGAATGAGCAGAGCCCTGAGAAAACTTAAGAGTAGTTGAGGGTATAGCAGCTGAGTTTCAGTGCAAAAAAATTCAAAATCATGCACCTAGGGCACAGACACCCAAGGACAATGTATAAAATGGGAAAGAGGTGTTGACAGTCACTAAACAGGAAAGGGACCTTGGGGTTATCATATCTGATATCTTTAAGATGGAGCGGCAGTGTGGCAAGGCAGTAGGCAGGATCAGTGGGATGCTTGTGTGCATGGGGAGGGGATTCACTAGCATAATGAGACAGGTAGAGTTACCAGTGTATTGATTTTTGGTGAAGTACTGTGTCCAGTTCAGTAGATCGCATCTCAAGTAGGACATAGACAAGGTAGAGGCTGTCCAGAGGAGGGAAGCTAAAATGGTGCAGGGGCTGCATCACAATCCCTATGAGGGAAGAATGAAGGATCTCAATATGCACTGCCTGGAGGGATGGGGGGGACATTATAGAGATCTATAAGTATTTTACCGGGTGAACAAAGTACAGGAGGGGACTATTTTTCAGAACAGATGGTGCACAAGAACAAGAAGGCATGCAATGAAGCCAAAAGGTGGAATTTAGGAGGAATGTGAGGAAGTACTTCTTCACTGAAAGAGTGATGGACACCTAGAACAGTCCTCCAGTGGAGGTGGGAGTGAAAACAGTTGTGGATTTCACACATGCATGGGCAGGGCTGTAGCTAAGAATTTTGGGGCCCAGTACAACTCATTTGAGATGGGTCCATCTCCTAAACCAGCTAATGCCAGGGGTCTGAGCCAGCTCCTCAGGTGGGCCCCCCCTGAAAAGAAGGGGAAGTAGCTGGAGATCAGGCAGGGTCTGCTTTGACAGTGTAGGCAGGGATAAACTGGGCAGACTGGGTGGGCCAAGAAATCCATATCTGCCAATGAATTCTATTCTTTATATGGGGAGGAACTGTATTGGTGCAGTCTTAGCCACCGTCATCCCTTAGAGCTCACATTATTTATGTGATTGAGATAAATGTGACAGAATTTTTGAAGTAGCATGATTCAACTTTGCAAACCAGAAGACAAAGGAGACCTAGATTAAACTCTCACCAGAGCCCCTTATACTGTTGTGTTAGCCTGAGCAAGTTACTTGACCTTTTACTTTCATCCTGTTGTAAACACTGGATAAAAACAAAGCCCCAGTGAAAACAACATACTACATCTAACCTGGACTATACTGGATAAATAAACTGTGAACAATAACTGGGAATTGAACCCAGAGCCCATGTTTTATAACACTTTTAACATGGTACATTAAAGCATGTCAGTGGTTAATAGTAGGGATATACAGGTATTATAGCATAACTTTGTTAGTGCCTAGAAAGCTTAGCAACAAGTTTCTCAACACCACAGTGCCTGTGACTGACTGATGCTGACTGCTGCCACATTGACCTCCCAACATTTAAATGTAAAGCAGCATATCCCCCTAGTTGCAAACACCAGTAAAAAACATATCTATTACTAGTACATCTAAAGTGAGTTATACTGCCATCAAGTTTCTTAACACCACAGTGCCTATTACTAACCAAATACTTTCTTGTACATCCCCATCAAGCTCCCACACCAAACAACACTTAAACATGAAGCAGTATATACCACATCATGCTTTCACACCCTAAACAACACTTAAACATGGCGCAGTATATACCACATCATGCTTTCACACCCAAACAACACTTAAACATGAAGCAGTATATACCACATCATGCTTTCACACCCTAAACAACACTTAAACATTTTATTTTTGTTTTTGTTGACCGGGTAAGTGCACTAGACAAATCTTGCCTATTTTCAGGCACGACCCAGGGGAGGGGGAGATACAGGTGAATACCAACTGACCTTGAAGCAGATTAAGCTGTTGGTGGTATTTTTAGTGAATGAGGGAAATTTGTCCAGGACACCGGGGAAATTCCCTTACTCTTTTCGATAAGTGCCATGGGATCTTTAACATCCACCTGAACTACCACCAATCCAGGCAGATGGGACCTCGGTTTAATGTCTCATCCGAAAGATGGCACCTCAGAAGTGCAGCACCCCTCTCATGCTGCACTACAGTGTCAGTACTGGGCTATTAACCCAAGTGCCAGATGTGGGAACTGAACCCACAGCCCTCTGATCTCCCGGCCTCAGAGGTGAGTGTGCTACCTGCTGAGCCACTGACATCTAAACATGAAGCAGTATATACCACATCATGCTTTCACACCCTAAACAACATTTAAACATGACGCAGTATATACCACATCATGCTTTCACACCCTAAACAACATTTAAACATAAAGCAGTATTTAACACATCATGCTTTCACACCCTAAACAACATTTAAACATGAAGCAGTATTTACCACATCATGCGTTCACACCCAAACAACACTTAAACATGAAGCAGAATATACCACATCATGCTTTCACACCCTAAACAACACTTAAGCATGAAGCAGTATATACCACATCATGCTTTCACACCCAAACAACACTTAAACATGAAGCGGTATATACCACATCATGCTTTCACACCCTAAACAACATTTAAGCATGAAGCGGTATATACCACATCATGCTTTCACACCCTAAACAACATTTAAACATGAAGCGGTATATACCACATCATGCTCTCACACCCTAAACAACATTTAAACATGAAGCATTATATACCCCCACAACAGCCCCATCACACAAACAGATGGTCATCTATGAAAAACTCAATGAACCGCAGTTGACATTAGCTCCACCAATAAATTATTTATAAATAAACATAAACAATACATTGTGCTGGGTGGCAGCTGAAACTGGCATTGTGAGGAAGGGCTGAGCACCCACTGGAATCACAGAGCCAACCAAAGGGAATGTTGTCTGCAGTCAGGCTCACCCCCCCCAACTGGTCATCCACAGTACACACTAGTAGCCACAGCAAACACCAAGCTGCGTATTCCACCCCCAGCCTTTCACCTTGAACTTCAACTCAGGATTTCAGCCCTTTTTTAAGCTTGTTCATCAGCCTGCATCAACGTTTGGCAGCTTTTTTTTCTTAGACTCTTGTTTTGCTAATTGATTTGCCACCCAAGGAAAGCTAAAACTAGCCTACCTGTGACCAGTGACATCAACTTTTATCAGCTTTTTTTTTCTTTTTTATTGGGCTCTTTTGTGCAAGATTACTGTTTCGCTGCTGCAACACTGGACCCTAATTTCTGGGCTGGGGGGGGGATAGTAGGGAAGTCCTGCACTGGAGGCGTGACTGGTGTGCCAGCTGAGTAAACAAGTCTATTGTCACCTTGTTGCCACCCAGGGAATACAGCTAAAATTCAAGCTTACGTCCAGTCTGTACTACTACTGAATTTAATAAATATGCTTTTGATCGCGAGCTTAAAAAACAGCCTTTTAGTTTTTGAGACTGAGTCTCTGATTTACCTTTAACAGTCAGAAGAGTGAAGAGTCAAGATCAGACACAGGAATCAGCATAAATTATGCAAACAAAGAGCCTGACCGAGACTTAATCTCTGCTGCAGTCCTCCAATGAACACGCTGCCTGGCCCTTTCATAGAGTCGTCGGAGTCAACTATTGATTTTCTAAACTAGCTTTCCAAACTAGTTTATCTGGAGCTGACTTGTCTCTCCTACGTTGACTTCAATCAAATAGAATTCAGCGTGGTACCAGGAGGGTACAGAGGACACATCTGGACTGAGCTGAGGACAGATAAAATCAAAAGAGCTAAATAGTAAGGTGAGGGTCCGTCCGGTCAGCGGTTCGAGTGAAAATATTTCACTGCTGCTGGTGCCAGTCCACGTCAGTGCTATCTATCTCTCTCTTACCATGCTTATGTGAGCCTAGTGTTACTGGGTAATGGGTACGGTGATCTCCACTCGTTACCTGGTAACAGTAGCTGCATATACTGCATGTGTGTGTGTCTCAACTGCTTCCGCCGGTGCTTTTAGGGTCACAATAAATTTGCAGTCACAATGGATGGAGGTGATAGTGTCTCGTAGTCCAGTTGTCTCCAGCTGAGACTTCCAAACAAAAATCTCAGTAAAGGGATCAAGAGGCTGAGAAACAGCCTTTTATGGCTATGTTGCTTCTTTGTTTGAAAAGCCTGCAGATCCAGCCACACATAAGATTTGTCTAATTTTGGAAATAGCTGGTAAGCTTCTTCCTAGCTTCTTCGGGGAATGTGTGTGTGTGTGGGAGGGGGCAATGAAGGGGAATGGTGCAGCAAACTGTGGAGACAGAGTGACACGAACTGAAACTCCGGCCATGGGAATTAGTGTCATCTGTAATGTGTATGGCCAGAGTTACAGCTACAGAAAGAAATGAAGCACTCCCATTGGAGTGGTTAATTTCTTTCAAGTCGAGGACGCGCCACGTCAGCAGAGCTGAAAATGAGTCCTGACCAGAGAGGCTGGTCATTGGTGTGCACTGCCAAAACCATTGCAGTTTCAGCTGTAATTGGCTTGGTAGTGACACACCTCTCATTTCCCCTATTGTCCCAAGACGTTCCTTGCACAAACATGCAAGCGAACGCAAAAAGCACCCTACAATTTCAAGTTGTTGTGGACTTTTCCTTGACGGAGTTAACACATAAAGTGTACCTGCTGTGGCAAGCTGAAGAAAGAAAAATTATCACTATAAGTTATTTAATTTGGAATTTAATCCTCATTTTTTTAAAGCATGGATAGATTCTTTTAGAAATATTTGTTTTTTCAAAGGCTAGTGCATAATTTTACTGTCAAGCTGTTTTCATAATTTTGCAATCAAATTGCATGCAAATTCAACATGCTTTTCATTTCTATTGCAGAGGGTAGTTGTTTTAAAGACATGAGACTAATTTCCACATGGATTGCAAAGGAAGATGGGAATTCTGGTAGCTAAGATAATTTATGCAAATAAAATAAGCTTTATTTCATGCATTGTTTGAGAGTCACTGGTGCAGACTTTCTTTTTGAAACCAAGAGGCAAATAATTTATAAAGCTGTACAGTAAAACAGAGACAGAGAGAGAGAGAGAGAGAGATGAGCACTGAGAGAAAGAGTTTTTTCCCTGCTCAATTTTTTTTATTTAATTATTTCAAACATTGTACTAGGAAGGATGTACTGAGCTTGTAATACTGTAGATATTTTCTGTTTGTATCCTGGGGAGGAAGAAGGGGACAAACAATGCAACACAGCAATATTTTATTAAACAATGTCAAGTACAATCCTAGCTTTTCAATTGGTTTCCGAGCCTAGAGACAGTTACCTTACAATAACATCACTGCATTTAGGGAAGGCACATATAAATTACCTTTTCACATACAGAGTAACTTCTGCAATCACTCCGAGTCTCTCCCCAGAACGCTGAAGTCATAGCTGCCATGTGCAGTTCCCCACTCGGTCCTTTACTCCTCAGACCACCCAGCCCAGTTGGAACAAAATATCAGTTTTAAGTTAGCTCATGCCAGCATTTTTCCCCCGAATCGAGCAGTTTCATTGAACCACACAGATCCATAACTGCCGGTTGTGCAACTAGAACTCCTAGGTCCTGGCCACTGCTGCACATTCTCCATCCCTCCTCTGCTCCTCCTCTGCTCATCGGCAAAACTTTCCAGTCCCACTTGATAAATAAACTTGTCCTGGTCACTGCCTTTACTCCTGTTCACAGCCTTGAATAGTGTCTTATCAAGCACCAGACATCTGTAGTGGTTTCTCGATCGTCTCTGTCCTCTCTCACTGCAGCCTTACTGACTCAGTCCCTGTTGCTCATTTTCCTCCCTGACATCATGTTGCTTCAGAAACATCTTTACCCATTCCCAGGGCAGGCAGCAGGATCAGGTGAAAAAAAATCAGAAAACAGATGGTGAGCTAAAGGAGAAAGAGGGTGTGTGTAGGGAAAACAATAACAGCACCACCTGCTGTACAATGGACAAGCACAAAACTGAACTTTATTTTTTAAGAAGGCTTCCACAATAAAATAAAGCAGTAAAAAAAATGTTATATGTACTTATTTTTTATTTATTCTGAATATAATAAACCATAACATAATAGCATTAAGGCACATCAAGGGTATGTGTTGTTGTGAAATAACATCACTTCTCAGGTGTTGAATGCACTCGGCCTGCAGTCTTGTGCTTCACCCACCTAAGGTATGATGTTATTACACAACTACACACACCTTGTTGTGCCTTATTGCTTAACTAAGATGTTCACATAAATATAAATTGTTGCTTAGAACGGTATAGTGGTACATGGGCAAACTAAATAAAAAAAATGGGATAATTAGTACAACTGCACCATGGGATAGGTACAATATCAATGATTCTAATGCAGCAGTGTAATTACAATAACCCGGTGGGGGCACAGAACCATAGGAGCAGACAATTGAGCAGAACTGTGGGGTTAGGAGGGGTCAGGAGCAAGTACAGGTGTGAGCCGAGACGTCTTGAAGGAGGTATTTGAAAGAGGAGAGAGGAGGCAGAGCGAATAGCAGGGGAGAGGGTAGACCTAAGCTTAGGGAATCTGAAGGAGAAAGCTGCTAGATCTGTAGAGGATTCCATGGGAAGATGTGATAATGAGAATGGGTCAGTGTTTTGAAGTGACTACACAAGGGAGGAGGGATGAGAGAGAAGGAAACAAAGATAAGGGGGGAGTGAGTCAAGCCAGAATTTGGAGATAAAGGAAGCACACACCTTGGACCGGATTTCAAAGGTCTATACACAGGTGCTATGCAGGCATCCCACAACACCTGCTGCATCTATCACCTGTTAAGACGCAATAGGTGGTATTTTCAAGATCACAGTCAATTTAAGACAATTGGATGCCGTTCCTGACAGCATGTGTCCAAAGGTAGATATTTCATGTGGTCTAACAGTAATATTGAAAGTACCACAACTGAGGTAAAATCGGTATTTTCAAAGAATTTTGGTAAGGTTTTGCTGCACCTGCACTACTTGTGACGTGACTGTTAAACCACATAAAACATGATCTGACTTCATGTCTTAAGTCCTGCAAGTTGCGCATCACAAATGATGCATGCAGTTAAGAATGCTGCAGGCATCATTTTTCTGCTGTAAAGTGAAAAAAAGTCTTGCAAATGCTTCATAATGCTTGAAAATCACATGCAAACATTTTGACAATTTGCAGTGATGCAGCTGCAGCAGAACAACTGCTGCAAATCCTGCATCCAAAGCTTTGAAAATCCAGGCCTAGCTGTCCAAGTTTGTACACCACAGAAGGCAGAGCTCCAAATAAAAGTGGGTGCTGGAAAATAGCAGATAAAAATCACAGTAAAGAACGAGCACTCTGGACCACAAACAATTCAGGAAAAAGTATTTTACTGGTGGTAAAAACAAAAATACAAATACAAACTGTAAGATACACCCTGAGGAAGAGTAGCATACCTCGAAGCGTAGAGGCAGGGTCGAGTGTGGGGGCTTGCATTTTGCACTAAATAAGTTTTTTTTGCAGTAGTCAGGTATGTGAATATATATCTTACAGTTTGTAAGTATTTGTATTTTTTGTTTGGCCAAGGGGGTTTACTTAAGCATCCAACACTGAGAATGTGTGTAAAATCATGAGTTTTACACATCGCCCCATGATTTATTTTATATAATTGCTGGGGAGCATTTTCTCGCCACAGCAATTATATAAAATAAAAACACATCTTTGTGCACCTGCGGTCCAGTCGGGTTGTCCGTGGTCAGAAGCAACTGGTGAAACAAAACATTTCACTCTGTTTTCATGTCTTTTATAGTGTCAGTGGCTCAGTAGGTAGCACACTCGCCTCTGAGGCTGGGAGATCAGAGGGCTATGGGTTCAGTTCCCACATCTGGCACTTGGGTTAATATCCCAGTAGTGACACTGTAGTGCAGCAAGAGAGGGGTGCTGCACTTCTGAGGTGCCATCTTTCAGATGAGACATTAAACTAAGGTCCCATCTGCCTGGATTGGGGGTAGTTCAGGTGGATGTTAAAGATCCCATGGCACTTATCGAAAAGAGTAGGCGAATTTCCCAGGTGTCCTGGCCAAATTTCCCTCATTCACTAAAAAGTACCACCAACAGCTTAATCTGGTTCAAAGTCAGTTGGCATTCATCTGTATCCCCTCCCCGGGTCGTGCCTGAAAATAGGCAGGATTTGTCTAGTGCACTTACCCGGTCAACAAAAACTAAATAAATAATAAATAAAGCTTAAGCTTAATACCAGAAAGAGCTCAGTTCCTGTTTTTTTAAGTTAACTTTCCACACGAGTGCCAGTGGCAGTGAAGTGTCTGGCACAAAAGAAAAGCAGAGAGGAAGGGAAGAGCAGCGGGTGGCGCATGACAGGACCAAGGGAAACCTGGCATGTGTTTGCCATTATAACCCACAGGTTATAATGGTGAATTATAGCCGGGTTTCTCTATGGGGAAAAAACGATAACCAGTTATTATAATTAATTATTCACTATAATTATACAGGTGCACTTTTAAATTAATTCTTTGTTTTAAAATCCATTTATAAGCACAATAAAAAAACTTAAAGGATGTGTAATTATGTCTAACATTCACACCTGATTGGCTGTGTTTAAAGGTACATGCTGAGCAATACCCCTGAGGACTGTGGTTATTGGTCAAAGAAGTGGGGGAATCTCTGGATGCCAAAATCCTGTAGGGGTCGATGAATCTCAACATGCGTAGGAGTCTCTATTAGAGATGCAGTGAAGTTTTACTCCATGGACGAATATGTGGTGAAGTCGCCAAATTCACCTCTGTTGAGCACTTTGCGTAATTTTTTCAAATGAACCGAAATTCACCATTTGTGACTTCACCTTGCTTTTGAGGGTTTTAAGTGCAAATTGCACTTAAAAAACCCAAAGCAAGTAGCAGGTACAAATGGGGAACACCACCCCTGATCTATCCTTGTTGTCTAGTGCCCCCTTCCCTGCTGAGTGCCGGCTCCAATAATAAATAAAAAAAACTCCTCCATCTAGATCCCTGGTGTCTAGTTGACCCCCCACCCCATTGATCGCCAGCACCAATAATAAAAAAAATCCTCTGTCCAGATCCCTGGTGTCTAGGGTGGACCCCCACTCTGCCGATCGATGGCCCCAATAATAAATTCAAAAAATCCTCCATCCAGATGCCTGGGATCTAGAGGACCACCCACCCCGCTGATCACCAGCTCCTATAAAAAACATCCCTGGTGTCATACTTGACAAAAAGTTATACAGGGAAATTGCTATGAAGTTGCTAGATGATGAAGTTAGTTACAGCAAATTGCTATCTAACCCAGCACCACAGTATAGGAAGGAACAGTATGCTTTACAAATTGAGGCAACAAATAAGGGGAGAAATATCAGAGGAGGAGTATAGATTTGTGTGGAAGGAATACCCGATAGTACCAGGATTTTATATTCTACCTAAAATCCATAAAAATAGAGAAATGCCCCTGGGGAGACCTGTAGTTTCAGGGTTAGGTTCTCTTGCTCAAAACCTGGGTAAATTTGTAGATTTCTTTTTACAACCGAGCATTAGTGGTTTAAAATCTCACATAAGAGACACTACAGATTTACTCGGTAAAATGAAAGACATAACTTGGGAAAGGAACTGTAGCTGGTTAGGGACAGATGTGGAGTCACTTTATACCTCTATACACCATGAACAAGGTATACATGCCACACAATTTTTTCTAAACCAGTATAAAGAAACTGAGGACGTACCAGTTGAGTTAATTTTAAAATCTTTAGATTTTAATTTGAATCATCATTTTTTTTCGAATTTGAAGGCACATATTACAAGCAAAAGTGTAGCACAGCCATGGGTGCGGCAATGGCACTCAGCTACAGTATGCCAATCTTTTTCTCGGATACTGGAAACAGACTATAGAATTCAATAAGGATATTAACCCTTACCATGAACACATAAAGGTGTGGTACTGTTTTATCAATTATATAGTCTGTATCTGGCAGGGGGGTCAAAATAAAGTACATGAATTCATGGATTTACTTAACAACAGCAGGCTAAATTTGAAATTCATGTATACAAGTGACTCCACCACACTGATTTTTCTGGACTTGAGCCTATGTGTACAGGATAATGGAGGTGACACTTACACCATTAACGCTAGAACATTTAGGAAACCTACAGCCACCAACTCAGTCCTTCACTTTGATAGTGCCCACCCACCTAGCTTAAAAAGAGCTATACCATACAGTCAACTATTGCATCTGAGGAGAAACTGCAATACTGAGCAAGATTTTGAGACACAGGCTAACAAACTTGTTGGTAGATTTAAACAAAGGGGCTATGACACAGATTTGCTAGAACCATCAAAAAAGAAAGAAAAAAATGGACAGAAAACTGTTACTTAATAAACCAGTGGTGTCACCCAGAAGCAGTGCTCCTGGCACATTCATCATGGAATACAATGATCTGGCCAGCCAAACTGGTAATATTATTTAGAGGAACTGGCCAATTTTACTAGGTGATGAGACTGTAGGGAGCTCTGTTGGTGCCAGGCCTAGGGTCACTTTCAGCAGGGTGAGTAACCAAAAGGATAAGCTGGTTCACAGCAGACTGAAAAAGACAGTGAATTCCAATAGCCAGACATGGCTACCTTAGAGGCCTAATGGCTTTTACAAATGCCAGAGGTCTAATGTTTGCAAGTATGCATGTGCTAAAAACACCTTTCATCACCCTAAGATTCAGGATTGCCAGGTAAATATAAAGCGCTTATAACATGTGACACTGCTTGCGTGGTATACGTATTGTGGTGCAGCTGCAACCTTACATATGTAGGAACAACAGTAAGACCACTGAAGCAGCGAATACAAGAAAATGTTAGATCTAAAATAATCGTCAAGATACACCTTTGGGCACCCATTTCGCACAATATCATAATTCCTCGCCAGACGACTTGAAATACATGGGGACTGAATGGGTCCCACCCCCGAAGTTAGGGGGTGACAGACCAAACACATCCAAACACATTGCTACAAAAGGAGAGCATGTGGATTTTTAAACAAAATAGTGTAAAACCTAATGGTTTAAACGAGAAATGGGACATTAAACGATTCTTGAAGAAACAAATTCTGGTCAGAGCCAATATGGCTGTGGAGAACTTTTGGGATGCTTTTACCCATGGGGCTAGATATTCAGACTGCGCCAGGCAGGGGCGCAAGCCTGGGTGCAGCACAACAGGGTTGAGCCAGGGCATAGTCAGGCGATATTCAATGGTGTAAGCCATGGCTCAGCACCGTGAATATGGCACTGAGAGCACTCTTCGCGCAGGCGCAGTGGCACTGTGCCAGCACGTGGCAGCAGTGGAGCACGGGGCTGCACCAGCTCAAGTGCGGTTGTGTTAGGCGCAGCAAGAATGATATTCAGCTGTGGGCATGCAAATTAGGCCATAATGCATGCAAGGCACAAATGGAGCCATTTGCATGTCATTATGGCCCCATTTATGTGTCCCGATCCCCAGCGACTTATGCCTGGTGCCCTGCCAGGCTGCAACCGTCAGGAACCGCCACCCCATGGCGGGGTCTGCACCCAAATGCCCATTCGTGGGCATATGTCCATAGACACCCTGGTGGTCCAGTGGACCCTACCCCTTTGCCCGATCGCAGGCATGAATTAAATTAAGCCCTGGTGGTCCAGTGGACTGCTATCCCCTTCCTGATTGTGGGCATGTAATAAAATGATCCCTGGTGGTCCAGTGGACTGATCACCCTCGCCCACTTGCGGGCATCTGACAAACACCCTGGTGGTCCAGTGGTACTGCCCATCCCCACCTGCCCACTTAGTCCCCCGCCACCCTGCACCCCCCCGGTCAATGGTGGGTGGCAGCTCTCCACCCGCAAGCAGCCCGGCTGCCTGCTGACTGACAGTGTACAGTAGGGCTGTATACCTATTGGTCCACCGTGTGGGCCAATGGGTGTGCAAACCATACTGTACTACATCCCAGGTGTGAATGAACACTCATTCACAAATCGGACTGTGTAGTAGCAGTATGTCTGCATGCCCATTGGCCCACACAGTGGACCAATAGGCGATGCAGGGACTAAGTGGGTGGGGGGACAGGGGGTACCAGGGTACCATTGGACCACCAGGGTGTTTTTCAGATGCCCACGAGTGGGTGAGGGCGATCAGTCCACCGGACCACCAGGGATCATTTTATTACACGCCTGCGATCGGGCAAGGGATAGCAGTCCACTGGACCACCAGAGATTGGTTTATTACATGCCCGCGATCGGGCAGGACATAGCGGTCCACTGGACCACCAGGTTTCGGTTTATTACATGCCCGTGATCAGGCAGGGGTTAGCAGTCCACTAGACCACCAGAGATTAACTTAAGTCATGTCTGCAATTGGGCAAGGGGGGGCATGACGCCCCTTGGGCAGGGGGCTCGCGGACTGTGTCCTGGGTGGTCGGGTGACCACCCACAGCAGGTGGCTGCCGTGTTGCACCCAGCAATACAGCAGCCAGCCTGTGGGTGTCCCCGACTTGTTTCAGGTTTCGACGGGCTCAACATTGCAGCTCCCTGTGCGGCGCAAGGTGGGTTTGTGCCTGCATATGCGCTGCACATCCCAGGCTGAATATCGGGATGTGCCACATATGCGCCGCATACACTACTGGTGCGCCCCGGCACATTAGGGGTTTCGCAACGCAACCAGCCCCTTTGAATATCGCGCCGGGGTGCATCGGTTTGAATATCCCACCCATTATTTCTAATGAATTTGCACAGTGCACATCTACTAAGAGGCACTTTCAATGTGGTCTTCCTTTTACACATTTTTACAATGTATTTTCCTAGAATATGCCTGCTGATTGCTATATATTTAGCCTGGATAGTTCACAGAAGAAATGGCATCTTATTTTTGGGTGGTGGAGAACTAGCAGTAGGATGCTGGAATGTGTCATACATAGGCACGAGCTGTGTGCGGGCGATAACGCCCAGTGGCCATACACCTCAGGCACTTATATGCAGATCCTTCATCCTGGTGCCATTGCACTGCTCAGTGCGGGTGAAAGCCAATGCTGTACTCACTCATGCAGGTCCCAGAACAGGCATGTTACTGCTGACGTCCCATTTGTTTGTACAATAGGAGAACCGCAAATGCACTATCCATAGCCTGGGGCATACACTACAAATGGCATTGCAGGATACTACACCCCATGGCATCCAGGATACCTCAGCAGTCCAGAGGGTGGCATGTTACACAGGGGAATGGGGGAGAATGTATGACAGCAGGAAGATACAGCATCAACAAGACATGCATTGGAGGTATGCCAATTCCCTCTTATGGTTTGCCAGGGACATACACACAGCTGCATACACTGGTGGGTTCACAGCTTGTGTAGTGCCCCAATGTATGGTATAGACACTTGGGTCATTCTGGAGTGCAGGTCCCCGGCCCGGGCCCAGTGCAGTCGGCAGCTGGCAGTGGTAGGGTATGGAGGGCAGAGTGGAGTTGTCTATGTACCAAGGCGGTGGGTGGGGGTCCTCTATGCTATGGATATGAACCGTGCTTTCCTCTGGTGTGACTGGATCCAGAGGAGCCCAAAACTATGGAGTGTCACAAACCCGGTCAGCAAGTCAGCCCTCTACTCCCAAAGTGCCAACCTCAGAGCACAGTCTTGTGAACAGTTAACAGAACAAAGTAACCCTCTTGTCTGTTTTTGTGGGTTCAAGTCAACCTTTGGTCTCAAGTTCTGGAGGGATTCAACCTGTGAACCTCTTGCTAGCATACCCAATGCACAAGCTCAGATAATTCTGTCTTTGGTGGGCCAGATATCTTTGTCTATGGGCACCTAACCAGGTGTACAGAAATAAACCCTTAAAAACTGTAATAAAAGACCTCAGATTTTAAATACTTACCTTTTTCCAGTTTGGTATCACCATTCAAGCTTATGAACAGTGTCTGCTTTAATCATATATACTCTACTTGTAAAGGAAAGAAATCAAAGACAGACCAAGTAAGCTCTAAAAATAGAGTTTTACTAAAATAGATAAAAAATATGTAACACATAAAATACAGAACTATTATATCACAAGACATACAAATCTCTTAAACAAAAAGGTTTTAACAGTGTGATTCTTACTACAGTACTTAGATTTGTCTCTCTCTCTCTCTCTAAATACCTGCTTAAAGTGCTCACAGATGTTTCTTTGTCAGAGTCTAGATAGAAGTGACTCTGAAGAAAACAGAATAATGTTTAAAAGCTGGTTTTCCCCACCTCTTTGCATGAGGTCACCTAGCTGCTCCCTGTCAGAATATATAAAAAATATATATCTATATATAAACAGGATGTCTTTTCCGAGTATTAAATTCTGCAACCTCAGCATAACTCATGTTCTTTAAATGATTCTCTTTGATCTTATGATAAGTTCCCCCCTTCCAGGACATGAAAGCATCTTTTATGACTTTGCACTAAAACGTCACAATATGCTCTTCTTCCTCTAAGCGTTGTAAAAGTTTATGAATTTCCCTCTTAGCAACTACAGCTATAATTGGATATCATGCTGCGGTGCATTGTTGGAGTTGCATGGCACATCTCCCTTTTCCGCCGGGATGCGCTGTGCATCTCATTTGAATATGGGGCCCTGGACTAGGCTATCCTAAAGAAATACATTATCAAAATGGCAAATCATGACCCCACTGAAAACAAGATATTGCATCTAATCTGGAACAGCCTGAGTAAATACAGTGCAAAAATGTGTAAATGAAGATCCCTATAACAATGAGATGTAGCATCTCCCCTGAGCTACCCAGGATACAAAATATAGGATAAGAAATATTTAAAGGAAATTTACTCTACACTGAACTTCACTGTGGTCACTCACATAAACAGTTTCTTTATTGTAATAATCACACAGGAGTGTGCTGTGCATATTTTATGGAACATATACAAACAGAGGTGAGAAAAAATAAGTGACTCAGCTGGGACTTGAACCCAAGCTGTCTGGAATACCGTTTCAATTGCGTTAACCAGTGGTGCCACTGAGACAACTGGAACCTGGACCGTCCCCAAGCACATTACTCTTTTTCAAATGCACAACCGAATGGCAACACAAATATTTACTTGTAACAATCACACAGGAGTGTGGTTTGCATATTTTATGGAACACATACAAACAGAGGTGAGAAAGAATAAGTGCCTAGCTGGGACTTGAACCCAGGCCACCAGGCAGTATTGTGACCATGAGGATGGTGTGTAGTTTGTGTGTGTGTGTGTGTGTGTGTGTACAAAATATAGGATAAGAAATATTTAAAGGAAATCTACTCTAAACTGAATTTCACTGTATTCACTGACATACTCAGTTTCTTTATAACATATTAGAATGCAATATTTATTTTGAATGTTGTGGCCATGAGGATGGTGTGTACAGAGTGTGTATGTGTGTTTGTTGTAGCTCAATATATTTTTCCCAAAAAACATAGTAGAAAATGGCTTGTGGTTGCTACATATTTAGTCTAAGCAGTTCACTGAAGACCTGGCATATGTCTAAGACTGTGCTCATCAGATAATGTTTGTAGAGGTTAAAAAAAAACAGTGTAAAGCATATATTTCCTGGGAAAGGGTGACATTTATGAGGTATGAATCTTTCTTGAACGTCAATACATTCCCAAGTGAAACTAGTATCAATAAGCTGTTCAAATGCTAAGTATTTAAATGTGAAGTTTGTTGTATTCTGAAGGGGGTAAACACATCTTAAGTTTAATAGGCAACCAATATTTAACAAATATTGAACAAGCTGTTTTAGTTTCCTGATGGTATCTGATAAGTAGCTTGGAGTTATGTCTCCAACATTTAACAGAAAGAAGGGAATATTTTATTTCAGTTGGCATGGAAGGCTACATTGAAAAGTTCAAAACATGTGTTCCACGATACTCCATTTTCCAGCTACAGATAGCAAGATGGATGTAGGCTCCGCCCACAGCCATAAAATGAAATGAAATGTATTTTTGCATAAAAACTTGATCTTTATAATGATGATTAATTGTTTGCTTTTTTTTATTGCTTTTTGTTTCTCTCTTTCTAGGACTGTTTTAACACTTCCTCATACACAATGCCTGGGAACTCCTACCTACCCGGTGAGACTGTTCTTTGGAGAAATGATTGTATTAGCAATGAAATCAATCAGTCCAGGACACTGTGTCTTTTCCTTTTCTCTTTCTTCTAAAGATTTCAACACTTCAGTGGTACTGCATACCTCTTATATTAATTTCACACTGTGGTGTTTAATTATTTAGATAGAATTTTTTTTTATATTTAAATTTTTTGTATTAATCTTTATACATATAACAAAGTAGGTGCTGACTCTTTAAAATTAATGCTTTAAAACTGGAGAGATGTCTTTTAAGATGTGAGGTATTATGAATAATTAATCAACATCAGGATAAGTAAATCAGTCTATTGCCTTAGCCTCACCCCACTAAAGACTCGCAAGAGTCGAGGCGCTAGGGGACAAGCTTTGACCAGGAAGTTTGAAACTGCTGTATTATGCACTAAAAATACCACCAACAGCTTAATCTGGTTCAAGATCAGTTGGCATTCATCTGTATCCCCCTCCCTTGGGTCGTGCCTGAAAATAGGCAGGATTTGTCTAGTGCACTTACACGGTCAACAAAAACTAAATAAATAAAATAAATAAATGCTGTTACTGAGAAGCGTTCTAAGTAAAAAACATTGAATATATTTTGGCTTCAGTATATTCCTTGTGTTTGCACTACTACTTTGCTCAGGACTTTTGCTTTGTGGAGGTAAGCTGCCTCCATTTGTAGTGCTGCACCGAACAGAACCTGCCTTGTTCACAGTGTACCATTTTGGTTTTTTTCCATATTAACAAAGGTAGTCCCTCATGCCTAGTGGTTCCCCCACCTTCTGATCGCTGGCCTCATATTAACAAAGGTAGTCTCTCATGTCCAGTGGTCCCCCACCCCACCCTTCGATCAGCAGCCCCATAGTAAAAAAGGTAGTGCCTGGTGGAGTTCTATGACTGGGTAACTAGGCAACTGGACAGGGGCCATGCAGTGGATGTCCTGTATCTGGACTACAGTAAGGCATTCAACTCGGTGCCGCATGGAAGGCTGGGAAGTAAGTTAGTAGGCACAGGGGTGGGTGCAAAGCTGGTGAGATGGGTAGGAAACTGGCTTCAGGGAAGGCAACAGAGGGTGGTGGTGTGTGGGGAGCTCTCACACCCAAGGGTAGTGATGAGCAGTGTTCCACAGGGCTCGGTGTTGGGACCAGTGTTGCTTGGGATATTCATTGCAGACATATCATGGGACATCAAGAGCAAGATCAGTCTGTTTGCTGATGATACCAAGGTAGGAGTGGTGGTGGATGACCTAGGGGGATGGCAGGGGTTGCAGGATGATCTGGCAAAGCTTGAAACCTGGTCAGACACCTGGCAACTGGGGTTTAATGCCAAAAAGTGCAAGGTGCTGCATTTTGGGATGAAGAATGCAAGGAGGAGTTACCAGCTGGGGGGAGTGCAGCTAGCCCAGAGAGAGGAGGAGAAGGATCTGGGTGTGCTCATTACAGAGTCAATGAACAACTTGGCACAATGTAGGAAGACAGCTGCAAAGGCCAACAAAATGTTGGGTTGTATTGCAAGAGGTATATCCTCGAGGAGGGAGGAGGTGATTCTGCCACTGTATAGGTCGTTAGTTAGACCACACCTGGAGTACTGCGTGCAGTACTGGCGCCCATATCTGAAGAGGGACATTAAGTTACTGGAGGGGGTGCAGCGCAGGGTGACAAAGATGATCAAGGGGCTGGGGGACTTATCATGCTAGAGGAGGTTGAGGGAGTTGAACATGTACTCACTGGAGGAGAGGTGGGACGGGGGGACATGATTGAAACCTTTAAGTACATGAAAGGAAAAAACAAGACAGGTACAGAGGGGCTGTTCAAAGTAAGGGAGGGGAGGGACACCAGGGGCCATGATATGAGACTGGAGGGAGGAAGGTTCAGGAGGGAGATGAGGAGACACTTTTTTACAGAGAGGGTGGTGGCTGGGTGGAATGTGTTACCTGCAGAAGTGGTATCCAGTAGAACAGTGGACTGCTTCAAAAGGGGATGGGACAGGACAAGGAGGAGGGTTAATGAAGGGGAAGGGTGGAAGGGACGGGCAGCTGCAGAATAAGGGGTGCTAGCTGCACATTCAAGCAGACTTGATAGACCTCTAGGCCTTTATCTGCTGTCAAATTTCTTATGTTCGTATGGTGTCTAGTGGTCACCAGCCCTGTGTCATATCACATATTTCCTGGCATCTAGTTGTACTCCCCCTACCCACTGATCCCTGTCTCTGTACTAGCAGAAGCATTCCCTGATGTCTAGTGACCCAACCCACACTATGGGCACCAGACAATCCACCCTGCCCCCCCCCATTCCTGGTTTTGCCGGCATTATGGGAACCCATACAGTGCCTGTCACCACATCAGCCAGCTGCCATATGTGATGACAGGGAAGGCATGTCCCCTGCACTGTTAAGGGAGTGTGCAGACTGTCTACTGTAGACAGTGCACACACTTCCTTTACAGTACAGGGGCATGCACTCCCTGTCATCACATACAGTGGCCAGCTGAAGTGGTGAGAGGAGGGCTGTGCCAATCACTGTATGGACTCCCATGGCACCAGCAAAACTGGTAACATGGGATCGCAGGGTGCATTGGTCAGTGTCCATGGTGCAGGGGGGTCACTAAATGCCAGGGAATGCTTACGCTAGTACGGGGACAGGGATCAGAGGATGGGGGAGGCCCTAGACACAAAGGAATATGTGATATGATATGGTACCAGTGATCAGAGGACAGGGGGACCACTAGGTACCAGGGACTACCTTTTTTAATATAGGGTCAGCGATCAGAAGACAGGGGACCACTGGATACCTGGGACTACCTCTTTTAATATGGGGCCAGCCATTGGAGGGTGGGGGGGAACCACTGGGCACCAGGGACTACTTTTTTAACACAGGGTCGATGATTGGAGGATAGGTGGGACAACTAGGCATCAGGGACTACCTTTGTTAATATGGGGCCAGTGATCAGAGGATGGGGGGGTCCACTGGACACCAAGAAAACTTTTATTTCAACAGGGATTGGTGATCGGAGAGTGGGGGGACAACTGGACACCAAGCAATACCTGAATTTTACCAGGGATGGGAATTGGAGGGTTGGGGAGGGGTGCCACTAGATACCAGGGAATATGTCTACTTTTTAAAGGACCAGTCAATCTGGGTGGAGGTGGGACTGGTCACAGGGGTGCAGTCCTGCTGCTGCTTCCCATGCAAATGGGCCCATGATGGGAAAGCAAATGACTCCTTAGTGGCTTGCATGTCCAGTGGGCTTAGTTGCATGGTGCCATCTGAATATTGTGCCAGGAAGTACCGGGGCTATCGGGTTTGGGGGTGCTGTTCCTTGCACTGCCAGGATCCATGTCAGGGCAGTGCTACTTGGTTTAGTATTGCACCGACATTCCCCCATATTCAGTCATATAGTGCCGATGCGCTATCTGACTGAATATAGCATCCTCGAGGTTGTGGGCAATAGCCAAGTGCAGCACAAACCTTTGCGCTCCGCTTTGCCCATTTTTCAGTATCTGACCCCTGATGCTTCTACTACTCCTAAGAATACAATGCACAGATCCCAAGTCTCTCCCTGTCTGGATCTCCAGTTCCTGCATCAGACCTCAACTGGTCTCCAATGAACTCCCTGAGTAATCCTCTCTCCATTTTCCCAATGTGAGTTTTTCTCTGTAAGCAGTGTCTATTGATTTTTCTCCTCGCTCCAGCTAGAGCTCTAATTCCATGGTTCTATAGCTCCGTAGCTCCATAGCTCATTCTCTTGAGAGTGTCTCCCAGATTCACCAGCATTCCTGTTTAGGTGGAAAATAAAACTTGATTTAAGGCAGCAACCTCATATCACAGATACAACTTAAAAAAGGTTAGTAGTCCATCAGCTCAGATGGCACACCTGCCAAAAGTTACAGTCAATTCCTGTGTCCTCCTCACAGTAGCAGCTTTGCAGCATGCTGCCATCTCTTATACTTTTATATGTTACATATTCTCTATATTCATCACCCCTTCATTCTTTATTACTTAGGATATTTGCCTGCAAACTCGATCCTTGTCTGTTGGCATTCGTTAGCTGCCTGTCTGCACCTGACATCATAATCCTTTACATGTGACACTGGAATCATGTCTAGAGAAACAGAGTATGCTGTCACAAAGGAACATGGCGTCATGTGTAGAAAAGTGGCAAAGGTAAAAGAAGCCCAAGGGACAAAGATCTTTCATTCATGCAAATTTCCCTGGGGATAAAGAATGAAGGAGAGAAGTACTAAAAATATGTGTCTTATGTAAGTTTTAAGTATTTTTTTGTTAATGGGAGGTTAAAATAGAATCAAGGTTCATTGCCAAGGATGTCCTGGGAAATAATATACAAAGGTAAGGTACAAATTACTTCAATAGAACGTTACATAATATATTAAAAACAGACAGTACAGTCAGTATAATCAAAATATACAACAGGAGTGGGAGTAAAAATTATGAGATAAAATTAAATTCATATTTTGAGTCAGCCCATTGCATATCCACATATAAAAGAGCAAAGATATGGGACTGTCTGGTGACGTCACCATCTGGATGGCAGGTTGGCCCTACAGCTCTGCCGATAGCCTGCTAACAATTCCCTCCAGGTATTGTAATAATCAAATCTTTGAGTATATATGGCATCGGGAGGATCTGGGGGAGACAGATTGACCCAATCCCAGGCACAAAACACTACAAAAAAGATGGATGAGCGAAGATCTAGCCCAGCAAGTAGCCTACCTAGTAGAAGCTCTTCCTCTGCCAGCATGACAAGCCCCGATACGGATATCGATGTGGAAACAGAAAAACTCTTCCATTCTCAGTTTGAAATTCTGCTGTCCTAGATTCAAAACTTCAGAAGCAAAATGCAATAGGGATTTCACAGTCTAAATCATAGATTGACTGCAGTGGAGAGACGGATTTAGGATGTTGAAGAACAAATGGCTCTGATGGAAGATGGAATGCTCCAATTCCACTCGACGATTGAGTTCTTACTGAATCAGGCTGAAAGCCTACAGGATAAATATAAAGATTTAGAAGCTCGATCTTGTAGAAATAACTTAATAGTGTATTGCTTACCTGAGGGCTCAGAAACTGGCAGGATGTTAGAGCTGATGGAGGATCTCTTGAGGGATGTTTTGGAAATTCCAGCCACTTTCCATTTTCAAATGGAATTAGTCCATCGGGCTCTAATTACTAAACCCTCTGACCCTAAGGCTCGGCCAAGGACTGTAGTGATGAAATTTGTGAGCTTCAAGGACAGAGGGGAGGTGATCCATATTGCTTGGGGCCGTAAACAAGTACAGTATAATGGTACATGTCTTTTCTTTGACCAGGACCACCCACCGGAAATTTTGAGATGCCGCTTAGCTTATGCAAGCATCTTGAGCACCCTGAAAGCTCATCACATTCACTTCCAGATGCCCTACCCTGCTAAGCTGATGGTCTTTTGGGAATCAGGCACTGTCATCAATACCACCCCTGATGAAGCCATGCAAGCACTGAAGGAACGAGGATGGTCAGTGTTGCCATCAAACTCAGACTCCCAACCCTCTCACACACAGAGATCATCGTGGAAAGCCAGCTAACTGCACAAGCATAGAAACTCCAGGAAGACAGCAGCTCCCAAGACCATGCAGGACATTCATAACATACTGCAGTCCCTCAAAGAATTCCGACAGCAGATCACTTTACAGCCCGATCCTATCACCTGACTCTTAAGTGAGACTGTTTTTTTTTTGATATCTTGTAATAAACTGACCTGGTTCCACCCTTAGCCTGCTGCTGTGCTTCTCCTCCCCCAGTCTACATTCTAGCAACACCTGAGCCTTAGAAATATGCCGACCGACACGAACTACATAGACTCAGAGATATAGATTTCTTACATTTGTTTCTTCAGTATTCAATTTACATATATGACAGTGACAGCATGTTGCACTGTTTGTTGTATCAGATTTTGAACAGATGTGAATTCTATGCATTTAGTAAAGATGCTTTTATAATTATTAACTTTCTTATACAAAGAATTAAGGGGAGAACAAGTGACACCACTGACTACCCTGTTTAATAAATCATGGGAGGATGGTGTGGTACCTGAGGACTGGAGGAAGGCAGATATAATTCCCCTTCACAAATGTGGGATCAAGACAGAGGCAGGAAACTACAGACTTCTCAGTTTGACCTCTGTGGTAGGGAAAGTGATGGAATCACTTCTGAAGGAAAGAATTGTTGAGTTCCTAGAGGCCAGTGGGGCACAGGACCCAAGGTTGCATGAGTTCACAGCGAGAAGGTCATGTCAGATAAATCTAATTGATTTCTTTGACTGGGTGACCAAAGTAGTAGACCAAGGAGGGGCTGTGGACATGGTCTACCTAGACTTTAGCAAGGCATTTGACACAGTCCCACACAAAAGATTAATAATCAAATTAACCAGCCTGGGAGTGGGTCCCAGGGTGGTAGCCTGGGTAAAACATTGGCTGAACAACAGGACACAGAAGGTAATTGTAAATGGAGTCCACTCTGAAGAAAGAGGGGTTACTAGTGGGTACCGTAGGGTTCAGTACTGGGTCAGTCATTTTAATGTCTTTATAAGTGACATTGCAGAGGGACTGGAAGGAAAAGTATGCCTCTTTGCAGATGACACAAAGATCTGCAACAGGGTTGATACAAAGGAGGTGTGGAAAGGATGAGAAGGGACTTGGCAAGGTTGGAGGAATGGTCAGATGTATAGCAGCTTGATTCAATGCAAAGAAGTGCAAAATAATGCACCTGGAAACAAAAACCCAGGGGAAGATTACACAATGCGGGGGGAGGTAGTGACAACAACAAAAATGGAAAGGGACCTGGGGGTAATCATATCTGATGACCTTAAGGTTAGCAAGCAATGTGAGAAGGCAGTAGGGAAGGCTGGGGGGATACTGGGATGTATAAGGAGAGGCACCACCTGCAGAAAACAGGAAGTTGTCATCCCTCTGTACAGACAGTTGGTGAGACCCCATCTGCAGTACTGCGTCCAGTTCTGGAGACACCATCTCCGCAAGGACATAGACAGGATGGAGGCAGTCCAGAGGAAGGCAACTAAAATGGTGCAGGGTCTGCAAGAGCAGCCATATGAGGAGAGACTAATGGAGCTTAATATGTATACCCTTGAGGAAAGCAGGGAGAGGGGGAACATGATAGAAACTTTTAAGTACCTCAGTGGAGTCAACAAAGTCCAAGAGGGTAGCATCTTTCTGAAAAAGAGATGTGCAAGAACAAGGGGACACAATTTGAAGATAGAGGGAGGATGGCTCAGGGTCAATGTGAGGAAGTATTTTTTCACAGAGAGGGTGGTGGACACATGGAACAGCCTTCCTGAGGAAGTTGTGGGATCTAAAACTGCGGGAGAATTCAAGAATGCATGGGACAGACATAAGGCAATTCTTGTGGGGGGTAGGAAGAAATAGGCTGTTGGTTAACTAGGATCTGCAGCTTACCCTGTAGGTAGGGAAATGGGCAGACTAGGTGGGCCAAGCGGTCCTTATCTGCCATCAAAGTCTATGTTTCTATGTTTCTAAGGGGTTTATTACTCTTACTGTCAGATGGAACCACCTTTTTAACATTCTCCCTCCATATTAATGTCCTGCCCAAACACTGTACTTCTTGATGGTATTATATCTCATTCAGCTTCTGGGATTGTTGAATGGAGGTGTGTGGGGGGGGGGAGAGCAAATATTACTAGCTTCCTGGTTAAGGTTTTTTTCTTATTTTGGATGGGCAGGAAATTAGGGGATTTTCCCTTTGATCGCCTGGTATTCCCTTGGGTAGGCTCCCTGTAGGTAGTCTTGCCCAACATCACAGCTCTGGCAGTTCCCTCAATCGCCACCTTCTGCCATCTACACTGTTACAGAGAATTCTCTGCATGGGACCACAGAGGTCTGGTTTCATAATTGGCAGGTGTGTGGGCACTGTACCGTCTGGATGTTGCCTAGGGAACTACAGACTGTGTGGCTCCTTGTGGCAATAGTGGCACTGGTCCCATATGTTTCTCTCTATCCCTACTGGTCCAGTCTCTTCCATGACAAGGAAGGCCTAACATCTTTTAATGTCACATTTCCTCCTAGCTGGGATGTGCCACATTTGAGCGACTTATCCCAGTCCCTGAGAGGGCGCAAAGACCTTGCAAGGGACTGCAACTCTGTCTTGCATCAACTCCTGATACTCAAACTCCTATCCACCGGTCTGACCCCAGCCACCGCTGACTGGTTCAGATCCTACCTCCTAAACAGACAGCAATCTGTCCAGGTTGGTGATACCCTCTCCTCTCCCCTTCCCTCTCCATCCAGACCGACATTCCCCAAGGTTCCATTCTTGACCCCATTCTATTTTTTCTTTTTATAAATGACCTCTCCTTCATCTGCTCTCCATCCAATATACACATGTATGCAGATGATACTGTTCTCTTCCTCTCCGGTCCAGACACATCTGCCTTAGCCAATACCCTGCAGCACAATTTCAGTGAAGTGCAGACCTGGTTCACTCAAAACCAACTCAAACTCAACTTCAAAAAAAAGTCTCCATGCTCTTCGGTTCCAGAGAAAGATTGTTTAAATCCCTCAATACCCCCTCCACACACACACACACACACACACACACACACACACTTTCACCTCACTGGATGGCTCCCAAATCGACTCTGTCAAAGCTTTCAAATACCTTGGTGTGTGGCTCAACAGCAGCCTTGACTTCATCACTGACATTGACTCTATCTGTTCCAAACTGCGACCCAAACTTGGAGCCTTGTACCATCACAAGGACTGCCTCTCCCTGTCCACCCGCCATGACCTGGTCACCAAGACCATCCTACTTGTTTTTGACTATGCTGACATCATTTACTGCTCCACCCACCTCAACATCTCTCACCAGACTCGACACCCTTCTAAACTTTTTCTCTCATTTCACCACCTCCTCCCCCCTCACTCACCACTGCACTCTCTACTCCTCTCTCTCCCTTTTGCCTTTATCCTCTAGGCACCTCATCCACTGCACCGCTTTCACCTCTAAATTTTGGTTTGGTATCCTCCCCCCTTACCCAAACTCTTGCCTCTCCACAGCCAGCCCCTCGTCTTACTCCCTTCATTCCAGGGATGCTCGGACCTTCTCCCTTCCCCATCCTCGTACTTGCTCCAGTAAAGTTGCCTTCTCCTACCATCTCCCTTTCCTTTGGAACAATCTCCTATGGGACTTACGCCACTCCCCCACCTTTTCCACCCTCAAATCCATTCTCCACTCAACCCCCATCCCCCATGCACCTGTTTCTCTACACCTGATTCGGACACTTCACACCCTCCCTCCCTCCCTCTCACCAGTCCCCTTTCCTCCTAGCCCAGACCCTTCCTCTTCCTGCTCACTCCTTATTCAGTCTCCCCGCCTCTGTATTTACATTAGGCACTGATGCCTATTTTATTTGCCTGTATGTAATCCTATGCTTTCTCAGTTTGATTGTAAATTATTGTAAATGCCTGTATTTTCTGATAGTACTTGCCTCACTGCTTTTTATGTTGCTTGCACGCATGTGCAAGAAACATAATGCCATCATCCGAGTTTTCGGAGGTGTGGCACCCGTCTTCCAATTCAGTCAGTGTGTTTGCAGGTGTGGCCCCAGTTCCCCAATCACTGCTGCAGCTGTCTATGACAGCAGTTGAAAATGCAGTGGTCGTACAGTTGAAAGGGAGAGCTCCGCTTCAGTGAGCAGAGCTCCCCACACACACACACACACACATACAAGCCTGCGCATACTGTGTGCTGATGCACTCCCTCCCCCATGCACACACTGTATGGCCGACGAGGTGCCCAATCCCGTCAGCTCCACGCCCTCCCACAAAGCTGTCCAGGTGCCACGCTGGGAGCCTACCCCAGCGTGGCAAAAACTGTTATAGCCGACGGCGGTGCCCAATCCCCACCAGGTGTACAGCTGCACCCCCCCAAAGTTTCCAGGTGCCACGCTGGGAGCCCACCCAGCGTAGGAAAGCTTGTTATGGCCGACGGGGTGCCCAATCCCCCGCCTAGCTCCATGGCTGCACGCCCAAAGTTTCCAGGTGCCACGCTGAGAGCCCACCCCAGCGTAGCAAAGCTTGTTATGGCTGGACGGGGTGCCCAATCCTCTTCAGCTCCAGCCCCCCAAACAGCCTTTCCAGCTGCCATGCTGGGAGCCCACCCCAGTGTGGCAAACGTCCGCTGTCCTAATAAAAAAACCTGTAAACAAAAACGGTCCCCATAGTCTCCTGCCCCCAGAACCCACACCCACCCACTGCACACCCTGCCTCCCACACCCCCAATTCTGCTACTTATTCGGAGCTCGCATGATTTATCTTCGGTAGACCGAACACGCCTGCACTCTTCAAAGTCGACCACGAACTGAGGAAATGCCGGTAAGCTGTATAATGGAATAAATAGGGCTTTTCAACTGTTTGCAAATCTGAGCATTTTGGAATTTTGTGCCCAAATTTTCAACATGGGGTTTTAGGACCCTCCTCATGAATTCTTGCACTGTCATGGCGTTAATCGGGCCCAGAGGGTGATTTCACAGTCACTGCGTGAAATCACCTTCGGGACCAATTAACGAAATGACACTGCCAGTGTTCATAAGGTGGGCTTCAAAGTCTATGTTGAAAATTTGCAAAATTCAAATAATGTTTTACGAAATGCCGTGTTTAGGGTTCCCACGCACACTGTAGTTCTCACTTAATTTTCATTATTTTTACCCAGATTTTCAACATTACCATTTTACCACACCTCCTTTTGAGCAGTATAGCTGTCATTTTTCACATCTCACCCAAAACATGTTTCCGACCATGTAGCGCACAATGGCACAATCGGTGTGCGAAATCAATGTATGGGACACATTAAGAAAATCACAGTGACATTATTCATGAGCAGAGGTCTTAAAATGGCTATGTTGAAAATTTGGTGAAAAATTCCTAAAAATGACTGTTTTACGAGCGTGCGTTGCGCGGTTCGTACGTTAAATGAAGTTCAGAATTTTCAATATTTTCATTCAGATTTTCAACATTGCCATTTTACCACACCTCCTTATGAGCAGTACAGCTGTCATTTTTCACATCTCACCCAAAACATGTTTCCGCCCATGTAGCGCACAATGGCACAGTCGGTGTGCGAAATCAATGTATGGGACACATTAAGAAATCACAGTGACACTGTTCATGAGCAGTGGTGTTAAAATAACTATCTTGAAAATTTGGTGAAAAAATTCCTGAAAATGACTGTTTTACAAGCGTACATTGTGCAGTTCCTACCCACGCTCGTAAGTTCGCAAATTTTTAATATTTGCACTCCAGAATTTCAACATTGCCATTTTACCACACCTCCTTATAAGCAGTACAGCTGTCATTTTTCACATGTCGCCCAAAATGTGTTTCTGTGCATGTAGTGCACATTGGCGCAGTCAGTGTGCGCAATCAATGTTTTTGAGAGATTGAGAAAATCACAGTGACACTGTTCATGAGCAGAGGTCTTAAAATGGCTATGTTGAAAATTTGGTGAAAAAATTCCCTTCAGCCGTTCTGCAATGTTACTAATGAAGACCCTGCAACACCCCACTGGTCACCCCCTCTCCCTAGGCTGCACCCCGTTTACCACCACTCTCTGCCTCCTGTCTGTTAGCCAGTTTGTCACCCAGTTTACCACCCTTTCCCCCCATGCCCAGCCTACCCAGCTAGTTTATCAGCCTCCTATGTGGGATGGTGTCAAAGGCTTTGCTGAAATCAAGGTAAGCGTTGTCCACTGCCCCACCCTGATTCACTTCCTTTGTCACCCAGTCAAAGAAATCAACCAGATTTGTCTGACATGATGTCCCCACTGTGAATCCATGTTGTCTATGGTCCTGGGCTCCGATGGCTTCTAGATGCCCCACTATCCTTTCTTTAAGCAATGCCTCCATGATTTTCCCCACTACTGAGGTGAGGCTGAACGGCCTATTGTTCCCTGCCGCCAGACTTGTGTACAGGGACCACATGTGCCCTCCTCCAGTTCACTCATGTTGAATGACTCAGTGAACATGGCTGCCAGAGGTACTGCTATCTCCCTTCGCAGTTCTGTTAATATCCTTGTGCTTATGCCATCTGGTTCCATCGCTTTGTCTGCCTTCAATTTAGTGAGCTCTCGTGGGACCCTTTTGCCTTTGAATGGACTATTGTCCACCTCTTCACCCCCTTAGCAACTGCTGTGGCCCTTGCCCCTCCCACTCTTCTGTGAATACTGAGCGGAAAGACACAGTGGATGACTTGGGAGGAAGGCATGGAACTATTACTTCCAAATACCTAAACAGCACATACAAGTAAGCAACATTTGGCATTGACAAATGCTTGTTTACTATTCCTTTAACTGTTGTCTTACTTTTTTTGCTTTGTAATACTGTTCTTTTTGCTTGTGTTTTTTTTTCTCCTTTGTCTCCTCTCACCGGGTCGCACCTGGAAACAAGCCCCGGGTCATGGTGCCTTTCCCGGCTACCAACTTTAATAACTAAACAAATATTTTTTCCGCCCTCCTACCTTGTAAGCCCTGTTTTGTCCTTAAATGTTCATAAACTGTTTTATTTGTTCTTTATCATCATATTACTGTTTATGTGTGTTCATGGTTGTATTGTGGTTCTTGTTCCTGTCTGTTCTCCTAGTTTTATGGCTGCACATTATATCTGGCTTATCAAATATGTCAGGATGTTATTATGTGTGGTTGCCTGCAGGGTATTCCCCTCCCTATTTTGGAGCGGATGATCTTGTCTGTTTATTTAGTATGAGGTGCCTGGGTTCACTGTGTAGTTCAACATCCAAGGGCCATGTTGCTTGAACTCAGCTTTTTTTTTCTTGGGTTTTATTGTGAGTTAGGAAAGTGCGTGAGACTTACTTTTCTGTGGTATCATCATGTCCACCCCTGCCACTATTCAGATATATTCACATAATGTTAATGGCCTAAATAACCCAGTAAAGAGGTCCATGGTTTTAACCTCCATTAAAAAACTCTGCCCCACATTTGTATTTCTGCAGGAAACACACCTCAGCTGAGAGGAACATTTTAAATTAACCAAATTTGGTTACACTTGGGTAATTGCCTCCTCCTTTCAAGGTGGGAAATGGCATGGGATGGATCTAATTCCTAGAACTAACCCCTTGCAAACCACTACCTCTTACACTAACTCAGAGAGGTGCTTGGCCTTATTAAGCGGCATTTATATGGGGATTGCTGTCTCCTTAGTTAGTATACTGTATATCTTCCACTGGGCTCAAACACCGATGAGGTGTGTGCTCTGTTTAGCAAGATAACATAATTACAAACTGGCATCTTACTCATGGGGGGGGAGATTATAACATGATCTTTGATAATAAAGATACTACTAATCTAAATCCCCCACTAAGGACAGGAGTGCAGAAAGCTGCACGAAATTACTTTAAAGAGGTAGGATGGCTTAATGCATGGAGACTACTTCATCCCTATACTTGAGAATACACACATTACTCCACCCCGCATAATCTTTATGCCCACATAGATCTCTGCCATATATCTGGGGAACATCAGCATTTGTTGAGGGACTATAAGATTTTTTCCATACTTCTGTCCGATCATGCTCAGTTATTAATGATCATGGATTGGACCCCCGGAATACTTTGTGGCATCTTAATAACTATTTGCTTAAAATCCCTGCCTTGCAAACCATGATAAGGGAAAAGATTACCCAAATTATTGCCAATAATAACTATTCGGGAGTGACATCAGGGATTTTATAGGATACCTTAAAAACTGTACTACAGGGAGAAATAATTCAATTCACCTCACATTATAAAAAACTGTAGCCAGAGCAATTAAATACCCTGTGAGCACAGTCAAGGGATCTTCAGGCTCAACACACCAGAGGTGCTGTCTTGGTAAAGCCACTGCTTGACGCCACCAGACAGCAAATACAGGATGTTTTATTTTTTATCGTATTTTTATTTTTCTCCCCCAGATGACCCCCATCTAACTGACTCCCCCAGCTCCTGTCACAGGAATTACCGGGGCTTACCTTACGCCCGGTCTGGGAGCGGTGCCTGTGGGGAGTCGGTCATCATCCTGCTGCCAGTATTTTCATCCACCAGTTTTCTCCCGAGGGCCCCAGGAGAAGGACGCATGCACGTGGAGGCGCGCATGCACCTTACAGCCCCGGTAATGACCCCCTTCCACTCACCTCATTGGCCTAACGCCACCCCCCCAACTGCGCAGCCTCCTGGCCTCCACCAGGAGGCAACCGTTGAGCGAGGGATGCCACTCATCCTCCTCTAGAGAGGAGAGCTGCCTGCTGGCTGCTCCATCCAGCTCCACCATCCCCCCCGTGCATTCTCTGATGACCCAGGCTCGCTCCCGAACCTGGGTCGCCGGCGTGCAGCGAGGTGAGACATCCAGCGCCTCAGCCCTCTGTGCCACCGGGCCGGCACCATACAGGATGTTTTAGATATAAAAACGGAACTTGCCCTTCAGTATTTAAAACAAAAATATTATGAAGGGGGCTCACGTGTAGCTTGTACATTAGCTTACCGTCTTCAGCAGTGAATCACTAAGGCGACCTCTACTCGCGTTAGATGCCCCCTTGTCTGGGACCCTTTCTAACTACACTCAGGAGATACTAAATGCCTTCAAACAATATTATTCAACCCTTTATTCTTCTGACCCCCTCCCCGATTCGCAGGACATTATTACATATTTGGCTGGCCTACGCCTTCCTAGGTTAACCCCGATCAAGTCGCCGTAATTGATTTTCCCATTACATCTGCAGAGTTGGCAGTGGAACTTAAACCCCTGAAGTCTGGTATAAGCCCTGGCACTGACAGGTATACAGGGTAATTTTATAAGTTTTTCAGTTATCTCATAGAGCCACCTCTTTTGCAGGTTTTTCAGGAGGTGATGGATGGTGAAAATGTTCCACCCACCTGGATATTTACCACCATTTCTGCCATTCCAAAACCAGGGACAGACAGTGCGTCTTGTTCTTCATACCATCCTATATCAGTCTTGAATACAGATTATAAATTATTTATGGCAATTCTAACATAATGTCTAAAAACCATACTCCCCACTGTCATAGACGATGATTTAACCAGCTTCATAGCCACCCGTCAGACACAGGATAATATAAAACAGACCCTTCATATACTCCACCATGCCACCTAGTCAAAGACACCATTTCTTTTACTTAGTTTAGATGTGGAGAAGACTTTAGACTGGGTGGCATGGCCTTTTCTGGGTGCCGCCCTGGGTTGGAAGGGCTTTTCCCAAAAATTTGAAACATTACTTAATCGCCTTTATGATAGCCCGCTTGCCTATTAAAAGCGAACGGGCATATAACTGAGCCCTGTCCTCTTTATCGGGGTACTCGTCAGGGGTATCCACTCTCCCCTCTGTTGTTTGCTGTTTATTTAGAGCCATTAGCACAAGCCATATGGCAAGATGAGAGGATCACTAGGATTGTCTTGGGGCAAACATAAAAAAATGGTACTTTATGCCAATGACTTATGGTCTATCTCACCTCTCCTGACCAAAGCCAACCTCATTTGTGGCATACAGTTACACTTTTTGGCCAGTTGGCCAGCTATAAGATCAATGCAGCAAAAACCGAGGCATTACAGATCAACAATAAGCCCCTACCTCACATATAGAAAACTATCCTTTTTTATGGGATTTGTCATTTTTAAAAATACTTAGGGGTGCACCTAGTGGGAGATTCCACACATTTAGCCTCTGGCAACTATGACCCGCTACTCCAACAACTCACCCGAGAATATGAAAAATGGAAAAACATTTCTCTCCCTTTAATTCAGAGGTTAGATGTTGTCCATATGATCTTACTTCCCAGATTTCTATATCTTGCGCAAACCCTCCCTGTTACTTCCCCTCCCATTTTTTTCCAAGAACTTAATAAAACATTTTCTTGATGTATCTGGGAGGCTCGAAGATCATGCATCTCGTTTTCTCTGCTGCAACTCCCTAAAAGTTTTGAGGGTATGGTACTGCCGGATTTGGCCAAATACCACTGGGTGGCCCAGTTATGTACAGTATTTTTTGGGGGGGCTTAACCCGAACTATCATGCCAATTGGAAAAATCTTGAAGTGTGAGAAGAGGACCTCTCCATCAACTAAATCAAGTTCTGCTTTCCTACCCTCCTCCTCCTTTAGCTGATATTACACAAAACCCATATACAATTAACACTCTTCGCTGTTGGAAATCATTATTAGAGGCACTTTCTTTGAAACAACACAGATAATTATTGTACTTACTTCCTTACTTATCGATGTTCCTTCTTGCTTAGTTAGATCATGGGTCCAATTCAGAATGCATGGCACCTTTCGTGGTGTCACGGTTGTATATGTACGCTATGCTGGGAACCTTGCACCCTATTCCAGGACAGGCAGGGTCCCCAGCACCTATGACCCGCAACTTGCGGCAGCTGCAGGCTTGTTCCATGGGAATGGCGCAATGGACCTGTGTACCATAAGTCGCAGACCGCAAGTAACTGCCCTCCCAGAGCCCCCCACCTCATAACACACCCGCAATCCTCTGGGGGTCTTGGGGGGTAGGCTGGGTGGCACAGGCCCAAGGACAGCATGTGGCATGATGGACCCAGGTGGCACCCTGAGATTCGGGGGTTGGGGCATCACTGTGCTGGGGGGTCCGTGGGGCACAGATATGTGCTTTCTGTGGCACTGCAGGGGGGGCATCTGTTGTTTTGCCAGGACAGATGCCCCTTAGACCACCTCCGTGCTGGTCTAACCTGCAGCACCATTGCAGGACTTGGAATGATGTATCCAGGTTATGGCAGTAGCTCTTTCGGAATAGGGCATGGGTGCTGCCGTAACCCACCCTTGTGCCATGCCGCAGTGGGTTGCAGGCATAGTGGGTGGTGTAGCCCACCTTTGGTGCAACCCACATGCTGCATGGTGCAAGCCATGACTCAGAATTGCAACCTGCATATTGCATGGCACAAGGTGTGATTTGCGCCATAGGGTTCAGCATAAATTGCCTTGTGCCATGCATAAGGTATCCTGGAATCGGGCCCCATGAGTTTAAAACTTGGGAACAGTTTAGCTTATACTCAGTTATTCATTTTATTACATATGGACAGATAATGCCATTCCAGGAGTGCAACAGAGATACTCACACCCCCAGGACAGGTTTAACTATCTTCAGGTGACACATTTTACAAAACTGTTAAGGCCTTCTAACTCAGAACAGGCCTCTCTCTCTGTAATGGTGGCAGTATTGCAATCAGCTTTGGGGGGAGTAATTCCTCTATCCCTCACATGTTTTTTTTATATTTACGATGCCTTACATCAATTACAGGCAGACTCCGCCAACACCCTTAAACAGTTCTGGGAGGCATACGAGCAGTGCACCATTGACCCTCAGGATTAGAACATACATCTTAAATTTCTGCACCCTATCACAGCCTCATATGGCTGGAGGAATTTTCTTGGAAGGTGACAGTTCAGTACTTTAGAGTCCCAGCTATACAGTGTAGGTATGGCCAGTTAGGGGAGCGGCCTGCTGAAGAGCTTGTGGTCACTCTCCCACCACACATGGGCATATTTTGGGGGACTACCCAGTACTGACACCCTTCTTTGCCAACCTAAGTGAAGCATTTATGAATAGATAGGCCATTGGCAGAGCAAAGACCAATGGCACATTCATAAGGCAGAAAAAGAAATGGGCAGACTGGATGGGCCTTGTGGTCCTTATCTGCCGTCAACTTCTATGTTTCTATGTTTCTATTATTGGCTATTTTTGGAACTCAGATTCACTTAATGGTGAACCTTTTTTATTGTCTAATTTTGATGGTCCATTGTGGTCACCTCCCACAAGAAAGTTATTTAATATTTGCCTCCTTGCCACAAAAAAAAAACAATTACAAAAAAATTGGCTTACCTGCAATAATCCCACGCTTTTCCTTTGGCAAGATATTGTCATTGGGATATATAAAATGGAAAAGCTTACAACGCAACTACATCATCACATGGAAAAGTCTGAAATATTATGGAGACATTGGGTGCAATATATTATGCAACATAGGCCAGACTTTGTTCCTTGAATTAGACCATTTATTGCAATGGGAGGGCATACCCCACAGGCATAAGCTTGTGGAGGTGCTATGGAGAGAGTGGCCCTGGACGAGGCTTTGGTTATATCTTAATAGTCTGGGATAACACCGATGATGTATTTCCTGTGTAGTTTTAGGTACAACAGCTACCTGATGGACCTCTTCAGCACCAGACTTAATTCCACCTTATAGACCTAGCTCATTATTTCTTATACAACTGACATGCAAACTATGTTGATTAAAGTTTTATCTTGCTAAATTCATTATACATAACTCTTGGAAGCCATGTTTTTAACTTTCTTTATAATTTTACTGTTTTGATGTACTTGTTTATATGTTGCTTGAAATTTGAAACAAATAAAAAGTTAAAAAAAAAGAGCAAAGATATAATGACGGCTGAAATTAAGTATAATTTCATTTCTGTGCAAGCTGCTTAGACATGATGATGGATTTGCAAAACTTGCCATGGGGCTTGGGACACATTTTTGTTGCTATCCTGCACATTGTGCACAAAAGTTAGAACCCCATAAAGGGTGGTTCATCTGTCACTCACACTTGCCACAAGCAGTGTGGGTTCCACCTGTGTCAAAAAAAGTGACGCATGTGTCATTTCTGTGAGGCAAGCTGCCATAAGGCAGTGAAACTGTTGCAAATCTGTCAAAATGCTCAAAAATAACAAATGCCTTGGCAAAGTTCAGATGATACAGTCGCAAGAGAAAATCATAATTTGCCACTGTATTGTCCCTTGAAAATCCTGCCCAGTGTCTATGAATTTAGTGTAGGAGATAAATTCCAGGACAAGAGGGCATGGCACCTAAATGAATATCTGCCAATGTTTGTCCTGAATTTTGGAACTTCTATAGTTAACCAGGACAACTTTTAAAGCAGCAGTACTGGTTAGCAAAAATTCAAATAATTTGGTTGGCAATTAGGACAAACCAAAACATCAATATGTCTGATTTTCTTTTTGCTTTATTGGATTCCTTTGGCAAGATAGCGGATTTTGAAGCTCTTAAAGGTTATTAGTCTTTAGCCAGGTCCACCATCATGGGTGTAAGCAGATCAGAGTGATGCTGTGCTGTTGGCCATCAGAAACATGTGCTGACAGCCCCCTGACATATCTGCACTATAAATACAGTGGGCGCAGTTACTGTGTGTTCTCTAAGGAGAAGATTTTTGAAAGTTGCTGGGGGCTGTCATCTTTATTATAGATCCACATAAATTACAAAAGTCATAATTAAACACTCTCTTAAAAATAGCTGACAGAATTTAATATACCCAAATGAAGAATTTAAGATTGTCAGGCATGTATTACTGCTAAAACAAAAGATAGGATGACATTTTTTGCTGGCTAACTAGTACTGCTGCTTTAAGTCTATAAAGGTGAATTGTGGTTATATATTATAATTTCTAATGTTCTGTTAGAGGTATCCAAAGTTATGCTCTGCCCCTGCTAACTCCAAAGAATTAATCATCGACAAAACATTAAATGATCATATAATGTTGGGCAACATTGCACCAATACTGAGGAATGCATGGAAAATCTCATGATTTTCAAAGTTCAGTAAGAAACTTTTACTAGTAGTACCATATTAGTAAATACATTTATTAATAAAATATCTGAAAAGAAATACCTGGTTGAGCCTAGACTCATTTTAAATTGGATCCTAAATATTCACGCTGACAGTTGCTTCAATAAGATAGCAATATATACAACACACAATATACAATGTATAATATACAGTGTATCTTTTGTCACTAATCCACCTCAGGTAACAGTGCAGTAATTAGTGCATTATAAGAACTGTTTCTGTTACAACTTGAAGACACTTGTGTATAATTCTAAAGCACTGCCATAAGAAGACATAAAGGAAAAATATATTGTCCTGTCCCTTCAGGTAACTATCACAATTGATGCATGTTCCTTTTTTGTTAAGGAGATGGGTGATCCACAGCAGGATAAGACTGCATTATGTAAGATTAGACTAACCCTGCATACATGGCATGTTTATACTGCTGTCATAACATACAAGAGATCCTTTCTTAATACGGTACAGCACCTTAGTAATAGTGACTTAGGCACAGTTTTTCCTTTCATTTTTACCAGATGAATTAGGTTGAGTAAAATGTTATTATATTACAAGTTGATGGTTTTTAGATAGCATTATTTTCCAAGCTGAACACTATGAAGCAGGAGTGTGGTAACTACCGAAATGGCATCTGGGGACATCAGCAGGGAGGACAGCAGGGCGCAGACCACAGACCACACTGCTCATAAAAGGCAAGTAAGGCAGGCGAAGTAAGAGAGGGTTCATTAGGAATCACAAATATTACCTACCTAGGGTCTGTCCCCAGAGGGGTAAATGGTTGGGGCTGCAGTTAGTCCCATCTAGGGTAGGTCTGCAACATCCTAGCAGTAAGACAACTCTGTGGGAAGACAGCTATCCTTCAGCAAGAAGTGTATAGCAGTATTACCAGTGGCCCACAGCTACGCTCTCTCTAGAGTCAGTCTATGGGGGAGTAAACAGGTAGGTCATTCAATTTGGAAGCATACAGTCATATTTAGGTTAGTAGTGGGCCACAGTTACACCCTATGTGAAGTCAGACTACATGGGGAGTTAGAAGGCAGGAATCTCAGTAAGAAGGTTGACAGTGGATGCATACCTAGAGCAGGCTAGGCAGCAAAGCTGTAAACAGTGGTAGTCAACTGGAAGGAAAAAGGGTATGGCTCTTCAGCCACCCTCATCAAGGTCCTAATCGATTAAAGGGGAAGGAATAAGTTGTTACTTCTAAACCACCTTTGTCAAGGTCCAGGTAAAAGCTTGTTAATTACAAAGGGGATAGTTACATCAGTTATTAAGGAGTGCCTAGAATGTGATACATGGAGATTGTGCATGCAGTGGGGCAGAGGGGGGGGCAGGTAGGGTTGTAGGGTGCAGGAGGTGTAGGGCAGCAGTGTTCCCGGGAGCTCGCTGGGAGGTGGGGGGTGCCTGGCTGCAGGCATATTGGTCCACTGAGGGCAGAGGTGTGCCAGCTGATGCAGAAGACAGGTGCGTTGATGGGGAGGAGGACTCACAGAGTGATGTGGGAGTGCACAGGGGACATAAGGCCTGGAAGCAAGCAAGAGGGAGAGCACAGGAGGGGAAGGGGGAGCCAAGGTGAGGAGGGGGACCAGGCAGAGGGGAAAGAAAGGAGGAATGGAGTAGGCAAATCCCCAAAGTCAGTTTCTCCCAGTAGAAAAGAAGGTTCAGGGCAGGGGGGGTGGATAATGGTAAGGGAAACAGACAAGGCAGGGAAGGGAGGGTGTCCAGTGGGAGCACCACCAGCAGTGCCAATGCAGAAAAGGTTCCTCCTTTTGGACAGAGGGGAAAACAGGGAACTTGGAAGGATGCATAAGGACAGTGAGATGGGGAGGGAAGGAGGCGGTAAGAGAAATGACTTCTGAGATGGTAGGGAGAGGAGGCAATAGAGAAAGAGTTCAGACAAGAGGGAGAAGGATGGTGAAGTAGGGAAGGGGACAATGCAGAAGGGTGAGTGAGAGGCCAGGCTGGGAGGTGAGCATAAGAGAAAGGTAGGGAAGTGCCAGGGGGAACTGAGGCTCATGTGGAGGGAGTGGGGATGGGAGTAGCTGGTGCAAAGAGCCATAGGGGAGTCCAGGTTGCACAGGAGGGGGAAGGAGGGATAGGCAGGAGTGAGCAGCAGCATGGGCCAGGGGAAAGGCACCAGGAAGGTGGATGGAGGTGATCTTGAGCAATTCAACAGTAAAGGGGGTGAGGTGGGGGGAAAGGGATCCAGAGCAAACCATAGGAGTGTAGAATGTATGCCAGGGATGATGGCAGGGAGAGTGGGATTTCTGATAGCCATGCACATGGGGCAGGATGGTGGGAAACCTCACGTAATAGTGCACCTGCATACAAACGACCTTGCAGGATGTGAGGTGGAAGTGGTGCAAGACAAGTTCAGGGAGGTAGGGTGATTCTGCAGTGAGGCAGGGAGCTTGGTAGCCTTCTCCGAGGTACTACCAGTCCTAAGGGCTAGCGTGGCAAGGAAAGCCAGAATTGAGGATTTCAATGTATGGCTCAGAGGGTGGTGTGAGCTGGAGGGGTATGGTATAGTTGGTGAATGGGGAGGGACCTGAGAGAAAAAAGATTTGAATGCCCCAGATGGGTTACAGCTAAGTAAAAAGGGCACAAGGGTCCTGGACGGCAAGTTGGAGGAATTTATAGGAACTCAGTTTAAACTAATGGGGGGCATCAGGGTGCACTGACCACTCAATCACCTGGTGGAAGAGGCCAATAGGCCTCCCCCAAACAGGACAGAACAGTGAGACTCTAGTGGAGGGGGGCAGAGAAGGAGGGAGTGGGGAGGGTGGGTGCAGGACAGGGGAAAGGGGGGCCTGAGTCACAGTGGAGGATGGTGTCTCTGAATGCCAAAAGCCTGGGAAATAAAATGGCTGCATTACAGGTGCTTAGGACCAATGGAGAGGTGGACATAGCAGCCATCACAGAGACATGGGCCACACCAAACCACGACTACAACCTTGCAGTCCCTGGGTACAAAATGTATAGCAAAAACAGGGAGATGGAAAGAGGTGGGGAGTGGCTCTGTATGTGAAGGGGGGATGACTTGTACTAGAGAGGAAGGAGCGGATGGCAAGAAAGAAGAGTTATGGCTGTGGGTACAAGCCACTAAGGGGAGGAAACTAAGGATGGTGTGGTATACAGACCACTGTCACAGGAGGAGGATCCTAACAATGTACTGGGATCCCAAATCATAGAAATGGCAGGCAAGGGGGAGGTAGTAATAATGGGGGACTTCAAACTGCCTGGGGTGGATTGGAAAATCCTGGCTACCTCCATCACTAGGCAGCAAATACTGCTGGATGCATTCCAGCATGGTTTTCTGACACAGAGTGCCATGGAACCCACTATGGAGAAGGTCATACTGGATCTGGTCCTGACCAACCTTGAGCATATTCAGGGTAAAAAGGTGGAAGTGCCATTTGCAGGAAGTGACCACCATGAGGTGTGGTTTCACCTGGACATGGGCAGAGGGATGGTCTGAACCAAGACAAGGTGTTTGGACTTCGGGGAGGCTGACTTTAAATAGATGGGAGAAATTTTGGTAAGACACCTTGCTTGGATTAGAAAGGAAATGGAGGTGGAACAGAAATGAGCCAAAATAAAGGAAAGACTGATGGAGGCCACCAGTGAGTGTGCCAGAATCAAAAGCAAGACACCTAAGGCCAAAAAGCTCTGCTGGTTTGGTAAGGAAGTAGCAATTGTGATATGGGAAAAGAAGGCAGCCTTCCAGAGGTAGAAATGTATGCAGATTGAGGAGGATAGGGAGGTCTATAGTGCTAAATCAATAGTGGTGGGCAGAGCAGTTAAAATCAAAGGCTACAAGAGAAGAACAGCTGGCCCAGGGAGTAAGATCAGGTTAGAAGGCTTTCTTCAAATATGTAAGGAAGAGGAGGGATATTAAAGATGAAATTGTCAGATTAAAAAGTGGGAAGTTGAGCAGAAGGAAGTGAAGAGAAAGTGGAGGTGCTTAACAAGTACGTCGGTTCCATCTTCAGTAGATAGAAGGAAGCACCAGTGCCACAAGGGAACAAGGGGTTGGGTATGGGGAAGGGAGGAATCACAGATGGCGTGATAGAGGTAGACAGAATACATAAGGACCTAAAGGCCCTAAAGGCAGACAAATCCCCAAGGCCAGATGGTGTGCAGCCAAGGGTACTAAGGGAACTGGTAGAGGTGCTGGCGGGACCCTGGCAGACCTGTTTAACACCTCTCTGGAGTCAAGGAGTGTACCCCTGTACTGTAGAACTGCACATGTGGTGCCTCTCCATAAAAGTGGTCCAAGGGACAAACCAGAAAATTACAGGCTGGTCAGTCTAACCTCAATAGAGGGTATACTGATGGAGACCATCCTGAAGGAAAGACTGGTGAGCTTTCTCAAGGAAAACAGACTGCAAGATGAAAGGCAACACGGGATTGTATCAGGAGGTTCTGCCAGACTAATCTGATTGACTTTTTCAACTGGGTGACCAGGACAGTGGATAGGGGCTAAGTGGTGGATGCCCTATACCTGGACATCAGCAAGATCTTTGATTCTGTGCCTCATAGGATGCTGGTCAGGAAGCTGGAAGACCTGGGGGTGCAGACCATGCTTGCTAGATGAGTCAAAAATTGGTTACAGGACAGAAGCCAAAAGTTGGTGGTTGGGGTGTGAAATCTCAGAAGCTAGGTCAGTGCCCAGTGGGGTCCCACAGGGCTTGGCGCTTGGCCCAGTGTTGTTTAACATCTTCACCAGTGACATAGCGGACGGGATCAAAAGTAATATCTGCTTGTTCATACACAACATAAAGCTCTGTGGGAGGGTGGACACAGAGGAGGGGAGGCAGGAGCTGAAGGAAGACCTGCCTAGGTTAGAGAAGTGGTCTGGCATTTGGCAACTAAGCTTCAATGCTAAAAAAATGCAAAGTTATGCGTGTGAGGGCAAACAAAAAAACAAAGTTCAAATACTGGTTGGGTGGTGTGCAGGTAACCAAGTCAGAGGAAGAAAAGGACTTGGGAGTAATCATCATGAGTGACCTAAAGACTTGTACACTGCAGGAGAGCAGCAGCAAAAGCAAATTGGATGATTGGCTGCATAGCCAGGGGGATTACCAGCAGGAAGGCAGAGATCGTACTACCACTGTGCAGGTCACTGGTAAGACTGCACTTGGAGTACCATGTGCAATACTGGTGCCATTATCTTAAGAAGGATGTTAACTTGTTGGAAACAGTCCAGAGGAGGGTGACCAAGATGATCCAAGCCAACAGGGCAATACCTACGAGGAGAGGCTCGAGGGTATCAACATGTACTCCCATGAAGACAGAAGGGAAAGGGGGGATATGATCAAGACCTTCAAATACTTTAAAGGTATTAACGAGGTGAATATGGAGGGCCTCTTCAAACTTAGTGGGAACAAGTCCACTAGGGGGCATAGCCTAAAGCTGGTAAGGAGAAGACTCAAGAGAGAGAGATAAGGAGGCACTTTTTCACCGAGAGAGTGGTGGCCAAGTGGAACGAGTTGCCAGAGGAGGTGATCTCCCTGAAAACAGTGAATGACTTCAATAGAGGATGGAACAGATTGAATGGGAAAGTTGCTGGGGAAGAGGGGGGAGAGTTGGCTTGTTGGGGAGTAGGAGAATTTGGGGAGGGTGGCAGTCCGTAGACACAGGGGGACCTGCACACTACATAGACTGTAAGGCCTTTATCTTGTGACATTTTCATACATTTGTTCATATGAAGCTTGTAGTTAAATTATGCGGTTAGATCTAACATGGTAGTTTATTCAGACTTAGAAAATGTGCAGTGAAAAATCTTCATTCTGATTGGTTTAGGTCACCAACCAGTCAGTCTGGTATCAGGCAACAGAGACCGGGAAATGGTGAGTCCCAGTCTGTGTTGCCTGATTGCATTCTAAAATCATTGTGCGTATAGAATTTTAAAAAATGAATAGCAGTCATTGTTTTTTCTGTTGCTCAGCAAGCCGGTTTTTTAGAAAGCGACACCCTTCCAACAACTCCAATCTCAGTCCCATAATCTTTATTTTTTTTAAATAGTGATTTTGTTTTCCTTCCCATACCTCACAAAACATTTTGGTTGCCATCTGTTCTCACACCTAACAAATGGCTGTCACAAAAATCATACATGCAGTGCCATGACTATAGCTCCAGAGGGCACTGAGTGCAAACTGATGGGGGACGGGGGGGACAGAAACCACAGACTTTTTTTTTTTTACGTAAGTCTGTTCTTCTCACAACATCCAACAAAAAAAATCATATCCATACCTTAGCGCCAGATACTCGTGATACACTTGAAAGTGGACAACAGCTCCTTTTCAAACTTCTGATCCTTTTGGGATTACCCTAACAATCTATGCAGTGGCTATAAAACAAAGGAACGCTGACAGCAACTCCAGGGTAGGGAGGGAGAAAAGAACTGATAGCAAGGAGCTTGTTTTCAAACTTCCAGTCCTTAGCCGGCCCAGTGGTGAAGAGGGCTGAGGCGCCTTGGGCACCTCACTTCTTTCCATGCCGGCGACCCAGGTTCTGCTATAATGTGGTAGGATTCACACAGACTTGGATGAAGTGGATAATAAGCTGGGATGCAAGAGTAGAGGGCTAGAGGCTCTCCAGAAGGGACAGGGAAGGTGAGAGTGGAGGAGACATTGCTTTTTATGTCAAGGAAGGGATTAAACCATATTAATGACTCAATAAATAAGACTAATAATGTCCTTTGGTCCATTAGATGTAACATCACCTCTAAACATCCTCAAGTGTTAATTCCATTATTTAATGCTTATGTCAGGCCTCATCTGGAATATGTTTCACAACTCTGGTGCCCTTATAAAAAGGCTAATATAACCCAACTCGAGAGAGAGTTCAGCGTAGATTCACAAAAAACCTTTTAGGTCTGCATCAACTGTCATATGAAGATAGACTAAGTAAACTTGGTCTGTTTTCTTTTTTTTTTTTTTTAACTTCTTTATTAGAGTTTATAAAACAGACAAAAAAGACATACATACATATAACCCAGGTTGCCCGAGGCCCACATCCCCAAATTGGCTGTAGCCACTATGTACATCCCCAGGCCATAACTATATACATACACAGTTTTCATATATTATTCTGGTCATTCACCGGCTGACTTACTAACGTAAAATTAAGATCCATCAGCTCTAATTTAATTATGAACCTAGCCAACTACCCATGTTGACTATCCCCCAACATTACTGATATTCATTTCTATTTAGCTATAAGTCAGTTGAGCTATTCTATGAAAACTGTGTCCCTAGGAGAGAGAGAAAGGATCCATCCTGAGCCACAGTGATGTGGTAGACTTGATATAGCCAAGATAAAAATTAACTAAGGAAAGTAAATCACCTCTCTTAAAAAATACATAAAGTCAAGAACTTCCAATCTTATATAAAAATCAAAATCCCTTTTATCTTATTTCTGAAACAACTATTACTAGCTAATTCCAATCAGACAGACAGATCTGGGTTCGAGCACCCTTCAGTTGTATTGAGTACACTGCCTCTAATGCCCTTCACTTTTTATCATAGATTTTCTTTTTATCATCCACTATCATTTGACTTTTGAGTCTGTCTAGGATATGTAACAGATCTCTCACCCACTGTTCATAATTATAGATAAGGTCACTCTTCCAGTTTCTTAGGACAAATGCTGTAACCAGGGCAGACATCAGTGCCACATGATGCTTAGCTGACTCCCTCACAACCAAGTGCATATCCCCCAAAACACAGATCTCCGGTTTTATATACTCCGAATAGTTTAGTAGGGGATCCATGTTTTGACCAACAAGAACCCATAGTGAATGTATTTTGGGACAATCCCACATCACAGGTAACAACTCCTCTGGTTTCAAGCCATATTTAAAGCACAGATCTGTCTGTCTGAGTTTCCTGGAACATAGCTTAGAAGGGGTGTAGTAGATATTTGAGAAAATAAAAAACTGCATAGTCTTATATTTTGGTATGGGCAGAAATTAAACACTCTTCCAAATTTCTTTCCAGTCAGGCCTCAGGGGGATTATGCTATTCTCCCAACATAACACTTGAGCCAAGGAATCAGAGCTCACAAAATCTGACAATACTTTATAAACTTTTGAAAGGGGGTGTTGAGAATAATCAACCTTCCTCAAATTATCCCAAGTGAATGGGCTCTGACCAGCATCTAAGCTATCTCTTAGAAAGTGCCGCAACATATTTGCAATCCGAATCTTTTAAAAAAAGTCTCAGCCCCTAGCCTGCTGTGGGAGGGTCACCTTATCCCCTTCTATAAAATCTGCCAGAGTTAGGTCAGACAGGTGCGAAGCCCAATTATCATTGATTATTTATCCCCCCAGTCGCAGATTAGGATTTCCCAATATAGGTTGATCCCGAGCTTTCATTTGGATTCTCTTCTGTGTGGGATTTAGAAAATTCCACCACGCCAACAAAGATTTCAAAATTGGCGTCCCTTCCCTTTTTAGACAAGCCCTCTGGATCTGAAAAAAGCAACTCAGCTGAGGAAAGTTTTAGGTCCTCCAGAATTTGCCTCTCAATCTGCGGCAGGTTGGGTTGTACACTCCCTCTTCCAGGCCTCTGTACCACCATCCTATTAAACCTAATTGTCCCGCAACATAATATAAATATAGGTCTGGAAGTTTAATACCCCCCATAAGGTGGGGAAGGCATAAAATAGTGTGTTTTCTCCTGGGGGGTTTTGAATTCCATAGGAATGCAGAGATTACCCTCTGGATTTTAATAAACCTTCCTTTAGGTATATTATAGGGCAATAACTGAATTGGGTATAGTAATCTAGGTAGAAGATTCATTTTAATCAGTCCCAGTCTGGTAGAGAAGTTTAGAAGGAGTTTATTCCACCTTAAAATGTCAACCTTAATTACAGACAAGAGACTATCAATATTTGCTCCTACCCCTTCCTCTGATCTAGCCATAATCCAAATAGCCAGCTACTTAATCTTAATTGGGGCCCAATTTATTTGCAAATGCTCAAAATCAGTCCTGCAGGTATACAGGGTAAGAGGAAGAACCTGCGTCTTACTTAAATTTAGCTTGTAGTTGGAAACCTCAAAGAATTGTCTAATAATTTCCAGGGCCTTTTGAAAACTCTCAGCCGGTTGGTATAGCTGTAACAAAATTTCATCAGCGAAGACCGAGAATGTAAGCTCCCTCCCATGAACCTTAATCCCTTGTATCGCGGGCTCCATGTAAAATGCTCTTAATAAAGGTTCCAGATAGATATTAAACAAAATTGGTGACAGGGGACAACCCTGTCTGGTCCCATTCATCAAAAGAAACTCTTTGGAAAGATAACCATTGCACAGAACCCTGACAGTAGGGGGTTGCATAAAGGCTTTTAAGACCCCTGAGAAGGCCCTCAGGGAAGCCCATCTTCTCCATCATAAGGAATAGAAAAACATGGGCCACCCTATCAAACGCCTTCTCAGCATCAAGTGCAATTAAAGCCATAGATGACTTGGAATCGGAGGCCTGTTAAGAATATGATGAAGCTTCCTTAATGCATCATGCGCCCCCCGACCTGGCATAAATCCTACTTGATCCTGACTAATTAATAAAGGAGCAAGTTTTAAAATTCTATTAGCCAGGATCCTTGTTAGAATTTTAATATCTTGATTAATTAAAGCTATGGGTCTATAGTTACCAGGCAAATCCCTGGGCTTATCTGGCTTTGGGATAAGTATGATATAGGCTTGATACAAGGGAGGATGGGGGACTCCATCATGCATAATATGATAAAATAAGTCTTTCAGTAGCAGGAGTATAAACTTTAAATGAACCTTGTAAAATTTAGCTGAAAGCCCATCAGGCCCTAGAGACTTACCGTTTGGCAATGCTTTAATTGCTGCTATTATTTCCATTTCTTGGATTGGGGCTGCCAAGGCTTGAGCCTGTTCTAGGTCTAGCTTAGGCATAGGAATCTTATCCAGAAACCCTCTAATCTCGTGCTCAGTACTAATAGCTCCCCCTTGGTAAATCCCAATATAACAATCTGTAAAAGCATCGGCCATTCCCTGAGGGTCCGTAATAACATCCCCTTTAAACTTTACTGCAGGAACTGTCCTTTCTGCCTCCCATTCCCTGATTCTGTTAGCCAACAAACAGCCTAGTACATCTCCCTGCATTAAATATTTGGCATTTAATCTTTCAAACCAATGATCAATCCTGAGATACATCATGCTGCTCATTTAATCTCTTAGTTCTCTAAGCTCCTTGTCCAGCTCACTAGAAGAACCCTTCAAAGGGAGTAATGACTTAATGGCTCCAGTTAAGAATTCTTCCCGGGCTCTGTTCATACTATTCCTCCTAGCTATGATAACCTGGGCTATTCCTGCATATAGTACTTTACAAGTAGGCCAAGCTAGTCTCTTATCTCGGAGAGTCGGAATTTGGGTTTGGATAATTTCCACCAGTGCTTCTTCTAATTTGGGCACCGCCTTATCCATCATTAATACTGAATCATCCAGTCTCCACCTATATGGTTTTGGGGGAATGACATCTATTTCCCAGAACATCTGTATAGGGGAATGGTCAGATAATACTCTATTAAAAGTAGTCAATTCCTGGACACCCCTTAGTGCAGCTCCGTTAACCCAAAAAAAAAATCAATTCGGGAATGGGAGTTATGCGCTCCAGAATACAAGGTCATTTCTGTATCCCCTTTAGTATATACTCGATAGGGGTTGACTAGTGCTGTGACTTCCAAAAATCTAGTTAAAGCAACCTCTGCCGCAGAGGGTGGTTTTTTAGAAGGAGGATTCTTGTCCACCCAATTATCCAAGCAAAGATTCCAGTCCCCTGCTAAAACCAGAGGGTGGGTTGGGAGAGTAGCCATATCTACCTCCAGAGAGGCAAAAAAGTCAGGTTTAGATGGAGTACGGCCATAAATTGAGGCAAAAGATTATGGATTTCCCAGGATAGCACCCGAAATATAGATTCCCCTACCATCCTCTATTATCTTAATTTGTGATATTACTTATGGGCAAACCTTTCCTACTAGTATCGCCACACCTCCAGATGCCTTGGCCTTCCCTTAACGTCTTACTTGGCCCACCCACATTTTCTTCAAAAGATGTAATTCCTCCTTCAATAAATGTGTTTCCTGTACTGCAGCAATATGAACCCCTAGTTGATTAATATGTCTTAATATTACCAGTCTTTTCTTCCTCCCCCTGAGGCCTTTAACATTCCAGGAAATAAATTTAAGCATTACCATTATTTATAATACTACCCCTGCTTTTCACCCTCTGACAGTTTGTCCACCATCTTATATCCACTATGGATTCTCTCCCTTCCCCTTGCCCCCCATAACCCCCCCACTACACTCCCCAATCCTCCGATCATCCTCCCTGATCAGACTGAGATGTATATGAGCTAGACCCCACATGCCTCCGGACCCCCCTGAATCCCAATAAGTGATCTACAGACCCCACCCAAGACATTAAATCCCACCCTAAGCTTCTAGAGTTACCGAAAACTCATAATAAATAAGGGTGGTTAAACTCCAGAGACTGTGTTAGTGCATTTCTCTCCCTGCTTAAGGTCCTCTATAATATCCAGTAGTAGCTAAAGGAATGCACTCCAATCCCCATTTGTTCCTCACCATAGAGTCAGAGGTCTGAGCACTTAACCCCCCAACCTCAAATATATGCGGCAGTATAATTGTGCCCCCCATTTTAACCATGTTCCTCATGTCCAGTTTCCCCAGTTTCCCCTGTTCCTCCAATTTGAACAAATCAGGAGGAACCACCAGAACCAATAACTAACCAATTTAAAGAAAATGCCTAATATGTCTACTAGTTCAGTGTAGGTGTGCTCGGTAGCACGCAATTGCTATCACCCCATCTATCACTAGGCAAAGTCACTCCCCATCTTCATGAGACAGCTCATCCACATGGGAAAGTTCTCAGACCAGTTCAAGTTTTTCAACAATACTCAGTGATTCAAATAGTCTATTATTAGCCCCCCATCGTAAAATAAGATTTCCAACTCCCTGCATCGAAAAATAAAATTTTGTCGGTCTGGGGTTAACTTGACCCTAATAACAATAAATAATAAGCCAGTTCATAACAGTCCCACACAGAATAAATCCAGGGTGGTCAAAACCATATAGGGGTGAGTCCAATCTCTGAGGCTTGGGGAGAAATACATTTGTGTAAATCAAGCATCACCTACATTTGTAGCTCTACCAAGTCAATCCTGCTTCCTCTCATCACTCTAGTAAAGTTAATCCTTCTAACACCACAATTCTTCAGGTTGCAGGTTTAAACAAAGCTGGTAGCTCCCTTCTTAGGTCTTCTAAGGCGTCAGTCGCCGTTGCATACCTCCGATCTCTGGTCTGTAATTTCACAATCAGTGTTGCTGGATACTGGAGTCTAAACTTCACCCATGCTAGATAGAGTTTCTTCTTAATCTCGGTATATTCTTTCTGTTTTTCTCAAACTGAGGGTGTCAGGTCTTGAAAAAGCCAGATAGAGGGCCCGTTCCATTGTAGATTTTGAATTGCTCTGGCTTTATACAGCACATGAGTTTTCTCTTTGTAGTTTAAAAAACGCATGATAAGGACCCTAGGTCTAGCATCATGTGGGGGGGGGATCTCTCTCAATGAACGATGCGCCCTTTCAATGTTACAGGATTCTCTGAAGGGTGTTGGACCAAGCAATTTCATGAGGAGATCCTGAATGAATGATACACAGTCCAAACCTTCCGTTCTCTCGGGAAGACCAGCCATTATCAGGTTATTCCTCCGACTGCGAGACTTCTGGTCCTCAAGTCGATCTTCCAGCTTCCTAACTTCTTTTTTCAGCTGAACCACCTCATGGTCTGTTGCAGCCGTTTTCCTTTCCTGGGAGGCAACCCTGGCTTCCACATCCACCACCCTTTGCGTTAAGGCTTTCAGTGCCGGTTTTAAAGTAGAAAAATCAGCCACTAGTCTTTGGAGGAGATGTTTGATTTTGGAGATATCATCCGAAGATGCTTGCCCTCCTCGCTCTTCAGTCAGCTGGCCATCATTTTCCTCAGGCAACGGAAAGTGAGGTTTCAAGCACTTCACAGCCGGGAACCTTGCAGCCAGAGGCTCGGGGCTTCCAACTTCCATCTCAGCCATGTTCATAGCCTGGCACTTCCTTGCTGAACGTGAGTACTTTACTATATTTTATACTTTCTGCTTGCACCTGAAAACACTATAACACTTTAGGCAACAGGATTTCCAGTTATAAACGAAATGGTGAGATCCGAAGTAGTATTTTAAAGATACAATATTCGGCGTGGCTCAGGAGCAACCTGGATGAATGATACACAGTCCGATCCTTCCGTTCTCTCGGGAAGACCAGCCAGTCTTTTCCCCTCTAGCTCATCACGTGATCCGGTCTGTTTTCTTTTGAAACTCAAAGATTAAGAGGGGATCTTTTGTTTCTATTTGATGTAGTCCATGACCCTACATTGATGGTAGATTTAGGCTTAACCTTTAAAGAATCATCTTACAACATTAGAGGCCGCCCACTTCAATTAATGAGTCAATCCTTTAAAAATAATAAACATAAATTTTTCTTTACATTAAGAGTGATCAAACCTTGGAATAGTTTGCCTCTGTCTGTCATTGTTAGTAAAGACAAAACTCAGTTTAAACTAAATTGGATAATTATCTTACATCTGGCATTCAACTGTCTTATTATTGACTCTGATTAGTATATGAGCTCTTATGGGCCTTTTGGCCTTCTTGCTCATTTTTCTCACCTTAGTATGAAGTGCGGAAGAGGGAGTGAAGATTGTTAGGAGTCCTACGGAAAGCTTGTGGCTGGAATTAGGATCGATGGGAGGCAACAAGACAATTCTTGGAGTATGTTACTAACTAGCAAGTAGTATAGCAGAGCAGAACTTAGAATTGGCAATGAAAGGACAACAGCACCAAATATGGATCCCATGGATCTCTGACATGGACTGGGAGGTGTTAAGTGCTGAAGGAAAAGCAGGGAGGAATTTATCTTCATCATACAAGGATGCTTCATTCCTCACCATGTCAGATATCAGGCAAGAGGGGACATGGTTCCTGATCTGCCACTTAGTGGGGATGACATGTTCAGTGCAGTTAAGACTGTGTAGCCCATGGGTAACAGTGACCGTAATGGGACAGCATGTGAGGTGATGATGGAACATAATTCACCAATAATAAGGACACTAAACTTCAGGAGAGCTGATTTTTGTGAGCCAAGGGATTTGGTTGTTGCTAAACTGATGAAGACACAGTTGACTGAGCATGTCAAGTGGGAGGCCCTGAAGCAAAATAATGGCGGCAATGATTAGATGTGACCTGTGTGCAACAAGAGCAAGAGGACTAAAAAGAGGCATCTGCAGTTGTCCAAAGAATTTCAGGGAAGGTCATGGGAAAAAAGATGATCTATGATAAGTAGAAGGATTCTGGTGATGGAGTAATGGAAGTAGTGTATATGATATGACATTACAGATGGAATGCAGGGTCAAGATTACTCAAGCCATGACTGATCTGGGAGACACGATTGTGCAGGGGATCAAGGGGAATAAAAAAACAGTTTTTCAATACATAGGGAACAAAGGTAGAGCCAGGGATAAGGTGGGCCACTGATCATTCAAGAGGGGGAGGAACCATTGAGCAAAGCAGAGGGAATAGCACAGGCACTGAAGAACTACTTTACTCTGCCAGTATTCTGTCAGGGAGTTAGAAGACACGGGCAGATGGAGGTGGAAATTATGGGAAAAGTACAGGCCAAACAGAAGGAAACACTGATGATGCTAGAGTCTGTTGGTATGTATCTGAAGGGTGTAAATCTTGGTAAATCACAGATGATATCCACCCAATGGTAGTAAAGTAGTTAAAATGGGTTTGGACTCAGCCCCTCGTTGATATCTTTCAGAACCCTTTATGGACAGGGACAATGCCAAAGGACTGGCAATAAAAAAAAGAGCTGACAAACCAATTTTTTTGCTTTCTTCTAGAAGTCAATAAGAGAAGCGGATAGGGTCTGGGCAGTAGATGTAGCCTATCAGGATTTCAGGAAGACTTTTGACACTGTACCTCATGGAAAATTCATGAAGAAAATAGCACAGTATGGAGTCTACAAAGTGTACAGGAGGTGGATAATGAATTTGCTGAGGTAAGAAGCAGAGGGTGGTGGTGAATGGTCACCATTCCAACTGAAAGGATGTGCTGTGTCAAGTAACCCAGGGGTCAGTGCTGAGTCTTTAACTCTGTAAGACATTTATTAATAAGAACCCAAAATCAGTCTTCCAGACCAATGTATGAGACACCCGTCTGAGTGGACACAACATGCATGAGATGCAACATAACACAAATGCAGTTTGCAACAAGGGAAGTATGTAGATGCATAAATAATATTATAGATCATGGGAGCGTCATGTCATATTCTTGATCAATCACAGCACTTCAGTTGCATGTGAGGTACTCTTATTTCCATAAGTGTCTCTCATGCACTGTGCCAGACTAATAGGCTTCTCACTTAATGCTGCACAGTCTGGAACTAAAGATAAAAAAGGTAATTTAAAAAAAAAATAATTAGAGCACAATCTGTCATAATTTTACAGATCTACTAGGATGGCTTCTTTTTTTTTTTTACACTCTATTTATTCTCCCAGATGCCAGGGTATCTCTCAGAGGTACACTCTCGATCCTACTGCCTCTACTCCCCTCCTATGACCCTCCCTCATTTAGCTCTCCCCACCAGCACTTCCCAGCCACCTGGATCACCCCCCGGGGGAGGGCTCGCCTCACCTACCTGTTGGCCTATCTATGATTAGATGATGCATCCATTGGTGAGCCCACGAAGCCATCGAGGAAAGGTCCAGCATTGGGGATGTGGGCGTGGATCCCTGGTGCCCTCATCGCCTCCCTAGTGCCTGGGGAGTTTCTGTGTCATTACCCCTCTGGAGCTCGGATGTGCAATGACATCCATGGCACAAGCATGCCGACATCTGCCACAGTTCCACCCCATGTTGTGGCTACCACATGTTCCTTGCGCTGCCCCCGACTTCCATCAAGGACCACTAAGGAGTGGAGCAAACCCCGGATCCCTCCATAGGAAGGGAGAGCAGTCCTCTGGATACTTGATCCCTTCCCTCCCCTGCTGATCCCTGATGACCCAAGTTCATTCCCAAACTCAGGTCACCAGCATGGCACAAGGTGTGGCATCCAGTGTCTCAACCCTCAGTGCCACCAGGCCTGCTAGGAGGGCTTCTTATGGATATTAGAGTATCACCTCTTGTGTCCTTAGGGCATTGGAACTGTTCACCTTCAATTTGCAGTTCTCATGCTCCAAGAACATGTGAAGCAACACTTTAATGTTCATAAGAGGCCATCCCAGCATCCTTAAAAACTTACAGAAAAAGACAAATAATATTCAATTTGTTTACATATATTATGCATTCTAATGTCTAAAGTCAGTGCAAAGCATCATAGGTATGCTAGTCCTTGTATGGGGTAAGCCGGCTTGGAAGTGTCTCATATTAGTGTAAATTATATATTATACATTGGTAAGAAAATTTTCTGGACTCTGATTGGTCAGTGTGTGTCTGAGACAGTGATGTTACTACACAATAACATCACTGTATGGATCTGGCAGATGGTGTCCTCATATTTTTCAGAAACAAAGATATATTGCCACACTAAAAATCTACTAAAACATTTTTAAAATTTTTTTTTATTTTGTATAACATCAAGCCATTGTATAATTGCAATAGAGCACTCCAAAGTGTTAGGTGAACGTTACTCCTGGGTGGTGGAAGCACTCAGCTTCGCCTCGTGCTTCAACCCACCCCAGGAGTGACGTTATTACATGATAACACACACTTTGGCGTGCCTTATTGCTTAACTATTCTACAGTCTGTACACTACCATTTACTAAAATACCAAAGGTGCCAAGAGATACTAAAGCAGTTCTCATTTTACTTTAAATTCCTCTTACTTAGCTGTATTTCAGTTTTTCCCCCTTCCATTTCCTGGATTGTTTGACCATACTGAGTGTCAATTTGCTTGACAGACACGGGGAATAGCAGAGAAGAAGCAGATTATATAACCACTGCCATCTACAGAGGCTGAAGAAAGTATTTTACATTGCAAATAGTCCTACATTTAAAGTTCCAAATCAATTTATGAGACACCCTTTACAGTTGGCATGATATGCTTAAGATGTAACCTGACATAAAGGTAGTTTGCAGCAAGAGCAGTAATTTAATATATATATATAAACAGGAAAAAAAAGCCAGATTGAGTTATTGATTAATTTATTTAGTTATTCATTCATTTTATATGCATTTACTTATTTATAACATATTTTACCATGTAAAACAGGGTCCAGGATGGCTTGCTTCCAATTATGACCTGGGAGAAGGGGACAGAGGACAGCAGAGGTAATAAACATAGAAACATAATGCAGGTTCACATTTACATTCACAAGTCAATTAAAGAGGTAGCACATACGTATTGCTACACCATAAAAATGAATTACATTTGTATTTAGTCCAAAAATATTTAAATCGCATACATATAAAATACATTTTCAACTACTATAGAAAGAAAACATAGATATTGGTACACTGTATATGATTTACATTTGTAATTAGTCTATGTAAGCAATAAGACATGATGAAGTATACTTTAGACAGTTCTAATGCATGGCCAGGGGTATAGTTAGGCACAAGGCAGCAGGCCGAGAGCCTTCAGCACTGGCTGTGCATTAGAGCTAGCTAATACACATTCTTGGAGTGTCTTATTGCACCTATAAAAGGGGACTCTGTATTTTCCATGCTGACAAAATTTGAAATTAATAGAGCAAAATTGTATTTATTTATTTATTTAAACTGGGTAACGGGGAGAGGAACACTGAGTCGAGGCTCATTTCCAGATGTGACCGGGGAAGGGGAAAAGCACAATTACAAACAAAATACAGCTAGTCAGGTGATGTGGTTACAATGAGGATGACATTAAGAGCATGAGTTGAGCGCAGCATAGATGAAATGGCAAAATATTGCACATGGAAGATAAATGATTTAGCATACAAATCATCTATGCAAGTTGGGAAAACTCAAATTGCATGTGCCAGAGTGAAGGAAGGCAGCACTGGGGCTGAAAGAATGAGTCAAACAGGCTGAGAAACTTCAACAAGGTTGTCGGAACGATGAGGTTAAATGGGAGGTGACAGTAAGAATGGTCAAAAGCCAGGCAAGGGTAAGGAAGGGTTCAGGAAGAAGGTCGGCAAGAGCAGGGAGCAGGAGTTTTACCTGGCATCTGATGGAGGAAAAGGAGGGAAGGAGGGAGATGGATGGATGGATGGAGGAGGGTAGCAGGATCCAGCGGTGGGGAGGCAGTATGAGAAACAGATTTCCCAGCTGAGGAGTGCGGGTGGTTCTCTTGAGCACAGGGAGTAGGAGGAGGAAGAGGAGATGATAGGTATGAGGGGAGGGACCCAAACCAGTATTTACAGATGAAGGAAGCACAGTGTAACTGGCGATGTGAGGGGAGAGGAAAGATGGAAAGGGAGGAGTAAAGGGAGCAGTGGTGAGTATGAGAGGGTGAACTGGTAGCACAGCAGCATTGCGGAAGGTGTCCAGTCTGGCAAAGGAGGTGGAGGGGGAGGTGCCATAAAACATATCCATATAGTGAAACACTGGGAGAACCATTTTGGTGACCAGATCCCAGTGGCCCCGGTGATAAAGGCAGTCCTTACTGCAGTACAGGGTACTGAGTTTGGAGCAGAGTTTGGAATGGATGGCATCAATATTGGCAAAGAAGTCAAACTTGCTATCTAGCCACACACCAAGGTACTTAAAATCTGGGACTATTCAAGTGGTGTGGTATCCAGCATGAAGAAGATGAGGAGAGGGATAAGGCATGCTAGCTTCTGGCTGGTACCAAAGTTCATAGACACTGTTATTTTTCTGTAGACCTGAAGCTGGCTGTACTGGAACCACTGTAGAACAATGTGAAAGTCTTGCTGAGGTGAGATTTCTAGAGATGCAGTCAAGGCACCAGAGGTGTAGAGAACTGTGTCATCTGCATACATGTGAATATGTGAGATGGCAAACATAGAGGAGTGGTCATTTAGGAAGATGAAAAAGAGGACTGGATTCAGAGTGGAGCTCTATGGGATCCTGGCCTGGATAGGAAGGTGCTTTTATTTAGCTTTGTCTTTAGTAGGCTTCCATAGTTGTAGTTTTTTTGTTTTGTATTTTATTACTTTTTGGTGCCTCCCACAGCCAGCACCATCTGCCCTGTCATGGAACCTTGGCTGCGACTTCCCATATTAGCTACTCTCCCGGTACCCCCTGGCTTACTCCCCAGGGTGGGGTCACAGCACCTGAACCCCACCTCTAAAGGGTGCCGCGATTGACGGGATAGGGCAGGAGTCTGCCTGGGAGCCGAGTGCAGCCAGGGGTGGGTGTCATCAAGGCAGTGGGTGGCAGGCTTTTCTCCCCCCTGTAAGTGGGGGTGGGAACCATCCCGCCTCACAGATTCTTGTTGGTGCTGGTCACTTGTGCCCTCGGCCTCCGCCAGGGGTCCCTCAAGCACTGGTCACACACTGCACCTTCCCCCTGAAGGAGAGCAGTCCATGGGACACTCGATCCTTTCTCCCCCAGCTGGCCCTCTGATGACCTAGGTACATTCCTGAACCTGGGTCACCGGTATCGCAAGCAGAAATCCAACCTTTGCGCAGACAGGCCGGCCTTAGTTGTAGTTTTTTAATGCTGTTCCTTTGGCAAATACCAAGAGAGCTAATGTGCGGTCTGAAATGTTGCAGCAATATTAAGAAACTAGATGGGTTTAAATCTATTTCTTTCTAGTTTTTTTAATTGGACATCATTAAGGAAAGTTCAGGACTGAGAGGCCATTGGTCAGAAGTGAGAGAACTAGTCCAAGCCAGAAGCTTTTCTATTCAGAAATAAATTATACCAGCAGATGAACTTCAACATCAAGAAATGGAATATGGTACAGCTAGGAAAATAAAACATACATTCAAAACATGACCGGAATGGCATGGAGATTATTAAAATGAAACCAGAAAAAGACTTGGGAGTACTAAGCATTACCAATTTTAACAGGGAGCAGCATTGTCAGGCAGCAGCTAACAAGTATTAAAAGAAAGTGTAAGTAGATCTAGGGTGAGTAGAGATCCTTGGTCCAGTCCTATATTGAGTGTAGTGTGCAGCTGTGGTCCCCATATCTGAGGAGGGATAGTGAGAGGATTGAGAAGGTACAGAGTAAAGTGTCCAAGATGGTTGATGGCTCGGAAAACACATGTTATGAAAACCGAATGGGACTGCTTTTGATGAAAAAGACTCAGGTGAGACATGATTACAGTAATCAAATATCTAAACAGGATAACATCATCAGACCAAGTGCAGCTCTTCAAAATGTACAAAGATAAAAGGACAAGGGGACACTCAATGTCCTTAAAAGAAGGAAGAATCAAGGGAAACATCAGAAAGAACTACTTCACAAAGCGAGTAGTGAAAACATGAAATAGACTGCAGAAGCATGTGGTATCAGCTGATATTGTAACCACCTTCAAGCTCAGATGCTAAGTTCTTTGAAGAAAATTGAGTAAAAGGGTATCTTGATTTCCCCTCTGAGCTAGTGGGAAGGAAGAATTTCATGGAACAATGGTCCTCTTTCCCACCTAATTACATATCTGTATATATTTGTCTGTACAGTATGTACTGTATGTAATTCAATAACAGTTCATTGCCATACACATTTTTTGCAAATTGTGCCATGTGTATAATTTGAGTTTTGTTTTTAACCTTGTTTTCTCTTACTGTACCCTGTACCTTACCGCCAAGGCCCCTAGAATTCTGCAGCCGCAGAATTTTGCGCAGAACTTGCAATCTACTGCAGAACTTCTGCGGTGCCGCAGAATTCACTCTTCTTGGTGATTTTTTATTAATATTTCTGTTTATCCATAGAATCTGGTTCCCTCTTCCCTTCTTTTCATATCCAAAATCCCCCTATATGCTCAGAATGTGATGTTATCATTGCTATAACATCATAAATTAGCTAAAGAAATGGCTGCATTCTGCAACAGAAATGAACAGTCACTTATCTACCACAGCTCCCACTGCCAGAGATGGTGGCACAGCACATCATGCATGGTGATAGTTGCTCAACCTGCACTACAGCCCAATACAGTTTTCAGTCTTACATTATTGCACTAGGGCCAACTTAAACAAAACTTGTCAATAGCACAGACTTTGTTAAGTCCATACCTCACTTTGTACAAACCTATTTGTACCTTTGAGGTAAAGAGATTCCATCTGAAATGAATAACTCATAAAATGAATTCACCTGTCATTTTTAAGAAAAATAAAGTAATTATGCCCAGAAAAGTGGAATAATAATGTAGACCTGTTAAATAATTTCACTAAAGCATTTTTGCCAGGTTATTGATTACATATTGTCATTGGTTGATAGAATCACCTAAAAGTTATGGAGAAATGTTGTGTGCAGGGACAGCTGTTGGGCCAGAGGGTAGCATGCTGTGTTTCCATGCCGCCACCCAGGTTCAGAGATTAGCTCTGGGAGCTGGCTAGGCAGCACAAGATTGGTGGAACACATCACTGCTCAGAGCCTGGGAAGGAATGGTGCAGTGTTCTGTCACATGGTGGACACATTGTGATGGGCTGGAGAGCTCTATCTCACAATCGGTTCACATGCATGTCATGGCCTGATGGTGTTACGCAGTGTGTCAGGGTAAGCAGGTTGACATGAAAAATGTGTTTTGCAATAACTCCTCTATTCCATTTCCAATGGGACCTGTAAGAATGAGGATGCAAGTTCATGGAAATTAAAAAAAATATATATATATATATATATATATATACATACACACACACACACATTTGTATGTATGTTACAGATTGCTTATAAATATATAAGTGATAGACAATGGAAACCTCATTAGTGGGATAAGCATGCATATAGAAATATCTTATTTATCACATAAGCTCCCTTCTGCATATGTCATTTATGCAACAGGCTAGGACCTTAAGGGAGAGACATTTGTTTTGCTTTTTTAGGCATAAAATTATTTTTATAAGTCTGTTATTTTTTTGAACTAGTGTTACTGTGCTTTCCACCATCCAGATTGCTATAACCACTGCCATGAAAGTGAAGTCAGGATGACAAGCTGACACTGTGATGTGGTAGTTTGTTAGTGCCGCAGAACTTCCGAAGAAATTACGAACCACCGCCGCAGAAGTTCTGCGGCAAATGGTAGTCTTGCCGCAGAACTTGGTCCCACTGTGCCGCAGAAAAGTAGGGGCCCTGCTTACTGCTAGTATCTAGCACTTTGAGGCACTCACAGTGATATAAACTAATGCATAAAAGTAAATCTATGGCACAAGTGTTTTGCACTTGCACTACCTTGCCTACATCAGTTGTTATGGTTCCCACAAGGCAATGGTGTTGACATGGTCCTCTTGTCTAATCCTTATTTGATTCATTTAACTATATGTAATCCTCCATATGGTTTACCTTTAAGGCTTTCTGCAGTTTGCACATCAAAGACTCCAACCACAGCCAATGGAGTGGGCGCAGCAGCACTTATGACTGAACTGGGAATCCCCTGATTGTATCACTGACTGAACTGAACACTTGAGCACACCCATGAAGGACATGTCTGGGTCCCAGCACAATGTTTAAAGGCCAGAGTAATATAAATATATACATTTTGGGAAAGACTGCCTGTGGACAGCAATTTTGACAGCCATCTTTATCACCTCTTGTCCTTGACTGCAAGGCAATGGGCATCTAAGCAGCCAATCAGGCTCTGAAGATGGCTGAAACAGTCACAAGGGGGCTCATAGATTTAGGTAGGAGTTCATTGATTCAGACATCCCTCAGTTAGCTAAACAACTGACAAGTAATCAACCTCCAGCATTGCTGAGAGTGACTGACAGCTCAGTGAACCAATGGAGAGCTGGATTTTTCCCCAGTGAACACTAGGGTTTGTTCCATCAATTTTAAGTCTGCATGTGACTGTTAGGAGAGACCAACTATAGATCTGAGCTGATTGTAATAAGACATATCACATGTCTGCCAGAGTGAGTCAAATTCCTACAACCACAGAAGTGAAGGTAACTGTACAACACAAAGTGAAAGGTCTTACAAAAGAAGCCAGGAGAGGTGTTAGCAAGAGTGAGCCACCCCTAATTACTTTCCAGGCACTCAGAGAGACCTTTGCTGCATTGCAACACAAACATGCAACAGAGAACAGCTCTGTTTACCCAAATGGATCCCCAAAATACAAATAACACACCATACACAATCTCTAGGTACTACAAAAGTTGACAGCTTTACTCAACCTTAATAACACATTTCAAGAAATCAACACAAATATGATATATATAGTATTATATATATATATATATATATATATTCATGGGTTCATCAGACCCATTTCTCACCCCATTGCATATGTAAACAAGCTGACATGCTACAGCATAGGAGAATGGGGTGAGAGATAGGCCTGATGACCCCGTGGCACACCCGAACATCAAGTGGTGTGTGGAGGGTGGGCGTGGGGCATGGGGTGGTAGAGGTGGTAACCCTATAATAAATTTCCAAACTTTTGTCGGTGTACTATCAAACCAAACTGATGCATTAATGGAGTTTTTTGCAATGAATTTCCTTTCTTTTTCAGAAAGTGTAATGTAACTGGTGACAGGTATGTCATTGTGGAAGCGTGGGCCCTCTGGGCCCTGCGCTCCCTTCACGGTGCCCAATTTTCCCTAATGATATGCATATGTGGGAGCTCACTACGCTCTCACTTACAGGCACATCTGTGTGACCAGGCCATGTCACACTGCAAATTTCAGCAAAAAAAGCGCTAGTTGTTTCCTTGCTATGAAATGCCAAAGAAACTGGCTCATTTGGCACTTTAATTTTGTGAAATTCCGCAACTTTCACAAAACTCCCATAGGTCAACATATGTGACTTTCCCAAAACTAAAGAGTAGTATTGCAATACCACTGGCACTTTTGTGAAACAAAAAGTAGTGTAGGAACACTACTGGTACTTTCATAAAACAGAAGGTAGTGTCACAACACTACTGTTTTTTTTCGCGTAACAGGAGGTAGTGTCACAACACTACTGGTACTTTTGTGAAAGAAAAGATAGTGTTGCAACACTAGTGGTACATTTCTCGAAACAAAAGGTAGTGTTGAAGCACCACTGGCACTTTCCCTGACCCACTTCCCAGATATGGGTGCCAAACGGTCGTGCAGGCACCAGTATCTCAGTAATGTTTTCCATAGATGTCTTTTGCTGGTTTACTGAAAAAATTTACAATGTTACCATTGTACATGTAGTGTAATGTAATTGGTATGTTGTTGTGGGAGCACAGGGCCCGGAACACTTAAGATATTTGTGTAGTGGTATGTGAATATGAGAGTGCGGGCCCTTTTGGCCCTGCGCTCCCACTCACACCTAAGTATGGGGACATAACACAAGCCTACAAACAGAAATAAACCCTTGGAACACTAATTTGCCAATATGTCAGTAACCGTAGCAGCAATGAAAAAAATGTCACAGTAGTTGTAATCATGACTTTGAAACCTCCACGCGTCCTTAGTTCACAAGAAATCCATATCTCGAATTATTTTCGAGATATGGATGCTAAAACACAACGCGGATGCCACCATATTAGCCTATGGAAAATTTCTCAACTTCGGAAGGCTGCAGCTAAGGGAGACTTGAATGGTTTGGGACCAAACCAAAACAGGCATAGCAGTGGACCCAGGGCTTACCACCCTGCAAATTTCAGCCCAGAAGTCCCAATTGCTTAACTGCAGTGCAGTGACAAAGAATGCCTCTTTTTATGTTGCTTGCACGCATGTGCAAGAAACATAGTGCCATCATCGGAGATTTCGGAGGTGTGTCACCTCCTCCTCTAATTCAGTCAGTGTGTTGGCAGGCGTGGCCCCTGTAAGCCAATGCATTTTGGAGCTGTCTATGACACGCTCCAAAATGCAGTGGCATACAGTTGAAAGGGGGAGCTACGCTTCAGTAAGCACCGATAAGATATCGGCTGCTCACACGCTCCCCCACAGACACCACCGGTGTGCGTGCCCCGCTCCCTTGCCGCACTGTATAGCCGACAGGGTGCCCAATCCCGTCGGCTGAGCTCGTCCCAGTAGTAAGTGCCACCTTGGAGCCCACCCCAGCATGGCAGCGATCTTTGGCCGACGGGGTGCCCAATCCTGGCTGAACGCCTTCTGTCCTTGTGCCACGCTGAGCCACCCCAGCGTGGCAACAAATGCCATGGCCGACGGGGTGCCCAATCACCCGTCGGCTGAACGCCCCAACATCTCTTGTGCCACGCTGAGAGCCCACCCCAGCTGGCAAGCGTCACCGTAGTCATTTTTTTAAAACCTGTAAAACAAAAGCAGGTCCAGCACATCTCCCAACCCCACCCACCGCAGCCACCCACTGCGCACCCAGCCTCCCCCACCCCTCACCTACTTACCTCCGGACTCTGGCGACGATCTTCGGTGGACGGGAACACGTCTGCACTCTTCAAAGCCGACCGCGAACTGAGGAAATGCGGTAAGCTGTATAATGGGCTAAATAGGGGGTTTCAACTGTTGCATATCTCGGGCAATTTTGGAATTTTTGCACAAATTTTCAACATGGGGTTTTGGAACCCTTCTCATGAATGATGTCACTGTCATGGCGTTATTCGGGCCCAAAGGGTGATTTTGAAGTCCTGCGGTCACTGTGCAAAATCACCCTTCGGACCTGAATAATATGGCTGTGTTTGCTCGATCATCAGTCCCAAAACCCCATGATGAACTGAATATAAAATAAATGTTTATTTCTGGCGTAGTTGTGCAGTTCCTATGCAGGCTCGTAAGTTCAGAAATTTCAATATTTTCACTCCAGATTTTCAACATTGCCATTTACCACCTTCTTATGAGTAGTACAGCTGTCATTTTCACATCTCACCCAAAATGTGTTTCCGCCCATGTAGCGCACAATGGCGCAGTCGGTGTGCGAAATCAATGTACGGAACAAATTAAGAAAATCACAGTGACACTGTTCATGAGCTCAGGTGTTAAAATGGCTATGTTGAAAATTTGGTGAAAAAATTCAAAAATGACTGTTTTACGAGCGTGCGTTGTACAGTTCCTATGCACACTCGTAAGTTCGCGAATTTTCAATATTTTCACTCCAGATTTCCAACATTGCCATTTTGCCACACCTTCTTATAAATAGTACAGCTGTCATTTTTCACATCTCACCCAAAATGTGTTTCCGCCCATGTAGCGCATTACGGCGCAGCCAGTGTGTGCTAAATCAATGTACTGGATAAATTAAGAAAATCACAGTGACACTGTTCATGAGCAGAGGTCTTAAAATGGCTATGTTGAAAATTTGGTGAAAAATTCCTTCAGATGTTCTGCAATATTACTAATGAAGACATTGAACAGAACTGGCCCCAGGACCAATCCCTGCAGCACCCACTGGTCGCCCCTCTCCCTAGACTGCATACCATTTACCATCACTCTCTGCCTCCTGTCTGTTAGCCAGTTTCTAACCCAGTTTACCACCCTTTCCCCATGTCCAGCCTACCCAGCTAGTTTATCAGCCTCCTATATGGGATGGTGTCAAAGGCTTTGCTGAAATCAAGGTAGGCGTTGTCCACTGCCCACCCTGATTCACTTCCTTTGTCACCCAGTCAAATAAATCAACCAGATTTATTTGACATGATGTCCCACTGTGAATCCATGTTGTCTATGGTCCTGGTTCGATGGCATCTAGATGCCCCACTATCCTTTCTTTAAGCAATGTCTCATGATCTTCCCCACTACTGAGGTGAGGCTGAATGGCCTATTGTTCCCTGCCTCCTCCCTGCTGCCGGACTTGTGTAGAGGGACCACATGTGCCCTCCTCCAATTCACTCATGTTGAATGACTCAGTGAACATGGCTGCCAGAGGTACTGCTATCTCCCTTCGCAGTTCTGTTCATATCCTTGGGCGTATGCCATCTGGTTCCATCGCTTTGTCTACCTTCAATTTAGTGAGCTCCTGCAGGACTCTTTTGTCCACCTCTTCACCCCCTTGGCAACTGCTGTACTGCTGTGGCCCTTGCCCCTCCCACTCTTCTGTGAATACTGAACGGAAAGACACAGTGGATGTCTTGGGAGGAAGGCATGAAACTGTCACTTCCAAATACCTAAACAGCACATACAAGCAAGCAACATTCGGCATTGACAAATGCTTGTTTTTGTATGTTGTAGTGTCCTGAAATTGCGATACTTTCACAAAAAATGCAAAAGAACGGACATGAAGCCGCCGTGATTTACGAAAATGTCACATCCATTGTGTTGCAATTTTGTGACACTATACAGAGTAGATCTCAGAAAAGACATTTCTGAGGTGGTTTACCACACAAGAAAGGTTGTGCTGTGTAGTTCAGGATCCGACTAGGTAAACACAATCGTCAATGTTTTCCTAGGCCCAGCCAAATTTGAATTACAACCATTTTTGTCCGTTGATAACTGAAAACAAGATGATGGCAGCTCGCAAGAAAATAGCTCGAAAGCATTTTTTGTTTTTGTGAAAGCTTTTAAAAACTTTTGAGCTGCACATACAGTATATTTTTTCCCATAGGCTACAATAGGAAACGTTGAACTTTCATAACTTTTGAACGGATTAATATTTTTTCACCAAATCTTCAAAAGGCACTTCTGACCCAGTCCCCATATACCCTGAACATTTTAGACCAGTCAGGCAAACCGTTCAGGCTGTAGAGGTGAGCAAAGAATTAAAAAAGTTGAAGATTTTTCACACTTTTCAATGCTCTGCAGTTCCGCAACCAAAAAGCTGACTCCAACAAACATTTCCAGACCCAGAGAACTAGGGTACCACACTACACATGCAAAATTTCAGGCAGATTGGACTAACTGTTGCAAAGTTATTAAAGTGCAAACTTGCCAGATCAGTGGCGCTGAGGGATGAGGCACTGGATGCCACATCTCGTGCCATGCCAGAGACCTGGGTTCAGGTATGGACTCAGAACATCAGGGGTGGGCAGGGGAAGGAGAGGATTGAGCATTCAGAGGACTGCTCTCCTTTCCTGGGGAGGGTTGGGGAGCTTGCCTTGCTCTGTAGCAGCCCCCGGTGGAGACCGGGAGCATTGCAAAGTGGCACTGCACAGGGGTCAAGAAGACCAGGGAAAATGGTGTCTCGACCTACTGGATGATGGCCACCCAGATCCTCACCGCCACAGAGCCCCAGACAACTGGGACTGACCTCAGCAGCACCCAGGGCCAAGAAAGGTAAGCCGCAAGGCACATTCTGTCTGGAAGGAAAGGACCCATCCGACGAAGGAATATGTCAGGTTACCCTGTAGAGTGGCTGCAATGTGAGGCAAGAGTTGATACTTGGGGGGGTTCTCGGGGAGGTGAGTGCTCTAAGCGGCCCGAAGGAGGCCAGTTGAGATAAAGAGGAGGCAGATAAACAAATAAAAAAAAAGTGCAAAATTTGGAGTTTAACATAGAAGCGGCTGCACAAGCACCTGCCCTACCTGGCAGGTATAATATATGTGTGTGTATATATACATATATATATATCTGTATACACAATATATCTCTGTGTGTGTGTGTGTGTGTGTGTGTGTGTGTGTGTGTGTGTGTGTGCTGTGTATACAGTGCAACAATAAGGGACCCTGAGCAACAAATTCATGTATTCGATTTGGCATGACCCTTAGCCATGTGTACAGAAGAACTCTGGCCCATAAGGTTGGACAAACGCACACGGAGCTGTGCCTTTCCTGTGGATAGTTCCTCCCCCCATTGGATTTGGGGAATTCCAGGACCTTCACCAGAGTATGCCACACTCCTCAACTCTTTGTCCTGGACACCCTGTGTTCCAGTGCATACCCTTACCATGTGACAGCCTCTTTGTCCAGAATGCATACCTGTCCAAGGATCACATGTTTGGTCTGGCTATCACCCATCCCTGGCTGACTCCAATTTTGTCATCTAGAAGGCCTCTCATACATGAGTCTTACACAGACTCTCACCTTAGGGTGGTGAGGACATAAAACAGTCATCTGCGACAAGGTATACAGCAAAAATTCCATAGCTATGGTCTCCAAGCAGAAAGGAGAGTGTGGGTGGTAAAATGTCTGTCCAGTGCATTGGTCCAAAGAGGGAGAGCACCTCCTTGGCTCAGCTTTTTGTAGGGACAGAGGTCTCTCCCTGTGGGAGTGCCCCAAGCTGGCTCCATCACACACTTCAGTGCCTGACTGGGCCAGCCTTTGGATGCATCTAGCCTGAAAGCCAGTCACCCCATTGATTGAGGGAACCATATGCAAAGCTAACCCCACCCCCGGTGAGAGGCCAGGGGGTCAGTCTAGTGAGCTACCCAGCCAGCATCACTGCCAGGGGCTGGATGTCCCAGCACACTCAGGACTGGATGCCAGGACATGATGTGCCAGTCTGACATGGTCAGACTTCACAGGCTAAAGCTGCACCGGTGACCTCAGGATCATCTGCTACATGCAGAGAGGAGGAAAGGCTTGACTTGACTTGTCAGATAGGCAGTTTAGCATGCCTCCACAGAGGTTTCAGACCAAGAGAGAAACTAAACCCACCAGAGGAGGAACTCGCTGCTACTGCACCACTACAACCTGCGTGCCGAAGAAGATCCCACTGGTCCAGGAAAACCAAGAGTAGTTCACAAACTTGTCCCTGCAGCACAGCCACTACAGTTGTTAGTTTATTTGGGAAACCATTTAATGAACTAGGCCAGACAACTGGGAATACAAATACCTGCCTAGGTTTTAGTTTGGATATTGTCTGCAACCATGTAAAGTTGAATACACATAAGAAATCAAGCACACAGCACATAATATAACTCGGACACTGGATATTTGAAGCAAAAATCACTATTTATTTGAATAATAAATACCTGACGCATTTTGGATTAGACAATCCTTTATCAAAGGCTAAAATATAATGACACAGGCACCACTTAAATACAAGAAGCCATTGTGATGTCATGAGATGACGTATACATATAATTAAAAACTTTGAAACACTTAAACCCATAGCACCCAATATAGTCCAAAAACAAAGACTATATGTAAACATAAACAGAATGTGTAAGTAATCACAAATAATAACAAATAATAAAAAGACACGTGTTACATATCACAAATTGTAAATCAATTGCAGAAAAATCCAATATAATCAAAAATGGGGAGAAAAAAAAAAAAAAAACATTTTTTATAATCACTTATTAGAAAACATATTTCTATATGAAATAAGCTACCATTTGTAGATAAACATATTTCCTAATCAAATGTCCAAAAAGACCTTCGTTTTTCTCATTTTTCTTTTACATAAATATCATTACCAATTATTCTTGTATTTAAGTGGTGCCTGTGCCATTATATTTTAGCCTTTGATAAAGGATTGTCTAATCCAAAATGTGTCAGGTATTTATTATTCAAATAAATAGTGATTTTTGCTTCAAATCTCCGGTGTCCGATTTATATGAGGTGCTGTGTGCTCGGTTTCTTATGGGTATTCCATTTGAAGTTTTACCAAAGCACCAGGCTCCCGGTGTGAAACCTTTCTGCTTTGAACCATGTAAAGTTATTGCTAATTAATTAAGTGCACTAGTGCCAGTCAACCAAGTGTCACATCAACGGGCCTATGCAGCTTGCATGACTGTGCATCCAGGAAAGTACTGAGGAGTTCCCATAGAACTAGGGGTTATTAATTACTGGCACAAGTGGGGTAGCAAGAGTAGTGCCACAATACAGCTGGGCAGAAGTACTGCACATGTGGTTTTGGGGAAGGCTATGGTTAATTTGGCTAAGCCTGGATGGGCACTGCAAGTACCACCAAGGCTACTGTTTATTTAACTGAGTCTGCATGGGCATTGGAAGTACAGCCAGGACTACTGTTCATGTTTTTAATAAACCCTTTTTCTTCTTCCCCTATGATCTGATCCTGTTCCCCAAAAAAGTCCTCTGTATTGGTTCATACTTATTGTGTGTGAGCATATCACTCATAGAGTATAATAATTGCATTTTGTGAGGCACCATTGTTGCACTGTGTTGGCTCAAGGGTGAGGTGATCCTGGGGGAGGGAGGGTACATTCTTCATCCCAGAGGGTTGTATCATACTTACACCAAGCTCACTCTACCTCTCTCTGAGTGGAGATGTTGTAGAGACAAAGGTCAGGAAGCATAGAAAAACCAGGAGAAGTTATAAAATTCACTAGTACCATTTTATTATTTTCAGTAACAATAAAATAAAAAATAAAATTATGCAGGATAGCGCTTGATACAGGCAGTTCATTTATTTATTTTATTTATTGTAAAATCAGAATTATAACCTTTGAGCTAAAAGCTCATTTACAAAGGATCCTCATCGAACAGAGGGTGGGGGAACATCAAGTACATGGACAGTGGAGAAAAACAGAAGCAGCTAGACAGCACTGTCAGTTACACATCATTAAAAAGGCTAAACAGCATTACAATAGAAGGATGGGGAGAGACAGAATATATTGAAAAAGCCACCACTTAATGACACAATACAGAGGAAAATAGTCCCATAACAGATTAGGTGAATAACGTGCAGATTCCAACTATGTACAAAGTATGAGAATTCCCAGTATGTAGCTATAGTGTATAGCGGACCCTTATTGTGCATGGAAACTGGAGGTTCTCAAAATGTTGTTCAGCTGCAGTTCAAAAGGTCTTGGAATGTGATTGTACCCTACTGCAGCAGAACAACATTTTGAAAACCTCTAGAGGTTCCACGTGCTCAGTCGTTTACCTTTACTTGGCAGAAAATGGCAGGCTCCACACTCCGGCGGCGACAGTACACACAGCAGCACTGGAGTCTTTCAAGACGCAGGATCAACCAGATATTTTTAAAATGCAGGACCAACCAGATAGATTTAGTTTAAAAAAAAAGAAAAGAAATTCAGCGATCCCCAAACCCTCTCTCTCTCGCTTAACGAGAACTACGGCTGCCATTTTATTTTTGTTGAAAATTCCTCCCACATGGAATTGATAGCCAGTAGAAGGCTATGCATCCAACATGATGACTCTGCTCCCTAGCAACCATGCACAACACCTAACAAGCAGCCCTAAGTCGACGAGCACGACGGAACAGCAAACCTTTTGGTTTTTTTTGTGTTTTAAAAACTATAGAAATGCAAATACCTACTTGGAAATGAGGACTATACAATATCAAAAATAGTGCATGGGCAACCACATGCCCAACCAGCCTATTATGTCACCTCAGGGTTCCGATTACCTAGGACCTCTCGAGGTCTGAGGTAATCAGAACCCCTCTGTGGCACAATAGGCTGGTTGTGCATGGTTGCCCATGCACTATTCTCTATATAGAGCTTAGATAGGTTCCCGAAGGGAACAATTAATGTGACCACTGATAAATTCAGCCATTAAGGGAGAGTAGGCTACAGACTAGATGGGTGAAGGGGAGAACACAATGGTGGGTGATAGCTTAAGGGTCAGGGGGGCTAAGCAGGTGTGGAGGTGGGGGATATGGAGGGTGAGGAGGGCTAAGTGGGTGAGGGGGTTGGGGGAATGTTCAAACAAAACAAAGTTCTTCCTCTGAGGGTATCGCTAATTCTCAATCTCTCTCTCTCTCTCTCTCTCTCTCTCTCTCTCTCCAGCAAAAGATTGCTCTCTTTTTATAAGAAGTCTTTGTCTGGCAATTAATTTCTGCATCCTGAGCTCATTAAGAGACATCCTATTTCTCACAAACTATATCAGAATTCTTGTCAGTTTCTTTCCTTGCAGGTGCAATAAAATGGAGCATTGTGTCCCAGAACTAATCTCCTGTTGATAACTCTGCAAATGTGCTTGTGCAGGTCAAACTGCATGTCAAGGCTAACCACCTGAGTTCCAAATAGCTTTTTGCAATCATTTCAACAATATAACTATATACCTTTTCAAAGCAGAGAACCCAGTTTCACATAAAGATCCACATTTATTTTTATAACCACAGATAAGCAAGGGGGAAGAAGAGACAGAAATAGCAAGTGAAAGCAGAGAGATAGCGGGAGGGGGAGAATTGTGAGACTGTCAGAGTGATCAGTTCCTAGGTCTCACAAGAAAATTTGATTGTGCAATCAGATAGACAAGAGACAGAAAAGGAGAGGCTAGAACAGATCCTTGCTTTTAACTCTTTCTGCATAGCAAACTGGACAGGGTCTTATTCAGCCCTGTCACAGGCACCACGCTTACTTTTCCTATCTTGGATATGAAACTAGGAATTTAACCATCCCGGCTCCTCAAACTTACTTAAAGGAGTACTACAGTCACAATCTACAAAAATATATGTTGTGCCAAGTGTTTTGATTTGTGTGTGTAGACCTGGTGTGTCCTTTCCTTTGTTTACTATTAGGATTTTTTTCTAAACTTAACTGGTAGTTTTATGGCCCCTGGGAATCTCCATGCTTACATTCTTTTATGGGTCTTCTTTTTCCTACAATGCCTTCTGTCCATGTGACAGTGATGCAATGGGGACCACATATTCAGCAAGTAATGGTTTACAGTCAATATTAGAAACATAGAAACATAGAAGTTGACGGCAGATAAGGACCGCAAGGCCCATCCAGTCTGCCCATTTCTTTTTCTACCTTATAAATGTGCCATCGGCCTTTGCTCTGTCAGTGGCCTATCTGTTCATACTCATTTGTATTACTCCCTTATGCCTATCCCATGCCTGTTTGAAGCCCTGCACTGTATTCATAGCCACCATTTCTTGAAGTAGGCCATTCCATGCATCCACCACCCTTTCTGTGAAAAAGAATTTCCTCACATTCCCCCTTAATTGGCCCCCCTCTAATCTCATGCTGTGTCCTCTTGTCCTGCTATTTTTCTTATATTTAAACATGTTAGACTCTTGTCTAGAGCAGTAGAGCTATGATGTAGAGCTATGATGTTAAGTAACTTTCCTTATCCAGTGAGCACTGAAGGCTACATTTATAGTTTAGCAAATGCCTGAGGGCTAATTGAGTGGATTATTCTGTAGAAAAACAGCTAGAGTCTTTACTAATTATACTATAAATGCAAAACATTTAATCCTGCTAGCTAGACCCCCCATGCTTCCCAGCCCATGAGGCTCTGTGTCTCATCTTCCTTGCTCTGACCCTGTAATTCTGTAATTCTATCCACCCAACAGCTCCTGCCCCCTCCCCCCAGGCTACAACTCTCTCTCTCTCTCTCTCTCACCTCCTTTGTCCTACCCTGGCTTCAAAATCCAGATGCCACCTTGCTACTCTTTTGTCTTCTGCCTACCCACTCACTCCCACTTCTCACTCTTACTCCCCAAACTGTTGCTCTCACAGCTAACCACTCCCACCAATTTAGCCTGCTTTGTGTCTGGTAGCATATCCCTGACCTCTCGCTTTCTTTCCTTCCTTTCTAGGTTACTGCACTCTTCCTGACTGGGCACCCCATGGCTCAGCAGACCGGTTCTGAACACAGCCAGCAGTGAGCTCTCCTCCACATGCCCTCCCGCCCTTTCAGAGCTCAGGTATGGATTGGAACTTCAGGAGAGTGCCGGCTTGAAAGCCATAATTTCTATTGGCACTCCGGGCAGTGAAATGGCTCCTTACTGGATGTCAAACTCTCTCTCTCTCTCTCTCTAGACACTATTTTTAAACCAGAGATTAGTTGTAAATGGGGCCTCGCTGATCTTATATCCAGAGCACTGTATTATATCTAATATTTTTCCTGCCACCCCTCCCCAGCTACAACCTCTATTACATAGTATTTTCTGGTACCGCCCCTTAATCCCTTCCTCCTGACAACAGATCTTTTCCCTAGCTCGCCACCTCTTAAAGTGGTAAGCACAATTTCTAGTGCTCTACATAGTATCTGTGGACTTCACTGCACTCTCCAGTGTAACAGGTGTAGAATCTCTTATAATAGCAGGCACAATTTCTAATACTCCCCATATTGCAGCAGGTACAACTTTTAGTGCCTTCTACCCTGCCCTCCCCTGTGTAAACAGCTAGGATATTAAGGGGAAAGGTTTGTGTTGGAAGACTCCACCACAATACTCACTGAAATGGGCCTCAAAGTGAACATACACCTCTTTCCTAGAGGCATCTCACTACAATTACTACTACTCTTGGTGGTTGTCTTTGCTCATAAACAACATGCCATACCGACTGCTACCAGCCACCTTGACTATCCCATCATGCTGTCCAGCAAGCCAGCTCAGTGGGAGATCTGCAGTAGTATGCCACCTCCTACTCGCCCCATGCAACAAGGCCCCTGGCCCCCAACTAATACGGGGATCTCTAGCCCAGACTTATGGCTATTTTCTGGCCTCTGCACTGTGCTTGAAAATCTGCTTACCAAGGGCATCCCCAGAATCTGTGGAGGATTAAAGTAAAACACCACTTCCCAAAAATGTTTAGAAAACTCATCCTAATCCTACTACTGATATTGGAAAACATCCACTCTAACCCTGGCCACCTGACAACCCATACCAGGACCTCTGCATCTACTGGCCAACTGAAGATTGTGTTCATGAACATCAGTAGCCCCCTAGTCAAGCTGACACAGTTTGAGGCCTGGGTGGCACATAATCAGTCAGATGTCATTGCACTGACTTAAACCTGACTCTCTATACATACATATGATTTGGTAGTCTCCATACCAGGGTACAATATGCACAGCCTGGAACAAACTGAGAAAAGAGGTGGCAGATACTTAATCTACACTTTCCACCACCTGCAATGTCACACAGTCTACCTGGCTAATACCAGCAAGGACTATGAATGCCTTGCACTAAAAATCAGAATAGGCAAGGGATGCAAAGGTCTGATCATCATGGCAGTATACATCCCACCTGGTTGCCAGCAGGTGGGACTAGAAGCCTTTGCTAGCAACTACACCCAGGCAAGCCAGAACAAGGAAACCATCATTCTAGGGGATTTTAACTCCAACTGGCTAACCAGCACTATTGCTGCACAAAGAGGCTTAGTATTAAGACTATACCTAACACAGATGGTCAAAAGTTGCACCCGAACAAACTACCATATGGGCTCTAGCACTCTGATCAACTGGGTGTTAACAACGCACCCTGAACAGCTAACAGAAGTCAAGGTACTCCCTGACACCTTCAGTGACCACTCACCTATCCAATGTGAGTAGTCAACTAAACAGACCAAGCCTCCCCAAGAATGGTGAGGAACAGAGCTATCAAAAATAGCTCAATGGTCAGCTTCAAGAACTACCCTAAAGGGATAGACTGGAGCTTCCTGGACTCATGCCCCTCTGTTGACACAACACTGCAATTCTTCCTCAAACACTTCAATGTTGCTGCTGACAAATTCACACCATACTGCAAGAAGATGATTAAAGGTGGCAGCATGGTCTGGGTCATCCCTCAACTCCTTGGGTTGATGCAGCAACAGGATCTACCCTAGCACCGAGCTAGGGCTACAGGGACTAACACTGATATCCAAAACTACAAAGCAGCCCGTAACAGGTGTACTTGGGAAATCCGAGAGGACAAGGCAATGTATCACAAGAACAGGCAGTCTCAATGCTGAGGTGATGAGAAGAAATTCTGGGACTCTATAAAAAACCTTCTCAGAAACAGTAATAGGTCCCCCCATCCATGCTTCACCACAATGATGAAGCCATCCTTGATGATGTCGCAATGGCAAATATCTTCAACAAGGCATTCACAGACTACAGTGCAGTTCTCCCTCCCCCCGACCGGCTACATACCCAGGAGAAATATTGATTACAGACCACTCGCCCTCCTCTTCCAGCACTAGGACCTGCCCAACCTTCTACTTCAGATGGGTAATCATCAAGGAAACAAGAAATTATCTCACAAGAGTCCTAGGCAAAACAAGGATGGAAGGCAATGGTATCAACATGAAATTAATCTCTAGTGCCCTACCTGAGGCCAAGCTGTTCAACCTGTCGCTCCACCTATCTGTCTTCCCTTCTACCTGGAAAACTGCTTTGGTTACTCCAGTGGACAAAGGAGGCAACCGGTCTCTAGTAGACAATTGCAGACCCATTTCAATTCTATGCCCACTCTCTAAGGCACTGGAGTGAATCATTGCCGATCAACTCACGGACCATCTGTATAAATACAACCTCCTCTGCCCCCAATAGCATGGCTTCCACAAGATGCATAGCACCAATACCGCACTACTGGACTTCACTAGTTATGTGCACAAAGCGCTTGACCAGGGCCATTTGGCTGGAGCAATGTTTATAGACCTAACCAAGGCTTTCAACCTTGTGGACCACTAGTTGCTGCTTCACAGGTTAAGGTGCCTAGGGCTGTCCACCGTCACGGTCAGTTGGTTTTCAAGCTACCTGTCTGGGTGATCTCAGAAAGTAAAAATCAACAGTGCAATCTCTGACACCTGTGATGTCACAGTAGGGGTCCCCCAGAGATATATACTGAGCCAGCTCTTACTCAGCCTCTTTGTGAACAACCTCCCTAATGCATGCCCCATTTCTAAGATCCTGCTCTATGCTGATGACATGGTAGTGTTCTCCCAAAACTCCTGTCAAGAAGCCCTCACTAGGGATTTGCAGTATAACTTTATCCTTCTTCAGGACTGGTTCAAAGATAGCATACTAATGCTCAACAGCAAAAAAAACAAGTCAATGCTCTTTGCCAGGCGTTAAAAGAGGAGATCCATCTCACCTCTCTCAATTACATGTAACTTTCAGTTTTATCTATCATTAGGATAAGCTTTCAGGGTTACTGCATTTGTTGCAGACTGATTGTTTCTGCTCTTACCGCCTTGTTTCTTTCGTCCATGGTTCTTCTTTTTTGGCAGGGGAAGGGCCCAACCACCCACCTCCATCCCCAACCACCCCACAATACACTCCTTTTATCGGGTAGCACAGTCGTGACATTTCTTGTGGCAAAGCAGGAAGGGGCGGATCAGTGGGGAATCCACACGGTGACCTCATTTACAGGGGCACTAGTAATTTAACTTGTTATAACAAGTTATACAACAACAAACAAACAAAACACAAAATCAAAATTTTGCTTTCATTTTCTTCCTTCTAATTACTCTGACCAGGTTATAAACCTAGCAACTTATCTGGAATGGATATCATTAACTGCAGGTACTACAGAACACTTTTCAGAAGGGGAGTTTTACAGGATTTAGGACACTGTCCTACATGCTGGGCCATTGGAGATCTTAGAGTTCAGCTCCAGGCAGCATGGGCAGTGATTGCACACCTCAAATTTCATATTCAAGAGGAAATACTGTGTATTATAAGAACTACCCACCATTTCCCCAACATCCAACAGAAGTACCTCGACTGCAGAGGGTAGTTGGTCTGGGAGGTTCACAGGTGGTTAGAAGGGGCAAATCGGGTGCCCCATCACTCAGTGTTCTCCAACATATTACTTCCACAAACCATACAAAAACTACAAACAGGTATCTGCCTCTATCTCCGAAATCAAACAAAGGGGCAAAGGACACTGCAGAGCAGGACACTGCAGCACAGGAGCTAGCACAACAAAACTCACCCAAAACAGGGACCAAAACAAAAAAGCAAAAAGGAAAACCAAAAAACTTCTGATCATAGGAGATTCCATGATTCGGGGAGTTGATACCAATCGCCAGCCAGGGGTAATGGTCAAATGTCTCCCAGGTACATCAGTGTGGAGAGACACTGACCGCATTGCTAAAATTGTTCAGGAAGCAGGAGAAAACACTGATGTCCTGGTATACATAGGGACTAATGATATCGCCAGCTGGTCAGTTGTAGAGACCAAGGAACACCTGACCAGGCTGGGTGACAAACTATCACCCATTTCCTCCAACATCTCCTTCTCTGAGATCCTGCCAGTCTGGGAGAGGGGGGCAGATGGATGGAAGGTCAGAGAAGGGGAGATAGGGGAGCTAAACATGTGGCTCAAGGGCTGGTGCCAGGAAAAAGGACACAAATTTGTAGGAAACTGGTGACAGTTTTGGGAGTGAAAGTTCTTTAAATTTGATGGATTGCACCTGACTAAGGAGGGAGTCAGTACATTGGGGCAGAAATTTGACATCTTTGCAGAAAATTTAAACTAGCAAATGGAGAGAGGGGTGCAGCACCCCATACGTCGAATGGGAAGAACACCCCTCCCTTCTCGGCTAGTGGTCAAACAGGAGTTCAGCATGTTTGCAGTTCATTTGCATCACCAGGTAGGGAAAAGGTCCAGCTCCACATACAATGCACAGAGGAAATGCCAGACCTCACCCAACAACTAACACACCGAAATCTGGCCAATGGAAAATCATGTACACAAATGCTCGCAATCTGGGAAACAAGTTCCCAGACCTGCAGGCAATAATGACAGAGGCTAAACTGGACATAGTAGCAAGTAGTGAGATGTGGTTTACCAGTAACCACACTTGGGAGACTTCAGTACCTGGCTATGTATTGTTCAGAAGAGACCGAGGTGCAAAAAGGGGGGGTGGAGTAGCCCTGTATGTCAATGAAAATATCAAGGCTACAGAAATTCAAAATACACATAAGGAGCCAGAAGAACTGTGGGTCACCCTGGAAACAGGAATTGGGACAGCCATAAGAACTGGGGTTGTCTACAGGCCCCCAGACCAGTGGGAGGACATAGACACATTACTGTTAGAAGATATACAAAACATGAGAGCTAAAGGGGAGGTTCTGATAATGGGAGACTTCAACATGCCAGACACAGATTGGTCAATACCAGCAGGAACATCTGCCAGAACTAGACACATGGTGGATTCCCTGCAGGGGGAGGGCCTCAAACAACTGGTGCAACAACCCACAAGAGACAGGGCTATCCTAGATCTAGTGCTGACTAACAGGGAAAGGATCACAGATCTCCAGGTAGAAGGTCACCTGGGGGCCAGTGACCATCACATGGTATGGTTCAGTTTGGCCACAACAACTAAATCATCCCATTCCAAGGCTAAAATATGGGACTTCAGAGGAACTAACTTTGATAAGATGGCCAACAGAGTTAAGCTAGCCTGGCAAAAAAATACAGGTGAGGGGTACAGGCAAAGTGGGCAAGCATAAAGGATGCAATACTTGAAGCAACATCCCATTGTGTTAGAGAGAAAAGGAAGTGCAAAAGAAGAAGGAAACCACTTTGGTTCTCAAAAACAGTAGCAGAAAAGGTCAGAGCCAAAAGGCTGGCCTTCAGGAAATATAAGGGAACACAGCAGGATGAAGATAGGGAGGCATACCAAACTTCCCTAAGGGAAGCAGGGAAGGTAGGCAAAGGCCCAAACCAAGGAAACACTAGCACAAACAGTGAAAGAAGGTGACAAGACTTTCTATAGATACATTAGTGAAAGGAGAAAGTTCAGAGGGGGTATTGCTAAGACCAAAGGAGATAAGGGGATGTGTGAGGAGGAGGACCATGTTTTTATTTTTTTTTTATTTATTTCAGTCTAGGATTACAAATACCTTTGAGCCAGGGCTCTTTTACAAAGGTTCCACATCATATGGTACAACAATACAACAAGGATGATATTATGACAAATAATCACTTATCTATACATAAACAAAGCTAGAACTAGGGTAGACAAAGGTAGAGAAGGAAGGGCAGGAGATGAGAGAGTGAGGGGAGGGGTGAGAGTGGGGCACAGAGGTGTAGTTAGGGGACAGAGCTGTAGTTAGAGGACGGCTGAGGTGGGGGGTCGGGTGCCACCCGGAAGGCATTGTCAAATAAACAGAGATTAGCAGAGGGTGCCCAGATGTTAGCAAGAGTTAAGGATAGTGACCATCACCCAGCCAATAGGGGTTTGCATACGGTCAGGCTGGCATAGGTGATAGATGATTCAGTTATGATCAATGGCAGTCACAGGCACTCAAGGCAGTGAGAGACTTGCAGAGGCTGGATATGAAGAAGCCGAGCATGGTGGCAGTGGTAATATCACTAGAGAGTCCATTCATCCATCTCGAAGCTCTGAAGGCAAAGGATCTTTGACCTTGTGTAGTATGGCAGTGGGGAATTTGGAGTAGCTGTGGCTTGGTCCCCCTGGTGTTGCGGCAGCAGTTTCTGGGTTGTAGGAGGGAACAGACTCCAGGAGGTGCAAGGCCCATCAAAATTTTCTTTGCCATCATGCAGGTTTGATATTTTATTTGATTTTCTAAGTGCAGCCAGTCAGTTTGGATATAAAGGTCACAGGTGTGAGTAAGGCGTTGAGTGCCTGTGATGAGCCGACAAGCTTTGTTGAGAGAGGTAGTTACATGTTTGAGTGCAGTAGCAGTGGCTGAGCCATAGAGTATAAGGCCGTAGTCAATGGTGGTAATGATGGAGCTCTGGACGGCAGCACCCAGTGCTTCAGGGGTAAGGTGTTGTCTGTGTCAGAAAAGCATGCCTAGTCTGGAGTTTGCAGCTTTGGCAACATTGTTTATGTGATCAACATAGGAGAAGTGTGAGTCCAGGGTGATCCCAAGGTATTTAAATGATTGGACCTGTTCCAGAGGGTCACTATGTGTGGTGTTTATGGTGAGGTAGTGATCCTTATACTTATTGTGGGTGCTGCTGAAAATCATGGTTTTGTTTTTTTTCTGGTTAAGGATCAATTTATGCCTTATGAACCAATTCTCGACCATATTGAAACCCTGCTGGAGACTGTTTTGCAACTAATTTGTGTCCAGATGGGATGCAAGAATTTCCGCATTGTCAGTGTAGAGTATCATTTGTTCAGTGCAGGAGTCCGGGAGGATGTTAATGAACAGACTGAAGAGGAGTGGGCCAAGGATAGAGCCCTGAGGGACGCCAGAGTTGACAGGTTTGGTATCGGAGAACACATCTGCGATCTTTACACGTTGGGATCAATTTTCAAGGTAGCTTTTGAACCAAGTGACTGAATCAGCAGAGAGACCAGAGGACTGAAGTTAGCCAAGTAGAAGGCGGTGGTGTACAGTATCAAAGGCCTTTGTGAGGTCAATATAGATAGCTCCAGCAGGTTTACCATTGTCCAGGGAGCTGTGGATAGCATCTGTGAATTCCAGGAGGGTGGATGCGGTACTATGGCCTTTTCTGAAGCCATGTTGCTGCCAGCAGAGAATATTATATTTGTCCAGGTAGCCAGTGAGTTGATCAGCAACTATATATTCCAATGCCTTTGAGAGAGGAGGTAGAATAGAGATTGGGCGATAATTGCGTGTATAGTCTTGTCACCACTTTTATGGACTGGGATGACAGTGGCTGATTTCCATTTGTCCGGGAACTGGCCGAGGGAGAAGGAGAGATTAAAGATACTGGTGAGAGGCCCTAAAACTTCCTCTAGTGTGAGGGATAGAAGCTTGAGGTTGAGTGAGTCGCTGCTGGTTCTGGATTTGCATAGAGCTTTGGTGACGTACTTGCGAATATCATGCACCTTTATTGCCTTGAAGTAGAAAAGAGGGTGTTTGGCAGGGAGGGTGTGGCTGTGGGATGTGGGGGGGTCCTCATCTTTGAAGAAATCAGGGGGAAGCACACTGGTAAGATCGGTGAATACCTCGTTGAAAGTGTCAGCAAGGCTTTTTGGGTCAAGTAATGTGCTCCCATTTACCTTTATCATGGCCAGTGATGTTTTGGGTTGCATCCCCCCGTGACTTCTTTTATGCTGTTCCAGAACTCTCTCCCATTTCCCCAGGTGTCGGTGAGGGCTTTCTTGTAGTAGTCGGACTTCTGTAGCAGAATGGATTTAGTGCAGTCGTTACGTGCACGTTTATAGTTCAGGATGTCAACTTGTCTACTGTTAGATCTGGCCAGTTCCCACAGTTTGTTCCTAGATTTCAGCTTCATAAGGAGGTCCACTGATAGCCAGGGGTTGCAGAGAGATTTAACTTTGCGCTTCTTTAGGGGATCATAGTTGTTGCAGGCTTCATTAAATATGTGTATGAAGTGGTCCAGAGTGGAGTTGGTATCAGTTGCCCTGAGAACAGGCGTCCAGTCCTGATGGAGAAGGTGGGATTTGAGGAGTGGTAACTGACCACAATGTAGAGCTCTGCTGCAGAGGGTTTTTGGGGGGAGTTTACAAAATTTGTTGGACCAGGTACAGCAAACCGGGGGAATGGTCATTTAGTGAGTCAGGAAGGATAGTGTGGTCAGCATGTATCCTAAATAGATACTTCTGCTCAGTATTTACTGAATAGTATTTACTGAAGAGAAGGTATGGTAGGGCCCACAGCTCAGCACCATAGACACGGGGGGGGTGAGCACTAGTCCCTTCACAAAAGAAAGGGTCCTACAAGAGCTCGATAAGCTCAGGGTGGACAAGGCAATGGGACCTGATGGCATACATCCCAGGGTACTAAAGGAGCTAAGGGTGGAACTAGCAGAGCCATTATCAGAACTGTTTAGTGAGTCTCTGAGCACAGGAGAGGTCTCAGAAGACTGGAGAAGGGCTCATGTGATCCCGCTCCACAAGAGTAGTAGCAGGGAGGAGGCAGGGAACTACAGACCAGTCAGACTTACCTCAGTAGTGGGCAAGATTATGGAGACACTCCTTAAGGAAAGGAGAGTGCAACACCTGGAATCCATAGGAGCACAGGATCCAAGACAGCAGGGTTTACAAAAGGAAGGTCCTGTCAAACTAATCTCATAGATTTCTTTGACTGGGTAACCACAGTGGTGGACCAAGGGGGAGAAGTTGATGTCGGCTACCTTGACTTCAGCAAAGCTTTTGATACTGTTCCACATAGAAGATTGATTAATAAGCTGGATAGGCGCAGGGTGGGTCAGAAGTTGGTCAACTGTGTGGCAAACTAGTTGACAGGCAGAAAACAGAGAGTGGTGGTAAATGGTATACAGTCAGAAGAGATGCAAGTCACAAGGGGGGTACCTCAGGGATCAGTCCTGGGGCCAGTCCTCTTCAATATCTTCATCAGTGACATTGCAGATGGACTGGAGGGTAAGGTTTGTCTGCTTGCAGCTGACACCAAGATCTGCAACAGAGTAGATGATCCAGATGGGGTGGGCAGAATGAGAAGAGATCTGGATAAACTAGCAAAATGGTCAGAAGAGTGGCAACTGGGGTTTAATGCAAAGAAGTGCAAGATCATGCACATAGGGAAGAGAAACCCTGAAGCCACCTATAGGCTGGGAGGGGAGTTGCTGGCAGTCACAAGGGAAGAAAGAGACTTGGGCATCATCATCATCGATGACCTGAAATCATCCAAGCAGACCACTAAAGCAGTAGGTAAGGCTAGAGGGATGTTAGGGTGTATTAGTAGGGGTATCACAAGTCAGAAGAGGGAGGTAATAATCTCTCTTTACAAGACACTGGTTAGGCCCCATCTGGAGTACTGCATGCAGTACTGGAGGCCACACCTTCACAAGGACATCAATCAAATTGAGGCAGTCCAGAGAAGGGTAACCAAAATGGTGCAGGGACTGCATCAGAAAACATATGAGGACAGATTAGCAGAGCTCAATATGTCTACCCTAGAGCAAAGGAGGGAGAGAGGTGATATGATCGAACATTCAAACACCTTAAGGGCATTAACAAGGTGAAAGAGTCTAACATGTTTCAATATAAGAAAAATAGCAGGACAAGAGAACACAGCATGAGATTAGAGGGAGGCCGATTAAGGGGTAATGTGAGGAAGTTCTTTTTCACAGAAAAGGTGGTGGATGCATTGAACAGCCTACCTCAGGAAGTGGTGGATATGAATACAGTTCAGGGCTTCAAACAGGCATGGGATAGGCATAAGGGGAGCAATACAGATGAGTATGAATAGATAGGCCATTGACAGAGCAAAAGCCGATGGCATATTTATAAGGTAGAAAAAGAAATGGGCAGACTGGATGGGTCTTGCGGTCCTTATCTGCCATCAACTTCTATGTTTCTATGTTTCTTACAGCACCCTGGATGAGTCCCTGTCATTTGATGATCACATAACGCATTATCACCTAAGCAGTCAACAGGAAACTAAGGGCCCTTTATAGGTTCAGGTTCTGCCTCACACCCGAGGCTAGGCTCTTGGTGGTTAAAGGTACAATCCTACCTATCTTGGACTATGGAAATGTGGTTTATGGTGCAGCCTCTGATACAAGCCTGCACAGGGTCCATACAACCCTAAATAAATCATGCAGATTTGTTATAGATGCAGATTGCTTAACACATAAGTGTGATCTATACATCAGGGCAAAATGGCTTCCTCCTATGGATCACATTAAACTCCACTTCTGCCTTCTTGGGAAGAAGGCCCTCCTAGGATTTGCTCCTCCCTCCCTCTCTACAAGCCTTATTCCGCCCTGTTCCATCCGTACATGCCACAAGAAGTGTCACTAAACACGCCTTGGTAGTGCCATTCAGAAGAACTGCCCTGGGGAGGCAAGCCTTTGTGGTAAGGGCTCCCACCTTATTAAATGAGCTCCCATACACCATCACATGCCTGACAAGCCTTAGCAACTTTAAGTCTGAACACAAGAATTCTATCTCCCTGTGACAGGGTGGAATAAGACCCTGTCCCAGTTGTTATGGAAATAGTTTAAATGCAAGGATCTGTTCTGTTCTCCCCTTTCCAGTCTCTTGTCTGTCTGGTTGAGCAACCAAATTTTCCTGTGGGACCAAAGAATTGATCACCCCGACAATCTCGCAATTATTTGCCTCTCACTATCTCTCAGTCCTCTCTTGCTGTTTGTCTTTTCCTCCCCTGCATATCTGCTGATATAAAAAATATGCAAATTATTATGTGGAAATGTAACTGATATTGGGATCCCTTTGTTCAGGAATTGTATAGTGTTCATTTTTGAAATGTATATAATTATAGTTTGAGATGATTGTGAAAAGCTATTGGAAAATCAAGAGGTTACCTTAGTGCAATTTTTAAGCATTTAGCAGAAGAGCTGTGGAAAAGGGGCCTCAGCTCAGGACACTGTGTTCCTACCAGCACCTACCTGAAACATAAAAGAACACTTTAAAAGATTCTTGTTAAGAATGGGGGTTGGAAGGACAGAGTTGCAATTGCTTGCAAGAGAGACACACAGAGACTGATGGAAAACTGATGGATCATCACTATTTTTATTTTGCCTTTGTAAATAGTTGTACAGAACAAGTTTATTTTTTTGTTACTACTAGTACAAATAAAATACTTTTTGTGAATTCTACAACTGCTCCTGGTTTTTCTGAAGCTTCCTGACCTGTGCCTCAATGACATTCCCGTCCCGTATGCTGCTTCTGTTACACTTAACCCACAGTAACCATGCCTCCTTGTTCTGCTGATCATGCTTATGTTCACCTCGTTCTGTTCATGTGGTCCCTGAAATACACTACCCCCCACTTCTCTCTGCCCACCTTGGACCCCTACCTTGGACCCCTATCCCACTCCTAATACATCCCCCTTTTGTGCCCTCACCCACCTTTCCATCTTCATGTCCTCCCTCACATCATTTTCCCTGATCCGCCCATCCAGCTTACCTTTCCTGACTCAAGTTCTCTTACTCTGATTTTCCCCCTCACCCCCACACTCACTTTTTGACCTCTTCCCTATTGACTGTACAGTACTGACTATCCTGGTTGATGTTTCATTTGTACCTTTTAGGACACTGACAAGGCTGTATAGCTACTACCTATGATCTTCCAAGCTAGTACAAATATGGACTAGCGAACTCTACTTATCTGGGCTGTTATGAGTGTAGCATGCCCATGAACTCTGTATCCATTCGATGTAATTTGTTATGTTTTGCCTTAGTTTATGCCATTTTGATTTACTCTTTCTTCTTAATTGATGATTATCGACAACGCCTACTTGCTGCTACTGTTTCCCCTATCCATGTTTGTTAATTACTCTAGTCCTCCTTGTTGAGTCTTGACAATGCCTATTGGTTGCCTCTGTCTCCCCAACTCATGTATGTGTTTACCCTCCCTTATCTGATGAGGATCCTTTGTAAAAGAGCTTTTAGCTCAAAGGTTGTAATTCCAATTACTCAATAAATAAAATAAATAAATAAGACATCAATACACACATAGAAAGCAAAAATACTGAATTATTTAGTTGAAGCCAGAACATCAGGCTCCTATCTACTCATTACTGCTGCAGTACTTTCCCTCATTAAATCAATGGTCCTGGGTGCATTTCCGTCACATGACAGGATGCATTGTAGGAAAAACAAGAGCACTAAACCAATGGTGGCCAATACATGGATCTACTGTAGATCTACTAGTGGATCTCAAGAGATTTTTGGTGGATCTTGGGACAAAGGTTGCATTTTCGAATCAATGAAGATACTTACAGCTGATGAGTGCAATTATTGTACTTTTGTTCACTTTATTGATGGTGGATCTTGGAGCTTCTTGACTTCCACCAAAATGGATCCCACTACTGCACTAAACCATGCTAACATGGAGATCCTCAGAGGCCATAAAACTAGTAGACAAATTCAGAAAAAAAAATCCTAATAGTAAAAAAGAGGAAGGACACACCAGGACTATACACACAAATCAAAACACTCTGCTCACCATATATATTTGCAAATGTTGACTGTAGTACTCCTTTAAGTCCGTAAGGCAAGGGTAGTAACCATCAACATCCACGGTGAAATGGTTACATAAAATTGCTCCAACCAGGATAGTCCCATGAGATGCACCATCTCATTCTCATGGAGTTCCCAGGGGACAGCAGCACACAAAAACATAGGAGTTACCATTACTTTACCTTTTTGCAGTCATACAAAATGCAGTACAGTACCACTAGTCCAAGAGATGGTGCTGGAAGTGTGTATTCACAGGCACCAATCTGGCTAAAAGTTTAGGAACTTAAATCAGTTTAGACTTAAAATATTCCATTCAGTAGCCTGATGACACAAAGACTATGGTCTGCTTTCATGAACATTACCACAAGCAGTAAGTTAACACTACTTTTACCTTAGCTACTGTTAAGAAAATTCAGAAATAACCCATGTCCTTCAATGGGACATTACTGAATCAAATTACAGTAAAAGTGGTATTAACACTGGAGGTATGTTTGTGAATACAGGTCTATATGTTTTATCTTATCTCTGAAGTATCTTGTTTATTTATAGTAGCATGACATGAATTAGAAACTTGGAGAGCTACAGGCTGTTATCTCTATCATTATTCTACCAGTGAAGTACTAGCTGATTTCTTCTATCAACACATACTATTACATTTTTATTTCTGCATTTCCAAACAAACTTGCCTCGGTTGCTTTTTCATAAAAAAGGTAAAACTGATTCATTTAGATAATGGATTGCCTACTATGATATGGTAGGAAATACTTATAGTATATGGTTAGCCATTGTTATGTTAACAAGCATTTGTCAGTGTCGAATGTTCGCCGCTTACATTACTGTTGTACTGAGTCTTGCTTGAACGCATTTTTATTATATATTTACCCAAGATAGACCAGATGAGATGTAATATGTCAATTGCAAAGGGGTCCTGATTTTGTAGTTTTATACTGCATTTACTCACAGTCGCAGTGGTGAGATGTGGTATCTTGTTTTAGAGTGGTCCTGCTTTTATAATGTATTTTTCTAGGGCAGATCACTTTAGATGCAACATCTCTTTTTCAGTGATGTTCTGTTGTAGGTCATGTTTTTGCACAGTTTTGCAATATATTTACCCAGGATAACCCAGCTGAGATGCAATATCTCATTTTCAATAGGGTCCTGCTTTAACACATCTTTGTACTGTATTTACCCAGGATAGTACAACTCTAATGCTATCTAGTTTTTAGTGGGATCCTGCTTTTCAATCAGTCAATCAATATTTTACCAGGTGAAACACCTTTGAGCAAGTTCATTTGCAAGGTGGACCTGAAAGGTCCAAAAAAAAAACACAGTACAACAGTATAACAATAAAACAATATAACAAATAAGAGGGTACACAACAGTAAGAAGAATGTACAACAAACTGGAAGTCACCAATATACATATTACGTTATGCATATGTCCAGAAAAATATAAACAAAGGTAGGTTCAGCACAGTATGTACAAAACGGCACTCAAAATAATAACCTACTCTGTATTTACCCAGGATAGTGCAGCCGACATGCATTGGGTGTTTACTCACCTGGTAAAGGTGATTATGTTGGTTGACATCCATGGCACTCCACACATTACATCATGGGTTTTAGCCCACCTGATAGGGTAGTGATGCACATGACTGTAGGATCAGATTTCTTGTATATCCAGGTCCCAGCAACCCCTGTTCTCCAGTTCGAATCTTCCATAGCTGAAATCAAGGTTAGTAACAAACAAGCACGAAGAAAAGGACACAGTAACCATTCCATACAATAATGCAGACTGAGGCGATAAGTACATGTGGGCCAATGGCCCTGGTTTTTATTTACCCATTAAAAACAGTCTAAACTCGACACCTAAGAGGTCGATGGTCGACATCTTGGATGTCCTCAGCAAAAACTATATCTTAATCCCCTTCAAGACATCAATTCGATTAGTCTAGTCCTGGTCACTCCGTGCACTCTGTCAGGAGGGTGGACTAGGAGTGAGAGGAGGAGCTGGCGGATAGGAGAACCTGTGTGGGGAAGGTGAGCTGTAGCTTGTACAGGTGCTCCAGTCTGTAATGTCTGGCAGACGTATGGATGGAAGTCCATGTCGCTGCCTTGCAGATGTCTTCTGAAGACATGTTGGCCCTTTCTGCCCAAGAGGTGGCTACTGCCCTCGTGGAATGGGCCTTGATACCTTCTGGTGGTGTTAGCTGCTTAGCCGTGTAGGCTTCCTGGATGGTTTTCCTGAGCCAGCCAGCAATGGTAGACTTAAAGGCTGCTCTGCCTTGTCTTTGCTTCCTTGTAACTATGAATAACCTCTCTGTCTTATGTAAGGGCAAAGTTATGGGTATGTAAATGGAAAGAGTGATCCCGACGTCTAGATGGTGTGGGACAGGTCTATCGCCAGGTTGAGTATCTCCCGTGAATGTGGGTAACTCAATGGGTTGTTCCCTGTGAAAAGTGAAAGTGACCTTTGGTTGGAATGCTGGTACCGTGCATAGGCATACCCCCTGTGGGGTGAACACAGTGTAAGGTTCTTTGTATGATAGTGCCCCTAGCTCCCTGATCCTTCATGCTGAGCAGATAGCAACAAGGAAGCAGGTCTTCAGACCCACCCAGAAGAGGTCTACTTCATGTAGTGGTTCGAAGGGGGCTGTACTGAGGGAGTCCAATACCAAAGGTAGATCCCAGGGGGCGATGGATGGCCTGACTCTGGGCCTAGTACTTCCACTGCTCTTAGGAAGCGCAAGGCGTCCGGGTGTGCTCCTGGACTGTATCCCCCAATAGGACCGATGGCCGCTCCAATGGCTGAGAGTTGTACCCTTAGTGATGAGTGGGCCAACGCCTTGTCTACTCCCTGTTGAAGGAACAAGAGGATGGTGAACATGTCTGCTAGTTCAGGATCCTTATCCTGGTCTCAGTACCACTTCATGAACACTGACCATTGTCTACCATAGGTAAAGGTGGTCGAGAATCGTCTGGACTGTAGCGTCATGGAGATGACTGATTCATGGTAACCTGCCCTAAACAGTCTCTTCCTCTCAGGAGCCAGGCTGAGTTTTAAGGTCTGTGGAGCCGGGTGTAGTACCGGCCCCTGAGTCAGCATGTCTGGCTGGTAGGGTAACCTGCAACTGTCCAATGTCATGGCCAGCATTGTGGTGAACCAGGCTCTCCATGGCCAGTAGGGTGCCACCAGAATGAAGGTTTGTTGTGAGGACCGTATCTTGGCCAGTACTTGTGGTAGCAAGGAGATGGGGGAACATACGCATGATCCCAAGACAAAGGTTGTGACAGGGCATCAGTCCCCTGGGACCAGTATTCCCTGTATCTTGAGTAGAATCTTTGGACCTGCACATTTTCCGTTGTGACCATGAGATCCATGGATACAGGTCCCCAAGTCTCCCGAATCATTTGGAACAGAGTGGGGTGGATACGCCACTCCCCTGGGTGGACTTGTTGCTGGCTGAGCCAGTCTGCTTGCACATTGAGCTTGCCTGTGAGGTGTACTGCGCTGAGATGTATGAGGTTGGACTGCGCCCAGTTGAGGACCATAGCCGCCTCTCTCAGCAATAGCTCTGCTCCTGGTACCCCCTTGTTTTGCGATGTATGCCACCGTGACCTGATTGTCAGAACGAACCAGAACCGACTGACCAGAAATGGAGGATCTGAAAGCTTTTAGAGCGTGATATACTGTCCTCATCTCTAGGACATTGATGGACAACTTGGTCTCTGATGTAGTCCATTGGCCCTGTGCCATCAGTTTGCCCAAGCACGCTCCCCAGCCTGATAGACTCGCATCCATTTCTATAGTGGCATTGTATGATGTCTCTAGTGGAACCCCTCGTGTGAGATTGGAGTTCACTGTCCATCAAGTTAGTGACTGTCTCACTGATGGTGGTAGAGGTATTATGAGGTGCAAGTTGTACTCGTTGGGTGATCCCCAAGTGAGGACATAAGATTGTAGGGGTTGCATGTGCCACCTGGCTCAAGGGATCAGGTCAATGCAAGAAGCCATGCAACCTAGTAACTGGGCTATCCATCCCATGGTTGTCTGATGGCAAGCCCTCAGGTGGCGAGCCAGTCTTATTAGGTTGTGCACCCTTGTTTGGGATGGTTTTGCCCATCCCTGTGATGTGCTGATTTGTGCCCCTAGGTGTTCTATCTGCTGCATGGGCACCAGATGGCTCTTGGCTTGGTTCACCACCCATCCATGCTCCTCGAGTGCTCATAGAACAATCTCAGTGTCTTGATGTGAGCGTTCCTTGGAGTGTGCCCAAATCAGCCAGTCATCCAAGTAGGGAATGATATCCAGATCCTGTTCTCTGAGTCTGGCTACTAATACTATTGACACCTTGGTGAACACTCTTGGTGCTGAGGTAAGACCGAAAGGTAAGGCCTGATATTGATAATGCTGGCCTAGGATGTAAAACCTGAGGTATTGTCTGTATTTGGGCCTGATGGGTATGTGAAGCTAAGTGTCCTTCAAATCTATGGAAGTGAGGTAGTCGCCTACCCAGATACTGCGAAGGGTCAACTTCAGGGTCTCCATTTTGAACCTTTGAGAAACTACATGTTGGTTGAGATGCTTCAGGTCCAAGATGGGGCGTAGTTCTCCTGTTTTCTTGGGCACGAGAAAGAAAATGGAGTACACTCCTAGTTTCTGTTCATGGGTGGGAACAGGCTGTATTGCTCTGTTTTGTAACAACTCCAACAGGATATGTTAGACCTGATGAGCTGTTGCCTTCTTTTTGGCAATGGGAGCGCTTATGAATCTGTGTGTGATGGGGGATTGGGATAGCTCTATGGAGTACCCTCTCAACACCACCTCGTGGACCCACCTGTCCAAGGTTGTGCAGAACCACTGGTGTCTGAAAAGTGACAACCTTTGTCCCATGGGAGGGCACAGTTCTCGCCCGTGTGATGTTCTGGTCACTTAGTCATTGTTGCTTTCCCCTAGTACCTCTGCCTCTTCCTCCAAACTTGGTCCCACAGGCTCTGAAGGAGGAAGGTTATTAGGAAGTGGTGAAGGAACTGCGGTATCCACTGGCTGTTCCTCTGCCTTGAAATGTATTGTGTTGGTACTGGGTGTCTCTGCACGTTTGGTGTGACTTGTTCCCCCTGCTGAAACCTCCACCTAGCAGAAGGGAAATAGGTGTGCCTGTTCTTATTTCTGAGTAGATCTTTACCCTCCTCTTTCTGTTTCCAGAATTCCTGCAAGCCTTCCCCAAAAACATGTTTTCCGTTCATGGGTAAATTTTGCAGTAGTGTTCTGGACTCGTTGTCTGCTTCCCATAATTTTAGCCACAATGCTCTTCTGGCACAGTTAGTGATGGCTGTAGCCCTGGCATTCAGGCTCATGGAGTCAACTGCCATGTCTACCATGTATTTTGCAGCATCAAGAGTGCATTCTAACAGTTCTGCCTCCCTAGGTTTGGGGTTTGCCTGCTCAAGGAGCTCCTCAAGCCATCAGATCTGGGCGCGTGTCGTACAAATGGCCATGGTAGAGGCTTTGGCGGTCATGCCCTCAGTTTCGAAGGCCTTCTTTAACATGTCTTCCACTCTCTTGTCTGTTGGGTCCTTTAACAATATGGTTCCACAAGGTAGTATGGTTTTCTTACTGACTGCCGCCTCCTGAGGATCAATGGTCGGAGCAGTGCACCAGCAGCTGGCCTTGTCCTCCTGGACCGGGTGCATGCGGTCCAGGTTTCTCTTGTTTGACATTCTGTTAGGCTCTGTGGATTGCCACTCTTTGTTGAAGATGTCCTCGATAGCCGGGCACACTGGGAATGTCTCCTTGATGGACACCTTTTGCTGGATCAGAGGGTCTGGCTTTGATTCTGGTTTGCCTTCCTCAACGTCAAACCCCATGGTGGCCTTGACTATTTTCATAAGGCCAGGGACCATGTCAAAGCAACAAAGTTTGGATGTGAGGGATGGCACAGATTGTGGTTCCATGTCCTCTTCATCGGTCTCCATCCCATCTTCCTCCTCTGGCATCTCCTTGTCTTCTCCGAAGTCCGGTCTATGGTCGTCTGGTACTGATTCTACAGGATCTGGACACTCTTCATGGGCCCCCCTGCATTATCTGGCTCTGGCGGTGGTGCGGTAGTTGCCCTATGCTGGGTAAGGGATTCTAGCTTTTCCATAATCTTCAGCATAAAATTCTGTTGGCTCTCCATCATAGCTACCGTGGCCTGTTGATTCTGAAGTAGGATAGCTCCAGGATCCATCCAGGTAGAGCCGCTGGGCCCTGGGGTACTGGGACCCATAACAGGAGTTTGCTCCATTGATAAGTCATCGTCATCCTGCAGGCAGGCGGGGCATAGGGGGCCCGAAGTGTGTGGCAGGAGGGTAGCACTGCAAGAAGTGCATTTCTTGACTTTGACCATCTGGTGAAGAAAAGAAGAGAAGAGTTAGGACTGGGGCTGTTTAATACAGTCTTAAAAACATTTTGAGAGTGTTGGAGGTGTATAGAAGAACAACAGGTGGTGTCCAGCATGAGGGGTCACTATAGTGAGGGACCCAGCATGGGGAAAGCCACTGAGGAGGTCGCTATGGGGAGGGACCACCATGTTCTTAGAAGGTCATATAGGGTCGCTATAGAGAGGGGCCCCATACGACTAGAGGGAGGTACCACTTGGTTATGTTAGTCAATATAGGGTTGCTATAGGGAGGGACCCCATATGGAAGTAGCGGGGAGCTGAGGTTAAAGTAAAAGAGGATAATGGACCAGGAGAATTTGTTTGTCCATCAGGAGCATTGCTTAAAGGCTTGGGCCCTGCTGCAGCTCCCTTTCTATCCCGATTTGTTTATAACCTCCCCCAGCACAATATGCCAGGATTTATTCCTTTTCCTCAAAATATATGACCCCTGACTCTCACTTGCTTGTGAGTAGAGCAAGCGTTCGATGTTTCAGAGTCCTGCAAGGTTGGCATTGCCCCCCACACTAGGCAGGAGGCCAGTGAAGGCCGGAAGTAGGCCATGAGAGCCATGTGGCCAAACAGGCGTGGGGGTTAGAATCTAATTCTTTGTTCAATACAAACTCGACCCCCAAAAAAATAGTTATCCCAGAATGGGATTTTGTTTTAGGCAGGGAAACTGTCTCCGATGGTGCGCTGGCCGGGAGTATGCTGCAGTACCCATGAGGCCAGAAGACAGTGTGGAGAAATGCACAAGGCCATTTTGGAGTCAAGGAACCCTTAAAAGGATTAAATCCTTCTTATTTCTCCAGAAAACACTGTCCAGTGGCAGGGAGAGCTAAATATGCTTTACACCTCCTGGAATGCTCTGCCGACGGGATCAGAGGAATGCAAGGGGGAGGGGGAGGGGCACCATGCGGTGCTTTGTTGGCCTAGTCCTCCTCGCATTTAGGCTAGAGGCCTAGAAGACAGCAAGGCAGCTCCCCTGGACTGAAACCAGCATGCAGAGAGAGAGAGAATAAAAGGGCAGAGTACCCTTATTATTTGCGACTGAAGCAGTCGCAACTCTACTCGCTCACGGTGCTGAACAGTGAGTGTAGAGCTTTGGGGGCAGCCTGCCTGTGCACTGCTGTACCGTGCGAGGTGGGAGAGGAGCAGGCTGGCACCAGGACCCGCGAATAAACATGGGCACAGTATTTTTTCGCTGCAGAAATACGCAAAAACACAACAAGTAAACCACTTTGCTTAATCATGCTGTAACTTTGCCTTTTTAACATTAAACAGACTAGAAACCACAACTTGAGAAAAGTCAGACATGCCAAGACTGAATAATTTTCAAATAATACTATAAGAAAGATAATAAAATGTTACTGGTTTGCCTAGAGCCCAAGAACTAGGTAAAATATATATGAATATATTTATAACAATCACTAGGAAACTGGTCTCAGTTAGAGCCACATTACACAGGTTGCAGTATTAAATTCCCCTCGTGGGGCCACTCCAAAAAACAAACTGCAGCACATATGAATCTCTAGGATCACAGACAAACAAAAAAAACTTAAGAAGTATAAGAAGAGGCCTGCCTTTCTGGAGTAGAACAACATGTATCCTGGTGTGCTAGTAGCCTGATTAGATGCACAATTTGAACTGGAGAACAGGGGGTGCTGGGGCCTGGATATACAAGAAATCTGATCCTAGAGTAATGTGCATCACTAGCCTATCAGGTGGGCTAAAACCCATGATGTAATGTCTGGAGTGCCATGGATGGTCAACCAATCACAATATCTCATTTTTGATGGGGCCCTGCTTTTACACATTTTTATAACGTATTTACCAAGGACAGCTCAGCTGAAAGGCAAGTCACATTTTCAGTGGGGTCCAGTTTTTACAGTGTATTTTTCCCAGTATACAGCTGCATAGATGCATAGTTCAGTGGGGACTGTGCTGTACTGGGGTCCTGCTTTTACACATTTTTACCAGGTATTTACCCAGAATAGACCAGATGAGATGCAATAGTTCATTTTCAGTGATGTCCTGCTTTTACACATTTTTAGATTGTTTTAACCCAGGATAGGCCAACTGAGAACATATGTAATATTAAGTGGGCTCCCACATTTTGACCCCAAATTTCCAATTTATGACTTGGTGTTATGATCAAGACGGGTGGAAATTTTAAATTCCATCCGAAAAGTGATTTTGCAGTGTGATGTTCAGGGGGTGGGGTAATAGAAGGGATATATCAAACACTAGGGGCCAAAATCTGCAAAAATAAAGTTATGAGTAAACATTGGAACAATTCAACGTTTCTTCATAATTTAGATGTTTTTTTCACATTTGGACCCCAAATTTTCAACATAGTCTTTTTATGACCCCCTCCTTCTGAATAAGACAGGTGTTATTTATAAAATACTGGCTGAAACTTCATTTTGTGCCACTAGTGCAAACACACATTTTGGCCACTGTTTGAAAAATTACACTTATCATGTTCATGAGATGGCATGAAAAAATGGCTATGTTGAAAATTTGGGGTCAAAACATTCAAAATTGCTAAAGTTGTACATGACCACTGAAAAATTTCAACATACCTTCATAACGTTGTTGTTTTTTAGAATATTTTGACACCAAATGTTCAACACAGTCTTCTTGTGACCCCACCTCATGAACCCGCTAGGTGAACATGTTCAAATCCTGCCACAAAGGAGATTTTGTAGAGTGACTGCAAAATCACCTTTTGGGCCTGATTTGAAGGATTTCAGCACACTTATTCCTGAAATGGGGTTCCAAAAAGGGCATTTTGAGAATTTGAGGGGAAAATATTAAAAAATTACCAAGTTATGACCACAAATTCAAAACACATTGAAATACATTGCAATGCATATCTGATTTCCTTAGTTGCCAGTCTGGCATTGAAAAGTAAAAATATGTTTCCAGTCCAGAGAGGATTATGGCATTGGACTCCCCCCCCACCCCGTAAGTAAGTAAGGAGTTGGAGTGGAGTGGAGTGGAGTGTGAGTGGAGGGTGCTGAGTTTGGAGCTCAGGTGAGGGGAAGGTGATGGCAGCAGGGGGGTGGAGTAACAACAGACATTGATAGACCATTTTTTTTTTTACAGGGTATATAATGGTTTTCTTTATTTCAGGTACCAACAGTGGGGATTGGGCATTCCAGTGTTGGTTTAACCTCTACAGGCATGGGAAGCAACTGAGAGGTGGAAGGTATACTCAGTAGAGTGTGAGATTACATGAATTAAGAACAAATTTAAAAAGTCTGTGAGGGATGGTTTTCTTTATTTCAGGTACCAACACTGGGGATTGGACACCCAAATGTTGGAGTTATGTTTGGCAGCACCTGGGTGGGTTTCTCAGTGTCATGCAGTGAAGATGGGCAGGGTGAGGGGTACTAGCCGGCACTGGGGATTGGGCACCCCGGTGTTGGACAATTAAGAAGGAAGGGGGAAACAATGGGAAATGGGAGAGATACTTGGCAGAGGGTGGGAAGGATTGTTTTTATGTTGGGGGAGGACCATAGCAAGGTGATCATGACACTGATCAGCTCTGCTTGATGGACAGTGTTATGCAGATCAAACAAAAGAGCCACCCTATGATTCAGGTGTCTCTTTTCTTTGAATTTCACACAGTTTCCACCCAGCAAGCACTGAAGGGTGTCATGATCATCCTGACTGATATTTGGTTTGACATTGTTGAGTCCCTTGCAGACTGCCCTGCACTGGACTGATAGTGACACACCTCTCAAAATCCATTATCATACCAGCATCTTCGTGCTTACACTCAACCTGCTCAAAGTCATTTTAGAAAATGGGTTTTTTACTTGCTGGAATCTGATTGGTCAGCTTGCCTGGCAAGGGGGTACATTAACTTTCAATAGATGCCCAGCAAGTAAAAACTCGCGATCAGCTGACCAAACCACCAGCTGTCATATAAAGGTGCCCAAACATCAACTTCACAAACTTGGTGAGGCGAGGCAAAATCAATCTGAGGTAAAAAAAATGTCAGACCAACTCCCAATAAACTTCAACCTCTTAAACATCTTAAAAGGAAACAATATATGTGCAGAAGATGAGGAGCCACCAACAGAACCCAAAACAAGCTGTCCTGTCAACAAAAAAAAAGAAGTATGTGAGTGATTCGTAGTGGGCAGTGAGGAACAGCTAGATAACATAGAAAATGAGTGTCAGGAAGAAAACCACAGTAAGCAAGCATTTGTCAGTGCCAAATTTTGTTTGCTTCTATGTGCTGTTTAGGTATTTGGAAGTCATTGGAGTGCAAATATTGAAAATTTGCGAACTTACGAGCGTGTGCAGGAACTGCGCAACGCACGCTCATAAAACAGTCATTGCTAGAAATTTTCACAAAATGTTCAACATAGCCATTTTAAGACCTCTGCTCATGAACAGTGTCAGTGTGATTTTGTTAATGTGTCCCATACATTGAGTTTGCATACCGACTGCGCCATTGTGCGCTACATGGGCGGAAACATGTTTTGGGCAGGATGTGAAAAATGACAGCTGTACTGCTCATAAGGAGGTGTGGTAAAATGGCAATGTTGAAAATCTGGAGTGGAAATATTGAAAATTCGCAAACCTACAAGCGTGCGTGGGAACTGTACAACCACACCGTAAACGGTCATTTTTAGAATTCTTTCACCAAATTTTCAACATTGCCATTTTAAGACCTCTGCTCATGAACAGTGTCACTGTGATTTTCTTAATTTGTCCCGTACATTGATTTCGCACACCGACTGCGCCATTCTGCGCTACAAGGGCGGAAACACATTTTGAGTGAGATGTGAAAAATGACAGCTGTACTACTCATAAGAAGGTGTGGTAAAATGGCAATGTTAAAAATCTGGAGTGAAAATATTGAAATTTCGCGAACTTACGAGACTGCGTAGGAACTGCGCAATGCACGCTCTCAAAACAGTCATTTTTGGAATTTGGACCAATTTTCAACATGGGTTTGGACCCTTCTCTGAATGATGTCACTGTCATGGTGGTATTCAGGCCCTGAAGGGTGATTTCACTTGTCACTGTGCGAGTCACTGCGCGAAATCACCCTCCGGCCTGAATAACGCCATGGCAGTGACATCATTCATGAGAAGGGATCCAAAACCCCATGTTGAAAATTTGCAAAATTCCCAAAAATGCCTGAGATATGCAATAAAGTTGAATCCCCATCTAGCCCATTATACAGCTTACCGGCATTTCCTCAGTTCGCGTCGGCTTTGAAGAGTGCAGATGTGTTCCCGGTCCACCGAAGATTGCCGCTACCGGAGTCTGAGGTAAGTATGGGGTGAGGGGGTGGGGAGGCTGGAGTGCGCGGGTGGGTGCAGGCTGTGTGGGGGTCGGGACGCGCTGGACCGCTTTTGTTTTTATAGGTTTAAAAAGAGTTTGCCAAGATGGGGTGGGCTTCCAGCGGGCACAGGACGAGGGGCTGTTCAGCCGACGGGATTGGGCACCCGTCCGGCCAAAGGACTGATTGCCCTGCCGGGTGGGCTCCCAGCGTGGCACCAATCTACGGGGACGATGCAGCCCAGCCGGCGGGATTGGGCACCGGCCGGGCTACACAGTACGCAAGGCGGGGCATGCACGCCCAGATGGGGGAGCTACGCTTCATCGGTGCTCACTAAAGCGTAGCCCCTTTCAATAGAGCGTTACTGCATTTTGAGCGTGTCATAGACAGCTCCAAAATGCATTGGCTTACAGGCCGTGCCTCATGAGCTCACTGACTGAATTGGAGGAGGAGGTGACACACCTCCGAAATCTCCGATGATGGCACTATGTTTCTTGCACATGCGTGCAAGCAACATAAAAATGCAAAATGGGCCATAGCTGTGTTTGAGGAATGGGCTAAACATAATGACCTTATGATAGAATGGCAAACAATACCATTTGACACACCAAATGATTACCTCAGGCAATTCTATGCCGAGGTCCGCACAGCCAGGGGAAGGAGTATTCTGTAGCCGGATACTGCACCTTGCGAGTGGGCATAAACCGCCACCTAGGCACCATGGAGGTCATGCAATCCGTCAGCATAATCAGTGACCCAATATTCAAACCATCAAATAATGTCCTGCAGGCAGTACTGAAAAAGCTCAGAAAACAACAGAAAGACACAGCAACCCACTACCCCACAATTACAGAAGCAGACTTAGAAAAGTTGTGGAAGGCCCTGCACTGGATCCCGAAACCGCACCTAGTTTGTTTAAAAAAGTTTGGTTCGATGTGCAACTGCACATGGCCTGGCACGGCTGGGAAGGGGTCAGAGAACTAAAAAGGGACAGCTTCCTAATAAAAGAAGATGCTACTGGCAATAAATACATTACTCTTGGCCATAACTAATAAACCAAAAATCATAAAGACCCGCAGTAAGTTAACAAGGAAAACACAAGGGGCTTCACATTCTAACAAAAAGACAGCCCGCTCTGCCCCATAACGTTCATTCCTGAAATATCTTGAAAAGTGCCCACCTGAAGCCAAAAGCTTCTACCTTCACCCCAAATGGCTCCTGCAAGATGGACTGAAACAGCAGCAGTACTGGTTCTCTAAAGAGCCCATGGGAAAGAATTACTTAGGCTCCTTGATGGCGAGACTCAGTGAGGAAGCGAATCTGTCCCAAAGGTATACTAACCATAGTATACAAGCAACCACAGTTCAACTCATTTCAAGAGCAGAATTTAGTAGCAAGGAGACCATCGCAGTGTCAGGCTATCAATTGGAACAAAATCTGGTGACCTACTGGACAACATCAACGTCGGATCGCAAAAGTTGGCGTTCAATCCTCACTGCAGGAAATCCAAAAGAAAAAGCAGAGACCTCCATGCAGGTGCTACAGCAGAAAACAGATCAGCAAGAAAATGTTAGCAGCTGCACTAGCCTGCCACCTACAGACAATGCAAGTGGAACACAAAACCTATTCCAGCCCTCCAACTGTACTTTCAACAGCTCAATCAACTTCATAACTTACCAAAAATAAATGCAAGCCTTACCAGTTTCTTATTTTACCCAAACACAAGTTTAAAAGTTAAAAAACAGTGGTTTAACAGTGTTTCAGTTTATTTAAAGTATCCCAAAAAGGGACTATTTTTTTCTCTTTTTAACACTAACAGTTATTTATTCAATTAAATAAAAAACTTTTTGTTCTTCAAACTAAAAAATCTGACTCTGTCTATTTTTTTTGCAACAATCACCCATTTTTTAAGCACAATAATGCCCTCCAGGGTGGGCAGTATGGGCAATACCGGACTGCCCAGGGGCAATAAGGCCCAATGCCACAAGGCCTTCTGCCTGCAGCCTCAGGCCTCATTATGCCCCTTGGAGGTCCAGTATTGCCCAATACTGCCCACTCTATTGGACATTATTGCTTGCATAGTGTATTAGTGTATGGTGGAACCCTGTTATACATGGAATTCCATGCCTGGAATATGCTGGCTGTGCTGTTATAGGTATATCATTATGTTATGCTGCAGTGCTGATGTCACTATTGCAGTACAACAACTTAGAATGCTGCTGCATAGTGGCTTACCTCCGTCCAAACAAGCTGGAAACTTTTTTTTTTACTTGAAATCACAGAAAAAGCTGCAGCAAAATGAATCAGTAATTTGAGTCACCATCAACCCTTAAATACCCCCCACACCAGCTTACTGAAAGGAAGCAGAGTGTCTGAAATGACATGCATGCCAATACACTATAAAAAATAATGTATGTGCATCCATAAACAAACAAGCCTGTGTCTTCATCTTGAGTTTTGCATGGCAACAAGTGAACCTCTCGAGCTTCGCTCTCAAACTTTGTGTTTGCCATACGTAACCCTGGTGCCATTGTACCAAGGGCTACTACCCCTGCCTGCTGCCCTGACTGCAGGTTGAGGGGTCTGGGTTTGAACTGTGGTGCCTCCACCCAGAGTAATAATTAAGTGGCTCAGAACCTGAACTGATACAGCCCTCTGGGAAGCTATACCTACCCACAGCCCCACTTAGTGGCCCTGCACTTGAAATTACAACAACCACCTTGCTTTGCATTCAATTTACAATTAATGGAGAGTGCTAATAATATGCTCACAGTGACCACACTTATCAACAGGGTCCGGAACTTGGTATGCACCCTGTGCACCTGTAAGAAAATGGTTACCAGCAATAACAGAGTACCTTTCAGCTATTTGCATTAAACCAGCACCCAGTAATGATATGCTTATGGACTAGGTTACCATTTAAACAACAAGCAGATTTATTATAGGGGTTAAACAAGGGATGAGGAATGCATATTAAAACCAGATTAATTGAGCCGGCCCAGTGGCGCTGAGGTTTGAGGCGCTGGATGCCACACCCCACTCCACGCCGGTGACCCGGGTTTGGGAGCGGACTCGAGTCCCTGGTGGGTCAGCCGGGGGGAGATAGGCTTTAGCATCCCACGACAGCTCGCCTACTCCGGGGAGGGTTGAGGCCATAGCCCGAACACTTGTCTGACTCTGAGCGGAGGCTTGGAATACTGCAAACCCCTAATGTTAGGGGGAAGGCGGCCGCTATACAGTGTGATGTTGGCGCTCTGTGCCTTGACGTCAGGAGTCCTATGCTGTAGGGGTGGGAGAAAAAGTGAAAATGCCTACCATCGTCAGGAAGACCGAGCCTCCGGAGATGTGCTCTCGATGTGCTTTCGCCCGCCCGATGGCCCCTGGACCGACGAAAGCTGATTGGTGGGGTAAGGGGGCTCTGCCCCATCCCCACTCGGGGGGTAAACCGAAGCTCCATGGGGATCCAGGGTGTCATATGGGCAGGGTGGAAGGTAGAGGGATGTCTACCTTGGGGCTCCTGAAGGGTCGGGGATGGCAGGCTGGAAGGTGGATAAACAGTAATTTAAAAAAAAAAAAAAAAAAAATTAATTAGTGCTTTTGATTTTAGCAGTATTTTAGCTTTGTATAAACATTCAAACAAATGCATTAACCCCTCTGGACTGTCCAGGTAACCTCACTGGGTACTCAGGATTTGCGATGTTGCTGGCCTGAAGCATTGCTGCCGGTTGGCCAGCATTGCAGCTGGTTGGAGCCCTTAAATAAAGGAATGATTAAAGCTTTTAACTTGTAATTGGCTGTATGAATCATAAACACATTGTGAAAACCCAGAAATTTGTAATCTCCAGGCCTAATGGCCTGCAAAGAACAGTCTAAACCATCACGCAAACATGAAAGGCAAATCAGTTGGAAAAACAGGTTAATTAGTGTTGCAGGGTAAAACCCTAATTTACTCACTGAACCCTGGACCTCGGGATCTGGGCTGATTTCCAGGGTGGCTCTCCTCGAGGCAAGATGTGGCTGCGAGATTTTGCCCTTTCTGGCAAGGACCAGGATACAGGGACCAGAGCTGACACGACTCACCCCTTCATCAAGGCGTAGCCCCCAACGGTGACCGCAACCCGTGATACACTTCTCTGTAGGAGCTGATTCCCTTTTCTGGTCATCTGGCAGCTTGGCTTTTACAGGCAGCAACAGTCTCTTAGGCACATTACTTGGCATCACCAGTTCCGCTTGGATACAGTTCGGTAATAGTCCACACAGTTTACTCACTTTTAAACTGGAGTCCTGGAAATGTAAGCTGGCACACTACAGTTCAGGTCTCCCTCTGACAAATTGTCTGGAGACAATTCCAGTGACCACAGGCATTGACTTTCAGGTACAGTCCCTGAGGCAAAAGCAGCTTCTCACCAAGATGCAGATAGGGATCTCTCAGCAACTCTGACCCCAGTTTCAGTCTGGCAATTCACTCTGGGGAAGATCTCTCCTTTCTACCTTTCTTGGAGGATCTCAGCTTGTTCTGCAGACTTGGCAGTCCCAACACTTATACAGCAGTGGTTTTGGCCGAGGAAAGGTAAAGCAGGCCTCTCCCCAAATTCCCCGAGCTACAGAGAGCCTCCTGACAGTCTAAGGCTCAACCCAGGCTCACTTCAACTCCCCTTGGATGGACTTAGTTCAAGCTGTCCCTCCTTAAATAAAGAGCAATGTTCCTGTCATCCAATTGGCTGCCCAAGCTGTCAGAATCAGATTAAGTGTTTTAATTGGACAGAATTTGGGTGCCCAAATGTGTAACTCTTTTTCCCCCACAAGTCTGTGGCACTGTCCCAGGAGTCCCTTTGTTAAACCTGGCTTTCCAATTGACTACTGGCTGTAAACATGTCTGCTGAACACGTAGTCCTCATAGCAGTTTAGGCAGTCCCCAAAGATTTAAGTCCTGGTGCAGCCATAAAAATCACTTTATTTAAATACTAGCCCCACAGTTAGTTAGCCCCAACAATGCCCTATTAAATGCTTTTATTTATTTACATTTCTTCTGCCCACCTTTGCTGTTGCTGCCGCTGAAATACTGTGCTCCTAGGTGGCAGGCAGCTCCTCATTAATATGTATGCTGGGCTCATTAATATTCATGAGCCCCACTATTGCCACAATTAAAACTTTATTTTAAAAGTCCTTTGGGGCTTTTCTCCAACCCCTCTGAGGCTGCCGGTTCCTATTTAGCTTATCGGGGGCACCGGGACCAAGAAACACTCTCCTGAATAACAACAAACTGAGCAGTCGGCAACAGCAAAGCACTTCTGTGTGCATGCAGGGTTACCAGCAGCTCTGGAACATGTTGATGATTCGCAATTAAGTTTTAAGCATGAGATGGGCTAAAATAGATTACAGGGGCTGTTTGGAGGGACCAGGGGACAAACAGAGGCACCAGTGGACTTGGGCCAGGTGGCTGAAAGCACCAGGGGAGATATGAGCAGATGCCAGAAGCAGTGGGAGAAACAGGAGGCATAAAAAGGTAAGCCCCACATGGGGGGGCGTTACACTCTCCCCTGCCTAGGAAAGGTTGGTGTTCATGCCAAGTGTATAGTAGACTGGTGACCATCAAACACATTACTATATATACTGTTACTAAAGATAATACTTGTGCTGGTATACCTTTTGGCTAATACTCTGTTATAAACATATATATCTGACTAGCAATTTGCTTATATAACAACCAAACTAGGCATATTTATTTATTGAAATTTGTTGACTGGGTAAGCCCACTGAGACAACACAGTCCCTTTTTTCAGGGGCAACCTGGAATTAATTACGGATAAGAGACACAAGAGCATACAATTGACAAAAATAGTACAGTTAATTGCACAGTTAATATAGTAACTATTTACAGGGTAGCATGCTGTAACATAAATCTTAGTCATTAGATGTCCTATAATAACTGAAAACGATGTCATGACATTTCAAATTTTCATTGCATACATCAACAGTTTAGAATCACATTTTTAGTAAAGTTATCATTTGCCACATTTTACAAGAGCATGTCACTGTATTCCCCTGTTTTTTACCTCTATATCCCTTTTAGCTTGGGTGGAGGCTTTGATTTTTGTGGAGGCAGTGAACACAATTTTGGGCAAGGGGCTGGGTGTAATATATACTCCTTTGTGGACAACATTCATGGACAAGTTAACAGGCTGTCCTGGGGTATCATATGTTAGCTTTAATATAGGCTTTATAGATCTGTCCGAGTGATGTGGCAACGCTGGCACTGACGCTTGCACTTCAGCATTCAGGGTGATCAGTCCCAGCTCATTGTCCAGCAGTGAAACAGCTTTTGATGAAAGGGGTGCTTCTGCACTAGCTGTCGGTTCAGAAATAGGAACACTGTCGCTTGCTGTGTAACTCCAGGTTCGTCATCTGGAGGAAAATCCAAGGAATTTAAATCTCATAACACATTACTAATACTGCCAACATCATCCTCTTCATTAACATCACTGTCCATAATACTATTGGGATCATTAGTTTCAAACAGTTCAGCTCTAGCTGGTAGATCACCAGTTGTGCTCTCATGATCAGGATTTGCCTCGTGAGGCTCAGCTAGTTCCTTGAGACACAAAGAGTCAGCTATATCAGAAGTCACACTTTTCACCTCACTGTCAGGGGGCACAGGGGTAGTGAAGGCTAGAGGATTAGGCAGCTATAAGGGTCCGGTCTCATTTCTCATGTTACACAGGGAGTTTCCTTGAAACAACTGGCTCAGTTCATAAGATGGGTAATAAGTGGCCTCACACTCACTATCATCAGATTCAGACTTGCAGTCAGTTTCAATGAGTGAATGGTAAGTGGCAGGCTTTGAGCTCTAAACAACAGGAGTAGACAGTAATTTTTTTCTTTTTTGCTTCAGCTCTGGTTACAGGCCCAGGAGGGGTAGTATCCCGGGTTGCAGAATCAATGATGATTTGCCCAATGGGTAGTAAATGGTTTCTGTGCATTGTTTTTACAACTCGTGGTCATCCTCGGGACGCACTTTGTATACTGACAGTTCCTCCAGCTTGTTGACAACAATGTATGGGGTGTGATGCCACCTGTTGGCTATCTTGTGTTTTCCATGCAATCCTAAATTTCTTAGCAAGATTTGATCTCCAGGTTGCAGTTCTTGGGCCTTGACACATCTGTCATGCCTTTCTTTGTTTGCTAAGTTTCGTTTGGCCACCATGGTGTGTGATAATTGGTAGGCATGGTTTAACTGAGCTTTTAGTTTCTGGACATACTGGAGGTAGTTCTCTGCTTTGACTCCATCAGAGGACACTCCAAAGCAGATATCTCCTGGTAACTTTGCTTCTCAGCCAAACATCAAATGGTAGGGGGAGAACCCAGTTGCATCATTTCTGGTGCAGTTATAGGCATGTACAAGTGCGCTTATTTGTGACTCCACTTTGGCTTATCTTTAGGGTGCAGGCTGCCAAGCATATCAAGTAAGGTGCGATTAAATCTTTCTGGTTGCGGATCTCCTTGTGGATGAAAGGAGGGGTGTTCTGGATTTTCTTACACTCCATAGCGATAACAGTTCTTTGATAAGTCTGCTTTCAAAATCCTGGCTTTGATCTGAATGGATATGCTGGGGGGGCACCGTAATGTACGAAAAACTTTTCAAAGAGAACTTTGGCTACAGTGAAGGCCTTTTGGTCTCTGGTGGGATAGGCCTGCGCATACCTCATGAAGTGATCCATAACTACTAACACATTAGCAATGCTGCCGCTGCGCAAGAAGTAGCTCCCCCAGATGGATGGCATCCTCTCAGCCGCCACCCGCAGTCCACTGCCCGGCTCCCCAGCTCACTAAGCCTCTCAGCCCCTGAACAGGGCTTGTACCGCTGCCGCGGCGCAAGAAGCGGCTCATCTCGGACGGACAACATTCTCTCAGCCGCTGACCGCGGTCCACTGCTCGGCTCTCCAGCTTGCTAAGGTATGGTCCCATGTGGACCAATCGGAAAGCGAGCACTCTCCTGGCCTCCGCTCTGATTGGACACCTTACTTCATTTTCTCTGCCTGCCCTCCTTAGTGCTTTTTCTTACAAATTTCAAAACAAATTGCAAGTATTGATGCCTGTGTAAGTGTCTGAAATGTTTAAAAGTTTTTGCAAGTGTTACAGCTCTTTAGTGAACGAATTGTAAAACCTTTGTTTAAAGTGCTGTACTCAGACCTTCGGGCACCTCGTCCCCCTTCCTTTTGTCTTCTACTAGCTGCTAACAACCTAATCTTCACCCCCTGCTGTTTTGTCCCTCCCCACTTGCTGCCTACTTAATCTGCCCTTTCTTCTCTCTCTCTCTCTCCAGCCTCTCAGGCCCTGAACAGGGCTCGTACCGCTGCCGTGACACAAGAAGTGGCTCCCCCGGATGGATGGTATCCTCTCAGCCGCCGCCCGCGGTCCGCTGCCCAGCTCTCTAACTCGCTAAGGTATGGTCCCATCTGTCGATTCCCCACCGGCGCTTTGTGCCGGTTCCTCACCCTCCCACCCTAGCTCGACAGTTACTTATATAGCTGCTGCCAGGCTCATTCCTTCTCTTTTTTCTAGCCCTGTTTCCCATTGGCTGCTTATACTCTGCTACCACTAGGAGGCAGCAGCAAACTTTAAGTCTCTACTAGTGACCTCATATTACTGCTCACACTATTCCTCTGACTACTCTCCCTTACTGCCTGTAACATGAACCTCTGGCAGGCTGCTAAACAAAGGTATCTACTCCTGGCACTGACCGTATTAATATTGCCTATGCTTCTCACACAGCCACTCACTGGTCCCCCTACTATGTCTCTTATTACTATGGTGATTAACAATATGGCTTACTCCACTGGAACCCTTCACTTCCCTGATGCAGGACTCCTCCCTCACTATCCTACTATCTCCTGTGCATCAATTACCTCTGTGCCTGACCGGTTCCCTACCCTCCTGAAATTGGTAGCTTCACCCATGTTCCTCTCGCCCACACCTCGAGCCACCAAAAGACTCTCCCATAGACCACACAAAACTAACAAACACCTTCATCTTCTCCTACTGCTTCTCCTCCTAGTTTCTGGAGATATCCACCCAAATCCTGGACCTCGTACCGCTATGCAGCAAACCGGTGCCCAACCTGTCACCAAGCCACTCACATGCCCCCATGGCCTTAAATTAATCCACCTAAACATAAGAAGTCTTGCTCCCAAAATCTCCCAACTGCAATCCACGGTGCATCTATATACCCCTGACATCATTGGGATCTCTGAAATCTGGCTGTCACATACCATCCCCGACCAAGTTGTCTCTATCCCAGGCTTTACTATCACTAAACAGGATCGGAATGGGAGAGGTGGTGGAGTGGCTATTTACATCTCCTCATCTCTCCAGTCTACCCCTACCTTTTCCGTTTCTACCCAGGCCTCTCATGAGGCCCTTCTTATTAAAATCTCCTTTCCCTACTCTGCTCCTATTCACATTGCAGGTGTATATTGCCGTCCAAGGCAGCCTCCTACAAATGTCACTGCCCTGCTTGCTAAATTCACATCACTGGCCATGGGGGGGCGAACTCTATACCCTAGGTGACCTTAACGTAAACTGGCTGGCCCCTTCACTGGCCACCACCCATACCTCTATTGAAGCCTTGAATCTTAGCCAACTCATCCAAGAACCCACTTGCCTTAACAACAAAACATTAAACCACACACTGTTAGACCTTATCCTCACTACCCACCTGCGTAGAATAATAGCCTTTGGTCTCCTACCGGATTCTATCAGTGACTATCACATCACCTTCATGGTGCGACAGAGCCATAGGACCAAACTCCCACCTAAAATAATACTCACCAGACCCTATGCATCTCTTGACCTTCAAGCTCTGCTCTATGAACTCACTTCCTCTGACTGGTCCCCCCTCATCTCAGCGGCCTCAGCTGACATAGCCCATGAATCTTTCAACACCAAGTTCCTCCACATTTGGAACTCCTCTGCCCACTCCACAAAACAAGGGTCCGAGGTTCGCATCTCCCCTGGGTCTCGCCTGAACTTCTGACTTGCCAACATGCACATGACATTGCATTGGCACAAGGCAAAAACCACCGGTGACCAACATGACCTCCAACGCTACCGTGAACTTTGGAATGGCTGCATCAAACCTACCGCCTAATAAAGCTGATCACTTCAAATCTAACTTCCTTTCTAATACTAATAATCCAGCCAAATTCTTGAAGGTCGTTCACTCCCTTTTCTTTCTGGCCACTTCCCCTCTGCCTCCCTCCCTTGAATCAAGCTCAACCAATCTATCCTTTCTGATCCTATGGATATAGCAGAATGCTTTAATTCTCACTTCTCTACCTGTGCCTCTTCTCTGCTTGATTCCCTTCCAAGCCCCTCCAATGGTCTGGTGTCCTCTCCTCTCCCCCCAACCTCTCTCCTCTCAACTGCCCAGCACGCCTCCTCACAACCCCCTATTCCTTCCCCCACCTCTGCTGCACTCCACCCTCCTCCACTCCTATCTCCTCCAACCCCCCAGTTCTCCTTTTCTCCTGTCTCCCCTGCCACCACCCTCCACGCACTCCTTGACTCAACTCCACTAAAGGCTCCTCCCTTGACGGCCCGGACTCCAGACTCCTCTCCCTCTCTGCTCCTGCTGTTGCCTACCCACTGTCGCTCATTCTAAACCTTACTTTCTTGTCAGCTTCTGTCTCCTCAGTATGGAAACATGCAGTTGTGCTCCCGCTCCCTAAGGGGGGTGACTCCTCCTCACCTGGCAACTATCGACCTATCTCTCTCCTACCTACCCTCGCTAAACTACAACAGCACATAGTCCTCAGTCAGCTCTCCTCCTTCCTATCTGACTCTGGGTTCTTTACCCCCTTCCAATCTGGATTTCGGAAGTCACATTCTACTACCACTTCTCTGCTAAGACTAAATGAGACCGTCTTCTCTGGCTTTGACAAAGGTTATATTATCTCTGCCATCTTTATTGATCTGGCAAAAGCCTTCGACACTGTCTCACACCCTCTCCTCCTGAACTGCCTCTCAGCCGCTGGTCTTTTTCCTTCTGCCATAAGTTGGTTTTCTGCCTACCTGTCTGGCAGGACCCAATCAGTTAAAATTGCCGACGCCACCTCTTCTCTTTGCCCATAACTACTGGTGTACCCCAGGGTTTGGTGCTTGGCCCCATTCTGTTTTCCATTTTCTTGAATGATCCCCCCTGGTCTGCACTACTTCCAGCATCCACATGTATGCTGATGACACGGTCCTATATGCATCTGGAACATCGGTCACTGATGTCACCACCAGCCTCCAGTCAGACTTCTCCAGAGTCCAACACTGGTTTAACTCGCATCAACTCTTTTTAAATGCCAAAAAAAAGTCTCTATGACTTTTGCAACTAGGCAGAGACTCGCTAGGCTAACTACCTTGCCCACATTCCACACCCTGGATGGGACAGTACTGGAGGACTCACCCTCATTCAAGTATCTCAGTGTCTGGCTTGACAGACACCTCAACTTCTCTACACACATTGCGGCAATTCAGAAAAACTTAAGCCTATGCTTGGTGCCCTATACAGAAATAGCAGCTATATACCACTTGTGGACAGGCGTGAGCTAGTACTGAAAATGGTCTTGCCAATATTCGGCTACTGTGACATAGTCTATGGTGCTGCACCACAATCCTCAGAGCCCTGTGGCACCCCACTCGCCACCAGCCTTGGAGTTGAGAGCTCCCCTCTCACCACCACTCATTGCAGCCTCCCTCTCAGGCAGCTTGTAATCCAGTTCCTCATTTTTGCCCCTACCTTTATATCAATTAGCTTCCCCCCAAGCCACCCATGAGGCACAGAATCGAAGGCCTTGCTGAAGTCCAAGTAAAGAACATCCACTGCATGACCCTTATCCAGGTAACCTGTCACCCAGTCATAATATTGTATCAGGCTGGTTTGACAAGACTTCCCTGAAATGAACCCATTCTGCCTCACATCCTGGAGGCCATTGTCCTCCAGGTACAACACCAGTCTTTCCTTCAGTATCATTTCCATGAGTTTGCCCACTATGGAGGTGAGACTTACCTGGACAATAATTACCCAGTTCATCCCTTTGGCCCGCTCTTGTGTAATGGTACTACATGTGCCATCCTCCAGTCCAGTGGCACACATCCTGAATCCAGTGAGGTGCTGTACAGATCCACCAGCGGCTTCGCCAATACCTATGCCATCTCCCTCAGCACCCTGGGGTGGATACCATCCAGCCCTGGTGCCTTGTCTATCTTCAGTGCCCTCAGTCCTTCTAGGTTTCTTCTTGCCTCAATTCTTCCATCGGTCACCTCCTCTCCCCTATCCCCACCCTCCCAGCTCATGGTAGTAGCAGCCCCCCCTTTTCTTCCATGAGCACTGAGCAAAAGTATTCATTCAGTGCTTCTGCCTTCTCCTCCCCCTTTTCTGTCTGCTCTCCACCCCTTTTATCCTCACTATTGTCTCTTTGCACTTCCTTTTCTCCCTGATGTATCTGAAAAAGTCTTTCTCCCCCACTAAATTCCCTGTGCTAATCTCAGCTCCCTCTGGGCCTTGGCTTCTCTCACTTTTCTGGTCACCTCCCTGGACCATCTTGCATACTCCTCCCTGTCCACTTCCTTCCCCGTCCTCCTATACAGTACCTCTGGTGCGTGTCTCATTTTGTTCTCACCACCTCCACTACCTCGCTGTTGAACCAGCATGGTTTTCTTGCTCTGCTCCTCTTACTCTGTATCTTGGTGCTGGCTTCTGTTGCCTCTGTAATTCCCTGTTTAATGTTATCCCATTTCTGCTCCACATACATCTCCTGCCTTATGCTCTCCAATTTCCAGTTTTAGTACTTCCTGCATCCTCCCAAAGTCTGCCCCCCTGAAGTTTGCCACCTGAGTAACTGATTTCTCTGGCTCCCCACACATCGTGATATTAAACCACACTGTTTGGTGATCGCTGTCGGCTAGTGGGTCCTCCACCTTTATTTCTCTTACTGCCTCTCCATTCAACAATACCAGATCTAAAGTGTTCTTTGGCCTAGTAGGTACACTAACCAACTGTGTCAGGAGACACTCCTGGATCGTGTCCACAAGCACCTGCTCCCTAGCGCTGGAGGTGACCGGAATGCTCCAGTCAACGCCCGGCAAGTTGAAATCCCCCACGATGACCACCTTCCCTTTTCTACATACCTTTCTGATTTGTCCCGCTAATTCCCTGTCTAGCTCCTCAGACTGGGACAGTGGCCTGTATACCATCCCAAACCTCAGTTTCCTACCCCTTGAGTTTAGGAGCTGCATCCAGATTGCCTCTGTTCTCTTTTCTTCTCCCTCGTCCCTTGTGCATTTGATCCCATCCCTCACATAGACTGCCACCCCACCACCCCGCCCTACAGTCCTTCCTGTATAATTGGTATCCTGGGATTCTCAGATCCCAGTCCCGGTGCTCAGTTGCCCACATTTCTGTGATAGCTGCAATATCCACTCTCCACACTGCTAAGAGTGCCTGTAACTCAGCTGATTTGTTGCCTAAGCTTCTTGCATTCAGAGAGACCATCCTCCATCCTGCCACCTTTACTTCACTGGCCTCCATTTACTCCCTTCTACCCCCTCCTTTTTCGGCTGCCCCAAGTACTTCCCTGCTAGTCTGGGGGGGGGTAGGCTGTGACTCCACTCTGTCGGATCCCTAACTACCTGCTGTCCACTTGCCACCCCCCATCTAGTTTAAATGCACCTTTGTTGCAATATACCTCCCCAGCCTTTGCTTTAATACCTCCTTCCCCCCCCCACTAAGGGGCAGCCTATCCCTTGCAAACAGATTATTATCCCAGGTACTGCCCCAGCCACCCACAACCCCATAGCCCTTAGTTTGATACCATTCTACCAACCATGTTATTTAACTCCCTAATTCTCTCCTTTTTCACTGTGCTAGCACAGGGTACTGGGAGCACATCGGAGAAGGCCACAGACTCTCCAGTCTCCTCCCACAACCTTCCCACTTCCTCGATCCTCTCCTTTGTTACCCCCATTGTTTCCCTCGCTAGGTCACTTGTCCCCACACATGCAACATTGTGTGGTTTCCTCCTACCCCTCCTGACGCACCTTAGGATTGCCTGTCCTGCCTTGTCTACCTTTAATCCCAGTATGGACTCCACCCATATCTGACTGTGCTTCTCCCCCTTGCTGCCCCATCTGATCCCCTTGAGTATGGAGTCCTCCAACACCAGTACACCTCCCTCCTCTTTCCTTGTGCCCGTCGCCATCCCCCCCCCATCCAGGTTCTCATTCCTGGGGCTACTCAAGACGGTGCTTTTACAATGTGTCTTACTGTCTTCCCCTCTGCTTCTCTCAGTTGAGATCCCTCCCCCTTGTCCTGTTTGACTGCCAACCTCCCTCTTCCTCTCCCCCTCACCTCTCTGAGTATTATCCCTCACCCTACCATGCCATGCTCAATCTCTCCACTAGTAATGCCCCTCACTCTCTCCTCTTTGTGAGTACTATCCCTTGTGCAATCTCCTCCTGTGTACTCTTTCCCATGTGTTGCTAGTACAGTAAACATGTTCCCTACCCCCTTTGCCTTACTAGGTGTTTTCTCTTCCCTTCTGCCTACTGTTGCTCCTCTTTTTCTAGGTCCTTCTAGAGTCCACATTCATCAGCTGGCTTCCTGTCTGCTTTGCCCCTCCCCCTGACCCCTACTTGACCCACTGTTCCTTCTCTGTGGTGCCCTCACAATACTCTCAGATGTCAGCCCTCCTACCGACGCAATCCTCCCATCATCCCTCAACCTCCACAGCTACCTGCCAAGCCACTGAACCTCTTCCTCGAGCCTCCTTAGCCTGTGGCATATTGGGCACCCTCCCAGCCTCCACAGTATGTTCATCTGCATAGCTGCCCCACAACCATTGCACCCTACAATCCTACCCATGGTCCACACTACCTATACAGCCTCTCCACACTAACTCTCCCTACAGCAAGTAGAATTAATTAATCCTAGCCCAGCCTCTAACAGAAATTGTAATCCCAAATGCTCTTCTATGCAGTATAAGACAGCCAACTACAGTACTAACTGGAAACCACAATCCTACCCATAAGGACTATAGATCTACTCATTAGTTTTATATATTTATATGTCTTTAAGAATTAGCTCATATGGCTGTTCCTTGTTTCCTCCTTCCTGACCTGCTTTGAGGGCTCAGGTCAGTTTGCAGCTCCCCAAGCTCCTCCCTCACAGCCTTCAAACCCAACCCCCAGTGGTATTTGAGTATTTAAGAAGAGCTGGTGGAAGGGGTGGGTGGAAGGGCTTTTACAGTCACTCCAGCCACAGAAACCTTTAAGCTAAATTAAAAAGAAAATAAAACAATATCAAAACTTACAAAAATCCTCTACACATTAACTCTCTCAACAGCAACTAGAATTAACTAATCCTTCTCTCCTGTAGTTTAAAAAACAATAGCAAAAGTTACATAAATCTTCTCCACAGCAGAGGGGAATACAGCAGTGTCAGCACAGTAAATTTTAGCCAGGGTGCATCCTCTGTGTACCATGATGTCTTAGTCTGTAACATCTTGTATCTGTACCACCACTCTCAGGGTGTAAGCATGTGCCTGGGCCGGAAGCACACTGGGCGTAATCAGCAGTCCTTCAGATAATTTTCCCCTCATCTGGGGCATCCAGCATCAAAATTTGGTTGCCGCACTTCACCACTGATGCTGCATTCTGCATTTGTAGGTAACTTAATAGCAGCAGGATCTTTTTTCCAGACCATCCCAACATGCTTATCTGTGTCACGCTCCTTGGGGTGCATTTATTTATCATATTCCTTTTGGATCATGGCATGAACAGGCAGGACTCTCCCTGTCTCCTTCTTCTGCCTTTCTTCACATAACTGGGCCAGGTGCCCAAACATGTGTGCATTGGTGCCAATTAGTACAGGGACACCATTGTAAAGTTCAGTGGAAGGGCAGACCAGGGCTAGCGTCTCCACAGAATCTCCCAAACCAGCCACAGAAGATGGAAAAGAAAGCCATACTTTCAAGTAACCAAGATATGGATACGACTTTTCACTCAACCCCCAAACATGCAGTCCATTGAGAGGTTGTAATGGGTGGTCAGATAAATGCTGTTCATACCAGTCTTGGAAGATTATTGTGACTTGGGACCCACTGTCCAAAACTGCTCGAGCCAGGATGCCATCTATATATACAGTGGTGTCCATGGAAGGGCCTGCCAATTGGGACCAGTCCGGAGGAGCATTAGCAGGAACTTGGACAGATGACCTAGCCACAAAGAAATTGGATTTGGGGTTGAATGAACCTCGGCTGCGATCATTTCCTGCACCCCTCTGAAACTGCTTTACTCTTCGGAGTTCCCCTTGTAGTTTGCCGACCACTTTTTCTATATCCATTTGGGACCAGCAATCTATATTCATGTATTCATCCTTACCACAATTGTGGCAAAACATACTTTCTTTGGCCTGCTTTGGCTGTACCATTACATTAGAGGCTGGTCTCCATTCACAGATAGGGGGTGGGGCACAGGTTATGGAAAATGGGACCCTGCCGTTACCCAGTGTGTGCCCCCATGATCATAGCCTGCGGTCATGACGGGACACGGAACCAACTCTCTGTGCTGGCCCTGCCCAGTAGCCTGTTGGGGAGGCCAGGGCAGCCATTTTGGTGAGTGCCCATGCTGTTTCTATTTCAGCATATTTACACGGCTCCACTCCGCTTATGTCTGCCCACCCTATGAGTGCAAGGGGTCCACTATGGGACATGGATCATCCAATTGGATGCCTGCCTGGCTCCGCCCCAATGTACCTGGCCACCCCCATGGACCTGCGCACTGGGGGGCAGGGCCACAGACAGGTACCCATGGGTGCATGTGGTCATGAATATCATACACCCTGCACCTGTCTAGGGCTGAGGAGCTACACTGGCAGTGTACGCACCTTTGGCACATACCTTCCACCCCATTGGTGAATAACGGCCTGTGAACAGATACAATTTACTATGCGCACTCTGTGACTGAACAGTTGATGGCTGGCCATAGCAGGGTGAGAAGGGGTGTACCAGTCACTGGCACAAGTCAGGATGGGAGGATGCGGGGTGGTGGGGTACAGTGGACTGGGGGGCATTACGCTATGGAAAAGGAATGTTGTACATATATTTCATATGGTGATCAGGGCCGGGGGGACCCTACACTCTGGCAAAATTGGGATCAGGCAGATTTTCATTTAGATAGCTGTCGAGGATATATTTGGGGGTCCCTACACTATGGCAACAATGAGATTGGGTAGATTTTCATTTAGACAGGCATCAGGGATGGGGTGGGGTCCCTACACTATGGCAAAAGTAAGACTGGCCAGATTTTCATTTAGACAGGCATCAGGGATGGGGTGGGGAGTCTCTGCCCTATGGCAACAATGGGATTGGGCAGACTTGTGTTTTACGGACATCGGGGCTGGGAGGGGGGACCCTACACTATGGAAATGGATATCTCTTTTTATTTTTTTTAAACTCAATTTATTCTCCTCTCGATGGCAGGGATGGCACCTTGGTCCCCTAATCTGCCATGTCCAGGGACCCTCAACACTCCCCCAACCTTGCCTCTGACACAGCTGCAGAGACGGGGAGGACTGTGGCTTACCCTCCATGGAGGGCCCCCCAGAAAGGAATGGAGGGAGATCGATATCACCCTTAAGCACCTGCCCTGACTTTGGCTGGCCATTGTTCGGCTAGGAGGGAGTGGGAGTCTGTCATGGGCTTCATTGTGCACATTCGAGGGAGGGGTCTCTATGTTTGTCCCTGGAGGTGTGGACAAGCAATGATGTCAATGCGGGATGGGCACGCTCCTGTGCCTGCCCACAGGATGTCTGCCAATGCCTCCACCCAGATCTTGGCAGTCCCTGGCTTGAATTCAATGCCCCGGGTCTCCACCGGGAGATGCTGATCGCTGGGGATCCGCATCACACCCTCCCCAGGAGAGGAGAGGAGAGCAGTCCTCCAGATGCTCAATCCTCTCCTTCCCCAGCCAACCCCTAGTGACCTGAGCTGGCTCTCGAGTTCGGGTTGCTAGCGTGACATAAGGTAAGGTGTCCATTGCCTCAGCCCTCAGTTTCCCCGGGTCGGCTAGAAACGGGGATCTTTGTCATGTGTTTTTATTATGGCACTCAGTGATCAGGGTGGGGGGAGGGGCCCTACACTATGGAAACGGGGATCTTTGGCACTCAGTGATCACGGCAGGGAGGGGGGACCCTACACTATGGAAGCAAAGAGATCCAGCAGACTTATGTTTTATGGACATCGGGCTGGGGAGGGGGGACCCTACACTAATGAAACAGGGATCTTTGTCATTTTTTTAAATGATGGCACTCAGTGATCAGAGTGGGGAGGGGGGGACCCTACACTATGGAAACAAAGAGATCCAGCAGACTTATGTTTTATGGACATCAGGGCTGGGGAGGGGGGACCCTACACTATGGAAACAGGGATCTTTGTCATGTTTTTTTATTATGGCACTCAGTGATCGGGGTTGGGAGGATGGACCACTTCACTACCAGGGAATTTGTGTTTATGCACTGGACAACTGACACGGCTTGGGGTGGGAGGGGGCACTAGACTACCAAGGTTCAGATGTTGTATTCTTTCAACACTGACGTGGATTGGGGCTGGGGCAGTGGAGGACTAGCCTGCTGCACTTAGCCAGATGCAGCCATGCTAATGAGGCCCTTTTGTGCCATGCATGCCCATTATGAGTTAATTTGCATATTTTGGCTGAATATCACCCTTGGAGGAAATGGCACATTCCCCTATGAGCAGTCTTCAACCCTGCACCCTGGATGCTCTGCGCCAAAGATGGCGTCTGCCTGCTTTGTGCCGTGCATCCAAGGTTTGATATTCAAATAGAATGTGTGACCTGTTCTGATCGCACATTCTGTTTGAATATCACATCAGAGCTGGCTGGCCCAATTTGTTTGTGTGGTGCATCAATGTGCACACGCATCCGGCTGGCTCTGAATATGAGGCCCATTATCTTCTATACTGTGCACATTCTAAACTGCTGTGCGCATTCCAGAGTGTTGTATGCACTCCAAACAGTTGTTTAGCACAGTTCAAAGGTCATACAATTTAAAATTCCTCATTCACCCCACAGCCAGCTGCCTACTAGCCATTCAGTGCCCAAAGTTATACATTTTAACTTGTAAAGGTCTGCAAGTTTAGTTTTGATGATAGAGCAGAACAAAGAAATAGCACATGCTTTTACTACGGGGGGATGTTTCTGTAACTCCTTTGTAAATGAAAGAACGCCTCAGCAGGTGTTTCCATGTCAGGGCTGAGATGACAGCATGGACCTCACAAACTTCTATCTCAAGATCCATATGCTGCCATCTCAAACCCTCGGTGGAAACAGTCTTGTTGTATATGGCTTCCCATACACTATTCTTTGTGTTATTTTCAAATCTTTCAAGGTGTCAGTCAAAATCTTCCTATAGTCTGGTTTGAAAAAAAAAACACTAGCCGTAATACAAAATTATGGGATTGATAACAGGGTGATCTGCTTGGTTATCACAGCGTGGGAGATGACTGGACCCTGAAATTGTTGTTTATATGTTCACTTAAGCTGGAAACAGATCATATTAAGCCAAGGCCCATTTAGAATTGCACCCTGAGGTACAAGGCAACCAGATCAGTGTTACCAGTCGGTTAGATACATAGGACATCATACGAGACACAGATACACAGTAAACTGCACTGTCCAGTTTGCTATTAGAGTATATAAATAATGACAATATATAGGGTGAGGTACATTCACTAGTGCTTGTATATTTCATTCTGTGCCCAGAGTGTTGCAACTACACCTCTGCAGAATTCATGAGGACTGGTAATTCGAACTTCCAAAATGCTCTGAAACTTGTTTTTTAATTCCATGGGATACCAAAATCCATTTCTATGTAAACAGTGGTATAATATTTCACAGACTACGTAATCAATGGAATATTATCTGTGGTTTGCAGAAAATGAATCTGCAGTTTATGTAAACCGGTGAATACCTCTCCACAGTTTATGTAATCATGGATTACTAAGCCACAGTTTTTAAAAAATTATACCGCTTTTGAAGTTTTGGAATTCCACTTAAAATATAATTCAGCGGAACTAGGCAGAATTTCTGAAATTCTTCTGAACACCAACAGCAGAAGTATTTAGAAATTCTAAACAGCTGTAGGTACAACAGGACAGGGGTTTGCAGGCCTGGACATGGACCCATTTGGACAAGGCTTTCACAGAGTGGTAGGGCTCCGTTCTGAGCCTCCAGCTAGCAGCAGCCTATTCCAGGTTGCTGGGCCAGAATATGGGATACTACGGTGGCCCATGGTGGTTTTTACAGCTGGCAAAGTGAATTGAAATCCAGTGGCAGCACTGATCCCACCTCTAATTTGCTGTAGTTTTCATTGGTCCATTTTGTACCCAGGTATTTGGATTCACTGCATTTATGCATGAAATGTATTAGGTGCAGTTGGCTGCACTCCTTTACTGTAGATTTAAGAATGTGCCCATTCTGGATCCAGGTCCCAGGATATATTTTGTTTTTCAGTCAGACATTTTGGACAGCACATATATAAAAATAAGTTTCCCCACTCTCTCTAGAATTCATACCCTCACCCAGCACAGCACCACTCATTCCATTTCCAGCAGTCACTCACTAAGAGGAAATTATTCTTACACAGAACCCTTGTGTGCGTTGTCTACTAGCAGCCAATTCATGCTTCCGCTGTTTTTTCAATGGAAGGGAGACAGGAAACACAACTAAAAAAATTAAAGATCTAAAGAACTTTTAAAAAAAGGCTAAAAAGAGATACATACATGCTGGAGAAAATTAGAGCTATATGTGGAAAGAGTTCGACAACTTAGTGGTATTTGGAGTAACAGAGGAAGTAGTCAGCAAACAATTAGAAGGGCTTGATGTTTATTTATTTATTTAGTTTTTGTTGACCAGGTAAGGGCAATAGACAACAACATTGTCTATTTTCTGGCATGACCCGGGAGAGTTACAGACAAAACCAGCATATTACAACAGGGGAGTTCCTGACATTATGCAGCACAGAAAACAGTGGGATACATAATAAACAAATGGTATACAGTGAATATACACAGAAAGTGAGATATTCAAAGGGGTTGCGCATGGCACAACAGGGTTGCATCATGCACAATCCACCAATGCGCCCCGGTGTGATATTCAAAGGAGCAAGTTGCTCTGCGCAATACCCGATGCACCGGGGTGTATCGGTAATGTGTGCGGCGCAAGTGCAGGAGGCAGCACATCCCGATATTCAGCCCAGGATGTGCGGCACATATGCTGGCACAACCATGCCTTGCGCCGCCAGGAGGTGCAAAGTTGTGCCTGGGAAAACCAGGAGCAAGTCCTGGCCACCCACAGGTGAGCTGCCATATTGCAGGGTGCAACACGGCAGCTGCCAGCCGTAGGTGACCACCCGCCCACCCAGAACACTGTCCACTAGCCCCCTGCCCTGGGAGTGTTGTGCCCCCCTGCCCGATCATGGGCATATGTAAATATTATCCCTGGTGGTCCAGTGGAATCCCCCCCCAGTGCCCGATTGCGGACAGAAACCGCAAACGCACCCCTGGCGGTCCAGTTCATTCAACGCATCCATTCACATATCGGGCCTGTGTAGTACAGTATGGTCTGTACGCCCATTGGCCCACGCAATACTATATGCTGTCAGTCAGCGGGCAGCCAGGCGGCATGCGGGCAGGGTGCTGCCACCCGCCGCTGACTGGAAGGGGTGCTGGGTGGTGAGGGATCACAGTGGGCGGGTGGGGAGGGGGTACCACTGGACCACCAGGGGTGTGTTTGCAATTTGCACCCATGATCGGGCGCTGGGAGGGTTCCACTGGATCACCAGGGATAATTTTAACATATGCCCTTGATCAGGTGATAGGGAGAGGTCCACTGAACCACCAGGGATAATATTTACATATGCCCACAATTGGGCTATAGGGAGCGGTCCACTGGACCAACAAGGGTAATTTTACCATATGCCCGCGATCGGGCTTATGGGTGCGGGGTCCACCAAGGGACTGTAGGGCATCGGTCTCCGATGGCTGCAGCCTGGCAGGATGCCAGGCACAAGTCGCCGGGGATCGGCGCACCGCATGCAAATGGGGCCATAATGACATGCGAATTGCCCCATTTGTGCCTTGCATGCATAATGGACTCATTTGCATGCCCAGTGCTGGATATCGCGGTTGATGCACCTAGCGCATCCACACTTGCGCTGGTGCATCCCCCGGCTCCCCTCCTGCCACTTGCGCTGGTGCAGTGCCACTACGCCGTGCGCAGTGCATGCCCCCTCAGTGCCTATTCAATAGTGCTGAGCCATGGCGCAGCACCGTTGAATATCGCATGGTCCATGCCCTGGTGCAGCCCAGTTGCGCTGCACCCAGGCTTGCGCCCCTGCCCAGCGCAGTCTGAATATCCCACCCAGAGAGTACAAGGAATTCAACAGGAAGTCATCATGACCACCCAATAACCTTATAGGAACTGTCGCAGGTGCTGACAAAACAATATAATTTTACTTTTAAAGCATGCTTTATACAAAATACCATAAAATGTTTTGTAGAGTAGTCAAAAGGAAGAATGCAAGAATAATATCAGACAATATTTGATGCTAAAATGTTGAAAAACAGAAACCTAATTGAATAGCAAGGGTAGAAACATTTGGTAATATAATTGATAATTAAGAAAATGAAGCATGACCGGGACTGTGTTATTGTGTAATAATGTCACACCTTGGGTGATTGAAGCATGTGGTCACAGGCCGAGTGCATTCAACACCTGAGAAGTGAAGTTATTGCACAATAACACACACTCTGCAGTGTATTATTGCTATTACACAATGGCTCCTTTGTTTGAAAAAAAAAAGAAAAAGGGAAAAATATGTTTAAAATACTTTTTTTTATATTTTTATTAGGGCAGATATACCTATTGAAAAAAAGAGTCCATAGTTTCTATGTTGTCCAGCAGATGGTGCTACTGCTTTATTGTTGCACTGTGTTCTATTTTAGGGCTGTGTTTCTCACTGTGTCTGTGACCCCCCTTCCCCCATTCTTTTGTTGCTGTTTCCTCCTCAGACACGCACACAACACACTATAGAGACCCAGTTTGTCTTTCAGTTTGCGTTTGCTGTTCCAAGCTGGAACGTTATGATGCAGACTGCTGTGTACTTGGATCGGGTGAAATTACAGTCAGGAGGCAGAGCGGATTGGGAAGAAAAGGAGTTGTCTGTTGGGTTACATTTGCCAAATCTTCAGAGCAGACCAGACAAAAATGTGAGAAGTATGACAGGAATTGGAGGATTTTTAGTAACGACTGTACAGCATGGCAGTGAGCTGTGCACACACTGTTATAGTCATGATGCTCACCAGGGTACAGAAAAGCTGTTTGAAGCTATGGCTCTGTTCTGTTTACAGTTTATGTTTCATTTTCATTGCAAATGACCTGGGGGGTTATAAGTTGTTGCAAAAGACTGAATGTGGCCGGCCCGCTGGCACAGCAGTGGGATTTCCGCTTGCGGCGCGGCGACCGGGTTGGAGCGGACCCGGGGTCGTCAGAGGCGCGGGGAGAGTAGGATCGAGCGCCCATAGGGCAGCTCTCCTACTCCGGGGGGAGGGTGTGGGCAGCGATCGGTGCACTGGGGACCCCTGGCGGAGGCCGGGGTGTGCCCAAGCATCCGATGCTTACGTGTTCCTGGGAGGCGGGGCGGGTGGTGACGTGAGGCATCAAGGAGCATGGCCCCACCTCCACAGAAAACCAGAAAAACAGCAGAGCGCCTGCCACTGGCACGAAGCCCACTGTGGAAAGCCTGGAGATGTCCCCAGGCCAACCCCGACCTAAAACTACGTGTCTGGATATTACCCCATGTCGCGGGCCCCCACCGTGGGGGGAAAGCCATGGGGTATTGGGGGGGTGGCCGATTTGGGGACAGAAGCCGGTGAGCCGTGAACGAATGGATGAGAAGGCGGCAGGCGGCTCGAGGGGGAAAAAAGTAAAGTGAATTGCAAAAAAAAAGACTGTGGGTGAAAAGAGATTTTCTGTGTTGGAAGGGGAGACATTGCAAGTTGCTGGTAAACTTGTAATCAAAGTGGATTCAGATGGGATGAATTTCTTTTACTGTTCTGCGATCATCTTTGTGCCTGCCCTTGATACAGTGATGTTATTGTCAACTAATATCACTATCTCTAGGAGTCAGCAGCCAATCAGGTTCATAGAATTTTTCTTGCCATTATATACCTAAGCAATATACCATAAGAGGGTGTGGGTGATGCCAGAATTTACCCATGCCTGGTGTGGTTTGGTCATGAGGCTGCTGACCGAGTGAGGAAACCACACCAGAAGTGGCTAAATCCTGGCATCACCCACACCCTCGAGTGGGATATTGCGATTATACGCTGGCCTTCTTGTTTTTTCCTGAGAAAAAATAAGGAAAAACTGTGTTTAACCACCGTCTACGGGTGATTGAACCTGGCATCTTTTCTGTTTTTGTTTAGGTGGTCACATTCATTTCACAGTGGGGATGGCAGATTTGGCTGGATGGCATTTCTTCACATGGGGTGATAGGAGGATTTACACATTTTAAATCATGCCAGCCAGCCAATCAGGAAGCAGTATTTTAAGACCTATTGTATAATAAAATAGAAAATACCTGAGCATCTGCTACTAAATAAATTTTAATGAAGTGCGTTTACTTTTGTCAGCATAACCAGCCAAGATCTGCTACTAAATAAATTATAATGCAGTGTGTATACTTCTGTCAGCATAACAAGTCAAGATAGAGTGACTTACTGTAGAGCATGGGGAAATAGGCAAGAAAAAAAGGAATGGTTTGAGATGAGATTAGTAGATTAATGTGAATTTGTACAGAAGGTCAGATATTCCAGACATGGGGAACAGGGATACAGGAGTGACCAGTGTCAGACACAAAGGGAACCACTATTAGTGATACATGGGTTAACTAAAAAGGGGGTCTGTTACCTAATGCTCCATTGCTCGAGGGGCCACAGACTAAGGGGTGCACTCCTCATAATGCCAAAAGTACTAAGCTTAATCTCAGTACTGCTGCTCTTTGCAGGAGACATTGAGCCCAACCCTGGACCTCCTGTGGCTAACTTTAACATTGGTTCCCTTCACAACCTGAATTGGACCTCCCCCAAGGGCTTAAAAATAGCTCACATGAATGTATGCAGCCTGCACCACAAAATTCATGAAATCCAAGGCTGGATGGAGCTGTACAAAGCAGACACACTGGCAGGATCAGAAATTTGGCTAAAGCCACACATCCTAACACATGAGATTGAAGTCATTGGTTACAACACCTTCCGGAATGACAGGGAGGACAAAAGAGGGGGCGTGGTACTTATATACATCAGAGACTCACTAGACATAGTGCTTGCCTCCCTTCCCTATACCAACTGCACCAGAAGTGAGTCCCTATTCATTAGGGTTACCCTCTGCCTTACCAAACACCTAACAATAGGTTGCCTATAAAACCCTCCTAAGGTTGCCCTCCAAGCCCTTGAGGCGCTAACCAAGGCTCTAACAGAAAAAGTCACCTCCGAACTGTTAATACTGGGGAACTTTAACCTGAACTGGGCTTCTGACACTGAGCAGGCTTTCAAGGCCTTGCTCCTAGAAGCCAACCTGGAACAGGTCTTCACTGAAACAACGAGGCACAGTGCCAAAACAGGGAAGCACTCCACCCTAGATTGGGTACTGGCATCTAATCCTTTAAACATTCAAGTGGCTGACACTCTGGTGGATGCCTTGAGTGACCACTAACCAATTTTCTGTATATGGAAGAACAGGACACCCAAGGTTCCTCCCAGGCTCCTCACAGCCAGAGATTTTTCCACATTCTCTGCGGACGCCTTCCATGGGTACCTCAACAATCTGGACTGGAGCCCCATCCGACTTCTCCCAAGCCTAGATGAAGCGCTGGAGTACCTCCAGAACTCTTTCATCTCTGCAGCCAACCTGTTCGCTCCACTAAGGAGACTGAGAACTAAAGGTCACTGCTATAAGTGGATCACCCCAGAGCTGAAAACTATGATGATAAGCAGGGACAAGGGCTGGAAAAAAACACAAAACCTCAACCCTCCCAGAGGACCTGGTGACCTATTGGACCCTAAGGAACCAGTGCAAACAAGCAGCGAAGGCTGCTAAACGGGAGCATGTCAAGTGCCTCCAACAGACCAACCTGGCTGACCCAAGGTCATTCTGGTTGCACATCAATGCCTTGATAAAAGGCAGTGGTAAATCACCCCAAGGCCCAATAGAACACAACGGCCAAACACTTAATGATGGCCTTGAGCTCACCTCTGCCTTTAACAGGCTCTTCACTAACTTAGAAGACTACAAGACGAGTCTCCCCCCCAAAAATCTCGGAGTGTCTATGCCCTAAGACAACGAGCCCTACTCGCCCTCACTTTCACTTATGGCTGGTAAGGGCAAAGGAAGTGCTCCCCCTTCTAAAGTCTATCAAAGCGAAAGGCTCAGCCGGTCCGGATGGCTTTGACCCTAGGCTGCTCAAGGCTGCCGCACCAGCCATAACATTACCGGTCACATGGCTCATTAATAGGTCCCTACTTGAGGAGGCTGTGCCTAACAGATGGAAGCAGGCCAATGTGGTTCCCATCTACAAGGGAGGTCCCAGGTAGCCTATAGGCAACTACAGGCCTATCTCCCCTACTATGCACTCTAGCCAAAATTCAAGAACGGCTAGTCTACTGCCAACTCCAGGACTACTTCAAGACTAACAGGTTACTAGTGCATAGACAACATGGATTTAGATGAAACCACAGGTCTGACACAGCCCTCATCAGACTCTGTTAACGTCCTTACAGCCTTGGACAATGACACCCCCACCGGGGCTGTTTTTATAGACCTGACCAAGGCCTTTGATTTAGTAGATCATAACCTACTGATAAACAAACTGGGTAAACTCGGTCTTGGCCAGCACCCTTTAACCTGGTTCACTAGCTACCTTACCAATCACTCCCAAAATGTCAAGTGGAGAAGTGCTACATCCGAACCGCTCCCCAGGAAGAAGGTACCTCAGGACTTCATGCTGGCCCCCTCCTATTCTCACTACTCGTTAACAACCTGAATAATCACGCGGAGGCAGCTCGGTGGTCCAGTACGCAGATGATGCAGCGATTTACCAATCCTTGAATAGCACTGCAGACCTGGGGACCCAGCTTCAATCTGATTTTGAAACATTTGAAATCAGGCTCTCAGAAAACAGGCTGGTTCTAAATGCCAAAAAAACAAAGGCATGGAATTCAGTCAAGAACTCTTGGACAGGATAGAAGCTCCCTACTCCCCCTAGTCTCCTCATCAGACGCTTCAATAGAGGTAGTGAACTCCTTGAAATACCCGGGCCTGGCACTGGATCAAGGCTTCACACTGAAGCTTCATGTGGATCAGATAACCAAAATGCTGCATCAAAAACTTGGTCTACTATACGACCTGAATGCCCAGTTGATCCCGGAGACCAGGATTACCATAGCTAACAGCATCTTCCTCCCAACCTTGTCCTAAGCTGCTTCTTTAATGCAGGAAATGGCAAAACAGGAGCAGAGCAGGACACAAATACTATATAACACGATTACTCGCTTCACCACAATGTCCCACAAGAGGCGACATCACTGTGAATCACTGGCCTTCCTTAACTGGCCATGTCTTAGTAGCCACCTGCAGTACCCACTACTATGTAATGCATTCAAGTTCATCAACAGCCCCCCCCCAAAAGCCAATCAGTCTGCTGATCCCAAAGTGAACAGGCAGGCAGCTCCACACCAGAGGGAGAAACCTCCTGGAAGAACCGAAGATATGAACCACAGTTGGCAGCGAATCCTTTGCCCATGCAGCTCCAGTACTGTGGAATAGGCTCCCAGCACACCTTCAGGATGAGACCTCTCTGGGAACTTTCCATTCTGGGCTCTGTGCATATCTGCTAGATAAAAGTGTATGCTCATGCACCGGAGCACAGAACCCCAAAGTTTAGGGCCCAGTCTACCCTGGTCCTGGCCAGTTCAGAAGACACCTCTCCAACCTGGGAGACACAAGTGTACTGTCAATTGTTCTGTTCTGTACTAATTCCCCTTCCTGTACAAGTTCTGATCATTCCTAATGTGATCGTACAATGCATTTGTCTTGATGAATGTCTTCAAACCTGCGGTGTACTGACCAGATTGCAAACTGAAATGGTCAGCACACCTATATGCTCTATATGTGAAATGCTCTTACTGTGTAACTAATTCTGGGTCACCCTTGAAAAAGGGACCTTCGGGGCTCAGTGGGCCTACCTGGTTATTAAAACTGAATACATAAAATAAAATAAAATAAATAAATAAGAGACAGACAAGGACAGAAGGGGACCAAATGTGGAGTAGAGACAGATTAAACTACAGCGATATGAAGGAGTCTGACTTTGAAGACTTCTGAAGAAGGTAAAGGAATTTTATAAAGGCTTCAGATGGAGATCGTGATCCGGTGTTCACTTCTAAGAGTCAGTGTGATGTGATGTGATCTAACTTTCAGTGTTGGTCCACAGTTCTGCAGCACCATGGGCACATTAAAGTTTTTGGAGAAAAGAATATGGAAACCAAAAAGAGAAATGTGCAATACTTACAATGGAAAAAGACAAAACACATGAGTGGTTGAGAATGTCTGTTGTAGCTGGGTCAAGGCAGAGAGAGAATTATTAAAAATAAAAAAGTCAGGCCAGCCCAGTGGTGTGGAGGACTGAGATGCTGGGTGTCTCACCTCCTGCTATGCTGGTGACCTGGGTTCAGGAATGGATGCAGGTCGCTCAGCGGCTAGACAGCAGAGAAAGGATTGAGTATCCCTAGAACAGCTCTCCTCCCTTGGAGAGGGGGCTGAGTGTGTCCCACTGTTTGTCTGCCACCTGGAAGTGTTGGGGTGTCAGCACAGCAAGACCACACAGGGGGAAGGACCCCACAAACAGGGTGCCAGGAGCATCTTTGTGGAAGTGGAGCTTGCACATCACATTCATTGCACAGAAGGTACAGCCCTGGGTGAAAAACAAGGTGGAAAAATCCCGGACTACAGGATGAAGGCCTAATCCCTCACAGGCCCTGCACTAGTGATCAAGCACCCCCCACAGTCATGTAGCAGAGGATGACAGAAGGAAAGCAAGCCCTGGAGAAGCCAGGTGATGGGGCCAGAGGAACAGTCAGAAGGGGTGGTCGGGACAGACAAGCCTGCTAAAACTGTAAATAAAAAAAAAATTAAAAGTGTCTTTCTCATCAAGAAGGGGATTTTTAATAAAGTAATTCATCCTCCAGCTGCCCTAGAATGCTAGTTCAGAATGTCAGAATGCACCGTTACAGTTATTCAGCAGTGCCAGAGGATGGAATACTGACAGGCACTGTCATCCCTCTTAACTGTCCCTGATTATGAAGGGCAGCACTCGTTTTACCCCTCAAAACTGCTCTGTTCCTCATCCATCCCTCATAGAAAAGGTGCTGGCCACACACAGAGTGTACAGTAAATTCAGACTTTTAAGTAGAAATTCATAATATTCTAAGATGTTAAATCAAAAGTAAACTTTGTACAAGTAAACCCAATTATGAGGATCAGTGTCCCTCACTGTCCCTCATTTTGGATGTCTACGTCCCTCATTTCAGTGACAAATGGTTGAGAGGTATGCTGTAGCTACTTTTTTCAAAAGAATTCATATACCATGATGATACAGCAGTACATGAAAGTTTAGCAGAGATTAATGCAAGGGTCTCAGAATGCTGACAGCCAATGAAACTACAGCATTTCTGGAACTCTTATACATCACTAAAACCGGGTGAGGTGGCAAAAGACTGGAAAGAAACAACTGTAGTGCTCATGTTGCACTAGGAGGAAAACGGGCTTTTTAGCTCACTGCCTACTTTAGCCCTATCACATGATTGTATTTTAGCCAACCTTTTTGCTGCTATGTAAATCCATGTATCTGACAGTTTTAATACACAGGAGTTTGCCAGGACGCAATGCAGAATACTGCAGAGGTACTGCAGAAAACAGTGCAGTTTCAATAGCAGTTAGTCCCCTTTGTCAAGCAGGAATTTGTGACACTGTGTTACATTCTGATGGCCTCTACTGTGTGCTTTATAACATTTATAGAATTATTATTAATTCATTTGTTTTTTTATTTTATTGACTGGGAAAGGAGGGCAGGGAAATATTTTTCTTTTTCCAGCCTCATCAGGGGTGGGGGAGGTTGGGAATATAGGAAGTGCGGATTGATACTGAACTAGACTAAGCTGTTGGTGGATCAGTGAATTTATTAAATAACCAGTGATAATCACTTTCAATTTATTGTTCCTGTGTAAAGCACTCTGGATTCCAGAAGGGTGCTACAAGCACTGCATAAGAAAAAACTTTCCTAGCCCTACTATGCTGGTTCATAAAAAGAGATCAAGGTCAAGTACTGGAAACTGCAGGCCACTGAGACTGACTTCACTGATTGGCAAAATCAGGAAGATCATTATACAAGAACCATCTGAGAGGAAATGAGCTGAAGGGATTAAATAGTATAGCACGATTTCGGAAAAGAAAGATTAGTAACCCTCTTGTTCCCAGGGTTTACAAGAATCCCATTAGAGTTAGTGGTAAGCAGGGAAGGCAGCTAGTGATTTTCCAGTAAATAGATTTCACTCTGTCTCTCCCTCTGTTGTCAGTCTCAGCTGAGAGCTGGAGGGGTGTTGTCATTTAGAACTCTCGCAGCAGCATATGCCACGGCCAGCTGTTGTGAGAGAGGGAGATAGAATTCTGTAGTCAGTTGGCGGCTGGAGTCTGCAGAGTGTAGTTACAGTTCCAGCAACAGCTCTGATATAGAACTGCAGTGTTGTTTTCTTTCTCTCCCTAGTGGAGTTCAGCAATCTTCCAGCTTGTGAGTGTAACCCCCCTGCAAATGGGGGTTCCCAAAAGTCTTCCTTGGGCTTGCCTAAATGCCCACTGCCAGGCTAGTGTTCTGTGTCCTAGCGATTTAAAAATGTTTGCATGTGAGTGACCTGTTAGCCTCAGTGCCTGTCTCTTTAAGAGCTGCTTATCTTGTGGTGTAAAATTTATCTGGGTAGGGACCGAGTAGTCTCAGGCTCGAGTCCCGCCCGGGCTACAGTGTTATCGCTCCATTCTGCCATTGCTATTTGAGCAGAGGGAGCCTTGCTAGGAACTGTGCCTGTTTGCTGTTTCTCTGTTTTAATAATAACAATATTGCAGTTTGTCTAACCTGCCTTCCTTTGCAGCATGGCCACTTCAATATTCGTGATTCTGGACTTCCATTTGGGACCAATCAGTATCTTTGGGGACTCTAAAATGGTGTTTATCCCCAGGGGTCTTGTGGGAGCAAATTTCTGTAGGAATTGTAGTTTTTGTACTTTGGTGCCTAAATGGACCTGGAGGGGGATCTCTGGCATTGACAGACTGATGGATCAACCAACCAGAACCTTTTGGACTGAAGGGAAATTCCCAAGCTGCCTGCTGCAGTGTGTCAGGCTGGAGTTAGAGTTTGAAGAGTAAACAGCTCGACTGATTCGAGCAGCTGCTTCTGCATAGTTCGCATGGGATATTGGTGGAAGGGCTGAGTTTGGTCTGTCTGCCTGCTGTCCCTCGAGAGGGAATCCTTTGAAAGGCTTATCAATCGGACTGTATTGGAACTGGAGTGAAACAAAGACACAGAAGAGTGACCAGATTTAAATCTGAAGAAGACCGAAGATTTGCTGTACACGATCGGCCTGTCAGGACATCTATTCACCATAGAACTCCTGGTTTTGCTCAGAGACACTGATATTGCGACCGGACTGCTATTGGTGGTATGGTGATTGCTTTACTACAAATGTGCTGTAACCTGCTAGTAGGTCGCGATTTGGTTCCCCACTGTTTAATTGTGCCTTGCTTGCTGGAAGCTGCATCCAGCACCTACCAGACTGAATCCACATTCATCTCCAATTGGTCTTGGCCTCCACACTTTGGCCCAGCCAGCTACTCACGCCACAAAGTAGACCATCGACGAGAGACCTGCGTGGGGATCAGCCCCCTGCTCAACATCACAAACAGGAACAACACCACGGTGAATTGTGTGGGCCCTGTTTCTCCTTTCAAACCAGCAAGTCATCCTGCAGTCTCCATTTCATTCATCCTGTGTCCTGTACTGGGTAGCATGAGAAAACACCAGGGTAGCTCCCTGCAACAACAGATCAATCAAAGTGTGTCATCTGATTTAATTGTTTTGTATAATTCTTATGAACTGAGCCTCCTGGCTCAGCATTAAAAATTGTGTGTGGTTGTGCATGTTTTTTCTTTTTATCACAGGGACCCAACCAGCTGCGACGCTGGCCTACCCCAGGCAACGTTCCAGGCTAGCCCACCTTACTTCCTTTTTTTTTTTGCCTGCACCCAACCATCAGGTCTCTGCCCTGGTCACGGCGCCCCTGTACCTCCACCACTCATATGCCTGCACTCATCCAGTTACTCCTGACTTACCCCTCAGAGGGCGGGGCCTTAGCACCGGAACCCCTTTAATGGTGCCGAGCTCATAGTGACTGGTTGGGCGAGCTGGCTGGGTGGCTAATCAAGGCCAGGGGCAGGGCATCATGGAGACGGTCGGAGTGAAGTTTTTACCACATTTCTACGCTGGGACAGAGATGTGCAATGATCACCCATGTCTGTCCTGCCCCAGATAGTGTAGCATGTGTCGGTGCATGGCATCAACTCGGCCTCCACCAGGTGTCGCTCTTGCAGCGAACACAAGCTCCCCTTCCCCCCAGAGAAGGAGAGCTGTCCTTAGGAGGCTCGATCCTTCTCCCCCCAGCCGGCCCTCCGATGATCCAGGTTCATCCCTGAACCCGGGTCACCGGCATCGCAAGCGGAAATTCAACTGCTGCGATGACAGGCCGGCTGCCCACCTTACTTCCAACTGGGTACCCAGAGCTTGTGACTGTGCAGGGACTAAAAGTGCATGCATAATTGCCTCACTAGATCAGTTTTAGAATCAACCTGATTACACCCCTCCCTTGTTCAATTCCCCTAAATAAATCAGATCTAACTCTGTTTGCATTCACTCTGACTGTGGTTCCAGTTTGTACCCAAAGCACTGTACTGTTGTTATTTGCTGTGCCTAATCTTGTTTTACAGGGGGTCTCCAGTGTCAAACTGGTGGAACCAGCCCTGGTGGTATGTGTAAACAGTGTGGGGATTTGTATGCTGAATGGGGCTATCGTGAAAGTGTTTGTTGCATATTGTCTAGGCCAGTAGAGTAGAAAGAGGGGGGTTACAGTGTCCCGGAGGGCTGTACCCAGGTTAGCCTTGTTACTAATAACCCTGTCCTCCAGGTGGAGGCACCCGTTTCAGTACCCAGGACCCTTAACCTGCAACTAGCCACGCAGGCAGGGGTAGTAGCCCCTGAGATAGCGCCACCTAGGAGTTACATCTTGGAGGCTACTGCTGGGATTAGCACCCCCTAGTGGCCTAAATTAAGAATTATTGTTAAAGATTAATGGCTACCCCAGTAGAAATGGCTGTACACCAGTTGGTGGTGTGGTGTACAGAGCAGGAGATTGACCCCGACAATGCCTTGCTAATACTGGATATGCCTATGTGCACTAGTAAGGACACTGTTGAAGGGGCATTTTCCAAAGTTTAATGTTTGAAAAATGCTATAGTGGTGGGTCGACAGGCTGATTTAACTGCCCAAACTCTCATGGCCTTGGTGGAGTATAGTGACCTCCTGGACAGTTCAAAGGTGCCTCAGACTATTGTCCCAGAGGGATTCCCATCCACCTGGAGGGTGATAACTAAAGATAGTAAGGGTCCCTTAGAAAATGAGCCCCCACCCTTATCTGAGTCTTTTGATGAGAAATTTGCCAAGTTGTTACTGGAGGAGGATAAAACCATGAAGGATTTAAAAAAAATTATTCCTGCCACCTGGGAGTGTCCCTTCCCCGCTGCCCACACCAGCCCCACCACCTGTTTTTTCACCAACTTCTGTACCTGCCTCTGTGCCAGCAGGTAGTCACGACCCTTACTGCAAGCTCAAGGTGTTCTCTGGCATCCGCCCAACTCCTAATGGGGAAGTCGACCTGGAGACCTGGATAGACTCTGCTGCTCTTGCAGTACAAGACTGGCAATGCTCAGAGGCCAAAAAAAGGGCCCGCCTGGGGGAAAGCCTCCAGGGATCTGCCCTACATGCTTTTTGCTCCCTGAGGTCCTCTGACCCTGACGCCAAAGCCCAAGAGTACTTAGTTGCCCTTGAAAATGTGTTTGGGGGCACCACTAATGTTGAGGCCTTGAAATGGAAACTTAAAGATGTTAAACAACAGCCAGAGGAATTGTTATCTGCCTACACGGATCAATTAGGGGGAATCCTACAAACCATTTTTCGGAAAGGAGGCTGGTCATCTAGAGAGGTGGACCGGGTAAGACTGGATCATATACTCTGCTCTGCCTGGCACTCCAGCTGGGTGTTGCTCTAATTGCAACTGCACCAAAGGAAACCTACTCCCTTGCTCTTCCATATGTTGATGAAGGAGGTACGGGAAGTTGAGAAGGAGGAAGGCTTTCAGGAGCCCTGCACAGTCGTAGCTGCCGCAACCCCTGCTCCAGGCATGGGGTCAGTCGCTGATGGCCTGAAATTACAGAAATCACATGACGGAATCCGAGAACTAAATGCCAGCCCCGGGGGGCCCAGCAATAAAGAGACTGCTACAGATGCTCTGCCATGGGATGAACTGCTGAGGGAGTTCAGAGAAACAAAAAACAGTCTCTTTATGAAGGCAGCTCCTGCTGGTACAGGCCCTGATCCTTATCTGACTGCATCTGCTATGGGGGGTTGGGGTGCACACCCAGGCATCTCCTGCTGACAGCAGCTCAAAAATTGATGACTTGACTAAGGAAGTGAGAGAATTGATGAGACATCTCCAAATGCTCGCCACACCGCAGACAGAGGTGGAACCAAAGATTTCTGTTGATAGTCCCCCACCTCACCTCCCAGTGTGATGTCTCAGTCACACCAGACCATGGAAAGCATATTTTGTCATAATTGTGGAAAGGATGGGCATATGAAGAGAGAATGCTGGTCCCCAAAAGACCTAGATAAAGTTGTATACAGACTTTAAGGGGAGCTTCGGAAAGTGAGACCATGGCTGAGGAGTGCCAGAAATGACCGCAGTGCAGGATCGAGAAATCCTAACTCAAACTTCTTTGTGGCTAAATCATCTGTCCAGGCCTTTGCTACTGCCTCTCCAGACTGGTCCAGAATAGTAGGCCCTTCGATGGAGACTTCTGTGACTGTCAATAGTATCCATGATCAGGCTGTGCTCGATAGTGGGTCGCAAGTGACCATTGTATTCCAGGACTGGTATGACAAACACTTATCTGATGTGCCATTGCAATCTCTGAAAGATCTGCATATGTAGGGCCTGAGTGACAAGTCTTATCCCTACTTAGGATATGTCCGGCTCTGGCTGTCTTTCCCTGCGACTATAACTAGTGTAGATGAACAAGTAGAGACACCAGCCCTGGTGTGCCCTCCTACGGGATTGTATGATGGGATTCCCTTGCTCATTGAAACCAACACCCACATGTTTGGAAGACTAACGTAGCTGTGTCAAGAGAAACAAGGGACATGAACCGGGTGGGCACTGAGAACTCCAGCCCTGATAAAGAGAGCCTGTGATCTGCAAAAATGGACTACCAAAGCAGACAGAGATGAGCCAGTGGGGATAGTGTGGAAGAAAGATCCTGATTCTCTGGTACTACCTCCCAATGCTCAGTACACCATTCATGGAGAGGTTTGCATTAGAAAGGAAGTGAAAAATAAAATACTGATGCTAGATGCCCCTGGTGAGGGGAAGTTGCCTGAGGGGTTATTGGTTAAACCCAGTATCCTACCTGCCCGTGCCCATGCCTATGCATGATGAGTGATGGTCCAAGTCCAGAATATGTCTGATCGAGAAATTCAAGTGAATAAGTGGTGTACAATAGCTATGGTACACTGTGTGGACACTGCAGTTCTGCCCGGCAACAAATATGCCAGTGAGAAGGGGGAGGTGACCCCAGACCTATTCGACTTTGGTGACTCCCCACTGCCTGCTTAATGGAAGACTCAAGTCAGTAGGAAACTTGACCAGAGAGACCAAGTGTTTTCCTTAAAGGAGTGGGATGTGGGGTGCATCCATGATGCTGAGCACATTATCAGGCTTCATGACGACAGACCTTTTAGAGATCGGTCCCGCCACCTTGCCCCAGCTGATATAGATGATGTTCAGTGGCACCTACAGGAGATGCTAGCTGCTGGCATTATTCAAGAGTCAAGAAGTCCCTATGCATCTCCCGTCATAGTTGTACATAAGAAGAATGGGTCTGTGAGGATGTGTGTGGATTATCGGACCTTAAATAGACAGACTGTACCAGATTAATATACCATGCACCCCATACAGGATGCCCTGGACTGCCTGAATGGGCATCAGTGGTTTTCAGTACTTGATCTACGCAGCGGGTACCACCAAATCCCGATGGCTCCTGAGGACCATGAGAAAACAGCCTTCATTTGTCCCTTGGGGTTCTATGAATTTCTGAGGATGCCTCGGGGACCTCGGGTGCCCCTTCTAATTTCCAGAGATTGATGGAGCATGCAGTAGGGGACATGACTCTGCTAGAATGCCTAGTATACTTGGATGATGTCATCATCTTTGGACGCACCCTTGAAGAGCATGAAACCAGATTATTCAAAGTCTTTGACTACCTGGAAGAATTCGGCCTCAAGCTGTCTATAGACAAGTGTCAGTTTTTCTAAACATCTGTAAAATATGTGGGACACATAGTCTCAGACGAGGGGATACAGACAGACCCCAGTAAAATAGAGTCCCTGACCACCAGGCCTCAGCCAACTAACTTAAAAGAACTGCAGTGTTTCTTGGGGTTCTATGGCTATTGTCTGAGGTTCATTACAGACTATTCTAAAGTAACCCGGCCACTTCTTAATCTCACTCAATGTTATCCTCCTACCAATCACAGGTATAAGAAGGGATCCCTCAAGGAAGAAGAAAAGGTGTATTTCCAAACAGGTGAACAATTTGGAGCCTGTTGGACCCCTGAATGTGAGGCAACGTACTTCGAGATCATCTACCAGCTCACTCATGCCCCAGTGCTTGCCTATGCTGACCCTACTAAGCCTTATGTCCTGCATATAGATGCCAGCCTGAAGGGACTCAGGGCCGTGTTGTATCAAGATCATGAAGATGGCCTGAGACCTGTGACTTTTGATAGCAGAAGTTTGACACCATCTGAACGAAACTATGCTATTCACAAGTTGGAGTTTCTCGACCTAAAGTGGGCCATAGTTGACCAATTTCACAAGTACCTTTATGGGGCCAAAATATTGGTAAGAACTGATAACAACCCTCTAACATACTGTATATACAGACCTCAGCAAAGTTGGACACCATTGGCCACCACGGTGGTTTTCTGCTCTGTCAACTTACGATTACGCGGTTGAATACTGCCCTGGACTGAACCATATTGATGCTGATGCTCTTTCACGGCAGCCGAGCCCCCAAGACAACTAGGTGAGGCTGTCAGAACACTATATTAAAGCACTGTGCCAAAAATTGATAAAGCCGAGCAGTCCTCCACAGATACAGTGCACTGTTTGGTGTACTGTTTGGGCCCCCCCCCGATACTTGCATACCAGCAGCCTATTATCATTTTTCTGCATTGGACGTCAGTGCACTGCCTCAGTTTGATAATGACAGCATTCAGAGGGTCCAATCCCAAGATCCCATGATCCAGCCCACATTTGATGCCCTACATGCTGGGAAAGATGTGTCTAAACTACATTCTACCAACTTAAGGACTGAATTATTACTCAAAGAAGACTCCCGACTAAAGTTGAGGGGCCAGTTACTATATCGAGAGACAGTAGATCGTCGAGGTCAGTTGGACAAGCAACAACTGGTGCTGCCTGCAGCCTTCCAGCAGCTGGTGCTGAGGTCCCTGCACAACCACATGGTACACCTTGGTATTGACCGGACCCCCGACTTGATGAGGTCCAGATTCTATTGGCCAAAAATGGGGGCTGATGTTGAAAACTATGTCAAAACCTGCAGTAGGTGTCTTCAGAGAAAAGCCTTGCCTCAGAAAGCTGCTCCTCTTGTTAATGTAACCCCCCTGTTACCCGAGGTTACTAGAATCCCAGTAAGACCTAGTGGTAGGCAGGAAAGGCAGCTTCTGAAACTCCAGTTAAATGGATTTCACAGTGTCTTACTCTGGTCTCAGTCTCAGCTGAGACTGAGGGATGACATCACCATAGAACTCTCGCAGCTGCATGAGCCACACTGGAATGTTGCAGTTGGAGGTTAGAGTAGAACGTTGGGGAATTTGAAGTTAGTGCAGTAGAGTCTATGGCAGTCTGTAGAGGAGGTGCTCTGCTGTAAGCAGGCCCTCAGAGTTCTAAGCTCTTTCAAAGAGCTATTTTTTTTTTTTTAGGTGTGTGTTCTCACCTGAAGAGGAACACAAGAAGAGCCCAGTGAAGTGGTAGAGACCACTTTCTGGGTTCAGGACCCCATCCCTGCGGGGATGGGGGGAAGGAATCAGCCTGCTTCAAGGGGCAACCCCCTTGGTCCGGCTAGGAGAAAAATAAGCTGCCTTAGTTAAGTTCGTGCTGAGGCACCAGAAGCCTGGACAAGATTTCTTTGGAGAGAGAAAATGCCTGTGGGGCACCTGCAACCAAGGGGTGAGTTCTCACTACTAAAGGGCCAATGCGTTTTCACCTGAAACAAGATGAAACTAAAGTGACTGCTACTGTGGGGTCAGGAAAAGACAGCCAAGTACAGTTTGGAAGATATGGGGATTGGACTGCTTAACGGGGGGGTCTAGAGTAATGGACACGGCCACTTATTAAATATGTTCAAGTTCAGCACAAATGGGATGTAAAGACAGTAGATTGAATGTGAATATATTTATAAAGAATCTACACAGCAAAGTGTTTTTAAAGGATGAGGTGTTACAGTTCAGAGAAATGGCCGGGTATGGATTATGGAAGCGAGAGGTGGGAGACCCCCCATCAGTAGTAACCAAATTCGCCTCTATGGGTTTGCTCTGGGACACCTGTTGCTTTCTCTCAGGTACTTGGCCATTACCTGAGGAAAGGTACCTAGACATGGGATTGATGAGGACGATTCCCTGATGAGCAGAAGTGCTCATAGGTGGTTTAGGGAGCCACCAGTAAATATTTCCATGCTATATGGAAAGTGTCCAAGTGGCTGGCAAGGGAGCCGAGCCAGGGAAAACCCAAAGCAGCGTACAACTTTGGGCTGTATGCCCAGTGTGTTTCAGAGCCTGAGGGCTAAAGTCAATGAGGATGTGTTCTGATCTCCATAAATCTGCATTACCAGGAGTGTAGCCCCGTGGGGGTCCATCTATGCTTTGTTTATTCTGTTGGATGTGAATAAAAGCCACACTTTAGAATCCCACTTCTGGTACTGGACATCACAGTTATTGCTTTCTGTGTCTGGAGTTACTTGGGTGCCCCTGTGCGGAGTAGCCAAACATAGCCAGTGTGCTGAGTGACACATTCCTCCCCGAACCCAGCCCGCCAGGTAGTGCTGTCAGATAGAAACAGCATACCTGGGTGGGGGTTACATTAACATTTCAACCAGTGCCCCTATGGAACTGGTTTGCATAGACTTCCTGTGTCTGGAGCCTGATCAAAAGAACATTGGCAATGTATTGGTAGTAACCGATCACTTTACCCGATATGCCCAAGCTTTCCCGACCAAGGATCAAAAGGTCTCTACGGTGGCCAAGGTGCTAGTAGAAAAGTTCTTTGTCCATTGTGGTACACCCCAACGTCTCCATTCTGATCAAGGAAGGGACTTTGAAAGCAGATTGAATAAGAAGATGCTCTCCCTGTGGGGGGTAAGAAAGTCTAGTACCACTCCTTACCATTCACAGGGGACCCCCAACCTGAACGCTTTAACAGGACTCTCCTGGATATGTTGGGCACTCTTCATCCCAAAGATAAGTCCAAATGGAGCCCACAGATTAGCACCTTGGAACACGCTTACAATTGCGCCAAAAGTGATGCTACTGGGTTCTCTCCCTATCGCCTCATGTTTGGGAGAGAAGCCAGGTTGCCCGTAGATGTCTGTTTTGGAGTCTCCCTAGATGGGGTCAGATCTGAGAATTATTTACAATATGTGCAGAAACTGAAAGCTCACTTGAACCATACATACCAACTGGCTCAAACAATGGCTGCCAAATGAAACCTTGCTAACAAAGAGAGATATGATCGACGGGTGAAGGCCCAAGAGTTGTTGCCCAGGGATCGAGCGATATTACGTAACTTGGGACTGCATGGCAAGCATAAAATCACCAACAGGTGGCATCATCTTCCATATGTAATAGTCAGTAAGTTGGATGATTTACCTGTGTACAAAGTGCGCCTTGAGAATGACTCTAAAGCTGTCAAGACCATGCACAGAAACCACCTACTGCCTATCGGCCAAGTGATCATTGATGCTGAACCATCAGATGTTGCCTGTCCTGGGCCGGTGACTCGAGGTGCTGCTAAAAAGAAACAGTCAACCTGCCCCAGTTGTTACAGATTCAAGGTCTTCCCCCCGGCAGGCTCAAAATGATAGTGATTGTCAGTCCACCTCTGACGATAGTAAGTGTGACAATGTTTATTACTCTTCTTATGAACTGAGTCAACTGTTTCATGGTAACCCAATGTATAATCGTGGGGATGAAGCTGGGCCTTCAGGACTGCCTAACCCTCCAGCTTCTTCCCTGGAGCCAATGCTCCATGAAAGTGAAGTGCAGTGTGTTGCATCTGAAGCAGCAGAATCTTTGTGTCTGGTAGAACTCTTTGAATTGCCTGAGGAGGAATCTGATGTGGTAAATCTCCCTGTTGACATACCAGAACTTGAAGAACAATATGAAAGTGTTGACAGCATCCCTTCAGTGCCGCAAAGTCTAATTGTGCCAGAGTCTCCGAAGAATAAGCAACCTGGGCCCTTTTCAGAAGATAATAATGAGCAAAGTATTGTGGAGACAGAGTCTACAGAGCCAGGAGCTGATAGTGTTCCCAAGCTGGACATTTCAACCAGTGCAGAGGCATCCCTCACTACAGAAGAAGAAACCCATGCCAGTGCTGACTGCCCAGAGCCTGTGTCTGTTCTCCCCTGAAAGTCTGAGTGAGCTGTTAAGCCAGTGATGTGCTTTAGCTATCACTCCCCTAGGAGGCCTGTGGATTTGCCTCTCAATGTTGTTCATAAGGGTGTTTACATTTCCAAGAGCTCACTGCCCAAACTGAGCCTGTCTGCCACTTCTAAGTTAATTGTTCTACCCTCAGAACGTGGTACCCCTGCCCCATCTAGGTTATTCAAAGTGCAAGAAACTATTACGTGAAAAGTATAGTAATGTTATTGCAAAGTTCATAGTAAAGTCAGTATTGAATGTATGAAAAATGCAAAGCTGTTGTCATTATGAATATAGTATATGAATAGATAATGCTGAATAAGTATAGTAATGTGTTAAGTTTATGCCTACTGATGCCTCAGTCATCATTGTATTCTGTAGTAATATCACGTATATAACATATCATATATTGTCTTTTTCCATGCCATTATGGTATAGACTTGACGTGGACGCCAAGTTCTTTCCAGGAGGGAAAGTATGTAACCCCTGCAAATGGGGGTTCCCAAAAGTCTTCCTTGGGCTTGCCTAAATGCCCACTGCCAGGCTGGTGTTCTGTGTCCTAGAGATTTAAAAGTGTTTGCATGTGAGTGCCCTGTTAGCCGCAGTGCCTGTCTCTTTAAGAGCTGCTTATCTTGTGGTGTAAAATTAATCTAGGTAGGGACACAGTAGTCTCAGGCTCGAGTCACGCCTGGGCTGCAGTGTTATCGCTCCATTCTGCCATCGCTATTTGCACAGAGGGAGCCCTGCTAGGAACTGTGCCTGTTTACTGTTTATCTGTTTTAATAATAGTAATATTGCAGTTTGTCTAACCTGCCTTCCTTTGTGGCATGGACATTTCATTATTTCTCAACCATCTTGGTTCCAGACTGCTGATTGGGACCAATCAGTACCTTTGGGGGCTCTAAAATTGTGTCTGTCCCCAGGGGTCTTGTGGGAGCAAATTTCTGTAGGAATTGTAGTTTTTGCACTTTGGCGCCTAAATGGACCTGGAGGGGGATCCCTGGCTTTGACAGACTGATAGATCAACCAACCAGAACCTTTTGGACCGAAGGGAAATTCCCAAGCTACCTGTTGCAGTGTGTCAGTCTGGAGTTAGAGTTTGAAGAGTAAACAGCTCGAGTGATTCGAGCAGCTGCTTCTGCGTAGCTCACGCGGGAGATTGTTGGAAGGGCTGAGTTTAGTCTGTCTGCCTGCTGTCCCTCAAGAGGGAATGCTTTGAAAAGCTTATCAATCGGACTGTATCCGAATTGGAGTGAGACAAAGCCACAGAAGAGTGACCAGATTTAAACCTGATGAAGTCCGAAGATTTGCTGTGTGCGATCGGCCTGTCAGGACATCCATTCACCACAGAACTCCTAGCTTTGCTCAGAGACACTGATATTGTGACCGGACTGCTATCTGCTTGGTGGTATGGTAATTGCTTTACTATAAATGTGCTATAACCTGCTAGTGGGTCGCGATTTGGTTCCCCACTGTTTAATTGTGCCTTGCTTGCTGGAAACTGCATCCAGCACCTACCGGACTGAATCCACATTCACCTCCAATTGGTCTGGGCCTCCACGATTTGGTCCAGCCAGCTACTCACGCCACAGAGAAGACCATCGATGAGAAACCTGCCTGGGGATCAGCCCCCTGCTCTACATCATGAACAGGAACGACACCACTGTGAGTCATGTAGGCCCAGCTTCTCCTGGTAAACCAGCAAGTCATCCTGCAGTCTGCATTTCATCCATCCTGTGTCCTATACTGGGTAGCGTGAGTAAACACCAGGGTAGCTCCTGCAACAACAGCTCAATCAAAGTGTGGCATCTGATTTAATTGTTTTGTATAATCCTCATGAACTGATCCTCTTAGCTGCGGATTACAAATTGTGTGTGGTTGTGCATGCCTTTTCTTTTCATCACAGGGCCCCAATGAACTGCGACACCGGCCTACCCCTGGCAACGTTCCAGGCTAGCCCACCTTACTTCCAACTGGGTACCCAGAGCGTGTGACTGTGCAGGGTCTAGAAGTGCATGCATAATTGCCTAACTAGATCAGTTTTAGAATCAATCTACCTGATTACTCCCCTCCCTTGTTCAATTCCCCTAAATAAATCAGATCTAACTCTTTTTGCATTTAATCTGACTGTGGTTCCAGTTTGTACCCAAAGCACTGTACTGTTGTTATTTGCTGTGCCTAATCTTGTTTTACAGGGGGTCTCCAGTGTCGAACTGGTGGAACCAGCCCTGGTGGTAAGTGCAAATAGTGTAGGGATCTGTATGCTGAATAGGGACTACAGTGAAAGTGTTTGTTCCATATTGTCTAGGCCAGTAGAGGGGAAAGAGGGGGGTTACAGTGTCCCGGAGGGTTGTACCCAGGTTAGCCTTGTTACTAACAACCTGGTCCTCCGGGTGGAGGCACCCGTTTCAGTACCCAGGACCATTAACCTGCAACTAGCCATGCAGGCAGGAGTAGTAGCCCTTGGGATAGCGCCACCTAGGGGTTACATGTGAAGTGGTGGAAACTGACTCCAAAGGATGTTCTGTGCTTCATCCCAGGAGGTATGGAGAAGGCTGCCAGGATGTTAGGGGCAATCCCCTGGATCCTACCAGGACAATGGTGAAGCTGCCTTGTGTACATTGTCTGTGGGTACTTTTGTTTTGTGTGAAACTGCCCAGTTGGTACCTGCATTTTAAGGGTGGATTCTCTGACAAAGGGACCCTGTCACCCTAAACAGTTTCAAAGTTGGCTGTTCTCTGTGGAGTCCAGTATGTGACCATCCAAGTGAACAGAACTTTTACCTTTGACACCCCTGTGGTGTCCTGTGAGGATGTTAAGTGTGAAATACATTTCTAGAGAGCATCTTCAATTTTGGTACAGTGTGAGGTGTATTTACCAGAGGGATGACTGAGTATGAACTTGGAAACAAAAGGTGGGAAACCCCCCTCTGGAGTGACCAGTTTAGCACTCCAGGTTCTGAAGAGCACCTTTATTCTTTTCTGTCAGTGCATGTGGCCAATGCCTGAAGAAAGTTTTACAACAGTGAGTGGGTTTTCTCCAGTTTACCCCATGTATGTGGGTTCTGTGAGTTTGGAGCCTGTAGTGCTCTTTTATGGTCTGTGTGCCACACCTTATCCTACGCCATATGGGAAATGACCAAGTACTGGCTGTGTCTGCCATTTCCAGGAAGAAAGTGTGTGTTCTACAGGTGGCTAGTCCACAAGTCCTACAGTCATCCTATGTAATATGGGAATTTGGTGCTCTGTACCTCAGATCTCTGCATTTACAGTGTGTGTAACCCTTGGGGGGGGGGGTCCATCTTCACTTTGCGTTGTTCCTACTGTGTTATGGAATAAAGCCACACTCTAGAATCCCAGCCTGATTTGGACATTTATGTTATTGCTTCCTGTGTGTGGAGTTACTTAGGTACCCCTGTCCAGAAGTGCAAACCTAGCATAGCCCTGAGAAAGAGTTTTCTCCCCGGGACCTGGGTTGTGGCCATGGCATTGGTCCCACCAGGTGTGTGCCAGGTAGTAGCCGCACTTGGTTTGTATTGTTTTTATAATGTCTGCTCTATCTGGCAAATCAATGTAACCCCAACCCCTCTCTTTTCCCCTAGACTGTGGGAGGTGTGCCTACTGGTTAAATAAGGGGCCGGTTGGGGTTACAAAAATGGAGGTTCATCTGACAATGTTGTTTAATTTGGGGAGAAAACAAAGGATAGTTTGCTTGGGGTATGGCTAGCGTTTCCCCTGTCTGGCAGTGTGGTAGCCCAAAACTGGAAGCTCTGCGCAAAAGGATCTGCCTAGGATAGTGTCATTCATATGTGCTGCTGTGTGTTTGTGCCATCATTACCAAGTGTTTGTAAAGCCAGAAGTGTATGCCTTTGTTCTGCATCAAGAGCATTACAGAACTTTTAAAATTTCAAGTTTTAAGTGCCAAACATAAGGAAACAGAGAGATAAATGTGTACTGAAAGTTTCATGTTCTTTGTGTGTGAACTGGGGGAGTCGCTAAAGAAATAGCCAAGTTCTGAGTAAAGAAATGGTCAAAAATGGCGCTCCCGCCGTGAAATTTCAGCCAAGAAAAAAAGTGCAGTTTGCTGTTTAAATTTTGCCCTGCTCAATGATCGCTGTGGGGAGAAAGCACGAGAGAGAGAGAGAGAGAGAGAGAGAGAGAGAGGCTCATTTGCATGGCGTTGAGTGACTGGTGAGACTGCAGTTAGTCCCGCCACCTAGCCAGCTTCAGAATGCAGCCCAGTGTTCGAGAAGAAGAGAGCGAGTGGTGAGCGAGCTGGTCAGCCAAGAGAAACCATCGAGGGGACTGTGAACATTCTAAATCTGTAAATACAGACTTTTTCTGTTCAAAATCGGGCTCAACCCATTATCCGACTGACTGGGAAGTAAGTGTGGTGTTCGTAGTAACAATCGACAGGATTGCCAGCCCGTTGCAACCCAGAGGCCTTCCAGGATTGGCTGTAGGCCGAGAAATTTCCATCGGAGCAAGCCAGTTACTGATTCAGTGAGTACCATTCAGAATAACTGTGCTCAAACTGTGTTGTGATTGTAAAAGGCATGCTGGATCTGTGTGTGAGCAGTGAGATTGTTTTGCAAAGAAGGACTGTGAGTTGTAAAAGCGCAAAACACCACAAATAAAAATTCTGAAGTATAGACTGTGAGCATTTATAATGGATTCAGCAACAGTATGATGTTCCAAGCAAGTGAGAGACTGTGAGTTGTATTTAGGCTGCAACAAACAGGCAATCCTGTAAAGAAATACTGTGGCTTTCAGTGACTTTCAGCATGTGTAAATAGTTGATTTGTGTGCTAATTGTAAAGTCCTGCAAAAAATCATATGAATGTGTTGAGAAGTGTTAAAGCAGTGCAATCAATTACAGTTTGAGCAGAAATCAGTGGCAGAAAGGTCGGATGCACAGTTTATTTGAGTCAGAGACAGATTTTGATGCCAGAGGAAGTACTGCCGCCGCCATTACAGGGTGGGGCAGTAAATGTAAACACAGCAGCAGGGAACCATTTTAAGTGACTGTTCAGTGTATCGTGAACAAATAGTAACAACAGGCTTTCATGTATTTAATTTGTAGACATGGCTTCGGGAACATCCCGCTACCCGGATCATGCCCGAGCTATGATAGCAGAGGAGATTGTTAAACTAAAGGAAATGCAGCAAGTTTTCTATGGTGAAGGGTTGCCTCCACATGCTGCAATTCCCAACTACCCTGTGAGAGTATGTTTAATGTGCCTCAAGGCTGGAAGGGATGTGTTTTTAATTCCTCATTGTTCTGGTTACCTAGTGAAGTATGGTCTGTCCAAGGCACAAAGAATTTGTCTAGCTCCCACCTGGACCAAAGTAGGAAATCCTGCATGTAGCAGCACACAGCACCAGGTTGAACCTGTTGGGGGAGGCCCCGTAGAGTGTGGCACAAAGGAAGAGTGTGTGGATTTACTGCAAGGGCAGACATCTTGTGATGTTTCCTCACCTGTGTCTTGTATGGACAGTGCGGAGGAAGGATCTGTGAACCCATGGATAAAGGGTCCTAGTCCTAGCCTAGTTGGGGAGGATGAAGTTTGAGAAACTTTGGATTGGGAGGTGTCTATCTCCACACCCAGTGAGAAGTGGACTATCTCGGGAGTGAGGATGACTGCTCACTCCTGAGCCAGGTCCTAAGTAAGGAAGAGAAGGATGAGGATGTGTATCTTCATGTTGACGGTCCCAGTCTGAGGCCTCAAGCTCTTGCCTCGGAGAAGCCAGGGAGAGAAGTTGGGGACTCCACTGCTGTGCCTGCAGAGATGGTCGGGGACAAGTTCTTTTGTTCTTTAAGTATGCGGCACTGGATGAACCAGGACTGGCCACTCCCAAGCCGTGCTGAGGGCCGTGTACTTATCAAGAGTAGTAAGGAGGAGAGACTGGTTTGTAGGAGGGCCGATGCCATATATGGGAGGTCCTTTCCTACCTTTCCTCATAAAGTCTGGGAGGAAATTGAGCAGAACAGGCAATCCCAGTTATTGGAAGAAGCAAGCAAGAATCTCCATCCAGTGCAACCCCTTGTGTCAGAGATAGAGTTATCGGTGATAGACTAAAATTATGGAAATTGGGCAGGACACTGTAAGATTTCTGGACAAAACAGGGAATGAGATATTCCACAACATCAACTATGAATGCTTAGATGGGGTCATAGTTCTTGCACCTGACCTAGAGTGGTACTACCCTTAATGGTGCCACTCCCTGCGAATATGCCCATGCCTACCCCAAGGGAAGCAGAGCAGTGGTAGTGAAGTGTCTGCCATCCAGCAGTTGCCGTATCCATAGATTCCACCAGCAATTGCCAGTGCACCAGAGACCATGTGCCCAATTTTATAAAAATCAGGGTCCCAGTGCCAAACTCCCTGGGTTCATAGTTGACTACTGCACTTAACAGCTGGCGTGGCTTGTGGAATTGCCACAGGATTAGCCCCCACCTGGCGCAATACTAGAAGGGCTGGGATGGAGGTGTGAAGCTGATGGACAGGAGGGGGCCAGGGGTAGAAGGGTCATAGGAGGTGGCATAGGGGAGTCAGGGGGAAAGCTGGGCATTAGTGGGATCCTGTGGCAGCTGGAAGGGTGCATTTTCTGTTTTGTGTATTTATATATTTCCCACCAATACCTATTATAGTAAAGCAAAGTACTGTACCTATGTGCTATACTGTACGGGGAGGATCCAGGGACAGAACATGCAGCTGCCAGGGCTGTGCCCTCCTGGAGCCATGGCACATTCTATCCCATGACCCCCTCTCCGTACAGTATAACACATACATACAGTAGTTGCGGTACTGTAATAGGTAATAATATGAATTACGATGATCTCAAAGTGCCACGGTCCCCCCTCCCTATTCCCAATCTCCCCATTCACTACATAGATATCACCCCTGGTGGTCTAGTGGACTCCCCCTTCCCGATCCCTGATGTCCCTCAGATATATTTATACAGTATGTCATCACTAGTAGTCTAGTGAACCCCCCTCTGATCCCTGATCTCCCCCAATACCATTTATGTGGCATTCTCTAGTGGTCTAGTGAACCCCCACTCCCCCACCATGGCAGGCAGTACCCCACCACCCGCTCCCCCCATCCTTTCATGAGCTGGCGACCAGCACAGCCCTCCTCTTACCACCATGACTGGCCACTGACTGAGCTGTCTAGGAGCACGTACTGTATACAATACATGCTTATTGACATTGATTGACAGTAGGGCTGGGCAGACTGTTCCATCCAAAATCCGGACCCCCGTAACGAACCCTGAACCCATGGACTCAGATAAATACGGATTTCACCACAGAAGTCCAGTTCCAGGTCTGTGGAAAGCAGGGCTTTTTTTTCTGGCTGTCTGGCACCCCACAGAGGGGGTAAGGAGGAACAGACAGCTCCAGGCAGAACAAAAAAAATTGAGGAGAGGAGTGGAGCTGAGCCCAGGAGCAGGAGGACCACACATCACAGTCACGTGTGGTGGAGATCGGAATGCGGGCTGCAGCTGCTGTGGTCGGTCGGTCAGTGACTCTCTGGTCAGCTGTCCATCTTGTTCTCAGAGTGGAGATCGCCTTAGGTAAGTAGTACCTCACAAACTGCCTGACTCCTGTAGCCTGTCCTATGTGAGTTTGGAACATATATTGAATACCAAAAAGACGGGAGAGGAGAGCTCTGTACAGAACCAGGGCAAGGGCAGGCTGGCAAAATAAATCGCTAACTTATACCAGAGAAGAATGTGAGATAGAGACTATTGGGGGCCAAAGAGAAATGTTACAGTTACAGAAATCACAAATAAAGTTTATTCTTGGCTCCAGTGTGGCTGTGTGTGTACACAGGGCAAGGGCAGGCTGGCAAAATAAATCTTTGACTTGTGCCACTATCCAGAGGAGAAAGAGAGAGAGAGACTACTGGGGGCCAAAGAGAAATTTAACAGGCACAGAAATCACAAATAAAGAAATGAATCTTGGCATCAGTGTGGCTGTGCAATGTGTGTACATTGTACAGGGTAGGCAGGCAGGCCAAATAGTGCTTGCATCTGTCTGTCTTTCTGTCTCTCTCTCTTTCTCTCTCCCAGCACACTCACATCATGGGCCCAAGCAGGATATCCCACCAGTACAACTCAGTCATGAAGCAGCTAGTAGTTACTGCTTTTATTTAGCAGTTTTACTAAATTTTTATACAAATCATTAAATTATTTCCTTTTGGCCTCTGTGTTGAATATGATCGACTTTGGCCACTTTTATGCATTTTATCACATTTATTTTCAAATATTTATAAATAATCAGAACAAATCAGAACTCCATCATGTTCCAGTTCTTATTTAATAAGGTTCAGAACTTCACCGAGTTCTCCTAGCCCTGATTGACAGCTCAGAGTGAGCTGTCATTCCATGAACACATACTGTATACAGTATGCATTCCTTGATAGCTTGGTTAGTGGCCAGCCATGGTGAAGAGAGGATAGCTATGCTGATCGCCTGCTCATGGAAGGGACGGGAGGGAGTGGGGTAGTGGGGCACTGGCTCCGAGGTGGGGATATCCAGTGATGATAACAACTGAAATTGAGGGATTACAAAAATAGTGACTCATTTTCAGTGCTATCATTCTGGGCTATCCTGCAAACTAGCGACCGTACGGGAAAGCAACCATGGGGAAGGGCAACCCTAAGGAGGGAATAGTGAGAGGAAAGGTAGGGACATGAAAGGGGCTTTAGGGGACTGGTGTACCCGCTCATAGGAGCCAGGTTTGTAAAATTTTTGGTGGGGCCCAGGGTTCAGGGGTCAAAGCCCCGCCCCTAGCCCAGGAGTTAGAGGTCATTCGCCAGTGGAGTCAACGGTCAACTACCGGGGTCCAGGGGTCAGTGTTCAAAGACCCACCCCATAGGCAAGGGGGTCAGATGTCAACCCACCATAACCAGGGCATTACGGGAACGGAGCAACTTGTATCATAACATGAGGGTCAGGGGTTTAAGCCCCCTGGCCTCAGGTATGGAAATGAAATTGAAATACCATTTAAAAGGCTTGTTTTTAAACTTTAACAAGACAACACTTTTTGGGGGGGTAGGCAGAGACATTTGGGGGTTGGCGATTTCCCTTAGAAACTTGATATTTTGTTTGCTACTGTGTGTGAATGTTAATAAATATTGTACTTACCATGTGGTGTCTTCTTCCTTCTTTTGGCCGCTGGCTGGGACTTCAGAAAGTGGATGTGCGATGTCTTCTGGTCTTTCTTCCCTGTTTTGGCAAGAGTTCAGTCAGAATGGCCCTGTATCCCAGTGATTTGCACCACCCCTGCCTGTTCCTCAGTGGTGGTTAGTGTCTGACTCCTCCCTTCCCAGCTGCAGCATCAATACATGCGCACACAGACACACATTGGTGGTGCCACTGTCTGATCTGACTGAGCCACAGTGACCAAATCAATTGTGTCCAACACAGCCTACCTCGGCTATCTCTGTCTAACAGTAACAAGGAGGAGCACAGCCTAGTATGGAGAGTCATCACCTGTGCCCTATTCTTAAGCTGCACTACCTGTTACTGTTAGACAGCAGGCAGCCTATGTGTGGTGAGCTGTGTCAGGCACAGTCACCTCAGTCACCGTGGCAAGACAGTCAGGGGGACCAACAGGTGTGTGTGTGTGTGTGTGTGTGTGTGTGGGCATGTGTGTTGATGATGCAGCTGGGAAAGCGTGGAACATTCCTCATGCAGGAATGGCACAAATCACTGGGTATGAAGCTAGGGCAGTGTATGTGTGTGTGTGTGGGGGGGGGATTTCTTTGCAAGCAGATTCCCACAGGGTTGTTGTAGGACTGGGAGGGCTCAGTCTGTTGCCATATGGGGTGGGGCCTTCACAAACATTGGGGGGAAGCTTTCATCCTTACTGTGTTGGGCACTGGATGTGGGGAGGTACCCCTTCACACTAGAGACTAATACATACAACATGGGTGCAGATGGGGGAGAGAACACAGGACACCAGAGAAAGGATTAGGGAACCATTTGCACTTGAAGGGGTGGGATCAGAGGAACATGTTCCTCTCTATAAGGGGTTGGGATCAGAGCAGGGAGGGGTATATGCACCACCACATGCCAGCAACACATTCCCTACTATACAGGAGAAGGCTTGGGGGGGAGGGAGTGCTGTGTGATGTGCATGGAGGGGGGATGGCCCTGGCTCACCCAACTCAGGCACACTCTCTACATCAGCTGTTACAGTTGCAAAGCCAAGTATGTTTACCATCAGAAACATGTGACAGCACTATCCTAATACATCCACAGTATGAATCTAGCATGCACATTTCACAGGTAACCTCAGAGACCAGAAATCTTTAAGAATTGTGTGTGGTCAGTGGAGGCCATCTTTAATGGTGCGAGTCATTAATTACTACATGACCTGCAAAAGGTCTGAGAAAACACATATATACAAAGCATTGCCATAGGATGTTAGAAATACATTGTTACTGAAAGACCATATGATTTCTTTGCCAGCAAACACATACTGCCACAGTGAGAGTATTGGCAACAGGCCTTTTGTTCCCAAATACATCATTCTGTTCCTCAACAACCACATGTCCTCTTTCACAACAATTCTATTAAATACATTTCAGTTTACAACTTGTAAATTAATTTTGGTTATATAATATGATACCAACTGCTTTCCTTTGAAGGAACATTAACATAATTAGTCAAGCTGTTACAAGTTAATACTATAAATCTTGAGACACACACAGTATGCAACTAAGAGACAGGGATGTCAACACATTCAGTTCAACACACTGTAAAAGGCATGTCTGCTTTACTGTCTACAAACAAGTGTGTGTAGTCAAATTTAGGTTACCATAGCGAGCAAACCTTTCGAGTTTCAGTCTCAACATTCAAATGGGTGCCATGGGCCATGACAACCTCTCAATGACTACAGGCACTTATTGTAGTATACTGGAGTATTACATTACCCTCTATGTATATTTTAAGGGCTACTGGTTGCACACCCTAAACTATGTCAAAGTTATTCATCTACTTTGAATCAACAAGTCTCATATGAATTGTTCCAGGACCAGCAGTGTAACAATTTCAACAGGCAGATGAAATAAATATTGGCATCAGTGACTTTCTTGAATGGTAAAATGAAACATGACCTCCTCCCCAAGGTAATTACCCAGGCTTTCTCTTCCCACCCCCAACCGCACACATCAATTAGGCAAGTCCCAATTAAGAGCTTTCAAAACATGTGCCTGTGTAAGGACAAGAAAGAAGTTACAGTCTAGCAAATCCCTCCAGAATCTGATACTGTAATTTAGTTACAGTCTGTACCCCTGTAATAATTACCCAACCCGCATCGATATCCCTCGGTATCATCAACAACTGTGGCACAGCACAACAGTGTCCTGACCCCAAAACTTACAAGGTGCCATTTAACCGGGGATGCTGCCATAATAAGATGAGGAGGCCTGCTGAAACACCTACACAACCTACAGCATAGCAAGGTAATAATGCTGCAGGCCAGGGATGTCTCCCGTTTGGCAAAATGGGCAACAATCATTTCTATTTCCACCACACTAAGTTCCAGCCCAGTGCCCCAGACTCCTAAATCACCGATAGTTTGGTTGCATTGCATTGGCTGGGGACTGGACACCCCATACCAATTACCCGCGCATAATACAAAGTCCAAAACACACCAGGTTATGTAATCTGTAGGCTAGTAGAGATAGCAGAGAGAAGAAAGAAGCCCCAGTTCCCCCCCACACACACACACACACCTCAGGTCCCCTACATCAAGTTATTCACATATGTAATTTCTGAGCATAGTGCACCCCCAGCCCCGGCTGGCTGCCCCTATGGGTTTAGCAGAGGTTGGGAAACAAGAGAGCATGACATAAGTTGAATGAGGCACTGTATTTCACTAAACATACACCATTGTCAGGTTAGAGAGACACAGGAACTCGGGAACATACACTAGATATAGATATAGATACAGATATATTTTGGGGGGGACATGGCCTGAGTACTACAGTAGAAGACACACACAAAGGTAAAACCCATGCAACTCATTACAGTTCACCATCACCACATTATACCTTCCAACACAAGGTTACATGATCATCATCTTCATCATCGCTCAAGGGGTGTGTAGTCTATAGAAGAGATTGGATGAAGCCAGGTGCCTGCAAAGGATGACTCAAAGGCCTCCAGACAGTGCCTGCACCCCAACCCCGCTGCGCACATACTGTCAAAATGGGCCCATCCCATGTGGCCAAGAAACTAGATAGGAGGAGGATGCACGACAAGATAATGGGAAGTACAAATAATTCCACTTCCAGGTTCACCTTGTCTGCAGCAGACAGTCCTTCCCTTCTATTATATTCCCAACCTTTTCCCATCCAGACCATCCATCTTTCTCCTCTGAGCTGTCCTTGGACTCCTTTCCTTCCAGAATCCAGACCCAGAGTACTTTCCAATTTCCATCCCCTCCCTCTCCCTCTGAATCCTAGAGTCTGGATCATTTTGACCCCAACTATTTTCTTCTCCCTCCTGAGTCAGTCAAGCAGAAACATACCATATTGACTGGCACTATGTGTTTTTTTAAGGAAAAATAGAACAAGTACAAACTGCAATGAGACCTTTGGCAAACTGGAGTTGTAGCAATATGAAACTAACTGGCCTTTGGCAAGTATCTGGCTAGCGTCTGGCATGGCAGTATTGCGACCACAACCACAATTGCTGTGGTTCTTTCTTTCCCTGTCCCCAATCACACCAAGCACCTATATTTTTTTTAATCAGGTTCTCTCTCTCACACAAAGTAATACTGTTACTTATATAGCCTCAATTTATTTTTATAGCACCTGCCACCAAATGAGATTTTAGGCTACAGTCTGGCCTCCACTCTCAGCCCTACCAGACATTCACCCAAACACCACCACCAGTGCAAACTCCACTCCCCTAACCCCCTCCTGTCATCTTTTACTTTTCTTGCTCAATGCACCCTTTATGCCAGGTGCTGCTACAGCCCCAATCTCTGTCTGTGTGATTTCTTTAAATACAATATTTTCTTTCAGGTATTTTTCACTAAAATTTAACTCTAGCCACTGCCCTAAAGCCCAGTGCTGCCCCATTACAACACCTAAGTGCCTAGATGAACTACTGCCAGCCCCTGTTCCGCTCCAGTCATTAATATTTCTGCAGCATGCTACTGCAGCATGAATCCATTCCCCCTTGACCACCCCCTCAAGTCAGCCAGTGACAGTCATAATGATATCACCCTTCCCCTTAGCTCCCCTGACAAGCACCAAATCCCACTCCCTACCTTGAGTAAAGGGGAGCAGACTAGGTAGGGGAAGAGGCTTTGGGCCAGCTAGCTTGCTTCCTTCCCCCGCATCAACATCCCATCCCCACCATGACTTTAATGCTGGCATAGCACTTGAATTTATTGAGTGAAAGGTGATCTCGCATGGGGGATAAAAACAAATACATTATCACCATCTAGTGCTTCTGCTGGCCTGCAGATTGCTGCTTTTTCCACCCCCTGAGAGTGCTGATGTGCGGTGGCTGACCTGGCTTGGCTATCTGTCTCTGGGCAGACTTGGCTGATTACCAGCTGGCTGTTGGTGTGCACTGCTGGCTGCTGGCTGCTGCTGGGTGTTGGGTCACCTGCTCTTCCTTGTCCTGGCCTGGTTCTGCTTCTCCGACCATGCAGCTCTGATTGAGCCTTACTGCCTACCTGTTCTGCTACTGGCTCACTGCTGGCCAAATGATGGGATAGTGATGATGACCCTTTGCTCCCAACCTGACCACAGCACACTAAGCGCACTGCAGCGGCACTTTTCACTCAGACCAGAGAGGCCCACCACAGACCGCACACTCTCTCTCCTTCACTGCTGCTCTGCTCAACTGCATACTGCTCCATGCTCCCTCCCCACCCCAACAACTCTTCTCTGCTGCTTTTGTGGTGGCCTGCTGGACTGCTTTCCCTGAAGGCTGAATCCCCAGCTGGTTTCTTCTTCTCTTCCTGACCTCCCAGGAATCCCTAACCCTCCCTGCACTTCTCCGATGACCAGACCTACTGACCTCTGACTGGATGGGCCTTGTGGTCCTTATCTGCCGTCAACTTCTATGTTTCTACCTCTTTCTTCTGGCTCGCTCCTCCATGACAAAGCTGACTCCCCACAACCATACACGCCGCAAACCACCACCTCGTGCTGTGCTGACTCTCCTCAACGGCCTGTCATTGCCCATCGCTTAATCTATAACTAGCCCAGCCCCTCCTCTGACCAATCAGAACACTGGGCCTTTGACTTTTTGGTGCATGTACCAGGGCTTTGGTGCCAAATTTAAAAAAATTCCACTGAACCACCAATGATTTAAATTCCTTTCAGGTGAAATCACTTGGGGGGGCAGGATCACTTCACTGGAGGGGGGTCATGCTGCCCGTGCCCCGGACAGGCACGGTGACGTGCAAAACAATTTCAAATAATGAGATGCAAGCCAGCGCCCACCAATCAAAGATGAACGGACGGAGGCTGGGCTGGAGCCGGGAACAGGGCAGAGGGGGGTGCACTGCATGCACACAGCTGGCCCAGGTCACACAGCCTCGAATGGGGGGGGGAAAAAGCCAGAAAAAAAGAGGGACAGAAATTATTGCTGAGGCTCAGCCCACCTCACAAATTATTGCTGGGGCCCATACAACCCGGCGCCTATGTACCTGCTGCTGCCAAGCTAGCCATGTGGTGTGGTGATGAGGGTGGCTAGCTCTGGCACAGCAGGTACTGGGTTTGGGGCTAGGACCGAGCATGTACATTTTCCTGTGGCTGCAGGACTTAATTTTGGCAAAATCCAGATTTTGCCCCATCCCCGCATGCATCCCCCTGGAGTTGAGAATCTTAATTGAGCGGGGTGCGGGGGGGGCAAATCCCCTCATGCTGGTGGGCGGGGGGAGCAGCCCCCCAAAAACACTTTTTAATATTCTGTATGTTGGGTCACCTTGAAGTGTATATCATTGATTTGCTTTTCAGCGCTATACACTCACCAACAGCGATCACTATTATGACATGGAACCCGGGGTGGGGGTCCAGGGGCTCAGTGCAAACAGCCAGTCAGAAAAAAAAAAGTGAAAGGTTTATGTTTTTTTAAATAAACTGTGCCAAGTGGTGCCTAGCAAGGTGACTAAGGCCATATGGGTGGAAGGGTGTCTCTAACGCCAGGACCACCCATAGATGCAAGAGTCTCCAGTTATCACACTCAAGAACCCAGAGAAATAAACCAAAATGACTGCAATTTTCATCATTTTAAGGATGTTAATTCCTTTAGAGAAGCAGTTTCAAATTCACTGCGGTGAGATGCTAAACCCCTAGTGCCTCACCTCTTCGTTAGGCTTCAAAGGGGGTTACAAGTAATCAAACAGATCCACATTTTAAGGTGTGCAGAATAGTGACATCACAGCCTTAATAGGCTTCCAATTAATAATCAGAGTTCTTCTAAATGAAGAGCATAAAGAAGTGCATTACAAAATCAGTGCTCTTTAGTAATATAAAACCATCTACAAAAACAGTGCACATTCGCATGAATTATGTATACATTTCAAATCATAATTGCTGTTTCCTTCTCTACAGCGCAAACTATATTACACGTTTTATTAATTTTAACTTCTCACTTTTGGAGTTTACAAAATTGAAGCAGTTTAGTGAGATTAACCCTTCTGGTTTGCTCAGATCTTCATTTGTTAGATTATTTCTTTGTATTGTTCTTTGTAGTACCCTATTGGTGTGTCTCAATGATCTGCAGAAAATGATACATACTTCATCTTTTCAATGTACAAGATTACAGCCTACTATCTTTACAATGTGGCTGTTTGGAACCAGATTAAAGTATATGTCCACAGTTATTTGGTCCATTCACTTCAATAATTTTTACCAAATTCCAATCTTTTTAATCTTTTTAACATCTGCAGTTACATTGAGTCACAACAATCTATGTTCATATCTCCCAACTTTTTTTCAAGGTGCAAGAACAGACATCATAGTTGTTTCACTAAGTCATTTTCATTTCATTCAGACATAAAAGCATTCAGGAAAAGGAAGCAAAAAGAAGGCGGGGGAAGAAAGGGGGAGGGGGGAAGAAAAGATGCGGCAGAGTACGATCTAATTCGGACTAAGCAATTTCCCAGTAAAGGGCTGCCCATAGGGTGGGATTAACTAGAGCTCCTCAGGGAGCAAGCCTAAGGTGGGGCAGGATTGGTCAGCCTTAGAAGCACCCACAGAGATCCATAGGAGTTAATACAGAGGTCTGCAGCACCATAAAAACTCACAGGGTGAAGAAATAGAAGCTCCACAGGTGTTGAAGCAGTGGGACTGAGGCAAAGTAAGCTTCATAGGAGAGAACATGGAGGGGCATTCAGCTGCATAATTCATAAACGTTTATAGACTGCCTAGTGAACTGCATCTAAAGTGACAGTGTACCTTATCTACAAGACTGCCTATTGAACTGCACTTAAAGATACAGCACATATTTACTGAGACTGCCTATTGAACTACGGTTAGTGTCACTGCCCCTTTTACTCCATGAACTGCCTAAACTTGTGTGATACCCCGTTTTCCCAAAACAAACTGCCTGAACTTGTGGGATGCCCTGTTTGCCCAAAACAAATTGCCTGAACTTGTGTGGTGCCCCGTTTGCCCCCACACAATGTGCTTGAACTTGTGTGGTGCCTTGTTTGCCTCAAACAGACTGTATGAATTAGGGGTATCCTAGTTACTTGAATTAATTGCCTGATCTTGTGGTACACTAACCTGAACTACGTAAACTGTGGTGCCCCACAGTGACTTCCTTAAATCTTTGGTGTCCATTAAAGAGACTGACAATCCTTTTCCGCTGCCCTGTCTGAACTGCATAGTGACCCAATAACCACCCAATTGCCCAAGGAATAGACTGCCAGATCTGGGCTTGCTATGCTGCCCTTGACTACTGCACTGGGTACCCTCATGAAGACTGCCTTAAATCTCTTTATACCCAGCAACGTACCACCTTATTGCTTGCCAATTTAGTTTTATCTGTTAAGTAATTTGGTACTCCCTGCAACTACCTACAGACTCCCTAAGTGTCACAGCCACTCTAGACTGCCTCTTCACATCTGAGTGTTATACCCACCTCCTACCCGGATTACAGTTTCTGGCGGTTGACTCTGCAAGCATTAGGGCAATAGTCAGAACAGGTCCCATTCGCTACAGTGCCAAGCTACATCCCTACCCTGATAAGAAGTAAAGGAAGTATAGGAGCCACATTGGCTCACTAGAGAGGGCCTCTGTCATGCAGTTGAGTGTTTTTTTTTGTTGTTTTTTTTCACAGGACCACCTTTTGAAGATCAGCATCCAGAACCAGATTCCAAAGCTCAACCTCCCAGATCAGCATCTGAAGATCACCTCCCTGGACCAGCATCCAAAGACCAGATTCTCATCTTCTTCAGAGTTGCAACCCAGTGCCTTCTTTGTCCCAGTGGCCCAGCAGGATCTTTGTACTAATGAATCTTCTTCAAAGTTGCAACCCAGTGTTCCTTGTCCTGGTGGCCCAGAAGGGTTTTGACATTGACAAATCTATTTTCAGGTTGCAACCCAAAGTCTTTCCCAAATCCCCGGTGCCCTCATTGAGGCCCCTCACTGAAGTATCAGTCCTCTGTTGCAATCAGTGTCCCTTGTGGTTGAGGTGCCTCATTCAGGTCTCTATCCCCTGACAAATTCTTCCAAGCATCCTGATCTGGACTTCAGAGTTGACTTGACTACCTGTCTTGAACTGCTGCATTTAAAGTGATGTACTATATAGCTACATGCATACACTATAGGACAGAGCTGGTAAACCAGGTAATAAAGGTACCATAAAATAATTGCAGCTGCAGCAGGGTAAAGTAGATGCTTAGAGGGTGTACCTCAGTCTTTATTCGGTTATTTATTCATCTATTTATCCACATAGTTATTTATTGCCATTTGTATTGCTGTTACTGTTGCTGAAACCTGCCTCTGTGATCCTTGCAAACTTTCCTGCTAAATAAAATTTCTTGTTACATTTTGACCTCTGAGGACCACTCATGCCTCTCCTTGCTGGGTGACTACATCTGCCCCATCTGGGAAATTTCAGTGCACCTCTCTCACAGGGTTGAATAAAGCCCTGCCCCATTTGTCATGCAGAAAGAGTTTAAACCGCAAGGGTCTGTTCTAGCCTTTCCTTTTCTGTCTCTTCTCTGTCTGGTTGCGCAATCAGATTTTCTTGTGAGACCTAGGACCTGATTACTCAAATGGCTTCGCGATTCTCCGCCTCTCGCTGTCTCTGTGCTTTCACTTGCTGTTCTGCCTTTTCTTCCCCCTTGCATATCTGCGGTTATTAAATATATGTGAATCTTTGTGTAAAACTGTATGTGAAACTGGGATCTTTTGTTTGAAAATGTATATAGTTATACTGTTGAAATGATTGCAAAAAGCTATTTGGAACTCAAGGGGTTAACATGAGATGGAGTTTGCAAACTCTCTGCAGAGCTGGGAACAAGAGGTTAGTCCTGGGTCGCTGTGTTATTTGTTGCACCTGCAAGGAAACTGACAAGAACATTCTGTGAACTGACAAAAACATTCTGTGAGGAGCAGAACATCTCTTAACGAGGTTCCCAGGCAAAGACTTATAAAAAGTGCAGCAATGCTTTTGCTAGAAAGGGGGAGACTGAGAGACTGAAACTTGGAATTAAGAGATACCCTCAGAAGGACTGTTTTCTCTCTTTGTACTGCCATTGTAAATAGTTATACTGAATATTTTTTATTTTTTATTTTGCTGTTATTGAGAAAAAAACACTATTTGCAAATTTTGAAACTGCTCCTGGTTTTCCTATGCTTCCTGACCTGTGCCTCAATGACAACCTCGCCATAAGACATGCTTGAGGTGGTACTCGTGTCTGTGACAGACTCATTCCCACTTCACAGCCCAACTGCCCAGGGAACAACATTTGCATCAACTAACAGTTAGAGTCTATCACTAGGGACTTGGTAGGGCTATTCATGAACTTTCTCTAGTTAGATTAGTAAAAAATATAACATTTCCAGCTTATTTAGCACATCCTGATCTTTAACAGGAAAAAGAGATCACTACTAATTAGGGTAGGCAGATCTTTGATCTGTGGGTCTGAGAGAGCAGCCAGTGTGGAGGTGGATGGTATAAGCCCAGGAGTAGGTGCCTGAGACCTGGGAGTCTCTTTTGGGGTCCAGTCCATCTAGTGTACCCAGTTTTGATGATAGCTGGTAGATATATGGTCCTTGTCCTGTGCCCCCTCACTCTTGGCTGCACTGGCTAGAATACTAACACAGCTGGGTGGACACCCCAGTTGTCCCTGAGTGATAATCTGGGACCCTCCTTTTCCTTGTGCGTGATGGGAGGAATCATTCACAGCAAATATTTATATTTGTTCCTGGCATTAACATGGGGCTGGATAGTCTGCATCTTTGGACCCAATAAAGAAATATTTGAAAAGGCATTGCAGCACACATTACTTTACTAATACACCATGGAAGTTATTTACAGCATGGTCCAGGGACTAAATTCATTTAGTCATAGCAATTCATTTATATCATTACATCAGTTTTACATTAGGAAGGGTGGCTCCACTAGCTCTGCACATTGTAACAGCAAACAGATTTAATTTTCATTCAACCTTTTCAACATTTGTCCTCATGACATCTTGCTGGGACAAGTGAGACCCACAGATGAATGTACATGTTAATACTATCTTACTCTCAACCACAACACATCACTGCTGCCTCCTAGCAGGCATTTAATATTAATGTCACTCAACCAGTGTCCATCAGTCAGTCTCTCTCACGCTGTCTGTGTTCTTTTCAGCCTGTCTGTCAGATTGAAGGGTTCTGCTATTTCCCTAAGAGATCCCCTTAGGACTAGAGGCTGTAAAAGGCAGGATCAGAATAAACATGTGACATAAAGGTGTGCAGAATTAGGGGCAGTGATGCTTAACGAGCGATGGCCTATCTCCCAGCTCTCCACAGGCACTCTTCAATAATATCAAATGATGATACTGCAGCAGTGAAGGTCAGGCATCAGATTAAACTCCTTCTTTAAACTCTGTAGGTTAACTTTATCTACATAGAGTGATATATAGCCCTGCAGGTTTCCAGAGTACATCTCTAGTCTGAATAGACAGGTCAGGCCAGTTGGCCTGCTAACACCTGGCAGCCACCCAAACCTTACACAGTTTCTAGACCTGGGGTCTAGGGGTGCTGCAAATTGAAACAAAAGATGTGGCAAAGTGCAAACTATGCACTGCATGGTGAAGGTCCTGACTTCAGCGCAACTTTGTATGGTAAAGTCCTTTTTATGTTGGCTCGCGTGTACATGCCAGCCAACATATTGCATTAGTAGCAGATTTGGAGGTGCGGTCACTGTAGGCGAATGCAGGGCACGCATCAGTAGGTACATCCCTCATTCCCCAATAAGCCAGCATGCAGGCACCACACCAGCAATACTTAATGAGGCGAGCACATCTGAGAAAAGGGCCGCTGCAATGAGAGCCAAGCTCGTCATGCAGCGGCACCAGAACACACCTCCCGACGTGCCCTTGCTGGTGAAGCACTTTCCTAAGCATGGCGGCACTGACTTCCACAGCCACTTCATTTGCCAATGGGGGAGCCCACTCCATGTCAGCATCATGCCCCCCTCCCATTCCAAGTGTGTGACGAGGGGGTGCCCAATTCCCCTTTGGCATCTTGTGACCCCAACAGTCTTTCCTTGCCGACAGGGGTACCAATTCCCGTCAACTTCAGTCCCCTGCCTAGTTTAGTTTGCTGATGGGGGACCAGTCCTCTTGGCATAATGTCCCCAGCCCCCGATGTGTGCTGTGTGCCGAGGGCATGCCCAGTCCCCCTCGGCATCATGCATGCCCCCCCACCCGTTTCTGTTCTGACGTGGGGCCAAATCCCTGTCAGCTGCTGTCCCCCTCCCATTATGTAGGTGGTACACTGGGAGCCTACCCCAGTGTACCAAACAAACACCTGCAAAAAAAGGAAACCGACCCTCACTGTCTTTTTTTTTTACCTGTAAAAGAAGAAAATGGTTCCTCGCGATGATCTTCGGTGGACCGGGAACATGTCTGCACTCTTCAAAGCCGACCGTGAACTGAAGAAATGCCGGTAAACAGTATAATGGCATAAATAGGTTTTTTTCAACTTTGGTGCTTATCTCAGCCATTTTGGGGAAATTTGGCACCAAATTTTCAACATGGGGTTATTGGGACCCCTCCTCATGAATTCAGTCACTGTCATGGCATTATTCAGTCCCAAAAGGTGATTTCACGGTCACTGCATGGAATCACCTTTTGGGACTGATTAATGAAATGATAGTGCCACTGTTCATGAGGTGGGCTCTCAAAAGCCTATGTTGCAAATTTGGTGAAAAAAAAATGGCTGTTTTACGAGCGTGTGTTGCGCAGTTTCCATGCACACTAGTAACTTTGTGAATTTGTAATATTCTCACTCCAGATTTTCAAAATTGGCATTTTACCACACCTCCTTATGAACAGTACCACTGTCATTTTACATATTCTGGCCAAAATGTGTTTTCGCACATCCGGCGCAGAATAGTGCAATTGCTTATGAAATCAGTTTTCCTGACAGTTTGAGAAAATGATGGTGACACTGTTCATGAGCAGATGTCCTAAAATGCCTGTGTTGAACATTTGGTGACAAAAGTCCATAAAATGACTATGTTACAAGCATGCGTTGCACAGTTTCCACGCACCCTTGTACCTTCGCAAATTTGCAAGATTTTCATGCAAGATTTTCAACACTGGTATTTTTTCACACCTCCTTATGAACAGTACAGATGTCATTTTTCACATCCTGCCCAAAATGTGTTTTTGCACCTGTGGCACACAATGGCGTGGTCGCTGTGGGAAATCAATTTTGGGACAGATTAACAAAATCACAGTGCCACTGTTCATGAGGGGAGGTCCCAAAATGCCTATGTTGAAAATGTGGTTAAAAAAAATCCCAAAAATAATTGGGTTATGGCTGTGCGTTGCGTAGTTTCTATGCATGCTTATAACTTCACCAATTTTTCATATTTTCACTCCAGATTTTCAATGTTGCCATTTTTTTTACACCTCCTCATGAACAATACAGTTTTCATTTTTCACATCCTGTCCAAAATGTGTTTCTGTACCTGTGTCACCAAATGGCGCAGTCGCTGTGCAAAATTAACTTTCGGCTAACAAATTGATAGAGCCGCTCTTCATGAGGTGGGGTCACAAAAAGCCCATGTTGATAATTTGGAGTGAAAATACCAACACACGCCTACGGTGTTAGGGTTTCCAGTTGTAACACCCCACCCTGTAGGGACTGACAGGCGTTAGGGGTGTGACTTGGGATCATCAGCTGTAATGATCCTGCCGTTCCACCCCCACCCTGCAACCAGTGACAGGCATCAGGGTATGCCATGGAGTGTTTGGCCCCAAAGTTCAACCCATTCTCATACACTGCACCCACCTCAATATATTTCCTTATGGAATAGGGTAAGTATAAGGCCCAAAGACCCCAAAGCACACCACAACACTTGTCAATGTCTATAATAATAATAATAATATAACGATAATAATAAAAAATAATAACATTTATTTGTTATAGCACCTTTCGTATATCAAAGCGCTGCACATTGAAGATAAAAACAAAATACAATAACATCAAGAAAATCCAGAGTAGGCTTTCCCCCACAAAAAGTCTTAAGAGCCTGCTTGAAACACCCCACCGTCCTGCATTCCCAAAGCTGAAGTCTACAGGATAGGGTGAGGTAAAATGAGCGTTATAGCTGATAACCCAAAGACACACCACAATGCCTGTCAGTCTCTGCAGGGTGGGGGTGGGGTTGGCATCAGTTCAGTACTTCACTGCTATTCCTATTATGCTTTTCTGACTCCTGCACTACCAACGCCAATGCCAGCGAGACAACATTCGGCATTGACAAATGCGTGTTATAGATTATTTAAAACAATAAATATCTACCCCACCTGTACAGCATATATAACCATGCCCAACCACACTAGATGATAAATAGCATGTTCCCGCACCCCCACTCTTGTAGCACCCACTTCTCTCCTATCCCCATGTCCCAATGAAGTTTAAAAACTATAAGTAATTAACCCTTCTCACCCCAGGAATTCTTCAGTATGCTTGACAGGTGCAGTATGCCAGCTGGGTTCAGCTGCCCCAGAGGAGGAGTTAATGCTAATGATTTTTTGGCATCAGCCAATCAGAGAGTAGGAGAGAGAGAGAGTGCTGCCTGAGCTAGAGTGGGAGGCCAGTCAGATTCATTTCTTCACTGACTGGACAATACTGCCCCAGAGCTTTGCTTGAAAAAGTTAATTTCTTTTAGAGTTGGTAGAAAAATTATTATTCTGTGCTGCCTTAGTGTTTTTGTAGGTATTTTTTTCTAGTTTTAGCAGTTTTTATACCGGTTCCTTTGGTTTCCAGGAACCACAAATTTCTTTACCTCAGGGGTTCCTACCATGGTTCCCGTTCTTTTCCTAAGGTAAAAGTTTAGCACTTTTAAACAAAATAAACATTTTTTTTTCTTTCACTTTATTTTACTTCGTGGTTCTCTATTTTTTATTGGAACTGGGATTTTGGACTAAATCTCTTTATTTTTAGCACTTTTTGGAACCGTTCACTTGCAGTTCCATAACACTTGGGAACCGACTGAATTTCATTTCTTTTTCCATTTGGGAACACTTTTTAAGGTCTTCTGATGAACTGGCATGTCAGATAGGCCTAAAAAGAGAACTAGACCAACTGATTTTTAAAAATTGTGCTAAATGTGCTGGAATAGTAGCCAAGGCAGACAGCCATGACCTGTGATTAACTTGTTTGAGTCCAGACCATAACTGTGAACTTTGTCCTAAATTTTGTTCTAAAACAGTTATAAAAGAGCCAAAAGATTGGAAATTATGGCTTCCCAGTCTGCTTACCCCTCTAATAAAAATTCTGAACAGGGATCATCCTCTCATACAACTAAAGGAAAGTCTGATAAAAATTCCCTAGAGAAAAATAATTCTGACCAAGCCAAAAAGAGACATAATGAGCAGGTTTCTGATTCAGTGCCTGCAAAAAAGAAACAAAAAGAAAAACCTGTCACTGCCCCTCCCACTGAAAAGCAAAGGGAGACACCAGTGACACAAAAAGATACACCCTCTGATGAAGAGATGGCTAAGACTTGGCATATATACCAAACTTTACAGGCTATGGGCAATATCTTTAATGCCCTCCTGACCTTACTAGACCTCACACTTCAGATCCTGAACATTACCAGGGTTTTTACTGAGGGTGATGAAGATGAACAAGGGGGTGAACCCTTAGAACTTGATGTATCCCCTGACCAAGAGTTTGGCTCTCCCTCTAATGGCCAGGAGGATTTCTCCTCTCACTATACCTTCATTCAGCATATGGTGCTTCGCCTATCTACCTATATGGCCTATGCAGCCAAATATCAAAAAGCTCTCTGGAACTCTGTGATAGCTATCAGCTAGCAGGCCCCAAAGTAGCCCAGGACCTGGCAGAAACTGTAAAAACGGCCCTAGAAGTTTCACATGGCAGTGAACACTAATGACATTGCTTCCAGAGCCATGGCTCAGGCAATCTTCCTTAGACACCATGCCTGGCTAAGAGCAACCAATCTCTCGCAGGACACCCAAAATAAAGCTATGGATTTTCCTTACGAGAATAATTCTCTATTTGGAGAAAAAACTGAAGCTTATAGGAAAAAGTTGGAAGAATACAAAACCACCTACCAGAGTAATGCTGCAAAAGAAAAAGCCTTCACTTCCCAAAGGTCTCAGAGTAGAGGGAACAGAGGCAGAGGCTGCTACCCCAGATCCTTCTACCCTATGCCAATACCCATGCCCGTGGACTACTCTCAGGTGTGAGGTTACTTCAGGGAAAAGGTAGGAGAGATCAGAGATGGTCTGGTTCCTTTCCCCCCTCGAACGCTCTGTCTAAACAAATCTCTTGACTGCAAAAGCCAGGTCACCTCCCCTTCCCCAGTAGGAGGAAGGCTGACCCACTATCTCCACCAGTGGCATGTCATTACCACAGACAAGTGGGTACTCGAGGTAGTGAGTCAAGGACTAACACTGCAATTCAAAAAATTTCCCACACAACAGAGTCAGTGGTCACTAAAATCTCTAACTCCTACAGAAAAACTACTGTTGGAGCTAGAAGTAAAGTCCTTCTGTCTGCAAAAGCAGTAGAGAGAGTCCCCCCTTCCCAATGGAGAAAGGGTCTTTACTCCACATACTTCCTAACTCATAACAAAACTGGGGACTGGAGACCCATTTTAGATCTCAGGTACCTAAACAAACACCTTTTCAATCCCACATTTAAGATGGTCACCCTGTCTGTGGTGATTCCATCTCTGCAAAAGGGGACTGGCTAGCTTCCCTAGACCTAAAGGACGCCTATTTTCACATTCAATCAGGCAGTCCCATAGAGAATTTCTCAGGTTCAGACTGACTTCAGGCCACTACCAGTTTGCAGCAATGCCCTTTGGCCTTTCTTCAGCACCCAGGATCTTCACAAAGTGCCTGGCAATAGTAGTAACCCATCTCAGGAGACAACAGGTGTCTGTCTTCCCCTGCCTAAATGATTGGTTAATAGTGGGCAAGTCTCCATAGGAGGTCAGATACTCTTTCAGATTAACTCAGAGTACACTGGAATCTCTAGGCTTCCTAATTAATAGGCAGATCCAGAAACAAATGATTTGATACCTTTTATTGGACCAACATGGATGTTACAGGAAAGAACAAAGTGCTCTAGCTTTCAAACCAACCGTTCCATTGGAAGGGAGGACTATACAAACACTAAAATCAAACCATAACATTGTCATAAAAAAAGCTGATAAAGGCTCGGCAGTAGTGATATTGAATCGGGAAGATTACATCACGGAAGCCAACAGGCAGATAAGTGACCTTACTTACTACAAAGTACTGGGAAGTGACCCAACTACAGAATATAAAAGAGAACTAAAGGAGTTAATTGAAACATTTCCAGAGCATGTCCAAGACAAACTAAAGGCCCTCATCCCCAGTGAACCTAAACCAGGGACATTCTACTTACTTCCTAAAATACAAAAACCTGGTAATCCTAGTAGGCCCATAGTCTCTGGTAATGGCACCCTGACAGAGGGAATATCAGGGTTTGTAGAAGCTATTTTCAAACCTCTGGTTATGCAAAGGGATGGTTACATCAAGGACACTACTCACTTCCTGCATAAGCTTTCTGGTTTTAAGGACTTACCACCTGTTACCCTTTTAGCCACGATGGATGTAACCTCCCTCTACATTAATATTCCACACACAGATGGCATTTCAGCCTGCCTCAAATACCTGCATGACAAAGAATTGGACCCCAACATTGACCCTGGAGTTGTGGGTAAACTCACTGAATTCATTCTGACACATAACAACTTCAGCTTCAGTGGTAAACATTATGTTCAAACTATGGGAACAGCAATGGGAACCAGGATGGCTCCACAGTATGCTAATCTTTTTATAGCAAATTTGGAGGAGGATTTTCTAAGGCACTGTACACATAAACCACTCGCTTATTTTCATTACATTGATGATTTGTTTATAATTCGGACAGAGGGCACTGACACACTTAAAGATTTTCAATGGGAACTTAATAACCTCCACCCAACTATAAAGCTTTCCCTGGAATATTCTGCCACCAGTGTACATTTTCTGGATACCACTGTCACTATTAAGGATGGAACCCTACATACCTGTCTTTACAGGAAACCAACAGACAGACAGAGATACTTACACAAAAAAAGTAATCACCCGAGCCACACAAAGAAATCTGTCATATATAGTCAAGCACTTCGGTATCACCGACTCTGTTCAAATGAGGAAGACAGACACACATCTGGCGATGTTGAAAAACACCTTTACTGAGCAGGGACACTCATCCAGAGAAATTGACAGAGCAGTGGAATCTGCAACACAGGTCCCAAGAGAACAGCTACTGCAATATAAGGAACGGAAGACTACCAACAGAATACCCTTAGTAGTCACATACCATCCTGACCTTGAACTCCTATGTAAGATTATTAAGGATCTCCATCCAATAATTAGTGAGGATGAAACCCTAACTGTATTTTTCAAGAACTACCACTACTATCTTTTAAACAACCACCTAATTTAGCCAACCTGATTATTAGGAGTCAACTTGAACCGAACAGAATACCATGACATCATATGGTACACGACCCTGCCATCAACGCACATGTAAGACGTAACCTCATTTCCACTTCAGACTGTGTGGTTACATCACAAAACAGACTGTTCAGAATACAGGGGAATTATACATGTACATCAAGTAATGTGGTCTATTTTATCCAATGCAAGAAATGTCCTCGCACAGGTTATGTGGGGGAGACAAGTCAACAACTCCACACTAGAATGAATTCACAGACATTCTATTAATCACAAGAAGATTGAGAAACCAGTAACCCAGCACTTCTTCCGGGATGACCACTCACTCTCAGATATGTTTGTGATGGTCTTAAAAGGACATTTCAACAGTACGCAACAGAGACGGGCTTCTAAAATTAGACTTATTTTACTTCTCAATATGGTGGCGGATGGACTGAACATTGATGTTGGTTATATGACACATTATTCCACTTAAACTTACACAGACCTTTACTTTAAAAGATGGACATAAATACTTTAGTTCTTCAGCGGGCCTTTGATTTTGGAAGTTTATGGTTATCTACATGTTGACTTCTCACCTTAACACTGTGGTGACTGCGTTTGAGTGTGTGTGTGTATACTGATGTATGTATGCATGTGTGTGTTTTGTGTGTGTTTGGTATGTGTTGTGTTTTTGTGTGTTGTGGGTATGGTGTGTGTGTGTGTGTGTTTTGTTTGTTGTGCACTGTGTGGTGTGTGTGGATTGTGTTTGTTATATTTGTGTGTTGTGGTTGTGTGGGTGGTGTGTGTGTGAGGGGGTGTGGTGTGGTGTATGTACACACGTATGTGTGGGGGGGCATGGCATGGGGCAATTCTTATGTGGCTAGGACACTTAGCTTTCACATATAGTGTACATTTACTTCCTTCTGCTAGTTGTCAGTGGTTGGATTACACACTGTCACATTTTTAAATCTGCTCATATTAAGATGCATATCTCATTTACTTGGGGGTTCATAAAAGGTGTAATTCCTTTGGGTTTTCATTTAAATTCCTTAGACTGATTCTGTGCATTTTTGTTATACATGGACTCTGTGTTGAAATCTGCACTTATCAGGCTCATGGTCTCATTTTCTTGGGGGGTCCTTAACAAGTATTTTTTTTATTTGGCACTTACACTTACAAGTGATACTATCATGCATCATGTATATATGTGTGTGTTAATTTGAGGCTTGTTTTCAACTTGCAGTTATACCTAATTTCAGGATTTTGTCTCTCATTATCTGTTCTTTAATATACCAGGACAATTGGAATGTAAGTTGTAAGCTCAACTTACATGTATTAGAGAGAATGCCACCCCAAGGTTTTTTTATCACTAGAATGCTTTCTTGGCATACTGAGACATTTTAAAATTTATGTGACAAGAACTCTCTGGCTGTAGAGAATTCTTGATAACCTTTGCCCTTCTGAGGTTCCTCAGTTAAAGGCATACTGGTGTTAATTAGCTTCTCTGATGTAATCTTCTGTTATGTTTTAAATGTATATGTTAAACCAATGAGAATTATTTCTGTTTTTTTCATTATAATCTGGTGTTAATAGTATGGGATATTTGAAATAACTGCCACAAAGCTTCTGAAGAAGGACCTGGTTGGTTAGAAAGCTAGAGAACTTTGTTCTTTTCTGTAACATCCATGTTGGTCCAATAAAAGGTATCGAATCATTTGTTTCTGGATCTGTTCTTAAAAGGACCAATACGGCACCTACAACATTTTTTTTAATCAATACTCAGAAATCCCACTTCCAGCCAGTTCAGCTATTGGAGTACACTGAGGTAGAACTGGACACGCAAAAGGAAAAGACCCTGCTCCCTCTTGACAGGACACACAACCTTCATAACCCAGCAAATTCTTTCATCCTGGGCCAGCCAAGACCAGCCAGATACTTCCTGAGGCTTCTATGCCACATGGCTTCTACCACGGCTGTGGTACCAGGCACAAGATTTCAAATGAGGGACATTCAGTATCACCTAAGGGCTCAGTGGTCCCAGAAAAAAGACTCTATGTCAAAACTCATTCCAGTCACCAGAACTCTGCTACAAGCCCTAGACTGGTGGAAAGGCAGAATCTCAGGGAAGGGGTCCCCTTCCAGCAAAGGGAATCATCCAGAGAACTCACTACAGATGCCTCCCTCCTAGGATGGGGGGCACACCTAGCAGACCAGTCCATAAGTGGGACATGGTCCCCCAAGGGGTCCACCTACCATATAAACCTCCGCGAGCTCAGAGTGGTTTATTTGACTAAAAAAGCCTTTCCTCCTCTCCTAAAAAGCCAGTCTGTTCAAATCAGAACAGACAAAACCACAGCCATGTAACAAGCAGGGGGGCACAAGGTCCACAAAGCTCTGCACAGAAGCCATGAAACTTTGGTCCTTGGCCTATTCTCTGGAAATTCAGCTATTGGCAGATGCTCTGAGTCACATCAGTCAGAGTCACCATGAGTGACAAGTACTGGCCACGGTCTTCAGGAGGTGGAGCACTCCAGAAATAGATCTCTGCCTCTAGCCTGAATCACAAGCTACCCCTGTACTGCTGCAGGCCTCCAGCTCTAGGCACAGTAGTAGTGGATGCCCTAAACCTAGACTGGAGAGAGACATTTCTGTATGGCTTCCCTCCTTTCCCACTGATCCTCAGAGTCCTCCTGAAGCTCAGAACCCAGCCTGCACCATGATTCTAGTAGCACCAGACTGAGTGAGACAACCTTAATATTCCCTGCTCCTGGCCCTGGCAGCCAAGCAACCAGTCTGACAGCAGTTGAATCACAATCTCCTGACTCTAACTCAAACAGTGGTAAAATACCCCAACATGGAGTCTCTTCACCTCAAAGCCTGGTACTTGAAGAGCTAGAGTACCCAGACACTCAGTACTCAGAGCAGGCCCTAGGGATTCTTCGACTGGCTAAGAAGCCTAGTACTAAAAAGATTTATGCTTTAAAATGGAAAAGATTTTCCCTGTGGTGCAAGGACAGGCATATTCACCCACTGGAAGCTTCCCTCTCTTCAGTGCTTGACTACTTGGTATACCTACAGGCCTCGGGTCTATGTGCCTCATCCTTGAAAGTCCACCTAGCATTCATGTCTGCCTATATTTCAGCTGGGAAGGAAAAGTCTTTAATTTCCCACACCATCTTTAAGAAAATTTTCAAGGGTCTGTTACACCTTCAACCCCCTCTTAGGGAATCTATTCCTCCCTGGGACTTGAATATCTGCATAGCCAAACTCATGGAGCCTCCCTTTGAGCCAATGGCTACAGTAGAGCTAACGTATATCACTTGGAAAACTGTATTTTTAGTGGGAATTACCTCAGCCAGAATAATTTCAGAGCAGGCACTCTGCACTGAACCTAACTACTTTATCTCCCATAAGGATAAGGTAGTTCTCAGGACAAATAGGAAATTCCTTCATAAGGAAGTGTCAGAATTCCACCTGAACCAGTCCATAACACTTCCTGTCTTCTTCACAGACAAATCCACTCCTGGTGAGCAGAAGCTTCATAGTTTGGATGTGAGAAGGGTACTGACCTACTACAGAACATGGAGCACACCAAGCAGCTCAGGACTTCTCATACTCAGCTCTTCCTTACCTATGGCAAGCAGGCCTGCCTTGAAGAGGACTGTTTTTCATTGGATAGTCTCTTGCATTCATTTCTGTTACAGTAAGGCTGGCAAGCAGCCACCTCTAGGCCTCAGGACCCACTCCTCTAGGGGCACTGTAGCCTCTGTGGCAGCTGCAAGGGACATACCCTTGCTGGACATCTGCAGAGCAGCTACCTGGAAAACTGTACACACTTTCACAAAACACTACAGTTTGGATGTACAGTCCAGGTCAGATGTCAAATTTGGCACAGCAGTCCTGCAGAACCTCTTTCCAAAGTAAGTTCTGTACCTGCCTCCCATCTGCACTGCTTTGTAGTCTGCACCTGTTAAGCATACTGAAGAATTCCTGGGATGAAAAGAAAAAATTACTCACCTTAGTAATATTATTTCTTCCAAGGTATTCTTCAGTGTGCTTGACCTCCCACCCATCCTCCCCTACATAACCTGACTGAGTAATTCTGCAGTCCATACTTTGGACAGATTTCACTGTTTGAACTTGATACTTAGAGCTTTATAGTTATGTTTTTTTTTTATAGTTCGTATGTATTGTTCTTGTTCCTATAGTTGATAGTTTCTTATAAATACTATTAGGGCCGAGTCACATGATGGCTGCCTAAGAGAGTGCATCTCCTCCCTGCTCCTCTCTGCCATTACCTGCTATTTTGTTGTTTTTATGCAACTTTCTGGCTAATGTTAGTGCTCTCAACATACCTTCTTTGATCTGCAGCACCTGAGGTGACTTGATTGTATCTGGTCCGCGCAAAGAAATGGATGCAGGCATGAAAATCCACTACCGCGCCACACGCGTCCCCCAACACCAGAGAGGGAGAAACATGCTAAGAGGACCAAGCAGCAGGCCACAGCTTCTTCTAAGCCTGCTACAGTGGGGACCACCCTGACTGAAGAGAAGGTCCTTGAAGAAATTAAGCCCCCACAGCTGGCAGTCTCTGCACTCACGGATAAGTTTCAACGGCTCCGCTCCTCCGTTGACTCCCTCACAACTAGGGTTGCCGACTCTGAAGCCCAACTCACCTCAGCGGAGCAATGGAGGATTAAACTTGATCTGGACATTTCAGCCTTGTGCCAGAGGCTCCACCAGCTCAAGGACAAACTAGAAGACCTCGAGGGCTGGAGTTGGCGCAATAACTTAATTCTGTTTGGCCTGCCAGAGAAAGAAGAGGGCAATAATCCTATCCAATTTATCCAGAGCTTTTGTGAGTGGGTAGCGGGCTCTTCTCCCAATGGGCCACAGTATGTCATTGAACAAGCCCACTGCTCCATCACCACCATGGCCCGCCTTTATCTTTTATGTGTCAACAGGATTTGGAAGAACTTCACAAATATTTGCCAGCGCCTAACTACTGCAACTGTACCTGGGTGGAGAGGAAAGCTATTGAGAGCTTGCAGCAGAATCCTACCATCATCATCCGGCCTACAGATAAAAGCGGGGCCGTGGTGGTGATGGACAAAGCTAAGTATAATTCTGCTATGCTCGAACATTTAGGTGATGGGTCCTTTTATCGTATTTTGGATAGTGATCCTACAAAGAGTTTTGCTTCACAGATTGCTGTCACCTTATATCAGGCAGAACTGGAAGGCCTTATCTCCTCTGATACTTATCAGTTTCTTCAGGTAGAGTGCCCAATTATTCCAGTTATTTATGGTCTGCCTAAAGTGCACAAGGACAGACAGAACCCTCCTATGAGACCGACAGTGTCCAGTATAGGATCTCTCACGGAGCCTTTGGCACAATTTATTGATGTCTATATAAAACCGGTGGCAATGAATACCCAGGCCTACCTTAGGGATACTACAAATATTTTGAATTTGTTAGAGGAGATGGTGGTTCAGGAGGATTGGTGGTTGGTGACATTAGATATAAAATCACTGTATACCAATATTCCACACTGTGAAGGTTTGACAGCACTCTACAAATCACTCTCAGCTAACACTGCACTGAGTGTGGTTTTAATTTGTTTATTTTGGACTTGCTTGAGTTGGTGCTGACCAAAAATGTTTTTTTGTATCAGAATCAATTATAGCATCAGGTGAAAGGGACGGCCATGGGGGCAGCCATGGCACCCAATTATGCAACAATTAATCTCTCTGAATGGGAAAAACAGTACATTTATGACGCTGAGGTCAATCCATTCAGAAATCAGATAAATTTTTATTGTCGATTTATTGACAATATTTTGTTAATATGGACATGGGATTTTCAGGGAATGACACATTTTGTAGCTGATTTGGAAAGCACCAGCCCAATCTTGGTTTCAACACGATGGCAAGCCAGAAGCAAGTTTCCTTTTTGGACCTAACCATTTTTAAAGATGGTGGGGGTAATCTGTTAACTAAATCTTATAGGAAGGATACTGATAGAAATAGTCTGCTATTCCAAAATAGTTGCCATCCAAGTCATGTTATGAGGCACATACCTACAGGTCAATACATGAGACTTAAAAGGAACTATAGTAGTAAGGACGAATGTGAAAAAAGCAAAGAGGATATGACACAACATTTTTATAGGAGAGGGTACAACGTTAAGACTTTACATAAGGCCAGAGAGAGGGTAGATACTATGGACAGAGATGACTTGTTAAAATACAGGAGTGATGTTTTACAGAAGGGTAATAATAAGGATAAAACTCCAGTGTTTTGTAATAATGTAAGCTTTGTTACTGTTTATAGTGCCCAGTCAAGAATGGTGGAAAATATTGTCAAGACCAATTGGGACATTCTAAAAGCTGAGCCAAAGCTGAAGGAAGTTGTGAAACAGGGACCGCAATTTGTGTACAAGAGAGGTAGCAACATGGCAGACCTTGTGGTTCATCATACTAGAAATTTGACGCCCAAGATGAAAGTGAATTTCCAAATGGAAATTGTTGATGCGGTAACTGTGCAGCCTGTGATTATATACATGTTGGATCTAGCTTCCACACCACACTATTCCACACCATCAAAAGGAATATCAATTGAGACATTTTACCTTGTGCTCTACAGAGGCAGTTGTTTATCTAGCCACGTGGATGTGGGTGTTTTTATGTGGGAATTACATGTTGGAAATTTAAAAACAGGATCCTGGAGCATAAGTCTTGTGTAAGACTGAGGAAACTCACTAACGCATTGGCATTTCGTATTCAGGAAAGAGGCATTGGACAGTCCTTCAAATTTAGGGGTTTGGAAGTAGTAACACTAGGCCCGAGAGGGGGAGATCTGAATAATAAATTGCTTTGTCATGAGTCCTTTTGGCAACATAAATTACATGCAGGGGTATATCCAGGATTAAATTACTGTATACTTTTCAACTGTTCCCCTTCTTGAAAAATAGAAGATAATTTTATATATGTATTGGGGTTTGCCCTGTAAAGTAGTAGAACCACGGGAGGGTACATTACCTGGCATTTTACTTTATACATCTTAGGTTATTATTGTTGAAAATATAATAAAAATAAAAAGTTCTTTAATTTAGGAATTTAATTAGGCATAGTGAACACAGAAATATATTATTATATGACAACTATTTTTGATAACATAGATTCTTAGCCAGCCTTTTGGAATGTTGCAAGATTTTATGGCCCACCTTTAGGAGAAGTAGATAAAGTTATAAGTAATGATATTGTTGTATTATGATATTACCTGGAGTTTACTGCACTTTCATATTATGGATTAGAGCAATGGGCAATATTTGTACTAAGAATTGTGTGCAATTACTCTTTTTTTTCTCCCTTCCCCTCCCCCCATTCCCTTCCTTTTTTTTTCCTTTTTTCCAAAACCTTTTTCCCTTTTTTTTCATTTCTTCTCCTTTTTTGGCTTTTTCTTCTCTTTTTTCCCCTTATATTTAGCCATTTCTTGGGTGGGTATCATGATTGTATGGTACTAGATTGCACTGGAATTTTTATATGCACAAATGGTGGGTTTTATGTAGGTTTCTTTAAATGCCTCTAGTGGGGCTAATTAGTATTGTATATAAGTGACTCTGTAAGACTGCTGCTGATCTCTTGAAAAAGCACCAGCAAGCATGAAACAATGATGTGATTTGCAACAGGTGGTGCTACCTTGTTTTCAATAAATGATTCTGTATTTTTTAACCATTGTGGTTATTTTTGCCTGGGATTTGTGAGCCCACCTTTTTTACTGTGCACAAGTATCTTTTGGTGGAGGGGCTCCAAAAAACTCCCTCGAGCTTCGTTTTGCCTGTTCCTGTCATTAGACATGCCTGCCATTTTGTGTGTCCGTAAACCTGCTCTACAGCCTACTGTTTAATGACTCCTTTTCCTTCCTCCTCCCGATGACTTTGCAAAGCATACCCTAGCTATCCTTTCTACCTCTGGGCTTTTTAACATCTTTTGCCCGAACCGCCATGCATTTTGTGGACACTCCCTGCTTTCCCCAATGGTGTTGTTGACACGAAACCTTTGTAAAAGTTGGTTCAAAGGTATTTGTAATCCTAGTAATAAATAAATAAATAAATAAAGGACCTCGCTATGCACTCAATCATAAGCTTCTGCAGCCTAAGTTTGTATATTGGATGTGTCAGCAGTATGCTGTTTAGCTGATTGTGCTCCATGCGTTTCTGTTGCAGATGCGAAACTGCACCTCTTCTGTTTCCCACAGCTGCATTTCCCCCTATACGGGACTTTTACTTTGCCTGTGAAGATACCTTGGCTCAAGAGGGGTGAGTAGAACATGGTCCTTATGGGGAAATGATTTGTCCACCTCAGATTTCCATGCTGGAGGGCTTGTTACTGTAAGACTCTCTGCACAGTGGGGACTTCTTAGAGCTCCAGACCGTGGGACAATTATGCTTTGTTTTGGGTGGACTTATTGTTGTGTTACATGCATTTATTGCTCCCTCTGTCTTTGCCTTTCATATATGTTGTAGTAATGATGTTAGAGCAAATTATAAGGGGGGGTTCTTCTAGATTACTCTTATGAGGAGACATGCCCACCCCACTTACTGACTGTCACCCTATTTTTTTCATCTTTTTATTGAATGGAGAGTTGGTCCTCCATAGTACCTCTCTGAACAGTGTTATATTTGTTTCTTTTACTATTATGACTGAGGAATTTCGGTCTGGTAATACGTTTTTCCTTTTTTTTTTTTTTTTTTTTTTGGTGACGTTGAGGGGGTAATCACTTTAGTTTACTCCTGGTTATTCAGCTTATACCCTCACTAGAATGTTACTGTTAAAGGGCTCTCTGTCTTCTTGTGTAGACAGGGACATAGACCTGAAGACAGATTTTTCTTTACTATTTCATTGGCTGGGGGAGCAGGGAGGGTTGGTCCTAGGTAGTGTGGATTTGTAATCATCATGGATGGGGATGTGTTAGAGGTGGCTGTTAGACCAGGGACAGTGTTAGTTGATTTGCTCATTTTATGTTTTGGGCTTGTGGGGAGGGTTGGGGTTGGGTGGGTGGGTTTTATTGGAATTGTTTATGGGGGATGGGGTGGGAGGGTGCTCATCTGTGACCCGGCTGTCATTATGGTTTTGTTAGTCTGTGTATGGTCACTCTTCCTATCCTGGACCTGGTGTTATGTGATAGTTTAAACTATGAATGGACCGTACTGTTTTATTATTTGGAATGTCAAGGGAGCTCAGGATAGGCACAAACGTACAATGATACTGCGCCACCTTAAACAGCTGCAGACAGGGGTGGCCTGCTTGCAGGAATCCCGCCTTCGTAGGGAGGATGTACACCTTTTCAGATAGGAGTGGGTTGGTCAGGCTTATGGGTCTGGGGTCTTCTCCAAATGTGGGGAGGGGTAGTTATTTTGATTGCAAAATCAATACCATTCCAACTAGTTAAAGAACTTTGGGACCCTGCAGGACATTATATTATTGTTCGAGGGACCATTGGTATTCATTCCATTGTGATCAGTTCAGTATATGGCCCAAATTCGGACTCGCCTCACTTTTTCACCCAATTTATTTCCCTCCTGGTTTCTGATCTTCCCTCACCTATATTGATGGGGGGTGACTGGAATATGGTGTTTCAGTCTGACATGGACTGCTCAGATGCTAAGGCTGTCGGCCTCTCCCCGGCCTAATGGGCACTGCATGACCTGATCGAAGGGGTTGGCCTTGTTGATGTCTGGCGAGTGCTAAATCCAATGATGCGCCAGTATTCCTTTTATTCACCTCCCCTCAAGACCTATTCCAGGACTGATTATTTTCTGGTTAGTGCTTCATGCTTACCGGGCATACTTACAGCAGACATTCACCCCATGGTCTTTTCTGACCACTCCCCTTTGGGGTCCAGTATTTACTGGGTGAAGGCTTACGGCGTGACTCCCTCTGGCATCTCAATGCTCAATGGTTGCAGACCCCTGACACCTTGTCCCACATTCAGCAGTTTATTTCCACTTTCCTGGATCTCAGTAGGGGTTCTATCGAGCTTATGGACACTCTTTGGGCAGTCCTCAAATGTGCGCTTAGAGGGGAGTTCATAAGGCTCTCTTCGGTCCGGGTTCGGGCCAGCAAGGTTAAACTTGATTGTCTTCTTAGTGATATTCAACAGTTGGAAGGCTCCCTGACTCATGCTTCACCTGAGGCAGACTGTGCTAGGTTGAACTCCCTTCATTCCCAGTATATGGAAGTCTTAGCTCAAAAAGCTGAGCTGGCTCTCCATCGCACCAAGATGAAGTATCTGGATGCTGGAGAGAAGGCTGGGAAGCTTCTTGCCCTGCAGCTGTGCCAGGTCAAAATGGCTAACTTTATTCTAAGAATACGGCCTCACCCAGAAGCTCAGGTGGTCACCAATCCCAAGGAGATGGTTGTTGTTTTTTGCAGCTACTACACAAGGTTGTATGCAGTTGACCCGTCCCTAGAACCCACTCTGGAAACCATCACAGCCTTTATGGACTCTGTTCCTCTTCTGACTCTGTCTCCCCTGACAGTGTCCTTGCTTGGTGCCCCTATTACCGTGGCAGAGGTAGAAGGAGCCATTCAACAACTGCTGCAGGATAAAGCACCCGGACCCAACTGGCTGACTAACAATTTTTATACAGATTGTGTTTCAGAGGTTGCCCCTTTGCTTGCAGAGGTTTTTAATTTCTGGTTTGAGAATGGGATGGGTAACTCAGCTTTTTTGGAGGCCTTGGTTATGCTTATACCAAAGCCTGGTAAAGACCCCTTGCTGTCAGAAAATTATCGTCCCATTTCCCTCCTGAATTCAGACATTAAGATCCTCTCTAAGATTTTGGCTACCCAGTTACTGCCTGTCATGGGCCAGATCATTGGACATGAGCAGGTAGGTTTTATGTCCAGCTGGTTTTCTGGGGATCGCCTCAGAAAACTCTTACACCTGCTTTCCGCATCCAGAGAGAGCAAGTCCCCAATGGTCTTGATTTCTCTTGATGTGGAAAAGTCCTTCGATCGGGTCACCTGGAACTTCTTGTTTACCACCCTACAGAGATTTGGGATCCCCTCAGATTTTATTAAGTGGGTGCAACTTTTGTATGCTGCGCTGTCAGCCCGTATCTGGTGCAATGGTCACCTCTCAGCCTCTTTTTCCTTACAACGTGGCACACAGCAAGGGTACCTTCTGTCCCCACTCTTAGTCGTCTTTTATTTGGAACCACTCATTTGGCATCTATGTAACTCAAATGATCTCAAAGGGATTCCAGTAGCGGGCAATCATTACATCCTGTCCGCATACACTGATGACCTGCTCCTACACTTGGAGGATCCCTTGGTGTCTATCCCAGCCCTTCAGGAGATTTTCACTTTCTCCAGGGTTTCCTTCTATAAATTGAATGTGTCTAAGACAAAAGTTCTTCCCCTCAAGAGTCAGGTCATTAAGCAGGACATCTTGAGCCTGGGTCTCTCATGAGAGCCTTGGGTATTAACCGATCTGGGTGTCAAGTTTTCCTGTTTGGTGCCAACCATGGTTAAGGAGAATTTTTCTAGGCTTATCAATGTGGTTAAGTCGGACCTAGGCAGATGGTCTTCCCTCCCTTTGTCTTTATTTATTTATTTATTAAGGTATTCAGAAAGACCTTTGAGTCAAAGACTCATTTACAAAGGTTCCACGTCAAACATAGAGAGGTACAGGGATAATGCTGCTTACAGTTTGCAGACATTACATAACATCACAGTGCAGGATACATGCATGGTGCAGAGAGTGACTTAAAGACAGGGATCACATGAAATACAGTATTATAGCACAGCCACATAAAGAAGCAGTGAGGCTGTTTGTCAAATTAGTAAGAATTTCTTCTTTATGGAGGAAGAGTTACACCCTCAAGATGAATGTCCTGCCCCGTTTTTTATACCCCCTTGGGATGCTTGGACTTCATCTTCCTAAGCGCTGGTTTTCCTGCCTGCAGCGGCTGTTCAACTTATTCCTCTGAAAATCCTCTGCCATTCGTAGAGCATATATTAAGCTGGTTGCTCCCAAGATGAATGGAGCCCTATCTTTCCCATTGTTATTTCTGTATTATGGCACCCAGCATGCCAGAAAATTCTTACAATGGGGTGCAGGTTGCGCCCAGCCTGGTCCTCCCGTATATACAGGTAGTCCTCTCTGGCTGGACATTGAGAGGGCTGTAGCCGATAGGGCGGGTTGTTCTCTTAATAGTCTGCTCTACCTCAGGCCTTCTCAACTTCCCCGTCCCTTGTGGGCCACCCCCATAGAGTGATCACTTATAGTCTGGGCACAATTGATATCTTATCTGTCTCTGTCATAGACTACGGCAACCTCCCAACCCGTGTTCAATAATCTCAACTTTAAAATAGGTTGCCGTCCCATTTCGGCTTCCTTCTGCCCCCAACTGAGTACTTGCATGCTGGCAGACATCTCCCATGTAGATGGCATTGTTCCCTTTCAGACTCTGCAGGCTCAGTTTCAAAAAAGGAGAACAGAGTTGTTTAAGTACCTCCAGATTAGGGGCGCAGTGACTGCCTTTTTGGGTCCTAAACCTTGGCATTTAACACATTTAGACAGGGTAGATTCACTCTTGTATCTTGCAGTACAGCCTCACTCAGTGTCCATGCTCTACAAGTATTTTCAGTCCATAGACCCCCATCTCTCTACTGGGGTTTGTCATTATTGAGTTCATATGCTCCAATTACTGGGTGATAGGGATTATTAGAGAGTTCCTTGGAGAAATTTGTATAGGTTTATAAAGCCAGATCAGCTCTGATTAGTACAGTTTAACATCATGCACGATTTGTATTTTACCCCTCTAAAGCTGTACAGGATGGGCAAATTACCCTCACCTTTGTGCACCCGGTGCCGAGAAGTCCCCGGTTCCCTTCATCATATGTTATGAGAGTGTGTTAAGATTCGGCCATTTTGGCTCTTTATCCAGCTAGCCCTGGACACCCCCCCCTTTTGGGACTGGATGACCTTTTCACTTCCGTGAGTTATTTATTGGCTATTTTTCCTCCTGGCATTCCCAATATCAGGAAAGCTAATCTGTTCCTTGTGGCTGCCACAACTAAGCTTGTTATGCTATGACATTGGAAGGATGAGGCTCCCCATTCTTCTTAGAGTGGGATCGTGAGATCCTGTTGGCTCTCCAATTGAAGAAACACATAGCATTAATGCAAAAGAGAACTCATCTTTTTTCACACACCTGGGAGTCACTGTATACTTTATTGTCCCTCTGGGGTACCCAGAGTTCCACCTGATCTCTCTCTCTGATCCCCCGCCTTTTGCCCCTTATGGTTTTGGAAGGTGCCAATCCTGTTTTTGTGGTTCAGTGGTTAAGTAGGGTCGCAGATGAGAGGGGTAGATTGGTAGTGGGTGGTGTGGGATGACTTGTTATTTTTGGTTTTGTTTCACTTCAGCCTTTTCATATGTATATTAGACCGTGTTCTGTATTGAGTGTTTGATTCTGTTTTTTTCTTGTTCTGTTCTGTGGTTAAAATGTTAATAAAGTATACTAAATATAAAAAAAAAAAGTACTATTAGGGCCTTTTTCCCCTTAGCTTTGAAATGAATCTGACTGACCTCCCACTCTAGCTCAGGCAGCACTCTCTCTCCTGCTCTGATTGGCTGATGCCAAAAAAATAATTAGCATTAACTTCTCCTCCAGGCAGCTGAACCCAGCTGGCATACTGCACCTGTCAAGCATACTGAAGAATATCTTGGAAGAAATAATATTACTACATGAGTAATTTTTTTCTTCCCCCTCTCCGGTTGCAGGAACACATGCATTGCATCATCCCGATTCCCATACCCACCCAGTTCAGTCAAATAAATGATAAGTACCTCCACCCTCTGATATACTCCCCTCTCCCTCTACTCAGTACCCAAAAGGATATGAAGTCTTGAAAAAGTAATTACTTAAGTTCAACATGTAAAGTTTGGCAAACCATTCCCCAAAGTGACCATCAGCCTTCCTTTTCATCTCTCACTGGCTCAGCAAATGAATAAGTAGGTGGTGAGATGATGTCCCTAGTAGTAGCAGCTGATTAGTAACCCTTGTACCAAGAACATGCTGAAGGTGTGGTTAGACCTAATTAGAAACTTAAGGTAATGAATGGCACCCAAACACAGAGGAGCAAAGATTACCCCTGGTTAGCGTTGACCCTGCCATACAAAGATGGTAGGGAGAGATTGATCACCCCAGGACAATTTTTGACCAAGGCAAGATAAATTTATTTGCAGCACAATTTACTGAATTTGGTCTTCAGAAGGGGAAATATTTTCAGTAGCTACAGTTGTACTACTATATCCAGTCACCAGAGTGTCACATGGAATACTCATTTTTGTGTTCACTTGCTCAAGGAACGTCTTGCGCTAGTTGCACATTGCAGAAGTGTGTCTGTGTTGGCGAATGCAGGGCATGCTTTAATAGGTGCATCCCTCATTCACCAATTAGCCAGCATGCTAGCGTTGACACATGCATTATGTAAAGTGGACACAACTTATAAGAAAAGTGCCGCTGCAATCAGAGACAAGCTTGTCATGCACTGGCACAATGACATGCCTCCCAACATGCCTTTCCTGATGAAACATTTCAATAAACATGGTGGTGAAGCTGCCGCCACAAAATCCCAAAGGAAGCCAACATTGGGGTGCAATTCCTGTGTTGGCATGTCTGGCCCATTCCCCCATATTGTGTGGCACACTGAGATCCCACCCCAGTGTGCTGCCGCTGACAGTAAGCTGACCACGTCAGCATGTTCTTGCCCCAAACCCCATTGTGTGGCACACTGGGAGCTCATCCCAATGTAGCCAACATCAGCCTCAGGCCCTCCCCCCGAAAGTCATGGGGCACAATGGGAGCCCACCCTAATGTTCCCAACATTCGTTATAATTCACCTGTAATAAAGAAAACGGTCCTATGAGGTCTGGTGTTTTGTTTTTTCCCTGAAACAAAGAAAATGGTCCATTGTCTATGGTGCCTCCCCTCCCCCAACCTGCTCCCACCCTCTGCGCACCCCACCTACCCACACCCCATACATACCTCTGGAGGTCAGCACAGTGATCTTCGGTGGAGCAGGAGCATGTCTGCACTCTTCAAAGCCAACTGCAAACTGAAGAAATGCCGGTAAGCTGTATAACGGCATAAATGGGGGGGTCAACTTAGGTGGATAGCTTAGCCATTTTTTTTGCATTTTGCCTCCAAATTTTCAACATGGGGTGCCTGGAACCCCTCCTCATGAACACATGCACTATCATCTCATTACTCAGTCCCAAAAGGTCATTTTGCAGTCACTGTGCTGAATCATCTTTTGGGGCCAAGTAACGAAACAACAGTGTCACTGTTCATGAGGAGGGATCCCAAAAAGTCTATCTTGCAAATCTGGTGGAAAAAATCAAAAAAACGACTGTGTTACAAGTGTGCATTGAGCAGTTTCAACGCACACTCATAACTTCAACAATTTTTTATATTTTCACTCCAGATTTTCAACATTGCCAGTTTTTCACACCTCCTTATGAACAGTACAGCTATCTTTTTTCACATCCTGCCCAAAATGTGTTTTCATGCATGTGGCACACAATGGCGCGGTCGCTGTTCAGGACACATTAACAAAATCACAGTGACACTGTTCATGAGCACAGGTCCCAAAATGCCTATGTTGAAAATCTGGTTAAAAAAATTGCCAAAATAATTGCGTTATGGGCATGCATTGTGCAGTTTCTATGCACGCTCGTGACTTCACCAATTTTTCATATTTTCACTCCAGATTTTCAACAATGCCATTTTTTACACCTCCTCATTAACAGTGCAGCTGTCATTTTTCACATCCTGCCTGAAATGTGTTTTTGCACCTGTGACGCCAAATGGTACAGTCACTGTGCAAAATCACCCATTCGGCTAATGAACTCATAGTGCCATTGTTCATGAGGTGGGGTTACAAATAGCCCATGCTGAAAATTTGGAGTGAAAATACCAACACATGCCCGGGGCATTATGGTTTCCAACCATAACACCCCACCCTGTAGAGACTGACAGGCATCAGGGGTGTGACTTGGCATTGTCGGCTGTAATGCTCACGCTATTCCACCCCCTCCCCCACCCTGCAGAAGTGTGCTTTGGATCTTTGGCCCCAAAGTTCACCCCATTCTCCTATACTGCACACATCTCAGTGTATTTTCTTATGGATTGGGGTGAGCATAAGGCCCGAAGACCCCAAGGCACACTGCAACAGTTCTCAGTGTTTGAGGGGTAGGGTGAGGTGAAATGGTGTGAGCATTATGGCCAATGACCCAAAGAGACACCCCAATGCCTGTCATTCTCTGCAGGGTGGGGCCAGGGTCAGTGTCAGTTCAGTACTTCACTGCCAATCCTATTATGCATCTCTCAAACTCCTGCACTACTAATGCCAATGCCATCAAGCCAACATTCGGCATTGACAAATGCTTGTTTGCTAAGAGAGAGACAGAGGGGGAGAAGATGGAGAGAAGAGGGGAGAAGAGAAAGAGAGACAGAGGGGAGAAGAGAGAGAGATGGGGTTGAGAGAGAGAGAGAGAGAGAGACAGAGGGAGAAAGACAGAAAGGCAGAGGGAGGGAAAGAGAGAGAGAATAGGGAGGTGGGGAAGGGAGAGAGGGAGACAGTGTGGGGGGGGAGAGAGAGAGGGGGGAAAGAGGGATCATACCTCTCAGCTTTCCCTGATTTTCAGGGATGTCCCTGATTTTGCCTCACAAAATTCCTGTCCCTCCTAAAATTTGTGTTTCTGTGACTGAACAGTGGCTATACTGTATGCTCACAATATTGTCAGAGTTACAGACTTGCTCTTCAGCAGACAAAATGTTTTACACCAATACTCTTATGCTGCATGCTTCAGGGGATAGAACCAATTGTTAAACTGTGTCTCTCATTTTACTTCTTTGTCACTGATTTGTTTAAGCCATATCCAAGTGCCAAACACCACTGAAATTCCTGCAAGCGAACGTTCGGCATTGACAAATGCTTATTTTATTTAATTCTTCTCATTTCTATAGTAAGAAGGAACACATTTACAAAATGTTCTTTTAGCCTATTTCATAAATGAACCCCTCCTTGTTTGTACAACTCACTCAGATTTGTTAATTTGCCTTGCTCACACTCTACAACAAATTACCTACTGGCTATCCCACTGTTCCAGATCGCTATGGGGCAAAGCTCCTTTGGTCACCAAGGAGCATCTCTTTGGAAGAAACTATCTCACACAATTACAGTAGCTAGCTAACTGGCTACACTCAAAGCATTCACCACTAGCTACAAGAATGATTTGTTTTGCAATCACATTTGTGCTTGCGTTGGCTAATTTATGCAGCCATATGCTGACTACCTGTTTTTACTTGTATATTGCTATGCAAACCAGCTGTAGAGACACCTCTATGGTATGTACAGTATTCTACCGTGAACCACTGAATGCATGGAGTCCTACTGTATCTGTACTGGCACTCTGTGCCTTACTGGTGCCCGGGTCATTCCTGAAAGAGGTGTCCTTCTGTCAACAACTTACTTACCTGGTTAACAAAATTTAAATGAATGTAAGTGTTAGTCAAACCTTTAATGAAGCAACACCTGTTCCAATTGGAGAAGGAGCAGCAAACCATGGGTAGAAGACATGGGCATCAACATAGAGGGACAAGAGAAGGAGAGAAATTGGAGAAATGTTTTCTGCACAACAGCTTCCGATGGCTGGCAAGAATACAACTGGAAGGTGGTGCCAAGATTTTTTTAGATCCACATATACAGTCGACTCCACTTATACCGCCCAAGGTTTTAGTGAGCAATCGGGTATTACGGGCAAATTCCTGAAACCATTTGCCACTTTCATTGAGCACGTATATATTCACAGCCGGTTATAGTGATCCTTATACTCCTGCTATTACGGCATTTTTTCTTTAATTCTTGCTGCCTTGGTGACAATTCACACCTACTTTGCCATGGAGTTTAAGCACATTCTCCCGATAACATTTAATTAAACAATTAGTCGCTCATTAACACGCAATAAATAGAGAGGCAGATGTGGAGGGGTATGAACCAAGTGTTTAACTGTGACAAGACTGGCCTGTTTTACAGGTGTGTTGGGTATGGGACCTTGATGTTTAAATCTGAATCACTGCTTGACTCAAAAAAACAAAAGGAGTGCATCTCCGTCATGCTGTGCTGCAACATGGATGGGTCAGAAAAAATTAGAACCACTAGTGATTGGCAAGTCACAGAATCCCGATGTTTTCGTGGAATCCATCACCTTCCTGTCCTATACAGAGCAAATAGATCCTCTTGGATGACTGGAGACATTTTTTCTGATTGGGTCACTAACTGGGACAGAAAATTATGGAGATGAAAAATCGTTCTACTTTTAGACAATTTTAGTGGACATCCTAATGTGGCTGGACTTAGGAACATCCATTTGTTTTTTTTACCTCCGAACACTACCTGCCTGATCCAACCCTTTGATATGGGGATCATCTATAGTCTGAAGCAGCACTATGTTCATGCAATGCGGGAGAAAGTGTTGGAGGAGTTGGACTCGAACCCTGATCTGAATACCATGCAGTGTGTTAAAAAAATATCTATGCTTGATGCAGTTAGACTGCCGAAACATGCTTGGAACAGTGTGGGGCAGCAAACGATCCAGCGTTGTTTCAAAAAAGCTTGATTTTCTGTAACAACAGAAGCTGAAGCACCGGAAGTTTTAATCCTGGAGCAGAATGAAGTTTTACCTGCACCAGAGGGTCTTTCAGCAGAGGATTTCGAGCAGCTCTGTCATCTCAGCGACAACTATGAAGCCCCTCCTGAAACTGATGACATTGAGGAGGTGATTGGGGCAATGCATAGTGATGTGGACCCTGATGAGCCAGACGAGGAGCAGGAAGAAAGCATGGAGGAACCGGTCACCACAGCAGACATTCGTTCGGCTTTGCTTACTCTACGTCGGGCCATGGAGCAGAACGCGGATGTTTTACCAAAACTGGATTTTATGCACAAGGTTGAGGAAGCATGGAGAGCATACAGCCTGAGAAAAACCTTGCAAACCACCATAACTAATTACTTTGCTGGAAATAATTAAGAGAGCAAACTTTACAGCAATGTGACTTTCTTTTAGTTACTGTGACAGTTTTTAAGGTCCTATTTCATTGTGCACTTTTATAATATAATTTAATAAAAGTACATTAAGAGCATTTACAGGCACTTTGTTTTTTCAACAGTGCAATATTGTGATACCATAGTAGACCCTGACTGTTACAGCGCTACAGTCAAAAACATTCACTCGCATCTTTTTTTGGTTACAGCGTCCAGTGCTTACAACGAGCAAAATACAATTGGACAAACATGCCCGCTATGAGCAGTGGGGACTGTAAAACTAAGTACTTTGGAACATCCCAGACAGACAGGTGTTGGAGCAGTTGCAGCCTAATGGGGAACCATTACCATGTATGTTGAACCTGTCTGAAAATGGTGCCCTTCAGGGAGAATTGTGAAGAGGTTATTTCTTCTATCCTGCCTACCCAACAAGCCCAACACTGTAGTCATGTGGCCTTAGAGCTGCACCCAACAGGGATCATAAAAGCAGAGCACAGATATCCCTTTAACAACTTGGTGGCAACAGGCGGGAATGTAATGGAGCAGTACTGGCTAACAGATATGTGCCCACTTGTGTCAAGCTGGATTGAAATCTGTAACCAAATGAAACAAACGGAATGTGTCTCAGCCCTGCTTGAGTTCCAAAAAGATAAATTTATAACCAAACAGAAATATTTGGAATCAGGAGAGAGAACTTTGGTAACAGATAAATTAGCCAGTCTCTATAACTTGCCAATAATAAAAGTGTAGTCTTCTGCATTGTTAATGTTTAAATAAAATACATTTTGCTGGTCTGGTTCTTTTTAAAAGGGTTTGTTTTATTAATTATTAAATATACCATTTATGTAATTTAATCTGGCTAAAAATAGCATTGGGTAACAAAATGGAATATAGCTCACAGAAAAGAACTGTGATAAAAGCTTGACAACACCTTAAACTAATAGAGTCGCAAAACAGAGTTTCATATTACATGACTTACTGATGTGTATCTTGGACTTCTGGGTTAATGGAATTGACTGAATTCATGCCAGTAATCCCTTTGGTTGACAGTAGTAATTAGAACTTTGTAAAGCAGAAGGTGATTAACAACTTGGATTGCATGAGAACTATACAGTTGTATGACAACTGTACTGTTTATGACAATGTACTTTGTTGAACCCAAAAGGCAAAGTTTGAAAAAAAAAGTTTAAAATCAAATACTAAAGAAGTAGTTTTGTTTTCTTTGACCCTCACCATTTGACCTATTTTCTCACAGAGCATCACAGATTAAAGACCATGCAAAATTAAGATGGCCCACAGGATTCTGACTTCAGGTCAGGGTCAGCTGTAGATACCACAGAGGCTTCTTTAAAAATAATTAAAGAATAAGTGCAATTTTCCTCTCACATCTGTCTGCTTTATTCAGCTGTGTATAGTTATTTTTTTTTTAGTTGTTTAATCAGGAGTACCACACTAAGCAGAAAGCTTTTTTACAGTTGTGACCTGGGAGCACAGGGAAGTTAAATGACTTGCTCAGGGTCATACACTATGCAAGTGGAAGCTGTGGGATTCAAACCCAGATCTAGTCTGCTGGATGTCAACAGATTTGCAGCTCAGAGCCTTAAACCACTGTGCTATACTGCCTTCCTGACAAAGTCTGACAAAGCACTCAAAGTATTTTAAATTGTCACATAATCTGTACTTCCATTATTCTGGATTTTGACTCAATTTATAAATCTTGAATTTTAATTACAGACTATAAGCACAGAAAAACATAGACTCCATAAGAAAAGGATGATCTTTCCCCTAGACATGCCATTCAGTCCCCTCCCCCCCTTACCACGCAACTCACGGTTTCCATGGTCGTGCCTATGAAGATACAGACATCACATCAAGGTGTCCAGACCACAGAATAAAGGCAGAAGGTTAGTGAGACACCCACTACTACTAAAGGGCAAGGTAGTCTCAGATCGGGTGTGTTACTTACAGATGACATCAGGTAAAAGTTGTAGCTTTTAATAATGGGCATTTTCTCTTGACTTTGTCTCGATAAAACTGTAATAACATGGATAACTAAGTAAACGAGACATTTAACTATAGAAGAGCTGACAGAACTAAGCTTTGGGATTCAATGCACAATCTTAGAACAGAGACAGTTTTGATTAACATCACAAAGTTACTGTACTCTAACACATCGGTTCAGGTTAGGTTAGATATGGGAGGTAATTTCTCCACACAATTTCTGACAAATACTGGGGATAGGCAGGGGTGCATTCTTGCTCCAACATTATTCTCAATATATTTGGATCCATTATTGAAAAAATTACAAACTGTTAGTATGGATTCACCAAAAATTAGGTCTGAATATTGTGCAGGTCTTACACATGCAGATGACCTGATAACTGTTATCCTTAACTGCCAAGGGTCTCCAAGAAAAATTAAACCCCCTGGACTCATTTGTGGATGAAATGAGTCTAAAAATAAATATGTCAAAATCAAACATAATGTTATTTGGTGGTAAAAAATATTCTGGAAAATGGTATGTAAAATCACAAACTTTACAAATTCTAAATGATTATACTTACTTAGGCCTTGTTTTTTCCCAAAATTTATGTTGGAAGGCCCATCATGCAATGATTCATAGTAAGGTAATAAATACATCATTAGCATTGAAAAGATTTAATATAAAATGTTGGGGGTATTCTATATGACCAGTGTTAACTGCAATTGAAGCAAAATATAACTCCCAAATACTATATGGCATCAGGAGACTACAGCCCCTCTGGGCTTGTGGCTGAAAGGAACCGTGCCAGCGGTTCGAATCTGGGGATCTCCATGGATGCCTTTTTCATGGATCCAGGTGCCGCTCTCCTGCCGACTCTCCTGCCTGAAGATAGCGCTGCCCGCCCGGACCAAGAGTGAGCAGAGGACACGCCTGAAAAGCCATAGGACCCAACCATAAAAGCTGTAGGACGCTGGCCGGAAAAAGCGCTTCTCTTTCTGGACAGAAACCGCTGAGCAGCGGTCCTTAGGTTTCTTGCTAAGGTGTGCCAAATGATTTTTCTCTCTTTGCTCTGGACTGTACTTAAAGTGAAACCTATGTTTGGCATCTTCACAATTTTTCTTGCACTGCATGTGTGTTTAAGGTCACTTGTTTTTCTCTTCAGAGCAGTAAAGTGTTATAAGTTTTCTTCTAAACTGTAAACCTGAAATCTTGGCACTTCTGCAGCTTGGCCTTGATTGGTGGAATTTCACCGTACTCCTCACCTGATTGGCTTGCCGTCTCAGTGGCTGCTCTCTCATTGGCTAGCACTGGAATCCAAACTATGCTTCTGTTGCAGCTTTCAAATAGATTAACCTGCAAACTGTCTTGCCTGTTACAGATTTAAAACAAAAGTGTATTATAGCTCTCTATACAGAATATAGTGCAGTTATCTACTTAATTGTTTTACTTACTTAGAGTATCATCTGCTATTTTTTTGTTAAAGATTGTGACACACTATCTATTTGCCTCACCTCTATCTAACCTGCTCTAATCATGTTTTCTCTGTCAGCTCCAGCACATACCTGTCTCTCTGCATGCCCTCTCCCTACATGTAATCCTTCTCTACTCATTCCCTGACCAACCTACTGTCCTCCTACTCTATCACCACAAAACAAATGCCTGCAGCTACGGGCATGTCCATCTGTCCCTGATCGGATTACCTGTAAGGCAACCCTCCACTCCTTGCTCCCTACTGCTAAGTCCTCCTCTTTCCCTCCCATTTCTATTCAAAACCCTAGGGGCATCTTTGCACTCGGGTTTGTTTCCATCTAGAAGTATGTGGCATTATGTGCTGCATCTTGTGTAGCATTTATTTTCCGAGCCCTACTAATCTACTCGTCTTTATCCACAAAATCTTCTATGATAGCTATGGCCAGAAGAATACTGCCACTGCAAACACTGAGCCTAGCTCTCTTTTTACTAGCTCTTCTCACAGTTAGCCCTTGCTCTCTTGGCAGTGCTAAACTGGTCTCCACACTATCTGGCTTTACCTACTCAAACCTACTTGTGTCACAGATTAAGCAGCATGACGTGACTCCTTTAATACTCCCTAACTTGGCTGCTGACTTTACCCCTAAACGTCTTTGGTAGAACATGCTCTTGGTACTACCTCTTTTCCCACAGAAACTATGGTACCTTGTGCTTCTAGCCTTGTTATTACAGGTATCTGGGGACATCAAAACAAACCCAGGCCCCCAGTCACCCTCTGCCTCTCCGAATATGTACTGGTTAAATACGAAAGGCCTTCATATAGCACACTTAAACATCAGAAGCCTACTTTGTAACTTTACTGAACTTGAGGCATGGATATCCATATATGATCCCAACATTCTCTGTCTGACTGAAATATGGCTAAAGCCCTCTACTCCTGACTCTTCATGCTGTCTTCCTATTCTCTGTTTCGAGGAGACAGACTGTCTGGTAAGGGGGGAGTGGAGTTGTGCTCTATTTAAAAAAACACCTGAATAAGTCTCTAGTGCAGCACTCGGTTGCCTCTAACTGCAAGTTTTTACATACCATGCTTCTACTTGGGGACAAAAAGATTCACTTAATACGTACCTACAATCCTCCTAAAGGAGGTCATCTAGGCTGCTCCAGACTGCTTGAGCGCTCTACCTCTGCAGCTGGCCAAAATTAACTTATTATTCTTGGTGGCATCAACCTAAATTGGCCTGGGAAAAATAGAAGCACATTACTATCTCTAGTACATAGATTTAACATGCACCAGGTGATTGAAGATCCCACCAGGCCCCTTCTGCTGGTACACTTGTAGACTGGATACTCACCAATCGACCTGACAGAATTACTGCCTCAGGTGTACTTCCTGATTCTATAAGTGACCATTCCCCCATGTTTTGCACATGGGGAACATCGGTGATTCCAGCCCCCTTGCCACGCTACATCACCTTCTGGGATTTTTCCACACTTGATCAGGCAGGCCTTCTGCATGATATCTCTTCTATAAACCATCGGTGTAGGCAGGCATACTCCAAGCACTCCATGGTGTGCAATTTTATTTAAGGGAGATAGCAAATAGGCTCTGAACTGCTTCCTTTTTCCATGAAAACTAACAAAGAAAATACTGAACCTCTCTGTAATTTTGTTCATAGGAGTAGAAACTAGAAGGACTGGTCACTAATACTCTCTTTGCATCCCAAGGACAATACAACTTTACAGGCTTGGGGATGGTATGTGGGTGTCTTAGGGAACAATGCATGGCATTTGTATTTACCAATGCATGGCAACAACCACTGGATTGAGATACAAAAGTTGTATTTATTGTGCCAAATGAAGTAACAAACACTGTCCTGGTGACAATTTGTTTATTGTCTGGCTACACCCCGGGGGGGGGAAGGGTAGAAGTGAGTCCACTTGGTGTGCAGAGCTGAAATCCCTGGCTACACCCCTGCTATAAACTGGATCCCTATTATACAGTCCCAAGACACTGAATCTGCTCTCAGTCTCTTTCTTTCTACATTCCTATCCCTCCAGGATGTATATACACCTAAACGGACTCAACATGTTAGGGCCAAACAGACTAGGTCGCGGCACAAGGAACTTCTTGCCTTCCTCCAGGCACATAACAAAAGTTGGAACCACTACAAAACCATGGGTCAGCAAAGTGATTATGACACCTACAGAGAGCAGCACAATATGTTTGAAAAACAAATCAGGCTTGCAAAAGCTCATACTGCAAAGGTCTATTGCTGGAAGCCACTGGGGACCCGAAGAAATTCTGGACACATGTAAAATCCTTCCTGGGTTCAAACCAGTCTCAACGCACACATGATATAGTCCTCAGTGGTATGCACTGTAATGACACCACCACCACCACTGCAAATTCCTTCAAGAAATACTTTACTGATCTCACCAAATACAATGCCTCTTTCACAGCGAAGCACATCCTGTCGCCTTTTACTGATACAAATGTACCAGTACACCCGCCCTTCTATTTTAAGGTTATTCCAAATACTGATGTTCTAAAACTACTAAACTCAATCTCCGATAATACTAGTGTAGGCTACGACTACCTAGAGCATAAACTCCTGAAGCTGGCTGCTCCTTTCATTGCGGCCCCACTGGCTACAATCTTTACATTGTCTCTTTGCCATGGTCATGTTCCGGACATATGAAAATTAGTAAAAGTCACCCCAGTCTTTAAGAAAGGTGACAAGAAGGACATTGCTAATTATAGGCCCATAGCCATTCTGTCAGTACTAAACAAAATACTTGAGAAATTAGTGGCCATACAGGTCACCGAGTTCCTCTCTAAATACACCCTCCTTTCACCTACTCAATATGGTTTCCACAAAGGGCACAGCACTGCTACAATTCACAAATGATGCCCTTATTGCTATGGATCAATGTCTCACATCCGGTGCAGTGTTCATTGACCTCTCAAAGTTGTTCAATCTTGTAAATCACCCTCTTCTTCTTGATTGCCTTAGCTCCATTTGTTTCTTGGAGCAAGCCACAAACTGGTTCCAGAGCTACTTAAGCAATAGAAGACAACAGGTAAAATTTAACTCTGTGGTGTCAGACTCAGCAACTATCAATGTTGGTGTTCCTCAAGGCTCCATCTTGGGTCCTATTCTCTTCTCCATTTTTTATAAATAACATACCTTCTAACACCCCTTGGTGCTCAACAATCTTGTACGCAGACGATCTGGTGCTCTACACCTCCTCTGCAAACGTAGAAGAAATAAACAGTCGACTAACCTCAGCATTTCTTATAATGCAAGAATGGATCCATAACAAAAGGCTTGTCCTAAACATAAGTAAAACACAGGGCATGCTCTTCTGATCTGCAGCCAAACTTAGAACAAACCACAACCTTTTCAATGTCTCCTGTGCAAATTGTTCCCCCCCCTTATGAAAGTAAACTCGTTCAAGTATTTAGGTGTGCTGCTTGATGAAACTCTCAACTTCGAACAACATATCATGGCCACCTGCAAGTCAGTAAACTCCAAATTCGGAATAGCCTACAGGACTAGTCGGATGCTTACCCCCTCAGCTAGGCTGGCTATTGCCAGGGGTATCCTATTTCCATCCCTTGCGTATAGTGCTGTCACCTACATAAATGCTTCAAAAACCACCCTAAGTAAGTGGGACACAATGTACAATAGTATCTGTCGATTTGCCTCAGCTTCCCCACATTTGAAGCACCACTGCTTGCTATATGCAGACCTTAGCTGGCCTACTCTATCTGCCAATCAATTCCTTACCCTTGGTACTCTACTGGACAATATCATCAGAACTAACCTACCTACCACTCTTGCAGGCATGCTGGTGCCACTGTCCACCACCTATGGCCTTCACTCTACTGGGCTCTCTCTACTATGCTCCCCTAGATGCAGAACCCTAAAAGGTACCTCAGCTTTCTCCTGCCTGGTCCCAAAATATTGGAACTCCCTACCACTTGATGTTCACTCTGCACCTAGTCATGCTGCTTTTAAAAAGATGCATCACACTCTCCTTGTCAAACGTGCCCTGTGCACCTGTTTTAAACCCCCATAGGGTGTTTGACATCCCCTGCCTCAGCTCTCAAAATGTCCCTCATGCTTTGATGTCTTGTTACTGTTATATGTAGCACTTACCATGGATTATGTGTTAAAACTGTACTGCACTATGATTATGTGATTATTATGTTTTGTACTACTGTGTATTTTCCTGCCATTCTACCATATTAGCATTACTGTTTATGTCCCAGATGTCGTGTAGATTTCCTTGTATTGCTGCTTATCTCTGAACTATACCTGTAATTTGTTTTTGTCTGCCAAATTGTTTTGTAACCTCATGGGTCGTGTCTGAAAATAGTCATATTTGTGGCTATGACACCTTACTCAGTAAACAAAAACTAAAATAAAAAATAAATAACATATGGGACCATATAAGGAATAAAGAATGGGTGAGCATACACAACAAGCCTGTGTTTCCATTGAGGAGTGGAGATACCAGCATATGGACCTCGAGAGCGAAGCTCGAGAGGTCCATGCTGGAATCTCCACCCCAAGATGGAAACAGAGAGCGAGTTGTGTATGCTCACCCATATTTTTTTATTTTTATGGTGTATGGTTCCCCAGATGCAGACAAAAAGTTAAATTTATGAAGATTTTTCTTTACAAGGTTTCATACCTTGTGTTTGTGGTCCTGGTTGTCATCAGCAGCTCACTCTGCTACACAGTAAAGTCTGTTGGTGCGGTGAGCGATCTCGTTCCTCTCAAGCCCCTACCATTCATGGCAGCAGTTTATCAACAAAAAAATAGAAAAAAGTCTGTCTAATGTGCACATTAACTTTTAGAGTGTGCACAACAACTTTTGGAATGTGCACAACAAGATTTGAGTAGCCACTGAATTCCATACATAATAAGCCCAAACCATATGCTATAAGTATTTATTAAATCTGGGAAAAAAACAATTATACGTCTATTAAGGTCTATGGTGGGTTTTCCTACAACAGCCCCTGCTTCTTATGTAAGGGTAGAATTAGGTTTAACTAACTTGAAAGCCTTGGCAGAATCATGTATAATCAAGCTCGAGAGGTCCATGCTGGAATCTCCACCCCAAGATGGAAACACAGGGTGAGCTGTGTATGTTCGGCCATATTTTTTTAATTTTTATGGTATATGGTTCCTCAGATGCAGACAAAAAGTTAAATTTATGAAGATTTTTCTTTACAAGGTTTCATACCTTGTGCTTGTGGTCCTGGTTGTCGTTGGCAGCTCTCTCTGCTGCGCAGTAAGGTCTGTTGGTGCAGTGAGCAGTCTCGTTCCTCTCAAGCCCCTACCATTCATGGCAGCAATTTATCAACAAAAAATCAGAAAAAGTCTGTCTAATCTGTATTGTTTCAGAACTCAGAGCTGACTACGGCAGTCCTTGTCCAAGTCCATCTCACTGAGCCACTCGCTAACCGGTGCTGCCATGTTTGTTTTGAGATTTCTTTGAAAAGGGTTGTTTGGCTAAATCAGGTGCCAGATTGTGCATGTGGTCATGAATATTAATTAGGAACTCATACATATTTATTACAGAATGTGCACAACAACTTTTGGAATGTGTACAACAACTTTCAGAATGTGCACAAGATTTGAGTAGCCACTGAATTCCATACATACTAAACCCAAACTATATGCTATACTTATAATAACCAGGATGACCTTTTTCCCATAGGGAAACTGTGGCATAATTTGGCATTATAAAGGAGCGTTTATAACGGCGAACACACGCCCAGTTTCCCTCGCACTGCACAGGTGCCCCAGCCTCTGAAGCTGTTTCTCCTAACTTCTGTCCGTGTCGTCTTTTCCTTGCTGAACCGACACATGACCTCTGTGGTAAGTGCTGGTAGGCAGACAGTAATAGAAATGAGGGAAATACCCTCAAAATGTTGGCTCCAACTAAACTATAATTAAAAAAAAACTTCACAAAAGCGAGCGAGTGACCAATAGAGCGCGCACTCACACCAAAGCAGACCGCCTTTCTTATTTTATATACTTGCTGTGGGGGAAAAAAGGAAATCCCGGCAATTATATAAAATAAAATATGAGTCTCGGTGTGTAATGAAATTACACATACCTGGTTTGATGTTATGTATAAACCCCGAGAGTCATTTCTGGGTTTATGCATAGTAAGCTCTTGGGGTTTATGCATAGCATCAAACCCTCGGGTGTGTGTAAATTCTCATTATACACCAAGACCTATACTTTGTCCTATATATTTAATCTGTAAAAAAACAATTAAATATGTCTATTAAGGTCTACGGTGGGTTTTCCAACATCAGCCCCTGCTTCTTTAGTACTTGTAGAAATAGATTTAACTAACTTGAAAGCCTTGGCAGAATAATGTATAATCAATTTTTGGATCAGACTGAATACTTTAGAGGAAAACAGAATTGCTAGGAACTGTTTAGAAGAAAAAAAATGGTGGGTGACAAAAGTTTTTTGGCAATCACCTTGGTTACTTAAAGTCAGACAGATATTGAGAGTGGTACCTCTTCAACATCTGCTTGACTTAACATTTAAGAATGTTAGAATCTCTATACAATATAAAAATATATTAAGAAATGCATTCAGAAGGGAAAATTAATATCATTTCATCTGAAGAAGCATTTTTATACAAATGAAGGAGGATTGTCCTACAACAGTATGAGCCAATAATTTTTGAATGTCTACATCTTGTAGGAGTCTATCATTGTTATAAAGAATGGATCTCACAGTATGCTCATAAAAAAACTAAGGTAGGACTAGATCTTCTCTCGGAGAGGTTGGGCTAACTAGTGTGACTGTATTTGAGTTATGTTCTGTTATTTTAACTCAAGGTGCCTTCCAATACACAGACATTTGTTTTATCAATTCTGTCTGAAGAAAGTAGTCCAGGCTTCTAAACTTTGAAGACAGCAATAAATCTCTCACACAAATACTTTAGATAGCCTGGGAGTCACTCAGCCAAACCAAAGCCTGCTATTTATCATTTGAATGGACTGCAGAATGGCCATCTTGCATTCTTTCTGCTGCCCATGAGATGAACCACTGTTTACAACTACAAAACAGGAAGCAACCTTTACGCCCTGTTGGCAGCCATATTGGGAATATCAAACTAGCCAAGAAGTCTATGCTACAGGTCCAGTGGCTATCTTTGTTAGGGGCACAAGCTTGTTCAAAATTACCTTATTTCATGGAAAGTCATGGTGGCCATGTTTCTGAGGGGCAACCGATTGAAATGAATGGACACTGCAACAAATAGCTGCATCTTGCAAAATAAACTTTATTGAAATAACAGACAATACAGAATTGAGTTGGACTTGTTTACTAAGAAGTAATTTGATGGACTTTACTTAAAAATAATTGTACTTTGGTCTACAGAAACAATTTTGTCCATGGCACTCCATCTGCTCCACGACATCTCGTCTTCTGCATGAAAGCAACCCCTTCTCATAATTACAACCTTTGCTCAGGGACGCAAAACATACCTCCAACCACAATGTCTGACAATTACACCATTACACAAGCCACAATATCTGCAGTTCCACCCTCACCCACCTCGCCAAAGTGGAGTAACAACATAGAAACCATCCTGCAGGACATCTGAGCTTCACTTGCATTCCAAGGTGCACCAGCTATGCAAGCCATTCAAGCATATCTTGCCAACATTAGAACTATGACATCCCAGTCCCCTGTCCATACCAGCCTATAGCCAGTACCCTTCTCAGCTTTGCCTCATGAAGATGTGGTCAACTGGCTCAAGCAATTCCAATCCTGGATTGCTTTCATCAGCTGGAGTGATCCCTTGCGTATTTCCAATCCCTTGCTCTTGCTTCTGAGAGGGACTGCCATTTCCTGGTTTAACGCACTTCCAGAACAAGTCAGAGGAAACACAGCTACTCTGTATATGACTTTCAGAGACCATTTTGTTCATGCACATCCCCCTTGGTTACTAGAACAACAGCGGTGGGAGCACACAGTGCAACCCTCTGAGTCCCTAGAAACCTTCATAGTCGACACTGAGTCACGCTGCAAATGTCTGCTTCCTCAATTCCACACTTATGTAATTCAGCAGACACCAACAACATGAATGGACACAATCCAAGCAGCATGACTTGCACAGGTGTACATTTCACTGTTCCAGGCCACAAGTGCACCAGCACCTCATTCATCACAATTGGCAGCACTAACAACATGTGTCCAGCAGCAACAAGCCATGATAGACAAGCTCATTACGACTGTCAATAGTTCCTACCTGAGCTCAACTTCTTCTTTGACTACTTCTGTCAATGCTCTGCAGTCACCTCGATAGCCACCTGCGCCCCCTCCGCCTTCACGTGAGCCTGTGACCTGACAGTGGTGAGGATGTAGAGGACACACTACTGCCATTTGCCAAAAGCTAAAGTACCATAATAATAGCCAAGATAACAGGAACCAAAGGAGCCTACCACAGTACAATCAGCACAATGATCGCAACTACTTCCAGGATCAGGGAAACGAGAGCTGCCCAACACACTAGAAGCTCCTGTTGGGCAGGGAAACACTTCAACTGACCGCCCCTCTTGCTCTCATAACTCAAGCATACAGCATCCTCCAACTACCGACTCCGGCACCCTCCCACTTCCAGGGCCCAAGGTACCTGTCATTAGATCACCACTCTTAGCCAACTATGACCCCATAACCTTCGGAGATTGGTCCATGCATGCCTTGGTCAACACTGGAGCTGAAATCTCAGTTATCAGCACCAGTATTTTGACCAATGAAGCAGTTTGTCACTTACCTAATGTCTCTCCAGCTGACTGAAAGTACATTATCACAGTCAATGCCGCTAAGGTGCCTATTACAGACATCCTCCATCTCAAGCTACGCTTTGGCTCTCAGCAAGCTTCTGTCAAATTCTAACTAGTACCTGAGCTACAACAATCTGTGATTCTTGGTATGGATTTCCTTAAATCTCACAAAGCCATCCTAGACTTTGCATCAAACAAACTGTCACTAGACCCTCTGAGGCAACTTGTAGCTGCAGATTCAGTCACTGTGCCTCCTAAGACTGAGATGGTTCTGATTGCCAAGATCTGAGGTGAACCTCTTCCACTAGGTGTTGTTGGCATCATCATGGGATCCCCTGCTCTGCATTCATCAGGTCTTCTCACAGAGAACACCTTGTCTGCTGTGAATGGTGGAACAGTCTTCCAGAAATGCTGCAACTTCACAGAAGAGCCCATAGTCATTTCAAAAGGTACCACTATCAGAAAGTTTGTTTGATTGTCTACAGGGGACCAGCTCCATCTTATGCAGGAATCTCAGCCTGGTTCTACCAACTCTAGTGCAGTAAATTCTGTCACAACCACCCCAGCGTCACCAGAGTTACCCCTCAGTACGTGAATACCCTCTTCAAAACTCCCAGCATCTCCAACAGAGAGAGAACAACTTTTAAAATTCCTGAAGGGTTATCCCAATGTCTTTGTTGGGCCAGATAACAAGCTTGGATGTTGTGATATCTTGCAACACACTATTGAGGTGCATCCCAGTTAGCAACCCATTTGTCAGCGGCCCTAAAAGGTGGGACACAGAGACAAGTCCTAGAAAACATGATCAAAGACATGCTTGACCAGGGCATCATTGAAGAGTCCAGAGTCCCTGGGGAGCACCATGCCTGCTAGAGGTAAAGGACAAAAGGTGTCGCTTCATGGTAGACTACAGAAAGCTTAATGCTTACACTGTGCAAGATGCTCATCCCTTACTCACAACAGAGGATGTCTTAGAGAGTCTTGTCACAGCAAGCCCAGCTTACTTCACCACTCTGTATCTGCAGAGTGGGTTCTACCAAGTCTCCATTGATCCAGCTTCTCGTCCCTATACAGCCTGGCGCTGTCACTTGGGGCACTTCAATTTAAATGACTGCCTATGGGACTTCAGAATAGTCCAGCTACATTTCAGCATCTTATGGAAGCTGTTCTACATAGGTTATCTTGGAAATCTTGCTTAGTTTACCTAGACAATGTTATATTTTTCAGCAGAACTTTCCCAGAACACCTCCAACACCTCAACAAAGTGTTTGAACATCTCTGATAAGCCAACCCCAAGCTTCGCCCAGAGAAGTGTTGTTTTGCACAGCAGTAAATTCATTACCTGGGACATGTTGTCAGTTCTCAAGGCATCTCTCCAGACCCAGACAAGCTCTCAGCAGTCAGAGACTATCCAGAACCTAACAATCTCAAGGACTTTAGAGCTTTTCTAGGCTTGTCCGGATACTACAGAAAGTTCATTTATAACTATGCACAGATTGCAGCCTCACTTTATGCCCTCACCAAAAAGGGGTGTGAATACTCCTGGACATCTGAGTGCCAAGATGCTTTTGAAACCTTATAAGGCAAACTGGTCTCCTCTCCATTACTGGCCTACCCAAGGTTTGACCAACCCTTCAAACTTTACTCAGGTGTTAGCTCCTTTCCAGTGGGCGCTGTGCTATGTCAAGTACAAGATGGAACAGAACGAGTCATTTCCTATGCTGAGTGCTCCCTTTCCCCAACTGAGCAAAACTATGGCATTACAGAAAAAGAATGTCTAGCCATGGTCTTTACTTCCGCTGCTCCTCCTTTCAAGCTATTGTTGATCACTCAGCTCTCAGATGGTTGTTCGAAATGAAGGGGCCAGTAAGCAAGTTTGCCCGATGGATTGCCATGTTGCAATGCTACAACTTTGAAATGCAGTACAGACCAAGCTGAGTTCACTCCAATGCTGATAGTGTAAGCCAGAGATAGTATCCCTCTGCATCATCCTCAACAGACAAAGACTCCTACTTACAAGCTCTTCCCTTCCATGCCATAGATGTGCTTCCTGTGGACACTCCTACAGCACCTCAAGTTGCCTTGCTGCTACCACTTGCATCATCAGAAAAGAACACAAATCCTCATCTGCAGCAAGCAGCTGAACAGCTTCTCAACTACTCTACTTCTGATCTCTCCCTGGCAATGGTTCAAATGCAACAAAGAGCAGATCTTCAATTCGCAGACATACTCTCTTAGTTAGAGTCTGGAACTTTACCACCCCAGAAGCAACATCGCCAAGATGTACTTCTCCATGCATCACAATACTTCCTCAATGACGGTGTGCTTTTTCACATTTGGAGCATGGAAGGAAAGGGCCATCGCATGGATAGAACTCATGTTCAGTTTGTTGTTCCAGCCTCTCTAATCAATGAAGTTCTTTTTTCCACTCATGCCTCTCCACTTTTCGGAGGTCATATGGGGATCCACAGAACTCTCGAAAAGACACAGCTTCACTTCTTCTTCTGGCCTCACATGAACAAAGACATTGTCCAATTTGTCAAATCCTGACAGCCCTGCCCCCAAAGAAAGCCTCCTGCCAAACCCACAAAAGTACACATCACTCCAATGCTTGTAGCTACTGAACCCTTCCAAAGAGTTAGCACAGACATTCTAAGACCATTACCAACATGCTCTGACTCTGGCAACAAATACATTCTTGCTTTTGTGGACTACCTTGCAATGTATTTGGAACTAATTCCCCTAAAAGACATAAAAGCCAATACAGTAGCAAATGCCTTCCTCAACACTGTCATTTGTCTTCACGGTACTCCCTCGTATCTGCATTCAGACAGAGGTACTAACTACCTTTCAACAACTGTTTGAGAAACGTGCAAACTTCTTGACAATAAGAAGACACACACAACAAGTTATCATCCACAATGCAACAGACAGAGTGAAAGAATGATGTCTACCATTCTGAACACACTCTCCAAGTACCTGGATGAAACTCACGACACTTGGGACAGCTTTGTTCCATTTATACAATTCGCCTACAATACCAGCCCTTGTTTCAACAGTACAGAGTACACACCTTTTTCTTGGTCCATGGACACCATCCAAGAAATCCCTTGGACAGGGACCTCTCACTGCTAGAGGTTCCAAAGTCAGCTTCTTCATTCATCACTCCTGTACTGGAACAGCTTGAACTGGCTAGATATATGGCAGTCACCACATTGGGAAAGAGGAAATCTGCCATGTAGCGAACATCAGCATCCAAGTCTCAAGAGCCTTCATTTTCTGTAGGCGACATTGTCTACCTGTGTCAAGCTGTCCTAGTTCCAGGCTCCACAAGGAAACTGCTCCACCCTTGGACATGTCCTTTCTACATCGTGGAAAAGCTTTCTCCAGTTCACGTTCGTTTGCGATGCAAGTTTGATGGAAAGCTCATACATAACAAGGTCCACATCAATTGTCTGAAACATGGGTACTTGAGTAACACTATTCCAAATGATCCTAGTCCACCCAGTAATGAAGTTGCGCTTCAGCCTGCTATCCTGTCTGAATCAGAAGTTCCTCCCGATAACCTGCAACCAGTTGCTTCCACCCCTCACACTCCTGACAATCTCCAGGCAGATTCTGTTTTGCCTGATCTTCAGTCAAATGAACTTCCTGAGATGTCTCAGCCTTCTTCCTCTTCTCAGGACTCTCTTGGGCACACCCCTGTGTACCAGATTGAGAAAATTTTAAGAAAGAAATACATAAACAGATCCTGGACTTACAGAGTCAAGTGGTGTGACTTTGACAGCTCACAAAACTCTTGGGTTGCTTATGACAACCTACTGTAACTCCAGCCTATCAACAACTGGTTCAGGGAACACATGCTATTACTACCACTGACCGGAAAAGTCAATGACGGTCTTGAACTTTTGTGTAACTTTTGTGTAATTCAATAATTCTTCTAGCGGTATTCTCTCTTAATAGTTCCCACATAAAATGATTCCTGGTAATCATTCCAGTGCACCTGTTGCTCATGGTACTGCATGCATGGCATTAACCTTTTTCCATGCATGAATATCTTCAAATGCACACTTCCATTTGTGTTTTTTTTTTTACTCTGCCACTGTTTATTGCAATATTCATATCTTGTGTGCTGGGCATTCTCCAACTGATACCCATTCTCTCTCTTCCTTTCCCTCTTCACTGCACTGTGGAACTCGGCACCCTAAATGAGCTTCAAGTTGCTATGGTGGCTTCCCTTCCCCTAGTACATCTCTGGCTGGTCACCATTGTGGTCCAGATCCTTCTCTTCCCCTCTCATCATGGTGGTCTACTGTTCAGTTACCTGCTGTCCTGCCCTGCTAACAATTTTTTTTCTTGGATTCTATAATGTTTGCTTGTTTGAGTGGTGCTCACATTCACTGCCCCAGGGTGGTGTGGAGTATGCTTTAGCATTGGGCTTAAGGCCTGCTTCTGCCCCTGTAAGAGCTTTGAACAGATGTTGGTGTGTTATTACTGTTTTAGGAGGGGTTTGGGGGGGAATCTCTGAAATTCTCAGTGGTCAGTCAGTTGGTGTGAGTCTGCTGCTTTTACTAGACTCTTTTGGTATGCTGCCTCCTTCATCCAGTCACCGGAGACTTGTTCACTTTTTTTCATCCCCTCAGAGGAGGGGCCTGCAGTGACACCAGTGGCGGAGTCGTGCATGCTCCTGTGAGTGGCACTCCAGGCATCTGCCCCACCTCTGCACACCTTGTACAGCATCGGTGTGCCAGCCCCCAGCCTCCACTGGGGGTCAGGCAAGCACCGATCCCTGATCCGCCCTCCTCCTCAGAGAACTGTAGTTAGGATGCTCGATCCTCCTCCTCCTCGGCCAACCCCCGGCAACCCACTCACAACACGAACATGAGTCGCAGGTGTGGCAGGAGGTAAAGCAAGATGCCTCAGCTCTCCACGCCACCAGGTCGGCTCCTGTGAAGCCATTTTTTTGTCCATACTTGTGAGGGCAAAAACACTGCACTTAGGTTGCATATATAACTCACCAAATGTGGCCCAAACTGTCTTATGCTCCCTGAACAAAACACCAAAAGACTCTCCACTATTATGGTGTCTTTAACATGGTGGTGCACCAGTCAAAACAGAAATACAAGTACAAAAAACAGTGCACCCACCACAGACTAACTTTGTATAGCACAACATGTGATATCAATATCTAATACAGCACAGTAATGCCACACAGACTAGGCAGTATGTATAGTTTATATCTTGACATTTCTTGCTCACAGGTGGCATACAAAAATAGTGCAATACATAAACCAGCACTCACAGGGTATGCATAAAGAGTATTTAGCTCTACCCCGTGCCTATACAATTGTAGTTTTTGGCAGCACAAAGCAAGTAAATGTGCACAGCTCATACATTTAACAAAAACAAACAGAAGCAAAGTCCACTTTTTCTTTTGAAATATCTTGCAATCACATTTTCTTCATCTGTAACGTACTCAAAAAGTAGTGTCTTTTAAAGCAAGCTGCAAGACTTCTGGACAAGGCTATTCTGGGTGTTAAGGCATATCATCAGTATTACAAACCTTAACCATATAGTTGGTGCACAGACTGTGAAGAAAGCAAAATAAAAACTTTAAGTCATGCATTACAGCACAAATCATTCACAACTAAACAATGAAATAGGCACTTACAATTACCTGATCACTAGCTACAGAAATACAGTGCAGATCTTATAACACTTAATACATTTTAAAAACCAAGTAAAGAAACCAAGTTTAAGTTATGAAATATGAATCATGAAACCTCACTTTACTAAAGTGTGGTCAAAAATTAAATTCAACGTGGTTTTGAGTCTCGAGCCTCACTCAATGACAATGGAAGAGGAAAAGCAAACCCGTTGTAAATTGTTTTTCTTACTGCAAAAAATCAGTATCATATTTTCATATTTCAAAAACAACAAGCCAAAGACATAAATAGAATCTGGCCCATAATATTCCTTCATATTGTGGCACTATAATAAACGAACACCATAACAAATGAATTAGGAAAGGGAGGGGCGAGGGGGCAGGTGCCTCCAAAGAAGTGTGAAGATTTGATTTCAATAAGGTAGCAGATTTTCAGTTGTAATGCATATAATCACTATATATATATATATATATATATATGCAATATGACACACTGGAATGTGCGCTGAACAGATATTACCACATGCCCAGGGGCGTAATAAGCCCCAGGAATTGCAGTAATTAAGCAATAAGCCATGAGGGGGGTGTAGGTTATCAGGGGATTTACCACAGCTGGAGTGGTTAAATCCGTACCAGCCGTGGTAAATCCCCCAATAACCCACATCCCCAGAGTGGCTTATTGCAATTATACAATGTCTCTGTTCAGTTTTTATATTAAAAAAATAAAGAAAAATACAGTGTTTTAATAGTTTAAATAAGTTTTATTGAATGTTTTGTTGCACCCCAAAAAAATAGTTCTTTGGTGCTAGGTGAAACATTGGGTAGATGAGTGACTGACAGAGAAAGGTATCGTAACAGCGTAATTCAGTATGCTATAACACCCACCACACACACCCTGCAACTGAAGCGGCTTTTGTCGGCGAGCATTGTAATAGTTTTTAAAGAAAGTGCTTGCATTTAAATTGCAGTGTAGAGGGGTCAGAGGTCACAGGGTTCTCGGCAGTAACGGCTGCAACTGTGAAGTTTTAGAGGGCTGCTACATTGTATTGCTGTTAATGTCCTGTCATTCATGGTGTTCAGCAGTTATGGGAAGAGACGCTGAAGAGAGAGTGGTTTAGGAGAAGAGGAAGTACACATTTTTAGTAATGGAGAGCGAGTGAACAGCGGTTACTACGGATGTGGCAGGACAGACTCGAAGCTGCCGCTTGAATTAGCTGTGTATTCAGTTTGAGGTACAACTTTTTTATTTGAAATTAGCTCCATTTTGCTGATTCAGAAACAGAAGAAGCTCACGGGGAATAGAGCAGCCAGTTGTTCATGGAGGTGTTGTTTTGGGATCAACGTTTATTGAGGAAACAAGATGGCAGTCGGGGTTCTGCGATTTCGGGGTCGGAGTGTTTTTTTTTGAACATGAGACTGGCTGGCACCTTTTGCTGTGATTATCGGTAGATAATCAATGCAGGTAAGGTGCCAGCCTGCCTATCTGATTGGTCAGTGTCCAAGGTACATGGTATAATAGCTGTTAAACGCACATCCTGGAGTGTCTTATTGTGCTTATAAAATGGGCTACTTTTTTGTGTGTTTCCTGTTACAAAAAAATAATGTTATGTAAATAAAAAAGGCTATTGTTATCATAATTTCGAATAAAATAGTCCCTTCATCAGGTATTAGTTGACATCATTGCATTTCTTTTTAATATTCATGATCACTTGCATAACCCATTCCAGCTATTGTTAGGTGGTGGATTTTGGTAAGTATTACTAGCTGGTAGTTTTTTTTAATAAATTGTCCATTCAGGATCAGCTAGATAGAAGTGAGCATTTAAAAAGGATGTCCTGTGTGTGAGAGGTAAAAAATGACATACTGTACGAGATAGTAAGAGCAAAAGGTGACTTCCGGTTCAGCCTGTCAGCTCTGCTCGGGTGTATTGAAGACTCACTCCTTATGGTGACAGCAGGACCTGTATTATCTACCAGGTACATTTCTTGCAGTAATCATTGTATTTAGTGAGAAGTTATGGGTTGTATTTGAAAACTAAAAAAATGTTTATACATGCAGAGACAGGCCAAAATGCAGACAGCATTGGAGCTGAAGGAATGAGATGTGCTGTGAAAGTGTTAGCGCGATCTGCCCCTGAAAGAAAAAAAAGTAAACACATGCTGTAATTTAGATTTCTACAATTGAGACCTCTGTGGTTAAGAAAAGTGAAACATGTTTAGTGTAGGATTTTGTTGCTCGATGGTTTTGGCAGTCACTGTACTGGTTCCGTGATCCTGTCTATGCCCTCTGGTCAGACCACGTTACCATGGAGACAGAGTTTCTTTTCCTTTCCCTGGGATTTCCTTTAAAAAAATTTTGACCACAGTTAACAGCTTTTTTTCTAGTTGAGTTAAATGTCTCTTTATGCTGTGGGTCTTTCCTGAAAAAAAAAATGGTTACTGATGGCTGTTGGTGCTCATTGTGGAGACGGCTCGCTTTTTTTTTTTTCCCTTCAGAAAACTACGATAGACTGTTGGGTAATGTGAACTGGGGTCATTTTAAATCAACATCTGCTTCCTAACCAACTGGCATGTAAGAGATGATGATTTAAGTGGGGAAAAGTAGAGAGAGAGAGAGAGAGAGAGAGAAGAGAGAGAGAGAGAGAATGTCAGGAGTTCAAATGCGAGCATTCCAATGGCGAACTGATTATTTTTTTTTAATCTGGTCCTGCTTTAGGTACTTGTTTTTACCTGTGTATCAAACACATTTGATGCATAGGTAACAACCAATCAAAATAGAGGATTTTCTCTCCCCATTTTATAAATATATATGATCAAAGCACAGCAAAACAGTGCAATGATAAAGGACATGGAAACTAACAGGCACATCATGTTTCTGAATGTTGTCATTAAGTTACTTGAATACACTAGCAAGAGTTAGTTGGGGAGGGGGTCACATACAAGTGATCTGTATCACCAATCTGGAAAATAATAATTCCACCATAATAAATGTACCAGTTTAATAGAATCTTTCAGACCAGGAACCTTTTTCACCCTCCTTCCCTCTCCCCTTCTTCTCTCCTCCTTACCTTCCCTTCAATTAATTTTCTACCACATATCTCCTTCTACAGCTCTTCTGTCTATTGACTGCACCAAAAGTGTCCTGATGGTCTCAGTCCTAAGCTTCTTCGACTTACTGCCCCTGCTGTTACTGTCCCCATCTCTCTCTTATCCTCAATCTTCCTTTCCACACTGGCTCTGTACCATCAGCCTAAAAGAGAGCTAGGGTCATTCCCCTCTACAAGGAGAATAACTCTCCTTTCCCAGGCAACTACCTACCTCCTCCCAGTCACTCTCCTAAAGTTTAAGAGAACCAGCTTAGCTTGCCTTCTGCTTTACTGCTAAGACCTTCCTTAGCCCAGTCCAGCCTGGCTTCAGAAATAATCACTGCATTGTCTCCTCACTCATTCGCTGCACCAATGCTGTCCTCACAGGGATGGTTCAGGGATAGTACTGCTCTGCTATATTCATCTACTTGACCAAAGCATTTGGAAAAGATTGCCAACTCAGTTAAGAAGGGGGATAAAACCTTTTATAGGTACATCAGGGAGTGAAGGAAGACCAAGGGAGGGATAGTGAGGCTTAATAAAGGGGAAGGGGGTGGGCAGAGGGTGACTGTGAAAAGGCAGAGATACTAAACAAATACTTTTGCTCAGTATTCACAAATGAAGAAGGGGAGGTACCTAAACCAAACAATAGAAATACGCTGGATACAGGGGTTGATACTAGCCCTTTCACAGAAGAAAGGGTTCTGAAGGAACTCTTAAAACTGAAGGTGAACAAAGCAATAGGGCTGATGAGATTCATCCCAGAATTCTAAAAGAACTAAGGGTAGAACTAGTGACACCACTGACTACCCTCTTTAATAAATCATGGGAGGATGGGGTGGTGCCTGAAGACTGGAGGAAGGCAGATGTGATTCCACTTCACAAAAGTGGGAGCAGGGCAGAAGCAGGAAACTACAGACCTGTTAGCTTAACCTCAGTGATTGGGAAAATGATGGAATCACTTCTGAAGGAAAGAATTGTCGAGTACCTAGAGGCCAGAGGAGCGCAGGACCCATGGCAGCGTGGATTCACAGCGGGAAGGTCATGTCAGACAAATCTGATAGATTTCTTTGACTGGGTGACCAAAGTAGTAGATCAGGGAGGGGCTCTGGACATGGCCTACCTAGACTTTAGCAAGGCATTTGACACAGTCCCACACAAAAGATTAATATACAAGTTAGCCAGCCTGGGAGTGGGTCCCAAGATGGTAGCCTGGGTAAAGAATTGGCTGGAGAACAGGACACAGAAGGTAATAGTAAATGGAGTCCACTCTGAAGAAAGGGGTTACTAGTGAGGTACCCAGGGTTCAGTAACAGGACCGGTCCTCTCAGTGTCTTTATAAGCTTTACATTGCAGAAGGACTAGAAGGAAAGTATGTCTCTTTGCAGATGACACAAAGATCTGCAACAGAGTCGATACACAAGGTGGGGTGGAAAGGATGAGAAGGACTTGGCAAGGTTGGAGGAATGGTCAAATGTATGGCAGCTTAGATTCAATGCTAAGAAGTGCAAGTAATGCACCTGGGAAACAGAAACCCAGGGAAGAGTAACAATGGGGTGAGATACTAACAACAACAAAATGGAAAGGGACCTGGGGGTAGTCATATCAGATGACCTAAAGGTGAGCAAGCAATGTGAGAGGGCAGTAAGTACGGCTGGTGGGATACTGGGATGCATAGGGAGAGGCATCACCAGTAGAAAACAGGAAGTTGTTATCCCTCTGTACAGACAGCTGTGAGATCCCATCTGGAGTACTGCATGCAGTTCTGGAGACCCAGTCTCCGCAAAGACATAGACAGGATGGAGGCAGTCCAGAGGAGAGCAACCAAAATGGTGCAGGGTCTGCACCAGAAGACATAGCAAGAGAAACTTAAGGATCTTAATATGTATAGCCGCAAGGAGAGGAGGAGAGGGGGGACATGATAGAAACTTTCAAATACCTCAAGAGAATCAACAAAGTCCAAGAGGGTAGCATCTTTCAGAAAAAGAGGTGTGCAAGAACAAGGGGGCACAATTTGAAGCTGGGGGACGGCTCAGAGGTAATGTGAGGGAGTATTTTTTCATGGAGAGGGTTGTGGATGCATGGAACAGCCTTTCTGAGGAGGTTGTAGAGTCAAAAACAGTGGTGGAATTCAAGAATGCATGTGGGACAGACATAAGGCAATTCTAGGGGGTGGAGGTTGGAAGAAGCAGGCTGTTGGTCAGCTAGGATCTGCAACTTATCCATTAGGTAGGGAAATGGGCAGACTGGGTGGGCCAAGCGGTCCTTATCTGCTGTCAAATTCTATGTTTCTATGTTTCTATGACACAGTTGTCCCCTATCCCAAACTAGCTAATGCAGGTCTCTCTGACCTGCTATAGCATAGCTCCACTTTTACCATTCCAACTGCTTCCAATCAGTCCATATTTCTGGGGCTCTCTATTAGGTCTGTTGTGCTTCAAGGATCTTTCCAGGTCCTGTGCTATTTTCCATGTTCCTAAATGATCACCCCATGACATGTAGCACAATTCATATGTACATGGACAACAGTGGACTTTATGTCAATGGCCCCTCTATCCCAGAGCTGGAAGCCTTGGTCCAGTGGGAATTTAGTAACATGCAATGTTGGTTCTTAGCTTATTAACTTTTCGTCAACTATAGGAAAACGGTCTCAATAACCAAACTTCACCAACCCACCCTCCTGCCCATCTTCTCTATCTTGGATAGCACTACACTGTAAGAAGTCCTGTATTTCAAGTATCTGTAGTATTTTTTGTCCTGGTCCCCCCAGGAGGATATATTTCATCTTCAAATTTTGGACTGTCAATCTTTCTTACTACCTCAGCTCCCTCCTTACTCTTTTCTATCCTCCCCCCACACTCCATGGGGTGCACATCCCTACACTCTTTCCTCATTCCCCACCACGGGAATGCATTTTGCAAAGCAGCATTCTTAGCAAGCCCACCAGTGCAGCAGTTGGATTTCCACTTGCGACGCCAGTGACCCGGATTCAGGAACAGACTCAGGAGTTCACGGGACGGCCGAGAGGAGAAGGATTGAGCATCCCAGAGACTGCTCTCTTTCTCCGGGGGTAATGTGTATCCAGCCCTGGACTGACCTCTGGTGGAGGCTGGAGGGACAGCAGTGGCAGGTGCCACAGTTACTGTGGGGGGCGTGCTGCATGATGGCGCAGCATGTGTCCTCTCATCACTACATGCCCCCCCCCAGAATTCAAACCAACAAAAATAGAGGTCATATATATGATGCCCCACTTCCCCCGGCCCAGATCACCCGACATAACTCTCCCGAAGACAACCTTTCCTGTCTTCCGCTATATCCAGCTTGACTCCAAGCCGCACCCTGGGAGGCAAGCCAGGGAGGCAATGCCAGTAGGCGGTCCTGCCAGCATCCTTCTCCCAGTGTTGTGCAGGTTCACACCGGTGAGGAGGCCCCACCCTGGGGGCAATCCAAGGGGTATCGCCTGGAGGAGGTAAGACCCAAGGGTCGAGGTGAGGATCTGGGGGCCGAGTGGGGGCTGAGCTACTGTGTGGCACGCAGAAAGAAAAGTATACTAAATAAAAAAAAACATCATTCTTTTATTACTTTCCTCACCTCTGACACCACTTTCTCCTGCAGTCCTCCATCTTCTCATGATTCTAGAATGTTGATTGTGAAGATGGCTGCTATATTCATTTGTTATCAACTTGCACTCCTCTACTTATTTCACTTTCAGTAGAAATATTAAGTTTTATATTAAAAAACTTTTGAACTGATTATTTTTATTATGTTTGCCCTGTGTGCAGGTGCAAGTGAACATATTAGTATGAGTGGCCTTTTGAAGGGTGTGACACTGTGCATCCAATGCAGAGCAGTGTTGTAGGGACACAACAGTGCCACACCAATCATCAACGAGGCAGAGTATGACAAAGGTTTTGGCTTGCTGGGCAGAGACGGCACAAACTTGAAAATGAATAGCCTACCCAATCATGGGTCAGCTCTTCCCTTTCATCTGCATCACCCAGCAAGCCAAGCTGATCTGTCATCAGGCTGGAATGTGTGGAATGTCTGCAAGCTGTGAAACTGTGCCTCTCCCCCTTTATTTTTTTAGAACTTTCATAAAGCTTTTATTGATAGCTTAAAAAACTCCATTTTACATGTGGGTATATCCACCATTGAAGCAGATTAATACATTTGTATCCAGAAAGAAAATAATTTTTCAGCAATTACCATGTTCTCTTTCCTACTAATTTTATACCCCATATTTATGACGGTATGATAAAGAGTGAGTGATTGCCATTAATTTTAAAAACCACTGAGGCAATCCATTTCTCCCATCCCCCCCCCAAATAAATTAGAGGGGAAAGGGAAAGAGGAAGATCTAATTGCACGCTACCCTTCATTTACATCCTTTGTTTCATGCCATCTGTTCCAAACTGATAAAGTGACATCCATTATTCTTTCAAGTTTCATTCTTACTATTGATTTAAGATATGCTATGTTGTCATCCTTATTAAATAAACAGTTTAAACGTCTCAACCGCACCAAGCGATGTGATTTCATTTCATTTGTCCAACCATTACAGTTCCTTTTTCTTTCCCATTTTTTCCTTTTTCTTTTCCCCCTTCCCCATTTTGGGTTCTCCACCCCTCCCTTTTGAATCTCCTTTTCTATTTTCCCCTTGTTTTCCCTTTTTGTAAACCAGTCAGGTTCTAGATATTCCCAAATCCCACCTCCTTTTAAATTAGGCCAAAGCCTCCTGTATACTATCTCAGGGCAGAAGGTATTGCTCTAACTCTTGGGTGCCCTCCAAACTTTCAATATAATTGTAGTAAGGGAGCCATTTTGCATCATACTGTTCTGTGGCCAGTCTTAGACGGGCAGTTATAGCTTCCATGCCTTTGATTTTTATAACATTAGCCCTCCACATGGAGAGGGTTAAAGGTTCTGACTGTAACCAATGTTGCGTAATCACTTTAAGAGCTGCTGCCACTAGTATGTAGTACAAATATTTTTTGCCATTGGATCTTAATCCCTCTGGTACCAGACCTAATACCAAATGAGCTCCATTAACCACAAAATTCCCTTGAAAAATAGTCCGGAGAGCCTGTGTAATTGACCTCCAATAGCTACATATCTGCGGGCAGTCCCAAAACAGATGAGCATGTGTGCCCAAACCCCCACATCCCCTCCAGCAATACTTAGTTGTCAGTTGTGTATAATGGACCGAGATCACTGGAGTGATAAAATACCTTACCACTACCTTCCATCTAAATTCCTTCCAACTCGGAGACGTAGTTGTTTTCAAAATTCCCAACCAGATCTCTGACCATTCTTCCTCTGATAGCTTCAGCTTTAGTTCCTCCTCCCATCTCTGTTCAAGCTGTTGGGTTAATAATTTACCTGTATTTTCCTGCAGTGTTTTATATACATATGATATAAACCCTTTGGGGTCTGCCATACGACTCCTTTGAAAAACAGTTCGGATGGGGGCAGGTGGGTTTGAAAGAACCACCTGTTGCCCTGTCCTCATGTTAATATAGTGGCGGCACTAGAGGAACCTAAAAAAGTCCTGTTTGGGAATACCAAATTCTCTTTGCAGCTCTTGAAAAGATTTTAATATGTTTTGTTGAAAAAACTGGGTCAAAAAACATAGTCCTTTACTCTGCCATTGTTTAAAGCAACTATCTCCGAGCGCGGCTGGAAACCCAGGAAGGAAGTTAAATGGAATATATCTCCACACCGGAGTTAAAGACCCCCAATACTGTTGGACATCCAGCCACACTTTGAGAGTGTGCTTCGTCCACTTATTTGTAACCTGTTTGATGTCTGAAGGCATTGCTACCCAGGGTAACATCTGCAGGGGAATAGTTAGATGCACACTAAGTTCCATAGGACACCACCCTCCTGTCTGTCTCAGATTTAACATATCAAGAATGGACAATATCTGAGCCACCTTATAATAACTGTAAAAATCTGGTACTCCTCTGCCCCCTCTATTCCTGTTTTCCGTAAGGAGTTCCCAACACTTCCTAGGCCATCTTCCTGCCCAAATGAATTGAGAGAGCTTCCGTCTCAGCTCCTTCCAGTCTTTTTTTGGGAAAGGTAGTGGTAAACTAGTGAACAGGAACAAGTATCGGGGGAGAATGTTAATTTTCACCTCCTCTATCCTGTTAGTGAAGGAGAAAAGCATCACATGCCATCTATTTATATCAGCAAAGACTGCCTTCTGCAACAGACCATAATTAACCTGGTATAGACGGGATAATTTAGTTGGAATTTGAATACCTAAGTATCTGACTCTGTCTTTAGTCCAGTTAAATGGGATCGACTCTTGTAATTCCCCGAGATTCTACCACTTATTGGAAAGACCTCAGATTTGTTCATATTAATTTTGAATCCTGATATTTTGCCAAATTGATTTAATAAGTCCATCACTGGAGGGATCGAATTAGCCGGGTCCTGAAGGTATATTAAAGCGTCGTCCGCATACAGCGAGACCTTGTTTATCACCCACTCTACCACAATCCCCTGAATCTTAACAACCGCTCTAATTGCCTGGGCCAGGGGCTCCATTGCCAGGGCAAAAGGCAAAGGGGATAGGGGGCAACCTTGTCTGGTGCCTCTTTGTGTAGTAAGAGTTGTGGAGATAGTGCCATTTACCCGTACTCTGGCAAATGGCTGTTGATAGGCCATCATGATCCATTGCAGAAAGGAGCCTGCAAATCCCATTCTACCAAGCACTGATCTGAGATAGGACCAGTTAAGCCTATCAAAGGCCTTTTCTGCGTCTAGAAAAATAGCTAGTTTAGGAACTCCAGAATGCTCTTTATACCCTAATATATTTAAGAGGTGTCTAATATTGTCTGACAAATGCCTATGGGGTATAAACCCCGTTTAATCTGGATGCACCAATATCTCCACAAATCTTTGTAAACGGTTAGCCAAAATTTTTGTAAATATTTTTGAATCCTAATTTAACAAGGATATAGGCCTATATGACTCACAAGATGTTGTTGGTTTACCTGGTTTTGGAATTACAGTTATTAGTGCCTCCCTCCATGAGTTTGGGGTTTTTCCCCTCCTTAAGCATAGCATTCAGGACTATTGCTAATTTGGGTACCAACATTTTTAAAAAATTTTTATAAAACTCCGCCGGAAGTCCATCCGGACCAGGCGATTTTCCTGAGGGGAGGTTATTTATCACTGTTTAAATTTCTTGTTCGCTTATGGGGGCTGATAACTCTTGCTGCATTGTGGTGGATAATTTGGAGAGTTTTAATGTTTTAAGAAAACATTCCGTCTGAGTTGTCACAGTTTGGGGATCTCTCTTTTCTGCATATAGCATCTGGTAATACTTTTTAAAGGCCTTGGCTATGTCTCCTGGCTTCTCTATCCGATCACTGCTATTACTCCCTTTCTGGAGGAAAGAGATGTGTTGACTTGCATGTTCCTTCCTCATTCTGAGAGCTAATAATTTCAATGCTCTCCCCCCCCATAATATTTTTGGTTGGTGAACCGTAACCGTCCCTCGGCCTTATCTGATTCTAAATCATTATGTTCCCTTCTTTTTTTAACCAGTTCTTTAAGGATTTTCTCCTTTCCCCTTGGCTCACTTTTATGTTCTCTTTCCAGCACTTTTATTGCGATTTGCAACTCCAGTAGCTTTTTATTTCTCAGTTACTTTTTGGCCGAGGCCAAACTGATTATATGACCCCTTAGCACTGCTTTCATAGTGTCCCACCACACCCCTGGGGAACATTCTGTCATAGGGGAATCTGTTGTTAGGTGTTGGAAATGTTGGACAATTTGTTGTACCAGGTTCTTGTCATTAAGCAATGATACATTTAACCTCCAATTAGTGACTCTGGGCTCCCTGCTCCAAGTATACTCTATGGATATTGGGGCGTGATCCAATAAAGTTAACAAGTGGATCTGAGCTTTGGTGAAGAGGTGGAGATCAGTAGAGTAGGTCAGGAAAAAGACTATTCGTGAATATGAGTTTCTAGAAGCTGAGTAAAATGTATAATCTTTCTCAGTTTTGTGTCTCTCTCTCCAAATGTCTACCATCCCCCCCTCCGCTACCAGGGTCTTCAGTCTCTTGCTAGCTATCCTAGATGTGTCTGTGTTCCCCGAGGACCTGTCCATTGCAGGGCACAAAGTAGCATTAAAATCTCCCCCCAGTATCAAAAGTCCCCTAGGAAGTCCCCCTATTTTCTGAAAAACTTCCAAGTGAAATCTTTCCGCGCCTGTATTAGGGGCATATATGTTTACTATGTGTACTAATTTTTCCTGTATAAGACCGGATACCCTAATACATCTCCCTGGATACATAATTTCTGTCTCCTGCACTATAAAATGGGATTCCTTCTTTATTAGAATTGCTACACCAGCTTTTTTCCCCTCTTTACCGGAGATGGCTTCAACTCTCCCTACCCATTGATGCCGTAGTTTCAGATGCTCTGCTTCTGAAAGGTGTGTCTCTTGTAAAAGAGCAATATCTCCCTCCATTCTTCTCAATTCAGTCAGAATCTTAGTTCTTTTAATGGGTGAGTTAATGCCATTAATATTGTAGGAAATTACTCTTAAATGTGCCATTGGGTCCTATTGTTTCTGAACTTCTTGTTCGTCTTCGTGTGTCTTATGTCTATCTACCCCCCACCTGGTTGTGTAATGATCCATCCGACTGGTTTACTTTGTATGAAATCACATCACCATTTTGCAAAAAAACAGTAATTTAAGAACATTGCTTTAGCCCTATAACTGTTAACTTGTAAAGGTGGAACCCTTTGATTCCAACAATAAAGAGTTGATTAATATAACCAAAGTCCCAATATTTTTGACCTCCTAGAAGAATCTAATGACGTACACTACCACCACTGGAAGTCACACGTGTGACTAGTTTCAGATCCCCGTGATGTATAGGGGAGTTGCGGCTATACCCAAATCCTTAGGCGTTCGCCTGCAACCTGTGAATCCACCCGACACCGCAGGTGGTAGCCGAACCAGATGTCCAATAATCCCCAGAGCCCCCTCCCTTTTCTCATTATGTGCCATGATTTCCCCTTTTATAATTATAAGAGACAGATCCCCATTTTCATTTCCCCCCTTCATATACCCTCCCATTATCTCCCCCTTTTACCCAGTATCTCCCCTCAACCCCTCTTGTCCTCCCCCTATCTTCATAACCCTTTCCAATATCTTTTAACCCTCCTTTCCTCTCCCTTTGGTAGGTTCCCCTTTAGTTCCCCTTTAGCAAATATTTATTTATTCTTGCATATTTACTACTCGTTTCCCATCATAGCACTTCAAACCCATTGAACCCTCTGCAGTGGCCCCTGTGAAGATGAACAGAGCTTATATATTTTTAAATGTCATGATGCACAAGTTCCTCTCAAAATCTCTTTAAGCACCTTCAGTCCCATTATATTCATTCGTATTACTCCATCCCTATCATGTTTCATCAGAATCTCCTTCTCCCATGCCTCTGCGGGAGCATTTATCAGTTCAAAGCAGTACCTTTAATTTCGAATTCAAAGTCAGTCGCCAACAGAAGCCTGTTTACTGTTACCTCCGACCAGCGCTTTCACTCATTTTTCTGCTCACTGCATGAGCTTCACAATGTCCCCTAGTGTAGCCGATGAGATTGCACCTGGAAAACCACGTTTCCTGCTGTTGGTGCGATTTACCACATTCCAGGCCCCCATCCTGAGCTTTCGTTCCAAAATATCAGTCTCTAGGTCAGGCATCGAAATCTGGAGCTCCTTCAGGGTAGGGGCAGCCTCCACCAGCGTAGAAAAGATTTTTGTCCCCGATTCTGAATAAATCTTAATCCTTGCAGGAAAAAGCAATTGAGCCTTTATGTCCTTTTTTTCCTTCAATTCTCTGATGATCCCTCGTACTCTCTGTCTCTCAGCTTGTAAAGCAGATGAAAAGTCCTGCTCGAAATAGATTCTCTAATCCTGGTACATTAGTTCCCGCAGCCTCCATGCTTCATGGAGGATCCATTCCTTGCTCTGATAGTGAAGCATACGAATTATTAGGGAGCGAGGTCTTGCATTCTCCTCGGTTGGTTTTGGGCCCAGGGACCTATGCGCTCTGTCTATCTCCAAATTTAAGTCAGGTGGAGGAGAGAGCGTAGATCTAAGCACTTGCTGTACAAAATCAGGCATTGTTGCAAAGCCCTCCTCAGAGCCTTCGGGGATTCCGTGAATCCTAAAATTATTGCGCCGGGAGCGATTTTCGAGATCTTCCAGCTTGGCCTGCATCTCCCGATCCCTCTGAAGTAGGTGTAAAAGCAGATGATCTGTACAGTCCTGCGCTTCTGAAATCTCCGTTATTTTAATATCTGAAGCTGAAACCTTTTTGTCTAGGATACAGACGTCTTGCCTCAGGTCTGCAAGTGCAGAGTCTATTTTATTTACTGTTGCTAGTATTTGTTTAAGCGTTTGGTTAATACTTTCAGGTAGATCGATTTCCTCTTGTTCCCAGTCTGCTGAAGGGATTCTGATGGCTGCCCGTTAAACGCAATTGGAGAACAGTTAGGCCTTCTTCGGTCTGCTCAAGGTTGTTTGTTTCATTTTGCTTTGCGTGGAGGAGAATCTCGAGCCTCTGACTTTCTTGGGTTTCCCCACCATCTAAGGAACCTCAGGCTATATCTTTTTTGTAGTTGGTAGCCACTCTCCGGAGGATTTAGCTCAGTGAAGGCGAGGGGGATCGTGGAGCTTTCAGGTTCAGCTGCCCACCATTGCGGTGACGTCACCGGAAGTCCCGCCTCTCCCCCTTTAATACTGCCACCCATCTGACTCTCCCTCTCAGCACCCACCACCCCACACACACCCACAAACATAATAGTGACACTGGGGGATGCCCAGTCCCTCGGTGTCATGAGCTGAAATTGCCAACTCATAAGGGAAACCGTGCTGCTCCCAATGTGCGGTCACATCTCTGTTTTTTTATTTATTTATTTCCCCTTTAATGCTGCCACCCTCCCGACCTTCCCTCTCAGTGCATCCCCCCCACAAACATAACAGCGACACTGGGGGTGCCTAATCCCCCAGTGTCATGAACTGAAATAAAGAAAACCTTCCCTCGCAGGGTTATTTTTAAACACTGTAAAAAGAAAATGGTCCATCGAGATGTCTGTATGCAGTTACCGTTCTCCCACCACCCTCCCACTCATCACCCCCCCAAGCCCTTACTTCTACCATCGGGGTCCAACATCAGAATCCTCTGTGGACTGCAGACATGTCTTCACTCTTCAAAGCTGGACTGCGAACTGAAGAAGCAGGTATGCGGTTCAATGTCTTTCAGCCTTTACAAACATGGAATATATTGCAATATATTGAAAAATATAGGAACATACAAAAATGCCAGCAGAAACAGGCCTCACGGTCTATCGAGTCTGACCAATTGCACAGCTAGCCCCTTAACTTGCAGCTTCCCCACCCTTCCCACTCCCCCTTCATCATTACCCCACCCTCACTCTATCGCATCCCTCTTAAACCACCCACCGCTTCTACAGGATACCACCTCCTTGGGCAGAGCATTCCATTTGTCTACCACCCATTCTGTGAAAAAATGTCTCCTGATTTCCCTCCTGAATCTTCCCCCCTCCAATCTGTATCAATCTTATTTATCCCCTTTAAGTATTTAAAGGTTTCAACCATTTCCTTCCTATCTCTCCTCTCCCCTCCAGGAAGTACATGTTCAGCTCACCCAGCCTATCCTCGTAGGACTTTCCCTCCAATCCCTGGATCATCTTTGTCATCCTACACTGCACCCCCTCCAACAATCTGACATCCTTCTTCAGGAACTGGCACCAGTACTGCATGCAGTATTCCCGGTGCAGCCTGACCAGTGACCTGTACAGGGGAAGGATCACCTCCCTATTTCTGGAGGAGATTCCTCTCACTATACACCCCTGCATCTTGTTGGCTTTTGCTGCCACCTTCCTGCACTAAGCTGAGTTGTTCATACTCCCCGTTATAAGCACCCCTAGATCCCTTTCCTCCTCAGTGCTTTCCAACTGTACCCCCTCCCAGCTGATAGCTCCTCCCCTGGTTCCTAGCCCCGAAGTGCAGCATATTGCACTTCTTGGCGTTGAACCCCAACTGCCGTGTTTCTGACCATTCCTGTAGTTTGTTCAGGTCTTCCTGCAGCCCCTTCAACCCTCAATGTCATCTACCACAGCTCCCATCTTCAGATCATCTGCAAACAGACTGATCCTACTCCATATACTGAGTGAGATATCAGCTATGAATATCCCAAACAGCACTGGTCCCAGTACCTATCCCTGTGGTATCCTGCTCGTCACTGCCCCCGGGGATGAGAGTTCCCCCCACTACCACCCTTTGGTGTCTTCCATTCAGCCAGTTGTTGATTCATTTGACCATCCTTGTTCCCACCCCTATATACTCCAGCTTCCCCCCACAGCCTCCCATGCAGCATGGAATCAAAGGCCTTGCTGAAGTCTAAATACAGGACATCCACACATGGCCCTTCTCCAGCTCCCTGGTCACCCAGTCGTAGTACTCAATTAGGTTTGTCTGGCAGGATCTGAATGAGACAAACCCATGCTGTTGATCGTCCCAGAGTCCATTATCTTCCTAAAAGATCACCAGCCTTTCTTTTAGGATAGTCTCCATGAGCTTACCCACAACAGACATGAGGCTCACTGGTCTGTAGTTACCCAGTTCATCCTTAGGGCCACTTTTATGAATGGGCACCACATGGGCCATCCTCCAGTCCTGTGGTATGCACATTGTGTCCAGGGAGGTATTGAACAGGTCAGCCAGTGGTCCTGCCACTATCTCCGCTAGTTCCTTAAGTACCCTAGGGTGAATGCCATCTGGTCCAAGTGCCTTGTACATCCTTAGTGCCCTTAATCCTTCTAGGACCCTATCCACTGTAATCTCTATATCAGTCACTCCCTCCCCCCCCCACAGTCCACCCCACTCCTCCCTTGTGATTTCTGCCCCCCTTTCTGCTCTGTGAACACAGAACAGAAGTATTTATTTAGTGCCTCTGCCTGATCCACTCCCTTCTCCACCCACCCTCCATCCTTCCTAATCCTCACAGCTTGGTCTTTGTTCTTCTTTCTCTCGCTTATGTATCTGAATATGTGTTAATGTATGTCAATACATCAAGAAATACATTGTCCCAATGTAATACATCATATAATATATTATGAAATATATTTTTAAATATACTGACATAATATATTACTAACCCATAGTATGCAAAAATATTTGTCACTATATTGAGAAATACATTGACTCCGTGAAATATAATACACAGGGTATTTCAGCATATACTGAAACCATATATTCTGCCTCATGCATTGCTTGAAAGCATGTCAATCTATTTAGTAATACTTTGTCAGAAAAATATTATTAGTATATTTCAATTGTTTAACCAGGAGTGGCACACTAAGCTGAAAGCTTGTTTACAGGTGCAACCCCCTTCCCCCACAAAATATTTCAAAATATATACTGTATTCTTTGTATATTACATATATTTATATATATATGTTACATATATGTTTATATATGTTACATATATTTTTATACATGTTACATATATTTTTATATATGTTACATGTATTTTTTGTAAATGCTTAGTTTTGTCCTAAGTGTGCATTTGCATAACTAATTAGCATATTTCAAAAACATAGTTTATCAGCCAAAATCATGATAATTTCTCATCTTACAGTACTTTCAAATTTACAACATTAGCTGACACACTGAAAAGAAAGGTACAAGTTATAAAGAAAGTACACGTAGGATCTCACCCTGACCTAAAAATGAAACAAAATGGGGTGGTATAAATAGCTATCTTAGCCTTTAACAAGCTTGTATATTATATAAATATATATTTGTCAATATAGGAAACATTTGAAATGTAAAAAATATACATTTATACATATGTTGGCAATATAACAATAACATATATTTACCATCCTTATTTCAATATATGTGGAATTTAATCAATATATTTTTCAATATACATAATATACTAAAGCGGCAATAACATCTATATTTACAGTACATTGTAACATATTTGCTCATTTTAAAATATATTGAAATATAATAATTTTTCAATACATTACAATATATTATAAAGCAAGTAGATTGGAATATATTTCACTATCTCACTAAATGTAATCTCCTATCTCCTGTGCAGCATGGTTTCTGTAAAGGGCACATCACCTCCACTGCCTTACTCCACCTCATGAACGACATCCTATGTGCCATAGACAGCGGCTGCCTCACAGATGTGATTTTTATTGACCTGACAAAGGCATTTGACCTTGTTGACCATTCCTTTCTTCTCAATGAGCTTCTAGCCCTAGGCTTCTCCTGCCACTCAGTTGCATGGTTTAACAGTTATCTGTCAAATAGGGTCCAAGTAGTGAAATACAATTCAGCTCTATCTGACCAGGCATCCATTGATATAGGTGTTCTGCAAGGCTCCATCCTGGACCCTCTTCTTCTCTCCATCTTTATCAATAAGATTGCAACCCATGCCCCAGCCTGTTCATCTATCCTCTAGGTTGACCACCTTGTACTATACTCTGCTGATGAGAATATATTCAAAATCAACCGTAATCTATCTTCTGCCTTCCTTAGAATTCAAGCTTGCCTAACAAGCCATAAGCTTATACTCAACGGAGGAAAAACACAGTCTAAGCTTTTTGGCACTGCTACGAAAATAAAAACCTCCTTGGCTTTGTTTAACATTTCCTGTACAGAAGGTTCCTCTCGTGAATCAGTTAGAACTTTCAAGTATCTTGGTGTCCTCCTAGACGAAACCCTGAATTTTGAACAACACGTCTTAATTAACTGCAAGTCCGTCAACTCTAAAATTGGGCTTGCCTACAAAACTAGCCATATCCTCACTCCTTCTGCTAGGCTGGCCATTGCTCATGGTATTCTTCTTCCAACACTCTCTTATGAAGTCATCACCTATCTTAATGCATCTAAAGCCATACTTAATGGGATACCACTTACAATAGTATCTGTAGGTATGCCTCCGCCTCACCGCGCCTTAAGCACCACTGCCACCTGTATGCGGACCTCAATTGGCTCTCCCCATCCACCCTTTGGCTATTCACCCTTGGCTCCCTGACGGATGATGTCATCAGGGCTGGCATCCCTCTCACACTTGCCTCCCTGCTGATCCCTCAACCTTCCCTCCATGGTCTCCGCTCTGTAAACAAGTCCCAGCTGAGTGTGCCCAGATGCAAACATTTTAAGGGTATGTTAGCTTTCTCTCATGCAGCCCCTAAACTATGGAACTCCTTACCCCTGGATCTTCGCCTATCTCCCAGTCATGCCTGGTTCGAAACTAAGTGAAGAGTTCACTGCCTCAAGCAAGACTCTTGCTCATGCTTTAATCCCCCTTGATTTATTTCCCTTCTCTATGGCTGTCCGGTCCTCTCCCCCCAGCCCCCAGCATTTTTTGTCTCACCCTTTCAAATTTACTTTCATGCCCTTCTCTCTCCTTCTCTATTACCTGGCCTTGAGCCCCAAGACTTGCTTCTGATCTATTAGAATCTTTGGTACTCACGGTAGTTGTGTCTCTCTTGTCCCTGCTGCTCACCTTTTCTCTTTCATTTACTTAGTTTATTATTTGTCTTAGCACTTAACAAGCACATGATTTAAAACATGCCTGTACACCATGTTTAACAATATCTGCCATGTCATAACATGTTTGTATCTAGTTCTCAAGTTATATGCACTGTAATTGCTGTTTCCCTGTTTGTCTTGCACCTCTGTAATCTCCTGGGTCGTGCATGAAAATAGTCACAATCGTGGCTAGGTGTCCACCCAGTTAACAAAAACTAAATAAAATAAAACAAATATGTAAATATATTGTTAATAATATATTTTAAAATATATTTCATTTTCATAAGGGAATTTGATTTTGAACTTAGTGGCATAACTTCACAATTTTTGCACATTTTTGGCCCAAATTTCCCACATACCTTTTCTGGGATTCCACCTCATGGATCATTGCACTGGCACTAAGCAAATTTGTCCTGAAAGGTGATTTCATGGTCCCCGTGCAAAATCACCTTTCGGGCAGGAGTTAGAAATTTTTCTGCCCTTGTTCATTAGGCAGGGTCATAAAAAGGCTATGTTAAAACTTTGATGTAAAAATATTAAAAAACAACAAAGTTTTAAGCCTACGCTGAATTTTGAGAACGCATGCTTGTTACTTTGGTAATTTTCAATATTTTACCCCACATTTACAACATAGCCGTCTCTTTACAGCACCCCATGAATGTAACAGCTGTCAGTTTTTTCAAATCCTGGCCAAAATGTGTTTTTACATCCTGAAAGATGATGTCTCAGTCCCTGCGTGAAATCACCTTTCAGACAGGAGTTGTAAGTTTTTTCTGCACTTCTTCATGAGGTGGGCTCCTAAGAAGGCAATGTTGACAATTTGGGACAAAAATATTAAAACATAAAATTATGAGCCTGCCTACAAATGCAGGCTTCTAACTTTGGTATTACATAACCCACACAGTGCATCACAATGCATCTACTACCCCAGGGCTTCTATGCCAGTGGCAAACATCTGGCATTGACAAATGCTTGTAATATATTGACATTGTTTTGATGATTTTGATACTGAAAAGTACTTGTTTGCTGCTGTCTGTTTTCCATGACTTCAGACCAACTGGAGGCTGAAATTCTGTGGGCTGTTTGGAATCACCTGATTGCCGATTTTGCTGTGTAGAGTGTGACTGGAAGCCAGCAGTAGATTTGTATATCCATGGTGTTCCTGCAGGGTTAATTTTGCTCTTTCAAAGGCTTGATTTAATTGGACCTCTCCATCTGCAATTTTGTCTGAGTTTTGTTGGTATTTTTAATCTTTGTTTTGCTGATCATCTGGTACTTGGTAAAGCTTGGACCCCTCTCTACTGCTGTCATCTGACTGGAGATACTAACTTTTTGAAAATCAATTTTTGTTCAATTTCTATTTTGTATTTATTCAAATGTTAAAATCAAAAATTTTGTCTGCATTGCGAAGAACATCATGTTAGGAATCTTATGAAATCAGTCCATAGCAACCAGATGTTCACAATATGTAGGATAGTGTATGGCCTCCCATACACAACAAGGCGATTCTTCACCCGAGTGTTTTCTATGATGGCTGATGACCTCAAAGTGACATTTTGTTTCTGCTTTCAGAAGCAGTGAATTAGGGAGAACAAAGGGGCGATGCCAGCTAATGCTCATGAAGTTTAGCTGGTAGCAAGTCAGATGCAGGGACTGTGGGGTGCTGGAGCTCTGTAGGAGGGGTCACTGTCCCTTCTGCAGGATTGTGCAGAGCTCCATGCTTAGCTAATTACAATGAGGAAAGAGATATCTCTTCTGTGACACCAGCTCAACTGGAGTCCACACACCCACTCTCCCAGAGGCTCACTGGTCCAGGGGGTGCAGCAGTCAACCAACCCCACACCATCCTGCAGCAAATCACTTTGCACCCCTGGAGGAGAACCTGACTTCACGTGGCACTCGGGGGGGGGGACTCTGGGTCAGTCAGGGGAAATGGAAGTGGCAGCTTGGGACACTCAGTGGTGAGAGCAAAAAGAAGTAGGAGAGTCTTAGTGGTTGCAAGCTCTATGATGAGGGGAGTAGAGACAGTGGTAGGTGGGAGGAGGAGGAGTGGGGTAAACAGGTGCCTTCCTGGGGCATCAGCCATCCAAGACATAGACAGAATAGGGAGGCTAAGTGTGAGGGAGGGGGGAGTTGAGGATGTTGGGACAGTTGGGTACCTATGATCTGGCAAACTAGCCTTTGGAGCAAGTGAAGCAGAACTTTTAGAGGCTGGAGGACAGACTGCAGGCCTACTTAGATCCCTGGCCTTTTCTGAGGTCCTTCCTGTGTGCAGTGGTGGGGGGGGAGAAAAGATACAGTATGGAGGGAAGTGACTGAGGAATTACATGGGTGCTTAAAGAGATGGTGTCAAGAAAAAGAGTACCACTTTGATGGGGATTGGGGCAACTCCTGAGACAGAAGGCTCTTCAAAGGTGACGACCTTCGCCTGACATGACAGGGGACCAGCATGCTGGGACAGAAGTGTAACATCTAAATTAGACAGTCAAACTGACTGTGGGGGACACTGAGGCTAGGAGAACCATGGTAAAGGGAGTGAGGGAGAGGAACCTAGCTTGTGCTCCTCATACTGGGGACTGGTAGCAGTTAGGTGAGTAAAAACACGGTTGAGGTTAAAAAATAAGTAGTGGAAGAGGCAAAGGGATGAAGGCTCTCAGGGTCTGCAAGCAATGATAAAAATAAGAAGGTAAGGAGATTGGGAAGAAATGCAGCTATAGGATCACAAAACAGCAAAAGAGAACCTGGAGCTAGTTGAAAGAGGATTTGCATTAATTCCAGGAGTCTGAGTAATAAAATCAGTGGGTTCCAGGCATTGATGGCAGACACTGAGGTAGACCTTGTAGCCATCTCAGAAATGTGGGTCACAGAGAATAATGACTGGGTAAGTCCCAGGATACGCAATGTTTAGACAGGATAGAGGGACAGGCAAAGGAGAGGAATAGCCTTATATGTCAGGGAGGGTACGGAGGCTGTGGAGGCTGTGCTGATTTTATGATTGAATATTTATTTATTGAATTTTTAGTGTACAGGTGCTATGATCATCTGGAATAGCGCCTTTTTAAAAATAAAGTGAATTGAATTGAACTGAGGATGGACACATCAGGTGAAGCAAAAGGAAAACAGTCACTATCGGTTCACCTCATGTCACTCTCAGGAAAGAAAATGCAAGTGGGTCAATCTATAGACCACCAGGCAAGGGGAAGAGAGAGACAGGGTGCTCAAAAAGAACTGGCAAGGGGAGTGAAGGAAGGGGAAATGGTGGTGGTGGATGATCTAAACCTGCCAGATATTGACTGAGACATTCCAGCAGCCAGGTGCACCATAATTCAGGCCCTGTTGGATACACATTGCAGGACTGTCTGCTAGTGCAGCTGGTTTAGTAATGCACTAGACAGGAGGCCATTCTCAATTTAGTGCTCACCTACTCAGAGATGGTGAATGTAGGGTTGGTAAGGGAGCCACTTGGGTCCAGTGACCATAACTGTATTTGGTTCAGGCTGGCCCTTGGAACCAAAATGCACCTATCAAAAACTGAAGTCCTAGATTTCAGAAGAGCAGACTTCAACCAGATGAGGAGCAGGGCCAAGACAAACTGACCAGGGTAAAATCGATCCTGCTTTTTTGTTGTAGTTTTTCAGCTCTCCCTAGGTTCTTTAGGTTCCAGACAGAGATTGGGGTCAGAGCGTAGATGGCAGCAGAGGGATCACAAGATCCACACAGGTCAATCACCAGTTAGTAGGAAGTGATGGGGAACTATAGAAGAAACCACTCCTAATGTGTCCAATTCATGTTCGCGTCCCAGAGTACGAGGGGAACAGGACTGGTGTTTTAGGCATCAGCAGTCATCCACAAGCAGCAGCAGGCATGCAGAGAACTCTGCCAGTCCACTGAGGTATAGTAAATTACCTGTTTGCTTCATACTGCTTGTGTAAGGGATTACTGGAAGACAGTAAAGGGATAACATCAGAGTGCAACCAGTTCATACAAGCAGATACTACCTGTTGTGTGGGATGGGAAGAAACACCCTTCATAGTGTAGGCATACAAAGGGGTAAAGGCAAATTCAAAGGGAAAACTAAAAGTACATGTAGGGTGGGAATAAAGGTAACAGCCTATCTAGGATAAGGGTAAAAAGAGAATAAAAGTAGCAAAAGGGGAAAACTTAAAACACCGGTTCCACGTCAAGATAACAAATACAGGAACAGCGAGGTGCAAAATGGCACTACAGTACAACGAGTGCCATATCGATGACCTTTATGTTTGTGGGGGGCTCCCCCCCTTACTTAATATAACAACTCAGGGGGGCAGACCTCGGGGAAGGGGAATCATCAGTCATCAATATGGCACTCGCTGTAATTTGTGTGCCATTTTGACTCCTCACCATTCCGTACTCACTATCTTGATGGGCTACCTAAAACACCCTACCTAGGGTAAAGTAACAAAGGACTTAAGCAAAGTAAAAAACTGGAACATTTGAAACACCTTTTCTAGGCTAAGGGTACTGGTTCTTCCAGTTAACATAGTGAGTGTAGGAATGGGAATGTTGGGAGTGGTGCAGTGGATGTGGAGCAGCAGTTTCCAGAGAGATCTTCTAGAGACTGAGGTGCTGTCCCATATACATGCACCTCTCTGGGCTGAGGGAGGAGGTTACTAGACTCCAGGCCAAGCTGACTAGGATTTGGGGACCTCTTCCCCCCACACAGGGGTCATTGATTCTACCACTGTTGCCCCAGAGGAAGCCTTGGAGGAGGGCCAGCTGGGTGATGGGCTCAGGGAAGCTGGTGGTGGCACGTTGGGGGCACATTCCTCAGTCAGTGCCACTATGAAACTCATTTGGCACTCTGGCAAGACAGGTCTGCCAGGAGAAGGCACCTGTGGTAGTGGCCAGGAAGGATGTGAGGTCCTCCATAGAGGAGGCCCCAAGGTGGGAAGGAGAGGACACCAGCAGAATAGGAAGTAACTTCTGGTGGAGGACTCAACTGTGAGGGGGTTAGATCTGAGAACGGGAAAGGAGGGAAATAGAGAGGTGAGGTGCCTTCTTGGCACTTATGCTTGGAGGGATGGAAAGTGGATCCAAAGGATCAGTTGGGCAGTGGGACAGGGGGAGCTGGATGTCATTGTCCATCTGAGGAAAATGACCTGGATAGGGATGGGACTGGAATTGTGCAGGGGGATTTTAGGGAGCTGGGGATCAGTCACAGGCAGGTAGTTCACTCAGTGGTTTTGCTAAGATGCTGCCTGTCTCCAGCAGGGAGGAGGATAGGGATCTCTGCACCAGGAGTTTCAACTCGGTGTTGAAGGAATGGTGTAGAAAGGAGGGGTTCAGTTGCTTTGGGGAATGGGGACCACCCTGGTGATTTGTTTATTTGAAAATTGGTTACTGGGAAAGGCACACTGAGCAAGGGCATGTTTTCAGGTGCAACCCGGGGAGAGGAGCAAAGAATAAAAACAGTACATGGCTTAGGTAAACACAGTGTAACAAGAAGAGTGCAAAACCAAAATGCACAATGACCATGGAAAGTGCAAAACTGATCAAACAAAATAAGCTGGCAGTTAATCATTACACCAGGTGTAAGGGGACTGTTAAGAGAAAGGAAAAAAGGTGCAAGGAGGAAGGGGAAGGAGTTTCAGTTGGTGTCTGTGGGAGGCAGGAGAGACAGTAAAAAGAAGGGAAGAGGGAAGTTGATTCCAAAGTGAGGAGAGATAGTAGGCAAAGGCTGATTGGCCAGCTGAGGTATGAGGATGTGGTAAAGCAAAGGTGCGATGGTCCCTGGAGCAAAGGGAGCAAGAGGCAGAAGGAACAATGGAGAGGAGGGATGACAGATAGGAGGCAAGGAACCCAAACCAGTAATTAGATATAAAGGAGATACAGTGTATCTGGTGAAGGGATGGACAGGAAAGAATGGATAGAGATGAGTAAAGTGAGCAGTAATGAGGGTGAGTTGGTTGGAAAGCGACAAAAGGACTTACAGAGGGAAACTAGTCAGGTCAGGGAGGTGGAGGGGGCAGACCCATAGACCATGTCCACATAGTCAAAGACAGGCAGTACTATTTTGGTGACAAGACCATGGTGAGCCTGTAAGAAAAGACAATCTTTATTTCTATACAAGGCAACAAGTTTAGGGATATACTGTGATTTGAGTGACTCAACAAGAGTAAGCACAAAAACAGCAACAGAATTTCAATGAGGACACAAATGGCGAGGGTACATATCAGCGATCGCTGAAATGGCAACAAATGGTTTTCTACCTTCTCAAGTTGCTACGACCTCAGAGTTGGTTATTTAAGTAAGGGGATGCCGAGGTTGAAGCCCTCAAAGGGGTGCCGGGGGTGGGGAAGCCCTTGCTGAAATGCCATCACTGTTTTCCATCTCGCTCTTACTGAGTCACCCATATCACATTGAACCAGTTTAGGATGGAGCTTGGCATGGATAGCATCTACAATATGTGGACAGAGAAGTCAAGCTTACTGTCAAGCCACACAACAAGGTACTTGAAGGAAGGAACCATGTCAAGTAGGGAGCAGTCCAAGGTGGAAAAGTGAACACTAAGATGAGTTTGTCCAGTTTTCGACTGGTACCTTAGGTCATGGATACTGTTTTTTTAGTATTGACTCAAAGCTGGTAAGACTGGAACCATTGTAAGATGTTGTGGAAGTCTATCTTTACCAGACTTTCAGCATCAGTAGTGGAGGGGCCAGAAGTGTAGATAACTGTGTCATTTGTATACATATGAGTATCCGAATTGGCACAGGCTAAAGGGAGGTTGAGGAAAATGGAGAAGAGTATGGGGCCCAGCTCAGAACCCTGTGGGATCCCCACCTGGATGGCAATAGGAGGTGACAGGGCACTACCTACCTGTACAGACTTTAGTCTGCCATGAGATGAGAACGGAACCAATCTATGGCAGGAGCTGAGAGACCAGCCATACCCAGCTTATTCAAAAGGAGAGGATGAGACACCGAGTCAAAGGCTTTAGCCAGATTGACGAAGATGGCTGCTGTGATGTGACCCTGATCCATCCCTGAGATGATAAAATCAGTTACATACAACAGGGAGGAGACTGGCGTGATCTTTCCTGAACCCAGACTGGTATGGGGAGAAGACATCAGAGGAGGAGAGGAAGTTGGAGTGTCTGTGGTAGACAAGCTTCTCTTGCAACTTGGCTAGAGAGGAGAGGAGGGAAATTGGCTTATAGTTACTACAAGAGGAGGAAGGGTCCCCTCCCAGTGTGGTGGTGTAACTTTGACCAACTTCCAGGTCTCTTGGACTACACTGAGGGAGAAGGAGAGGTTGAAAAGATGAGTCAAAGGAGATGCAATAACAGGACCAGATATATGCAAAAGTCTAGGATCCAGTTCGTCTGGGCTTGATTTGCTCAAATTCAGGGAGTACAGGGCAGTCAGGTTCTCCTGGGCTGTAACAGCAGAAAAATGGAAGCCCTGAGAAGGGAGGCAATATGAAGCATGGTATGAAGAAGTTGAGGGAGGCAGGGAAGAAGTGAGAGCACAAGTGATGAAGGACTCATTAACGTATAGTGGTAGTTACAAAAAAGTTGACCGGTACCGTGGTATTTTCTGTCAACCACAGAAAAAATACCGCAGATTTACTGCATACTGAGAGAAAAAAATTTTATTCAGTGCAGTTTTTTTTACCATGGTAGCAGTAAATCTGCAGTATTTTTTCCTGCGGTTGACAGAAAATCCCGTGATACAGGTCAACTTTTTTGTAACTACCACTCTATGAAGCAACACAGAAGGGTTCAGATACAGGTGAACCATTGACTGAGGGGCAGGATTGGGTGGGGGGCTCAAAAAGGGAATGAATTACCTTCCAGAAATGTGATGACATGATAAGGTTGTTTTGAAGATTAGTCTTGAAATATTGCGATTTTGTAGCCCTGATAACCTTTGTACAAAAATTCCTACTAGACCTGTACCTGAGGAGGTCAGTAAGGGAAAGAATAGATTTAGTGTAACATGAACAGGCAAGATCACGAGACTTGCATAAGTTCAGGGGTAAACCACGGGGTGATGATGGGATTTTACCCTAGATGTTTTGAGCAGGCCATGTTTGTCCCAGATTGAATAGACTATAGAGAGAAACAAGGAGAGGGCAATGTCAGTGTCAGATGCATTATAGAAGGCTGACCAGTCTGATGCAGCAAGGTCACACACAATAGGGCATGAGTGTTGAGCGACCTGTGGGACGTGCTTCAGATGTAAAATGTGAGAGATAATAAGGGCCTACACAGGGGTAATGGCCTGCATCTACCTGCAAAGGGGATCACAGTCCTCAGCATACAGTTTAAAAGTTTCCTTGAGAAACATTTAAGCTAGCCGAGGGGGTTGGGGTAGAAATCAAGGAGTTATAAACTGCCCCCCCCAACAGACTGAAGCAGAGAGAAGGGAGGACTCGAGGGGAGGTAAATCTCCCAGGATGCAAAATAAAGAAAAGCAGTACAGTTGAAATGAAAGGGGATGGGAACACGAGCTGTAAAAAGAGAGGGGAAAAGGAGGGAGGGCGAAAAGGAAACAAGTGGGGTAGCAGGCAGAGTGGCAACAAAATGTGGAAGGCTATGTCTGCAAACACAAGAAGCCTAGGAAAAAAACTTTGTAACCTAAAGTCAATCATGGCAGAGGCAGACCTGGATATCGTGGTCATTACTGAGTTATGGTGCACAGGAAACCGTGACTGAGACATGGCCATACCAGGCTATGCTCAGTTTAGGAAGCATAGGGTGGGAAAGAAGGGAGGATGGGTGGTTATGTAAAGGGAGGGCATCAAAGCGATGGAGATACAAGGACTCCAGGGGGAAATGGAGGGGCTAGGAGTACTGTGGGTCACCCAAGAGGAAGGAAACAGAGCCACTATTCAGTTATGTTATGATCCGTATTGTTCACATGAATATTAGAAGCCTAACATGTCACCTGGATGAGCTTGAGGCCTGGGTGAAAGAATACAACCCAGACATTCTTTGCCTCACGGAAACATGGCTAAAACCCAGTATACCTGACTCACACTGCTCTATAGCCAATTACCCCCTCATCCATAGGGATAGGTCGATGAACAAACGTGGTGGTGGTGTTGCCATCTATCGCAAAGATCATCTCAACCTAACAGCTATCCAGGCATCTGACATGTTATGTGAACACTTACATGTTGCTGTTACAATGGGCACAAAGAAACTCCTTATTGTCTGTTTCTATAACCCCCCTCTAGGGGCTTGGCTGGGCTACAGGATCTACTTGATGTTATGTTCAGTATTGATAATCTCAATGAGAAAATAATACTGGGGGACTTCAACCTAAATTAGTTGGGTCCTGTGCATAGTGCCTTGGTTTCTGTGGCTAGCAGCTTTGACCTGCATTAGTTGATAACAGAGCCCACTAGGACTCCCAATGCAGCTAAAACTGGTACCCTTATTGACTGGATACTTACAAATCAACCTGAGCATGTGCCCTCAACTGGGATCCTTGTGGATGCTATAACTGACCATGTTCCAATTTTCTGACTGTGGACCTCAGGTGCCCCACCATCTCCACCACCTTGGTATGTGACCTTCACAAATTTTGGTAACTTGGGATGAAAATACCTTTCTGCATGATGTATTGTGCACTGACTGGTCTGAAATCTATCACACAAACAGTGTAGAAGTGACAATAAATGTTTTTCTCAATGAATATACTGCCATCCAGTCGATGCATGCCCCGAAAGTTACTAGGAGAGTCAGAGGTAAGCAAACTAGATTGTTACACAAAGACCTACTGTCTGAGCTTCGTGCGAGGGATAAACTGTGGAAGAACTTCAAGCTAACAGGACAGCTGGCTGATTTTAACATCTATAGGACTCATAGAAATCTATGCAAAAAGAAAATTCGTGCTGCCAAAAGTAAGTACTGCAAGGACCTGCTTACTAGCTCTGCAGCTGACGCAAGAAAATTCCTGGGCTCATATCAACACCTTCCTAGGGTCCTCCCAATCTAACACACCAACGGATATGATCCTAAATGGGATTCACTGTAATGACCCAAATACAATTGCCAATGCCTTTAACCATATGTTCTCAGATCTGTCCCAATATACCTCTGCCTTCCCGGCACAGGACACCCACATTCAGACCCCAGGGTTTATCAATGCACCTGGCTCATCTTCATCCCGAGTGCCTACACACACCCTGCTTTTCTACTTTAAGGCCATAAATGCACAAGAGGTCTTTAAGCTCCTTACATCTATGTCTGACAATACTAGCGTGGGGTCAGACTACCTGGAACCACGCCTTCTCAAACTTGCAGCCACCTTTAGAGCCGCTCCACTGGCAAAAATATTTATTATCCTTGTCTTGTGGCACTGTTTCTAAACTCTGGAAAACAGCTCAAATAACTCCAATCTTCAAAAAAGGGAACAAAAAAGATATCCATAACTACCGACCTATAGCTATCCTATCGGGCTTGTCCAAAATGCTTAAGAAACTTGTCGCCACACAAACACTGGAATTCCTTATGAAATCTGATATTCTCACTAACGCTCAGCATGGATTCATAAAAAATCAAAGCGCAACCACCGCCCTGCTAAAACTCACCTCAGATATCTTCTCTAGTATGGATTCTGGCTGACTAACTGGAGCAGTTTTCATTGACCTTACTAAGACTTTTGACCTTGTGGACCACCGATTACTTCGATCCAGCCTTGGCAGCCTTGGTTTCTCTTCTCCGGTTGTTTGCTGGTTTAACAGCTGTCTATCAAACAGGCTGCAAGTTGTTAAGTTCAACTCCACTATATCTATTGCTGCACCTATAAATGTTGGTGTGCCACAAGGCTGTATCCTGGGGCCACTCCTCTTCTCACTTTTTGTGAATAATTTTCCCAGTGCCCTGCAAAACTGTTCTCTATTATACGCGGATGATCTTGTTATCTATGCCAGTGATAACATACTAACATACTAAAATGCCAGCAGAATAGGCCTAATGGTCTTTCATGTCTGCTCGTTTGGTCAGCCCCCACCCTGGGAGCTGACCATGCTGCCCCCCTCGCCCTCTCTGGCTTCTCCCTTCCCAGTTTCAGATATTCTCGCTGCACTGAATTTTGCTTCCAGAACTCTTCCCCTATACCTGTCACACCTCCTCTTGAACCCCTACACTGTCTCTGCCTCCACCAGCCCCCTGGGCAGCGCATTCCATGGCTCCACCACCCTCTCAGTGAAGTAGCACCTCCTCTTTTCTCTCCTGAATCTCCCCCTCCAGCTTCCACCCATGCCCTCTAGTTACCCCCTCCTTCCTTCAAAGCACCCTTACTGCTCCTCCCCTGTTTACCCCCTTCATGTACCTGAAGACCTCTATCATGTCCCCCGGTTCCTTTTTTCTTCCAATGTGTACATATCAAGCCTCTCCCCATAGGTCCTGTCCCCCAAGCCCCCAATCATTTTGGTTGCCCTCCTCTGGACCCTCTCCAGGAGTTCAATGTCCCTCTTTAAGTGTGGCCTCCAAAACTGCACGCAGTACTCGAGGTGCAGCCTCACCAAACAGTTATACAGAGGGAGTATCACTTCCCTCCTTCTGCAGGTGATCCCCCTAGCGATGCATCCCAGCATCCTGTTGGCCTTGGCCGCTGCCCTCCTACAAGTCTCCGAGTTGTTCATCTTGACATCCACCACCACCCCCAGGTCCCTCTCAGCCATCGAGACTTATAGCATTCTCCCCCCAGGGTGTACACTTGGCCCAGGTTTCTGGCCCCCAGGTGCAGTACCTTGCATTTCTCTGCATTGAACCTCAGCTTCCACTTTCTAGACCATCTTTCCAGATCCTCCAGGTCCCCCTGTAGGGTCACCCTCCCCTCCTCCCCATCCACCACCAGCCCCAGTTTTGAGTAATCCACAAAGAGACTTATTTCACTCCTGATACCTGTCCTTATGTCAGAGACGTAGGCATTGAACAGGAGGGGCCCAAGGACTGATCCCTGTGGGACCCCACTAATGACCCTCCTTGGGGATGAGACTATCCCACCAACTATAACCCTCTGGGTCCAGTCCTGGAGCCAATTACCTATCCATTTGATCATCTGGTTCACCACCCCCATTTCTCACAGCTTATCCAACAGGCCACCGTGAGGAACAGAGTCAAATGCCTTGCTGAAGTCTAGAAAGAGGACATCCACTGGTCTACCCATGTCCAAGGCACTCGTCACCCAGTCATAGAACTCCACAAGGTTTGTCTGACATGATTTCCCTGGGACGAATCCATGCTGTCTATCATACAGGCACCCTGACTTTTCCAGGTCCTTCTCTAGCCTCTCCTTGGCAATGCCCTCCATCACCTTGCCCACCACTGATGTCAGGCTGATGGGCCTGTAGTTCCCTGTCACCTCCCTTGATCCCCCCTTGTGGATAGGCATTATATGCGCCACCTTCCAGTCCTGCACCCACCCTGTCCTCAGAGAGATGGTGAAAAGCTCCACCAGGGGTTTCGCCAGGACATCTGCCAGTTCCTTCAGCACTCTGGGATGTAATTTATCTGGCCCCGGTGCTTTCTCTGTCTTAAGGGACTGAGGGCTTCCTCACTTCTCTGCTGTGATTTCCACCTCGCTACCTCGTCTCCCTGCTTAGCTTTCCCCTCCTGCTAGTGATGCCTCCCCCTCTCCCCAGACCCGCCGATCGGTAAGGGTCCCCCCCTCAGTATCACTGTCTCCTCCCATGTATGATGCAGCACCCCATTTTCCTTGGTGAAAACTGAGGTGAAGTACTCATTTAGTACCTCAGCCTGCTCCCGGGTCTTGTGCCCATCTCTCCCCTGTTTTAATCCTGCTAATCTGCCCCTTCACCCTTCGTTTTCCCCAATGTATCTAAAGAACCCCTTGTTCCCTCTCCTAATTTCCCTGGCCAGGTTCTGCTCCTTCCTTTCCTTAGCCGCCCTCACCACCCTAGAGGCCCTTCTAGCCATCAGCTTGTACTCCCTTCAATCCTTTTCACTTCTTGAGCACTTGAATTGCCTATAGGCTGCCTTCTTTCCCCTCACCACCTCCTGGACCTCCCTGGTCCACCAGCAGGGTTTTCAGGCCCTACCGCATTTTTTTCTTACTCTTGCACAGGTGCTGGTAGTATTCTGCACCCCTCTCCTGATGATTTCCCACCTACTGTCAGTGTCCATGTCTAGCCCAATCACATCCAAATGCTCCTTAAGGATCCTTCCTAGTTCCTTAAAATCCACCCCCCCAGAAGTCAGTTACCTCCATCTTTGTGCAGCCTTCTACCCCCTCCTAGGTCCAGGCAGAACCAGACCGTGGCATCGTCGCTCCCCGCCAACAGGTTCCTTACCTCCAGGCTCCAATCTGGTCACTGTCTGCCAGGACCACATCCGGTACCTGTGTATGCCTGGTTGGTTCCCCCACCTGTTGAGTTAGGAATGCATCCTGAAAGACATCCAACAACCTCTGTTCCCTGGCCACCGAGGATGTCATAGTCTCCCAGTCTGTTCCTGGCATGTTTAAGTCCTCCAACACCACCACCCTTCCCCTGCCCAATCTGCAGTGTCTCCCAACATCTGCCACCAGACTCTCCTCCAGCTCCTCCGCCAGTGCAGGGGGTCTATACACTATTCCTATTTTTACTGTCTTGCCCCCCTTGTTATCAAGGTGACCCAAATCACCTCCACGGTTCTCTCCGCCTCCTCTACTCCCCATATGCCAATGCAGTTTTTGACTATTATTGCTACCCCTCCTCCCCTTCCCTCCCCCCGTCCTTCCTGAACATAGTGTAACCCTCCAGGTTCAAGTCCCAGTAGTGTCCTGCTGTGGCCCAGGTCTCAGTGACCACTGCCACATCCACCCCTCCCTCAGTTAGCATCGCCTGGAGCTCAGGCATTTTATTGCCTAAGCTCCTGGCATTTAGCAGGACTACCTTCCACCCTTTCCCTATACTTCCATTTCCCCTGCTTGTGTTCCCATGGGGATTCTGTCTTCCCCTGGTCTGCACCTTACCAGTCAGCCTTTTCCTGCATTCCTCCAGCTCCCGAGGGGGGGTGGAGACAGAGTCCCTCCTTTATCAGACCCCCTTGACAGCCTTTTCTCCCATCCCTCCCACCTTCACAAGTTTAAACCCTACCTTTCACCAATGAACTCCTCTATTTTTAGCTTAAGGATTCCTCTCCCCTCCAAATTGAGATGGAGCCTATCTCTAGCATACAGCCCCTTATCCTCCCAGGTCTCCCCCAATCCCCCATCAACCCATATCCTCTGGCCTCACATCACTCCCTGAGCCACTGGTTTATCTCCCTAATCTTCCTTTTGTGTTCCCCACTAGCCCTTGGCTCTGGCACTATTTCTGAGAAGGAAATTGCGCATCCTGTCATGACAGACCCTGGCAGAGCTCCCTGAATCTTGCCTGTATCTCTAGCTTGATATTTCCCTCAATGTCATTTGTACCCAGGTGGACCAGTATGTCTGGGGAACCCCCACAATCCTTTGCCAGCTGATATACCTCGTGCTTGGCCCTGTGCACCATTAGTCCAGGGAAGCATTTTGTTCTAACTGGCCAGGCTTCCCCCTTCCTATCCCATTTGATATCCCTGATCATAGAATCCACCAACAGGAGCACTCTGAACACTCCTTTTCCTCCATTTCCCCTTCCATGTCCCTCATCCTTTCTACCAGCCCCTCCACCCAGTCAGCTCCTTGCTCCTCCCCCTATCTGGGTGCCACCTGCTGCCCCCTCTTTATTTACCCTGGCCACCCCCTCCCCTCTGATCCTGTGCCTCTCCTTCTCCTGAGTATCCTTCTGTACTTCGCTTCTCTTCCCCTCACTGCTCGAGGCTGGTCCTTCTCCCCCATCTGCTAAACTAGCCTGGTTCATCCTCCCTTGCTTTCTGTCTCCGTTCAGCCCCTCCTTGCTTGTCATGCTCCCCTTGCCTAAACCCCCAGCTCCCTTTACTGTATCCTCCTTGTACTTCTGGAACTTTTCCTTGCCCTTTCCTCCCAACTGGTCCTTCTTCTTGCACTTTCCTCCCTCTTCCCCTGCTCCTCCTGCTCTGATCCACTGCTCACCCCATTTTCCACATTCCAGGTTCCCCCTGTTCCTCCTGCTATCCAGCCCCGCCTCCTTCCCCCACTCCTTTTCCATCTCTAACCACCCCTGTCATGGCTACATCACCCCCCTCATCCTCAAGCAGAAGAAGAGAACTGAAGCAGTTACTGAGCTTAAGGTCCAATCCACCTCCCCACCTTGCTTCCTTCTGTCCAGCCCCAGCCATCTGCCTACATCCCTGAGAATGTTGTCCCTCTGGCCCCCCTCTGTGAGGGTCTCCAGTTACCTGCCTGCTTCCTTGGTAGTGTCCTCCTTTTGGGCCCCCTCTGCCAGGGTCCCTATGTGACCCCAGAGTACTATCCTGCACTCCTTTCCCTATTCCCCCACCCCTAGTGCTTGGTGCAACCCCGTGGGAGAGCCCCTACCCTCTTCCCAAACCATACCTCCCCCCCTTGCCCCAGCTGTCTCCTAATCCCTGCAACCTCCTTCCTAAGTTGTGCCAGCTGGTAGCACACTGGGCAACCACCGAACTTCCAAGTCCAGTCCAGTATCATGGCTGCCCCACACCCTGTGCACCCCACCACCCTCCCAAATGTATGGTCCCATCCCCCTCCAAGTAGGTTTCCTTGGGTGAGCCACCAGGTTCCCCACTAGTCCAAGATACACCCCTACTGACTAATCAGGTCACCCACTAATCCTAGATACAGTCCCACAGTAAACCGGTAACCCTGTTACTAGGAGCAGTACAACACAGTAAACTTTATAAGGGAAGTGAACAATTCCCTAAGCTCCTCTCTCCCAGCCTTTAAATCCAACCCCCACTGGCTAGAACTTGATGAGCTGCACCTGAAGCCTTATCCTCCAATTGCAGGGCAGGTGTTCCCATATAAATAAGCAGAGCTCTGGGGAGGGAGGGGTGGGGAGGGTGGGATTAGGACCTACACCTGACTCGAGAGAGAGTCTATCAGCCCTGTGTCTGCCCCGCCTGCCCAAATAAATTTAAAAGCACACAAAAAAAGGCAGTTAAGACAGACCTCATCTACAATGTCCAACACACCAAAATGGAAGCTAAAAAACTGCTTTAAATCAACTTACAAACACACTCAGCAGCTACAAGCCCTTTCTCATACTTCTCTAGCTGCAGACAGACTCAGATGACAGTTCACCACACCTCTAACAGCACTAATCCTTGAAATATGATGCCTGCACTTACAGGCCAGAGAGCAACATTTAAACCTACAATCACCAATGTGTCTGCTACACTCTCTTAATCCTGCCCAAACAAATTTAAAAGCACAAAAAAAAGGCAGTTAAGACAGACCTCAACTACAATGTCCAATACACCGAAATAGAAGCTAAAAAACTACTTTACATCAACTTACAAACACACTCAGCAGCTACAAGCCCTTTCTCCCACTTTTCTAGCTGCATAACAAAGTTGAAAACTTAAACTCTTCCCTCTCAGCTGATTTCACAAATGTCCAGAAATGGCTCTTTGACCATAAATTGGTTCTAAATGCTAAAAATACTAAAGTCATGCTCTTTGGTTTTGCCCCTAAACTTAGAAACTGTCCTCTGTCCCTGGTGGTACTGTAAATGGGGGCACTATAGCGCAGTGGTTTAAGGCTCTGAGCTGCAAATCTGGAGACCTGGGTTTGAATCCCACAGCCCCACTTGCATACTTTGTGACCTTTAGCAAGTCACTTAACTTCCCTGTGCTCCCAAGTCGCACCTGTAAACAAGCTTTCAGCTTAGTGTGTTACTCCTGGTAAAACAATTGGACATGGATGGATCTAAACTTGACACGGTCATGTCCTTCAATTTTCTTGGGATTTTGCTAGATCAATCCCTGGATCTCAACCTTCACATTCAATCCACCTGTAAATCAGTCAACTGCAAACTGGGTGCTGCCTACAAGACTAGTTACATGCTAACTCCATCTGCCAAACTGGCCATTGCTGGAGGAATATTGCTCCCCTCCTTAACCTATTGTGCCCCCATTCTTGCTGAAGCTCAGAAAACTGCACTTCATAACTGGGATGTCACTTATAATAATATATGTCGATACGCATCCTCATCCTCCAGACTAAAGCACGTCTGTCAGCTTTATAATGACCTGGGATGGCTCTCCTCCTCTGCTACTAGGCAATATTATCTTGACTCCCTTACCAACTCTATTGTGAGGCTCCAAACCCTAATACCACTAGCCAAGCTGCTAATTCCTGTTACTGACTCTCATGGATTGAGGTCTGCTGGCAAATCTTTATTAAACATCCCCAGGTGTTATACCACAAAAGGCACAGGTGCTTTCAGGCATGCGGTGCCCCAGCTTTGGAATACACATCCCCTTGAACTGAAGTTGACTGGATTCTACCAGTGTTTCAAGAAGAATCAACATCGATATCTATTGGGTGCTGGACCCTGCACTTGTTTTGACCCTACCTGAGGGAGTGATGCAATGATTATCCTTACAACACCTGCCACTTGTTATAATTGCTATAATTGTTTGATTCTGCTATTTTACTGTTGTTTTTCCCTGGTTCCATATGCTTTTGCCATTTGTTAATTGTTTTATAAACAGGTAATTGTTCTGTCTTGTTCCTATTTCTGTCTACTGATTACTGCATCACTGTACAATGCTGCTGCTATGTAAACTGTATGCCCATCTATGTACCCTATTGAAATGTTCCAGTACTTATCCATTATGTAATGTACTCTCCCGGGTTGTGCCTGTAAATAGTCATACTGTTTGGCTAGTGCACTTACCCAGTAAACAAAACCTAAATAAATAAATAAAATAAACAAATAAAAATATCTTCTCCCCTTTTGTTACCCTTGGGCTATTCTTTTCTCAGTTTGTGCCTCTGCACTCCTCACCACTTTTCCTGCCTCTCTCTGCTTCTCCTGATACACCTCCCTGTCCTTCTTAATGTCGTTATAAGTGGCATTCTAGATGAGCTGGAAGGGAGGGTCTGTCTCTTTGTGGATGACACCAAAATCCGCATCAGGGTGCATGCTTCGCGGGTGTGTGGAAAGAATGTACAAAGACCTGAGAAAACTTAAGAAGTGGTTAAGGGCTTGGCAGCTGGGTTTCAATGAGAAAAAAAGTGCAAAATATTGCACTCAGGGCTCAGAAACTGAAAGGTGGAGTTCAATATGGGAGAAGAGATATTGACAATCACCAGACAGGAAAGGGACTTGAGAGTAATCATATCTGATGATCGCAAAGTGGCGAGGCAGTGTGATAAGGCAGTAGGTAGGGCCAGTGGGATGTTGAGGTGCACAGGGAAGTGTACCACCAGCAGAAGAAGGGAGATGGTATTACCTCTAGCTGACTGGTGAGACCCCGCCTGGAGTACTGTGTCCAGTTCTGGAGACCACATCTCAGGAAGGATATGGACAGAATGGAGGCAGTCCAGAGGAAGGCAACTAAAATGGTGCAGGGTCTACATCAGAAACCCCGCAAGGAGAGATGGAAGGATGTCAGTATGTACACCTAGGAACACAGAAAAGTGAGGGGGTGTGATACAGGCCTACAAATACCTCACGGGGGGGTTAATTAAGGTACAGGAGAGCAGTATTTTTCAGAGGAAAAGATGCACAAGAACAAGGGGACATGTAGTTTAAGTTAGAAGGGGATACATTCAAGAGAGATGTGAGGAAGTACTTCTTCACTGAAAGGGTGGTAGACTCCTGGAACAGCCTTCAAGTGGAGGTGGTGGGGGCAAAAACAGTGGGGAGCTTTGAGCATGCATGGGATAGGCAGAAGGGAATCATAATGGGAAGCAAGGTGGGGGGGCAAAGATCAAGTAGGGTTTTCAGTGGCAGTATAGGCAGGGAACAAAATTGGCAGACTGGGTGGGCCAAGCAGTTCTTATCTGCTGTCAAGTCCTATGTTTCTGTATTTCTATGGGTGAACAGCATTAGAGTTCTAGAGGAATGATGGGAGCAATTAAGGGGACCATTCTCGAGGCAGCAAAGTCATGCATGAGAACCGTTACACAATAAAACAGGTACAAGAGACCATATGGTTCTCAGAAAGAGTCAGAGAAACAGTGAGGGCCAAAAAAAAGGTTTTCACCAGCTACAAGAAAATGCAGGAGGAAGAGGAGTGGAAAGAGTATCAAATAAAAATTAGGGAAACAAACATTACGGTCATGGAGGCAAAGCCAGACATGGAGTGGCGTACTGCATAGGGGGTCAAGGGTAGGGAAAAACAGTTCTTCAGATATGTTAAGGAAAAAGAAAACAGGGAGAGGCTATTGTTAGGCTTCAAGGGAGGGATGGTACTAGAGAAAGATGAACAAAAAGCAACTGTTCTTAATGATTACTTTACTTCTGTTCTGTCTTCATGAGGGAAGGTAATGGGATTCCGGTTGAAAGTGGCATCAAGGCGGCTGTCAGGAACTCTCCTGAAATGAAGCAGCCAGCATTTACCGGAGAAAGGATCCAGAAGGGTCTTGAAGTCCTAAAGGTAGATAAAGCCCTATGGCCAGATGAGATGCACCCAAGGGTGCTCAAGGCATTGGCTATGAAATTGGCTGAACCCCAGTAAACTATTCAGTAATGATGGGAGGGTAGTAGATATAGTTCCCCTACACAAGGGGAGGACAAGGACAACTGAGGAATTACAGACTTGTCAGCCTTACCTTTGTAGTGGGTAAACTGATGCAGTCACTTATCAAAGAGGAGTTTGTAGACTACCTAGAGTGAAGTGGTCTACAGGATAGTAAACAGCACAAATTAGTGGCAGGGAGGTCTTAGATAGTTTTCTTTGACTGGGTAACAAAGGTAGTAGATAATGGCCATACTGTGGATTTACTCTACTTTGATTTCAGCAAGGTTTTGTACCACACAGAAGATTGCTGAAGAAGCTGGAAGACCTAGACGTGGCTAGGGACATAGATGGGTAAGAAACTGGTTGAAAGAGAGGCAGCAGAGGGTGGTTGTAAACAGGGTCAAATCAGAAGAGAGAGGGGTCATGAGTGGGGTGTTGCAGGAATTTGTCCTGGGTTCTGTCCTTTTCAACATGTTCATCAGTGACACTGGAGAGGGCATTTGGGGCAACCTGTGTCTCTTCACAGATGGCACAAAGCTCTGTGGTAGGGCAGATAGTGATGAAGGGATCATGGAGATGCAGAGGGATCTACAAAGGCTAGAGAGGTGGTCTAAGGTTTGGCAGTTGAAATTCAGTGCAAAAAAATGCAAAGTTTATGCACCTAGGGAAAATAAAACAAGGCAGAGTACTGGATGGAAGGGGTTGAGCACTATGGCAGGGGAAAGGGACCTGGGAGCCATCACTAGTGAATCCCTCAATCAAGTCTGTGTAACAAGGCCTATAGTAAGGCTAATATGATGCTGGAGTGTATTGGAAGGGGTACTGACAGCAAGAAAAAGGAGGTGGAACTACTACCTCTATGTAGCTCCCTGGTGAGGCTGCATCTGGAATACTGTGCTCAGTTCTGGAGTCCTTACCTAAAGAAAGACAGGGACAGGCTGGAGATGATGTAATGCAGGGTAACCAAGATGATTCAGGGCAGATCTTATGAAGATCGTCTGAAGGCACTGAATATGCACCCAGTGGAGACCAGGCAAGAGAGGGGGATATGATAGGGACCTTCAAGTTCCTGAGACAAATAAACAAGTGATCTACAGGGAACTATTTAGCAGGAGTACAGAGTCAGGAACCTGAGGTCACAAATGGAAACTGGAGTGGGGAGGGTTTAAGAGGGATGTGAGGAAGTTATACTTTATAGAAAGGGTTGTGGAGCCATGGAACAGTCTGTCAATGGCGGTGGTGGGCATCAAGACCATAAATGATTTCAACTATGACTGCAACAGAGTGAAGGGTTTGGTGGTTGATCAAGTCGGTAGCAGTAGGAAGGGAGGCAGGAGGGTGGACCAGGAGGGATAAAACCCTGTGTGGACAATAGATCCAAGGGCAGATAGGTAACTCTGGGCAGACTACATAGACCATTGGTCTTTTTCTGCTGTCACTGTCTATGTTTCTGTCTCTTGTTAACTACTGTTGCCAGGCACGCAAATACCAGCAGCTCACTAGTACAGTGGGGCCTCTGGCTAATAACACACTGCAAGCACAAAGAGTCAGAGCAACCTTACCACACCACCAGCTAAGAAACAAACCTGTGCAAAAATACTAAATATAAAGTGCAATTTATTGATGACTTATAGCCAAAAATGCATATTCACAAACAGTAGCAGGTTCAAAACAAATGTGCCAATGTTTCACACATTGCACATTAACAAGGTATAAAGAACATACAGTACTGTGTCTCATTTTATATGTGGAAATAATCATATGATCACTGAAGTACAAGGTGCAAATTTAAAGAAATAATGCAATAAAGAAAACATCATTAAAAACATGAAAGGGATTTGAAAGTGCTGTTTGGGAATGTAACAGTCAGTGAGAATATTTTTGTAATGGGGCCATGGAAAGCTTAGGCAAAAACAGAAGTATTACCATAAAAAATCTGATAATGTTGGTTCAGTTTTAATAATAAACACAATGGATTATAATAATGAGGTGCATGGGCAGCTGTCAGATGACAATTTTTATAAAAAATTAAGGTCGGAACCCACTATCAAGTATAAAATGGAGGTGGACTTGTGTATCAAGAGCTTCAAGGCAGCACTGGGTAGGTCTGTTATTTCACAGAATCTGGCCAGTTTTCTTAGAGTAGATTATCCAGTTTGAGCCACATTGCATACACTTCCAAAGATACACAATGATTTGTTCAAACCACCTGAGCAACCTGTTGTTAGTGGAAATGAGTCTCTAACAGAACCACTAAGTAAACAGGTAGACTATCGCATTAAAAATACTGCAAGTGGTTATGTTTCCTATGTTAGAGATACTAGTGATGATTTCTATTTTACATGATTTAAAAGTGGGACAGGAGTGACTTCCAGTTACACTGAATGTGATTTCATTATATACCAACATCCCTCATAATGGAGGCCCAATAGCACTTGAGAAAGCATTCACTGAACGACGTGATCTCTCAGAACTCAAGGTAGAGTTCATCCTTGTTAACAGAGAAGGTATTAACTTGCAATGTGTTTACTTTTTTCAGGGAATTCTACAGACCAAAGAAAGAGACTACAATGGGAGCTGTACTAGCCCCAAACTACATGAATGTATATATGGGTGAGTGGGAGGACCACCACATACATGACCCTGCAGTGAATCTATACTGACACTTTATCAACCGGTACCATCGATATGTTGACAATATGCTGTTAATATGGATAGGCACTGAGGAGCAACTTCATGGATTTGTACAGTATTTGGAGGTCAGCAATGAAAATGTGAAGTTAGCTGTTAAAACAGAAACTCAAAGCATTCAGTACCTAGACTTGATGATTTCTAAGGACAGGAGAGGTGGTATCAAAACAGACCTTTAAAGGAAGAAAACAGACCACAGCACTTTATTCTGGTTTAATAGCTGTCATCCCTATCATAAGAGAAGTAACATCTCATGTAGCCAATTCCTATGGGTTAACCGTATTTGCACAGATCCCAAGGATAGAATGGGACGAAAGTCGAGCAATGCTGGAGAGGTTCAAGACTAAAGGCTGTCCTAGGGATATTATTATTAAAGGCATGAAGAAGGCTACACAAATCCATGAACAAAATGAAATGGAAAGGGAACTGTCTGCAGTTGGGTCTCAGAAGCAGGCAAATGTTATAAATGTAATGGTTTATAACACACATTCTCTCCTTGTAGCATGACAGGAACAACTTTATTTCATGTCTACCTACTCCACTGTGGCCAAGGAGGACAGAAAGGTTCCAGACAAGAATTGGAACATCTTACGTGCAGATCATACCCTTGAACTGTATCTGCAAAGGTCTCCTGGGCTTGTGTATCGAAAGGGAAAAAGTAATGAAAATTGGGTTACACATAGTTGCCAAAAACGAGTAGAACACAACCATGGGAACTGATATGGAAACCGACTGCCCACCTCCCCAAAGGAAATCACATTTGTAGTTGTTGCAAATTCTGTTAATTGATATGTACGGAGAAAGTGTTTAGTAGTCCAGCAACTGGAAAGGAATTTTTTTTTCTTTATTTTTTACCAGGAGGTGGTCTGGGCACAGCATTTTTTCAGTCATGCCTGGCACATAACATTGCAATACTTTTACTATTACAATACATAACAATCAACATGTAACATCACCTTTGCAAACATTCACACTTAATAACACAGCTAAGAGATTTAAATAACAAGCTTTTAAAATTAGTTACATTGCTTGCTCCAGTAACCAACCCTGCAAACTCATTTAAAACAGAGGGTCCAAACCATGAAAATGCCTTTTTATACATGTCTATTTTACACGAGGAGATTAAAAATGAAGACATTGCACTATTTCCAGTTTTTCTACACATTGTCCAAGAATTAAATGCATCTGAAAGTAATTTTGGTTCTGATTTTGTTACCATTCTATAGGCAAAGATAGCCACATTAAATTTAATCTTAAGCAATGGGGGCAATACATCCAATTTTTGATACAGTATACAGTAATGTGTCTGATGGGGGGGGGTTAAGGGCAAATCGACAAATATTGTTAAAAATAACTTTATATTTATTCCCAAAGACCCTATTATGGTTAACAAACAAGATGTTACTATAATCTAATGTTGGTATAAGTAACTGTTTAGCTATAAGTAAGAGTGCTTCACCTGTTAAAGAACCCATATTTTGGTACAGGAACCCCAATTTTTGATTCACTTTCTTACCCACCCAATCAATATGAGGGGACCAAACTTAAACTGGGGTCTAATAAGACACCCAAATATTTAAAGTTCGATACCAGTGGGAGACACGCCCCATTGTTCCCATATATCTGCGGGTGTTTTTTTCCCTTGCTAATCTTTGAATGGATTCAAATATCATCGTTTTAGTCTTGACATCATTGAAAATTAGCTTATTTGATTCAAACCACCATGCCATGATATCATACTTAATCTGTAAAGATGGCTGTAGTTCTGCAACTGACGGTGCAGAATCCCATATTACTGCATCGTCTGCGTACATCAAGCTATTTCTCCCATAGAAAGGGCCGGGCAGATCATTCAAAAAATTTAAAATAATTAAGGGCCTAGCACAAATCCCTTGGGCACCGCTGCCTTTACTATCAAGGGCTCAGATAGCTTTTCACCTATCCCAACTCTTTGTACATAGTTCCTTAAATAACTGTTGAACCAATTCAGGGCCATCCCTTGAGCCCCATTTCTCCTAACTTTAACAATAGTCCATGATCCACCATATCGACGGCACCGGCCAGGTCCACGAACACTACACCAGTGGCCAGACCCCCCACAGCACAGCATCCATGAACCCAGACAGTGCCATCACACTGGATCACCCTTTTCTAAACCCATGTCACTAGTCTATTATCAGACCATGTTCCTCCAGATGTGCCATCAGCTGGTGGAACACACATCTATCCAGCATCTTACTCATTACCGTCAATAATGAGATAGGCCTATAATTCAACATACTAAATTTGTCCCCTCCCTTATGTATAGGGATTACCCTAGATTCTTTAAATTTTGATGGTACCTACTCCTTGTTCAGTGATAGATTAAATATAGCTGTTATGGGTCCCTTAATCCTAGATGCTGCTAATTTTAACAACCTAGGGTGGAGCACATCTGTCCCACTACTCTTCCCCCTCCACTATGCCCCCAAGGAGATCCAATACTTCATTCTCCTCTGTCCTGTTGAAAGTAAAGAGAGAGACATTGTGCTGCAAACTCACAGGGTTATTTAGTTGATGACCTATATTACCCAGATTGCAACCCTCATCCCTTCCCTGGATAGTTTTGGAAATAAAGTACTTATTAAATTGATCTACCATCTCCTTTGCATCTTGAATTATATTGCCCTCTTATTTTATACATTTAATTCCAGTTCTGTTTTGAAGGTTACAAAGCTGCTTAAATGAGTCCCAAGATTTTTTGAATCCCCCAGGTTGTTCAACTGAGCTTGATGATAGTGCTGTGATTTAACATTCACTATTTCAGCTTTAGTTTTATTTCTTAGTGTTTTATATTGTGTCAGTATTGAAGACAGTTTTTAAACTGGGATACTGGCAACTTGGTGTATTTCACAAAATGTCAGTACATTTGCTTTTATGTCGGTAAAACTACCTGTAAATTTAAAATAAGAATAGGTGAACACTTGAAAGATACAGATTATTAAAATCAGTATAATGTGTTAGCTAGACATGTGAAAGATAAAAGAATTGGCTATAGTTATATTTTCATGGGGACTGATAAATGCTGGCCATCACAGAGAGGAGGTAACTGAAAACAAATGTCTCTTTAAAAAGGAATCATTGTGGATGCTTAAACTGGACTCTGTAAATAATGTTTTTGGTTTGAATGAGTGGTCTGATGTGATATCGCATTTGACTTAATGTGCTCTCTCTATCTGCAGTTCTTCTTGAACCCTGTAACTGCTGTAAATACTTGCTGTGGTACCTTAATGTGAAAACCCTGATGGAAGAAGCAGATTCAGCATGAAAACAAGGAAGTGGATTGCTGAAGTCTTGAAGTTGAAAAAAGACTTTTTTGTAGCACCTTATTTATTTATTATTCATTTATTGAATTTTGATGACCGGGTTGGCCCACTGGGCCCTGAAGGTCCCTTTTTCAGGGGTGACCCAGGGAACAGAAGCAATACAATACATACAATCAGGTGATTCAGAAGCAATACAATATATACAGTCAGGTGATACAGGATTAAGAGAAGTAGACAAGATAACGAGGATAACAGTACAGGCAATTATTCAAATCGTAGACCGTAAGTGCAACACTTGAAAGATTTAAGGCTTTAAGGCATGATTTAATGTAGGTTAAGGTGAGAAGAGAGGGAGGATGGGTGTTGTGATTAGGATCAGGGGTGATTATCCTATACCCTCACAGTGACATGAGCTTGTCTCGAGCAAATGGGAATTAAGCCTAGTGCGAAAGATTGGTAGCGAGGGGGCTTCCTGTACTAGAGGTGGGAGAGTGTTCCACAGTTTAGGGGCTGTGAGAGTGAAGGAATTGCCTCCCTTGTGAGTCTTGATTCTGGGGATTGCCAGTAGGGACCAACCCGAGGTTCTGAGTATTCGAGGGTTAGGCTTAGCTATGATTATTCTTGTTAGGCTTGGTGGGGCCATTTAATAGCATTCACTTAAAAATGCTGTTATATCTGTTTTTAGCACTCATTATGTGTTTGTAGTAGTTCCTAAGAGAAATGGAGTTCCTAAAAATGAGTGTGCAATATCCATCCGTTTATGTATGCATTCACTTGTGTTTTTAATGTTTTCATGAGCCGGCTGGCTAGCTCAGCGGTAGAGTTACTGTTTGCTATCCAGATGAGCCAGGGTCACACCCTGAGCCCAGGATGTCTGGGGCTGATTGGAAGGGATGGAGGGCAACTCCTTCTGTTGCACAACCGCCCCCTGGTGGCCCAAGGGAAGGGGGGTATCATGCAGGAAGGAACAAGTGGCCCCTCTGGGTGACCTCACATAAGCACGTACCCACTCACCTGGTGAGTGACACAGAGGCTTCACATGCCCAGAGCGGGGCTGACAGGAGATTACCAGAGGTAGGGCAGAGCTTATCCACCCTTCTGATAGCCCTGATAGGCGCTTGCCAGGTCACCTCTCAGGACCATGCTCTGGAATGGGAAAAGGAAAGGTTTTAGTGGGGAAAAAATACCCCCAGCACTGAAATCACCTTGCCACCCCCCCACACACACCACAGCCAGGTTTCTTCAACTCCTCCAGTGCCTTGCTGGTTTCTTCTCATGGGCCCCGATTGTTGAGTGCAGTATTCTCCTCCTGGCTTGGGTGACTGGGTGGTCCTCCTCATGAAAAATAAGCTGTGGGCTATGATCAGGGTATCCGGGGTGGTTATTGAGCGAAAGCTGGCATCAGGCTGGACCTTCAAAGGATTTCTGTGGTGGGTAGAAGGGCTTGGGTAGGTGGAAGTAGGTCCTGGTAGCTGGAGAGATGAAACTGGAGGACAAAAGTGGAAAGTAAAAAAAAAAATATAGCTTTCTTTATTGGATTCTGTTTCTTTAAATTTTCACCTTGCACCTGAGTGATCACATTATTATTTCTACATATAAAATGAGGCAGAGTGCCAGTTGTTCTTTATCCATTGATAAAGCGTAATGTGCAAAACATTGGCACATTTATTTGGGACCTGCTACTGTTTGTGAGTGCGTTTTTGGCCATAATCCTTCAATAAACTGCACTCTACATTTAGTACTTTTGTTCAAGTTTGTTACTTGGCTGATAGTGTGGTGAGGTTACCCTGACACTTTGTGCTTACAGTTAACTACTTTTTCCCTTCCTACAAGTGCTAATGATTCCTCAGAGCTACTGAAACTACACCTGTCTGACCCCTGTGATCTACAATGTAACATAACTATAAGTTCCGGTCTTTTGTGCTCACTCACCTGGTACAAGTCAGTCGTTTCTTCCTGTTGCACTTCTTATCTATTGTACTACATGACTGTATTGTTCCTGAATGACTATTACAAAACTGCCAGGTATTCCCCCATATACTCCTTCCCCAGGGCACTAAATGTTATCGTACATGTCCATACACCTATTGTTGTCACTTTGTTATTGATGTTTCACTCTCTGCTGACTCCCCTTCCCTGTGACACACCTGTAAACAAGCCCTGGCTCAGCGTGCCTATCTCAGTCACCAAATTTTAAATAAATACACAAAGTAACATTGAAGCCAGCAATAATACCTGGCAGAGTGGGCAGTACTGGACTATACTGGACCACCCATGGGCATAATGAGGCCCAACACGCGGGCAAGAGGCATATGGCCCTGGAAAGTCCCGACAGCCCGCCACCCACCCTGGAGGTATCATTGTGCTTAGAAAATGGGTTACTGGGAACATTTCAATAAAATATTACAACATTTAAAAAAAAAAGGCTAAACAGTAAGTAAAAACTATTAGGAAATCCATATTCTTGTAAAGTAGTTCCTCTACTGGTATACTTGCCACTAAAGAACACTGCTGTGTTTGAGAGACTTGTTTGAGAGACTTGTTATTAGTTGTCTACTTTCCTTTTGTAGTGCCTATTTGTTGTTTGGCATTTCCCACCCCCAACCCTATGTTCTTAGAACTAGAAGAAGGACATCACAATGTCCCTTTACACCAAGGAAAAGGCAAATAAGGGAATAAAAGCAGACTGCCAAAACATATATGAAAAACAAGTAAATGAGACTTAGTTTTAGTCACAACCAAATTTAGCATTAATTAAATAGCACTGTTGTATCACATGATGAAAATCCCTTTTCTTGAAGAAAAGCTGCATTTGGGATGTACTGCCTCTTTAACTTTTTGACTGTTTAAAGTGAGGCAACCTTACTGAATTCTGCCCAGGGGAAGAGGTAGTGGGCCTTGTAAAGTAGGGAGAATTCTGTCAGAATATGCACAAAGAGTGGCATGTCCGGATAGTCCAGTACTGCAGTTAGTGCTTACTTACAGTTACCTTGGTGGTGCAGCAGTAGCACAATCAGAACAGTATTCTAGGCAGCCTGGGTTCAAATCCCAGCTAAGGTACTTACTCTGTTTTTCTCTTTGTTTGGGTTCCATAAATGTGCACACCATGCCCCACCCTTGTATTTGACAATGTAATCTATGCAGCACCAGGCTGTGCATTAGAGAAACAGTAAGGTGCTTCTGGGAGTCTCAGGTTTCCAGTTGCCTTGGTATTGCAGCTAGTAGCGCAACTGGAATAGTATTCTAGGCAGCCTGGGCTCAAATCCCAGCTAAGGCATATATTTCTTTCTCTCTTCTGTTTGTTTAATGCTTATCACATGCAGAAAACAAAAAAGCCATCACTTACTGAACTCTTCTGCCTGCACTCAAGAAAGAACTCATCACAATTAAAACAAGGTACATCAGGCCCCGGAGTTATCCCGCTGTGATCAAGTAAAAGCTTTTCCCTCTCCAGTTTTGCTGATATAGTTCCAAACCTCAGCTGGGGCAGGCTTGCTGACTCTAATTGACTCTAATACCTGAATATATAGGAAAAAATCACACATAACAGCTGAAATGCTGTATCAGGAATTTTATTTAAAAGTTCATAATGCCAGTGCAAATATTGCTTCAAAAACACTGGCTGATAGAATGCCACACAGGGAAAAAAAAGCTGCCAATTAGTGCATTCTTCCACCTGCTGTTGAGAAAGAACTCTTAACTTGCAAATCAAAGCTCTGTGTGATTTTCTGGATTGCCGCATATACCAAAGATTTGTGTAAACAAAACAAATGGCACATATCAGAGCAGAGTGGTGACCCCCACTAAACACCTGACATGTTTAGTGACAAACTTTGGTGTTTCGTTAAAGGTCAGCTTGATACAGCACCAGAGTTTGATGAGAAACACGTCAGGTGCTCAGTAAACTTCAGTGAACTTTAAATAAATCCCAGATACAGCATTTTGGCACTTGTGTGCACTTGTTCAGGTAAACTGCATCAGCATAATTGGAGCTTTCCATAGATTAAAACTGGATAACTCATTGGATTAATCTACCTTTTTAAAAGTTTCTTATACAGTAGGCAATTAGGTGGTCACTGAAAACGGTCAGTCATGGTACCAGAATCAGTTACCAAATGTCGAGGGGGGGAGGTTCGTTCCCACTGAAGCAGTGGTGGATGCTGAACATGGGGTTAGGTAGGTTAAATGCCTTGATTAGTTGGGTTAGATTCAGGGATTTTATTTTGCTCTGTGTTGTTTTCTGAGGCGACAGAGGCACGATCCATATTGAAGTTCTCCAATACAAATAGCTCTTTATTATGAAATAAAGATCTGAGCAGGATCAAGAACTTGATAAACTGCCTGTGGAGCCGGGTGGGGGGGGGGATAGGAATTAACCCCTTTAGTGCCCTGTGCCATACAGCATATGGCCATGAAAATGTACTTAGTATGTCTCACCATGAACGACACAAGGACAGCAGATTCCCACTATACTTTCCAGGTCGGACCCACAGGATCTCGAGAAGAGCTCTTCGTCCCACTATCCCATCAGTCCAGAATGAAGCAGAGGTCATGTGATTGCAGAAAGCAGTGCAAACATGCAGACTGTCTGCTTTCACTTTTTCTGTCCTTCTACACACAAGACTGTAGCAGGGCAGATAGAGGAGTAAAGAGCTGTGCAGCAGTTTGCTTCTAGAAAAATACACACTTCCTAAAAGTAGGAAACTGACAATTGAATTGTCCTGAGGGACATTTTTAGTGTTTCAGGGCCTGTTTTGTAACTTTTATTTAGTTTAAAAGGTTGATTTAGTTTATCTTTTCTTTTGTTGCATCAATCTGTGCTTATCTGCACATTTAAACATTTTGGTTATGTTTGTATTGATTTTTTTTTTTTTGCAGAACACCTTTGATTTGGGCTGGCAGTATAGCCTAGAGGTTAGAGGCATGAGGTATGAATAAGCTTGATACATCCAGCAGACCAGACCTGAGTTTGATTCTCACAACCTCCACTTGCATACTGTGTGACTCAGAGCAAGTCACTTAACCACTCAGTGCTCCCAGGTTGCCCCTGAAAACAGACACTTGTGCCTAGTGGGCCTTACCTTGTTACCTAAGACTAAAAAAAAAATGATTTTGGCTTCCCCATTACTTTTTACAAATAGTTTTAGGGGTGTTTATGGGAATTCTGGTTTTGTACGGTGCCTTTCATTTACACTAGGCACTTTGCAATTCTGGGAGGCAGTAAAGCATTGTGATTAACAACACTGAGCTGCTGCATGTCAGTCTGCAAAGTGGTAGTGCTGCCGCTCATGACTCTGGTGACCCGGGTTCAAAAATGAGTCTTAGGTGTTAGGGGCCAGCCAAGGAGAGGAGGAGGACTGAGAGTCCCAAGGACTGGCTCCTTTGGAGAGGAAGGGCAGTCAGCTCCAGTGCTGTACTGTCAGCTGGGTGACCACAGTGGCAGTGCCTCTGGAGCAGCATACTGGTCAGGGAAATGCCAGCCGTGACAGGCTTGTACGCTTGTGTCTGTGAGCTCCCTGAACTAGTGGCCTTGATAGAAGAGGGACACCTGGACATTGTGGCAGTCACAGAAACATGGGACACAGAGAACCATGACTGGGATGTCAACATACCAGGGTACACAATCTACAGGAGGGACAGAGAGGGTGAAAGAGGAGGAGTAGCTATCTACGTGAGGGAAGGAATCAAAGCAACGGAACTAAAGGGAAGAGAGGAGGCATTGTGGGTCACCCTGGAGACAGGAAATGGCACCACAATCCTCACGGGGGTTGTATACAGACCCCCCATCTCAGGGGGAGAAATGGACAAGGAAATGATAGAAGGCATCCTCAGAATGGCAAAAAAAGGGAGATATTGTTGATCGGGCACCTGAATATGCCAGATGTTAACTGGAGCACCTTTGCTGCAGCCACATTCAAGAGCAGGGTCATTCTCGATGCCCTACAGGGGGCATGCCTTAGACAGCTAGGGTTGGAACCCACTCAAAAGGGAGTAATCTTAGATCTGGTACTCTCAAATGGGGATGAAGAGAGGATTTCAGATTTAGAAGTGGGCAGCATCTGGGAACAAGTGACCACCAAACAGTGTGGTTCACGATAAAGACAGCTGTAGAGTCAAGCCATACAAAAGCAAGGGTATTGGACTTTTGGTGGGCTGACTTTGGCAAAATGAAAGAGTACCTCAGAAAAGCACTAGCAAACAGGCAAAAAGGAGAGGTGGAGGAACAATGGGGAAAAATCAAAACTGCCGTCACAGAGGCAACAAGCCTTTGTGTGAAGCAAATAAACAAAACTAAATGAAGGAAAAACACTATGGTTCTCAAAGGAGGTGGCAAGGAAGGTTAGGGAGAAAAAGATAGCATTCAGGAAGTATAAGGAAACACAGAAGGAACAGGACAGAGAACTGTACCAGTTAAAGCAGAAGGAAGCAGAGAAAGCAATCAGGATAACAAAAGCCCTAACCGAGGAAAAGATAGCCAACTCAGTTAAGAAGGGGGATAAAATCATTTATAGGTACATTAGGGAGTGAAGAAAGACCAAGGGTGGGATAGTGAGGCTTAATAAAGGGAAGTGGGGGTGGGCAGAGGGTGACAGTGAAAAAGCAGGGATACTGAACGAATACATCTGCTCAGTATTCGCAAAAGAAGAGGAGGGGAGGTAACTAAATCAAACAATAGAAGCACTCTGGATAGGGGGGTCGATACCAGTCCATTCACAGAAGAAAGAGTCCTGAAAGGACTCCTAAAAGTGAAGGTAGACAAAGCAATTGGGCCTGATAGGATTCACCCCAGAATTCTAAAAGAACTAAGGGGAGAACTAGTGACACCACTGACTACCCTTTTTAACAAATTATGGGAGAATGCTGTGGTACCTGAGGACTGGAGGAGGGTGGATGTGATTCCTCTTCACAAAAGTGGGAGCATGGCAGAGGCAAGAAATTACAGACCTGTTAGTCTGTCCTCAGTGGTAGGGAAAATGATGGAATCACTTCTGAAAGAAAGAATTGTTAAGTACCTAGAGGCCAGCGGGGCACAGGACCCAAGACAGCATGGATTCACAGCGGGAAGGTCATGTCAGACGACTCTAATAGATTTCTTTGACTGGGTGACCAAAGTTGTAGACCAGAGAGGGGCTGTGGATGTGGCCTACCTAGACTTTAGCAAGGCATTTGATACAGTCCCACACAAAAGTTTAATAAACAAGTTAGTCAGCCTGTGAGTGGGTCCCAGGGTGGCAATCTGGGTAAAAAAGTGGTTGGACAACAGGATGCAGAGGGTAATAGTAAACGGAGTCCCCTCTGAAGAAAGTGGGGTAACTAGCAGGGTACCGAAGGGTTCAGTGCTAGGAACAGTCCTCTTTAATATCTTTACAAGTGACATTGCAGAGGGACTGGAATGAAAATGATGCCTCTTTGCAGATGACACAAAGATCTGCAACAGAGCTGATACACAAGGGGGTGTGTGGAAAGGATAAGAAGGGACTTGGCAAGGTTGGAGGAATGGTCAAAAGTATGGCAGCTTGGATTCAATAAAAAGAAGTGCAAAGTAATGCACCTGGGAAACAAAAACCCAGGGGATAGAGTACACAGTGGGGGGTACTAACAACAACAAAAATGGAAAGGGACCTGGGGGTAATCATATCAGATAGCCTAAAGATAGGCAAAAAATGTAAGAAGGCAGTAAGGAGGGTGGGGGATACTGGGATGCATAGGAAGAGGCATCACCAGTAGAAAACAGGAAGTTGTTATCCCTCTGTGCAGACAGTTGGTGAGACCCCATCTGGAGTACTGCGTGCAGTTCTGGAGATCCCATCTCCGAATGATACAGACAGGATGGAGGCAGTCCAGAGAAGGGCAACTGAAAGGGTGCAGGGTCTGCACCAGGAGTCCTATGAAGAGACACTAAAAGAGCTTAATATGTATACCCTCGAGGAAAGAAGGGAGAGAGGGGACATGATAGAAACTTTTAAGTTCCTCAAGGGAGTAAACAAAGTCCAAGAGGGTAGCATCTTTCAGAAAAATTGATGTGCAAGAACAAGGGGGCACAATTTGAAGATAGAGGTGGGAAGGCTCAGGGTAAACATGAGGAAGTATTTTTTCATGGAGAATGTGGTGGTTGCGTGGAGCAGCCTTTCTGAGGGGGTTGTGTGGTCAAAAATAGTGGGGGAATTCAAGAATGCATGAGACGGACATAAGGCAATTCTAGAGGGGGGGTAGGAGGAAGTAGACTGTTGGCTAGGATCTGCAGCTTATCCAATAGGTAGGGAAATGGGCAGACTAGGTGGGCCAAGCGGTCCTTATCTGCCATGAAAGTCTATGTTTCCTTGTAAGTTTGCACGCCCTAGAAAGCCTGTATCCCAGAGGGATCAGTAAAAAGCACTGTCAGTCTCCAGCCCTAGCAGGATGATTATCCAGCCTCTCACAGGCCCAGCACCAGTGACGTTGTTCCTCCAGATGTGGATCCCGATCTGCAGCAGGTAGGGTGAGCCCAGCTGCCCCAACAGGAGGGGGAGGCAGTGTAGAATTCAGAGAGATAGTAAGTCTGCGGGAAGTTGGGTGATGGATCTGGGGCGCTGGAGAAGAAGGGATCAGGGCTGGTGTTTAGGAGTATAAATAGAGTAACACTGGCTGCAGACCTGAAGACCTGGATTTCAATCCTACAGCTATGACTTGCATACTGCGTGACCTTGAACATGTCACTTAACTTCCCTGTGCTCCCACAATGCATCTGAAAATGAGCTTCGGCTCAGTGTACCTTTCCTGGTCCAAAACAGTACAATAAAGTAAAGGAAGGGATAGAGAGCAGTGCTGCCATTGTATGCAGAGTAACACCAAAAAGTGGTACTAGTGAGACATGGCTCAGGTTCACGTTTCTGTGTTTATCCAGTTGGGAGATTGAGATAGTAGTCACTTCAGTGAGTATGTGACAGTAGTGGGATTTCAACTTGGGGCTACTGGGTTTCACCAGTGCACTTTAACCACTAGGCCAGGTCTTCGGTTTCATACAGTGTCTTTCATACAAACAATCCCAAAGTGCTATCATATTAGTGGGGAAAAGAACATTGCTTGTATTTTAACTGAACAGGGAAAGTAAAACAGCAAAATGATAGTGAGGTATTGCAGAGAGGTTCAACATGAACATGCCACTGGGTGAATATGTATAACATAGTGTATAGTGTATGGTAGAATGCTGTTCTGCATGGAAATCCATGCCTGGAACAGCATTGTTGTGCTGCCCTCACTACGTAATGATCTTGTTGCGCTGCACTGAGTACAACACTAGTACAGCACAACAAGATTGACGCCGTCATGCATGCATGATGAAGGGGAAGCTGTAGTGAAATCAATCACGGAAGCAAGCGGTGCTTGATAAAAACTGACTCAAAGGTATCTGTTAGCATTGGGGATGAATTTATTTTTACAAATGGAGGCAAAGTATGATTGACCATACACTATAAAAGATTGTGTATGAGCAATCATACACAAACAATGTGGTTTACCAATCTTGAGGTTTCCATGGTAACGGACCTCTCAAGCTGTGCTCTCAAGGTCACTTGTTACTACGGAAACCTCTCGATTGAAAACTGCCTTGTTGTGTATGACTGGTCATATACAGTCCTCTATATTGTACAACATAGTGAATGCAGGATGAAGACAGTCACAAAAAAGCACAAGAAAAGTGCAAGCATTTGCCATAGCCTAAAAGAGAACCCCAGTCAGGGCAGAAGCCCAGCCCAAAAAAACTGCAAATGTGGGGCCAGCCCGTTGGTGCAGCGGTTGGATTTCCACTTGCAACGCTGGCCACCCAGGTTCAGGAATGGACCCAGGAGGAGTGTCCTGAGGACTGCTCTCCTTCTCCGGGGGGAGAGTGGGGAGTGTGACCAGTGCTCGACGGACCCCTGGCGGAGGCCGGGGGTTGTGCAAGCGACTGGCGCCAAGAACGTTTGGGAGTGCGGTGGACGCAGGATGTCATTGCATGTTCCCACCCCCAAGGAAAACCAGGAAAAAGAGCAGCTGCTGGCCGCCCTAGATGAAGCCCGCCATGGCTTCAATTAGCCTCCAGGCCAACCCTCTGACCTAGCCCATTGTCTGCGGTGCTGGGGGGAGTGTAGTGCCGCAACTCCACCCTGGGGAGTAAGCCAGGGGGTATCGGAGGGTCGCAGCTATTGTGGAGGTGGAAGCCTGTGGTCCATGACTGGCCTGAGGTACCAGGCAGCTTGCAGTAGGGGAGTAAAACAGAGAATAAAAAAAACCTGCAAATGTAAGTGCAGGCATTTGCCTAAGTCTGACACCCTGTGTACCTGAGCCTGATACCCTGCCTAATCATGACTGCCTGCCAAAGCCTCATATCCTGCTCGAACCTGATAACCTGCCTGAGCATAACTTCCTGTCAGAGCATGACTCCCTGCTCAAGTCTGATGGCCTATCTGAGCTTATATAGATACATAGGCAATAATGGCAGAAAAAGGAATGTTGGCTAATCCAGTCTGCCCAGCCTACCTAACTAGTCTGAAATGGCCTTAGTGGGCATCCCTCCACTTTGTTTCTGCAGCCCCTTTTTCTAACTAGCCCCATATGTCTGTCCCATCCCTCCTTGAAGCCATTCACTGATTTGGCTTGTACCACCTCCCCTGGCAGCTTGTTCCACTTGTCCGCAACTCTTTCTGTGAAAAAGTATTTGTGCACATCCCTTTTAAATCTCCCCCTTCAAAGTTTAGTGAGTTCTCCCTTGCCCCTGTATTTGAGCTCAAGGAGAAAAGTTCCTTGGTGTCCATCTTGTTTATCCCGTGCAAGTACTTACATGTCTCAAGCATGTCAACTCATTCCCTCCCTCTTCTCAAGTGTGTACCTGTTCACATCCTGCAGCCTCTCTTGTATGTCTTGCTCCCAGGCCATGGACCATCATGGTGGTACTGCACTGCACTATACTGTGCCGTTTGATGCCCTACCTGCCCCGGATATTCTTTCCAGGTATAATACTTTCTTTCCCTGAGGTCACACTCTGCTTGCGTATGATTTCCTATCTAAGCCTGACGCGCAGTCTTAGCCTGTCACCCTGCTAGAGTTTTCTGAGCCATACACCCCATCCCAAAACATCTCAGGGGATGAGTTCCTTCTGCTGTTCAAAGGGAGAATAATATTTAAAGAGCACCTTCCACTGACACATGACCATTGTGAAATTACAGTAAATTGTACAAACTTTGAAACCTAAAATGGAAAGAAATGAGGATGTCCTCAGACTGACCGAATAGTACTGCTGCAGAATGATCCCACGTACTGGAAGGAAGCCTACCTCCTCCCCCACAAAGATAGTTTGCTACAAAAAGACATCGGGAGAAACTCAAGATATTACTGTCTGCAATGTCTGATAGAGCCAGGCCTGCATTTGGAGGATGGTTTTGAGAAATACCATAATACCAAGCTTATTTACTAGAATGACTAATGGCTGGTACAACTCATTCTGTATGGGAGGAGAAGAACAAGGCAGTCACTCCCCAGGCTTAAAACGTGGCAGGTTATTATTTTACCCATCTGAGTACCCACCAGACTTTATTCCTGGAGCCTCATGCTATGGTTCATAATTGATAGAGTATGGTATGCCCAGTCATCATGATGGGAAGAGCAGGCCATGAATGCCACATGATGTGGTAAAAACCTTTGGAGGGCAGGTTATTATTTTACCTATCTCAGCAAAGGGGGAAGGAGTTGCATGCAATTGTTATATAACTGATTGTAGAATGTTAAAAGTGCTCAGTATTACTTGTCTGGCCTGTAGACACCAAGGATAATGGGTCATTATAGGAAAAGTATCTGCTTTCTGAAACTGCAAAAAAAATAGAGTTCCAGACATGGGTAATATCCCCATCCAAAGGTTTACTACCCATATTCGTGCAATGAATTATGCACAATAATGTAAATCATAGAAAAAGTGCAGTTTTCACTCATTTTAACCTACATGCCTTGTTGTTTTGCACTACATGGGCAAACTCACACTATCTGCGATTTTTCCAGAGTATTCTGGCATCACAGGAGCCAAATGCATGCAACCTCAACCTCACCATGGAATTCTGTACACACCTACCTATTACTACATGCTTACGTACTAAACTTTGTAATGCAGTGCCTTCCTGCAGGCATTACCCACTCCAGAACACCTCAAAGCTTCAGATAATCCAGAGAACAATATTGATAGTTTTAAAAGGTTACAAAATGAGGACTTCAAGGATGTGTGAGAAGGCCTCCTCACCAAATGTTTGCTACCTATAATCTTCCATTGAATTAAGATCCACCCAGGAGCTCCACAGAGAAAATTATGAACAAAATGCAATATTTTGGTAATTTTTGACCTAATAATCTGGTTGTCTCATTCTACAAGTACAAAATCATCCCAGGATGGGCTTTTTAAGGTGTAGTAATTTTGTAGGTACTAAACACTTGCACCTCTACCAAAAGCTCCTCGGCATAACATGCTCCAAACCTGCTATCACTGCATTTAGCAGGGATTTAAAATACACTTATTATACAATGGAGTATGAAAATCCTGTGACCTCATTGGTCAAAACACATCACATGACCATGGTATATCCTGCAGTAACCCACGGCTGAGAAATGGCATTTATAAAAGACATACTTAAACACATTTTAAATGTATTTTACACATGGGTCCATTGTATAATTGCAATAAGGCACTCCAGGGTGTGGGTTATTGGTGGATTTACCCACTTCTTGTGTGGTTAAGTCACTTGGCTGTGCCTCATGACACACCACACAAGGCGTGGGAAAATCTTCCAATAACCCACACCCTGTCATGCCTTATTGCTTAAGTAACCTATGTGGTTAGGGTTTATTCCTACCAGACTCTGTGGTAAAGGAACATACAGTTGGTACCATTGTAACCAACCATTGTAATCAGTACTCTCTCTACAATTCAACAATGGGGAGCTCATATTCCTGCAGCCTATTTTGTATAGATATTCTATCAGCTAAAGTGTGAATTATATGTCAGTTTCCATTATTTTTCATAGCTGTACCAGATGTAGGGAGGATTATGGGTAGCAAACATTTGAGTAGCAAGCAGCGTTACCCAGAATATTTTGTGCAGTTTCAGAAAATATATACTTTTCTTATGGTACCATAGTGTCCGAAATGTCTATAGGTAAGAGAATCAATGCTGTGAATTTTTTATTATGGACCCAAACTGTCCCCTTTATATAATGCTTAGAACTCTATATGTTTAGGACTTATTTCTACCAGACCTCTGTGCTAAAGGTACATAAATTTGGTACCAGTATAACTAGCACCCTTTGTAGAATCCATAAAATGTGATGTTTATGACCTGACTGCCTAGGTTACATACGCTTACTTAAACATTACTTTGATGAGTGTTTAAACTAGTGGAGGGGGCTGATGAAAAGAAAAGGGGTGGCAGAAACTGCCCCCCCCTCACAGACTGAGACAGCTTGTAGGGAGATCCCAAGGAGCAAGTTACTCAAGAAGGTAGGGGGTTAGCAAAGGGGGAAGGGGAATAGCAGCAGTAAGAAAAGAAGAGGGAAAAGGGGGGCACAAAGGGAACAAACTCTAGCAAGAGCCAATATGACTGCAAAATATTGGTATTGTGAGCACTGAGAAATGTGTAAACTAGCAGTTTTTGCACTAACCACTGAGCCATCTAATTTCACTTTCTAATTATTTTGATACACACACACACACTGACTAATACATATACACATATATTCCAGTATAACAGGAGTGCACCATATACACACATTTTTACAGATTAAAAAAAAAGACATTGAGGCACTGTTTTCTTCTTTTCAGGCTCTGAAGCACATCAGAGGGTGGGTGGTTGCCACTAGACAACTAATTTAAATCAGCAATGGCATGCATAAGGCTGAAACTGATCTAGCCAATGGGGGAATGTAGACTAGAAATTGTTGCACTAACCACTGAGCCACCTATCTGCACTAATTGTTGTAATGCACACACACTAATACATATACACATATATGCATATATATTTCAGTATAACAAAGCAGTGCACTGTCTATACACACACAGCATTGCCACACATGCACTAACACACATACAATGCCTGATATGGCATTTATTTACTTATACATCTAACTGTAACTTTTACTATATTTAGGATAAGCACTGTATTTTGCACTAACTCATTGTACTAATCTATGGCATGACTGGGTAACAAAGGTAGTGGATCTGGGAGGTGCAGGGGATGTGGCCTATCTGAACTTCAGAAAGGCCTTCGACACTCTTCCCCATAGAAGGCTGATTAACAAACTGAACAGCCTAGGGATGGATCCTAAAATAGTTCTGTGGGTGGAGAACTGGCTGAATGGCAGAGGTCAGAGGGTTGTGGTAAACAGGAAGTTCTCTGAAGAGGGAGAGGTGATGAGCAGGATGCTGCAGGAGTTGGTGTTGGGGCTGGTCCTCTTCCATGTCTTTATTGGGTCATTGCATTGGGACTGTAGAGAAAGGAATGCCTCTTTGCAGACGACACAAAGGTATGCAATAGGGCGGACACTGCAGGTGGTGTTGAAAGAATGAGGGAAGACCTTATAAAACTGGAGAACTGGTCTGAAGAATGGCAGCTGGGATTCAATGCAAAGAAGTACAGGATCATGCACATAGGGCACAAGAACCCAGGGGCAAAGAACAGCTATATAAAATAAAGAAAAGGCGATGTGCACAGAACTCAGAAAAAAACAATATGACTTATTTATTGAAACATACACACAAACGGCTCCCCAGTGCTTCGAAGGTATACACCCTCTTCATGGGGAAGGGGTTAGGGTCAAATAACATTTACACCATTTAAAAACACATCCTAAAGTGATGTAATACAAACTGACCAATCGTGCCCACCAACAAATAATTAGTGCTTTACCGTATTTCCCCGTTAGGATCAAACAAAGTGACTTATGCATTACCATATTTAAAATAATACATTCACATTAAAGGAAAAAAATACACATTGTGCAAACCAATAAGTGCAACTGCCAAAAGAAAAAAAAGCAAAGTACGAACTAGGTGGGGAGGTACTGACAGTCACAAAGCAGGAAAGAGACCTGGGAGTTATCATCTTGGAGGATCTAAGAGAAAGTAGGCAGTGTGATAAGGTGGTTGAAAAGGCAAGCCAGATGCTTGGATGCATAGGGAGGGGTATCATGAGTAGAAAGAAGGAGGTCATCTTGCCCCTGTATAAGACGCTCATGAGACCGCACCTGGAATACTGCATCCAGTTCTGAAGGCCCCATCTGAGAAAGAACATAGACAGAGTAGAGGCATTGCAGTGGAGCACAAGTAAAATGGTGCAGGGCCTATGGTACAAGATCTATGAGGAAAGACTAAAGGAGTTAAATATGTATTCGCTGGAGTAAAAGGGAGAGGACATGACTGAGACATACAAATACATCACCGGTATAAACAGAGTACCAGAAGGAAGCATCTTCCAAAGTAAGAGATGCTCCAAGTCAAGGGGGCACAAAATTAAGTTGGGGGGGAAGGCTCAGGAAAATGTGAGAAAAAAAAATTTTCACAGAGAGAGTGGTGGATGCCTGGAATAGTCTACCAGCAAGGGTGGTAGGGACTAAAACAGTCACAGAATTTAAGAAGTAGTGAGACAGACACAGAGGTATCCTGGAGGCAAGAGGGGCTCCGGAGTTCAGTTTGGGCACGGGGCTTCACGCTAAATAGGGATTAATAGGGCAGACTGGGTGGAGATGTGACTCCCACCCCCCAGCCCGACCTCCCACTGAGCACCCACCAGCCTGCAGCCCCAGACTCCATCACACGCCCTCACTCACCTGAACAGGTCCCAGTGTGAAGACACTCTCCCATGAAAGACACGTCTTGCTGCTGGAACTGAGGACTGCTATATGAGAAACAAGGAAAGTGCAGTTCAATGTATTTCAATGGGTTTTCAACTGCACTTACCTTATTTCTCATATAGCAGTCACCAGTTCCAGCAGCAAGACATGTCTTCCATGTGACGGTGGATCTTCACACTAGGATCTGTTCAGGCGAGTGAAGGTGTATGAGGGCATCTGGAGAGTATGGGGTGGTGAGTACTCAGTGGAAGGTTGGGTTGGGGTGCAGGGTTGCATCAGCAATGGACCTTTTTTCACATATTAAAAAAGGCATAGAGGAACCGTGTTCTTTTCGGGCTCCGATGGACATCGGAGGGTGGGGAGTTGCCACTGGACACCTCATTTAAATCAGCAATAACATGCATAAGGTTGAAACTGATCTAGATAGCGGGGGAATGTAGACTAGCAATTTTTGCACTAACCACTGAGCCACATACCTACACTTTCTAATTGTTGTGATACATTCACACTGACTATGGCACTAGGTTAGAATCACATGTGTCACAACAACACAGTACAGAAAAGCACCATAAAAATGCCACTCACCAGAACAGCACCCATCTGAAACACTGACCACAAGAACAACGGCAATGGTAGCGGTCCCTGAAGACATGGATTGCTACCATGAAATAACACACAGATTACTGTTTTTGTGAGGTGCTTTGCCCCCACACCCCTGGTATCTAATATATCTAACTCCAAGGGGGAGGTGGAATATGAGGAGGGGTAGAACATTGGGGGGGTATATCTGTTTCAGCACATACAAAAAAAATACCACACTTGGGGTGGGAGAAAAATAAAGCTGCAGGAGTCAAGAGACTGGGAACAGAACTCTGGTCTCCCAAGCCGTACTGGCCAAGCTGCTTGTGCCTTCGAACTCTCCACCATAGGAGCAGCTCGGCCAGCCCCTGCACTTTTCTCCCACTTCTCCATTTCCTGCCTTGAATTGCCTTTACAGCCACAGGTGTAGCAGTTCCTAACGTCCGCTATTCTACCCCTGTTGCTGTGAAAGGCAAACGCAGTTTAGGAAGCACGGTTCAGACCATGCTCTTCTAGTCATGCTATTCTAACCAAGTACTGGTGGACAAAGCTGTGGAGCCAGATGGGTACATCCAAGGGTGCTGAGGGAGCTCAGGGAGGTACTGGTTGCTCCTCTGACAGACCTATTTAACAGATCACTGGAGACCGGCATGGTCCTGGGGGAATGGAGAATGGCAGAGGTAGTTCCACTTCAGAAAAGTGGCAGCAGATAAGAGATGGGCAATTACAGGCCGATCAGCCTGACATCGGTGGTGGGCAAGGTAATAGAAACACTACCAAAGAAAAGGATTGTAGAAGATCTTGCATCCAACAGATTACATGACTGAAGGCAGCATGGATTCACAGGGGAATGTCATGCCAAACAAACCTGATAGATTTCTTTGACTGGATGACCAAGTAGTTGGATCAGGGAGGAGCAGTGGACGTGGCCTACCTGGATTTCTGCAAGGCTTTCAACACCATCCCACATTGGAGACTGGCAAGCAAGTTGGGGAACTTGGGGGTTGGTAATAAGGAGGTAACCTGGGTGAAAAACTGGTTGAGGGAAAGGATGCAGAGGGTAGTGGTAAATGGAGTTCACTCCGAGGAAGGGAGGGTGACCAGTGGGGTACCTCAGGGATAAGTGCTGGGACCAGTCCTCTTCAATGTGTTTATTTATTTATTTATTTATTTATTTTAATTCACTGTTTCTCCACTTCTCCCTGTCTGGCCCTCCTTCTCGTCGATCATCCCAGCCCTGTCCTCTGACCTCCCCCAGGACTTACCACCTTATCCAGATTGGACCCCCTTTTCAATTCTTTCTGCCACTTTGCCCTGGACTCTCCTGTACATACTCACCACTGCAATCTCTACGGCTCTTTGTCTTTCCCCTCTCTTGCTAACAGGCACTTCTCCCACTGTGCCAAACTAATTTCAAAATACTGGCTTGGCCCTCTGCCACTGTACTTATCCTCCTCTCTTTCAACCCCTTCCCCTCCTACTCACTCCTTAAGATCCTCAGACTCACGCACCTTTTCGATCCCCCACTGTTCTGGCTGGACAGTCAGCTTTCATCCATCTTTTCCCTAAAATCTGGAATGCCCTTCCCCAAGAAATATGTCACTCCTCTTCCTCTCATTCTCTCTCCTCTGCACTGCATAGTTTCCTCTCCCCTAACTGCACCTGCTATCCTCAGCCATAACCTGAATTCGAGACTGCAACATAATCTACGCAGTTGCACTTACATGCAGTAAATCCTGCACTTCAGTTTGTTCATTTGTTATTTTGCCTTACCTTGCTGTACTGTTGTAATCCTGTATTTAATGACATTGCTGTATTTCATGTATTGCTCTCATGTTCACGTGTACTAGTTTGTTCCTAAGTACTTTACTGTTCCGTATAAGTTGTATGTACTTTCCCCCTGTTCCCTTCCTCCAGGTCACACCAGGAGACGAGCAACTTGTTGTTCAGTGTGCCTTCCTGGTGAAACATTTCAATAAATAAAAAATAAATAACTTACTTTCTTCTCCAAGTCCCCCCACAGCTTCTCTCCATGGCAGGGAGGTCCAGACAGGGGAGGAGCCTAGGTCGCTAGGGGTGGGGTCTGCGGAGGTCGGCACTCATCTGCCAGGCAAGGTGTTTTTCCTCTTCTTTGTACCCCCATTTTGCTGCCACTCTGCCCTTTACCATAGGGACCCCAGCATGTGAGACTATATCCTCACATTAGCGTACTAACGCGATACAAAGTACGGCATGTCCCTCCCAATGTCTCACCCACCCTACCACCCACACATCTGCAGATGGTAATGCTGCAGTGAGACACTCCCTCCCTGTGAGAGGAGCGCATCATGTGGGATGCTTGATCCTCTCCCTTCCTGGCTGACCCCCAACGACCTGAGTCCACTACTGAACATGGGTCACCAGTGCAGCTGGCGGTAAGGAGCTCAGTGCCTCAGCCCCCCACACCACTGGGCCAGCTTCTCTTCAATGTTGTTATAAGTAACATAGCAAAAGGGACTGGAAGGAAAGGTCTGACTCTTTGCATGTGACATCAAGATCTGCAACAGAGTGGACACTCTAGGGGGTGGAAAGGATGGTTTGGGATCTAAAAAGATTGGAGGAGCTGTAAAGGGTATGTTAGCTGGGTTTTAATGGAAAAAAGTGCAAAATAATGCACTTGGGCTATAAGAACCTGGGAGAGGAGTACACAATGGGTGGAGTGATACTGGCAAATACCAAGCAGGAAAGAGACCTAGGGGTAATTATTTCGGATGACCTAAAGCTAAAGGATGTGAGGCAGTGTGATGAGGCAGTCGGAAGGGCAAGTGGAATCCTGGGGTGCATAGGAGGGGGTATCTCCAGCAAGGAGAAGGAGGTGATGTTTGCCCTATGCAGACTGCTGGTAAGACTTCTCACCTTGAGTACTGTGTCCAGTTCTGGAGACCACATCTCAGGAAGGACACAGAGTGGAGGCACTCCAGAGAAGGGCTACCAAAATGGTGCAGGGTCTACATCAAAAGCCTTATGAGGCGAGGATTAAGGAGCTAAATATGTACACCCTGGAGGAGCTGGGGAGAGGGGGGATATGATAGAGACCTTTAAATACCTCACTGGGGTTAATAAGGTTCAGGTGGGGTATTTTTTAGGGAAAAAGGTGCTCTAGAATAAGGACGCATGCTATGAAGCTGGAGGGGGTACATTCAGGAGGGATGTGAGGAAGTATTTCTTCTCAGAAAGGGTGGTGGATGCCTGGAACAGTCTTCTAATGGAGGTAGTGGGGGTGAAAACAGTGGTGGGGTTCAAGAATGCCTGGGACAGGCACAAGGAAATCGTAGGGGTAAATAAGAGAGGGGAAGAGATGGTGCTGTAGATCAACAGCAGATTTGCAGCAAAATATGACACATAAAAAAAGAGGACAAAAATAGGCCGCCTGGGTGGGCCCAGTGGCTCTTATCTACCGTCACATTCTATGTTTCCATGTTTCGCTTCTAGTTTGCTAAAGTGTGACGATCATGCAAATTTCCATTATTTTCATAGTTGTACCAAATCTTGAGGAGGATTATGGGTAGAAAACATTTGAGTACCAGGTAATGTTACTCATATTTAATACCAGTATTTTATGTAGATTCAGAAAATAAATAATTTTCCTGTAGTGCCTTAGTGTCCTGAAGGTATACAGGCTAGAGAATCAGTGCTGTGCATTTTCCATTACAAACGCATATTTTTCCACTTTAAAATGCACTTAGCACCCTGTAGATTTAGGGTTTAGTTCTACCTGATCTGTGTGGTAAAGTCACAGAAATATATCATTGGCATAACTGGTACTCTCTCTGTAATCCACAAAGGTGGTGTTTCTGCACCTGCAGCCTATTGACTGACTGAAAGCAGAACTCCGTAACACAGACTGGTCTACAGTTTTGGGGACCAGTGATGTGGATTGTGCACTCGACCACTTCATCCTCCTTTTTAACCTGGTCTGCAACAAACATGCTCCAGTCAAGAAATGGAAAATCAAAGGCTATTGCAGCCCTTGGTTGGGCCATGACATAATTGAGCTCATGAAAAACAGGGATCATCTCTGGCATGTAGCCAGGGCCACAGGGAAGCCATCTGATGTTTCCAACTAAAAAAGGGCAAGGAACAACTGCACGAGGGCAATCCGAATAGGAAAAAACAACTACTATAAACATGCTCTTGCTATTAACTGGAGCAATGGCAGAAAATTTTGAGCAAACCTAAAAGAGGTCATTGGTCAGGAGCCCAAGTCTGCCCCCTCCATGCTCAACACCGACAGGACCCCTATCCTTGAACCTTTGGCCATAGCCAACACTCTCAACCATGCTTTTACTGACCTCAGCAGTGTTTTCCCTGACGGCTTCTTCACCCCTACCAACACTGCTGAACCACTCCAGCCCCTTGAGCGTCCCCCTTTTCACTTTAAGGCTACCTCCTTGGGTGATACCAGAAAATACCTTTGTAAGGTGCTTGGCAAAGGGCGATATAGTGGGGATACCCTAGATATTAAACTAGTTTCCCTCACGTTGGAAGAAATCTTAACTCTTCTTACATATGTCCTCAACCTTTCACTCTGACTACAAAATTCCCACAAAGATGGAAAGCAGCGGTAGTTACTCCAGTGCTCAAGAATGGTGATCCAGCCCTGCCTGGGAATTATAGACCTATTTCTATCATCCCGCCACTCTCGATGGCCCTCGAACATATCATAGCTGACCAGCTCGTTGAGTACCTGGAAAAATACCAGCTGCTATGCCAGGAACAGCATGGTTTTAGAAATGAGCATAGCACTACTACAGGCCTTCTGGAATTCATGGGCTCCATCCACAAATCTCTTGACCAAGAACACTTGGTTGGGGCTATCTATATCGATCTGACAAAAGCCTTTGATATGGTAAACCATGCTCTTCTCACTGACCAACTAACTGCCCTTGGCCTCTCCCAAGACACCACTGCTTGGTTCTGCAGTTACCTAGAATGTCGCTCTCAACAAGTGCGGATAAAAGACCAGGATCACATGATGAGCTGAGTCGAGGAAGACGTCTTCTGTGCTGCTCCAAGGCCCAAAGCTATTTATAAAGCTTTAAACTCTTCGGGAACAGCTCGAACTGCTCTAAGAAATTCCTATCTGATTGGTGAGGTGTCAGGGGCCTGATCTGTGGTGAGGTGAACGAAGAAGTGGTGATTTAACAGGTTGGCGACATTGTATGCGGTAAACACTCGGTGGTAGTACTAGGCCGCGCTAATACACTGAAATGGAATCCGAGGTGGTGGAGCCCCTTGCGGGGAGATCTCCTGCTTCTAAAAGGCCAAAACCCCAATCCCCCACCCCTAGTGAACAGGAGGAGGTGGCAGGAAAAGAAGGGGGAGTTAATTTGAGCAATGAGGATATCCAGAAAATAAAGCAACTACTGCAGGGGCTTGTAGTGGATTTTGCAGCTGTTAAACCAGCGCTGCAATCACTCGCTCAGAGAATGGGCGACGCGGAGGTTCGGATTGCATCTCAGGAAAGAAAAATGTCTGCAGTGGAGCAGGAGCTGGTGATGGTCAGAAAGTAAGTTAAAAAACTTGAGGAGAGATTGGAAGATCAAGAATCGAGAAGCCGAAGGAATAATTTGATCCTGGCAGGGTTGTCTGAGCTGGCTGAAGGGTCGGACTGTGTCCTTTATATACAGGATATGCTGCTTAAACTATTTGGCCCCACACCATATGGGGACGCCTACAACTTGGAGAGAGCACACAGGGCTCTGAGAGAGGTACCTCAAGACAAGACCCCAAGGTCATCATCTTCCTCAATTATAAAGAAAAGTTTATGTGCTGTCTGCAGTAAGGCAAAAGAAATCAATGCAGTGGAATGGTGCCACCCTGTGGTTATTCCAGGATCAAACACCTGCAGTGAGAGGAAAGCAGAAAGAATATGTGGAAATTAAAAAGAAACTGTATCTGGCTGGAATTAAGTTTCAGCTACAGTATCCTGCCATGCTGGTGGTGCGGCTTCAAGCGGGGGAGAAGCGATTCCTCAGGGCAAAGGATGCATTAGAAGGGTTAAGAGTAGAGCTTCCTGACCTATTTAGAGCGCTGACTTGAACTGTTCTAGATGCAATGGAGAGTTATGGAGAGTGACTGGACTGGGACTACTGAGATACAAAAGCTTGTTAAATTTAAATTTAATTTGTTGAATTTAAGCTTTTACCTAGATTGTTTGATTAAGGGGCATTGAAGCGGGGGAGGAAGAAATTCCATCGAGGTATATGGGTTCAGAAAGAGTTTACTATGGGGGAAGAGAGCTTGAAAGAGTTTATTATAGGATTGGGGGATGGAGAAAAGCTGAAAAGAGGAGCGAGAGTGGCGGGGGGGGAAGGCGCTGGAGTATGGTGAGAGACTGGTGGATCTGTCAAATGTTTAGAATGGGATATGGGAGCCTTGCACAGTGAATGTGGCGAGAAGGATGAATGGGTAAGGAATGCGGGCTCTGAATTGGAATACTTAGAAGGGGGAAAGTTTAGGGAGATACTAGGAAAGTTAAGAGTTTGAGGGGGCAATTCAAGGGGCCTAGCAAATCCCTGGCCAGCTGTAGAGAGTGGGTATGGACATTATATACGATGGGAATTCAGAGTAGTGATGACCACTTCCCATCCTCGGGTCATTAGTAGGGCGTATCCAAGGGGAGCCCCTTTCTACCCGGTTTTCTTGCCCGGTGTTCCCTGAGATCACCCCGGCTCCCTGTTACCTCGACCCCTTAGGGGAAAGAAAGGGGGAGTGGTTAGGGAGTTGGTTAACATATGAGTAATAGATCTTGGCTAATAGCACCTATAAAGGAAACTTAGCCCTCGGGTGGGGGATTGATAGCAAGCTAGCAGATGGCCTAATGTTAATGTTACTGTAATGAATGGTTGTATAGGGGTCCTAAAAGCGGTCTGGGTGAGGGGGGGCAGGGTTCGGGGGTACTTGGACAGAAACCGGGAGAGACTATAAAGTGGGGGTACCAGTGTTGGGAAGAAGGGTCAGTTCATGTTGTCTCCTAATAGTTAGAATTAGAGATAACATTGGCTAATATTCTTTGATACACTGAGGAGGCTACTCCCTGAATGGCACAACGGAGGTTATAGGTAGAGATAGAGTGGAAGGTTAGACAGATCTGGGGTCGGGGAAAAGAGGGAGGTAGGAAAAATAAGGTAACATTGTGGTAAGATTCTCCTTTTGCTTAAGAATAGATCCCAGAGTTGTGGAGGTCATGGAGGGGCCGGGGAGTAGCATAAGAAGGAGTTCATCGATGATCCGAGAAATGGAAGGCAGGCGATCTAGGGATCAGGGGCAGGGGGAAGGGTGGAGAGGCTGGGGATCTGGAAAGAGAGAGAGTCTATTATGATGGGAGCAAAGGAGGCAGGCTCTGACAAGGCTTTAAGAGTCAACAGTCCCAGTACAAGTTTGTGGCATGGTTTATGACAAATGTTAGCTTAATCTCTTGGAATGTTAAAGGACTCAGGGGTAGACGTAAAAGAATGGTAATCATGAGACATTTGGACCAGTTGGGGGCCCATATTGTTGCTCTGCAAGAGACACACTTATTGATGGAGGAGCTGAATAGCCTCCAGCGACTTTGGGTGGGACAAGTTTACGGGGTAGGTAAGGAAAGGGCCTCGGGAGGAGTAGCGATTTTAATTAGGAAAACCTGTTCCTATAGCGTGGAGCAAGTGGTTACAAGAGAAGATGGTAGAGGGATCTATATTTTGGGCTTAATATATGGTAGGACTACTTCAGTGGCTTCCATATATGGACCGACACCCCCTAACCCGGAATTCTTTGCCTCAACAGAGAGGGATATAGCCAGTTTTTCTGGGCATTCTCTTATTCTAGCAGGAGACTGGAATGCGTATGCTGATAACTGTGGAGATAGGATTCCGCCTGCTAGAGGACCATTAACGAAGGCCCAAATTGCTTTAAATAAACTGTTAGAGGTTGCAGCTTTGGTGGATCTGATACGAACCCACTCCAGTGGGGGTAATATTATGACATTCTATTCGGCGGCGCATAAGACTCAATCTCGTATCGATTTTTTTCTAGTTAACAGGGAGGTACTTATGGGAATTAGGGGATTGACAACGGCGGGTAGAATTTTTTCAGACCATTCTCCAATTAAATTAATCTGGGAACCGAAAGTAGGCCCATATAGACCACTCCGATGGAGGCTGAGCGACTCCCTAATGGTGGAACCAGCAACTAAAGGTAAGCTTGAGGGAGTCTTGCTAGAAATTATACAGCAACAATTACCCACGTTGCTAAATAAGAAGTTGGCATGGCCAGCTTGCAAAGTGCTGTATGCAGGAGTGGCCCAGGAGTTGGCAGCACAGAAAAATAGGCAGAGAAGGGAAAAAGAGGAGTTTATCTTAGGGGCCATTAAATCATTGACACCACTTGAGGGGTCCACAGCGGAAATTGACTGGGAACTTAAAAGCCTAAGACGCGATTTGGAGGATATTGTTTATGGCAAGATAGATTTTTGGTTAGAAAAGATTAAAGCTAAATATGTTTTGATGGGAGACGTCCCTGGACGCTTGCTGGCGGCCAGAGTTAGGGAGTGGGAGGCGAGTAGAACGGTGACATCTATCTGGCATGGGGGGAAGCTTATAACGGATCCCCAGGAGCTAGCAGACACTTTTGCACCGTATTTTAAAGATTTATACCAGATTGGGAATATGGTGGGAGAGAAAGAAATCAGTACATTCTTGGAGGGAGTGCCTTTACTTGTGATAGACCCCAATCAGGCTAGTGAATTAGCGGCTCCCATAGAAGCAGCAGAGATTGTGGAGGTAGTTAGGTCTCTACCCACGGGCAAAACACCGGGGCCGGATGGTCTTACGGCAAAGTTTTATCAGACTTATATCCATACTATATTGCCTATGCTTCAAGAATTCTTTAACACTATAATGCAGGAAGGAGTGTTTCATCCCCCCCATATCAGGCGTACATTACATTAATCCCCAAACTGGATAAGCCTAGGGATTTACCAGGTAATTATAGGCCTATAGCATTAATGAATCAGGATATTAAGATCCTTACAAAAATCTTGGCCAATAGAATTTGGCGGATAGCACCTGCTATAATTAGTCAGGAGCAAGTGGGATTTATGCCAGGGAGGGGGGCACATGATGCCCTGAGGAAGCTTCATCATATTTTGAATTGTGCATCGGATTCTCAATTACCTTTAGCTTTGATATCTTTAGATGCTGAGAAGGCCTTCGATAGGGTCTCCCATCCTTTCCTTTTTGCTACAATGGAGAGGATGGGCTTCCCCGAGGGCCTTCTTAGAAGTATTAAAAATCTGTATGCTGCCCCGACGGCTAGAGTCCTATGTAATGGCTATATTTCACAGGAAATACAGCTCGAAAACGGGACCCACCAAGGATGTCCTCTTTCCCCGATATTATTCAATATCTATCTAGAGCCCCTGTTGAGAGCAATTAATAATGACAGGCATATAAGGGGGGGTTGAGATAATGGGATGGGAGTTAAAATTCTCAGTTTTTGCGATGATGTACTCTTGCATTTACGAGATCCGGTGGTGGGGTTTGAGAGGACTAGAGAACTAATAGGGCGATTTGCTAAAGTCTCTAATTATAAACTAAATTTGACCAAAACTCAAATCCTCCCCCTGACGCCTTATGTATATAAGGCAGATTTTGCTCAGCTGCGAATTCAATGGGTGACAGACATGATCAAGTATTTGGGCATTTAGATTACAAGGAATAACGAGATAGGGGTCAAAATGAATATGGAAGGGACTTTGTCAGTTATTAGGGGCGACTTAGTAAGATAGAATAAGCTGCCCTTGAACTTCATGGCCAGACTTGGGCTTATCAAGATGAATTTGCTGCCAAGGTTGTTATACCCGGTGTATTTAGCTCCATATAGTATTCCCAAAAAGTGGTTCAGAATGATTAAGAAACTACTCTCAGACTTTTTATGGAACCTTAAACCACCTAGGAAAAAATATAATGATCTGCGACTATCTTCCTCTCTTGGAGGGATTAAGCTGCCAGATCTTCATTTATATTATGTCGCAGGACAGTTAGGCCTAATGACCCGATGGGGTAGAAGTGTCGAGGGAGAAGTCTATATCCCGGACTGGTTATATTTAGAGACTCAAATGATGAAAGAGGCTGGTCTCTCTCCAGAGACACCATTGTATGCTAATATAACTACTTGTTTCAAACAAGGGTTGGGAAGCCCAATTTTGAAGGCGGCGGAAGCGTGGTGGTCGTTTTTGACTCCGGTCCAGAAAAACGGCCAGATGAAGGCCCAAGAACAACCATTGGTAGGTAATCCTAACTTAGTCATAGGGAATCAGGTAATTAAAGGGAAGTGGGCTAGGTGGGTTTTGGGCTTGAAATTAAATGATGTTATTCAGGATAATAGGGTGGCCATCCCGGTACAGTGCGATAGAATGCCCTTTTTCCAGAGATTACAATTTATACGTATGCTGGAGGGGGTGTTAAAGAGATTAGGGGGCCTTACACATTGTTCATTTAAGTGGGATGGGCTGAGGGAGAATGATCCGAAATCCGGATCCCTATCGCAAGTATACAAAGTGCTGTTGGATTTCTTTGGTCCACGTTCTCCTATATCAGTGCCATATTGGGACAAAATGTTGGCGCCTCGAAGTATTGACTGGGCTAACGTATGGAAGGATAGCAAGTATACAGTGATACCTAAATATAGGAGCTTACATTTTTTTATTGTTTCTAATCTATATTTTACCCCTGTGAAACTATGGGATAGAGGCCTTAGACAGACAGACCTGTGTTTCAGGTGTGAGTCAGAGAGAGGAGACCTGTTACACGTGCTGTGGAACTGCAGCAAAATATCGCCCCTGTGGGATGAAATAAAGAGGCGGATGGACCCAATGCTTGATTATTCAGAATTCATAACACCAGAGATATGTGCCTTAGGGGATTTATTGCAAATTGCTGGTGTTACGCCTAAATATCACTTATCCTTGATGGCGGCAGTAAACAAATCATATGTGGTTCAGCACTGGAAGGATGACCAACTTTATGAGTATAAGCATTGGGTTGGAGATCTCATTGGGGCCCTGAATAGAATAAAGAGACACTTATACTCAGAGGGGAGGAAAGGGTTATATGCCAAAAGATGGGCGGTATTGGAGGCGATATACTCCCAGCAAGGGGCATATGTCCAGACACAGGTCTGTCTGTCGGGCTGTGACTAGCCGGAGAAATCTAGGCCAGAATGAGTAAAGAACAACAGGGATATTAGTGAGATTGGAGGGTTTGGTTCGTGCTTGTATGCGACGTGGTAGGGTCTTGGAATGTGCGCAGTAGTAAGAGGTTGGGGTCTGCTAGATAAATATGGGGGGATGGGGACTCTTTCTCTTTCCAGGGGGCACAGAGGAGCGTCACCCCCTAAATAGGTGTTAACTTATCATGAAAGTGGGCTAAAGAGTATCTATCAGGTTGCAGATGATTTTCACTGGGGGCAAGGGGAGAGGGTTTGACTTGTAAGCAGCCTGATGTTTTTATTTTGGGGTGTTGATGGAGCGGGTCTGGATTTGGCGTGAAGGGGTGGTGTTACCTCTGTGCATGTAAATAGTTAGATTGTATATAGTTTACACAGTCAGTTTTGGATTGTGTGCCCTGGGGTTTCCAGGTTTATGTTTGTCTTGTCTTTTCTTTGGAAAATGAATAAAGATGTGTTTAGCAAAAAAAAAAAAAAAAAAGTGCGGATAAATACTGTCCTCTCAGACAGCAAACCTGTCTGCTCAGGTGTCCCTCAAGGGTCAATTCTGGGCCCTCTATTATTCAATTTGTTTCTGAATACCCTTCCCCAAGCATGTCTGACCCGCATCCTCCTCTATGCAGATGACACAGTAATCTTCCATAGTGGCACAGATCTGCGGGCCCTTGAACGGCAACTGCAAGATGATTTCTTCTGCATCGACAAATGGTTCAGTAACCACACATTAATTATGAACTACAAAAAGATCAGAACCATGCTGTTTTCCAGCCCTCACAACAAGCATCGAAAGTACCCTCTCTCCATAAACAATAGCTCAGAGACCTCCCTGGAACTAGTCCAACATTTCAAATACCTTGGCATTACAATCGACAGTATGCTCACATACACCCTCCACATTGATAATACCACCAAAGTTATTAACTTGCGCATTGGGCTACTGTATAGACATAAGCACAGATTGACACCCGAAGCCCCAAGCATAGCTGTCCACAGCTCTATCATCTCCCTAGTGGACTACGGCCTGGCCATCTATGGATCCTCCACAGACACTGTCCTCCGGCACCTAAAAAACATGCTCAACTGAGCTTGCCATCTTATCACAGGTGTGCCCCGGCTGACACATACCTGTGACCTCTACACCAATGCTAGCTGGCTAACACTCAGCAGCCACTTAAAATACCAAACCTGCCTTCTAGTGAAAAAAAGCTACCTTGGTCAAATGCCTCCTGAGGTTAAACAACTCCTTGTTCCATGCGTTAACCCCCGTCACACTCGAAATTCTGAACAATTCTTCATAACCCCCAAATGCAGAACATCCCAAGGACAAAGGTCCTTTGCTTACTGAGCACCACTCTGGTTCAACTCCCTTCATGATAATATTGCTAATCTGCCCACGTTAGGTGCCTTTAAAGTGAGCCTCAAGCAGCAGATGGTAACGAACTCCCTCTGTGACTGCATACAGTAATCTTACGTCCAGACTTGCATCGTCTGCCTCCGCTCATCCCACCTCCCCCCCTCTCTCTCGCTTTCCTGCTGTCTCTCGCTCTCCCTCCCCATCTTGACGCTTCCCGCCATCTTGGCCTCTGGTGCCCACTTACACCTCCTCCTCCTGTATGACAATCGGGGCCCTGTTACTCTGAGTACTTAACTCTCAAGAGTCATGCTTATTATTACTCCCCATGCACATGATCCACCTTGTATATTGTTACCCCTCGTCACCATGTTTATATATCGTTAGATGTTGCTATTGTTCTACATATCCTGTTAATTATTCCTGTATTTACCTTATCACTCTGTGTAACTGTTCTCATTATTCAATTTGTCTTGTGTATTGTTCATGACGTGGAACCTACGTAAAGAGCTTCTAGCTCAAAAGGTGTTATCCGAGATTTTAATAAATAAATGTTACATGGACATCTGGGGCCAGATATTTAAATATGTGCAAAAATGGAGTGCAAAGGTTTGCACCGCTCTTGCACTTGTGCCCAATGTGGAGGTTACCATATACAGTCAGATGGCGCAATGGCACTATCAACTGAATAGAAGACTATGGCAGTGCAGCGCTAAGTCAAGCAGAGCTGTCCTTACATGAACCTGGTGGTATGCAGCGCATAGGTAACTGTGCCCCCAGATCAGATAGCACTGGGAGCCATGGTGTGATATTTAGCCATAACATACAAATGAGCCCATTAGGCATGCAAGGCGCTAAGTGGCCATATGCATATCCATTATGGGCTGATTTATATGGGAAGCGGTGGCAGGTTTGCGCCCCTCCTGTGGCCACCCGCCATTTCAGGTACAGTGGTCAGTGGCCTCCCCACACCCTGAATGCCCATCCCTACAATTTAAATATACTTCCTGGTGTCTAGTGGCACCCCCGCCATCCAATCACTTGTCCCACTATAACGTTCATCTATCTGGGTGCCACCAGGATGGGTGCTCAGCAGGTGGGACTAATTTGGCATGTCAGGCCTGGGGATTGGAGCGAAGAGGGTGCCACTAGACACCATGGCTGATACTAACTATACAGGGACAGGGATCAGAGGGTGGGGGGTGCCACTGGCCACCAGAACATCACTACACTTACAGGCATAGAGGCTCAGAGGTCAGCCGGCACCACTGGACACCAGAAAACACACTACAAGTACCAGGACAGGTGATCAGTGGGTGGTGTGTGCCACTGGGCAGCAGGGAAAATGGTACAATTGCAGGGACTGGTGATCAGAGGGTAGGGATGCCACTAGCCACCAGGGTATTAAAAAATAATCACATCCAATATGGGAGCAGGTGACCAGAGGGTGGGAGTTTCCACTAGACACCAGAGATACACTATGGCAACAGGGATGGGTGATTGGTGGATGGGGGGGTGCCACTGGTCACCAGAGCATCTGCTGATTCAACAGACCTATGTTCGGAGGGGTATGGGTGGCTGCACTACTGCCACCCGCCACCAGGGTCTTGCACCCTGTTAAGTCAGGGTTTTCAAAGGTAGCAAATAACACCTTCTTTGGGTGGCATTTACCACTGGTGCAAACCGCTGAATATGTCACTGCACCCATATGCAGTGGGCAGCCCTCTCATTTGCAGGGGCACAGTGGTATGTTAGAGCTTGGGCACTAATGGGTTTTGCCTGTGCTGTGGAGGTCTCTGAATATAGACCTCACTCACAAATCAGACACAAAATCCCGTTAGTGCAGGCAAACACCCCTTAGCAGCCACGCTAAGTTTTCAGTATCAGACCCTCGGTTTGCTAAAATGTGAATCATATGAAAATTTCCATTGCTTTTCATAGTTGCACAAAATGTAGAGAAGGATTATGGGTAGCAATAATTTGGGTAGCAGGCAATGTCACCCATGTTTAAATCCAGTATTCTGTGCAATTTCAAAAAATATATACTTTTCCTTTGGTACCATACTGTCCTAAATATCTACAGGCTAGAGAATCAATGCTGGGCATTTTCTATTATGGACTCAAATTTATTTCCCCTTTAAAACACTTTTAGCACTCTATATGTTTAGGGATTATTTCTACCAGACCGCTGTAGTAAAGAAACATAAATGTGGTGCCAGTGTAACCGGTATATTTTGTAGAATCTAAAAATGTGGGTTTGTGTACCGGCTGCCTAGGTTATATAGACCTTTGGTTTGCTAAAGAGTGAGAAGTATGCAAATTTCCATTATGTTTTACAGTTGTACCAAATGTGGAGGAAGATTATACAGCAGGTAGAAAATATTTGGGTAGTGGGCAGTGTTACCCATACCACTATTTTCTGCAGATTCAAAAACTATATATACTTTTCCTGTTGCACCACAGTGGTCAGAAAATGTATGCTGTGGTTTTCCATTATGAGCCCACATTTTCCCCATTAAAATACACTTAGCCCCCTATATATTTAGGACTTATTTCTACCTGATTTTTGTGGTATCAGTATACAAATACGGTATCAGTGTAACTGGTCCTTTCTGTAGAATCCACAAAGCTGGCATGTGTGTATCTGCAGCCTATGTTACATAGACTTTTGGTCTGCTAAAGTGTGAAAATTATGCAAATTTCTAATATTTTTCATAGTTGTACCAAATATAGAGAAGGATTATTGGTAGCAAACACTTGGACAGCCAGCAAAATTACCCAGGTTTAAAAGCAGTATTTTGTGCAGTTTGGGAAAATATTTATTTTTCCTATAGTATCATTGTAACCTGAATGTCTACTGGTCAGAACATCAATGCTGTGCATTTTCCATTCTGTGCCTACATTTCCCCCCTTTTAAAATACAGTTACCACCACGCAGGTTTAGGGCTCATTTCTCCCAGATCTGTGTGGTAAAAGGTATATAAATGTGATACCATTGTAACTAGTGCTCTCTGCAGAATCCATAAATGGTGTGTTTCGGTGTCTGCCACTTAGGTTACATTGGCATTTGGTTTGATAACGTGAACATTATACAAATTTCAATTATTTTTCATAGCTGCAATAAACTTAAAGAAGAATAATGGGCAGAAAACATTTGGCTAGTTGGTTATGTTCCCCATGCTTAAAATGTGTATTTTGTTAAGTTTCAGAAAATACATACTTTTCCTATGGTAACAAGATGTTCTGGGTTTCCACAAGCCAGAGAAGCAATGATGTGCATTTTCCATTCTGGACCTAAATACATACCCTGCAGATAAAACTTAGCACCTTATTATGCATTTAGGACCTATTTCTGCCAGCCATCTGTGATAAAGGAACAAACGTATGGTACCTCTGGAATGGGTACACTCTGGAGAATTCCAAAATGCATAGCTTTGTATCGGTTCTTCTGCACTTTATTGTACAGAAGCTCCACAATTGCAGAGTATTTGTTTGTGACAACAACAATTGGAATGAAATGTATACTTATAGTAGTCTCAGTTTCCCTCTTTAGCACTATATTTATTTAGATTATCCTGCACAGTTACATATATTCATTTAGGTTTAGCAGAGGCCAACTTAGGCAGTATAGCGCAGTGGTCTAAGGCTCTGAGCTGCAAATCTGGTGACATCCAACAGCCCAGACCTGGGTTTAAATCCCACAGCTTCCACTTGCATACTGTGTGACCCTGAGCAAGTCACTTAACCACCTTGTGCTCCCAGGTTGCTCCTGTAAAAAAGCTTTCAGCTTAGTGTGCTATACCTGGTTAAACAACTAAATAAATAAAACTTAGAAATTTTGCATTTTGTCTGTTTTTTGGTTTTTCTGGAAAATGTATGTAAAACGTAGTACAAGGGATGTAAGGTGGGTAACCCAAAATGCCACAAATCAGTCTTGGACACTCATTATTAATGCAATAATTATTTTAAATAAATATGCAAATATATACGGACTGTTAGTCATAACAGACAGGTCTGGTGCTGCAGATTTCAGAGATAAAAGCTTTTGTATGGCTTTTTATAGTGATAGCTTTTTAGTCTGCCCAAAACATCAAACTGTTTGTACCCAAAATAAAAATTAGGGCCAGGATATTCAAAAGTGGGCAGATGCATGGCTGATCAAGATGTGCCACCCAAAAAGTTGTGCTGGCGCAACAAACTGCTATATTCAAACAAGATGCGTGATCCCACTGGATCATGCATCCTGTCTGAATATAGCGAATTTTGCAGGCAGCGCAAATAGGGACAGCCGACAATGTGCCGGCGCATCCCCAGGGATAGGCAGAATACTGCCAATGGGGGATGCACTGGCGCATCCCAGATGCAGTGCACCCCAAATGGTGATATTCAGCCAGGATATGCAAATGGCGCATTAGGCATGCAAGGTGCAAAGGGCCATTTGCATGCCCATTATGGGCCCATTTGCATGCCTGCCCCTGGCAAGATGCGACTGGCCGACCTGCCCCCCCAGCTCCATGACCCGATGTCCATGTATAGTAACAGAACCCCTCCCAGTTGTACAGTGCAACCCCCCACTAAAGCCATGATCCCCGATGTCCATGTATGGAATTATGCACCCCACCCCAGCTCTGATCCCCAAACCCCAATCTGTACTGAATGGCAGGCGCACCGATCTGATGTCCCGGTACCATTCATACACCCCCAACGAACACTTTCCAAAGTGTAGCAGCCTCCACCCCCCCACCCAGTAGAAACAGCTCGCTCCCCGCACCCCTCAAACCTGACCCGTGCCAGCAACTGGCACAGCCCACCGTACCCTGCCATGGCCAGCCGCCGACTGCTCAGTCATGATCTCATACTGTTCCACTGAGCACACCCAATGCACACATTAAATGAATATCCCTATATTGAATATTCCCATGTCACACCATCAGAGGGCCCTCTCCCATAACCACAGCTCACCCCTGGCAGAGGACCTCCACATCCCCAACACAGGGCATCTGAGGCAGGTGCTCCATGCCCCAATTCACCTCTGACAGGAGGTCTCCACTTCACCAGCTCCCCTCTCACAGACCAAGGATGATGCCACGAGCACGGATGAGGCCATTATCCTTCCTACAGGCCACTCCACCACTGCCCACCGCAGCATTGTCTGCACCCTCCATGACCTCAATGTTTTGTGTCCCATTACTGTCGGCGCTGCTGGTCCCTCATTGTCTCACCCCCCTCGGCCATGCCACTGACAACGTGTGGTCTTGATCACGGTGGAATAGGATCCGGGGATACACAATCAGGAACTGGTGCTTGGAGCTCCTGGAAGGGATGTCGCCAGGAATGGACTCTGCAGGGATGATCGGAGAGGGGCAGGGAGCCCATGGATGTGCAGCGTTTGGCCCCGGGTGGACACGGCATACTTACCAGGCATCAGTGGGATGCAGAAGTGGCAGGTATTGTGATAGCAGGCTGGGGTCCCTGAGGGTATGTAGTGGGTTGTTCGCTGCAGCTGGGGATCAGCTCTGGCTGGCTTGGTGGTCCCCCTCTCAGATCGGGGTGTAGCTCAACTTCCTGTCACTGGTGTGCATCATTCCTCCTTCAGTCCCTGGGGCAGAGCATCACCACTGAACCCCAACACCTCCTTCTCTCAGGCAGGTGATAGGACTAGATGTGATCGATCAGCCCTGTCCGGTGGTGTCACTCGGAGCCTCTCTCTTCCCCCATGCAGAACGGAGACTGCCACAATGCACAGAATGGGATTCTGCAGCTGTGTGCAGGTCCCTTCAAGTCCCAGCTCTCACTTCTCCCTTCTGCGCTACATTATCCAGCTCCCTGGACCCACACTCTCATTCAGCAGTTTTCCTCTCTCCCATTTCTCTTCCTCATGGCTGCCCTATAGATGACCCAGCTGTGCTACTAGTGGAACAAACACCATCATCTCTGTGTCACCTCCTCCTATTGCCAGCAGCTCTGGTCACTGGTGTAGTGAGGGCAGGGGTGGTGGGGGGACACTCATTCTTCTCCCCAGATATTGCCTACCTGTACCTTTTCCCTGTCCCACGTGAAGGTCTTTCACTTCATCCCTGTGCCCCAACCCACTGAGGATCAGGTACTGTGTATTCCACACAGCACACCTGCACAATTCGTGATCAAGACCGATCAGTTGGTGGCTGGCCATGGGAGGGTGTGGAGAGTAGTGCCAGTCACCGGCATGGATTGGGCAGGGTGGGGGAGGGACCCTGCCTACCGGGTGGAGGCCCACTACACTATGGAAACATGGGCTGGGGGTCTCATGCACAGCATTTGGGGAACAGGATGGAGTGTGAGGGCACTGCAGTATGGGGATCTGGGAGGGGTTTTTCTTCACAGCATTTGGGGAACAGGATGGGTGGTAGGGGCAGTACACTATGGTAGCAAGGGGATGGGGTTATTTTTCACACCACTAGGGTGTCAGGACAGGGGTGGGGGGTCCGCATCACTTGGGCATATAGGGGCTCTGTCCACATGTCTGTGGCCTGGTCGGGGTACAGGGCACAGGGCTGGGGGGTCCCTACACCATGGAACATGTGGGGTTGCAACAGTACACTGCATCGGGGCAGGGCTGGGTGGGGGCTGCCACTGGACTACCAGGGCTGGCAGGCTGCTGTGCTCATGTATGCAGTACCGCAGCCCACCTATGGGTGGCTTGCACTTAGGCATGCTTTTTCCATGCCTAACTTTGCACCACTCATCTCCTGCACTTGGGCAACCCATCTCTACTGAATATCCCAAAGTACGGGATATTCATGGGCATACCTCCTCAACTTGGGCCACATACATTAACTTTGTGCAGTAGCCCATCTTGATTTGGGCAGCCCATCTCCCTTCTTTGAATATGGGAGTTTGGAGCATCTTTTGAGATGGGCAGCACATCTCCATTTGCTCCAGAGATGCGCCACCCATCTCTTTTGAAAATGTGAGCCTGTGAAATTAACACAAAACAGTATACACATGGAAACTCTAGGTCAGTGAGAATAATTTACAAACTTTTGCATAATTAGTTTTATGGCAGGAGAATTTAAAAATAAATACTCTTTATACATAACCTGATTTTCACATAGAAAAAACTATAAATCAAAGGCTCACATTGTCAATGTTTTCACCTGTTATTTGTTAGAGATTAGAGTGCCACTGCTATAACAAGTTTCTGTCTATACAAAAGATTGTTTGTTGTTATATAGTACAGAATTAGAGACAGTCAGCAACATATATGTGTCCATGATTCTCCATTAAATTATATGTTTTCTGTGGTTCTATGTCATTAGGGTGAGTGTACATCGCCAAAAATGAATTTTGGAGATGCACACTCGCGGTGAAGAGCAAGAGGATGCCCAGGACCTAGGGGATTGTTTTTTAATGTGGGGGACTGTGCCCCCCACAGGAGGCCTAAGCCCTATGCAGCCCCCTACTAATGGATTCTCAACTCAAGGGGGGTGCATGTCGGGGGGGGTGAAATACTTAGAAAATTAAAAGCCGCCTGCCAGCAAAAAAAAACAAAACACTGCACCAGACCTGAACACTGCACCCTGCACCTCCCAACCGACCACCCTCCACACCATGCTAGCGGACCATCTCCAGCAGTTGCCTCACTGCACCTTCTCCCACATACCTTTCCTCCCTATCTTCCTCCCCGAGCATGTACACGCTGCCAGACACTGCATACTCTTTCACCGTATGTCGCCCACCCCAGTATCCAGTCGCCTCACCAGGTAGCTCCTGAACACAGGCACTGTAATTGAGTCACCATTTTGTAGGTGCTCAATTGCAGTCACCTTGTTCACAGGTTACCATTTTCTGATGTCTTTCCTGCAACATTTTTGAGTAGAAATATCATTTTGTTTACATTTCAGGCAGTGGTTCATGGTTACGTGACCAGATGTTCACAAAACATTACTACTTATAAAAAGGACAGAGTCTGGTAATAAAAAAAAATCATGGTTTCCATACTTTTCTTTGAAGGGAAAATATAGAAATTTTAATTTTATATAATGTAGTGCAAAAATACAAAAAATTGACTAGCACAGGAGTGTAAAATCCCCCTGCCAGCGAAGGGGTTAATACACTTGTGTTTTGGGAACATGTAGATGGAGCTTGACAATTAAGGCATTAAACTGAGCTAAGGGTGATGTTGCACTCTAGGCATTCCAAATGTAATTCATCAGACGAGCGGTAGAGAACACCTCCCCCTGTCTTGTTCCTGTCTCTGCGGTGGAAATTTTTTAGTTGATCCTGGATAATTAAGTTGGGTTTATGTATTTAAACGCAGGAGTGAAATAGATCAGTTTAAAGACAAAGGCGTCTAAAGTTAGCATTAACTGACATTACACCCTTTGGAAAACGTGTACCCTGGGGAATGTAGAATTTATGACTGTGTGGCCAGGGAGGTGCAGTGTTTCCAAGGAAGGCTAGTAATAGTAGTAGGAAGAATTTGAAAACATGGATTTTACTGGAACAGGTAGAGCTTTGGTAAGCTAGGAGCAGGTAGGAGGGGGTTACATATTAATGTACTCCTACTACACACACAGAATACTGTTGCTGTGTAGTAGGACTGGGTAGAACACAGCATGAGAGTTCTTTAGTCCACAACTGCTAAATACTTCTGTAGCTTAGGATTTTCATGTCCACATTAGGACACTGGGAATTGACTAGCTAATAAGGATTAACATAGTGTGAGAGCAAAATAGGTGGGAGAGCAGAGTCGGGTCTTCGTCCTAAATGGGTGTGTTCCCTACCCATAAGGTGTGGCTAGATATTTTGTGTGGTTTGTACCTTTAGACATTTAGGTTAATTGCCCTGGGTTTGTCATTGCTCTTCTGGGTCTCTCTTGGTATGTGGTGCCTCCACCCAGGTGTCTGTTTCCTGCACATTGGGCATAATATTGCAGTCTCCTAAGAAGTAACAATAACACAGTCACCATACTTCTGCAATAAACTGGGGCACACACATTGGACTGGATGGCTCAAGAACTGCAGCACATTTATTAAACACACAAACAATTGAGGGATAATTTCCAGACATCAGTGGCATTTCTAGGCAACAGCACTTTTCACTTAATGGGAAACTTCCCCTGAGGAGACAACCCAGCAGGTACTTTTTTAGGACCCACAATAGCAAGCAACATGTCAGACCTCAAAAGAACTTCCCTTCCTGAACATATATATCTACCAATGCATCTTATCCCAACAACAATACTTGTCACCAGGGGAGTATTATTTCATCCTGACAGTCAATTTCCCTGACACCCAACATCCCAAAGCTGCAATCCCGACATCTGTTTGCCTGACACTTCAATGTTGCCTACAGCAGAGATTGCAATCTTAAATGCAGGGGCAATCCCCAAAATGTGAAAAACTGTGCCAACATAGGAACATGGTCACCTGCACTACGCATGATGTAGGGTCCTGAGGTATGAGGAGTTACTGCTTATAAATTATACAGATGGCAAGGCATTAATATACTTATATATCTGGCTCCCTTACTCATTCCCACCTGGGCCCTCATATGGATGGTGGGATTTTATCTCCCTGCAGGGGCTGTGTTGGAATGGCTTCTGCCAAGACTTTTGGGCCCATTGGATCATTCTGTCAGGACACCCTGTAGTGCAGACTCTGAGTTCACTCTGTTCCCCAGGCTCTGCTAGTCTCTCTGCTAAACAACCCTTGGGTTTAAGTCCTGCTAGGAACCTTAAGGTGAATGATACTCGTTACTGTAATTGGGCACTTCTCAGAAAAACAAAAGGGGAAAAAAGAACTTCTGCAAGCAGAACTCCTTACTCACTGCTGGGCTCGCTCAATGGAAGTTTTCCATCTGGGAACCCTAATTTGCTCCACCTGGGCCATGTGAACTCCAGATGCACTCCAATTTAGGAATATCAACTACACCAATATCTCCCAATAGGGAGAGGAGGCTACATGGGAATAAGTGCAGTGGAACTGGGGAACCTTGTAAGGGCTGCATACACTTGGTGGGAGGCAGTAATGCAAGTTATAATTACACAGCAAACTAGATAATTAGCACATTGGACACAGTGGGGACTGTAATTAAATAGTCACATAGGACAGAGTCACAATCCATGGGGAGTTGGGGGATGGTTGGCTGACTTGCCCAAAAAGCAGGTGTTTGTTTAGGCCACTTGGCTGGTTATTGCCAGATTGTACATAAGTCTTCTCTCTGAGGGTTTATGGCTCTCATTGCCTCCTGATGCTGGGGCCAAGCTATATACTGTATGACCATGTTGATGGGAAAATGACTAAGGCATTGAGGTAGTGGGATACTGGCTTGATGACATTCTTGATCTAGCTGCTGCACAAGTGCTTAAATGTGTTCTGAAAATATGTCCCAGTGTCTGCAACCTATTGCACTGATGTTTTGGGTTTCACAGTGCTTGCAAATGATGCAGTATGCCAGGTTGGAGCAGATACAAGTAAAAATACGGTGGCTGTTGTAGGTGTCACCAAGTATGAGTACCACCACGTCCCTTGATGTGTATCTGCTGGTGATGCATCTCGGATTGGATCTTGGAAGGGCATCAGAAGTTCCTAGGCCAGGTAACTTCATGGCAGTATAGACTAAGGTGTGCCCTGTGTTCCTCTCTGTAAAAGGCACACAGGGAATCCAGGAAGATGGCAGCTGTGGATGAATCATATCTCAGAATATCAAAGTTGTGTAGCATGATTTTCTTTATCTGGTGGCTGGCAGTGCGGTATGTGGGAATTAAGGAGACGCTGTCTGTGGACTTGGATGGTGCTAACTGTAGGGCTTTATTCTTGATGGGTAATTTGCCTTGCCCCAAGCCTGAAAACATTGTAAATCTGTAACATTTTCACCTCGAAATTGGTTTCATCACTGGATAACCTTTTCAGTCTGAGGAACTGGGAAAAAGGCATGATTCTTTTTATGTGGGCTAGGCGGTGTAGGTAACTGAGGTAATGCTTGAAGGTCACCATGTCATGTGTCTGCTTTGCAAGAGGTTGCCATTGCTGCTTCCACAGTTGCCAATTTGCCACTTCATGATATTGCTCGCCCCGCTCATATCACAGAGTCAGTAACTGCTGTCACCTGAATAATAATGCTTTGTACCTGATTGCTCTGCTGATGTGTGTTGCCTTTTGTCTACAGTATGTCACAGTGCTACATGTTGCTGCATGCCACTGTTGCTATTCAGCACACGTGGGAAAGAAATGATTTCTGCTTTCTCTTGTCCTAACCATGATCATCCTGTAATGCCATTATGTTTCAAAGTCAATATAACTTCAAATAACCTAAAAAGATTTTTTGGGGTCACACTCATTTTGGATTTTAGCATACAAGTTGAACATTTTATAATTTGATCTGCAATGTTCACAAACTTGAAATTTCAGTGTTTTCACAGCTCTAATTATATGAGGTATGTGTGGTGGGGGGAGGAGGGATTTCTCTGCAATCCACTTTTCAGGGGGTGGGCAAAGAGAATTAAAATTCAGTACCTGACAACTTGGAGTGCCCAGGTTGCACAACAGGCGAGAAAGAGCAAGCATTCATTATACTTTTGAAACCGGTCTCAGTAGTCGTTACTGACAATTACTGCGCCACTCCCTGTACTGACCTATTTGTGCTGCAGGATAACAATTTCCACTTCATATAGTACTGTTCCTCTCTGTACTCGCTCTAGTTCACTGTATACCATGTACTGTAGCGTTTGTTGCTTGTAACCTTGATTTTTTTTTTTTTGCACTGACAAAATGAAAAGGCCACACTCCGATTCCATAAGGAAGTTAACTGTTACACCAGTTAGAAAGGGCAGTTGCAGTATTCCTCAGAAGAAAACAGTTGGCATGTCAGTAAGTTATGCTATGCAGGGAAGAGCTCAGGGCTGATAAAGGCACTGTACAGTGCACAGTCATGGTCGTATGCCACAGTAGTTCTTTCATTAAAGCAGTTAACGAATGTTGCCCTGCACCAGCCTCAAGGCAGTATGTTGCTGTGGAGTGCAGTGTAGGAGATCTGGGTGCAAAAGTGACTTCAACTATATTATTCCCTTTACAAGTGGACAGCAGACATGTTATGGATGCAGTGTAAAAGTTTAATGCATGTTGACTTTCCTCATTCACAAGTTGTCATGGACATGATGCATTCACTGTTGGGTGGGGGGAGCCTAATGGGCCTCTGCAAACAGCACCCTCTTTGCTTAGTTCATGAGTATGACTTGGGCCTGGATTTTTAAAAGGACTTAGACCATGCACGCTATTATGAAAGACTGCATCTACATTTTAAAATACAAAGGGAGATAATGCTCACTCGCATCTTATGAAAGTATCAACCCAATGGATGACATCCTTATAGTTGGGTGATATCATTTTAGACAGGATGAAGAAGAAAAAGGAATGTGTATCTTCTTAGAGTTCTGAGCAGCCTACACCGGATCAGTTAGACCAGTGTTTCAGACATTAACATGGGCAGCAGCTGGGGAGAATGCTATATTGGTGCTCAAACTAGCTAAAGCTGTCCTACAGCCAGATAACGCTAAAAGCCCAGACAAATAAAAGACTTTGAACAAAGTGGGATGAACATCAAACCGTAAAGGAGGATCAATGCACTTTAATTCAAACCTGGCACGAAACTGAGTAAAAGGTACAGACATCAGTGGCAGCCAGGTGCACAAACACTAAGCCACAGCACATTGTGGTCTATTACCGCTTCATCAGGGGGCAAGACAAGCCCGTCACTTGTACTCCTCTTATACAACCACTCTTAATGAGGCAGACACTAAGTGGTTGCCACGTAAAATTAAAAAATGCCAGCTGAGGCTACTGCAGATAGCTGCAAGAAGGTGTGGATGTATATGAGAGAAAAGGTGCCAGGTACAGACTCAAAAAATCACAGGCCTGTGGCATTGGCTAAGGGACCTATCAAAGGTTAAATTAACTTGGCGGTCAACTGCTGAAGACTGATCCCCTAAGGAAAATGATGTGGATGGGTGGATAGGGTGAGCAGATAATTGGAGGTACCTCTTTTCACCTCCCAAACTCTGAGATTACACAAAAACATTTGATAATTCTGTAGAAATTGCATAATTAGCAACAGGCAGCTGAATCACATCGATAGCCAGGTTGTCTATCAAACAATGAGACCTATGCACTAATGTGAGATAATGCATGAGGAAGTCATCCAAGTAAAACAGCACAGATGCACAGTGCATAGGTCATGTTGAATCTGTACTACACACAAAGGGCAACAAATGTATACAAAGACATGCTTAAGGGCACATATGTGTATGCAAATGCCATGGTTTAAGGAACAAAATTACACGTCCTTTTCCCTTGACTACGCTATAAAAGTAGATCTGCACACTGACGATTACACAGTCTGACCTGTATGCAAACACAGAAGGGAATGCAGTCAGTGAAGAGCATATCAGGCATTCAACATGGGAGACCCACTGCCACAACCTGGAAATAGTGAACAGATGTCAGCACATCAGGCACCAAGCTGGCACATGACCCAACAGTCTGAGTACAAGGAACCACACAGTAAACCATCCACAGGAGAGGTACTGTGGGTAGTGCACCCCAGAGGAAGGTCAACAAATGTCACCACTCGGCAGGTGGCCATAGTGACAGCAGACATACCATGACACTGTGGCATGCTATTCAGAACCAATACCAATAAAGCACCTGGCCAAAAACAAAGCACGCATCTGGCAGGACATCTAGGCATTGGCATATGCATGTGGGCAAGTGCCATGCACACTTGGAGCCATTAAGCACAACTGGCATGTCTTATGGTTAGTCATCAAACACAAGCTGGCACAAGCTCTCCAATCCAGTTCCCACACCAGAGGTGGCCTCACCGACATCAAAACCAAAGATAGAACTGACAGCCATACTAAAATAATTCTGAAGTTGTACAGGTTAATCATGGGAAATTCAAAGATGGAAGCTCAGGATCTTAAGAATAAAAGGGGAAAAGATCTACAAGTTATTATCTCAACTGAAAAATGGGATTCAGTGTGTACCTTCTGGAATTTGGCTATCAGCAACAGATTAAATCAAATTCAATTTTATACACTTCATACAATTTATTATTCCCCATATTTACTGAATAAATTCAATTTTTCCATCTTGCCATTCTGTCATAGGTGCCATGATGGTATTGCCACACTAACACGTTATAGATCTATGTCCTAACATACAGGTATTTCAGGAAAAATATTCAGCTCGATTAATACAATATTAATTATTAAACTGTAGAATGAAACTGAGCTGTATCTTATTGAAACCTCGTACAGTATTACCAAATTTTTCCAGAAGGACATAGTTTAAGACCACTTCATATTGCACTTCCTTTTTGTTCCCCATATAGGTTTTTATTTCTCCTTGCAGGGCGGGCAACATACAGCAGCCCTGCTCCCGCTGTCTGCAACTGTCTCCAGTAGTCCCCAGTATCCAGGTCTGTATCCCCTGTTGGTTGCCCCCAACCCCACCATGGCAGGGCCAGAGGAGGAGTAGGGCCATCCTCCCCTCCAAATAACATCAAGATTGACCCTGGACCTGGAGCAGCAAAGTGGGCTGCAGCATAATAGACTGGGCTTCATGAAGTCTGTACTTCACCTTTTTCCTCCATTTTCTCCCCGACTACACAAACGTGCAGTGAGCATGTTGTGCGAGCTCAGCCTCTGCAGAAACACCCCCAGTGCTCTGGACATGAAGACTCCCACACAGCATGACTCATACACACTGCCAGCTGGATTCTTCCAGGTGGCAATCAAGCGGCAAGTCACAGGCACCCCCCCCCCCGAGGGAGAAGAGCTGTCCTCTGGCTGCTCAATCCTCCCTCCCCAGCCACCTCCCTAGTAACCCACGTCCATTCCCAAAACTGGGTACCAGCATGGCAGGAGGTCAGGTGCTGGCAGCATCTCAGCCCTCCACACCACCAGGCCAGGTTCCAGATGGCATTTCTAAATGCAAAGCACCGAACAGCATGGTTCTGGAAAGAACCTTTTGCACCCATATGGGACCTATGGAGGAATTTGGTTTTAGAAATCATGCGACTGGAGAAAAACTTTTACTATACTAGTAAACATATAGAAAAATATTTACGAAATTTGGCTCCCACTCCAGAATGCAGTAGATCAGGGTGCAGTGTGTGACTTGTTTTTCCATCTTTGAAACTTAGTGATTCTGCTTGTTTTGAACCTAGGGAATCTGTTAAGTCTAATACCTAGTGAACCCCGTACTTATAAGATTTTTATCTGCAGTACACCAACTGAATATGTATCAGAATTATAACATTTCTTTTTTGTATAGTTGTGAACACCACTACGTTACCCTATTTTATGACTGATGTACTCTTTTGTACTATTTTGTGTATTGCATCGATAAAAATAAAAAACTCACACCCATACAGGTGATCATTGCAGACGCCTTCTCCCAGGCAACATTAGACAGTGAGAAGGACTGAATGGATACTGTACTATGCAGGTGTAGCCCAACATGCCCACCAGGTATCCATAACAAACATCTAGACACTGAAATGGGGAGGGGGGGCTCTCAAAAAGCATTTCAAATTTCTCTGTATTACTGATAAATATTCTCAGTTTATTAATGCCATGACATTTTGCCCTATTTGGCTTCTTATGGGGGATTATTTAACATCTAGAATCAAAACATTAACAAGATTATAATGCAAATAGTAAATAATATATTAAAATCCATATAATATACTGGTTACATGTGATAATGGCGAAAACCTAAAGGCGATCGCCGTTATCAAGAAGTCAAGAGTGCCGAAATTTGCACAGCAAAACAGCACTGGGGACTTACATTTTTAATGTTTTATGTGGGGGCTGTGCCCTCCGCACCCCCCTACTTAACGATTCTCAACTCCAGGGGAGTGCATGTCGGGGGGGGGGTGAAAACATAAAAAAAAAAAAGGTTCAGCCCGGGCACAACAAAAACGCACCAGCGCCCGGACCCGAACCCAGTACCCTGCCGACCAGCGCCGCCAACCCACCCACCACACCATGGGGTTGGCTCAGCAATCCTCCGTGGCACCACCCCTCACATTCCCTCCTGCCTCTCGCTGCGCGTGCTTGCTTCCCCACGCATGTACGTATAGTGACATCCTGTTGCTATATTACGCTGACCCCCCACCTGGTCAGCCTCTACCCTATGGTAGCCCTGGAGACATGCGTTGGGGATTGGGTCGCCGTTATTGTAGGCACCCATTCCCCAGCGCTGTTATCTCGTACTACCAGTATACTGGCATGGTAGCATCAGTACAGTTAGGGTTGACCGAGAATTTATATGCTGAACCCTTAACTTTGCACCTTAATAGCTTTGGTGGAATTCAACAACACTGCCTCAAATGTAGCATGTGTTGTCTAGGAGGTAAGGTTTCACTATGTGGGAAGTTTTGTGAGGGCAGCATGTGTGGTTTCTGAATCCACATGTCGTTTTTACATTAATGTCCAAATTTTTCCTACACTTAATACATGTTTGGGTTGTTTTTTTTCCTCTTACCCACAGCCTAGACAAATGGATATTTTTCCTGAAACTTTTAAGGTAGAAGCAGCCTGTACCAGTGTAGTGCCTTTCAAAGGTTTCATGAAAAAATATTAAAACAGTTCCAGAGCTATAAGGATTTAAATGTTTTTTTTTCCTAAGCATGCTCAGTAGGGATTTTGGATAACCCTCTGATACGACCTGAAAAATTCCCTGTCGTGAGAGCTTGTTGCTTTCTCACCACTTGTTACTCCAGCCTGAAAAAACATTTTTCAAGTCATGATGGCCGTCATCTTGTTTTTCTCCCCACGAACAGTTTTTTTTTTTTTTTTATTTATTAAGATATTCAGAAAGACCTTTGAGTCAAAGACTCATTTACAAAGGTTCCACGTCATACATAGAAAGTACAGGGACAATATTTTTTTTTACAGATTGCTGTACATTACATTACCTTACATTACTTAACATTGGTTACACATTTGTTCAGTGAGTGACTACCCTTCCAAGATAACATGATTTACAATTATTCGCACAGCCATAGGGCAGCAGAGAGGTTCTGAAGGAGGCTGTTTGTCAAATAATTAGCTCGTAGAAGCATTAGCTATGGAGGATTCTTAAAGTTGTTCTAGGTCATAGGTCAAATAACATGAAAAATACACAAAAATGATGTTTTTTAAAAAAACAAGCATCTGAACTTGGCTAAATGGTCCTGTTTAGCTAGATTCTAGTGTTTGTTTGTTTTTTTAAAAAAGATCAGAAATATCTTTCCTGGGCATCCCAAGATCCAGGGTACCCAGCTTAGCAAAAGGAGCCATTCATCTGCATTCTCTGTATAAGAACAGCGGGACTTTGTTTACATCTGCAGCTGTAAATGGAGACATGCTGTTGGCTTTGTGTGACAGCAGTGAGCCAGCGATCTCTGTCTCTGTCTATGTATGTATGTATCTAGATATCTGTCTGTCTGTCAGTCTATCTATCTATCTATCTATCTATCTATCTATCTATCTATCTGTCAATCTATCTATCTATCATCTATCTAGCTATATTTCCCCTCTCCCAGCTCAGCCAGCCCTCCCTCATGCTACCTCAACAGTAGTAGTAGTGGTAGTAGTAGTGAAAATAGTGAACCAGGGTGCCCTCCCCAGTACTGTTTGCCTAAACCCACTCCCCTCCAGGTTGCCTGTCTCCCCAAAATCCTTAGGTGGTGATACAGGGTGCCCACCCCCAGTCCTGACATAGAGTTAAGCCAACACTGGGGTGCTCAATCCCCAGTGTCCGATCCAAATACTGACTGAAACCTGCAAAAAATGAAACAGCCCCTCAATGCTTTTTTTTAAATGACCTTGTAAAAAAGAAACCGGTCCCTTGCCAATCTGACCCACCACATGCTCCCACCCACACCACCCTGAAGCCTCCGAGCACCCCCACACACACACACCCCTCACTCACCTGAACATGTTCCATGATGTAGATCCACTCTCCAATCAAATATATGTCTTGCTACTGGAACTGGGCAACTGTGATATGAGAAAGAAAGCCCAGTTTAATGTATTTCAATGGGGTTTGAACTTTTGCCCATAACTTCATTATTTGTTTATATTTTTACACCAAATTTTTGACATGGTCTTTTTTGGGACCCCACCTCATGACAAGGTAGGGGGAATTTTTCAAATCTGCCCCAAAAGGGTTATTTCCCAGTCTCATTGTGAAATCATTTTTCGGGCAGGATTTGACATTTTTTGTCGATCAGGTTTATGAGGTGGGGTCATAAGAAGGCTATGTTGAAAATTTGGTGGAAAAATATGGTAAAATGAACAAGTTATGAGTGAATGTTGAAAAAAAATTATTATTAAGGCAAGGCAATTTTATTTATAGGGTGCTCATTCCCGGAGGCTCTGAGTGTCTTAACAACACTCAATACAAAAGAAAACATTAAAATACAATAAAATTCCCATAAATACACAATATAATAATAATTCAATGACTTTAAAAGCTTTGGTTTGCCAAAAAGCAGACTGGACATAAACAGATGGAATTCAGCAATCTAAAAAAGCCAGACTGAAAAGGTAGGCATTCAGCATATGCTTGAACACCTCAATCCAGGGGGCTTCCTGGACAGCAGGTGGAAGCAAGTTCCACAGGGTCGGCCCAGAGACACTATAAGCATGGTCTCCTGAGGTCCTGAGCCGAACCCTGGGAACGTCCAGGAGGCCCCTTGAAGAGGAGCAGAGGGAGCGAGCAGAGGTCACCAGTGACAGGAGCTCTGACAGATAACCAGGATCCAGACCATATAGGGCCTTAAAGGTGAGTAAACCCACCTTGAAAAGGACCCTCCACCTGACTGGCAACCAGTGCAGGGTACGCAGGACCGGGGTTACATGACTGGAGCTTGAAAAGTCCATCAGCAACCTGGCCGCTGCATTCTGCACCAGCTGCTGTCTGTGATGGGTCCCTCCTCTGACCCCAAAGTACAGAAAGTTGCAGTAGTTGAGCCTAAAGGTAACAAAAGCATGCACTAGCATCCACAGATCTTCAGGTAGAGTGAGGGACTTAATCCTGGCAATGTTCTATAAGTGGTAAAAAACACTTTTGATCACAGATGACACCTGATCTTCAAAGGTAAATCTGCTGTCCAGGATCACGCCAAGATTTCGCACCCTCAGGGACACCACCAACAAAGCAGACCCAAGGACAAGTCCTGTGTCCGCTCCCGGTGGCAATTCATCACGTCCATGACCAGGCTCGATCACCAGTACCTCCATCTTGGCCAGATTTAGTCTGAGCCATCTGGAAGCCACACGATCATTGATTTTAGCCAAACAGTTGTTAAGTACGGTGACAGCTCCAGATGTTCTGAGGCCAAAAGACAGATACAGCTGGATATCATCTGCATAGCAGTGAAACTCCATGCTGTATTATCTAATGATCTCACCCAAGGGCAGCATATACACCACGAACAGCATCAGTGACAAGATCGAGTCCTGTGGTACTCCACAGGACAGAGGCATTGTTGTGTTGAAACGTTGTGTGTCGTACCAGCCTTTACCCCAGCGGCTAGTGCTTTATGATCCTATGCCGGTGAGCTTAGTTCGGGGGTGAGATCTGAGACCTAGCTGGATGGGCTGAGATTTGGGGAGGTTGCATTATCATGTGACGCCACCCCCCAGCCTGGGAAGGGTAGGTGTAGGGTCACCTGCACAGGCCCAAGTAACATTTAGTAAAGAGAACTCATCTCTTAGAATACGGCCCTGCACTTCTGCACCTATGGCTGCCAGAGGGCCCTGTGCTTCAGCTGACAGATGGTCTCTTTGCCCTGTGTGTCTGTATCTGCTTCCACAGTCCACCAGTCTGCCCCATGAATTCTTGACATCTGTTGCTATGTGGGCCATGCATTTTTGTAGCAGATGGAGTCTTCCCTTGGTGCAGGGCCCAGAAGACCCTGCATGTCTGCATCTGTTCACACAGATCCTGAAGGGACCTGCATGAATGAGGATGCAATACCACTGCCTCAAAAAGAAAGGAAATTATGTGCAAAACATGGCATTAATGCACCAGTTAGGGTTCAACTCAAAGCTACAAAAGTAGGGAAATGTGGCATTAGGGTTTCCAACTCTAACTCCCTATCCCCAGCTCCCATGTAGCAAAAAGGTAAAAACATTAGGGTTTTGGATCTCCCGAGTCTCTGTGAATCAGTGATAAAGAGGCTGTGCACTGAGAGATGGGATGAGCATTAAGGTTGACAACCCCAAGGGAGACCCCACCACTGATTCACCAATGCTCCAGGCACCCAAGACCCTAATGTTTTTTCCTTTTGCTGCTTGGGTTCTGGGGGTGGGGAGTTAGTGTTGGAAAACTTAACATTACATTTCCCGTCTTTTGCGGTGTTAAGTTGACCCCTTATTGGTGTATTAATGCAGGTTTCTGCAAAGAATATATATATATGTAACCCCCCCCCCCCAACAGCCCCCCCTTATTTAACCAGCAGGGCTTCTCCTCTCACCACAAACATCTATGGGCAACAGAGAGGGGTTGGGGTTTACATAAATTAGTACAAGACATAAAAAAGAGATAAATGGCCACCATTAGAGTTGGTGGACCAGACTGTTATACAAAAACAGTCAACCAAGTGTGGTAAATACCTGGCACACACCTGGTGGTACCATTTACCATGACCAACAACCCAGGTCCCTGTGAGAAAATGTTTGCTCACAATTCTGCTAGGTTTGCACTTCTGGACAGGGGCACCCAAGTAACTCCAGACACAGGGAAGCAATAACAATACTGTCCAAACGAGGTTGGGATTCTAGAGTGTGGCTTTTATTCACTTATCAAAGTAGGAATAATCACAAAGCGAAGATGGACCCCCACTGGGCTACACGTACTGGTACTGCAGATTCTCCAGGGAAAAAAATTCCTGAATTCCTATTTAGCATAGGCTGAAGTAACACAAAACAGCGAACACTCTGGTTCTGAAATGGAGATTGGCACACGCAGCCAGACGTAGTACATTTCCCATTGACTAGGCACACACAGTCAGTACTAGGACACTTTCCTATATTTTATGAGGAATGAAGGTGGTATACACGACCACAAAGGAGCACATCCAGGCTCAGGACTTTCAGAACCCACTATACTGGGGTAAACTGAGAGAAATCAACCTACAGACAGGGGTAACCACTTTTTCTCTGGCATTGGCCAATTGCACTGAAGAAAAAGTAATAGGTTCCCTTCAGAACCCGTAGAGGTAAACTGGTTACTAAAGGTGGGAGGGTCTCCCACCTTTTGTTTCCAAGCTTATACTCGGTCATTCATCTGGTTAATAACACCAGGATGGGACAGGACAAGGGGGAGGGTTAATGAAGGGGAAGGGTGGAAGGGAAGGGCAGCTGCAGAATAAGGGGTGCTAGCTGCACATTCGAGCAGACTTGATAGACCTCTAGGCCTTTATCTGCTGGCAAATTTCGTATGTTCGTACGTATGTTCGTACCACACAGCTGTAGAAACACTGTAGATGCTGTCTTGAAATGTATATCAAACTTAACATCCTACACACACACCTCTAAGGTGTCCGAAAATTTAAAGTTCTGTACTTGGACGGTCACATGCTGGACTCCAACGTAGGCAGATACTTTTAAACAGAAAGTCTAGGTGACAGGGTCACTTTGTCAGAGAAATTCACCCCAGGTATTGCAGATGCACCTGGGCTTACACAGAGAAATGTACTCAACAAATGAAGATATCCAAGGCAGCTTTCCCAAACAAGTGGACCAAGGGGATTGCCCCTAAATCCTGGAGTTCATCCCATCTCTCCTGGGATGGGGCAAAGAAACCTTTCTGGCACAGGTCTCCACCACTTCAGAAAAACTGCCTTCTTTGTTCTTCTTCTAGGGCGAGAACAAACTACCACAACAACAAAAGGGGTAGCTCTTTGTCGGAGCTAAACTGAGGAGCTGCACAGCAGCTGCAGCCTCCTCTAAGAAGTCTTTCTGCACTACCTCAACATTTCAATTCACTCTAAAGCCAGTTGAACCTTGTGGCTTATGCTGCTGCGAGAGTTCTATGATTACATTATCACTCCAGCTCAACTGAGACTGAAAACAGAGTGTGACAGTGTGAAACCCATTTACCTGGCATTTCACAAGCTGCCTTCCCTGCCTGCCACTGATTCTAACTGGGATTATAATAACCCCTGGAACAAGGGGTTATATGTAATAGATAACCCACTCTTAGGTGTCTTGGTGGCACTCTGATATCTTAACATGCCTTGGTGTGCGCTGTCATATGAGCCATGAGCTGGTGTATCAACCACCCAAGGTGTGTGTATATCAGAGCACGACCGCACACCTAAGAGTGGGTTATCTATCTTATAAAATGGGCAAAAATATTTGGCCAGGGGGAGGAGATACAAAAGGTAGTCCCTGTCTGGCAGAGATAAATGTTTAATTTACAGTAGGTTATATGGCTGATCCTGCCATAATTATGATGGATTTGAAGTTAAAGGTGGTATTTATCTGGTTGACTCTGCCTTGGTTTAAAAAAAAGTGATAAAAATATGTATCTGGTTGATCCTGCTATTGTCAGAGTGTGTTACACTCTAATCCCTTTCAGTATTATTTCTGTACTGTAGCGTGACCAAGCAGTGTAAACTGTAATTAAAGACCTGGTTACAGATGTTCAAAAACAAGGAATTTTATGTCCAAAAACTATGTAATCTCCATTTTTATGTTAGTTATTCATTTTTTATTTTTTGAAACAAGCCTCCAACTGTAATGGGGGCTGATCGAGTGCGTCATTCATCTCTGTATTGTAGCGTGACCGGGTGGTTTTATTGGCAGTTCAGGACGTGCTGGCAGAGCTTGAAAAGAAGGTATTTTACTAGCAGACACTGTGTAAACTCCTTTTTATTTTAAGGTTTCTCACATTTCTGCAGAAGGAAGCCGCCGACTATAGAGAGCAGACAGCGAGCAAGTCAGAAGCTTCAGAAGGGGTGACGGAAGCGTGAGCGAGAGTTGCTATAGCAGACACTGTGTAAACTCCTTTTTATTTTAAGGTTTCTCACATTTCTGCAGAAGGAAACCACCGACTATAGATACCAGACAGTGAGCGAGTCAGAAGCTTCAGAAGGGGTGATGGAAGCGTGAGTGAGAGTTGCTATAGCAACAACTCTTGCTCTCACTTCCGTCTACAATTCAGGAGCCAGCGACTCGCTCACTGTCCACTCTCTACAGTCGGTGGCTTTATTTTGCAGAAATGTGAGGAACCTTAAAATAAAAAGGAGTTTACACAGTTCTGAAAGTAAACTACCTTCTTTTCAAGCTGTACCAGCACGTCTTGAGCTGCCAATAAAACCACTCAGTCACGTTACTATACAGAGACAGACAACTCGCTTGTTTAGCCCCCGTTTCAGTCAGAGACTTCTTTTTAAAAAAAAAATAACATAAAAACAGAGGTTATATAGTATTTTGGGACACAACATGATTTGGTTTAAACGTCTGCCAGCAATTTCTTTGCCATTTATAACTTTGCTCGGTCAGTGCATACTAAATCTAGAAAAGTGAAAGTGATTCCACCATGAAACAGCATGAAAATAGTAGGATAAACTAAATGTGTTTTTTTTTATGAGTTTTTGTTTAACAGTTACGGTAAGATCAACCAGATAATTGTCCATGGTGTGGGGCAGCTATACAGACTTTAATCAGAGGTGTGTGGGGCAGCTATATACAGCACATTTTAGTTACTGCTGTGGGTGCCAGCCTGTGTGTGTTTGTGTGGCAGCCTGTGTCTGCCAGGTGTGAAGTGATCTCACTGCTGGTGAGAAGGTTCTGTGGGATGGAAAGTAGTTATGGCATGCGGTCGTAACGGGAGGTGTGCGGTCATTGGGAAATAATGCACAATCATGTGATGCATTCTGTCCAATCATGTTACTGGAATTTCTATGATTTTACCAACCCATTTTATATATATATATATATATAAATTCTCATTGAATAATTCATACCGCACTTTATCAGTTTATGCTTATAAATTATTTGCGTATCAATTCCTCTTAAACTTCATATGTTCTGAAACACACAATAGTCCCTATTCATGAACATGACAATTTATGTCCAAAATGGGCGTAGTGACAGGTGCATAGGTGGGCACCCTGGAGGCATGTAATCCATGCAGGATTCAATGCCCCCCCCCCCGTGTGGATGGTGTAGTGTGTAGGGGCACGCTACAGCATCTGGAGTGGGACATGGGAGGGTCCGCTAGAGGCAGGAACACCCCTTGACACCATCATATATGGTGATCTGCACACTGGCAGAGATGCTGAGCACCCTGATACACTTGTACATATGAGCATGTAGCTGTGCAGACACGGTAACAGTGCCTCATATCTAGTACAGGGTGAGAGAAATGGGTGCCATGCCTGTGATGTTCTGTCCCTGCCAACAGCCCATGGTTGGCAGTATAACAGCCTTGTAGTAACTGTTCCACCAAGAGTAATAGTAAAATATAGTTAGTTTTAGGATATCTAAAAAATAGGTTAGTGAGGACCTGGGTTCTAGTCCTGGGGTAGGTAAGAGCTGCCAGATAGAGTAAGGGTGGCACCAGCAGCTAAAACAAAAGCAGTGTCAGTGTTTAAAATAGGAATAAAAGAAAATTAATAAATAGTAAGTATTCTAAATAGCAGATAGCTGTCAGTTTTAGTGTGAGCATATCATTAATTGTTCTAAGAAGATGCAGCATGGGGGGAGCATGGAAAGGACTACCTGGCCTGGCTTCCTTACCCACATGCAACTTTTGTTCTCATTTTTACTGATTGGCAAGTGTTTACATAAATTGATGGTAATTGTAGTAAAAAATAGTGGTTTTATTCATTGGTTGCCAGTGGGCCAGTAATCCGTTTGCCCTGGCTACCATAACACAGCCCTGGTGGTCTGCCTTGGGTTGCTCATTTGTAATTTATTGTAGTTTTATAAAAGAGAGAATTCCTGTGGAAAAAGAAAGAAATAAAGAGCTGCTCTGTTTGAATTTTAAAAGTGCAGAGGGGCAGCTGCGGTACCGGCTAACCTAGGAGAGGAGCGGGGGGCGGGGTGATCGAAGTCGAACTCCACAGCAGAGCACTGGTGTGCTCATGTAGATAATCCCCAGTGCTGCTTCAGGGTGGACACTCCTCTACCGTGACCTCGGTCATGAGTTACGCTTCACCCTATTGTGCTGTGCGATGGTGCGAGAGGGAGCAACAGCACTAGGCGCTCCTCTCGCAGGCAGGAGCAACCAGATATGTTTTCCTTTAGATGTTCAGGTGACAAGCACCAGGAAAACTGTTCTAGGGACTGGCTCACAGAATAAATTAATAAAATGTGGGGCACAGTCTGGACTTGGGGGCTCCGAGGAGTCCTGAGGACAAAACGGAGGTTGAACGTGAAAATGCTCACTAGGCGCCATTTTGTGACAGGAATCACCACATTTTGCCATGAGGACCTATGGCATGTGCAAACATTAAAAACACACTAAAAATACATATTTTTTAATAAAATAAAGCCATAATGGGGCTAAGGGAAGTCCTGGGCATGTTATAAAAACAAAGTGAATCTTCAGAAGTGCTTAGTTTTAAAAATGGAACAGTTTTAAAAATGGAACAGTTTTAAGGAGAGCTGTGTGTCAGAAAGTTACACACAGTCAGAAACACAGTCTATAAGTATGTGCTTTTTCTAAATTGAGCTGCCAAGCTGCTTTTTGTTCTATTTACCTCAAAATATAGCAGTCTGGCAGAGAAAAATGTGCTCAATCAGAAAAAAAATAGTTTTTATAGTGGGAAATGTGAACTAGAGGAATTGCTAACCTTAATAGGGAGAATGGATCCTGGTCAGGCGTAATCCATGCAGTTACACAGAAGGGGGAGCTAAGGGTGGGAAAAATAAATATTCAACTTTAACTGAAAAAACTGTTGTGATCAGTGTACTTAAAGGAGAAACTGCTATTTCTGAGGGAGAGTGAAGTAAAAAATATTCAGAAATATGTTACTTAAAAGTTTAATGACAGTCAAGTTCAAGACTTGGCAACTTAACATTTCCTGTGGGTCAATTTTCATAGAAAAAAATCAGGATGGAGCTAGAAATGTAAGCTTTCCAGCTAGAGCAGTGAGAAAGTGCTTAAACATAGAGAAAATGTTTATTTTTATGTACAAAGTGAATGTGCACACAAATGGGACTCAAAGTGAGAAAAAGGGAAGCCTTAGAATGTAGGGAAAGGCAGTTAGATTTCAAAAATGGTGTACTCTATTGTGGCTTATGCTGCTGCAGAAAGAAATGTGATTGGTGCCGAGTCCCTGGACAGGTCTGTGTCCACTCAGTAATCAGAAATTAGCTTATGTAAATTAGTTTGGGGCATAAAAGTAGCTGCACAACCAGTGTGCAGGGAGAGTGACCAAGATGGAGGGACCCGAGCCAAGTGGGTGTCCAGTCAGAAAAGGCCTGCTGGGCCAGCCTGGTGGTGCTGAGGGTTGAGGCACTGGACGTCACACCTCGCGCCATGCCGACGACCCAGGCTTGGGAATGAGCATGGGTTGCCGGGGGTTGGCAGGGGAGGGAGAGGATCGAGCATCTGGAGGACAGCTCTCCTCTCCCAGGAGGGAGGAGGGGTTCCTGCTTGGCGCTTGGCTGGCCTCTGGTGGAAGCCAGAGGCACAGCAAGCACTGCTGCATAGAGAACGGGTGGGGAGTGGCAGACGTTGGTGGCAACGCCTTGACATCAGGGTGCTAGCCACTCGCTAGAACAGGGGAAAATGCCCTTCAGCTCTGGTGGAGATAGCGCACCGGAGCTTACCCTCGATTTGCGGCTGCCCTCCTGGCACCCTCCTGACTGACACCACCAGAGAAGTTCGGGGTGTTGGGTCCCATCTCGGGCCCACCATAGGGGGGTGTGGTAAACTGCAGCTACATGGGCGAAGGAGGGTTGACCAGGTAGACGTGGACCCTAGAGGGATGACTCCAAGGTGCTCCTGAGGAGACCAGAGCTGGAGGGGAGAGGAGGAATAAATAGAAAGTAAAAAAAAAAGAAAAGGCCTGCTATAGTGACAGGGCCTGGGGAGCAGCCCTCAGTTAAAGTAAAGTAATAGGATTAGGGGATCGCCTGTATCCAAGTGGAGGGTCAGATAGGGTAGTGAGTGACAGCAGGGAGAGAACAGAGAGCCTGCTGGTTCTGCTTCAATTGCCTAATGATCCAGCTGTACCAAGTTTTCCTCACAGAAAAAAGCTCCAACCTGAAGAATTCATCACTTCTCCAGTTTCCATCGCCACAGCTGCTTGCTCCAGAGGGCTCTCAGAAGAATTCCTCAGAGTTTTCATCAAAAAAGATTTCTTTAAGTAATCCACAGAATGTGGTATTGTACAAAACATATTGCTACAATTTGGGGGACTATTTTAAAAGTCAAGTGACATTGAAGTGAAAGTAATTTACTTCAATCCTTCTGCATTTTAAAAAGACTTTTGTCATTTGAAGGACTAAACATTTTAAGGACTGAGGGGGGAAAATTGTCCTAGTTGCCACTCCCCAACAATCTCCTATGAACACACAACCAGATCAAGACAACACTAACACACACCTTATCGGCACACTTAAGGACCCTACAAGGCTACTTAGTATGAAGACAACGTCTCCTGCAAATGTACAGAAAAAGAGAAGCTCCACAGTGATCAATTCTAATCAAGGAAGGTGAGCATTGTGCGTCAATGCTCATAGCCTAGTGAACAAAATCCCGGATCTCACTGCCATAATGGCGGAAGCAGACCTGGACTGGGTCGCAGTCACAGAGACACAGTTCACCGAGAACCACACCTGGGATGTAGCTATCCAAGGATACACACTATTCAGAAGAAACCACAAAGGTAAGAAAGGTGGAGGGGTAGCAATGTATGTAAAACACATCATCAATGCTATGGAAACCCAGGGACACAGGAGCAATGCGAAGGTCCTCTGGGTCACCCTCAAAGCAGGAAGTAAATACCCCATCTGAGTTGATGTTATATACAGACCCCCAGCCCAGGATAAAGACTTGGACAGAGAACTACTGGAGGCCATCCTACAGATGGCAGACAAAGGAGAACTGCTGCTGGTTGGTGATTTCAATCTACCGGATTTGGATTGGCTCTCACACATGGCCTCTACAGACAGGAGTAGAGAATTCCTCCTAGCATTAAAGGGAGCAGGACTAGAACAGTTGGTGACCACACCAACACGAGAGGATGCCATCCTGGATCTCGTGCTCTCAAATAGTGACAGGATCTCTGACTCAACGGTCGGCAGCAATCTGGGTATCAGTGACCGTAGAACCATCTGGATCACCATCACTTGTAAAGAGGAAGTCAGCCACAGCAAACTCAGGGTCCTGGATTTCAAGAAGGCCAACTTTACTCAAATGAGGGCTTCCATAAAACAAATACTTAGCAAGGAAATAGGGAGCACAGTGGAACGGAGGTGGAAAGCCCTGAAGGAAACTTTATTCACAGTAACTGTCCAGTGCACAAAGCAAATCTCCAAGTCAAGAAAAAGGAGGAAACCACTATGGTATACCAAGGAAGTAGCAACAAAAATAAAGGATAAAAGGAAAGCATTCAAGAGATCCAGTGATACTAACAATGAGGCAGATATGGAAGTCTACAAAACGAAGCTAAAAGAAGCAGGGAAAGCAGGAAGGGCAACCAAAGCCCAGACAGAAGAGAAGAGTGAAGAAGGGCAACAAAACTTTTTATAGATACATCAGAAAAAAAAAAAGAAAAACAAAAGGAGGCATTATAAGAATAGCAACCAAGGATGGCAAACAGGCAGAAAATGATAACGAAAAAACAGAGATCCTAAACAGTTTCTTCTGCTCAGTCTTCACAAAAGAAGACGATGGCAATGGACCCAAAATGCAGAGCACAGGCGGACTCAACACAGAAGCAGATGCTGGACCATTTACAAGAGACAGTGTCCTAAAAGAGTTTCCCAAATTAAAAGCAAATGAAGCAATGGGCCCAACTGAAATCCACCCTAGAATTCTGAAGGAGCTGGCACAGGAAATTGCAGGCCCACTGGCAGAATTATTCACACAGTCTCTAGAGAGTGAGGAAATACCTCAGGACTGGAGAAGGGCCACAGTGGTACCATTGCACAAAAGTGGAAGCAGGGAGGAGGCCAGAAGCTACCTGCCAGTGAGCTTGAACTTGGTAGTGGGGAAGCTTATGGAGTCCCTACTTAAGGAAAGAATAGTGAAGTTCCTTACAGAAACATGGCAGCTAGATACTAAACAGCATGGATTTACAGCAGGATGGTCATGTCAAACAAATATGATTGAATTCTTTGACTGGGTCTCCAAAATAGTGGACCAGGGAGGGGCAGCAGACATAGTCTATCTAGATTTCAGCAAGACTTTTGACTCTGTCCACCATAGAAGATTGGTCAATAAGCTAGAGCACTCCGGGTTAGGGCACAAAATAGTCAAGTCGGTTCAAAACTGGCTCCACAACAGAACTCGGAGGGTCATAGTCAATGGAACACTGTCTAGTGAGGGAAGGTTGATCAGTGGTGTGCCTCAAGGAGCTGTCCATGGCCCAGTCCTATTCAATATGTTCATCAGCGACATTGCCGATGGCCTGCAGGGTAAGGTATGCTTGTTTGCAGATGACACAAAGCTCTGCAACAGGGTAGATACAATTGAAGGAACGCCAGCAACGGAAGCAGATCTAAAGAGCCTAGAAGCATGGTCTAGGGACTGGCAGTTGAAATTCAGTGCCAAAAAGTGCAAGGTCATGCTCCTAGGTAAAGGAAAGCCAAGGAAAACATACACACTCGATGATGAACAATTAACAGAAACAAAACTCGACCGGGACATTGGAGGGCTTATTTCTGATGATTTAAGGGTGGGTAGACAATGTGAAAAAGCGGCTCAGAAAGCTAGTAGCATCCTTGGATGTATTGGCAGGGAAATTACAAGTTGGAAACGAGAGGTCATACTCCCTGCATGGGTCCCTGTGAGGCCAATATCTCGAGTACTGCGACAGTTCTGGAGGTCACACCTAAAAAGGACATAGGACCGCTTGGAGGCTGTACAGAGGAGAGCTACTAAAAATGGTACAGGAACTGCACCAGGAGCAATATGAATCTAGACTACAGCAACTGCAAATGTACTCCCTCGAGCACAGGAGAAATGGGGGGGGGCTATGATAGAAACCTTCAAATACATAAAGAACATAAATAAGGTACAAGCAGAAAACCTCTTTCACAGAAGCAAGACCGCGCAAACGAGGGGGCACAGTTTGATACTAACGGGGTAAGTTTAAAACCAACATTCGTAAGTTCTACTTCACAGAGAGGGTGATGGACCCTTGGAATAGCTTACCACCAGAGGTTGTGGAGGCCAAAACAGTCATTGCTTTTAAGCTAGCGTGGGACAAGTACTACGGTAATCTCGGAAGAAGGACAGAATAGGGAGGTAAGCAATCTGAGCAGACTAGATGGATCATACGGTCCCCTTCTGCTGACGCATTCTTTTGTTCTTATGTACCAGTATGTCATATGTTTCAAGCCACTGTTTTCCTAACTGCTAAATGTGTTTCTCTGCTGTAGAGAAATGTTAAATGATTTTAACTGTGTAGAGCTTTAGAGTTAAGTAAAGTGTAACTGTGTATGTGGATACCAGGGTGGGTATCTGGTGTAAGGGGTCAGTGGGCTGACTAAGGTGGGATTAGGCCTAGTAGCCACTGCTCTCCTTTAAGGCTATAATGTAAAGAAGCTCAGGGATTAAGACCAGGGAGAGTGCTTATCCTGGGACTAGTTTGTGTTCTGGAGGGCTGGTGAGTGGTGTGTGTGTCTGCAGTCTTCATGGAAAGTTTGTGTTCTGGAGGCTTGTGGGTGCTGTGTGCCTGCAGTCTCCAGGAAAAGTGTGGTGGAGAGGTGTGCCCTTCGGGAAAAGAAGAAGTGTTTATTCAAACTGCAATTCATGTTTTTCTGTTCACAAAATTTATGCAAAAGGTGTGTTTTGCCATTTGTGGCTGTACTAGCTATTTTTTCACCATTGTTCAGTAACATTTAGCTTCTTTTTTCATCTATCCAGTCAGTGTCCTTGCTTGCAGAGTCAGTGTCTCACATTCCTGCAGGTCTCCAGGTCAGTCCAGTGCAACATCTCTCTCTCTCTCTCTCTCTCTCTCTCCCTTGGTAGCTCTCAGCTACACCAGTTGGAGAGGTAAGGTATGGTATTCAGGTAGTACCCAACTGGAGGGGTGTTGTCGGAGGAAGGGACAAAGATTTATGATGCCCACTACTGTGTGGAATGGTCCCAAATGTGGCCAGAGGGTAATGCAGTAGCAGGGTGGTCATAGCAGGTATAGAGTCCGTGCAACCATACACCACAAATGCGTTTGTGGATGCACCTGTCCACTGTGGACACAGTAGTTATGTTCAGGGACAGGATAGGACAGGACATGCATGGTACTGGTTGCCTGTACCATCCATTCCCTGCTCATGCACACCAGCCATGGGCATAGCATCACTATTGCCACCCCCACCATGGCACAGGTTACCAGGCCTGCATGTGAGTGTGATGGACCTCATCAGGTGTCAAACCTTGAAAAGGTAGCACAGCTATGATCGGGTGGTTGTGGGACTCATGCACTGGTGTATGCCAGCTGCCAGGCAGACATCTTCAGTGCAAACAGGGAGGTTTTTGGAGCAATATGTCCAGAGCTGTACTGTCACCACTGTCCCAACATGGTACACAGTCGAATGACCCCCATGGGCAGTGGTCCATATAACCCAGGATGCACCTTATACTGTGAGCATTGCAGATGTGAACCACAGAGTTGTGCCTGCATTGGAGATCTGCCGGCGAGTACTCCGCCTGACATAGGTCATGTATGGGCATGGAGGTCTAGTGCCTGTAGAAGGGTCTGACGATGGTGCTGTGTGTAGGTGGTGATGTTAGGGATCATGGAGGGACTAGTATGTGCACTGCACCTTTCATGCCACACATATGTGCCAAAGGTTAGGGTGCCTGGAATATCCCCCCCCAGTGGGAGGTCACTGTGTCAATACTATGCATAGTGCAAGATGAAACTTGTGTATGCCACAATGGACCAATATGCATGCTAATGTGTCGAGCGCTAGGGAGCAAATACTCCTGGATGCCTTCTGGGACTGCTTCCTGGCACAGATGGTCACTGAGCTGACTAGGTTGGGGAATACACTGGATCTAGTTCTGGCCAATGGGGAGGCTGTAAGGTAGGTGGGGGTGGAGGACCCTCTGGCTGGGAGTGGCCACCACTTTGTGTGGTTCACACTTAATATGAGCAGAGAAGCAGCGGGCACAGGGACCAGGGTGGTAAACTTCAGACAGGCTGACTTTGATAGGATGGGTGAAATCATAAGGGGGAATCTGGAAGAAATATAGCCACATTGGGATATGAATCAGAAATGGGGAAAAAAATCAAACGGGGGATATTGGAGGCTACTGAGAAATGTACCAGATTGCAGAGCAATAAGGGAAGGGCTTAAAAGTCGAGCTGGTTAAGTAGAGGGGTCTTAGAAATGGTAAGGGCTAAAAAAGCAGCGTTAAAGAAATACAAGAAATACGGAAAGGGGGAGGATAGGAAGGAGTATGTGAAGAGGTCCAAGGAAATTACCGGGGGAATTAGAGCAGCTAAGGCCTTCAGGGACTTGAGGCTGGCGCAGGGCATCAGGGATGGAGAAAAGGACTTCTTCAGATACATATTGAAGAGAAGGAGCTGGAAGGACCAGATAGTGAAGATCAGGAAGGACAGGGGGCTCGGTAGAGAAAGGGATGGATCAGGCAGAAGCACTGAATGAATACTTCTGTTCTGTATTCACGAGGGAGAAAGGAGGGCAGCTACCACAGGGGGTGGGTAGGGGGGAGAGGGGGTAACAGATTGGGTAATCACTGAAGGTAGGGTACTGGAGGGGTTAAGGGCTCTGAGGGTGGATAAGGCACCAGGACCAGATGGCATACACCCCAGAGTGTTGAAGGAAATGGCTGAGATCCTGGCTAGACCGCTGAGGGAACTATTGAATACCTCCTTGGACACAGGGTGCATACCACATGACGGGAGGATAACCCCTATGGTACCCATCCATAAAAGTGGACCAAAGGATGAGCTGAGTAATTACAGGCTGGTAAGCTTAACTTCCATCATGGGGAAGCTGATGGAGACAATACTTAATGAAAGCCTGGTGACCTTTATGGAAGACAATGGGTTCCAGGGCAGTTATCAGCATGGGTTTGTCTCTGGAAAATCCTGTCAGACAAACCTAGTTGAGTATTGTGACTGGATAACAAGGGAACTGGACAAGGGTCATGCAGTGAATGTCGTATACTTGGACTTCAGTAAGGCCTTCGATGCAGTGCAGCATGGGAGGTTGGGAGGGAAGTTGAGATGCGTGGGGGTGGGGACTAAGATGGTTAAATGGATTGAGAATTGGCTGCAAGGGAGACAGCAGAGGGTAGTGGTGGGGGGACTCTCATCTCCAAGGGCTGTGACAAGCAGGGTGCCACAGGGGGTCAGTACTGGGGCCAGTGCTGTTTGGAATATTCATAGCGAACATCTCCTATGGCATCAGGAATAAGATCAGTCTATTCATAGAAACATAGAAACATAGAATTTGATGGCAGATAAGGACAGCTTGGCCCACCTAGTCTGCCCATTTTCCTACCTGATGGATAAGCTGCAGATCCTAGTTAACCAACAGCCTACTTCCTCCTACCCCCCACTAGGACTACCTTATGTCTGTCCCATGCATTCTTGAATTCCCCTACTGTTCTTGACTCTACAACCTCCTCAGAAAGGCTGTTCCATGCACCTACAACCCTGTCCATGAAAAAATACTTCCTCACATTACCTCTGAGCCGTTCCCCTCTATCTTCAAACTGTGCCCCCTTGTTTTTGCACATCTCTTTTTCTGAAAGATACTACCCTCTTGGACTTTGTTGATTCCCTTGAGATACTTGAAAGTTTCCATCATGTCCCCCTCTCCCTTCTTTCCTCAAGGGTATACATATTAAGCTCCTTTAATCTCTCTTTGTATGTCTTCTGGTGCAGACCCTCCACCATTTTGGTTGCCCTCCTTTGGACAGCCTCCACTCTGTCTATGTCTTTGCAGAGATGGGGTCTCCAGAACTGCACACAATACTCCAAATGGGGTCTCACCAACTGTCTGTACAGAGGGATAACAACTTCCTGTTTTCTACTGTTGATGCCTCTCCCTATGCATCTCAGTATCCCCCCAACCTTTCTTACTGCCTTATCACACTGCTTGCCCACCTTTAGGTCATCTGATATAATTACCCCCAGGTCCCTTTCCATTTTTGTTGTTGTCAGTATCTCACCCCCCAGTATGTACTCTTCCCATAGAAACATAGAAACATAGACTTTAATGGCAGATAAAGACTGCTTGGCCCACCTAGTCTGCCCATTTCCCTATCTAGAGGATAAGCTGCAGATCCTATTTAACCAACAGCCTATTTCTTCCTACCCCCCCCACAAAAATTGCCTTATGTCTGTCCCATGCATTGTTGAATTCTCCCACAGTTTTAGACCCCACCACCCTCTCTGTGAAAAAATACTTCCTCACATTGCCCCTGAGCCGTCCCCCCTCTAACTTCAAATTGTGTCCCCTTGTTCTTGCACATCTCTTTTTCTGAAAGATGCTACCCTCTTGGACTTTGTTGATTCCACTGAGATACTTAAACATTTCTATCATGTCCCCCCTCTCCCTCCTTTCCTCAAGGGTATACATATTAAGCTCCGTTAGTCTCTCCTCATATGGCTTCTCTTACAGACCCTGCAACATTTTAGTTGCCCTCCTCTGAACTGCCTCCATTCTGTCTATGTCCTTGCGGAGATGGGTCTCCAGAACTGGACGCAGTACTCCAGATGGGGTCTCACCAAATGTCTGTACAGGGGGATAACAACTTCCGTTTTCTGCTGGTGATGCCTCTCCCTATACATCCCAGTATACCCCCAGCCCTCCCTACTGCCTTCTCACATTCCTTGCCAAACTTATGGTCATCTGATATGATTACACCCAGGTCCCTTTTCATTTTTGTTGTTGTTACTACCTCCCTTCCATTGTGTAATCTTCCCCTGGGTTTTTGTTTCCCGGGTGCATTACTTTTGCACTTCTTTGCATTGAATCCAAGCTGCCATACTTCTGATCATTCCTCCAACCTTGCCAAGTCCATTCTCATCCTTTCCACGCCTCCTTGTGTATCAACCCTGTTGCAGATCTTTGTGTCATCTGCAAAGAGGCATACTTTTCCTTCCAGTCCCTCTGCAATGTCACTTATAAAGACATTAAAAAGGACTGGACCCAGTACTGAACCCTGCGGTACCCCACTAGTAACTCCTCTTTCTTCAGAGTGGACTCCATTTACAATTACCTTCTGTGTCCTGTTGTTCAGCCAATGTTTTACCCAGGCTACCACCCTGGGACCCACTCCCAGGCTGGTTAATTTGACTACTAATCTTTTGTGTGGGACTGTGTCAAATGCCTTGCTAAAGTCTAGGTAGGCCATGTCCACAGCCCCTCCCTGGTCTACTACTTTGGTCACCCAGTCAAAGAAATCAATTAGATTCGTCCGACATGACCTTCCCGCTGTGAACCCGTGCTGCCTTGGGTCCTGTGCCCCACTGGCCTCTAGGTACTCAACAGTTCTTTCCTTCAGAATGATTACATCACTTTCCCTACCACAGAGGTCAAACTGACAGGTCTGCAATTTCCTGCCTCTGTCTTGGTCTCACTTTCGTGAAGGGGGAATCACATCAGCCTTCTTCCAGTCCTCAGGTACCACACCATCCTCCTATGATTTGTTAAAAAGGGTAGTCAGTGGTGTCACTAGTTCTCTGCTTAATTCTTTTAGAATTCTGGGGTGAATTCCATCTGGCCCCATTGCTTTGTCTGCCTTCAGTTTTAGGAGTTCTTTCAGAACACTTTCTTCTGTGAAAGGACTGGGATCGACCCCCCTCTCCACAGTGCTTCTGTTAATTGGATTAGACACCTCCACCACTTCCTCTTCTGTGAATACTGAACAGAAGTATTCATTCAGTATCCCTGCTTTTTCACTGTCACTTTCTGCCCACCCACCATCCATTCTATTCAGCCTCACTATCCCTCCCTTTGTCTTTCTACGCTCCCTGATATACCTATAAAAGGTTTTATACCCCTTCTTAACTGAGTAGGCTGTCTTTTCCTCAGTTTGTGCCTTTGCTATTCTGACTACCCTCCCTGCTTCCTTCTGCCTTAACTGGTACAGTTCTCTGTCCTACTCCTTCTGTGTTTCCTTATACTTTCTAAATGCTATCTTTTCCTCCCTAACCTTCACCGCCACTTCTTTTGAGAACCATAATGTCTTTTTCTTTCATTTTGATTTATTTGCTTCACAGAAAGGCTTGTTGCCTCTGTGATGGCAGTTTTGATATTTCCCCATTGTTGCTCCACCCCCTCCTTCTAGCCTGTTTGCTAGTGCTTTTCTAAGGCACTCTCCCATCTTGCCAAAGTCAGCCCTCCTGAAGTCCAGAACCCTCACTTTTGTATGGCTTGACTCTGTAGCTGTGTTTATCGTGAACCACACTGTTTGGTGGTCACTTGTTCCCCTGGGTTTTTGTTTCCCAGGTGCATTACCTTGCACTTCTTTGTGTTGAATCTAAGCTGCCATACATCTGACCATTCCTCCAACCTTGCCAAGTCCCTTCTCATCCTTTCCACTCGATCTTGTGTATCAACCCTCTTGCAGATCTTTGTGTCATCTGCAAAGAGACATACTTTTCCTTCCAGTTCCTCTGCAATGTCACTTATAAAGACATTAAAAAGAATTGGTCCCAGTACTGAATCCTGCAGTACCCCGCTAGTAACCCTCCTTTCTTCACTGTGGACTCCATTTACTTCTACCCTTTGTGTCCTGTTGTCCAGCCAATTTTTTATCCAGGCTACCACCTTGGGACCCACTCCAAGGTTGGCTAACTTGTATATTAATCTTTTGTGTGGGACTGTAGCAAATGCTTTGCTAAAATCTAGGTAGGCCATGTCCACAGCCCATCCCTGGTCTACTACTTTGGTCACCCAGTCAAAGAAATCTATTAGATTCATCTGACATGACCTACCTGTTATGAATCCATGTTGCCTTGGGTCCTGTGCCCCACTGGCCTCTAGGTACTCAACAGTTCTTTCCTTCAGAAGTGATTCGCTGACTATATCAAATTGGGGGTGATGGTGGACAATATAGCAGGTTGGCAGGGGCTGCAGGATGACCTGACTAAACTGGTGAAGTGGTCGGAAGCATGGCAGTTGGGGTTCAATGTGAAAAAGTGCAGAGTCCTGCACTCTGGAGCAAAGAACCCAGGGAGGGGTTACCAGGTGGGAGGGGCGCAGCTAGGTTCCACCGAGGAGGAGAAGGATCTTGGGGTGGTATAATGGGGAAGATGAACAATACAGAGCAGTGTAGGAGGGTGGCAGTGAAAGCCAACAGGATGCTGGGTTGTATTGCAAGAGGGATCTCCTCCAGGAGCAGGGAGGTGGTCCTGACTCTCTACAGGGCACTGGTCAGGCCGCACCACTATGTGCAATTCTGGCGTCCATATCTGAAAAAGGATGTGAAATTACTGGAAGGGGTACAATGTAGGGCAACAAGAATGATCCAGGGATTGGAGAACAGACCATACGAGGAGAGGCAGAGAGAGCTGGACATGTACTTCTTGGAGGAGAGAAGGGACCGGGGGGATATGATTGAGACCTTTAAGTACGCAAAGGGGATAAACAGGGCAGGCACTGAAGCCTACTGGGTCACTATCTCGTATGCTGTACAGTGCATGTCAAAACTGCGCAACAGGAACAGCGTGGCAGGGAAGAGCGAGAGGGTGCAAAACCACGAAAGGGTGTCTGCATGGTAGTGTACCCTCTCACTCTTCCCAGGCAGAAGACAAGACCTCTGCTGGGATGAGGAGCTGGTGAGCAGCTGCTGTGGCTCAATGGGATAAGCCACAGGCAGCAAGGGAGGCAGTGTAAATTTAAGTGTTAACCCCCCCCCCATCCCGCAGTGGGGGGTGCAGGGGGAGTAGGCCCCTCAAGACATGCAGTTTTACTGTTGGCAATATACCACGCTGTATTGGCAGTGTGATATATTGCTGCACTGTAATGTCTTGTGACATTATGACCCCCTGTCCACTGAAGAGATACTCAGGCTGAGGAGGGAGAGGGACATGAGAGGGCATGGCTTTAGATTGGAGGGGGGAAGATTTAAGACAGAAATTAAGAGACATTTTTTCATGGAGAGGGTCGTGGCAGAATGAAATGCTCTAACGGAGGAGGTGGTAGCCTGTAAGACAGTGGGTAGTTTCAAAAGGGGATGGGACAAGGTGGGGGGGTAATTGGAAAGGGGAAGGGGTGGGGCAGCTGCAAGGTGAGGGTGCTAGCTGCACATTCGAGCAGACTTGATAGACCAGGTGGCCTACTTCTGCTGAAAAATTTGTATGTTCATATTGCTGTCCTCTCCTGTTAACGCTCCAGGTCAGTGGCTGCTGCTGTGTAGGTGTGTTAAGGCAGGGACTGAGATACCATGCGATATGAACTAATCTGTGTGTTCTGTTCACAGGGTGTTGACATAGTCGGGAGAGAGAGAGAACACGTGGGACGTTACCATCCCCCATGCGATGCTGCAATGGCTAAAACTAAGGGATTCCAGCACCAATCCCACCACCAAGGTGCATGACAGCTGCGAAGTGCGTAGCCATAGGAGCTCTGATGTAGTGACCAAATGCATATGTCAGGGGTGCCCTCTGCAGCCCGGTGGAATGCCAAAGATATCAGCTGTGTCTGGAGCAGGTCCTGAAGGGGTACACGGTGCATCTGTGGCCAGCGACTGGGACTCCACCCCCAAATGGGAGGGACAACATGGAGTTGGTGAGCTGGCTACTGCCATGGGGGTACATGGTACTGGGACAGACTCCACCACAGCAACACTGGTATGAAAGCCACACTAACACACAGGTGTCAGCACATGCCACAGTGGGAACTGCACGCCCCCATTGTTGCCGGGACTGTTGCAGTGGTACTGCCTCCAGTGGGGCCATCTATGTGATCACAGGCCAGGAGACATGGTGTATTGAGGGCAGGCAGATGTGGCACCATGGGACAGATGCGAGCAACAGTCACAACTGGCAGGGACAAGAGCAAGGATAATGGAAATTCACAGTTCACCCAGTACCAGAAGGGCCAGTGGCTGCAGCCAGTGCAAACACAGTGGGGCCACATATGCACTATACCGGAATGGTCCCAGGCAGAGTAGTTCATCTCACGGTATGAGAAGGTGGAGCACCCCGGGCCAGAATTATCCCTGCATCCCAGAAGTGCTCTGGGATGAGCTCAAGAGATGCTGGGAGGATGGGGTATATGAGGTGGCCCTGGACAAGATCCACGTCAAGCATTACCTGGGGAAGGACAGTACACTGCCACATCTCCTGGAGGCTCAACTGCATGCCAGGTCTCTCATGGACATGGTCTAAGAGGGGCTCACCATCATGAAGCAATGTATCCTGTTCATGGACATCAAGGGCAACAGGATGGAGTACTCGGTGGTTGCCACAGACTCCTACAGACAGCCCTGTATGAAGCCAGACTCCCAATATTACTACAGTATTGGATGGACATGGGGACTGCACCAAGGTCCATGGAGGGAAGGACATATGTGACATCCTGGACACCAGCGTACAGGCCAGGTCGCTGTGGTGCAGGACATTTCAGTTTGCATGGTGGCACGCAGCCATATCCCTTGGTTGATCCCCTGCTATACCACTATAAAGCCTATTAGGAATACCCGCCCCCATTGTTCATTATTATGTGCATGCATATGTATCTGTATTCCTGCTGATGTTATGGCCCTGCTGGGGCATTTGTAGTATCTATAAAGTATGCACTGTTCATATGCCTACTGTGTTGTCTGCTATCACTGAGAGTACAGGGGGTGGCCAAGACACGTGGGTGCTGCCTTGTATGAATGCTCCATTTTGGGGGAGAACATACAGGTGCATAGGGTGGATAGAAACATAGAAACATAGACTTTGATAGCAGATAAGGACCGCTTGGCCCACCTAGTCTGCCCATTTCCCTACCTATTGGATAAGCTACAGATCCTAGTTAACCAAAAGGCTACTTCTTCCTACCCCCCCACCAGAATTGCCTTATGTCTGTCCCATGCATTCTTGAATTCCCCCACTGTTTTTGACCCCATGACCTCCTCAGAAAGGTCATGCACCAGGTGGCTGCATGGATGGCTGTACAGCAGCGCACAGGGAACACATGGCCTGCATCAGGGATGCAGCATACTGCATGGTATGGGGTGTCTCCTCAGCTACCTCATGTGCTATGTCCACTGGCCAAGCCCACAGGGGCTGTCGGCTGTGACACTGACACATGGGTGGTGTCTGCACTATGGGTCTGGGACCTCCAGCATAGAAGGTGATGGCAGATAAGGACTGTGTGGCCCACCTAGTCTGTCCCTTTTTCTTACCTAATGCAATACCGCAGACCTTAGTTGATCTGCAGCTTACCCTCTCTTCCCTACTGTGAGAGTACTCTTATGTCTATCCCATGCATTTTTGAATTCCCCTACTGTTTTTGTCCCCACCACTTCCACAGGGAGGCTGGTCCAAGCATCCACTACTCTTTCTGTGAAAAAGTACTTCCTCATGTTGCCCCTGAGCCTACCCCCCCTCTAGCCTCATATCATGCCCCCTTGTTCTTGTACACCTTTTCTGAATGATGCTACCCTCTTGTAACTTCTTATACCACTGAGGTACTTGAATGTCTCTATCATACCCCCCCGTTCCAGAGAATACATATTGAGGTCCTCTAGTCTTTCCCCATATGACTTTTGGTGCAGTCCATGCACCATTTTTGTTACCCTTTTCTGGACTGCCTCTATTTTGTTTATGTCCTTCCGGAGATGCGGCCTCAAAAACTGGACACAGTACTCCAGATGAGGTCTCACTAGTGATCTGTACAGTGGCATAACCACCTCCTTTCTTCTGATGGGGATGCTTTTCCTTAAGCACCCTAGCACTCCACTGGCATCTGACATAGGCAACTTGGGGAGCATGTTACGGCCGGTACAACCATGATGTCCCTATGGGACAGTGATAAATTGGGGCAGCGGATCTTAGTTTACGGTGGGAGTCTGACTGACCTAACTTTGCTACAGCTGCCGCACATGCCTTTTTGACTTATAATGGTTGCTACATCCACATTACACCATGTAGCCCTCAACACACTCACGCATGGAGCCTCCCAGGGGCATGTGCATGCCATGCTAACGCATGCTGTGTGCCTGGGCTGTGAATCCCACTTCAGCGTAGCATGCATGCGATTCATTTTTTTTTTATTCAATTTTATTGTTATACCACCATTACAGAGCAAGTTGTACAATAAACAAAAACAGCGGAAGTAAAATGTACAGATTGATGAATACAACTTACTCTACCCCACCCTCCACCCCCCCCCCAATCCCTGCTCGTCTTGCATACTTTCGGTCACAAAAGTTCAAAAGGAGGCACCTGAAGACAATATACTCGGTAATATCCAGCTAGGTTGAGCACAGTATCCAGTTCCTCGAACTGTACCATCAAGAATACGAATCAGAGGCTTGAGGCAAGTACAAAGTGTGAAAAGTCTCCCATGTCTTGAAGTAACTAGGCAGGGAGCTATTCATACTGGCCCCCATTTTCTCCATGGTCAGACTGAAAAACAGCTCCTGGAGCCGCTCCAGGTAGGTTAAGGGGATGTCATCAAGCCAGTGCCTTAATACTACCTTTTTGAGCGAGGAAGAAATGACGGCCATATAATATCTCCTGACCTTCACATCTATCCTATTGTAGTCCCCAATTAAACAAATTTGCGATGTAAAATACTCCTCCAGACCAAGTAAAGGATCCACTTTGGTTTTAATCTTATGCCATAGGGCCTTCACTGAGGGGCAATCCCAAAACATATGGAAGAGGGTTCCTTCTGCCAGGTGACATCTGTTACAAAGAGGACTGGGAATTCTCCCTGTTCTATGGAGTTTGACCAGGGTCCAAAATAAGTTATTCAGAAGCTGAAATTGCATCAGCCTGAGGCGGTCCTGGGAAATGTATCTATAAGTATTCTGCCAGATGGTGGGCTAGTCAGCCAGTCGATCCGGGACTTGATCCTCCCAGTATTTAGGAGTCCCTAACTGATCTCTGTATGCTTGCTCGTATAAGTGTGAATACAGTCTGGATACCGGGTGTGGATCCCACACTGTTTTATGCATGCGATTCATGCATATGCCCCTCCGCAGCCCACTTACGTGGTGCATTGCAGGCTACACATGATAAAGAATCAAGACCAATGTATCTAAATGGTTTTTGAGACAGACCTTAGCAACATCTCACTTATTACAATCTTACCTCTAGTGTGGTCCATACATCTTCAGTACCTTCCCCAAAAAAACTGCCTTACCTACCCTGTGACAAATACACACTATATCTGGCTGCAGGAAACACTGAGCTCTTAAAACACCATGCTTCAATGTTCTTCTGTCTTCTGAAAGCTGCTTTCACTTTGCCAATACATCTGTGCAGGTAAATCAGGTTGAACAAGCATTTGTCAATGCCGAATGTTTGCTTGCTGGCATTGGCAGTGGTAGTGTAGAAGTTATAGAGCTGCGTAATAGGAATGGCAGTGAAGTATTGAACTGAAGCCAACCCCACCACCACCCTGCAGAGAGTGACAGGCATTGGGGTGTGCCTTTGGGTCATCAGGCATAACGGCCACGCCATTTCACCGAGACCCCCACCCTGCAGACACTGATATGCCAATGGTGTGCCTTGGGGTCTTTGGCCCTTATGTGCACCCCATTCCATCAGGAAGTACGGTGAGATGGGTGTGGTATAGGAGAATGGGGTGAACTTTTAGGCCGAAGAGCCCAAGGCATACCTTGATGCCTCTCACTGGCTGCAGGGTGCGGAATGCTATGAGCATTACAGGCAAGAATCCCAAGTCACATCCCTGATGCCTGTCATTCTCTACAGGGTTGAGCGTTATGGTTGGAAACCCTAATACCGCAGGCATTCGTTGGTATTTTCACTCCAAATTTTCAACATGGTTTTTTTGTGACCCCACCTCATGAACAGTGGCAAGATCAGTTTGTTAGCCAAAGCTGCTTATGCACAGCGACTACTGGCATTTAGCACCACGGTGCAAAAAACATTCAACAGGATGTAAAAATGACAGCTGTACTGTTCATGGGGAGGTAAAAATAGCAATGTTGCAAATCTGCAGTCAAAATATTAAAAAACTGGTGAAGTCACGGCGTGCATAGAAACTGTGCAACACACACCGTAATGTAATTAGTTTGGGATTTTTACAGCAGATTGTCAACACAGGCATTTTAGGACCTCCGATCATGAACAGTGTCACTGTGATTTTCTTTATCTGTTCCAAAAATGATTTCCCACAGCGACCACGCATCTCTCGCTGAAAGTGTGAAAACACATTTCGCCATGTTGTGAAAAATGACAGCTGTACTGTTCATAAGGAAGTGTGGAAAAATGCCACAGGTGAAAATCTAGACTGAAAATATTACAAAGTCATGAACTTACGAGGGTGCATGGAAACTGCGCAATGCTCACTCATAACACAGTCATTTTATGGACTTTTGTCACCAAATTTTCAACATAGCCATTTTAAGACCTCTGCTCATGAACAGTGTCACTGTGATTTTCTTAATCTGTCCCAAACATTGCTTTCGCACACCGACTGCATCAATGAGTGCTACATGTGCGAAAACACATTTTGGGCGATGTGAAAAATGGCAGCTGTACTGTTCATAAGGAAATGCAATAAAATGGCAATGTTGAAAATCTGGAGTGAAAATATTGAAAATTCGCAAACTTACGAGTGTGCGTAAGAACTGCGCAACACATGCTCGTAAAACAGGCATGTTTAGGAATTTTTTCACCAAATTTTCAACATAGCCATTTTAAGACCTCTGCTCATGAACAGTGTCACTGTGATTTTCTTAATGTGTCCCATACATTGATTTCGCACACTGACTGCGCCATTGTGCGCTACAAGGGTGGAAACATGTTTTGGGCAAGATGTGACAAATAACAGCTGTACTGCTCATAAGGAAGTGTAATAAAATGGCAATATTGAAAATCTGGATTGAAAATATTGAAAATTCGCGAACTTACGAGCGTACGTAGGAACTGCTCAACGCATGCTCGTAAAACAGTCATTTTTAGGGATTTTTTCACCAAATTTTAACATAGCCATTTTAAGACCTCTGCTCATGAACAGCATCACTGTGATTTTCTTAATTTGTCCCATACATTGATTTCGCACACCGACTGCGCCATTGTGCGCTACATGGGCAGAAACACATTTTGGGTGAGATGTGAAAAATGACAGCTGTACTGTTCATAAGCAAGTGTGATAAAATTGCAATGTTGAAAATCTGGAATGAAAATATTGAAAATTCACGAACTTACGAGCCTGCATAGGAACTGCGCAACGCACGCTCGTAAAACAGTCATTTTTTGGAATTTTTCCACCAAATTTTCAAAATAGGCTTCTTGAGAGCCCACCTTATGAACACTGGCAGTGTCATTTCATTAATCATTCCAGAAAGGTGATTTCACACAGTGGCTGCGAAATCACCCTTCGGGCCCAAGTAACGCCATGACAGTGACAGCATTCATGAGAAGGGGTCCCAAAAACCTCATGTTGAAAATTTGGTGCAAAAATTCCAAAAAATGGCTGAGATATGCAATAAAGTTGAAAAAACCCTATCTATTCTATTATACAGCTTACCGGCATTTCCTCAGTTCATGATCGGCTTTGAAGAGCAGGCGTGTTCCCGTCCACCAAAGATCGTCGCACAAGGTCCGGAGGTAAGTATGGGGTGAGGGTGTGGGAAGCAGGGTGCGCAGTGGGTGGGTGGGCTGAGGGAGGGGCCAGGAGAAGCGCCGAGGGACAGTTTTTAATTTACTAGATTTTTTTTTCAAATGACGGACTGGATCGCTTGCCACGCTGGAGTGGCTCCAGCGTGGCACAAGGATGGCTGGTGGGAGGACGGGAGCCGACTGGGATTGGGCACTCGTCGGCCATAGTATCAGTTGCCACACTGGGGTGGGCTCCAGCATGGCACCCTGTACTCTGGAGGGGAGGACAGTGGAGCCGACAGGGGATAGGCACCCCGTCGGCTACACTGAGTTGCCACGCTGGGGTAGGCACCCAGCGTGGCATGTGAGAAAACTTTGGGAAGCACTAGCACGACCGGGGATTGACACCCCCTGTCGGCTATACAGTGTGTGCGTGGGGAGGGCAGCACGCAGTAGCCTGTGTGTGTTTGTGTGTGTGTGTGTGTGTGTGAGGAGGGCTGCGCATGAGCAGGCGTGCATCTATCGCTGCTCACTGAAGCGTAACTCCCCTTTCAACTATACGCCACTGCATTTTGGAGCTGTCATAGACAGCTCCAGCATCTGATGAGGACTGAGCGCGCCTGCCAAGACACTGACTGAATTGGAAGAGGGGGTGACACACCTCCAAAAACTCGGATGATGGCACTATGTTTCTTGCACATGCATGCAAGAAAACATAAAAACAACTTGTTATAAAATGGGTATTAAAAATCCAGAAACCTGATTGACTGAGGAACTCGGAACCCAGTGTTGATATCATGGCACAACAGCACTAGATAAAGATCTAGCAACATTTTTACAATAAAATCAATACTACCACACATCCCTGACTGCCATCACAGACATAGCAGTCGCCTATACTCACTAAAAACCTTAAACTGGGCCCTATAAATAAAACTGCCTTAAATTTAAAAACATAATCACTGGCCCGGTGGCGCAGAGTGTTGAGGCGCTGGACACCACATCTCACACTACGCCGGCAATCCGGGTTCAGGAATGAGCCTGGGTTGTCAAGGGTCAGTAGGGGGCGGGCAAGGAGTGGGATTTAGCTGCAGCAAGGTGACTATCCTCTCCCGGGGAGGGATGAGGGGTTTCCCTGGCCTTCAGCTGCCACCTGGTGGAGGATGGGTGGCAGTTCGGGCAACAGGGATCCTGGCGACAACCATGGGGTGGGGTGGAAGGGGCCAGGCCAGTACCCGGCATGCATGCATGTGCGCCTCCACGTGCACGCACAGCCGTGTTTGCCAAGGTCCCAGAATCATGGAGAAAATGCAAAAATGTAAATTAAAATAAAATTTTTTAAACATAATAATTAAATGTTATTTGCCCTCAAATCCTCTTCTTTTACACACACACGCACACACCTTAAAAATTAAGTACTACAGTCCTTACAATTTTAATTTCTGTTGTTTCTTTGTTGGCCATGAAAAATCCCCCTCCTGTCCTTACCTGCTTACTATGGAAATCTATGCTGTTTAACCAGCTACAGATAGAACAAAAGCCCTGGTTCTGGTTCTGGTTCTGGTTCTATCTGAGGCATTCTGTCATGTGATAGTGGGGGTGCGCATTCTGCCAGAAGAAATGAGCAGAGGTTTGAATTCTTGTGTTTCATCCATACTAAACATCTCTGGAATGCAGGCAAGACAGAAAGTAAACAAGATAGGGAAAAGGAGGAATAATATCAAGAAGAAGAAAGAAAGGTGAGGAAATGGGTAAGTGGGGGTGGGTTGGGGAAAACAGGAGGGTTTAAGAGCTAATTAAAAATACTTGTATTTTGTTGTGCATAATATTTAAACCTGAGATGGCATGTCAGTGTTGGGGTGTGGTGGGATTATTTTGATGAGGTGGATGAACTTTTGTTTAAAACATTTCATAAAAATGTTTCTTTTTTGATTTTGATGCATTTCTTCATCCCCCTCCCCCCAAAAAAGTATCTTGGACCCATTTTATAATCGCAATAACACACTCCAGGTTGTGCATTGAGGTGGGATAATGTCACTTCTCGGGTGGTTAAAGGCACTCAGCAATGCCTCTTGCCTCACAACACACCCTAGGTGTGCCGTTATCCCACCACAATGCCCACCCTGGAGTGTCTTATTGCTTACCTGTAAATACTACACTCAAACTGCATTGTTACTACAATAATGTGCATTTTTACTATAGTAATGAGCCTATATACTGCTGAAACAAATGAAATCACTCTCAGTCTCGATGAGACTTTTGCTGAGAACGCCATGCTTCGTCTTCCTGCAGCAAGGACATCTGTGTGCAAATGCCCTCTTCACTCCTGTCAGATGTCACGGTATCAATGACATTATGGCATCATCCAGTACGTGTCCCCGTAAGGATGTTGAGTTGCTAGGCAACTCACTTGCAAGAAGCTGTAAACAGAAGCTTCTTGCCGACTACCTGAGAGGGTTGTCCTAGCACTACTAGGATAGAATTGCCTTTCCTGCTCCTCCAAAGCATTTATTTGCATGTCTTAATGTGCTTGGTGTGTAATATTAATCCTTTCAAAAAGGGTATCCTATTAAAGGTGTGACTAGACTATGGGATAAATGCTAGCATGAGCTAATTTTCTAGGGGTCTCAGAATATGAAGAGCATTGGAAACACTAAGGAGGGGCACTATAACCAGGAAGGAATGTGCAGGGTGTTGTGTATAAGAAGTGAAGTGGACATTTATTCTTTTCAAGTGCTATAACATGTTACTGACTATGCAGCATTTATTTATTTATTTTTATTTTATTCTTTTGGTAACCAGGTAAGACTCACTAGGCACAAGGCCTGTTTTCCCGGGTGGCCCAGGAGCACCGGGGAGGTTAAATAACTTGCTCATGGTCACACAGTATGCAAGTGGAGGTAGTGGGAATCAAACCCAGGTCTACTAGATGAATCAAGCTCATTCACGGCTCATTCCTCTAACCTCTAGACTATACTGATGAATGAAAGTATCTGTTTCATTACCAAAGTAGTTTGTTGAAACAATATCCATGAAAGGACTCTTCATTTACCAGTGATAAAATAATTGTATTCTGAATCACCACAAACTCTACCACCACTCACCCCCATTAGTGTCCGTGTTCATTCCTATCGTGGGGTTCAGGGCTTGTAGATTAAAATTCTTGATGCATTTCTTCCTTTTCTTGGCTTCTGTTAAAAAAATCTCCCATCAGCTGAGGTGCTGCCACTTCTATGCCCTAAAACCTGAGGGGTGCTCCCATTTAGACAGCATTTTTTTAAATGTTGCATCACTGTTGAGCCCTCATCTTTCCTACATATTACTCCCTTATGTTTCAAAACAAGCACTTTAACCTCTCTCAACATGTTTCCCACATAAATGTGGTCACATGGTCATTATAGAATGTAGCTGGCAGAAAAGAACTGCTTGGCCACCTAGTTTGCCCGATGTTCCCTGCCTAATCTGGCTCCGCAAACCCTAACTGGTCTCCAGCAACCCCTCCCTATTCCCTACTTATTTACTAATATACCCCTATGTCTATCCCATGCACGCTTGAAGCCTCCACTGTTTTCACCTCCACCACTTCTGCTGCCAGTTTATTCCAGGCATCTGCCACCCTTTTGGTGAAGTAGTATTTCCTCACATTCCTCTTACCCCGCCCCCCAATTTTATCAAATGCCCCCTAGTTCTGGTGCTCTTTCTCATTTGTAAGAGACTCCCCTCTTGCACCCTGTTCACACCTGTGCAGTATGTGCAGGTCTTTATTATGTTGCCTGTCACCCTCCTCTCTTCCAGGATTTACATGCTGAGATCCCTAAGTCTCTCCTCAGAGAGCTTCTTGTGCAACTCCTGCACCATTTTAGTTGCCCTCCTCTGGACTGCCTCCACCCTGTCTATGTCCTTTCTGAGGAGCGGCCTCCATAACTGGACTCAGCACTCCAGGTGGGGTCGCATCAGTGAGTGATACAGTGGCAACACCACCTCCCACCTTCTGCTGGAGATGCCCCCTCCCTATGCACCCCAGCATCCCACTGGTTCTGCCTACTTTGTCACGCTGCTCTGCCACTTTGAGGTCATCAGTTATGATAAGTCCAAGGTCCCTTTCCTGCTTAATGACTGCCTGTACTTCCCCTCCCATGCAGTACTTAGCCCTTGGGTTTCTATGCCCTTGGTGCAAGATTTTGCCCTTTTTGGCACTGAACCTCAATATGTACTCACCGGAGGAGAGGAGAGAGAGTGGGGAGACATGACTGGAACTATAAAGTACCTCAAGGGCATAAATAAGGTGCAGGTGGGGGACCTTTTCCAATGCAAAAAAAGTACTAGAACAAGGGGGCACAATGTGAAATTGGAAAGGGGTAGATTAAGGGGTAATGTGAGGAGGTTTTTCTACACAGAAAGGGTAGTCAACGCTCGGAACAGTCCGCCACAGGAGGTAGTGGGGGAAAGCACAGTGTAGGGGTTTAAGCATGCCTGGGACAGGCACAAGGGTACCTTGAGAGGGAAGGGAGTGATGAAAAGCCATTGATCACAAAGGGTCAGTGGCCACATACAATGTATAGGGCCTAAGGGCAGATTGGATGGGCCTAGCAATCCTTATCTGCCGACAATTTCTATGTTTCTATGAACCCCAACTACCATGCTTTTGATCACTCCATGAGTATCCCAAGATCCTGGGCATTCTCTCCACCTTCTGTGAACAAGAAAGTTCAGCACTACGCTATGTGGCTCACTGTTATCAAACTTTTATTTTAGCAACCACATAAAAGTTCCTGGTGCTTCGAGGTACAATGCCTCTTTATCAGGGGGCATAGAATTATAGTCACACTTAAGTACTAGTTCAATACATGACATATTTTAAACATTTAAAGACACATCAACACACGTAGAAACATAGAAACATAGAATTTGATAGCAGATAAGGACCACTTGGCCCACCTAGTCTGTCCATTTCCTTACTTAATGGATAAGCTGCAGATCCTAGATAACCAACAGCCTACTTCCTCCTACCTTCTTGAATTCCCCCACTGTTTTTGACTCCACAACCTCCTCAGGAAGGTTGTTCCATGCATCTACAACCCTCTCAATCAAGAAATACTTCCGCACATTACCTCTGAGCTGTCCCCCCTCCAATCTTCAAATTGTGCCCCCTTGTTCTTGCACATCTCTTTTTCTGACAGATACTACCCTCTTGAACTTTGTTGATTCCCTTGAGGTACTTGAAAGTTTCTATCATGTCCCCCCTCTCCCTCCTTTCCTCAAGGCTATACATATTAAGCTCCTTTAGTCTTTCTTCATATGTCTTCTGGTGCAGACCCTGCACCATTTGGTTGCCCTCCTCTGGACAACCTCCACCCTGTCTATGTCTTTGCGGAGATGGGGTCTCCAGAACTGCACGCAGTACTCCAGATGCGGTCTCATCAACTGTCTGTACACTGTACAGAGGGATAGCAACCTCCTGTTTTCTACTGGTGATGCCTCTCCCTATGCATCCCGGTATCCCTCCATCCCTCCTTACTGCCTTCTCACATTGCTTGCCCACCTTTAGGTCATCTGCTATAGCTGCTCCCAGGTCCCTTTCCATTTTTTTGTTGTCAGTATCTCCCCATTGTGCACTCCTCCCTGGGTTTGTTTTCCAGGTGCATTACTTTGCACTTCTTTGCGTTGAATCTAAGCTGCCATATATTTTACCATTCCTCCAACTTGCAAGTCCCTTCTCATCCTTTCCACACCACCTTGTATCAACCCTGTTGCAGATCTTTGTATCGTCTGCAAAGACATACTTTTCCTTCCAGTCCCTCTGCAATGTCACTTATAAAGATGACAAAAGGACTGTTCCCAGTACTGAACTCAAGCGTACCCCACTAGTAACCCCCTTTCTTCACTGTGGACTCCGCTTTACTTTTACCTCTATGTCCTGTTGTCCAGCCAATGTTTTATTTCCAGGCTACCACCCTGGGGCCCACTCCCAGGCTGGCTAACTTGTTTATTAATCTTTGTGCAGGACTGTGTCAAATGCCTTGCTAAAGTCTGGGTAGGCCATGTCCACAGCCCCTCTCTGGTCTACTACTTTGGTCACCCAGTCAAAGAAATTGATTAGATCGTCTGATATGACCTTCCTGCTGTGAATCCATGCTGCCTTGGGTCTTGTGCCCCACTGGCCTCTAGGTACTCAACAATTCTTTCCTTCAGAAGTGATTCCATCATTTTTCCTACCACTGAGGTCAAACTGACAGGTCTGTAGTTTCCTGCCACTGTCTTGCTCCCACTTTTGTGAAGGGGAATCACATCTGCCCTCCTCCAGTCCTCAGGCACCACACCATCCTCCCATGATTTGTTTAAAATGGTAGTCAGTGGTATTAGTTCTCCCCTTAGTTCTTTTAGAATTCTGGGGTGAATCCCATCAGGCCCTATTGCTTTATCCACCTTCAGTTTTAGTTCTTTCAGAACCATTTCTTCTGTGAAAGGATTGATATTAACCTCCATCCAGAGTGCTTCTATTGACTGGATTAGGTACTTCCTCCTCTTCCTTTGGAATACTTAGCAGAAATATTCATTCAGTATCCCTGCTTTTTCACTGTCCCTCTCTGCCCAACCACCCTCCTCTTTATTCAGCCTCAGTATCCCTGCCTTAATCTTTCTTTGCTCCCTAATGTACCTATAAAAGGTTTTATCCACCTTCTTAACCAAGTTGGCTATCTTTTCCTTGGTTTGGGCCTTTGCTATTCTGACTGCCTTTCCTGCTTCCTTCTGCTTTAACTGGTACAGTTTTCTGTCTTGCTCCTTCTGTGTTTCCTTATACTTCCTGAATGCTATATTTTTCCTCCCTAACATTCCTTGCCACTTCTTTTGAGAACCATAGTGTTTTTTTGTTTCATTTTGATTTGTTTATTTGCTTCACGCTAAGGCTTGTTGCCTCTGTGATGGCAGTTTTAAATGTTTCCCCATTGTTGCTCCACCCTACCTTCTTGCCTGTTTGCTAGTGCTTTTCTGAGGCACTCTCCCATTTTGACAAAATCAGCCCTCCTGAAGTCTAATACCTTCACTTTTGTATGGCTTGACTCTACAGCTAAGTTTATCATGAACAACGCTGTTTGGTGGTCACTTGTTCCCAGATGGCTACCCACTTCTAGATCTGAGATCCTCTCTCCACCCCCATTTGAGAGCACCAGGTCTAAAATTGCTCCCTCCTGAGTGGGTTCCAAAACTAGCTGTCTGAGTCTTGCCCCCTGTAGGGCATTGAAAATGACCCTGCTCTTGGATATGGCTGCAGCAAAGGTGTTCCAGTTAACATTTGACATATTCAGGTCCCCCATCAGTAATATCTCTCCTTTCTCTGCCATCCTAAGGATGCCTTCTATCATTTCCTTGTCCATTTCCTCCCCCTGAGATAGGGGTCTGTATACAACCCTTATGCGGATTGTGGTGCCATGTCCAGTCTCCAGGGTGTCCCACAGTGCCTCCTCTCCTCTCTGTTTACCCTTTAATTCCACTGCTTTGATTCCTTCCCTTACATAGAGAGCAACTCCTCCTTCTCTTCTACCATCCCTGTCCCTCCTGTAGATTGTGTTTCCTGGTATCTTTACATCCCAGTCATGGTTCTCTATGTACCATGTTTCTGTGACTGCCACAATATCCAGGCATCCCTCTTCCATCAAGGCCACCAGTTCAGGGAGCTTGTTACCTAGACTACGGGTATTGGTACTCATTACCCTTCATTTTTTGATGGCCTTTTTCCTTTTTGCCCCATCCGTGTCCTTAGTGCCTTTGTCTTTTTCTCCATTTACCCCTGCCCTTCTCCCTTGGTGTTTACCTCACTAACTACCCTGATGTTTTGGGGGGTGGCTAGGATTTCCTTTCTCCTTTTCAGTGCCTCCCCATTGGCTAGTTTAAATGCGTGCCAATGAAGCATTTAAACCTATCACCTAGGATCCTGGTTCCCCTCCTGGACAGATGCAGACCATCGTGCCAGTATAGGCCAGTATCCCTCCGGGTGGAGCCCCAGTCCCCAATGAAGCCAAACCCCTGAGCTCTTCACCAGTTTTTCAACCACTGATTGAATCCCATGGTGTGGAGCACCCTAGCCTCACCGATGCCATAGACAGACAGCACCTCCGAGAAGGTTACCATGCGTGCTACTTGTTGAAGACCTCTCCTCAACTCCACAAACTCCTCCTGCACTGTACTGATCCCTTTCCCAGCCAGGTCATTCATCCCTAGGTGGACAATGACATCCAGCTCCCTCCCCCATGCAGTTGCTCCCAAGATCCTGAGGATTCACTCCCTGTCCCTCCAAGCCATGGCACCTGGCAGGCACCTTACCTCCCTCTCCTCTCCCTCCCCCAGTTCTACCCTCGTAACAATGGAGCCCCCCTCCATGAGTTGTTTCCATCCCCTGTGGGTTCCATGCCACCCTCCTGTGGGTCTCCTTTGTGGAGGTTCCCAGAATCCTCCTTGGTCTCCACTGCAGGATACCTCCATAGAGGAACCACACTCTGCCAGAATGGCATATGAATTGTGGAGAGGTACAACTGGAGGGATGTGCCTCTGTCCCACCACCCTCACCCTTCCTGAGCCCACTGAGGTCCAACCACTCCTCTTTCTCGGCAACCTCTGAGGCAGCGACGGTGGCCCTGGTGATCCCTGGTACATCTAGTGCACTGAAGGTAATGTGATCAAAGACTTTAAGACCAATTGCACAGTATAACCACAAAATACCCATATGAAGAAGGTGATTCAAACAATTCAAAAGATCACAATTTAATTTATAGGATGTAATAAATATATGACGTGCATGAGTAAAAAAGTGTGAAGAAATTAAAACCATATGTGCGTCATAGAGTGAATGCACTCAAGTTGCACTTGAATGTAACCCACGTAGAAACAAATAATGCACTTTGCAGAGTTAATGATGAATGAATCAATCTGTGGTCATAATAAAGATAAAAACAAAAATAGAAAATGGGGGGCAGAAATACAGGAAGGGGAAAAAAGAACAGTTAGATACAAGGCTGAATAAAATGAAAATATAAAAACATAAAAGGAAAGTAAGAAAAGAAAAAAACTAAGGAGGAAAAGGGGGGAAGAGGGAAAAGGATATGGCAAATAAACTTATCTCTTGTAGTCGCCAGTTATGATAAAAAAGGATCCACTAAGGTGATCACTTTGTAACCACAGCTCTTGTCAGAGCAAAATATATAAACACCTTAGTTAAAGATCAACAAAAAAAATTGTTGGCAAATAGAGATGGCAAACAAATATTTTTTAATAGTGGTTACCAATTTTGGTATAAGGATCCACTAAAACGATCAATTTAAATCCACAGGTCATACTAGACAAAAATTATGGCTACCTCCTGTCTCAGCAAACTCTCTATGGGGTAATTTAATGCAGTATTAAATCAGAAATGGTATTAAAGAATCCTAGAGAAGCCACATTTATGTTAGAAAAATCTCAGAAGTTGATTTGCATCAATGCATAATAATAAAATAATTACAAGTTAGACATCGTGAGAACAGTAGCAAAGTAGCACAATTCTAGGAATGCAGACTTCTATTTATCACTATTGTGAATACCATATTTTCTCAAAATGGGCAGTATTTCAAACAGATCTAACTAGAGGTAAACACTCGGGTCTCGTTTCTTGTTCAATCCATTTGGAAACATGGAATATAGCACAAAGATCCACTGTGATTCTTTTTGTAAAAGAATCTTAATTCTTTCCCTTTTTCCTGGGAGGGGTTTCACATCAATCAATCACTCAATCAATTAATCAATCCTTTATTTATAAAAGGTGCTTTTCCAGAGCCAAAGTGCCTGTACATAAAAGCACACATTATAACACTTAAAAACACTCAATATTCATCAAATAAAATAAAACAAAATGTCCATTTTCAGTAGGTTAAAATCACATACCCAGCATGAAATCGTGCACTAGAGTCTGGGAGTGCCTGACTAAATAAATATGTTTTAAAGCTGTTTTAAAGCTTTGGGTAGTCAGGCACTCTTGAATCTGACAAGGTAGAGAATTCCACAGGGTGGGGGCTGCAAAAGCAAAAGACCGAGCCCCAGATGTCTTTAAACACACCCTGGGAATCTCTAGCAATCCCTCGTTGGTGGAGCAGAGTGGGCAAAGAGGCAGTAGGGACAAAGGAGATCTTGCAGGTAAAGAGGTCCCTGTTCATGTAAGGCTTTGTAGGTCAGTAACCCAACCTTGAAGGTGATCTGTCACTGTACTGGCAGCCAGTGCAGTCTGCGCAACACAGACATAATATGACTTGTCCTAGAGGAACCAGTCAAACGTTTGTCCATTGCGTTCTGCACCAGCTGCAATCAGTGGATATCAACCCCTGGTAGCCCTAGGTATAGGGCATTGCAGTAGTCAAGGCGGGAAGTCACGAAGGCATGGACCAACATTGGAAGATCATCAGGAGGAACCAGATGCTTCACCTGGGCGATATTCCTCACATGAAAAAATTAGGTCTTGACAACGGCCAATACCTGAGATCTAAAGGTCAGGCCACTGTCAAAAATAATGCCCAGGTTCCGTACCCAGTCTGAGGTAATCAGCTGAACAACCCCAAGCCAAAGCCCAGAGGGCTGTCCTGCTGACAAACCTGCCTCCCGATGACCTGGGTCCACAACCAACACTTCAGTCTTATCCAGGTTCAACCGCAGCCAGCTGGTACTTATTCAGTCCTGGATTTCAGGAAGAAAGTTATTAAAGACCGAGAGAAGGCTATCATGCTCGGGCACAAAGGACATGTACAGCTGAGTATTATCTCCATAGCAGTGAAAATTCAACCAGTACCACCTAATGATATCTCCCAACGGCAGCATGTACACTGAGAGCAACATGGGTGACAAAATGGAGCCCTGCTGTACCCCACAGGGTAGGGGGAGAGGGGCTGAGGAATAAATCCCAGACACCGCTCTCTGAGTCCTACTCTCGAGGAAAGATTGAAACCATCTGAGGACCGTGCCAGACAGTCTACAGATGAACTGCAGGTGCTCCAGCAACACATCATGGTCCACAATGTTAAACACTGCAGAGAGATCAAGGAGGACCTAGATGGAATGGGTCCTCTGATCTCTCGCTATCATGTTTGATCACAGTGAATCTGAGGGATCGTGGATCACTTCCATGCCAATTTCTATAGTATAAGCCTAGAGGTGAATCCAAATTGACATTTCTTATGTCCCTTATGTTCTCTCCACCCTCTCCTGAGTGTCTACATTATTGAGCATTTTGGAATCATCTGCAAAAAGGCATACCATCCCTTCCAGTTCTTGTGCAATGTCTTTTATGAAGACATTGAGGAGGACCAGTCCCAGTACTGAGCCCTGTGGCACCGTTGGTCATACTCTGTGGCACCCTGTTGGTCACACTCCCATCCTTAGAGTTAGTGCACAGATTTTAATAGGGTTGCCAACAGTCCCATATAATAAGGGACATCCCGTATTTTAATGAAGAATAGCCTATCCCATATTAAATCAGTACGGGATGCCTTTTATCCCATATTTCATGTTGGCAAACTGCAGAATCAGTTTTGCAGTGGCTAACACTGTCCGCAGCACCATTATGCATATTTGGAAGTTAGCTTGAAGCTAACGCTGATGTGCGTAAGGTGGTGCTGCTCAGCTACGTAGTGAAGCTAATGTTAACCGTTTTAGTGGGAAAAGTATTAGACTGACTGTCAGCCACCAACCCATCATGGAGGGAGAGCCGAGCTGAGTATGCAGTGCTGAATTGAAGTAAAGAGGTAGATTATTGCAGACTGTTGCTAGCCTACATACTCACTACTACTTTCTTCCGAATCCCAGTTATGCCTTTGATAAATTACTTTTTGTCAATGAAAAAGGGATCCATCCCTCCGAGCCATGGAAAAGGGAATGTAAGTAATTTTGGCAGATGGGCTCTGACTGTACTCTGTGGCAACAGCAAAACCCGAGTAAAATGGGTCAAATTCTGCAGTACTGTTTGTTTAACTGCAGTGCACCAATGGTCCTGTATTTTCTAGCCCTCTGGGAATAATCAAGATTAGCAGCAAGAGAGGGAGTTCAATGGGCCTACACAACTTGGTATAGTGTTTATGCATGTGTAACTTAGATAATCTTTGGCTGTTCACCTCTCTATCTGTGGGATATGCCACCCTGTAGTGGTATGAAGGCAAAGAACCCTAGATGAGGGTTCCATCCCTAGAGGTACCACGGGAATGATTCCCTTGGCTAAAGGTACCTTAGGAAGAAGCCTACAGGAGTGAGAGAGAAATGGGCCACTGAGGGAGGAGGGAAGGATGGTAGGGCAATGAGGAAACGATTGTAGGGGCAGTTAGGAGGAGTGGCCTTTTATGGCCCCAGTGGGGGTTGGTAAGTTGCTCTGCCCCACTGAACCACAGGCATAGCCTTCCAATTCAATGGGCCTATGCAACTTGGTATAGTGTTTACACTTGTGTAACTTAGATAATCTTTGGCTGTCTGCCTCTCTTTCTGTGGGATATACCACCCTGTAGGAGTACGAAGGCAAAGAACCCGAGAGGAGGATTCCACCCCCAGAGGTGCCATGGGAATGATTCCCTTGGCTAAAGGTACCTTAGGAAGAAGCCCAAAAAGAGTGTTGAGCAGTGCATAGCAGTGCATATAAGGTGAAGAACACCTATCTGTATTGAAGACCTGAACGTAGGTCAGTGGTGTAGTATAGTCAGGAGCTGAGTAGAATAGCAAGAGACAACGGATGAATAGGGACCCGCTTGCAGGTCTGAATGTAAGGCACCAAGGCATGACTTCCTAAGGAGAGAGGGAACAGCTATGGCCACCATCCATCTCCATCCAACAGCGGAAACCTGACTACATAACCTAGGGAATATTACTATGCCTATCTAGGTATTATAATCATTGGCACAGAGCAGAGGAAATACCCCCTTTCAAGACGAAACCTCTGGGGATCCAAGGTCTAGGTCGCCATCCCTTCAGGCTTGGGGACATTTAGGTTACTGATGGCTCTGCTACTGCAATTTAGTAGGCCAATCCAGGTGTGGAATTTCCAATTTAGGGGAACACTCTCACTCTATCCCTCTAACAGGAAAGTTGTGAAAGGTTGCAAGCAAACTCTGCAACATGGGGTACACTGCACATGGTACAAACTTCCAAAGTGAGGGGAGGAGAGTAATGGTAATGATCGCTGAGACACTCGGCCAGCCTACCGATCAAAAAACAAACTGGGTGAACCAGAGGTGGTCGCAGGGACACTAGCTTAAAGGGTGCCTCCGAACCCACTTAGGCAGCTAAAGGGGCCCTGCCGGGTGAGAGCCTCACCCATCACTGCTGAAGTCTTAAATTCTACATCTAGAGGTGCCACTGGTATGGTTGATGACTGAAGGTCCACCCGGAGCGAGAATATTCCCACTATGAACCAGATGAGAAGGACCCCGCTCTGAGTTTCACATGATCAAAATGCAGATTTCATGGGTACAGAGCGAGGCCATTGGCTATAGGGCTGGCACTGAGTCATGGAAGTAATGGACACAGTTGGCATGTCTCCAAAATGTGGAGAGAACTTAAAGTCAAGATGTAGCATGGGACCCACATGGGGGTCATTCTTGGTCAATCAAACACGATGATTAGACCTTCACATAGGTCAGACTGATTAATGGGGGACGCTCATGTGGGTCTAGATAAGACAGAGAACATTTTGTAACTACAGCAATGCATGCCAACCAGGTCCATTAAGAAGCCAAATTAGGAGTGAAACTGAAATTGTACAACTGGAGAGACAGTAATGGCCAGGCTAAGCCTGCAGCCAGACAGTTAGGTAGGAGGAGGCTGGAAGCCAGTATGTGAAGAGGTGAGGTTTGAGAATGAAGAGACTTGATGTGCTGATTGCTTAATGCCATGAAGGCTGATATGTGTGATTACATGTAGTGCCATAGAGGCAACTGATTAAAAACATGAACCTACATGAAGCTGCTTGTGCTACCCAAAGCCACAATGCCCACTGTGACACTGCAGTCCCTCGCCATGGGAAAAACAGGGAAGCCACAAATGAAGCATCATGACACCAACCAGCTAATTAACTAGGAGGTCAAATAAATTGATTAAATACCAGCAGCTGTAGCTGGGCTGAAATGCTGGGGGTTAAAGACATAGGCAACTAGTTACCGTTAATTATGGTGAATATACATGGGAGTCCTACCGTAGGACTGCAACAGAGGAATTGAACATATGACAATGATGCAATGAAGACTAGTAATAGGAGTGCTGGCTAGTCCCATGCGAGGACTAGAACACTGTAAATATGCCATGGATACCATTTGCCAAACATCAGCAATGCAGAGAATGTATCCCTGGGCAAGCTGAGGAGCTGCAATGCTGGGCCAGCTCAGAGACAAAAGAAAGAAAGAGGATGCTTGGGACGTGAAGCAGTGCTTGGCAGAGGTATGTTAAGCAAATACCAGGTGGAGTACGAGAACGCTTGAGGAGGAAAGGCAGGAATGGAACGACTGCCAGCCAACAATGAAAACCATCCAAGAAGGAAGAAAACCCAAAAGAAGTACAAAACAAAACAGGAGATAGGGGACACAAACACAGGGGAAGAAAGGACAGGAAGCTGCAAGTGAGCAGCAGACGAGGAGTACAACACCATGGGGGGGGGCAGAGACTAAAATGGGAATGGGAGGGTGTGGCAGAGGGAACGGGCCACAACAAGTAGCAGACAGGAGTAAGGAAAAAACACAGCAGGAGGAGAGGGAAGGACAAAAAGACAGCCGCGCAGTGAGCAGCACCAGAAAAGAAGGGAGCGAGGGGAAGGGGGACAAGACAAACAGACACAGACAAGTGGCACAAGGAGATGAAGGGAGCAGGCAGCCACAGGGAAATAGACACAGGGGAAGCGAGCCAGTGGCCAGAGGCAAGCAGCGGAGAGACAAGAAAGAAGCACAAGCAGCAGGAGAAACTGAGAAGGGAAGTAAGGGAAGGCACAGCCCCGGCTGCAACAAGGAAATGATCGTAGGAGCAGTTAGGAGGAACGTCTTTTAATGGCCCGAGCAGGGGCATGGTTAGTTGCTCCATCCCATTAAACCACAGGCATAGCCTTCCAATTGTAAAGAGGAGGTTGTTTGGCCTCCTCCTCCTGAAAGGGAAAATAAGAGAAGTGCTTTACTGTGCCAAGTGATCATTTGCTGGGCTGGATTTTTTAGCATTATCACACAAGTAAAGGAGTAAAGTTTTTTGACTAGGGGTGGGGTGGTAGAACGTGATCATGTGTCACATGAAGTTGCCAGGCATGTAAGTCCATGCTTTTTCCATTTTAGCTCAGGAAAGATGCCTACATATAATGCAACTAAAGTCACCAGAAAGTGCCAGGCTACTTTTTTTGTTGTTATTTTTTATCGCTTGGGGACATTCTTTTGTGGGACTTAAATGCCAAGCGAGCTGATCAGTTAATATTATGGCATTATAGAGTCCATTAAACCTGTTTTAAGAAGCTGAAACAGACTGTGACACTTGTGGCTTCCTGTGATGAGGGACAGACAACAGTGCATTCAGTGTTGGAGCAACTCTGGCTGGGACTGCGGCAGCTAGCACCTCCCTGTGTTCCTTTAGTATCTTTGGGTGTATCCCATCTGGTCTCGTATCTTTATCCACCTTTGGAGCTGCAAGGTCCTTCAGGACTCATTCCTCTGAAAAGGGACTTGTGTCCACCTTCCCCCATTCCTGCTACTCCCTGGTGGTCCATTGTTACAATCCAGTATTAAAATCTATATGTTCTTTGATAGTGAATTTTTTGTTGGTAAAAGGGTGCTTATAGACTGTTTCTTGCTCCTATGTCCACATAGTGAGCAATACCCACATGGGGTCATTTCTGACTTTTCAGGACCTAGGAAAAGTTGGGGGTCTTTGTAGTCTGGCGTGTCATGTTGTTTTCTATCTTAGTCCTTATTCTTGGAAGTTTTTAAACTGCCACTAGTGGGCATTCCCTGCATAGGTGTACTGTACATCCTTCTGGCAGCCTTGTAATACCTGCCAGGGTTTTAGATTTATTATTTAGGTCTGCAGTATCTTATCATTATTTCTAATGGCACATACCATCCTGTCCCTATTTTCCCCCCACATTTTTGCCTTGCAGTTAACATTAAATTTCTGTCTTTTATCAGAACTTTTTGCCTCACTTTTTGGATGGTTGCTCGGAGGTACCATCTATTTATTTATTAAATTTTGATAACCGGGTAAGCCCGCTGGGCCCCGAAGGTCCCTTTTTCAGGGGTGACCCAGGGAATTACATGGAATAATACATGGGGTAGCATACAGCACAGGTACATTACACTAGACAGCGAGGAACATAATACATAGTAGTTTTTCAGCAGTTACATTTAAGAGGTAAGACAAAGTAGCTTTTTAGCAGTTAACATTTCCTGGGTAAGCTCTACAGATGGGGTGCAGTGCTATATAGATCTCTTTCTCTAGAACTTCCTGTTCACTGCAATTTCGTTTGATCCTTACATGCTGCAAATATGATATGCTTCTTTTCAGAGGAGTGGGATCACAGCTTGCAAAATAGAGGATAATGGATGGCCAACAGACAAAAACCACACTGTAATCACTTCAAGAGGTTTCCATGGCAACTAGTTGTCATGGAAACCTCTCGAAGTGATTTCAGCGAGGTAGTTGTCTGTTGGCCATCCATTAGCTCTTATAGTGTATGGGCTCAGTACACTATAGAAGCTAATGGGGGTTACGTTACACTTTACTCTTGGGTAGCTTTACTTTAGCTTGAATGAATTTGAGAACGGAATAGTCTTATCTTTTTTAGACATGGAGCAGGCAGTAGGGATGCAAACAAAAAGATTGTTACTTTCTGACCTAAACTACGAGAGATGGCAGAAAGCACAACATGATAGTCCTTACTTATACTTGATTCATCATAGCGACGCTCTCCCTTGTGACCAGTTTTCACCATCATGTCCGTTGGTTGTGAGCCACTTGTTTAATGCCATGCATGCGCAGATGCACTGCCGTTGTTACAGTATTGATGTGACATAGTCAAGAAGGGTTAACAACCTCTTAACATCACATTGATACCATAACAACATGGCAAACTGTATGAATTCAGACAGTAATAAGGGCTCCTCATGCATTATATGTAAAATGGGGTTTCTGTCTGTTGGTTTACAATATAAACCAGTTTCCAGTTTACCATTTTACCATTTTATAACTTAATGAGCAAGTCCAAGTACTGTATTTCCTCTCCACTGTAGTTCTCTTCTGAGGATCCATTTATATTCCTTGTAAATTGGGTGAGGGGGTCCACAAACCCTTTCCACTGAATAACTATATCACATACTGTATGTACTGCTTATAGCATAGTACATGATGAAAAAGTGTATTTACTCTCTGGTCCAATATGTACACGTTTTCAAATTCACCAATGTATGCGTTAGTGTATGCAGGTGGCATTTATTACCTCATTGCAATACCATATGGCTTTTCACAGGACACATTTTCAAACTAAAAATAGTTCCTGGATAGTATCAAGTGTGCTACCTACTGCAATACTATGTTCTTGGAGTGTGTTCCCTCTGCCATTTGATTTAGTATGATGCCCATATAGTAGATTCTACTTTCCCCGTAGGTTATGGAGGTGTACAGGTCTGAGACATCTAATGCGACTAAAAGGCAGTTCCTGATGTCACCCTCAGAACTGATCTGCTCCAAGATCCTAATCATATGTGATGCATCATCGATGGTATAGTGGCCCCCCCACCCCAGTAGGTAGTGTCCCCTCACCCTGACAGCTGTCACTGTATACTGTACGCACTCCTTCAGAGCTCAGTTAGCGACTGACTGTGGTCATGAGCAGTGGGCTGTGCCAGTCGTGGCTTGATTTGGGGATGGGGTGGAGTTTGGAAACACTGCCTACCGGGGTGGGGGCCACTATACCACTGACCATATCATGATATGGCATAATGGGGAATGGGACTTGGGGGAGGGGCTGCTAGATCATCAGGGAGTTTTATACATTAATTCATCGTGAGGATATCGGGGATCGGGGAGGATCCACTAGACCAGCAGGGAGTTATGATAGGCAATTAATCCATGGGAGACATAGGAAGGGGGTCTGCTAATCCACAAGCGAGGGGGTTTAGATTGCCATTTCTGTATGTGGGGGTATTCGGGGATTGGGGGTCCACTAGACCACCAGGGATGAATAGTAACTGAAATGGGGGACATCGGGGAGGGTGATCCGCTCATTCACCAGGGAATGTCTGCGGACATGGCCACACGGCCGCCCATGGCTTGCGGCACTCTGTCCAGGTGTGCCATCTGTTCAGCCCACTGTTACAGTTGCCACAAGCTGTGGGACTTTGCAACCAGGACCCTACCCAATCTAGAATCGGGTGCAGAATCACTGGCACTCCTGGGTTTGTTGCAGCCCTAGATCACCACACCTTCCAGCGATCTAGGGGCCTTTTGAGAATCGGGTCCATAGTATTTTTATCTCCACCAATGTGGCATGTGTGAGCGTCTGGTGTCAGGTGCTGTGTCATCATGTAGCAGCTCACACAGCTCACATTAGGTGTTAAGGTCCATGCAGAACCCTTTAAGGCATCATGTTTTTCTCTGGGTGGCCTCAAGCAAACCCATGTGTGTGGATCTCTCCTCCTCAATTCCCACTCCATCTGTGCTTCACCCTCCAGCAGGAAGTGGGTCTTGAGTATTGACGAACACACTGTGTTGCTCACAGCAACTTGCATTGTGTTGCTTTCAGCAGCTCTGTCTGTAATATGTAGCTTTCTAGGGTCAAATGGGTGAACTGTGTGCCCTTCCCAAATGCTACTGGGTGCATCATGTTGAGGGTTTTCCAGTACATGGTCCAAATAGTCCAATGTGTTTATGCGGATGGGCCCAATGTGAATGAGTGGCTCAGTACTGTCCCTTTAAAGAGTAAGGCCTGACCAATAGTTTGGGAACCTCTTTAGGGCTGTGTGTCACAGTTCACCTCACATTACAAATATAGAGGGAGTTCTCCTGTTACATGTACAGCCATGGAGGCCAAATGAGCCCATGCATAGCATTGCCCATCACATACTGCTGTGTACACCATGACCTTTCTGGATGAACAGGGGTGTTTGTGGGCAGTTACTAGTGCACCACCAGTGGGTGCTATGCTACTGAGAGGGCATGGTTGCATGTTGTCTACTGTGTTGTTAACGATGTCTACATTTGTATTCCAGACAGAGCTGTCCAGGCGAGCCAGGCCAGAGGATCTGTGAGGTAGGGGAACACCATGGAGATGAGGTGTTTGTGGCTGTGGGAAGGCATGCCTAGGTGGACCCGTGGCTACCACAAGAGAGGAAGAGGGCTGGTCATTGCTTCCATGATGAGCTTTCTGTGAAGTAGAATAGCATGGAACCATCAATGGTGTATGTTTCTGACCACTTGCATGTGTGGATGCTGGCCTGTGTTGGCTATCAGTGCTGTACTGTTGCCAGGCCTCTGCAGGCACTGACTCAGTGTGTACATGGGTGTGTTTTTCCATCAGACATAGGGACTACATATTGCATGGATGCTGGTCTGTCATATTGGCTTCAATTCTTGTGTTCTTGCAGGCTTTTCTGATCCACTATGGTGTCTTGTCTTGAGGGAGATAAACCCAGTGACAACTTGTGTCTGTAGCCCCCCAGCATTTGTGGATAACAGTGAGGAGTCAGTCAGATGACACTGAGTGCCATTTTCTTGGAATCAACTAGACATCTATTTATTTTATGAGGGACTTTGCCCCACTGACAACTATGGGCCACCTGCTTCTTGGAGTAGTAGTGAGGAGTCAGACGACTTTGCGGTGTCCTGTCGAACCTGACTAGGCAGTTTGTTTTGTTTTTGATATTAGAAACATAGAAACATAGATTTTGATGTCAGATGAGGACCACCTGGCCCACCTAATCTGCCCATTTCCCTACCTAATTTTCTCCTGATCCTAAAGGATCAGCAGCTTACCCTAAGTTCCTACCAACTGTTTGCTTTTGTTTCCCTTTTGTGGCAACAGTTGAATAAATCACTGTACTTGCATTATGACCGCTGTCTGTGTTGTTTCTGTTTGGTTGGCATTCATGGTGTGTTTTTGTGGTGGCATCATTGAGGGAGATTCACTCCAGAGGAGGGGCCTTGTAGTGCACATTAACACCCTGTCTGTGTGTTATTGCAAATTACTGCCACTGGTCTGTTGTGGTATGGCTGTGTGTCTGCATGCCACTGTTTACAGCAGGGTTGTGCCAGCTATATTTCTGTCCCATCCATATTGTGGTGTTTCCAGACATAATTGACAGTGCATGTGCATATCATTCTTCCTCAGCGGCATATATTTTGCCACACCTTTCACCCAGACACAAGTACGTAGGTCCGTATGAGTGCATTTGCATGTCTCACTCATCTGCGTATTCCGGTTGTGCATGTTGTTTGTAGTTGCACCTTTTGTGTTTCACATGTGTCTGCTTATGCACTGGTTTACAAGCTGCATAGCACCATATGTGCATTCATGTATAGGGTCCAACATTTTAAAACAATCCTCTGGGATTTGCTAGTTATTGCTGTGTGGGTCAGAGACCCTAATAGTCAGGCAAAGACAGGGAAAATCCACCTCATAACATCAGGGCAAGGAGGAATGGTTACAAGGAGTAACAAATAATGATTACTAAATTAATAATGCCAAGAGTGACAAAGCAGAAAAAAAGAGAAATTGCACTGAACCGAAAGTACATGCAGAATTGGTGTGATCACATCTTCCTAGGGCTGAGTGAAGCAACTCAATCTGAATTAAAGAACATACTGTGCAGAGGATTGAAATTAAATTGTTGGTCACAGAAGAAACATAATGATTATGTAAATAGCCCCCCCCCCCCGTGCTGCCTCTATCACCATGCCCAGTGAAGGGGGGGGGGCGTGCAATAACCTCAGGTGCAGACTTTAGACTCTCGTGGCTAGGGGTAATCAGATAGTTCATCTTGCTAGTAGTCACCCTTGTGCTATTATACCCTTCCAGGCTTGGCTTTTCTCCACACCCTGTAAGCGTGGCCACTGGCGCACCATCTATATACATCTCTGTGCCACCCCAGTGAAACTGCTCTGGCCACGCTACCTGTGCCCCTTCAGTGGAGACCACCTACCTTATTCTTCTTCCTCCCTTTCAGTCGTCTCTGTCATACTCTGCCTGTGACCATGGGCAGCACCTCTGCCAAGATGGTTTGTATTTCTTCATGGATTTCACCTCCCTTAGCTTCAAGGAATCACCCAGAGCTGCCTTTTGTTGGTCAAAGATTTGTTAGTCAAAAAATAGAATTTATTGATGTACCACCCTGTACACTTTTATCCCAGTAGGCAATGTGGAATAATAATAATTTATTTAAACATATAACCATTTATTTATTTATTGTTTTTTGTGATCAGGTAAGCCCACTGGAACTAAAGTACCATTTCAGGAAAGGAAAGGAAGCAGTAGGAAGTAAAAAGGCACAGAAAGGAGGCGGGAGTGTGCAAGGAAGGTTCAACAGACAAACAGGTTAAGGAAGTGTAACTCCCCCTCCCCCCCACAGTTGGGGGCTTACCAGTAACACTTCCCGGTGTATACCGTCTTGCGTCCCCAATCCAGTTGGTTCCTTGGGCACTCCTGCTGGCCCCGTTGTTCCTCTACATGCTGTGGGGGCCGGCAGCACAAAGGAGCAAAAGAAAATTTTAAAGAAAAACAGCTGCATGCTGTGGCAGGTTGCCAATTGCTGCACATCTCCTGTGCAAGCTGCTGCAGTCAGCTCCTCCCCCTCTCCCTCTCACACTAAGCGAGAGCCGCGGCACTCTAAAGTAAAAGCCACTCTGTGCGTGTAAGGAGCAGCCTGTCTGTGTGTGCCCTGATGGAAAATTAATGATAGGGGGTCTGGAGGCACTTCGGGGAAAGAATAAAATGTTTTTTAAAGCGCTTTTAAATGCTAAGTATTTACGAGGGCCCCTATAACTTCAAGAGTAACCGAGGCTGCTCATGAATAAATATGAGCACTGCTGTGCCCTGGGGGAATAATGCTACAGAGGTAGCAATGGGCACATGAAAGCCTAAGAGAAATGTTTAATGCAGTCACTTTAAAGGGCACAAAAGCAGCTACAGCTGCATAATTTTAAATAAATGCATATCTTTACTGTTTGCCAGCATTTTGATGTTAAAGTTGGAACACTGTATAAAATACTTAACTGGCAGCCATGTTTTGCTAGTCTTGCAACCATTAACAGCCTATCAGAATGCCAGGTTCCCGAGGAGCTGCTGTGAAGGCTCCTGGGAAAAGGAGGTAGTGCCAGCGTTTGCCACCAAGACTACCAGCTAATAGGGCATCAAGGAAGCCCATTAACTGCCTTTTCTGTGACTGACAGCTGGCATCAACCACTCAGCAGATGCCAGGCTTCCCCTGTTGTTCTGTTCAACCAATCAGAGACTGTTTTCTTTTTCTGAAGTTTATGAGGAGAGACAATCAGTTCAGTTCTATTCAGTTAGTGGAAGTGATGTGTTGACTGGAGCCCCTTCCTCCAGATGCCATTGAGAACTGTGAAAGGGTGAAGGTCTTTTGGGCGCCTGCATGGCTGCTGAATGCCCAAAGGAGCCTGCCTTAATTTCCAGTGTGATGGAAGCCGCAGGAACTGCTCTGAACCCAACAGCTGTTCTGCACTGACCCACCTGCCTCTCAGCCTACAACCAGGTACACATTTGGAAGAGCAGCCCACAGCTACCCATAGGATTGAACTTGGCGTTTTTTGCCTTTCAGGCCATTTGGCAGCACACTACTACTGCTCCTGAGCTCTGATTAGGCATAACGCTATTCCCACTTCTATTATTGGCTCTTGACGCTACCATTTCTGAGCTGTCTCTTTTTTAATACAACTGCTAATGCTGAGTTTACCAGTACCAACTGTTTTGTGGAACAGGATTGTTAATTTTCTAGGTTGTTGATTTTTACTGCTTAGAATAGTTAATAACTGCAGTTTGTAGATGTTACCTGCATAGAGTATGTAGACTGTTTGCATTCTTCTTTCACTAACCAACTATAGACACCTGCACTCTTTTTTCCCCTGTCCTACTCTACAAATCCTGTCTGTGTCTAAAGTGGGCTGTAAGGCACCCTAAGGACTCAACTGCTTGAACTAAGAGCTTGATCATTATTGCTCTAGTCCCTGTGTCCAATACTTTTTTCTTCTGAACTATCAGACCACAGTTCCTGTGTGAATACTATTTCCCTCCATGTCCCATATTTTTTGTTTTTTTTCCTGGCTTTGCAGCTAGCTACAGTAAGCACCCCCCCCCCCCCCAATGTAACAGCTCTTTTGTGAAGGTGTTGTTCAGCTGCATTAATAATCTGTCTGCCCTGCCCTGAAAATCTTCCCTTGCCATTATCTCCTTGTTTGCTTGGGGCCGAGGTTTCTAGTACCCATTGTCTCTGTTGGCCTTAAATTAACAGACCCTTCTCTATTCCACAGGCATCCTGTCCAGTACAGGTGACTGCCTCCTCCTGCAAGCCGCAGGAGCTGCTCTGAACCCAACGGCTGTTCTGCGCTGACCCGCCTGCCTCTCGGCCTACAACCAGGTACACATTTGGAAGAGCAGCTCACAGCTACCAACGGATTTGAACTTGACGCTTTTTGCCCTTCAGGCCATTTGGCTGCACTACTACTGCTCCTGAGTTCTGATTAGGCATAACGCTATTCCCCCTTCTATTACTGGCTCTTGACTCCACCATTCCTGAGCTGTCTTTTTTTGAATACAACTGCTTTTTTTTTTTTCTTTTTTTTTCCATTTGCAAATTATACTGCAAAGCCACTAGAGGGCAACAGCTCTTGGAGGTTGCATTCCTCTTTCCACTGCTCTCCCCCTAAGCACTTCTCGTCCTGGACCTTCTTCCCCAAAGCAAATTACTACACCCTAACAAACCACAGTCAGTCACCCTATCACTGTGCCATAGAGACCACCACAATTATGGGCATCAGAGTGCCCCCCTTATACCAACACTGGGCCACTGCCCCTTATCACCACTTGCTGGGCATCCATTGTCACGTGGACCACCCAGGCTCCTACTGATTGCTCTTACTATCCTACTTCTCAGAACCCTTAGCCCTCCCCTCAAGGGTCTTTTTCTCACACCTCCCACCCCTATGAACCACTGCCACCCACACTGCCACTACCTCTCTTGCATCCCCATCCCCCCCACATATGTCCCTGCAGCCATGTGCCACCATCAACCTCCATGCCAGACCACATTCCTATCTTTTGCAACCCTTATCACCCTGGCCATCCCTTGTACTACCCACACTATAACTAGGCGGCAGCTATCCTTGACAACAAGGCAACAATCTTTTGCTCTCCTCAGAGGCTTTGCCATACTCCTACTAATTTCAGGAAATGTTCTTCCTAACCCAGGCCCCATTTCGCTCAGCCCTAGCCTATCACACCACGGGCTTAGAATAGCTGCAATGAACATTTGCAGCTTAACCAAAAAGACAGCAGGTCTCCATTGCTGCATACTGCAACATCGGTCAGATGTGCTAGCAGTAACAGAAACCTGGATCTCCAAAAACACACCTGACTATTTGGTTGCCCTCCCTGGCTTCACCCTTCATAGAGCCGACAGAATGGGCAAACGTGGTGGGGGGGTGTGCCTGTGTACGTCCGTGACTCCATGATATGCCAAGCCCTTCCAATACCTCCATTAGACCATGGTGCCCAAGCCTTATCATTAAAACTTACTCCAGATCCCTCCAGAGCCCCTGTAATTCTTACTGTTGCATATGCCCCCCAAGAAACCAAGTTTCTGCTATACAATCCCTTGCTAACTACATCTCCGGCTTCCCCCCAAAACAGAACACATCATAGTTGAAGACTTTAATGTGAACTGGCTTGCCAGTTTGGCTTCCCACACCAAGGACACCTTCGCTGCACTGGACCTGACCCAGCTGATCAACCAGCCTACCAGGGTGAAACCCCACTAACGGCTCTAGCACCCTGATTGACCTTCTACTCACCAACCTTCCACACATAATCTCTGGCCTGGTGGTCCTTCCAGACTCCCTAAGCGATCACTCACCCATCTCTTTTCCTGGTCATGTCTTCAGCAGAAACCCAAACCAAACTATATTGCCCAGCATTGTCTCTGACCCGGAGGCCTCACAAAACTAAGAAAATACTTAACTCAATGGGACTGGTCCCCTATCTCCTGGGCCCCTACTATAGATGAAGCCCTTGATTATTTCACCTGTTCTTTTAATAAAGCATGTGACATCTATGCCCCACTAGCAAAAGTGCAATCGAAGAAACGTAATGCCCCCTGAGTCAAGCTTGCACTGCTCCAACAGCTAAAGCACAGAGATGATCTCTGGCATAAAGCAGTCGCATCCGGCATGCAGGTGGACAGGCAAGCCTATAAAGTGGCTCGTAACAGATGCACTTGGGCCATTAAACAGGCCAAATTGGGCAACTACAAAATGACCCTTGCCTCCTCCTGGGGGAATGCTCAGTTGTTCTGGGACAATATCAAGGAACTCAATGGCAAATCCCGGCTCCCCCCCCAATAACTGTCAACAATGTCCCTACCACCGACCCGCTGGCCATCGCCAACTGCCTCAACTCATCATTCTCTGACCTTAGTGCAGTACTCCCAAATAACTTCTTTGACCCCACTCCTGCAACCCCGCCCCCAAACACCCAGCATCCCCCCTTCCATCTCAGGGTGATCTCTACGAATGAGGCAAGGCCTTTTCTCATGAAAGCACTCAGTGGCTCTTGCTATTGCAAAGATTCTTTTGATATGAGAATCCTGCATCTAGTACTAGATACAGTCCTCTCCCCATTGACTGACCTCATTAACTATTCCCTAAGTCTGAGGCAGTTCCCCGCAGCCTGGAAGACTGCCACAGTCACCCCAATACTGAAGAGTGGTGACAGCATTGAGCCCAATAACTACCATCCCATATTCATTCTCCCACCATTCTCGAAAGCCCTCGAAAAAGTTATAGCCACCCAACTCACTGAGTACCTACTTGCTCATAGCCTACTTTTCAGGGAGCAGCATGGCTTCAGATCTGGGCACAGTACAACTACGGCTCTCACTGAGTTCTCTAATTTTATTCACCCTGCCCTGGATAGAAAACACCTAGCTGGAGCTGTCTTCATCGACCTGTCAAAGGCCTTTGATACAATCACCCACCCCTTACTCTTAAGCACACTCCGCCACATAGGTCTGTCCCAAGGACCCGTCTCCTGGTTTACCGGTTACCTCACAGCTAGATCACAATGTGTCAAAATAAACAACACCCTCTCAACCACCCTGCCAGTCCACTCTGGGGCTCCCCAGGGCTCCATCCTCGGCCCTCTATTATTCAGCATCTACCTAAACACCTTGCCCAATTCCTGCTCCGGCAACCTACTACTCTATGTGGACGACGCGGTTCTTTTTGCCTGACACCCAGATCCCACAGTATTGCAGTCCTCCCTCCAACACACATTTAACCAGATTGAAAACTGGTTCATAGACCAAAGACTTGTGGTCAGTGTAAAAAAGACAAAGACTATGCTCTTTGCCCATCGACAGAATAAGGCGAAGAATGCGCAGCTTGAGCTAACAATCCTCTTCCACTCTCTCCTTCCTCTAGAACAGGTCCATATATATAAATACTTGGGCCTTACATTTGATTCCAGCCTCTCCTTCCATTCACACATTGACTCTATCATCAGCCATAAATGTCCGTATAGGCCTGTTGTATTGGCACAAGGATTGCCTACCTCTGGAAGCCCTTAATCTGGCTGTCACCTCCTCAGTCCTCTCCCTAGTCGATTATGGGCTCACTGTCTACTCGGCTGCTGACCACACAGCCCTTAACAAAATCCACCTTGCCATAAATAAAGCATGTAGACTCCTCACCGGGGCAGATAAGCGTACCCATACCTGTACCGTATGTGCCCTAACAAAACTCTTTACCCTGGATGAAAGCCTATTTTATCAAACATGTCTCCTCACAAAGAAAATACACCTGGTGCTTACCCCCTTGGGGGTTTCTGCCTCTCTTCCATCCTCCCACGCCTCCCCGCACTGCCAACCGACAGGTGTGGTCCATCCCGAGGTTTAGAGCCTCCTTAGCCCAAAGGTCATTCCCAGACAGGGCTCCAGCCTGGTACAATAAACTCCCCTCTGACGTCTCCTCTATCTCCATATTAGGACCTTTCAAGTCAGCCCTCAAAGAGCACATTCTCGCTTCACAGTGCTGCCAATGTACGAACTAGTGGTGGGTTATCTATCTATCATCTTACGGGACCACCCCGCCACTGAGCTCCTACTGATAGGGCTACCAAACATTACATATTAACAATGCCTCCTTTGGCTGCACTCACAAGATATCTTCTAATTCTCTACTTCACTGTAAATATCAAATCTGCTACTCCCTCCTTCTATCAGCAAACTTATTGTTCTCTTGAAAACTGTAAAATACAGCTCTTGGTAACACTTTCAATGCAATGTATAGCAGATCTTGATTCTGCAATATTGTATAACTAAAAAAAACTGTAACCTTTAGCTGCCATTCTATGTCTATATGTATTAAGTGTTCATGTTTGTTTTTTTGACGCGGAGCCTTTGTAAATGAGTTCCTGACTCAAAGGTTGTAATCCTAAAGTCTGTTAAATAAATAAAATAAATAAGCTGCATCTGATGCTGCACCTGATCGGTGAGTTGTTCTTCCTGTTCATCAGCACCTGCACAGTGAGGAAGAAGATAAAAGTGTCTTCTGTTAGCCAGAGACTGTGTGTGTGTTAAATGCAAAGGGCCACAGCTGCCATGCTGGTAGGTGGTTGGCAAATGCCTTTTCTGTCACATAAAGTGACTTTAGGATTGAACTCAGAGACTGAATCCCAATGTTGTTAACTCCATTCCAATTTACTTTTCCTAGCCCTCCCCCATGTAAATAAATGTGTTTTATTGCTTTGGAACAATACCTGACTCGTGAGCATATTATTAGCTGGAGTCTTTAATTGCAAATGTTATAAAATGGATTTTGGTTTCAGGTATGCCATGTGTGGGATGACTGTAAGGGGAGGTGGGTTGGTACAGAATCCCAGAGGGTTGTACTGCTAAAACAACATCTGATCCACTTGATAGTTAACTCAGGGTGGAGGCACCACACTATTTACCTAACCTTTGTGAAAGAACCCACTTCTTTCCACCAGAATCCTATCCCAGGCCCCTCAGCCTTGTTTGAGCTGGTCTGAGCTGACAAGGTGGGGGGTAATAGGCCTTCTTCTCTTTCCAGACCACAGCACCAGGGAAGGGGTTACAGAAGGAAGGAGCAATGGAGTGGTGCAGTGTAATGGGTCTGGAGCTGCAGTCCTTTGTCGCACACTCTGGAGATTGAACTGCTGCTCCATTTGCACTTACCTCTGTGGGTTGAGGGCAGAGGTGGTTCGGACTCTAGGCTGAACTGGCAAGGGTGGAGACAACTTTTTGCACCACCCAGGGATCACCAGAAGATGCCTAGGTAGATGCAGACTGGTTGAACCTTGGTGGACTCTGGGAGGGTATGGGTGATGGATAGGGTACACATTCCTCAGCCTGTACCACTGCAAAATTCCTTCACCATACTAGTGGAACAGGGCAGCCATGAGGAGGCACCTGCAGCATTGATAAGGGAGGATGTGGGAGCTGTCAGAATAGGAGATCACAAGGAGGGAGGAAGAGGCCCCCATCCAAGGAGGAAGCAGCTGGTGAGAGACTCTATCTTTGGGGGGGTAGACCTGACAGCAGGAGATGGAAAGGAGAGGGCGGTGAAGTGCCTCCCTGGTGCTTTGGCTTGTAGACATGAGGAGCAGATCCAGAGGATCACTAGGGTGGCAGGAGATGGGAGGGGAGCTAGATGCTATTGTCCATCTCGGGACAAATGACCTGATAAGGGCTGGGGTAGGGGTAGTACATAGTAATTTCAAAGAGCTGGGGAGGGGCATTAAGCAGGTAGAATGCATGGTGGCCTTTGCTGAGGTGTTACATATGTACAGCCAAGGAGAGGAAAGGGCAGTCTACATTGGGACTGTTAATGACTGGTTGAAGGCATACTGCAACAAGATGGGCTTCAGCTACATTGGGTACTGAGAGCCAGCCTGGAACGATATAGGCCTCTATAAGGAAGACAGCCTGCATCCTACCATGAGGGGACCACAGTTCTTTGTGGAAGGTTTAAATGTTACTTAGATGAGCATTTAAACTAGCCTGGAGGAGGCTGTTATACCAAGGGAGGCACAAATTGCCCCCCCATGATGAAGCAACAAGGAGGGCTTGCCCAAGGGGGAGGAGATCCCCCAGGGAGGGGGGGTGCAAGAAGAAAGACATGGGGACAAGGCAGAGGACAGGTGGGGTATAAATGAAGAATGCAAGAAGAAAGGAAGAAAAAAGACAGTAAATGGGGAGGGTAACAAGAGGAGGGGGGTCAGGGGATGCTTCAGGGAGCAACAGGCATGGGGGGATGGGGCAAGTAAGCTAAGGAGACTCATATATGCCAATGCAAAGAATCTAGCAAATAAAATTCCGGCTGTGGAGGCCATCATGGAGAAGGCTATCCTGGATTTCGTGGCCATAATAGAGTCATGGTGCACTGATAGTCATGACTGAGATATGGCCATACCAGGCTACTCTCTGTTCAGGAGAGACAAGGAAAGGAGAGGGGGAGGTGGAGTTGTACTATATGTGTGGGATGGAATCAAAGCTATGGAAATACAGAGGCACCCAGAGGAAAGACAGGGCTGGAGATGCTGTGGGTCATCCTGGAGACAGGATCTGGGGCCGCTGTCCATACAGAGGCTGTATACAGACCTCCAGCCCTAGGAGAGGAGTTGGATAAGGCACTTGGGAAAGACATTATCAGGATGACAAATAAGGGGGGGCGGGGTGCTGCTAATCAGGACTTCAATCTGTCAGATTTGGATTGGAGCCTTCCAGCTGCAGCTTCGGCAAAGAGCAGGGTAATTTTTGACTCCCTACAAGGGACTTTTCTCAGGCAACTAATCAATGAACCCACTAGGGATGGGGCAGTACTGGGCCTGTTACTTACAAACAGAGACATATTGCAAACATCACAGTCAGCAGTCCCCTAGGTGCACATAATCATCGTACAGTGTGGTTTTACATTAAGATGGGAGCAGAGGCAAACCACACAAGGACGAGGGTCCTGGACTTCAGAGGGGTGGATTTAAGAAAATGGGAGACTGCCTCAGAAACTGCCTTATAGGGGAGAATTTCCAAGGAGGGGTAGAGGAACAGTGGGGAAAAATAAGGAAGCATAATTAAGGCCACCAGCCTCTGCATAAAGGCAGTGAGAAAAAGCAAAAGGAGAAAGAGGCCAATATGGCACTCTAGGGAAGTAGCCACAGTGGTGAAGGGAAAAAGGGTGACAGTCACAAGGTATAAGGAAATGCAGAGGGAGGTAGACAGGGTGGTACACCAGGTAAAACAGAGGGAAGCAGGTAAAGCAGTGAGAGGGAAAGGCATAGACAAAGGAAGGGATAGAAAAAAGGGCAGCAAAACGGGATGAGACTTTCTTCAGTTACATAAGTGAGAACAGTAAAGCAAGGGAGAGATAGTGAGGATAAGGAGGGCAGCAGGGGGAGACTGCACGGAAAGGGACCATGAAAAAGCGGACATCCTGAACAGGTACTTCTGCTCAGCAGGGATTCAGTTAATTCCATTTTGGAGTATTTGACTGCCAAAAATAAAGCAAAAATTTCCAAATAAAGGAGGAGGAAGTAATTGACTTCCAGATATAAAACTAAAAATTAGATGACTTCCAAAATTGCAGGCATAGAAGTCAGAAATGACAGATTTTTCTAAAAGAAATTGTATTTTAACACTAATATATTATATTAACATCCATACATTGGTCCTTCTTAGAATATTGACTTTCAGAAGTGGGATCCAAAAAACTGGAAGGACTTCCAGACTTCGGCTCATGGAAGTTTTAGACTTTGACTAAAAATAAATTAATTGAACCCCTACTGCTCAGTCTTCACAGTGGAGGGAGGGAGGAAGGTCCAGCAAGGAGCTGTAGGAAAGTGGGGGGGATGGACTCAAGTCCATTTTCCGTAGAAAAAATCCTGAATGGACTTGCAGCTCTGAAAGAGGACAAGGCAAAGGGACCGGATGGGCTTCATCCAAGAGTGCTACAAAAGTTGGCTGCCCTGCTGATGGCCTTATTCAACAACTCACTGGGACTGGGCATGATTCCAGAGGACTGGAAGAAAGCAGACATGGTCCCTCTACGTAAGTGCAACAGCAGAGAAGAGGCTAACAACTATAGGCCAGTGAGCCTCACCTCAGTGATAGAGGAATTAATGGAAACACTATTAAAGAAAAGACTGACAGAGTATCTTGAATCAAATGGGCTACTAGTCCAAAGGCAGTATGCAGTCACAGAAGGTGTCAGGCCAGAAGAATCTATTGATTTCTTTGACTGGGTAACCAGGGAAATAGATCAGGGGAGGGCAGTGGATATGGTCTATCTGGACTTTAGCAAGGCCTTCAACACTGTGCTGCACAGCAGACTGATTAAGACAGTGAGCAGCTTAGGGGTGGGATCCAAAGTGGTGAATATTGGTTAGAAATTGGCTAATGGATAGGTGACAGAGGGTGGTAGTTAACAGCACTAATGCTAAGGATGGAAAAGTGACCAGCAGGCACCACAGGGCTCAGTACTGGGACCAGTCCTCTTCAATGTCTTCTTAAGTGACATTGAAGATGAACTGGAAGGAAAGATATCCCTTTTTGCAGATTATACCAACATCTGTAATAGGCTGAACAATCAGGAGGGAGTGGAAAGAATGTGTAGGGATCTTGGGAAACTCAAAACTCAAAAAGTGGTGAAAACATGGCAGTTGGAGTTCCAACACCAAAAAGTTCAAATGATGTTCCTAGGGCATAAGAACTCAGGAACTGAGTATAGTATGGGAGGGGAGGTATTGTCAGTCACTAAGCAGGAAAGGGGCCTTAGGTTATCATACCTGATGAGCTAAAAGTAGCAGGGCAGTGTAATAAAGCAGTGGGTTAGGCCAGTGGGATGCATAGGGAGAGTTATCTCCAACAAGAGGAGGGAGGTAGTGTTGCCACTATATCGCTTGGTGGTGAGAGTATTGTGCCCAGTTCAGGAGGCTGCACCTCAGAAAGGTCATAAACAAGGTGGAGACTGTCCAGAGGAGGGAAGCTAAAATGGTGCAGGGGTGCACCAAAAGCTCTATGAGTAGAGACTGAGGGATCTTAACATGTACACCCTGGAAGAGAGGAGAGCAAGAAGGGACATGATAGTGACCTATAAAAACCTCAGGGGGGTCAGCAGGGTGCACCAGGGGAGTCTCTTTCAAAGGTTAAAGAGCACCAGGACCAGAGGGCATGTGAAAAAGCTGGAGGGGTGAGTTAAAGAGGGATGTGAATAAGTACTGCTTCACTGCATGAGTGGTAGCTGGCTAGAATAGACTGCCAGCAGACGTGGTAGAGGAGAAACAGTAGGGGGCTTTATGAATGCTTGGGATAGACATAGGGGAATATTAGTGTAGAGGCAGGGAGGAGGGAAGGTTGCCAGAGACCTGTTAGGGTCTGTGGAGGCAGACGAGGCAGGGAGCATCTGGGCAGCCTGGGTGAGCCAAGCATTCCTTTTCTGCCGACAAATTCTAGGTTTATGTTTTCAGGGGTGACCCAGGATTAGTTATTGAAAACAACACATACTGAATTCAAACATCAAGGACCATTGTACAAAAATTAGTTACATATATGGGTACATAGCTGGGTGCAAACATTAGGGTATTTTGTGCAAAAACAATTAATGCAAAGTAGTACAAGAGAACTACAGTTTCAACAAGCTGTGCAAAAACAGTCAGTACAAACTGGTACAAGAGAACTACAGGTTCAACACATCTACAGTAAACAGACAGTTGAGTACTAGACATACAGTATAGTGGCAGGGAGTAAGCATACAGAGGTAGGTTATAGAGGGCCATTGACCCATTTCATAGACAGGGTTTCAGCAGTTCAATTTGGCTGGGGCTAAGAGGCAGTCCTTGAGGGTTAGCTTAAAAGTGCTAGGGAACTAGCAAGCTTTGAAGGGGAGAGGGAGTACCACAGAGATGACATTAAGTATAGATCTCTGTCCTGTGTCTGTTTTCTTTTGAGGGATTAATCTGGGAACAAGATGCAGAAGCCCTTTAAATAATTGTACTCCGACTTCAAAGTTCTCATGGATTTATATTGTCTTTTATTGTATCCCCTACATTTCGCTGTTCTAGAGCTTGTTCACAGGATTTTTTTTCTAGAAAAGATACATAAATCCTTAACCATTTTCGTTGTTTAACATTCATCCTATTTCATTTTTACACTCTGTTTATAAGGCATTAATATTTGTGTAACCCCTAGGTGGCGCTATCCCAAGGGCTACTACCCCTGCCTGTTTGACTACGGACAGGTTGAGGGGCTAGGTCCTATGGCGGTGCCTCCACCCAGAGGTCAGGGTTTATAGTGGTTAGACTAACTTGGTCACAGCCCTCTGGGACACTGAGACCCCCTTTTTATCCCCTCTAATGGCTCACACAGTACACCGGAGTTACAGCCCCAATACCCCACGTTTACACACTGTTCACTCATATAGATACCACTTACCCTCGAGACTGATTCAGCAGCACGTCTCTGAGGACCCCCTGTAAAGTAAGGTTAATCAACATGCACAGCAAAACACAACACTGTTTCCATAAGTACCACCACCACAGACAGTATTTAGTATAACAACAACAAATCTGATTTATTTAAGGGACAGTAACACGGGAAGGGGAAATCAGGTTAATTAGTGGCATTAAATCACAGTACTGTGCATACATACAGGGTCTGAAAAGTCACACTCTGGGTACCCAGGCTGGGGGGGCTAGCTAGGTCCGTTGCCTGGGGTTGGCCAGAAGGTGCAGATGGATAGGGCCCTGTAGAAGAAAATATATGCACAACACCCAATTGTAATCCAGAGCTGGAGGGCTCAGTCCATGAAACAGTGAAACAACAAGAATTAGATGACACACTTGTGATTGAAAACAAGCTGCAGGGGAATACCCTGATTTGTACTCACAACACCCAAGCTGAGGATCGGATGGAGAATGTCCCTCTGGATTGCCAGAAGAGCAGGGCATGAGGACAAGGTCCTTGTGACTGGACCCTACTGCAGTTGATAGCAAACGGATGTAGTCCGAATTAAGCTGGGGTTTACTTCCAGCTTCAGCACACAATTCACTGTACAAGGGATTTGAAATAGCGATTCCCCACAAGCACTACGCACATTTATATGTAAAAGGAAAGTACTATACCAGGCAGGCTGCTCCTCGATCCAGATCGCAATTACTGCAAAATACCCGGGAGCACACACAGCAGCTTCAGTTCCTGACAGACCGAGTATGATTCAGCAATTTCTCCAGTCTTCTACAGGGTGAGCCTGGTTTCCACACTTCTAGTGCTTCTTTCTCCTCACAACTTGGATTCAGTCCAAACTGGCACTCACAAAGGCTGCAGACCGAAACTCAGGGCCTCACATGCGCTTCCCGAGCTAAACTATACACCACAGAAGCACACAGCTCCTTCTCTCTTCACTGCCACAACTGATCTGATCTTTCCAGTCACAGAGCAGGGCATTTCCTTTAGCTCCACACTATTCTGTTGGCTGATTCAGCTGTCACTCACAATAAGACTCCCTCTGTTGGTAGAAAAAGGCGCCAAGGTCAAAACTACATTTCCCAGAGTCACTGCCCATACAATCCCCTTGTGGTTGGCTCAAATTAAGACTCCAGGCTCTGATTCATCCACAGGCTCCATTTTAAGGCTCCCTTAACCCAATTAGCCCAGCACAGCAGTTTAGGTCCAAAATGGAGAGGTAACACACACAGAGACCCAGCTGCAATAAAGGCAGGTTAGACAAACTACAATTTTGCTAGTGCTTTAAATGATTACAAGCAAACAGTTACAGCTTTCAGATGGGCTCCCTTTGCATCTTCAGCGACCGCAAAATGGAGCGATTACTCCGCAGCTCGGGCGGGATTCGAGCATTAAATACACAGTCCCCCCATACAAATGAATTAAGTCTGCAAGCAGATCACTATTAAAGAGACAGTACGTGGAGGTTCAAATAGCACTCACTTGCAACCACAGTTAAGCAGCTCAGACGCCGAACACCACCCAGGCTTGGAGCATTCAGGCAAGCTTCTGGAAGACTTTTGGGAACCCCTATTTGCAGGCGGGTTACACCCTTCCTGGCCTGGAAAACTTGGTGTCCGCGTCAAGTAAGTACCCCCATAAGTTTCAATACAACCATATATATTTACATCAGTATCACATTAGGCTTATACATGTAATTATCAGTCAACATATCACCTTACCAGAAACACATTTCTGAAACTTTTCAGTACATTACTTTTTCACAGTATTATACACACATTGTACCATAACTCAGGTTATTATCTCTTGCACATGAAACCTGAAGAGAGGGGGGGCCCTTCCCTATCAACTACCTTGGGGCTGGACGGGGCAGGGGCACCATACCTAGAGGGCAACACAAGTAACTTGGAGTTAGCACTGATGTTCAGTTTGGGCAATGAGCTCGGAGACACATACACTCCTTTATGAACAACACTGAAAAGCAAGTCCACAGGCCTCCCAGGGGAATCATAACTGAGGTGCACCACAGGCTTTACAGCTTGATCAGTTTTTCTAGGGGGAACTGTTACAATCTCTGCACTCTGAGCCTCATTTTCAGCATTGTCCTCACTTGTCACGGGAGTCTCCATTGGGGTAGACAGGCTAGAACTTGGGGCACTTTCAGCTCCAGAAGTTACAATCTCTGAGTCCACAACACTTGGCTCACGTGGAGAGCTTTCGGACACTGGCAGTGGACCATCAGGGCACTCAAAATACTCTTCTTGTTCTGGTATATCACCAGTCTGTCCCAGTCCATCATTTTCCTCCTCTGAAGGCTCAAACAGTTCAACCATACACAATGATTCCATATCATCTGACTTGATGCCTTGCACTTTATTTTCTGGGAGCATTGGTTCCAGGGACAAAGTTGGGGGCTTAGACAGTCCAGAAGGCCCAGCTTTGTCTCCAGGATTGACTAGGGGATTGCCCTGAAACAATTGACTCAGTTCGTAAGAAGGGTAGTATTCAAAGCCACACTCATTTTCCTCTGACATGGACTGACAGTCATGTTCAACTGGGACTTGTGGAGGGGAACACTTTAACTCAGCTTCTGTAGGTGCAGACTTTCTTGATTTTTTCTTAGCAGCAGCTCTAGTCACTGGTCCAGAGGGGGCATTTTCTGGGGGCTCAGACTCAATCAGGATTCGTCCAATGGGCAGTAAATGATTTCTATGCATTGTTTTAACATCTTTTGAATTATTCTCTGGCCTTACTTTGTACACAGGCAGATCATCTAGTTTGCCCACTACAATGTGAGGAAGATGGTGCCATCTGTCAGCAATCTTAAGTTTGCCATGCAGTCCCAGATTTCTTAGCAATACCCGATCTCCCTCCTGGAGTTCCTGTGCTTTCACCCTTTTATCATACCTTTCTTTGTTGGACAGATTTCTTTTGGCAGCCGTGGTTTGAGCCAGTTGGTACGCATGATTTAGCTGGGCCTTTAACTTTTGTACATACTGTAAATAGTTGTCAGCTCGAACCCCATCAGGAGAAACTCCAAAACATACATCTACCGGCAGTCAAGCTTCTCTTTCAAACATCAGGTGGTAGGGGGAGAACCCAGTGGCATCACTTTTGGTGCAGTTATAAGCATGTACCAGGGTGCTAATTTGTTGGCTCCATCTAGGCTTGTCCTTTGGGTGGAGGGTGCCTAGCATATCTAGCAAAGTGCGGTTGAAACGTTCAGGCTGTGGGTCCCCTTGGGGGTGGTAAGGAGTGGTTCTGGACTTTCACACTCCCCACAGAGAAAGCATCTCTTTGATAAGACAACTCTCAAAGTCTCTCTCCCTTGATCAGAATGGATTCTTCGTGGAGCCCCATAGTGAAAAAAAAAGTTTTCTACAAGTACTTTTGCTACAGTGGATGCTTTCTGGTCCTTGGTGGGGAAAGCCTGGGCATATCTCGTAAAATGGTCAGTGACCACCAGCACATTACTAATATTTCTTTGATCTGACTCCAAACTCAGAAAATCAATACAGACCAGCTCCATGGGTGCACTGGTATTGATGTTAACAAGGGGGGGGGCAGCCCTCTGGGGCAAAGCTTTCCTCTGTAAGCAGCGACTACAAATTCGAATGTGTTGCTCAACATCAGCCCCCATCTTAGGCCAATAGAATCTGGATCTCACCAAGTCAAGTGTTCTGTCTATACCAAGGTGCCCCATGTGGTTGTGTAAGGACCTCAGTACTGAGTCTCGAAAGGCAGTGGGCAGCACTAGTTGTTGTTTGTCTATTTGCCCCCTCTGTCTACTGTTTCTCTGTATAACAGTCTATTGATCGGTTTCAACTTAGGACCTTCCTTGTATAACATTGTAGTTCTCAAATCAGTGGAGCGTAATTTGGACACATCTTTCCCTGCATAGAGGGCTTCTAAAGTTGATTTGATCACGGGGATCGAACCTGCTGAATACTGTCATTGTCCAGCTGAGGCAGTGCAACAATGTCTATTGCAGAAAAGTGGCAATAAGCAGCAGGTATGCAATTCTCAGAGGGTCCCAAACAATCCACCATACAGTCCACTGCGTCCATGGACATTTGTTCCTCCCTGTCAAATTTCTGGCAGAGTGCTCGAAAATCAGGTTCTGACAGTCTGACCCAGTCATTCCGGGGAATAGGCCTCCAGGAGAGAGCATCAGCATGTGGTTCAGGCCTGCTCTGTATTCAACAGCACAGTCATATGTAGATAATGCAGAAAGCCACCTATGACCAGTGGCATCCAGCTTAGCTGAAGTCTGCACATAGGTCAAAGGATTATTGTCAGTTTTTACTAGTATCTTAGCCCCATACAAGTACTCATGGAACTGGTCGACAATAGCCCACTTCAAAGCTAGGAACTCTAACTTATGTACTGGATAGTTCTTTTCGGATGGGGTCAGGCTTCTACTGGCAAAGGCCACTGGTCTCAGGCCATTCTCGTGCTCTTGGTACAATACAGCCCCCAAGCCTTGCAGGCTAGCATCAGTGTGCAAGACATAGGGCTTCACTGGATCTGCATAGGCAAGGACAGGAGCGTGGGTAAGTTGATATATAATCTCATGAAAAGCAGCTTCACACTCAGGTGTCCATCTGGCTCCAAATACTTCATTGGGATGGAAATACACTCTCTCAGGCTCAGAAGAAACTGACCTCTTGTATTCGTTGTGGGTGGGATGGTAACCTTGAGTAAGATTAAGTAAAGGACGGATCAATCTTGAATAGTCCTTGATGAAACAGCGATAGTAACCACAGAATCCCAGGAATCTTTGCAGTTCTTTTAGATTGTGGGGCTGTGGCCAGGTAGTCAAGGCCTCAGCTTTACTTGGGTCGGTCTCTATTCCCTCAGTGGATACTATGTGTCCCACATACTTTACAGAGGTTTGGAAGAACTGACATTTATCGATGGATAGTTTAAGGCCAAAGTCTTCCAGTCGGTCCAACACCTTGAATAATCTGCTCTCATGTTCCTCCAGTGAGCTGCCAAACACAATAACATCATCTAGGTATACCAGGCACTCTAATAAGTTCATGTCCACCACTGCACGCTCCATCAATTGTTGAAAAGTGGCTGGGGCACCTGAAATCCCTTGAGGCATCCTCATGATTTCATAGAAGCCAAGCGGACAGATAAAGGCTGTCTTCTCACAGTCTTCTGGGGCCATCTGGATCTGGTAGTACCCACTGCAAAGATCCAGCACAGAGAACCACTTGCTACTGTTCAGGAAGTCCAAAGCATCCTGAATGCGAGGCATTGTATACTGATCAGGGTTAGTCCACCGGTTTAAAGTGCGATAATCCACGCACATCCTTACTGTCCTATTCCTTTTTCTCACTACCACGATGGGGGAAGCATAGGGGCTTCTGGATTCTTGTATTACACCAGCAGCTAGCATCTCTTGCAGATGCCATCTCACATCATCTATGTCAGCAGGGGCCAGGGGTCGAGACCTCTTATGAAATGGCCTTTCATCATGCAGCTGGATGTGGTGCTCAGCTCCTTGCACACATCCTATGTCCCGTTCTTTTAAAGAAAACACCTGGTCTCTCTGGGCAAGCTTTCTACTGATTCTCATCTTCTATTCAGCTGGCAACGGAGAGTCCCCAAAATCAAACAAGTCGGGCATCACTCTGTCATTCTCCCCCGAACACTTGTTACTGTGTAGCACTGCAGTATCTGCACAATGTATATTAGCCAAGGTACAACCTCTATATACTCGAATCTCTCTATCAGACACATTACGAACTTGAACCATTACCCTTCTGGCATAAGCATGGGCTCTGGCAGGCAAAATACTTGGCTTGACCAGCAGTCCTTCCGGCAATTTCCCATCGCCTGGTGCATCCAGCATGAGGATTTTATTTGTGACATCCTTTCTGATACGGACTTCCCCCTGTAAGGTACACTGGGCGTTTGGCGCCAGAATCAGAGACTGAGGATTCTTCTTCCAGATAATTCCAACCGGTTCCTCTGGGTCCAATTTTTCAGCATCTCTCTGTGCCTCATAGGCCTTCTTGATCAAGGCTGGGATTCTCAAAGCTCTACCAGTCCTTGACCCTTGTTTCTCATAACACAACTGTGCCAACCGTCCAAACATATGTGCATTCATTCCAATTAGTAGAGGAACCCCATCATACAGTCCAGTAGGAGGGACACACTAAGGCCAGGGTCTCTACTTGCTCTGCTACTCCAGCCACGGAGGTAAGGGAAAGATAGCCAAACTCGGATATACCCGGAGTAGGGGTAGGCTTTCTCACTTAACCCCCATACATGCAGTCCTTCCAATGGTTGTAAGGGTACATATGACAAATGCTTCTGATACCAATCCTGGAACATAATTGTCACTTGGGAGCCACTGTCCAATGCAGCTCTGGTGGGCACACCATTCACGCCCTTTGGGGTAACCCTTGCCTCAGTGTTTACGCACAGAGGTTCTTTGTCTTTTAAATAGTTTTTTATTTTAATGGGTTCACCACAATATATCCCAGGCACACTGCTTTAGGGGTAGCTGGTCCATTCCACTGCGGTGTCAAACAGACGAGGCATACTGATGAGTCCTGGTAGGACGAAACACGTGTCTATGTCTTCTGTTAGCACCCTTTGCAAACTGTGTGAGAGGCCTTTCGGCACCATGCAATTCTGCTTAAAGTTGGACCAGCATAACATTCTGTGGTGATTTGCATATGCAGCCCATGATGCTTTGCATTGTGGCATGTGTGATTTTGTATTTTCTTGAAACTTGGCTTCCCAGCCAAATGCCCTTTGGGTAACCCTTGCCTCAGTGTTCGCTACAGAGGTTCTTTGTCTTTTAAATAGTTTTTATTTTAATGGGTTCACACAATATATCCCAGGCACACTGCTTTAGGGTAGCTGGTCCATTCCACTGGGGTGTCAAACAGACGAGGCATACTGATGAGTCCTAGGGACGAAACACGTGTCTATGTCTTCTGTTAGCACCCTTTGCAAACTGTGTGAGAGGGCCTTTCGCACCATGCAATTCTGCTTAAAGTTGGACCAGCATAATTCTGTGGTGATTTGCATATGTAGCCCATGATGCTTTGCATTGTGGGGGCATGTGATTTTGTATTTTCTTGAAACTTGGCTTCCCAGCCAAATGCCCTTTGGGTAACCCTTGCCTCAGTGTTTACGCACAGAGGTTCTTTGTCTTTAAATAGTTTTTATTTTAATGGGTTCACCACAATATATCCCAGGCACACTGCTTTAGGGTAGCTGGTCCATTCCACTGGGGTGTCAAACAGGCGAGGCATACTGATGAGTCCTGGTAGGACGAAACACGTGTCTATGTCTTCTGTTAGCACCCTTTGCAAACTGTGTGAGAGGCCTTTCGGCACCATGCAATTCTGCTTAAAGTTGGACCAGCATAACATTCTGTGGTGATTTGCATATGCAGCCCATGATGCTTTGCATTGTGGGGGCATGTGTGATTTTGTATTTTCTTGAAACTTGGCTACCCAGCCAAATGCCCTTTGGGGTAACCCTTGCCTCAGTGTTTACGCACAGAGGTTCTTTGTCTTTTAAATAGTTTTTTATTTTAATGGGTTCACCACAATATATCCCAGGCACACTGCTTTAGGGTAGCTGGTCCATTCCACTGGGGTGTCAAACAGACGAGGCATACTGATGAGTCCTGGTAGGACGAAACACGTTTCTATGTCTTCTGTTAGCACCCTTTGCAAACTGTGTGAGAGGCCTTTCGGCACCATGCAATTCTGCTTAAAGTTGGACCAGCATAACATTCTGTGGTGATTTGCATATGCAGCCCATGATGCTTTGCATTGTGGGGGCATGTGTGATTTTGTATTTTCTTGAAACTTGGCTTCCCAGCCAAATGCCCTTTGGGGTAACCCTTGCCTCAGTGTTTATGCACAGAGGTTCTTTGTCTTTTAAATAGTTTTTTATTTTAATGGGTTCACCACAATATATCCCAGGCACACTGCTTTAGGGGTAGCTGGTCCATTCCACTGGAGTGTCAAACAGACGAGGCATACTGATGAGTCCTGGTAGGACGACACACGTGTCTATGTCTTCTGTTAGCACCCTTTGCAAACTGTGTGAGAGGCCTTTCGGCACCATGCAATTCTGCTTAAAGTTGACCAGCATAACATTCTGTGGTGATTTGCATATGCAGCCCATGATGCTTTGCATTGTGGGGGCATGTGTGATTTTGTATTTTCTTGAAACTTGGCTTCCCAGCCAAATGCCCTTTGGGGTAACCCTTGCCTCAGTGTTTACGCACAGAGGTTCTTTGTCTTTTAAATAGTTTTTTATTTTAATGGGTTCACCACAATATATCCCAGGCACACTGCTTTAGGGGTAGCTGGTCCATTCCACTGGGGTGTCAAACAGACGAGGCATACTGATGAGTCCTGGTAGGACGAAACACGTGTCTATGTCTTCTGTTAGCACCCTTTGCAACTGTGTGAGAGGCCTTTCGGCACCATGCAATTCTGCTTAAAGTTGGACCAGCATAACATTCTGTGGTGATTTGCATATGCAGCCCATGATGCTTTGCATTGTGGGGGCATGTGTGATTTTGTATTTTCTTGAAACTTGGCTTCCCAGCCAAATGCCCTTTGGGGTAACCCTTGCCTCAGTGTTTACGCACAGAGGTTCTTTGTCTTTTAAATAGTTTTTTATTTTAATGGGTTCACCACAATATATCCCAGGCACACTGCTTTAGGGTAGCTTGTCCATTCCACTGGGGTGTCAAACAGACGAGGCATACTGATGAGTCCTGGTAGGACAAAACACGTGTCTATGTCTTCTGTTAGCACCCTTTGCAAACTGTGTGAGAGGCTTTCGGCACCATGCAATTCTGCTTAAAGTTGGACCAGCATAACATTCTGTGGTGATTTGCATATGCAGCCCATGATGCTTTGCATTGTGGGGGCATGTGTGATTTTAATATTTTCTTGAAACTTGGCTTCCCAGCCAAATGCCCCTTTAAGGGTAACCCTTGCCTCAGTGTTTACGCACAGAGGTTCTTTGTCTTTAAATAGTTTTTTATTTTAATGGGTTCACCACAATATATCCCAGGCACACTGCTTTAGGAGTAGCTGGTCCATTCCACTGGGGTGTCAAACAGACGAGGCATACTGATGAGTCCTGGTAGACGTAAACACGTGGTCTATGTCTTCTGTTAGCACCCTTTGCAAACTGTGTGAGAGGCCTTTCGGCACCATGCAATTCTGCTTAAAGTTGGACCAGCATAACATTCTGTGGTGATTTGCATATGCAGCCCATGATGCTTTGCATTGTGGGGGCATGTGTGATTTTGTATTTTCTTGAAACTTGGCTTCCCAGCCAAATGCCCTTTGGGGTAACCCTTGCCTCAGTGTTTACGCACAGAGGTCCTTTGTCTTTAAATAGTTTTTATTTTAATGGGTTCACCACAATATATCCCAGGCACACTGCTTTAGGGGTAGCTGGTCCATTCCACTGGGGTGTCAAACAGACGAGGCATACTGATGAGTCCTGGTAGGACGAAACACGTGTCTATGTCTTCTGTTAGCACCCTTTGCAAACTGTGTGAGAGGCCTTTCGGCACCATGCAATTCTGCTTAAAGTTGGACCAGCATAACATTCTGTGGTGATTTGCATATGCAGCCCATGATGCTTTGCATTGTGGGGCATGTGTGATTTTGTATTTTCTTGAAACTTGGCTTCCCAGCCAAATGCCCTTTGGGGTAACCCTTGCCTCAGTGTTTACGCACAGAGGTTCTTTGTCTTTTAAATAGTTTTTTATTTTAATGGGTTCACCACAATATATCCCAGGCACACTGCTTTAGGGTAGCTGGTCCATTCCACTGGGGTGTCAAACAGGCGAGGCATACTGATGAGTCCTGGTAGGGACGAAACACGTGTCTATGTCTTCTGTTAGCACCCTTTGCAAACTGTGTGAGAGGCCTTCGCACCATGCAATTCTGCTTAAAGTTGGACCAGCATAACATTCTGTGGTGATTTGCATATGCAGCCCATGATGCTTTGCATTGTGGGGGCATGTGTGATTTTGTGTTTTCTTGAAACTTGGCTTCCCAGCCAAATGCCCTTTGGGGTAACCCTTGCCTCAGTGTTTATGCACAGAGGTTCTTTGTCATTCACTTTTACTGTAGCTTCCATTGAAGGGCCCACTATTCTGGACCAGTCTGGAGAGGTGGTAGCAAGAGCCTGGGTAGATGATCTAGCTACATAAGGACGTGAGTTAGCATTTTTGGGACCTTCACTGTGGTCATTTCGTGCACCTCTTAACCACTGTTTTGTGCTCCAAAGCTCTCCTTGTAGCTGGCTCACCACTCTCTCTAAGTCTTTCCAAGACTGGCATTCCCTCTTCATGTGCCCATCCTTCCCACAATTATGGCAAAATATGTCAACTGAAGTTTGGAGTGATCAAGGCATCACATTGGGGGCTACGGCATTGGTACTATCAATAGAAAACCTTGGTACAACCTCAGCTGGCAGTGGGTTGGACATTTGAAGACATCTCTTCAGTTCCCTCACTTCCATAGTCAAGGCATCAAGTTTCAAACTGTTGCCAACATGAGGTGCCTGGGTGGGCACCCAAACCCCCATAGCAGAAGCAGTTGGGCAAGTGTCAATGCCCGTACTGATAGAAGCGGCCTTCATGATGAGACTGTTTGTTACTTACCTAAACTCCCTCAGCAGTTCACCCCATGGTGGCACACCCTTTTCCTTCTCAGAGCACTCATTAACTGCCAACCTCTGCCCCTGAACTTCACTTGATGGGTTACCCTCAGTCACTCAGGTCATAGCAGCAGCTATTGGTGCAATTCCCTCCCGGGGTCACCTTTCCTCAACTCCTCGAATTTCTCTCATTAACTCATCATAGGAGGGTGGGGATTCCAGTTGATTGGCCAGGTGTAACTGAAGCAACAGCAGTTCTGAGAAGGGGGGCAGACTTAAGGATCCTGTCCAGCCTAGTTCGGTCCAATTCAGTCGCTGACAAACTAGCCTTTCTGAGACATTCTTGCAACAATTTTTCCAGCCGAGATACATACACAGACAACAACTCCCCTTGGAACTGTTGTGCATTTCTTACTCTCCACCACAGGTCCTCATCGGAATCTGGGCTCCCATACACATTCTCCAAGGCCTCAAAATAGTTCTGTGTAGTCGCTTCAGGGTTAGTGGCCCATTTGGCATGGATGGTAGCCAGGGGGGACCTCAGAGGCTCTCACTTACCCTCTTTCGCTTTTCTGCTTCTGAGCATTGCAATTCTAGCACTTGAGGGGCAACATAGTCTATCCAGGTCTCCCAGTCATCTTCCCCTTGTGCGGTGGGGAGGGTGCCGGAGAAATTTTTCAACCTGCGGTAAAAGTCATTACTATTGGCAGGTACAGACATAGGGGCTAGCACTGGCACAGAAGGAGGGGCAATGACGGGTGCTGGAGGGGGAGGAGAGGGTGTTGGGGGAGGAACGTTCTCAGGTGGCAATAATAGTTTCTTTAAATCCTCCACAGTTTTCCCTTTCTCCAGCAACAACTTAGCAAATTTCTTCTCAAAAGTTTCAGATAGTGGGGGAGGCTCATTCTCCCTGGGGTCTTTACTGTCTTTGGTTATCACTCTCTAGACAGTGAGGGTTTCCCCTGGGGTAATAGTCTGTGGCACTTTAGAACTGTCTACAGGGTCCTTACACTCGATTAGGGCCAAGAAAGTTTGGGCGAGCAAATCAGCCTGTCGCCCCACCACCACTGGGTCTCGTAAACATTCGACCTTGGAAAGTACTCCCTCTACAGTGTCTGTACTGGTACCCAGTGGGATATCCAAGATAAGTATAGCATATCTCTTGCCCAGTACACCACTTCACCAACTGGTGTACAGCCACTTCTGTTGGGGTATCCATTTATTTTTAACAGTAATTCGTAAATGTGGCCACTAGAGCACGCTAATCCCAGCGGTGCCTTCAAGATGTAACCCCTAGGTGGCACTATCCCATGGCTACTACTCCTGCCTGTATGACTACGGACAGGTTGAGGGGCCTAGGTCCTATGGCTGGTGCCTCCACCCAGAAGTCAGGGTTTGTAGTGGTTAGACTAACTTGGTCACAGCCCTCTGGGACACTGAGACCCCCTTTGTATCCCCTCTAGTGGCTCACACAGTACACTGGAGTTACAGCCCCAATACCGCACGTTTACACGCTGTTCACTCATATAGATACCACTTACCCTCGAGACTGATTCAGCAGCACGTCTCTGAGGACCCCCTGTAAAGTAAGGTTAATCAACATACACAGCAAAACACAATACTGTTTCCATTAGTACCAGCACCACAGACAGTATATAGTATAACAACAACAAATCTGATGTTTTTTGGGGTTTATGACAAGATTGTTTCATGTGAACCATTGTTGTAACTGCTTGAAGTCATTTTGGAGGAAGACATTTGTACGTCACCTGCATTGTGATATAGTACAGCATCCTTCACTAATAGCAACAGTTTAGCATCACTACAGTTTTGGAGCAAGTTGCTGATGAATACTGTAAACAAAAGGGGTCCAAGGAAAGAGCCTTGTATGAAAGCCTTCACTGAGGTTTCTATGCAATGAGAGGATACCTTTTACCTTCATGCATTGTCTCCAGTTTTCCAGGTAGTTGCTGAACCAGGATACAGAGTGGCTGTCCAGGTTCACGCTTTACAGTTTGTGGAGCAGAAGTGTGAAGTCAACCAGATCAAAGATTTTTGTGAAGTCCACATAGATTGCACCTGGGACTTTTCTCACATCCACTACACAGGTGATGTCATTTGTAAAGTTGGTTAGGGCTGTGTCAGTGCTGTGGTTCTTGAGGAAGCCATGCTGTGCATTTGCTAGCAGCCCATAACTCTCAATGTACACAGCCACTTGGTCATAAACTAAGTTTTCCTGTGTCTTGCCTAGGGCACTGAGAATGTAGACGGGTCTACAGTTCTCGAACAGGTTCTTTGGACCACTTCTATGGATATGGGTAACAACTTCAAGTTCAGTCTGCACTTAGCAACTGCAATTGCAGCTTAACTCTATTCCCCCTTATTCAGTAACACTCAGGATATAGGGCACGACAATTTAACCTCAATATTGCTTCAAAGTACCAACATTCATTTACAGGGCATTGGTGATGGGGCTTTACTCGACAAAAACTCCATCTAGGGCCCAGTCATCACCAGCATTATCATTCAGTAAAAATCAGCATTACTGTACAAGTCCCATACTAGCCAGCATGGGTCCACACTTACCAGCATCTAATAACATATCTGCATGTTGCAACTCAGGGACACAAGTCACAGACTGTAAGTTAGGGATGTCCTCTCGAAGTTGTAAAGGAAAACCAAACCCTGGGATCTATCCAGACCCTTAAGGCACAGCTTTTGCTTGATGTATAACTTCCTTAGATGGATAGGGTGCCAAACATGGCACAGCAGAGTTGAGGTAGACACTGGTAGACATATGGCCACTGCACTTATCCCCTTGTCCCCCTAAGGATTCGTCATCCAAAGCCTTATGGTCACACACACATAGGCTTACCATGCTTACTGTATCTTTTCCCCTTGCCTTCAGGTACTGATATCCTGGCACTCACCAACTGCACTAGTCTTCTGTGAACTGTTTGCTCTTTTGCTGTTTGTTTAGGTTTTGGTTCCTCCACCAGGAACAGTTTTCATTTCAACTGCTTTACTGGGAATAAACAGGGAGGTAATGCATACACCATCCTGTGGCCCTTCTTGAGGGTGAGCCACAAACAGGTCCCTGCTCTCCCCAATCTTGGAACCTCAGAGGGATCCACACCTCCAAAGACTCACACCGAAGGTAGCCAGTGCCATGGGGACTCAGGACCATGCCACCATCCTGGGCCCACAGGCCCCTTCTGGCCAGTCCCAGATGGAAAAGTGCACTCGTAGGTGCCCAGAATCCCGACGGCGCTCATGCTGGAACTTCAGAATTAGTACTGGAAAAATAAACTCCCTTTTTGCATGGCCGGGGTTCCATTTATAAGCCCTGAGTGGGAAAAACGTCAAGCCAGAGGGCAATAAATATGCAGAGTACAAAGGAACACTGTCACTGAGCAGAAAACATTGCATTTTCTGCATTCTAAACCATGGGCTAGAAACATTAATCCCTTAGCGCAAAACCTTTAAGCACAAATTTTAAAGGAGGTTAACTAGCAATCCCTATTTATAATAGCCAGGTGACAACTATTATAGAAAAGAAGCAAACTCTAGGTCATCATTAAGTCCCTCAGGGTGGAGAACCTGCAAGGTAGGTATCCATGTACCTTCCCTCTGTAAGAAGATTCTAATGTGGTTCCCTCCCGCTGGGTATTGGAAGACATGATCTATAAACATGATCAATGCCATGTCTGCATCCAAACTGATGCTATCTCAATGCCAGATTAGTCTAAAAGCGAAGACAAACATAAGACTATGCCTATTAAAGTCTTAAAAAGTCTTTCAGATAAAGGAAAGAGCCACACCTGTGCAAGTGAAGAGAATTCCTGAAATCAAACCAATGCAAGAAAATAATTAGTCATACAGTTCTCTGATGGATGCTTTATATATTTTTATCACCATGACTGACATTGCCTCGAAACTTGTTAATGTTAAGAGTCAGATGGAGAAATCAGAGACTGAAAATACCCATGTTAGGAATTAGTAAAAGCTTATACTCAAAAAATTGAGTCCAGCACTGCTCTAACAAATACAATTTTAAGGGATATTATTAAAAAATAAAGGTTAAAAATGGAGCATTCTGATTTGCTGGCAACATGCTAATTGGGTTAGGTTACTTGCTGTAAATTCTCTTGTAAACTAGAACTATTGGAATTTTAACTATAAAAACATTCATCTTAAAAAAGAAGAAATATTTTTGCTTAATAATAACATTAAGGCCTCGTCGCAGTCTGACAATTTGTCGATTAGCGGCCAAAAAGGATATAACTAAAAACTGGCTTTCGACAAACATACCTACTTTAACTCTTTGGCAGGATCCGGTATCCAGGATATACCACATGGAGAAGTTGACGGCACAGGTTAATCATAATATGGATTCTTTTGAGACCATGTGGAGAAGGTGGGTCTTTTACATTATGCAACATAGAGGAAACTTTGTTCTCTGAGATAACTCTTTGCAGATTTCCCCACGCTTTGGAGATGATGCGAGAACATTACTTATTCAGCCTCTATTCCTTCTAGTTTTTGACAAGATTTGCAGTTATCCTTTGCATTCCTGTTAACATACGAATGTGCCAGCAGAAACAGACCACCCAGTCTAAGTCTGCTCGAGTGTGCAGCTAGCACCCCTAGTTTGCAGCTGCCCATCCCCCCTTTGTCATCCCACTGCTGCCCCCTACCTCCCCCACACTCACTCTCCCCTTTTCCCTGTCCCATGCCCTTTTAAAGCTGTTCACAGATTTACATGATACCAACCATTCCGGTAGTGCATTCCATTTTCGACCACCATCTCCGTGAAATAGTGTCTCCTCATTTCCCTCCTAAATCTTTTCTTCTCTATTCTCAGCCCGTGCCCCCTGGTGTCCCTCACCCTCCTTAGCTTAACGACCCCATCTGCCCCATCCTCATTGATTCCCCTGAGATACTTGATCATGTCCCCACCATCCCATCTATCCTCCAGGGTGTACATATTCAGGTCTCCCAGCCTGCTCTCATAGTCTCTCCCCTCCATTCCACATATCATCTTTGTTGCCCTCCTCTGTATCCCTTCCAGTAGCCTGAAATCACGCTTCAGGTATGGCTTCCAAAACTGCACATAATACTCCAAGTGCAGCCTCACCAGCGACCTGTAGGGGGCAAGATCGCCCCTCTTCACCTGGATGAAAACTCCCTCGCTATGCACCCCTCCCCCCGGCTTTAAGTGGGGCTGTTGTGCACCCCATTGAGTTGAGCTTAATTCAAAAAAACACAGCCACAGAAACCTTTAAGCTAAATTCAAAAGACATAGCCGCAGAAACCTTTAAGCTTAATTCAAAAAACTCAGCCACAGAAACCTTTAAGCTAAATAAAAAAAAAAAAAATAGCAAAACTTACAAAAATCCTCTCCACAGCAAGTAGAATGCCCAGCCTCTAACTGAAATTTGAAAACCAAATGCCCTTGCATGCAGCCTAAGACAGCCAGCTACAGTAATAACTGGAAACCACAATCCTACTTATAGGATCTACAATACTAACTGTACACCACAGATCTACTCATAAGTTATACAGTATATATATATATATATATCTTTAAGAATTAGCTCATATGGCTGTTCCTTGTTTCCTCCCTCCTGACCTGCTCTGAGGGCTCAGGTCAGTTTGCAGCTCCCCAAGCTCCTCCCTCACAGCCTTCAAACCCAACCCCCAGTGGCATTTCAGTATTTAAGAAATGCTATATGGAGATATGTTTGATTTCAATTGTTTCTTATCTGTTTAAGTAGTATCGGATGGACTTTTATTTTTATTAGTTTGTGACTTATATTTCGCTTTTAACATCTTACTATGGGTGGGATGGACCTACTACAGTTGTACCTGCAGGATTCTTTCATTCAGCCCTCATGTTTTTTGTTCCCCCTGTAATGTAACCATCTGACTCATCTTGTTCATCCATTTTCCATTTTTCTTTGTTTTTCTGAATGTCTGGGATATACATTGCTTTGTTTCCTAGCAGTCATGGTTATATTTTATAAAGGTATAGTTACGAATGTTCTGTTTTGATTCTCATTTGTATTTGAAATCCTAATAAAGATTAAAGTTACAAAATAACAACATTAAGGCACTCATGGGAAGGCCGGCCTAGGCGCTGAGGGTTGAGGCGCTGGACGTCACACCTCATGCCACGCCGGTGACCCAGGTTCGGGAACAAGCCCTGGGAGCCGGGGGTTGGCGGGAAGGAAGAGATCGAGTGTCCATAGGACTGCTCTCTCTTCTCAGGGGAGGGACAGGGATGTGACCACTTGAAGCACACCCTCTGGCGGTGGCCAGAGGGAGCCCAACGTAGCATCATGGCGTATGTCTGGGGGTGGAGCTACGGCAGCACGTTGCGATGACAGCTGGGCTCCACAAGGGACTTACCAAGAAAATCCCCTCCACTGCTGATAGGTGATGGCGCCTCCCACGCGGTCCACACTCCAAGAATCGGGCCTGGCCCCCTCCGCTTCCTCCCCCCTCTCCAGCCCAGTGGCTCAAAACTAATAGATAGAGCACCGTTGGTGGGGGCGACCCTTCCCCGAAGGGCAGACCTGGGGGATGCCGAGTGCTGGAGAGGAGTGGAGTGGGCTCCGAGCAGCGTAAGGAGGTAGAGAGTGCACTGAGAGGTCGCCAAAAGAGTTCAGCATTGGTGGGTGAGAAATAAAGTTTGAAAAAAAAAAAAGGCACTCATGGGGTTGGACTATCTTGCTGCAACAAAAAATGTTTTTCTAAAAAGCTAGTTTCCACTACAGTTAATAAAAATAGTCATGTACCTGTCAAATCTACTTTACTAGGGCTATACCATTAGAACGGTGACTTACAATTGGTGCTGCAATTAGGGCACCACAACAAGGACAACAGAGACAGGGGTAATCTTGATTTTAGATTGCCCCCTATTGTCTTTGCTCTTGCTCCAATCACTGTTCTATCCTCCAGGGCATGCCCACCCTGAGGTTGTTATATTCATTTTCGGGGTGTGTGGGAGGGTGAAGCCCCATGCATTTGGGGTGTGGGGGGTGAAGGCCCCTCCGCATAGAAACATACAAAGTGCAGGCAGAAGGGGACTGCAAGGTCCATCTAGTTTGCCCAAGAACCCACCTGGTACTATTACCCGTCCCCTCCCCTCCTTTGCCTTTCCGTGTGCTACCTTTATGTCTATCCCATGCGTTCCTGAACTCGCTTACCATTTTGGCCCCCACTACCTCCTTGGGTAGGCTATTCCATGGGTCCACCAGCCTCTCTGTAAAGAAGAACTTTCTTGTATTACACCTGAACCTCCCACCCTTCAGCCTCATGTCATGTCCTCTCATTCTCCCACCTTCTTTCAATTAGAAAAGCTCTTCAACGTTAACCTTATTTATAATCCATATATATATATATATATGATATATATATCCTGCTCAAAGGTATTTGTAATACTGGATTTCAATAAAAAATATATATATATATATTTATATATATATAAAAAGTCTCAATCGTGTTGCCCCTCTCCCTCCTCTGTTTCAGGGAGTACGTGTTGAGTTCCCTCAGCCTGTCCTGGTATGCCATATGGTGCACTCCCTGAATCATTTTTGTGGCCCTCCTCTGCACTGTCTCGAGTCTGTCTATGTCCCTTTAGAGGTGCAGTCTCCACTATTGTACACAGTACTCCAAGTGGGGTGCACCAGCGCCCTGTAGAGTGGTGATTCCCCTCCCAATGCAGCCCAGTGTGCCACTTGCCTTTAGTGCCACCTTTTCGAACTGTTTACCCACTTCAAGTCTTCTGAAATAATGACCCCTAGGTCCCTCTCCTGTTTGGTGGAGGCTAGCTTCTCTCCTCCCAGGTAGTAATCCTCTTTTGGATTGTTTTTGCCTAAGTGCATGACTTTGCACTTTTTGGCATTGAATTTCAGCTGCCACGTTTCCGACCACTCCTCCAGTTTCTTCAAGTCTGAAGTCATACTCCTCACACCCTCAGGGGAGTCCACTCTGCTGCAAATCTTGGTGTCATTAGCAAACAGACACGCTTTACTTTCCAGTCCATTTGTGATGTCTGCTAGGAACACACTGAAGAGTAGGGGACCCAGTACCGAACCACATGGTACCCCGCTGGTCACCTCCCTCTCAGCTGAAAATGCACCGTTTACCTGAACCCTCTGTGTTCTTCCTCTCAGCTAGCTACTCACCCATTCAACCACCTCCCTGCCTACCCCCATGTGGTCCAGCTTCCTTACCAGTCTTCTGTGTGGAACAGAGTTGAAGGCTTTGCTAAAGTCCAGATAGATGACATTTACCACTGCTCCCTGATCTACTATCCTTGTAACCCAGTCGAAGAACTTGACCAGGTTAGTTTGGCAAGACCTACCTGTCATGAACCCATGCTGTTTTGGGTCTTGCTGCCCACTGGATCTCCAAATACGGTATGATTCTCTGTTTGAGTAGTAGGGTCCCTGTTAGTTGAGCGGTGGCTTTCATTTTTATCAAAAGGTACATTAAAGTGCTGTACAAACATTTTAAAAATGAGACCCATAGACTTGTATGGGATGCGTCCCCGCGTTCTCCCTGGTTAAACATCACAAAACGGGGGTGCGCGGGGACGGAGCAGGCAGTCCAGGAAGTGGGAAGGGATTGGCTGACTGGCAGTTTGGACAGAATTATGATCCCTTCGCAAACTGTGTAGAGTGCAATACAAATTATAATTTTAGCACAGAGGGCCTATCGCTGCCGCAGGGTACCGGGTTATGAAGCACAAAAAGCTTTGTAAATACATCACACATTTACTTTAACCAGGTTAAGCCTGTAAAAGGGCCATGTGGCCCAGTGCTTTTCAACTGGTCAACAAAATTTTAAATAAATAAATAAATTTAATTTTAAATAAATAAATAAAACTGTGCCAGAAGAAAAATACCTAGAGGTCCATCTAAGTCAGCACCAGAAACTGGCTAGTCCTGCTTTCCTTTTGCTGACTAGTACAGCCAGGACCTCAGTCTGAGGATCATCATTTCTACTGTGGGAACAGGTGGCATCGCAGCTGGAGCCAGCCCACCCCCACCATTACATTTGCCACTGCTGGAGCTGCTTGAAGGGCTGGGTCCTGGACACTTTATTTCAAAGGTACTCCACCTGTGAAAATCACACCCTTTTGACTGGCTATCTCAGGATAACAAGTCATGTCACTTGGCAGTTAACTGGACTGTGACAGAAGCCTGCTGACTACCCTCTCCCACACTCTTAAGGTGAGCAGTCCTAAGCGGTCCTCCATGCAGTGGACTAGAGTACAGGGGCAGAAGCATAAGAGTATCATATTGTGGGTGTGAGCTGTGGAGTCAGTCATTTGCTGGATATGCTCCCTTTGCCTCCTCCCTTGTTCCAACCTGCGCACCCTCCTGGGTTCTTACAACTGTCCCTGACTGACTTTGGCTATCAACCCTAATTATTATCTTCTGACGCTTTTGCAGGCAAAGCCTGTGAAAGCAAGGAAGATATGGTACTGCTAGATGGGAGACTGAAATGTTTGCAATACGGTTATGGGCATCAGAGGAATGAAAATTAGGTTGTTAGACAGTTTCTAATCAAATAATGCATAGTATTACCAAAAATTGGAAAAATGTAAAAAATATTTAATTATTTTAAACTGTCACATAATTTATAGTATTGACACTTGCAAACAATATCAAATCGCTAATTCTTAATGGCTAGACTCCAAGCATTCAATAAAAAAATGCATTTCTAGCCTTAATGGTTCAAAAAGTTAGACATTTCAAAAGATTATGGGCTAGACTGTCAAAGCCCTATAAAAGACTGCAGGTGTGGGAAAAAACTGGCACAAGTGGGTCTCCACTTGTGGAGCCACAGTTTCTCCCGCAGCTGCAGTGTTCTCAAAAATGGAGCCAGTTTACGACCTACTCCACAATTTATAGCCACTTGTGGACAATTTTTTGGTGCAGTTGCAGGTAAAACCTACACCTGGTGGGACCAGGCATAACATCTCCTGTAGCTGCGCTGGCTGAAAATACGAAACTGCAGGTGCGGAAGTTTTGTCCTGAGGCTGGGGCTGCGGGTCGGGACTTAGTCCCTAATCCGTTTGAAAATCCAGTGCAACACCATTAAAATGGGATAACTTTGGAACAATTAGGGCAAGAAACTTACTGTAATTTGTTTTTTAAATGAATGTTTGGAGTCAGCTCATTTGTTATCAATATAAGATACTGCTTCATCTATCAAAGTATAAAACACAAAATGATTCACAAACTGTTTAAAGTCCTGTTGTTTTTGACAACATATTATGGCTTCTATATTTAAAGGATTAGCACGCCACTAAACATTTTAGTGCTGTACTAACCCACAACAGCGCGATCAGATGGGGACCATATTCAAAGGCTCTTGATTCGTGGTGCTGACCTGTCAGTGTGACTGCACAGAATATACTGCTGTGCCCATGCAAATAAGGGATCCCGCTTGCATACAGGATGTAACAGTATATTCAAAGATTCTGACAGCGCCAAACAGCCACTTTTTACAGCATTATTTAACACCGCCAAAATCCTACTCTTATCCTTGCGCACAGTGTTCCCCACCTCCCACTCCACCAAGTATTATAAGCAATCCCTGTCGACAGTGGTCCCCACCCCCAATCCACAACCCCAAGGTGAAAGCTTAACCCCAGTCCCCCCTGTCTCAGTATCCTCCACCCCCACTACCCCAGTACAGCAATGATGTGCCCTGAGACAATCACTGGCACAGCCCCTCTGATCACCTCCCTGGCCAACCGCTATCTGAATGACAGGAAGTGAGCGCGCGCCTACTGTAGAAACAGATGCTACTACAGTAGGTGCATGATTGCTCCCTGTCATTCAGATGGCAGCCTGTTGATGTGGTGAGTGGAATGACTGTGCTTATTACTGTCTCAGCGGCACATCATCGCTGTACTTTGGTGAGTGGAGGCCAGGGGGGGGGGGTGGAAAGACCTGAGTGGGTGGAATAAATGGGGTCAAACTGTCCTTCATGGGATGGGGATCAAGGATGAGGCTGCCACTGGACACCAGAGATTGCTTATACAACATGGGGGAGTGGTGATCAGCGGGTGGGGTAACCACTGGACACCAGGGATTGTTTATTCTACTTGAGGGGGCGGCGTTTGGGGGTCACAGCTTCTTACAATGTTTCTGCACAGCCATATGTGGCAACATTGTGTGGCATGCTAATAGGCCCATAATAGGTATGCAAATGGCTCTTAGTGCCTTGCATGTCCTATGGGTTTATTAGCATGTCAGGGCTGAATATGGTGTGCAAGACCACTAGTGCTATCTCATTTGAGATGCACTGTTTCCACCTGGCTCCTGCGGGCCACATTCCAGTAGTGGGATGTGTCAGCGCAGTACACAGAGAATAGTGTATGGGTGACCATACACAACAAGGTAGTGTTTCCATCAAGAGTAGATGATGACATTATAGAGAACTTGAGTGCAAAGCTCGAGAGGTCTCCATGATGCAGTCACATGCCCTAGATGGAAACACAGCCTTAGCTGTGTATGGGCACCTGTCAAGTTACAGGTCAAGATAGCCAAATCAGGAGAAGTTATGAAATTCGCAAGTAGCATTTTATTATTATCAATAACAATAAAATAACAAATTAAAATTGTGCAGGATAGCTTTTATACAGGCAGTTTAAACAAAACAAAGTCCTTCCTCTGAGATTATCTCTAAATCCCCTCTCTCTCTCTCTCTCTCTCTCTCATATATAATGTCTTTTCCTGGCAATTAACTTCTGCATCCTGAACTCATTAAGATACTTCTCCTGTTTCTCGCAAAATGTTTAAAAACTTTGTCAATTCCTTTCCTGCAGGTGCAAAATAGAACATTGTGCCCCAGAACTGATCTCCTGTTGATAACTCTGTCAATGAGCTTGTGGAGGTCAAACTGCACCCCAGTGTTAACCCCCTGAGTTCCAAATAGCTTTTTGCAATAATTTCAAGAATGTAATTATATACATATTGCAAACCAAGAGATGTCAGTATCACATAAAGATTCACATTTATTATTTAACTACAGAGAAGGAAGGGGAGAAAGAAAGAACGGAAACAGCAAGTGAAGGAAGGGAGAAAAATGGAGGGAATTGTGAGGCTGTCAAAGTGGCTGATTCGTCTGGTTTCACAGGAAAATTTGAATGCGCAATCTGACAGCAGAGACAAACAAGTGGTAGAGAAGGAGAGGGCAGAATAGATCCTTGCTTTTAACTCACTCTGAATAACAAATAGAAAATTGTCTTACCAAACCCTGCCACAGCACCAATACGCTGCTTTGTGTAGTGCATGGTTTGCCTCTATTGAAATATTTTAGTTTTAGTTTGTCCATACTTTAAATCATTGCTCCTGCTCCCCATCCCACTTGCTCCTTCAGTTCCCTCTGTGACCATGTCACTCCTGACCATCGGTTACTCCTGTTCCTGACCCTCTGTCCCTCTGACGATATACAATCCACAGGTGACAGTGTTAAAAAAAACATGCACACAGTCTGACAAATTGGTCCTGTTTGATGCCACAGATCTATCCATGGCTGTCTGTGTCCAAACTGCCTCAGTCACCCGCTTGCTAATTTAAATGACACCACCCTTTTCCCCTGATTTTTTCTTCAGAGCTGTGTCAGTAACCAGTCATGTGGCAGCTCAAGGCTGAAAAGTTGTTGTGGTATCATTGTGTAAGCCCTCTCTCTTTTGAGAGGGGCTTATGCTCCCTTTAGGGACCCCTTCCGTATTTGCTGTTCCCAGATCTAGGGATAAGTTTAGTGTACTGGGGGCGCAATGTCTGCCTGCTGCCATTCAGTGGCAGCAGAAAGCAGGGTTTCAGGGATATAAATAGGCAGGACAGGAAGATTGAGTGTACTTAAGGGAGAGTAGAGACCGGCGTGCACTGCAGGGCAGTGAGGGGGTGGGGACTCCCCACTGTGTTAGGCAGGCCAGCTTCTGCAGCAGCAATGTGCCAGGTTCCCGGGGTGAGCATCCATAGGGAGGGCTCCAAGAGAGGTAGCTGCAGCCGTGTTTTGGGGGACCTGGGTTCTGGGGGGCTGTAGGGAGGATGGTCAGCTCATCAGGGAGTAGGTGCAGGATAGGCAGATCCCGTAGTCTGGGTTAGACCCCGGTAGAACACTTGAGAGTGGGCCTGGGTCATTGCGGTTGCAGTAGGTTGTGTCAGGGCCGCTGCATCTTGGTGTGACAAGGCAGCCCAGGTACACTGGTGAGGGGGCCTAGGAGAACCTCTACCCAGTTAGGGTCTGTTTGGAGGGATAGGTCTCAGGGCTGCCGGACTTTGCTGAGTGGGCTGCGAAGAGCCCTAGAGGAATTCCCTTGCACTGGCTGTACTTATCGAGCAGCAGTGGGTGAGTGAGAGGTGCGGCATCTTGCAGCGTGTATCTGTGGGGTCCAGGAGTAAAGTCACGCTGAACAGGGATGCTAGAGAGAGTCGGAAGTGGGTCCGGGTAGACCAGGCAGAACAGGAGAGTGGTCTGGGGGAGAGAGATTTGGGGTATGGAGGGTACGGTGGGTTTCACTGGTACGGCACCATCCGTGTCCCTTAAGAGGTTGGAAGAAGAGCCAGGGAATGTGTTGGGGAGAAGCTGTATGCTTTCTCATTTAGAGAGGAGAAAGCCCCAGCCTGGTTTGAATAGTGAAATTTCAGGTACTTACTAGTACCAATGGGATCTTTGGAGCTTCATGGTCCAGGACAAGAGGTCGCTGTATGTTCCTGGGGAAAATCAGGTCTGATGTTGAATGGGCTGATAAAGTCCTTGCTCTGCCTTAATTACTGCCATTCTTGTGCGCACAAAGTTTAACCCCATGGAGCTGAAAGATTTTTCCAAAGCCTAAATGGACCCCTGCAGCCGTGTTAAATCATTTGGGGCTCAGGAGAAATAAAGTGATTATGTTTAAAGAAATTGTTCAGGAGTCTGTCTCAGTTGGTAAATAATGATAGATGAACTGTAAATCCTTAAGATTTTAACCTTTTAATAAGTTCAGTTCCAGGGGGGATTTTCCCAAATTAAATCTTGTACCGTTGGTCTTTGGGGAGAGTTCCTGTGGCTGAAGAATGAAGCAGAACCAGCCTGGGAATTCGTGCTGCTACTTGGGGTGTTCTTAGAGTTCTTGGCCATAATTCCTGAAGGTAACATCCTCCCTTGAAGACGTCTTCAGGTAATTGTTTGCTGTTTTCCAATGCTTTAAACTCGAGTGTTTCTGGTGAGATTTCTAAGATGCGCATTCCCCCCCAGAGAACAACATGTTTTTGCCCCTAGACATTGTGGAGGGGCTGGGCCACACATGGGGGCTCATCTGGGATAATTTCTTGCACCCACAGGACCCTAAAGGGGAAGGCAGACCTGGATTCCCCCAGAGTCGAGGTGCTGGTGGGGCCCTCGCCATTTGTAGACCGTGTGATGCATTGCAAATTTCCCATGGCGGTGTAGGAGATAGGCCTAGTATGAAGGTAGGCCTCAGCTCTCCTGTATGTGGTGCCTGCACATGACTGGTGGGTCACGTGCTGCTACCCTGCAAGCTGATTGGTTGGTGGCTCATGGAGGGTCATGCAGACTGGAGGGACTGGCGCCATTTTGCAGCAGCTTGTGGGAGAGACTGGTGGTTACTAGTAAGTGGGTCAATAACCAAAAGAGACTGAGTCATTGAGTACCAACAAACAGAATTGTTTCCATATCCCCACTGTCTCAGGGAAGTAGCACAGTGATAACAAAGGTTTGGGGGCAGCCGTTGAGCATGCAGTTCAGGATGGCAGACCGAGTATGCAAGACCAAAGAGGGATCTCCCCCTGAGTAGCCAGTGACAACGGTTCTGACCTCCCTCCTGGCATGGCTGTGGGAGACCGGAGGGAATCGTCATGCTGATGAGCAGTATGTATGCTGTGGATTCAGGGGTGAGGGAGTGGTGAGGCTACCTGTATTCACCATCTGTGCAGGCTCTGCACCTGGAGGAATTTTCAACTGTGCTCCCCCTGTCTTTCACTGGGGATATCCTTCTAGTGACTCAGAAGACCTTTCGTCATTGTGGTCACCAGGTAGTGTGGATTCTGGGACCATTAGTAGACTGTCCATCTCGAAGCAGGACCCAGACCAGAAGAAAGTGAAATTCAAGGGCCCCCTCCCCAGAGGTGTGTGTGGAAGCAGTGGAGAAGGAGAAAACAGGGTGTGGTAAGGAGCACAGTCATCTTCCCCACTCTTCACCACCGGCTGCCAACTATTTCCATGGCAGAGGGAGGGGCAGGACTCTCAATAATCCATTGGGCCGTCCCCCAGGGCCCAGGGCATCCCAAACATGGCCCCTGTCTGGGGGCAGCCTGCCAGCCCTGTCAGTAAAGTTGGAGGCCTCAGCTGTGAAGACCTGAGCTGTGATCAAGTTGGGAGGTCCTCCTGGGACGGTGCCAGGGATAACCATCAGGAGGGAAGAGATCCTTACAGATGAGAAAGACCTGGATGAGGAGAAGTGGCTGGACAGGAGATTTCAGTTCTCAGACTATGAGGTGTACAGAGGTATTCCAAAACTATTCACCATCTGGTGATCACTTTAGCAGACCGTACCCCATGACTACCAGCCCGAGCAAAAGCTTTACGGACCAGGATGGACGGCTTCAGCCACAGTAATCCATTGAATCTGGCCTGTCACAAGAGAGTGTGGCTGGAGCCAGGCATGTCTCGATGGACCAGTGTGAGAGATCTGCCCAAGTGGAGCCAGACAGAGATGGGTATGGAGGTGAATGCAGGTGGAGTACTCCCATCTGGACTACTCTTATGTGTCTGAGAGAATTTGGGACATCATCAAGGAGATGCGGGAAGAATGGATCTTCAAGGAACAATTAAAGAGGTTGAAACATTGCCCAGGGTATGGAGGACGGGCATCCCAACAGCTGTTCCAAAAAGCCAGCGCAATGTGCCATACTGGACCTTGGTCTAGACTGGCTTTATTTAAGAACTTTGCCTTGGTGCAGGATCTTGCAGGATGCCATATAAAGTATTACATTATGGAAAAGGATTATTTTGGAGACATCACCACCAAGCCAGACCCAGATGTTTATTTCCCATCTGGAGGAGGCCCCGCTACTTAAGCCCCTGTAAAGGACTCATAAACTGTGCCAGGAAGATTGCTCATCGAAGCAGGCTATGTTAATTGAATAACGCTTAATGACTAATGAGAAGACTGATAATTTCTGAAGTTTTGACTTAGAGCCTAATGATAGATATTTAACAATTTTTATTGCACTTAGCATGTGTGGCTGGTGTGACTGTGAGAATGAATGGGCGTGTATATGGTGTATGGATGTTGAAACCTCTTTAATTGTATATAAAGTAATATGTTATATTGAGCGGGAGGTATAATAATTACAAAGGGTCTTAAGGGAGTAGTATGTTACAGGCATTTACCTCACATAGCTGTTTGATTAAGTTGTTTCTTGAAATTTACATAATGACTGCTTTCTTAATATTTTTGAGAATGAAAATGTTTTATTGTTTCTATATAAAAGGAAGTACTATGAGAAAAAGATTAGTGGGTTACGAAATGCAGACCCAAAAAAATGGTGGGAATCTACAAAGGTGATAATTCAAAGTTATAATGAGGAAGAACAGATAGGAAAGTGGGCAGTAGACTGTGGATTTGAGGGTGAAAATAATGAGATGCAGTTTGTACAAGAACTAAATAGAGCATTGTGTGAAGTTAGCAGAAAGTTAGAACCTTTGAAAGAATGTGGGGAAGAGGTGTGGGTAGTTCCAGATAAGTATTTAAGTGTCAGTTGAGGATGTGGCTAAGGCTTTAAAATGATTAAAAGTAAATAAAGCAGTGGGGCCAGATAATATACCTAACTGGATTTGGAAGGAGGGAGCTGATTTGATAGCACCTTGGATTTGTAATGTGTTTAATAAATCAGTGTTGCTGGGAAAAATGCCCGATCAATGGAAACAGGCCTAAGTTGTACCTTTGGCTAAAGTAAATTGTCCATGTGATGTTAGTAAGGATTTTAGACCTATTTCTTTGACTTGCGTTGTTTCAAAGGTGTGTGAGGAATTTGTTACAAACTGGCTTTTGGAAGTAATAAGTCAGTATATACTGTAGATCCCAATTAATTTGGCTCCTTGAAGGGGTGTTCTACCACCCTAGCTCTGTTAAAATTTCAAGAGTTATGTATGAGGTCATGGGAAAATGATGAAATAGTAAGAGCAGTGCTAGCTGATTAAAGGAAAGCATTTGAATTGATAGCGCATGATATTCTAATCGATAAATTACAATTGTTGGCAGTTCCTGCTTGTATAATAAGATGGATTCATGACTTTCTTGTAGGGAGGTCACAGTGGATAGAAAAGGAGGGGTGGAGATCAGGATTAAATTATTTCCATGGGGGGGTTCCACAGGGTACCAAATTGGGGTTAATTTTGTTTCTTATTATGATTAATGACTTGCATACAATAGGGCCTTGTAATAAATATGTAGATGATACAACTGTTATTGATATATTTGGAGAACTAAGTCAAAGTGTAATGCAGAAGGATTTAGAAGAAATTGAAGCACGGACTCAGAGTAATAGGATGCAGATAAACCCAGAAAAAACACAAGAAATAAGATTTGGGAAAACTAATAAGGCCGAGTTACCACAACTCAGGTTTGGGGTAGTTTTGTGGAGGTAGTAAAGAGTGTTAAATTGTTAGGGTTACAATTTCAAAATGATTTTAGATGGAAAGAACAAGTGCCAGGTATGGTAAAAAAATGGAATTCAAGGGGGTATTTCCTGACAATGTTAAAAAGAGCAGGTGTGAGTCAGGATGATTTAGTATATTTTTTTGCACAGTTGTTTGTTCTGTTTTGGAGTATGTGGTGTTTGTTCTGTTTTGGAGTATGTGGTGTTTGTTCTGTTTTGGAGTATGGGGTGTTTGTTCTGTTTTGGAGTATGGGGCTATTGTCTGGGATGATGAGTTGACTTTTGTAGAAAGTGAAGAAATTGAAAGAATTCAGAAGAGAGTTTTGAGGATTTTTGTAGGTTGTGAAATGTCATATAATGAAGCACTGAAAATGTGTAAGTTAGAAAGGTTGGATGAGAGAAGAATAGATATGTCAAGAAAATTGTTTTCTGAAATTTGTAACCCCCAGCATAAGTTGCACACACTGTTGCCAGTTAGAGAAACATCAGTTTATGGATTAAGAAAACAAGTGAGATGGAGAAAACCAGTATTTAGAACAACTAAGTATCAGTCCTTTTTATTAAATTTTTAAATGAATGTTAAATAATTACTGTAACACCTTTTTTGAGTAATCAAATGTTTATTGAATTTGTGATGTAAATTTTAAGGTGTTTTGTGTTGTAATATATGCCTTTGTAATTTTTTGTACTCTTGTTAAAATTTTGTGTACTTAACTTCAGCCGATCCACTTCAGTGGACGTTCTGGCTGCAATAAAGTAAATAAACAAACAAACAAGGACCTCCTGGCACAGGTAAGCTAGTTTTAGGATTTTAAGAATAGGTTAGAGAGAGGTGGTGTTGGGAGGACCCATTTGGGCCACGTCTTTGGGTGGTCCTCTTCTTGTGCAGGGTGGGGAGATGCACATACCCAGTTTGTCGGGGGAGGCCATTCTGGTCCCTCTGCCATCATTAATTTCCTTGGGTAGGGGACAGCATAAGACCCCTCTCTTTTAAGGAGACTTACGTTCCCTTTAGGGACCCCTTACGTATTTACTGCTCCCAAATCTAGGGATAAGTTTAGTGTTCTGGAGGCTGCAGTCTGCCTGCTGCTATTCAGTGGCAGCAGAGAACAGGGTTTTAGGGATATAAATAGGCAGGACAGGAAGACAGAGTGTGCTTAAGGGAGAGTAGAGACCAGTGTGCACTGCAGGGCAGTGCGGGGGTGGGGACCCCCCACACGTTAGGCAGGCTGGCTTCTACAGCAGTGATGCGCTGGGTTCCCAGAGTAAGCATCCATAGGAAGGGCTCCAAGAGAGAGGTAGTTGCAGCCATATTTTGGGGGGCCTGGGCTCTGGGTGGTTGTATGGAGGATGGTTGGTTCATCAAGGAGTATTTGAAAGACAGGCAGGTCCCGTAGTCTGGCTTAGGCCCTGGTAGAACACTTGAGAGGGGCCTGGGTCATCGAGGTTGCAGTAGGTTGTGGCAGGGCCACTGCATCCTGGCATACAAGGTGGGCCAGGTACACTGGTGAAGGGGCCTAGGGGAACTCTACTCAGTACAGCCTGTTTGGAGGGACAGGTCTCGGGGCTGCTGGATTTTCCTGAGTGGGCTGCGGAGTGCCCTAGAGGAATCCCCTTGCACTGGTTGCACTTATCAGGCAGCAGTGGGTGAGTGAGAGGTGCAGCATCTTGCAGCGTGTATCTGTGGGGTCCTGGAGTAAAGTTGCCCTGAGCAGTGATGATAGAGAGAGTCAGAAGTGGATCTGGGTAGACCAGGCAGAACAGGAGTGTGACCTGGAGAGAGATATTTGGGTTGTGGAGTGGTGGGTTTCACTGGTACCGCACCATCCATGTCCCTTGAGAGGTTGGAAGAAGAATCAGGGAACAGGTTGTGGAGAAGCAGTATGTTTTCCTATATAGAAAGGAGAAAGCCCCAGTCTGGTGTGAGTAGTGAAGTGTCTGGTACTTACCAGTGCCAGTGGGATCTTCGGAGCTTCACAGTCCAGGACAAGAGGTCGCTGTGTGTTCCTGGGGAAAATCAGGTCTACAGTTAAATGGGCTGATAAAGACCTTGCTCTGCCTTAATTACTGCCACTGTTTTGTGTACAAAGTTTAGTCCTATGGAGATGAAAGATTTTTCCAAAGTCTAAATGGACCCCTGCAGCCCTGTTAAATCATTTGGAGCTCAGGAGAAATAAAATGATTATGTTTCAGGAAATCATTCAGGAGTCTGTCTCAGTTTGTAAATAAGGATAGATGTACTGTAAATCCTTAAGATTTTAACCTTTTAATGAGTTCAGTTCCAGGAGGGGAGTTTCCCAAATTAAATCATGCACTGTTGGTCTTCGGGGAGAGTTAAGATGTATGGCCTCGAGGAAAGGGGGGGAGACATGATAGAAACTTTCAAATACCTCAAGGGAATCAACAAAGTCCAAGAGGGTAGCATCTTTCAGAAAAAGAGATGTGCAAGAACAAGGGGGCACAATTTGAAGATGAGGGGGACATCTCAGAGGTAATGTGTGGAAGTATTTCTTTACAGAGAGGGTTGTGGGTGCATGGAACAGCCTTCCTAAGGAGGTTGTAGAGTCAAAAACAGTGGGGGAATTCAAGAATGCATGGGACAGACATAAGGCAGTTCTAGTGGGGGGTAGGAGGAAGTAGGCTGTTGGTTAACTAGGATCTGCAGCTTATCCATTAGGCAGGGAAATGGGCAGACTAGGTGGACCAAGTGGTCCTTATTTGCCATCAAATTCTATGTTTCTATGCTTCTGTGTTCCTGTGGCTGAAGAATGAAGTGGAATCAGCCTGGGGATTCCTGCTGCTACTAGGGGTGTCCTCAGAGTTCTTGGCCATAATTCCTGAAGGTAACATCTGCCCTTGAAGACATCTTCAGGTAGGCCCAAATTGTTTGCTGCTTTCCAAGGCTTTGAACCCAAGTGTTTCTGGTAAGATTTCTAAGGTGTGCAGTCCCCCCAAGAATAATGTGTTTTTGCCCCTAGACGTCGTAGGGGGGGGCCACCATTGTGACCTCTAAATGATACCACAACAACTTTTTATGAACTTAGAACAGTATCACAACAAGAAGATTGTCAGTATGGAAATCTAAACATAGTAGGGGAAAACCACACACTATGTAGACACTATGTGCTACACTATTACAGCCCCATATTCGGACAGTGCACTATGGTCAGAGCAGGTAACTGTCTGAATATTGCCCTAGAGCCAGTCATGCGCTATTTCACATGCAGTGCTACTGTGTGCACTGTGCACACGGCCGGCTCTGATTATGCGAGCCTATATGCTACATCGACATGTATAGACATGTAGTAACACATGAGAACTGCATTGTTAGGATTCATGTTGACTGGACTCCAAACTTTCATAAAAAAAACTTACATTTTTAACCCTAACAGCTCAAATGTTATAGTTTCAAAAAGCATTATAAAATATCATAAAAGATTATGTTTGGAGATGGTTGGAAGATACTAGTGGTTGTTCTGTTTAGGAATAAGCACATTTTTAAATGTTTCCTTGTGCGTGCACAAGAAACATTTTGTTTCAGAGAATGGCATTTCAGAGGCGTGTTACTGACTAGCCCAATGCAGAGCAATCTACATTGGGCTCGTCCCTGACAGACCAATGACCATGCAAGCAGAGTATGATGGTGGTCACAGTTTCATGGGCATAAACTTTGTGTACTTGAAAGGACTGCAGCGCTCCAATAGGAGAGCACTTCAGTACTTTCATTTGCATAAAGCTGACTGACAAGCAGCTGAGCAGCTTTATGTACATCGCTGCACTAATGGTGTTGCTGATGAATTCCTCTCTGGTGGATTACCCCAAAGCTGATATAGCTTCACATTACCCCACTAGCTACTGCTACACAAAGGCAGAAACAGCCATTTCCAGTATTTGAAAACCTATACATACAACACAATAACACAGCACCCAGCACGATCCTATGTGGCCCCCCCACACAATTTGCAAATACAGTATTTACAATATAACTGTAAAAAAGGCCATGAGTGAAAACAGGTTCCTCGCTGCTTGTCACCGCAATCAGCTAGTGCATACCCACCCACTCGCCTGATCAGCTCAGCAGGCATTAAAAACAGCCATACTGCTTAGTCTCCTAGTTTAAAAATAAACATCATACGAAACTGTAACAGTGGACTGGTGAGGGGGCTGCTCTATTTTCTGATCCCACAGCATGTACTATTGTACAGTTAATAAAACCACTACTGCAAGCGATATCAGCCTCTTAATCCCCCCAACAGACGAGACAATCATCTCCCCGTTTCACTTTCACTTGCTGAAAGTTTCCCCATTATTTTCTGCCTGCCATTCAGTGTCCCCATTTAATTTATTCAAACATGTTTCCTATTTCTAGTCAAAAGTAAAATCAATGAAGCCGACACAAATATATAAACAAATGAAATAAATGTTCCTATTATAATGTATTATAATGTAGTTTCTCAATTACAAACTCTATTAATTAGGAAGGCAGTACAGCCTAGAGGTTAGAGGACCAAGCTGCGAGCCTGGAGACGCAGTAGCAGCTAGGGTCTGAAACGTACAGCTGCCAGATGCATTATGTGTGACCCTGAGCAAGTTTTTCTCCACATGCTCCCAGGTAGCACCTGGACATGAGCTTCTGCTCACTGGGCCTTTCCCAGCCAAAACATTGTGAAAAGGAAAACAAAACAAAGAAATGGCCTTGATTGCTCCTGCAACAGTCTTACAAGGAAGAAATCAACTTTTATTCTGATCCTTTCTTATTTTATCTACTTTGGATCCTCTCTCTGATAGAGTTACCATTATACTTTCTATTTTTTTGAAGGATATTCTGCTTGCTTTGATTACTCAAGGACTGAATAACATTAGATGACTCCAACTGTATGTTGACCATGTTGTATCAAAAAATTAGAACTAAAACATTTAAAAAAAATCTGGATGCATTTATTTCCCAGAAATGTGCGTTAAAATGTAGTTGCAGATTTAGAAGACAATGTGGAAGGTTTAAGTAAACCTGGTGTCTTGTTCAGAGAAGATAATTTACCTACAAAACCCCCAACAGAGCTGATAAGGCACCAGTAATTCCAGCAGTCACTGCTCCAGTTACAGCTAATGCAAGTCAACAGGTTCCAAAATGCTTGCCACTTTTTTCCTTCACACTGCCTTGTTGAAACAGCAGTAGTCAAGGAGAGACTTCTGAAAGTGACATCCTGATACAAGGAAGTTATGCAAAAAGATGCCGTTGCTCAACTGATCTCAGACAGAGATAGTGCTTACGAAGCATCTTCTTGCTGAGGTCCCAGAAAACATAGCCAAGGTACAGCACTGGCAGATGCGCCATGAAAGAAGTGGTTGGGGGCAGAGGAATATCATGGAAAGTGGGGTAAAAGAACATTTAAGAAATGCTGCTCCAAATGATACCTTTTTCCTGGCAGTGGGAACACTTACAGCTGAACTTTACCATTGTTCCATCCATTGTTGTCAAAATGACAACCTGAAAGGAGAAAAATAAAAGAAAAAAGTCAGCTTTATGGCTTAACATTTGTAAAAGCATTCCTTCCTCTCCTTGTGGGTGGTCTGTCGGGTGGTTACTATGGTTTCATCATATCGCCTCACAAAAGAAAGATGAATAATGGGCGCAGACACAGAAATTTCTAATTACATTTCATTTTAAAGCCATGACTGTATGATTAATCTGTGCTGCATTATCCTGATTGCATGCATTGAACTAATGCAGATTGGGAAAGGCAGCATTCCACCAGTCAGGAGGCGTGGATGGACGACATAGCAATTTTAAATGTAACGTTGACTGGTGAACATTAGTTTGGTTTGTGGGTTACTTAGAAGGTCATTGGTTATTAATATCAGTTTGGGTTTGTGTCCATCAGTTGCAGACAATGCATTATGGGTGAGAAAGCCACTTGTATGTAAACAGAATAAGATAAAGGCACCAAGCAGTATATTTTCTGTGAGGTCTAAAAAAGACATGTAGCCCTCTAGTGGGTTTCTACTCTAAAATCTGTGGGACTTCATCAGTAATAAACAGCCATGATTTTGGGCAACCTTCAAAAACATTTGGGTCCTGGGGAACTGCTGGGTGGTACTGTACAATGTAAACAAATAAGGCAATTTCACATTTAAGAACACACTTTGATCTAGGACATTCTGCTCTCCTGATAGGTCATTGTAGCAGTGTGTCATTTGAGGCAGATCTCAACTTACAATTGTTTCAAATATATACTGTATGTAAGCAGCATCTAGGTACAAAATCTGTAATTTTTTTTTAAATAATTTCTGTTTTATCCTATTTTGTATTACTGTTAATGCCCTTGGCCTTGGTCGTTTCTGAAGGTTTACCTATCCGACTAAACAACACTGTTGTCGAAGTTCTTCTTTGATAGTGTGTTTCTCTTGGGGGCTGTCTACTAAAAGATTATCAACTTAGAGTCAGAGTTGATTTGGGGTGACACATGGCAAAGAGGTAAAATTTTCCTGCAGGTCCCTCACAGTGACAATCTCAAAACCTGCCAAGACTGTCGCTGTGAGGGATTTCACCATGCGGGTTTCGCCATACGGTCAGCATACCATTTCTGAAAATGGGCCTTTGGCTCAGTATACCTACCTGGGTAACAACAAGCATTTGTCAATGCCGAATGTTGATTGCGTTGGTCTGCTGAGCTTGCGCAGTGGGCCTCTGTCAGTGGCTCAGTCTGTTAGTCCCAGTGCTGCAGGCTGCTCTTTTGTACTGGGCTGGTGCATGCGTTGGCACCTTGTGCTGCCGAGGAAGGAATATGCAGCTGTCCCGAGAGAGCTCCATTGAGGTGACTCACTCCCCCTGTGTCACTCACTCATTCTGTGTCTCCTGGCACTGCAGGCTGCCTTTTTGTACTGGGCTCCTGCCTGTGTTGGTGGCTTTTTCTACCCATGAAGAAATCCACAGCTGTCCCAGCAGAAGTCCATTGAGGTCGATCAGTCCGCCTGTCTCACTCACTCATTCTGGTTCTCCTGGCGCTGCAGGCGCTGCCCTTTTGTACTGGGCTCCTGTCTCTGTTGGCACCTTTCTGCCCACAAAGAAATCTGCAGCAGTCCCAACAAAGCTCCGTTGAGCTCGCTCACTCCCCTTCTCTCACTTGCTCATTCTGTTCTGCCGGCGCTGCAGGCTGCCCTTTTCTACTGGGCTCCTGCCTGTGTTGCTGCCTTCTTATGCCCATAAAGAAATTTGTAGCAGTTACAACACAGCTCTGTTGAGCTCATCACCGCCATTCTGGTTTTCCTGCCACTGCAGGCTGCCCTTTTGTACTGGGCCCCTGAATGCATTGCTGCCTTTTTCTGCCCACAAACAAATCTGCAGCAGTCCCAACAAAGCCCCGTTGAGCTCACTGACTCCCCCTCCCTCACTTGCTCATTCTGTGTCTCCTGGCACTGCAGGCTGCCCTTTTGTACTGGGCTCCTGCCTGCAGTGGTGGCTTTTTCTGGCCAGAAAGAAATCTGAAGCAGTTCTGACACAGCTCCACTGAGCTCGCTCACTGCCCGTCTGTCACTCTTGCATTCCGTTTCTGATGGCGCTGCAAGCTGGCCTTTTGTACTGGGCTTCTGTCTGCGTTGCCGCATTTTCTGCCCACAAAGAAATCTGCAACAGTCACACTACAGCTCCATTGAGCCTGCTCAGTATCGCTCTGTCACTCGCTTGTTCTGTTTGTCTTGGCGCTGCAGACTGCGCTTTTGTATGGGGCTCCTGGCTGCATTGGCACCTTTGTCTGTCCACAAAGAAATCCGCAGCTGTCCTGACAGAGCTGCGTTGAGGTCGCTCAGTCTCCCTCTCTCATTGCTCGTTCTGTTTGTCCTGGCGCTGCAAGCTGCCCTTTTGTACGGGGTTCCTGTCTGCATTGGCCCCTTTTTATGCCCACAAAGCAATCCCAGCAGTCCTGACAGAGCTCCGTTGAGCTGACTAAGATCCCTTGTCTCACTCGCTCGCACTGTTTGTCCCACCACTGCAGGATGCCCTTTTGTACTGGGCCCCTGCCTGTATTGACACCTTTTTCTACCCACAAAGAAATCTGCAGCAGTCCTGACAGCGCTTTGGTGAGTTCGCTCACTCCCCCTCTCTCACTCACTCTCTCGTTCTGTTTCTTCCAGTGCTGCAGGCTGCCCTTTTGTACTGGGCTCTTGTGTTGGGGCCTTTGTCTGCCCACAAACAAATCCACAGCAGTCCCGATAGAGCTCATTTGAGCTCGGCCCTCCCCACCTCACTCGGTCCAATCCAATCTGTCCCAAACACTGATTTCCCAGAGTGACCGTGCTATTGTGCGGCAGGAGTGCAGAAACATATTTTAGCTAGGATGTGCAAAATGACAGCTGTAGTGTTCATAAGGAGTTGTGAAAAAATGCCACTGTTGAAAATGTGGCGTGACAGTATTACAAATTTGCGAAATTAGAAGGGTGCGTGGAAACAGTTCAACACACGCTTGTAACACAGTCATGTTATGGCAGTCCCAACAGAGCTCCATTGAACTTGCTCACTCCGGTTCTCTCACTCGCTCATTCTGTTGTGCCGGTACTGCAGGCTGCCCTTTTCTACTGGGCTCCTGCCTGCGTTGCTGCCTTCTTATGCCCACAAAGAACTTTGCAGCAGTTACAATACAGTCTGTTGAGCTCACTCACCGCCTCATTCTGGTTTTCCTGCCACTGCAGGCTGCCCTTCTGTACTGGGCCCCTGCATGCATTGCTGCCTTTCCTGCCCACAAACAAATCTGCAGCAGTCCCAACAAAGCCCTGTTGAGCTCACCGACTCCCCCTCCCTCCTGTGGTCGTTCTGTGTCTCCTGGCACTGCAGGCTACCCTTTGTACTGGACTCCTGCCTGCATTGGTGGCTTTTTCTGTCCAGAAGGAAATCTGAAGCAGTCCCGACACAGCTCCACTGAGCTCGCTCACTCCCCCTCTGTCACTCTCGCATTCCGTTTCTGCTGGCACTGCAAGCTGGCCTTTTGTACTGGGCTTCTGCCTGCGTTGCTGCATTTTCTGCCCACAAAGAAATCTGCAGCAGTCACACTACAGCCCCGTTGAGCTCACTCACTACCACTCTGTGACTCGCTCATTCTGTTTCTCTTGGCGCCGCAGACAGCGTTTTTGCATGGAGTTCCTGGCTGTGTTGGCAACTTTGTCTGTCCACAAAGAAATCCGCAGCTGTCCCGACAGAGCTCTCATCACTCATTCTGTTTGTTCTGGCGGCGGCGCTGCAAGCTGCCCTTTTATATGGGGCTCCTGCCTGCATTGGCGCCTTTTTCTGCCCACAAAGAAATCCCAGCAGCTCTGACAGAGCTCCATTGAGCTCACTAAGTCCCCTTGTCTCACTCGCTCGTACTGTTTCTCCCACTGCTGCAGGCTGGCTTTTTGTACTGGGCCCCTATGCTTGTATTGACGCTTTTCTGCCCACAAAGAAATCTGCAGCAGTCCTGACAGCGCTCGTGAGTTCGCTCACCCTCCCTCACTCGCCTCTCTGCTCTGTTCTCCCAGTGCTGCAGGCTGCCCTTTTGTTCTGGCCTCTTGTGTTGGGGCCTTTGTCTGCCACAAACAAATCTGCAACATTCCTGACAAAGCTCAGTTGAGCTCGGTCACTCCCCCCTCTCACTCGGTCGATCTTAATCTGTCCCAAACACTGATTTCCCACAGTGACCGTGCTATTGTCTGCAGGAGTATAAAAACATATTGTAGCCAGGATGTGAAAAATGACAGCTGCAGTGTTCATAAGGAGTTGAAAAAATGCCACTGTTGAAAATGTGGCGTGACAGTATTACAAATTTGCGAGGTTACAAGGATGCGTGGAAACAGTTCAATGCATGCTTGTAACACAGTCATGTTATGGAGTTTCGTCACCAAATTTTCAACATAGGGAATTTTGGACCTCTGCTCATGAACAGTACCACTGTCATTTTCTTAATCTGTCCCGAACACTGATTTCCCACAGTGACCATGTTATTCTGCGAAAACACATTTCGGTCAGGATGTGAAAAATGACAGCTGTACTGCTTATAAGGAGGTGTGAAAAAATGGCACTGTTGGAAATGTGGTGTGACAATATAACAAATCTGCGAGGTTACAAGGGTGCGTGGAAAGTGCACAATGCACATTTGTAACACAGTCTATTGATGGGCTATCATCACCAAATTTTCAACATAGCCATTTTAGGACCTCTGCTCAAGAACAGTACCATTGTCAGTTTCTTAATCTGTCCCGAATAGTGATTTCCCACAGCGACCGCTCTATTCTGCGCCGGAAGTGCGAAAACACATTTTGGCCAGGATGGGAAAAATGGCAGCTGTACTGTTCATAAGAAGGTCTGGAAAAATGGCTATGTTGCAAATCTGGAGTGAAAATATTAGAAATTCGCGAAGTTATAAGCGTGCGTGCCAACTGTGCAATGCACGCTCATAACACAGTCATTTTATGGAGTATTGTTACCAAATTTTCAACATAGGCATTTTAGGACCTCTACTCATGAATAGTGTCACTGTCATTTCTTAATCTGTCCTGAACACTGATTTTCCACGCGACTCGCTATTCTGTGCAAGTCACGAAAAAACACTTCGGCCAGGATGTGAACAATGACAGCTGTACTGCTCACAAGGAGGTGTGACAAAATGCCAATGTTGAAAATCTGGCATGAAAATATTGTACATTCACGAAGTTACAACCGTGCGTAGCAACTGCAATATGCGCTACGTAAAACAGTCATTTTGGATTTTTTCCACCAAATTTGCAACATAGGCTTTCTGAGAGCCCACCTCATGAACATTGGCACTGTCGTTTTGTTAATCGGTCCTGAAAGGTGATTCCGCACAGTGACTGCGAAACCACCTTTCGGGGCCGATTAACACCATGACAGTTCAAGAATTCATGAGGAGGGGTCCCAAAAACCCCATGTTGAAAATTTGGTGAAAAAATTCCCAAAAATGCCCGAGATATGCACTAAAGTTGAAAAATCCCTATTCATTACATTATACAGCTTACCGACATTTCCTCAGTTCGTGGTCGGCTTTGAAGAGTGCAGACGTGTTCCCAGTCCAGCGAAGATCGTCGCGCTGTGCTCCGGAGGTAAGTATGGGTGAGGGGTGTGGGGAGGCTGGGTGCGCAGTGGGTGAGTGCGGGTTGTGGGGGTGCGGGGGAGACTACGAGGGACCATTTCCTTTCTTTTAGGTACATGAAAATGTCGCAGGACACTTTTCACATTCGAGGGGCATGGGGCATGCTGGGGGTCCCCAGCGTGCCACCAAATCCAGGGGGACAGCTGTAGATGACGGGGACTGGGCACCCCGTCAGCCAAACAACAAAAGAGTTTATTTCTGCCGACAGAGATTGGGCACCCGTCGGCAAACAACAAAAGGAGAGTATTTCTGCCGATGGGGATTGGGCACCCCGTCTGCAAACAACAAAGGGTGGGGTTCTTTCTGCCAATGGGGATTAGGGCTCCCCATCGGCAAACAACAAAAAGGGGATTTATTTCTGCTGACAGGGACTGGGCACCCCGTCGGGCAAACAACAAAGGGGATTCCTTTCTGCCACGGCGGGGTGGGCTCCCGTTGGCAAATAAACACTGGGGTACATATTGTTTAACACGGGCGAAGCGCTCATGTTCACAAACAATACCACAGCTGTTACATCCCACCCTGCAATGACGTGGTCGCTCCTCATTGCAGTGGATGGCTAACGCTGCAATGGAAGGGGCCCCTGATTGCAGCGGCTATTTGTTTTTAAGTTGTGGCACTGCTGGCTGAACTAGTGTCAGCAGCAGCGTGCCACGGCATTGGGGGACGGAGGACAAGCTTTTGCAGGCTGTGGGGGCATTGGGCACAACAGTGCCACGCCTCCACAACCTGCCGCAACATGTTTCTTGCGCATGCGCGCAATCAACATAAAAATAATCAAAGTACCAATTATACTAAAGGTGCCAAAGAAAATTTGTATGAAATAATTATGCTGTCAGAAAGAAGACTGACAGGCTTTCTGTGGCACAGAAAAGGAACATGGCTTGGGGATGGGGTCTGAGACATAGCAACTATGAGAAAGAAAAAAATGTTTCACTCTGGGGATCAAACCCAGGCCCCTTACTCTCTACTGCATGTGTCTTTGAACTTGACTATATGCAAAAAAGAGTACACATGATGACAATAGGTGCTTATAGCTATGCTGTTGGAGCCTTACCAAGTGACCATCGGAGATATATATATCATCTGAGAATACTATGCATGTTTTGCTGTCAGTGACCATATGTCCACTAAGTTTGAGGTGTTGCCAGTACCTGCCGACCCCACCACCAAACAACTCTATGAAATGGCCACCACTACCGGGGCTTTGAACTTTAAAGAATGTAGTCTGGTTGTCAGATGGCCACCAAACACCAATACACACATACGATTGCTCAGTACTGTCAATGTGCCCCTCGCCCACTGCAGACCACAAGTCAAATACAAGATATATATAAATATATTTAATATTAAATATTGCCCTTGATCACTTTGCCTCCAGAAGCATACACCAGTTCACGTGCCTCTAGCCCTCTTGTCCACTTCCCAAACTGCAAAAGCCAAATACAATACAGTATACACACACTGTGATTTATTTACTATGAAATACTACCCTTGTTCTTGATCTGAATCACTTTGCCTCCAGCTCCTACCGCATTCACTGCTCCACAAGTAGCAGCATTTCCCAAGTACAGCAGCTGTTACACAGGAACTGATTGTATCGGCACTTCCCCCACTGGTAATGTGCTACTAACACCTGTAGATGCAAACCTCCAAAGTCTCCCACTAATATCCAGTGTGAGATCCATACTTGCGGGGGGGAGGGGCAGAGAGGAGAGAGAATATGAGAGAAAGAGAAAGAGAGAAAGAGAGAGAGAGAGAGAGAAGGCAGGAGAGGGAAAAAAGGAGAGAGAGTAAGACAGAGGTGATGAGAGAGAGAGAGAGAGAGAGAGAGGAGGAGGAGAGAGAGGGAGCAAGGGAGAGGAAGAGAGATTATGGTAGAGATGGGTTCACTATGGCAAACTGTTAGGGACAGAACTCAGAATCTCTGCCTAACAGCTTTCCATAGTTCTCAGCTCTGCACTTTTGATATAACAGGTTATTAAACCTCTGTTTTGCAGCTTACTTTCATCTGGACTTGGTTTTATTCCTCTGTTGAGCATTGTGCCTACAGTATGTGCCGCATCTGAAACTCAAAGACCCAGGACAGAAAGCACAAAAGACAGCCTACTCACTGGGTGGACATTCACTGGCTCCTGTCCCAGAGACTGACATTCCCACCAGGTTTAATGTTCAAAAAGTTAAGCTGGGAGCATAGTTAAAGAGTTAGTGTACTACTTAAAAACTAATATTTGATTTTAAAAGCAGTCAACCATTATCTTTTATATCTGAGGTACTTTTTCTTTTCCCCTTGTTTAATTAGAAGATTGTTTATCTGATGTTAGTAGGTGTGATATACGTGGAACAGCTCTTAGCCTGGCACCTGACATATCTTGCTCTACTGCCCCACACTACATCATCAGCATTGTGACATCGTTGCTACTTAGGAACAGCAAGTGAGTGACTGCTAGGTTATTCTCCTGGGATGTCAGAGACAGTGAAATCATAATGCTGATGATGTAGTGGGGGCAGTAGAGCAAGATATAATAGCTGCCAGGCTAAGAGCTGTTCCACACATACAGCACAATATCATCACATAGAATACTTTCTGATGAGCAAAAGGGAAAAGAAGAATACTTCAGAAATAAAAAGTAACAACTGACTACTACTTAAAATGTGTATTATTTTCCTGTCTGCCTGTTTTGGCTCCACTAGCTCTTTAATTGAAACATAGAACTATAGACATAGATGGTGATGGCAGAAAAAGACCAATGATCTGACTGATCTGCCCATGGATCTCTACAGATCCCCATGACCTGGTGTCAATCAGGGGTTGTACCTCTCTGCAATGGTTATCCTACTCCTTCCCCATCCTTGACCCTACCAGTGATGACTATCTCCTTCATCCTATCTCATACACACTTGAAACCACCCACAGTTTCTGCTGCCAAAACCTCGGCCAGCAGGCTGTTCCATGGTTCCACCACCCTTTCCATAAAGCAATACATTCTCACATCTCCTTCTGAACCTTCCCCCTGTCAGTTTCCAGTTGTGCCCCTGTGTTGCTGAGCTGATGTTCCTGTTAAACAGTTCCCCAGAGTCCACCTTGTTTATTCCTTTCAGGAAACTGAATGTTTCTAACATATCCCCCCCCTCCCTTCTAGCCTCCAGCGAATACATATTCAGCACCCTAAGTCGTTCCTCGTAGGACTTTCCTTGCTGGCCCAGAATCATCTTTGTTACCTTGCATTATACTGCTTCCAGCCTATCCTTGTCTTTTCTAAAGTGAGGACTCCAAAACTAGACAAGTACTCCAGATGTGGTCTTACCAGTGATCTGTAAGTCCCCTTCCCTGCCCCGGTGTCTAGGGGTATGCCTGATGTTACTCACAGGGAAGGGGTGCTCACAGCAGCAGAAACATGGTTTGAATCAGTTTTCTTTTTTTTTTTCTTTCTTACCAGGATGGCTGGCATTGTAAGGATCCACTGGCCACTAGTGGGGGTTGCCATCTTCTGGTGCTGAGTGGCAATAAATCTTGTGATTAACTGGCAAACAGTCTTAAATGAATAACTGAGGTCCACAACAAAACGTTCAAATGGGGGGATCCCATTTAATTGATAAACTTCATGGTGCCATTTACACAGTCTCATTTTATCTGGATTGTGGAGGTCATATTTCAAGGGGTAGTGGTTGAACGTGGTCGACCTAGCCCTCACCAGTACTTTCTAAGCATAGATCCTCTGGGTCGAAATGGCCACAAACAGTTCCAGTCAGCTTTGCTTCAGGGCTGAGATGATCCTCTAAGGCAGCAATAGACACTAGCTCTCCATCTCTTCGATGCTCGTTGCTGTAGATGTACCTAATTAATCCCACTGTGGGATCCTCCTGTCAGGCCTCTCTGACTTGACAATGTCCTCTAGACAGCCTATCCTCTCCCCCTCCCTTCCACCCCACTCCCCATCCCTACCTCTACCCTCTCCAGGTATTCTCTAGGTATGTCCAGAGCTGTACCCCCAATGTAACCTTTGGGTACCTTGTATTTGACTGTAACCTATTATAAGTAACATTATTATGTAACCTATGTGTACTCTATGTTTAATGTTCTGCACCTGTACTGTTGTCACTGTTGTAACCACACGATGTAACTCTGTCTATCCCCCGCGACGAGGTGCCTTTGTAAATGAGTCCTTGACTCAAAGGTTGTAAATCTGACTTTTCTAATAAATCTCTCCCTCTCTCTCTCTCTCGTTTGAGATGAGATCCCTCTCTCTCTCATTCGAGATGAGATCCCAGAAATAGCCATCTCAAATTGGGGCTAGCTCCCTTCTCTCCCCTTCTCTCATGGACACTGAACAGGACTCTGGCAGGTGACTCCCCTCATAGGCACTGAGGCAGACGTCCCCACACACATAGCCACAACTGGGTTAGCCTTCCTCTTCACTAGGTGCCACTTCTCTTCCAAACTTGTACTTTTGCTCATATCCCACAAGCACCCACAGAGCTGCCACAACTGGGTTGGCATTACTGCTCCGAAACCGGCACCTGTCCCACTGTCCCTGGGCTCCATCCTCTTCTCCAGGTTTCTCCCTTGCTCTGCTGACACCCACATCTCTCTCTCTGTCTCTCTTTCTATCGCTGCACTGTCCTGTCCCCAACAGCTCTTCATTTTCTCCCTGGCATGATTTTTAAATATGCACCGCTGAAGGCGATATGGAAAGGCAAACCACAGTGGGGTAACCCCTGGACCCAAACTAGTGGCCGCCACCACGTCACTCACTGCACTTTAGTGCCTTGGTGCCCTCCAAAACCACAGATCTTCTTCCTGAGAGCAAGCAATCACCACTGCTCTCTCACAATCCTCCTGTGCCCTCACTTCCCACATGTGCTTTCTCTGCTGGTGCCACAAAATGGACTTTATATACACCCGCGCATCTACAGTGACCTCTGACCCATGGAGTCCCCAACAGTGGGGCAGAGGCATATTAAGTCTTTAATTACAGGCCCCAAAAGAACCTAAACTATGTACAACATGTACACACCCCTGGAGGGGGATTACATTTCTCCCCTGTCTTAAACGTTCACCATCGTCAGTGAGTACCCCAAACCAGCTACCTTGTCATGGGACACAAAGAGGTATGTACACTCCCTCATTGCTCTTACATCTCAGCCCACTGGTTACACTGCTGTAATGGTGGGTAAAGTCTTACATCCTCTACCTTACAAGACCTAGAGCCTGACGTCCCAAACATATCTGGTGGCCAAACAGCAGTGCATTTCTGGCGACCCAACCACCTGCACACACATGGACTGTTGCCTGGCAGAGGGGTGGTGTCCCAGTCTTATACATCCGCCAGCCCAAAACTAGTTCACTGAAGGCTGCCATTACCTACCTAACAAGCAGCTAAGCTACCCAGTTATGCCCAAATTTTAACCAGATTCCCAAAGAATGCAATTATTCACTTTTAACACAGTCAAGACAAAAGACTTTAGCATGCATGCAAACATTGTAAACAGTACTATAGAGCTTTTGTAGACTACAACTTTAACCATAGCTACAGTAAGAAATAAAGTCCATACAGATTATAACAGAAAACATAGCTACCCCCTTCCTCTTAAACCCCGAGATGCTCGGTGTAGTCCAACAGGGTCCATATTAATGTCCATATGCCACAATCGCTGCAGTCACTTTAACTAAGTTTTAACATGTAACCCCGAGGCAGCACTATCCCTAGAGTTACAACCCCTGCCTGTATTTTTAGCCACAGGTTGAGGGGCCTGGATTCGATATTAAGGTGCTTCCACCCAGGGTAACAATAGTGGGGTTATCTATCTAACTTGTTACAGCCCTCTGGGAAGCTATAACCACCCACAAACCCACCTAGTGACCTTGTATTTTTAGTAGCAGTTAACAAACAGTCAGCAATGAACATTAATAATATGCACACCCTTTACACTTACCACTAGGGTCTGGCCTTCAGCAAATTCCTTGGAACCCCCTGTAAAGGCAAACTTAGCAAAGCAGGTATACACTTTTAATACCGTAACCCAACTAATAATATGCTCATAAGCCAGGTTAAACATGAAACAACAATCAGATTTATTCAGAGAGTCGTGCAATCCAGAAAATTACTGAAGCTATTAGATGGTACCACATATAATTAAGTGATTTGTTGCAGGGAGCTACCCTGGATTTACTCACACTACCAGCTGGCTGTGATGAGTCTGTCAATATGGAGACCTCATATACAGTATATCACCGATGAGCATGAGGAAGCAGGGCCATCATGACACACCTCCACTTCATGGCCTTTCCCTCCAGGTGGCCGCAACCTGCGAGTTGTCTCTGCACAGGGGCTGGATCCACGAAGCCGGTCTCTCACCGAGGGCAGTCTCTGGTGCAACACAGTTGGTCTGGGCCAGGTTGGCAAAGGCCCAGGCTTGATGAACACTTTGGCAAAGTTCAGTTCATTTTTGCTGGTGAAGCCTCCAACTGGCATAACAATCTGTTCGTGGGCAAGCAGGCCTCTACCCACGATGAACATTCAGCACATTTAACAAGAACAGCATTAACTTTCCTTCACATAGTTTGGTTCTATACTGGTCGCTATTGCAATCGATTAACTGAGCAAACCTCTCGAACGTTAAATCAGTCTCGAGCAACCTCTAGGTCGAATGCTTCACAGGAGCTTCTTCTCAGTCCAGATCTCAGGCTGTACATCCAAATGTCTTGGAGCTTTCTGCCACATGTAAAGGTTCCTTCACGCATTAGTCCAGTTACTGTAATCAGGCAGTCCAATGCAGGAGAACAGAAGCAGGGAGGCAAGTCAGGCCTCCCCTGCCGATTTCCCTTAGCTCCTTACAGGGAGCAGCTGCTCGAAAGCTTGAGCTTCTCACTCTTCAAACTCTCTCCAGAACTCACCAATTCAAATCTGCCCCCCTTTAATAAAGGCAGAAATCCTTGGAATCTGTTTGGCTGCACAGGCTGCCTACTACAGTTTGTCTTTTTAATTGGTTGCAGTTTAGGTGCCCAAACATTGTCCCTGAAATTCTCCCACAAGTCTATATTACATTCCCAAGAGTCTCTGGAAGAAATCCCAATTCGTGATTGGCTAACGCAGTTCCAAAATGGTGGCTGAAGTAAAGGTTAATGCTCAGTTTATGCAGTCCCACCAATCTTACAGTCTGGTGTAGTCAGGAATAATGCTATTTATATATAGTTTCCCCATACACTTGTAACCCAAACAATTCTCTTTTAAATATGTCCACTCATATTTAATTATCTTTTGTACTTTTGCTGTTACTGCTGCCGATATACTGTCCCCCCAGGTGGCAGGCAGCAACTTATTCGTATTTATTAGGCTCATGAATATTAATGAGCCTCCTGAAAACACCTTTGCTCAAACTTTATTTAAAATTAGAAATGAGGCTTTCTTTGGCCTTATCGAGGTCTCTGGTCCCCATTTAACTTAAGAGGGGCACCGGGACCACTGACAATGCCTCGTTTGACCGCAAACCAAGCGATCGATATTCCAATGCACTATCTCACGCAGGCACAGTCGCTGGCGTCACCAAAACATGCCAGAGACTCGTGGTTTAGGATTTTAGCTCAACTGGGCTTGAATACCAAACAGGCTACCTTAAGGGACCTTGGGCAATACCAGGGCACCAGAGGAGTTTGGGGGGATGCCAGCAACAACAGGAGAGAAACGTGAGACAAAAAAAATATGGTGGCAATTAAGGTAAGCCCCCGAGGGGGGGGGTTGCCAATAAAAGAAAAAAAAAGGGTTTATCTCACCCATTTACAAGATATTTAGTCCATATCTTCATCTCAACGAGACTGATTTCAGTGGGGCGTCACCTCAAAGAAGGCCATCTGTTTCTTCAAGAGGACAATGGAAACAACAACAGCTCAGAGTTCAACAATCTCTTCGCTGCCATGGGAAATAGTACTTTGGGCTGGGTTTGATGGTTGCCTGTCCAAAAGAATCCATGCTGCTAATGTAGTGCTTGCTCCTCTTTCCTCCCAGGTCTTGTACCAAAGCAAAGTCCTTATAAATAGTGCATCCTTTGTGGTGATCTTATTCAACTGAGTGCTGACCACGAAGATCGCCTATCCCAGCTGCACACCCAGCATCATCTAAAGCAGGTGGACTGGTGAGACAACATTGTGGTTCAAATGGGGTTGGATGGATGGAAGCACCCAGTAAGGAGAGGCAGGAGACAATCTATAAGTTTGATGCCTGTCGGGCTTTATTCATACCACAGGGAAAGGTAGACATGGTCACAAGGGAAGAGGGGAACCAAACCACACAAGAACAGCAAGTAGCACTCTATATCAACTCTAAAAGGTGCACCTCAGCCTAAGGCCACTATTTATCGTACTCTGTGGTAAACTTTCTCTAAGTGGTCTAAGGAACAAATTCAAACATCTATCACTTTATAAAGAGATGAGACAATTATCGCAGTGCACAATGGATACCAGGGCTAAACCTGGAAGATTAGGTGGTGTAAACACATGTAAAAGTCCATAGAATTAAAGGAAGTCCAAACTTTTCCTGTCGTCTTCGTGCACACAACTGAAGAATGGTGTAGCAATAGGGTAAAAGGGAAAACGGGGCTCCTGCTTGGTGCCAAGCTACACCTGTGTGAAAACCTAGGAGAGGTTGGAAAGGGAATAGGAGAGATTTTTAAACAGACCCTGATTCTTTGGCCAACCCACTCTCCAAGGTTGCCAGAATACTCTGGCATAAGAGAACTTAACTCTGCTGAACTCTTCCCTGGCACAAACCCTTGACCAGGGCTGCCAGGGATGAAGGAACACAAAGGCTTGGCATAGAATCCACTTGAAAGGATTGCCAAGGATGAAGATCTGCTGCAGTTTTCCCTAGCACAAACCCTCGACCAGGACTGCCAAGGATGGAGAAACAAAAAAACTTGGCGTAGAATCCACTTGCAAGGATTGCCAAGGGTGAAGGCACACTGAAGCTTCTTTGGTGAAGGATCCACAGGAGGACCACCAAGATCAAGCTGAATTCCAGACAACAACACGGGACGGGACAAGCAGGACAGAACAGGCAGGAAGAGGAGGATGCAGGGCGAGGATCAACACCCTGTACTGTTCAGAACCAGAAAAATAACAAACCGGCAGATGTGGACACACACTGGCCACGTCGGACTCGACTTTTCGGCGAATGACTGGGAGTGATGGACAAGGCTTCTTCCAGGACATTCCAGTTCCAGGCTGACTGAACCACAAGGAGACCAGGAACCGGTGGCTGCGACTCACAACAGGTTACGTCAACTTCAACTAACGCTGGACGACAGGGAATGAAGATGCTGTGAAGTTCTTCGCTGGCTGAAGACTGCTTCGGTGAAGAATCAGCTGTGAACAACCCCACCAGGGGGTGTTGTGGCAGAAGATTGAGTCCATACACTTTGCACTAAAACACTGGTAATTCCACTTTGCACTAGAACACTGATAATTCCACTTTGCGTGAGAACACTGGTAATTCCACTTTGCACTACACCACGGTGTTCAATGGTTACTGGGGCAATTGTTCATTGCAGGGGCAGTTGGCCTGGAACAGGAGCAGATTGCTGAAATCCAGGGCAATTGTTCGTTGCAGGGGCAATTTGCCTGGAACAGGGGCAAACTGTTGAAATCTGGGGCAACTGTCCATTGCAGGGGCAATTTGCCTGAAACGGGCAAATTGCTGAAATCTGGGACAATTGTTCATTGCAGGGGCAAGTTGCCTGGAACAGGGGCAAATTGCTGAAATCCAGGGCAATTGTTCATAGCAGAAGCAAATGATCAAAGTCTAGGGCAATTGTTTGTAGCAGGGGCAAATAACCACAATCCCAGTATCATACAATCTTGTTACTTTTGCAATCAACACAACAGTTTAGGCACTAAGCAATACACAGTTCATCAGCTGAAGTCATTCAATAGCAGTTGTGTGCTAAGCACCCCTGTTTTGTCCCTCCACACTTGTGGAACCTTTTTCTGCATCAGGATCTAGCTACCCCTCTGGACTTTTCTTTAGATGCCCGCCCTTCTCCACTCTGGTTTCCCCTTTTTGCCCTCGCAACTGCTGGGCTCCTTTAAATCTCTCAACCCCATGGGCTCATCTAACGGGCCCCCATAACCACCTGGGGCCTTTGCTGTCCTTCAAGTACTTAGGGGGGTCTGACATTGCCCCTTTATCTTCTCTGGGGCTTGCTTCATCCCTTAAATCCCTTAAGCTGGTCGGTGCCCCTTTAATTCCAGAGGCCTCTCCAAGGCTCTACTGTTACTCAACCGGAGTTTGCCCCACCTTTAGTCCGCCCTTCTTATAAATATTCAGGTGCTTCCCCTATGGGCCAGAAGGCAGGCCCCTCCCCATGGGCATTGCCATGCCCCGACTAATTATTTATATAAATCAATGGCTGGCCCTCCTCTGATAGCGCTTACAGTGCTCAATGGCCCCAAATCTTTTATTTTAATAAATTCTGGTGGCCAGCACTCCTTTTGTGCTGCTGCTGACTCACCACCCCGGCCCAGGGTAAAGCTGCTGCTGGGAGGAGGGAGGCCTTGCTGGCAGAGGGAGGAAACTGGCAAAGGAGAGTCAACAAGCACAGCGAAGGATGACAAGGGGCCTCTCGAGGGCCAACAGCTTTCTCCGGTGCAATGCAGCTTTTGAAAGACCACCCGAAGGAAGAGGAAGCCGGGGAAATAAACTTTTTTTAAAAAAATTGGACTGCACCCGTGCTGCCTCCAGGACCGCACTGCCGCCACTGGACTGTCACCACAGGCTGGAGACCTCTTCACTGGTCGGAGGAAAGGCACCTGAGAAGTTGACGGGACTGCTTCAACGACCGCAGGTAAGCCAAGTCCCCGTCACACTCCTATGTCCTCACAACTCCACGACCAGCTCAAAACTGCCTAAAAGAACATCTGCTGCACTTTCAAAAGCACTCAGGGTTCCTATTTCAGAACTCCAAGCCCTTGCCTTCTAACTGATGGCACCATGCGTAGGCTAAGAACAACAGCCCTGCATGCGGGTGCCCATTGCTCCAGCTGCCTGCTGCTTGTTCCCCGGGGGGGGGGTGATTAAAAGGGAGGAGCAGCAGCAGCAGTGGAGGAAAGAAAAACCCTCTCTTTTTTTTGTTATTTAGCTGGTGCCCTGCCTGGCAACTCTAGGAAGAGGGAACACACAACAAATGGGGCCTCAAGCCCACGGGGTTCTCTACCTGTCCACTGGCATCCTGGACAGGAGGGGGAACCCAGGGCACTTATCCAACTCCCATATTTTCTGTGGTGCCCCAAACTTTGGGGCATTACAGATTCATATACATGATGAACACACTTCCCTTTGACAGTTCTCTGTATCTCCTGTAGCGCCATCAATGAGCTTGTGGGGCTCAGCTTGTACTTCTTTTACAATCTGCCCAGAGTGCCCCAAAACCCCCAGTCATTACAATTTTCCTTGCTGTCTCAGATTCTTTCCAGGAGATATGGATATACAAACTGGGGGTAGTCTTGGTGGATCTTCCTGCATATGATCCTCTCAGCTTGGCTCCATTCTGGCAGGCTTCGGATTGAAGATCATGGGGCCTGTTCAACTGGCAACCACACACCCACACAATACCTCCTCACCTCCGGGCTACCATCTCCTACAGTGTTGTATGTTTCTGTCTTCTACAGCATTTTGTAGCCAGAGTAGGCCTGCCTTTCCAAGGAGTCAAATACATGGACTCATAGCGGGAAGGGATGTTCCTTTCCAGGTCGTGTCGCTGAATTCTGCTTGACCCTCCACCACCACATTTGTGGCTTTGTGTCCCTGAGTTTCTCTGGGGCAACAGCAGAGGGGCTACTGGAATTCAGTTGAGGTCATTGATCTGATGGGCTGAGGAAAGGGCAGCTGCTCCACATTCAAGGGGGTCCTTCTTTGGCATACTGTACACACTGGCAACAGAGTCACTCCTGGACCCTCAAATTGGCACAGCATGCATTTGCTCCCAGTGGCTTTCTCACCAGTGTCTCATACCCACTGTAGCACAGCAGAAGGGATGGTGACATCTGAGGCTTCCGGGGATTTAGCCATCCTGAAAATTAGAAGAAGTCCCTCTCTTTCCTCACTACAAGCTGTTTATGTTCACAGAGCTGGCCACGATCTCTGTCGCTCTCAAGTCCCAGTGTGGCAAAATGATTCAATCCACCCCTTAAAGATCCTCCTAGTCCAATCAGGATGAGCTGCCACAGAGCATGTACATAAATGATATATGTCTTGCTCAGTGAACTGCATATACCCCAGACCCACTGACACCAGACGATCCTCCAGTAGGCGCAACATTTTCACCACTGTGTCATCTTTTCTTCAGCCCAAACACAGGCCAGAAAAATGCAGCAAAGTCCAAGCCAAGACCTTGCCCCAGCACCCATAAGACACCCCCAAAATGTTATCTGTGATGAGACTCCACATTTGTAAGCCCCCTGTGCCCGGTGTCTAGGGGTATGCCTGATGTTACTCACAGGGAGGGTGTGCTCACAGCAACAGAAACACGGTTTGAAACAGTTTTCTTTTTTTTTTCCTTTTTTAACGGGATGGCTGGCATTGTAAGGTTCCACTGGCCACTAGTGGAGTGTTGCCATCTTCTAGGGCTGAGCTGCAATAAATCTTGTGATTAACTGGCAAACAGTCTTAAATGAATAACTGAGGTCCATAACAAAACTTACAAATGGGGGATCCCATTTAATTGATAAACTTCATGGTGCCATTTACAGAGTCTATTCATCTGGAACGTGGAGGTCACATTTCAAGGGGTAGTGGTTGAAGATGACCAAGCTGGCCCCCACCAGGACTTTCTGGGCACAGATCCTCTGGGTCAAAATGGCCACTAACAGTTCTGGCCAGCTTTACTTCAGGGCCAAGATGACCATCTAAGGCAGCAACAGACACTAGCTCTCTTATCTCCCTCTCTCTCTTTGATTTGAGATGAGATCCCAGAAGTAGCTGTCTCAGACTGGGGCTACCTCTCCTCTCTCCCCTTCTCTCATGGACACTGAACAGGACACTGGCAGGTGACTCCCCTCATAGACACTGCAGCAGATGTCGGCACACATATGGCCACAGCCAGGTTAGCTTTCCTCTTCGCTAGGTGCCACTTCTCTCCTAAACTGGTACTTATGCTCATATCCCACAGGCACCCACAAAGCTGCCACAACTGGGTTGGCATTAGTGCTCCAAAACCAGTACTTGTCCCACTGTCCCTGGGCTCAATCCTCTTCTCCAGGTCTCTCTCTTGCTCTGCTGGCACCCACATCTCTCTCTCCCTGCACTGTCCTGTCCCCAACAGCTCTTCACTTTCTCTCCAGCATGATTTTTAAATATGCACCACCAGAGGAGATATGGAAAGGGAAACCATAGCGAGGTAACCCCCAAACCAAACCAGCGGCCACCACTATGTCATTCATTGCACTTTACTGCCTTGGTGCCCACCAAAACCCTTGATCTTCTTCACGAAAGCAGGCAATTGCCTCTGCTCTCTCATAGCCCTCCTGCACCCTGACTTCCCATGCCGGCTGTCCCTGCTGGCACCAAAAATGAACTTTATACCCCCACGCACCTACGGTGACCTCTGACCTGCAGAGTCCCTGACAGTGGGGCAGAGGCATAGTAACTCTTTAATTACAGGCCTAAAAAGAACCTAAACGTTGTACAACATGTACAAACCCTGCGGGGGGGGGGGGCCAGACAGATCTATAGAGAAGGAGTATGACCTCCTACCTTCTACTGTCAAAACCCCTCCCTATATATCCCAGCATCATGTTTGCCTTACTGCAAGCCTTGTCACATTGGTTAGCCTGCTTATTGGTGTCACTTATAATGACTCCGAGGTTATGTTCCTCTGCTGTACTACTGAGTCTTACCCCACCCGTCCAGTATTCTGTCCTGGGGTTCCTTTTCCCTAAGTCGATTACCTTGCACTTTTTGCCATTGAAATTAAACTGCCAGACCTTCGACCATCTCTCTAGTCTCTGCAAGTCCTCTTGTAGTTCTCTGATTGCTTCAGCACTATTCACTCTTCCGCGAAGCTTTGTGTTGTCTGCAAAGAGACCTGACATACGCCAGATCCCGGATCCCTTCTCTAGTGTCACTGATGAACATGTTGGAAAGGACCAGACCCAGGACAGACCCCCACTTGTGACCTCCCTCTCTTCTGATTTAACAATGTTACCAGGACCTGCTGCTGCCTCCCTTTTAGCCAATTTTCAACCCATCTGCATATATCCCTAGCCGCCACAAGGTCCCCCAGCTTCTTCAGCAGGCATCTGTGGGGCACAGAGTGAAAGCCTTGCTGAAGTCAAAATACAGCAGAGCCATGGTATGGAATTTATCAAATTCCTTTGTAACCCAATCCAAAAAGACTACTAATTTTTTTCTGGCATGACCTCAGTGCCACAAAACCATGCTGTTTACTGTCCTGGAGACCATTACCCTTCAGATAGTCCACAAGGTCTGCTTTGATAAGAGACTCCATCAGCTTTCCAACAATAGAGATGAGAATGATGGACCTGTAGTTGCCTGCTTGTTCCTTGCCCCCCCCTTATGAAGTGGAACCATGTCCACCACCCTCCAATCCCACGGGACAACCCCCGATTGAAGCAAGCTATTGAAAAGGCATGCCAGAGGGTCAGACAGCCTCAACCAGAGGTTTGAAGGAGGCATACACTGCCTACCCCCTGACCCTGACTCCTGCCATCCTCAGTTCTCTGCTTGTTTTCTATTCATGAGATGATGATGTGAATGAGAATGACTTTTTCTCCACGCTCCAACACATCCACCAGTCACTGATGCCTTTCCCACTAATCTACAATTCCACCAACTAGTCCAACTGCAACAAGTTACTTGTTACAAAAAACACTGACCCACCACTGACATGTGAGCCCTCAGCCATGGCCCAAGGACCCTCAGAAATCGGACAAAACCAGGCAATAGCCTGGCTGGCATTGCCAGGGCCGCTCAAACTCACACCTTTCTCCTCCCCTTCTGCATGCCTCATACACTCAGGGAAAGCTTGAAAATCCAAAGAGGATGGAGATAGGTGGAGCAAAGAGAAAGAGATCTCAGACTTCTCAAAATTAGCACTAGTTGGCTGAGTGCTGCGGCTAGTGGTGACACAATGTCATCATGGTGACATTACTGACAACAGCACACAGTGAGTGTGTGATGAGTGTCTCTGTCTTTCAGTGTGCTGCGCTGCCAGCTACTCTCCCCTTCAGATGAAATTATACCAGAGAAAAAGAACACAGATTCATAGCTCCACCATTTAAAAAAAAGTGTTTTATTAACATATTTTCTTAAACTTGGGGGAGATTTTCTGTATGAAAGTGAGTACAGGAAGTACCCGGTCAATAAAATTCAATACATAAATAAAGTATGCATAGTCACACCACTGCAATCACGATGCCTATGACCTCTGTGCCTCCCCCTCTGTTAAAATTCATCCTGCCTCAAGGTTGCAGATGAGGGCAAAGACTATCATTCAGCTTAACATTCGGGCAGTAGGAAAAGTTGCAGAGTTGGAGATCAGTCTACTGTCTGCCTGTCTTGACACATGGCATATCACCCATGTACAATAATGCACAGCAAATCACTTCACGTAAAAGGTCTCTTAAACTTGATTGAAATGCAGAAAAAGAGTATGCATGACCACAATAGGTGGTTACAAACTACACTTGTTGATGCTTAGAAATGAAATGAGGACCAAGGCATTGGAATTCTGCATGGGAACTGAAAAAGTTGGGATCTTGGGTTTGTACTCTACTCAAGTTACAACCTGGAGCATGGAACATTTGTATGGTTTTCACGTAAACAGGACACCAACCAGGAAGTGGTGGAGATTCTCTATAAAACGACTGGAGCACCAGTCAGCTAGGCTCTATGCTGCAATCTCGGCACTGGCACCAGGAGAGAGTGACTGCCGGGATCGTGGACTACCAGTACATAATGGGTTTTGTTGCCTGTGAAGTGCACTTTACTGTTATTCAAAACTGGAGATGGAGACTGTTGCTTCCATGACACCACAACTGAAAGGCATTTCATTAGCAATCCAGGTGGCGACTCCTAGTCTGTTCCATGTCCACAACCAGCCAACTCACAGGACTCAGTCTGAAAGGATATTGCCTAAATTGGATTCAAGAATGAGCTGAAGAGGAGGAACAGTTGGGAAGCAAAGCCTGAGTGCAACCCCTTATCAAACTAAACCACAGTAAGCCAGTGAGGACTTACACTCTAACCAGATGTAGGTGTTCAGTCCACTAGGAGGAGTTGTGTGAAGGAACAGTGGAACTGGATGGTCCAGAGTCACCGTGGAGCAACTGCATTGTGGAAGAAAGGAGGAGGAGTACTTCTTTGGGAGTGACCGGAGAACAATGCTCAGCTGAGTGAAGAAAACAGTGAGTAAGATTCATGTCTTGAGGCCTGGAACGCCAGTGGTTAGATAAGGGGAAGACTTTAAAAAGACAAAAAGACTTGAGTTGATCTCCAGCTGACAGCTTCAAGGCTTAGGCAGAAGATGGAGTGGACTATCTCCGGGCCCTGTGCCCAAATGATGGAGTGGACTGTCTCCGGGCCCCATGCCCAGCTATTCAGGTTACAAACTGAATTTCCATGTGTGTTTATTTTGCCATGTTTCTATTTCTGCCTGTCAAGCATACCAAAGATCCTACTGTAGTCATCGGAAGACTTGGTCTGGAGGACACATCACCTTGGTGAGGTACCCAATGATTAAGACCTTTGGGGATTAAAGTCATGTGCACCTGCATGGGGATTAAGGCACATTGATGGTAGAGGGCTGTGGATAGATTCTGTATTATTTATGTAGTGTGTTAGTTCCCCATAACATTCCATTTTCCCTTTTGCTTCCTTGTCCTTTCCCTCCCTTCCTTTTTAAAAAAAGCAGTTGATTAGTTATATCCCTGCATATTGCTCCTTGGGGAACCTGGACTGTCCCCTGCACCTGTGTGTGCCGCTGCATCCCAGGCTTGCACTAAGCCCTTCGGCTGCACCACTATTTCTGGTGCTGGCCACAAGTTGCAGCTATTCCAGAAAGTTTGCCACAAATCATAAACTTTCTAAAATAGCACAGTTTGCGATTGGCACACCTGCATCCAGGGTAGTCCTCTGTTTTGCCACATGTTGCAGCTGGTGCAGGGGGCTTCTAAAATTGGGGCCCCAGTGTCCTCTGTGACCTGACCTGAGTTTCAAACCATGCTTTCTGATCTGGCACTAATTAAGTGAGTGCTACCTTGATGTTACCTTGGTTGATTGCTTAGGTCTGTGAAGATTTACAGCTGATGATTACAGCTTGTTGGGAATTCTTGTTGGAAAGAATCTGATATTTTACTATGTCAGATTTTCTGGACCCTCTGCTTTGAATTAAGACACAGTTGTACCCTGGGCACTAAATTAAGCATTGGCAGGCATACTCTGTGTACTTTACAGAGTACAGTAAAATCTGGAAAATCCAGGGGCAACACGAGCCTCAGGTCAGGCAGCAAACACAAATAGAGCCAGAGTAAAACAATAAAGCTGACTTTTCCATTCTTGTGCCTGGGAGATTCCACAGCAGTTAGCAAGTACTCAAGTGAACTTGTGAGTGGCCTCAGTGAGTGCAGGTGGGGTGCAAGCAATATGCTGTGAGTCAGACCCCATGCAGTTTGCTCCTTTGGACCACTGTAAGGCTGGCTACCTGGATGTGGTACAGAGGCTTATCATGGTGTAACCTAAACACTGTAACTAAAATCCAGCCAACTTCGGTCTGATTGATAGTGTGTGTGCTAGATAAAATAAAATGTTGTGAATCTATTAGGGTTTTTGGCTTACTATATATTGTAGACTGAAATGGAGGGTGGGGCAATGTTTGTTTAGTGGGACAGCACATCTTTTGGTTTGTTTTTACATGGGGGAAGCATGTTCCATCAGTTCTTGAGTGCAAGTATAAAATTCCTAACTACACGCCAAGTTGTGAACCTCTGAGTTACACCAGTTCGACACTGACCTGCAGGATACGCACCAGTACCATTGAGTGCAGGCTCTCCATTGCCTTCAGGACTCTATAAGCTTGCCTCTGCATGTCTTTAGCACTCTGACCTGGGGATCACTTCCCAGAAGTCACTGACCTACAAGGTAATTTCACCCCTACAGGACTGTTAACATCTGCCCTTCACCACAATGACTCACACTATCTCTCTTCATCCATTTCAGCCTTCAACCAAGACTGCAAATTTCCCTTCCTTATCTCTGATGTCAGATGTTTCTTGTATACTGGACAGGTATCCCCTGCCTATTCATTTTGATACTCCTTAATCACATTCTTTGAATAATGTTTATTCCCTGCAACCCTTAGAGTGCTCAGGAAAATCATCACATATGGGTTGTCCTCCATCCATCCATTATATTGGCTGATGCAGGATCATAAATCTTTGCTGGACTACTGGATGCCAGTCCCCCAGCAACATCCAGAAATTCCAGTTTGAGAATCCCTAGAGGCTGGTCATGATCACTGAGTGCTTCCAAATTCTCAGGTAATAGTCTAACAAAGCGTTACTTTTCCTTACCCTTTCCTACTCTCATATAGCACGTCGACAGAAAAAAGTGCATGTTAACCTTAGGATTACTCCTAACTATTGCATGCCTGTGTTATCACACTTAAAATAACAAAGCTCCCAGGCCATTGAGCAGGGGAACAAGATAAGCTGGACCCTCTAGTAGCATCCTACCTTACACTCCATGTAGGTTGGGACCCTCAGGTAGCGCCCCCACCAGCAGCTCCCTGAGGACTGGACCCTCATGTAGTGTCCACTTCAAGTCAGACAGCGTTCATCAGGAATCTCAGACCCCACAGGCATTAGGACCCAGGGGTGCAGTCCACAGGAGCTTAGGACACAAAAAATGTTAATGACTTGGAGTGCATTCGATAGTTCTAAGTGTGATTCCTACACTCCATGCTGACATTCTGAAAGCAGCCATATGAGGGAGCTGGCCCCGTTTTTTCTGAGAAATCTTGAGCTACCTACTGTGCAGAGTATGGAGCTCCTGGGAGGGTCTGTCTTGTTTAGTTGTTTGTAATAATCAAGCAACAGGATTCCTTAGTTTAGCAGACAACCTTTATTGTACCTCTCAGTAACATCCAACAAAAATTAACGGTCAGACCTCCAAGTCACCAGGTTGAAGGGATGATCTCATATTCAGTTCTGGCATGGCCTGTGCCTGAGTTAACCCATACTTGTCTCAAGTAGTTCTGTACTAACACAGAGTCTGCAGTCTTTGTCAGCGCCTCTGTACTGGTGACCGTTCCCAGCAGTATTCAAGTGTAAAGTATCAGGTTATAGCTGTTGGACAAGGTGCTATGGTTAAACCTTCCCTTACAAAAAAAAATACAACTATAAAAGAAATTTGCAGTGTTATGGCACACTGTTACAAGAAATTGAACCTCACCCCCCCCCAGCTCCAGCTACAGGATGCGTTAAAGAATCACATGAATTGGTTCATAGTCTGGAGGTTAGAATATTGCACCTAGCCAGCCTGGTGGCGCAGAGGGCTGAGGCATCTCTGATTTACCTCACACCACGACGGTGACCCAGGTTCGGGAATGACCTCGGGTCGTCAGGGAGCCGGCATGGGGGAGTGGGTGGGAGCAGAATTGAGCTGCCTACAGGAAGCTGTCCTCTTCTGGGGAGGGGGGTCACCCTTCCACAGTCCCACCATCACCAGGTGGAGGTCCAGTGGTGGAGCAGGTGGGTATGGGGGACCGATAAGGTGGGGTATCCTGCAGTGCATGGCATATACGTGCCTCCAAACGTGCTCACTTACGCCAAGGATGTGAGGGCAGGGAGGCGGAAAAATGAGGAACAAAAAATGGATAAAAAGATAACAGAAAAAAAAAAAAGAATATTGCACCTACAATGGATCGCTGATGGGGCATGGCATCAAATGAAGGGATTCCCCTGGAATTAGATATTTCTGTAGTGCTCCACATTGTCAATGGGTAATCATAACAACTGGAAATAGTGCACCCCTAAAAGGGGAATGGCAAAGCCCAAGCTTTAGAACGTTGGGCATCTGAAGATTCCATGCACTAACAGCAATTCCCCAGTTAAGCTGTGCCATTCAAAGGGTCCTGCACTTTTTGGAATTAAATTGGCACTGATCAGCATTTTGGTGACACCCCTTCCTGGTATGACTAGCTCCCTACCCCACTCCCCGCAGACTGCAAAAGGCAGGGTCTCACACTCCTTGGAGCACCTGAGATCTCACAACTGCCATATTGAGGCCAAACTCTCGTGAGAGTAGTGCCCAGTCTGTTCCCACACTAAACATGCACAGTGCAGGGATCATGGGTGCACCCTTTTAGTGAAATCACTGCAGTGCACCTCTCCGGTTGCAACAGTGCCTCCTTTTTTCCACCCGACTCCTCCAGGGCAGCAGTCAAGGGCCAGGCAGCATAATCTCATGAGGCGATGTCACGAGCCCAGCAGCCATGCTGTCCTAGTGGTCCTGTAGCAGGCAACCTCACAGGATGACAGCCATCTTACTACAATGTCCAGGAACACTGAGGTCTCACAGGGCCACAGTCGGGCTCACAAGATCGGTGTCCATCTTGCGTGGGGCATCCTTCCTTACACTTGCGTGGGTAAAATGGCCATGAGTTCAATGCTCCCCGGAGGAAAAGGTTGGCCATCTTGGGAAGGCCCCTCCAGATATCAAATATAGTGTCCACTCAGCAACTACTCTAACTATCCCACTGCTCACTCTAGCAGCCGCCATAATGGTACAGTGCCTATGCAGGAGAGCAGCAAATCAGAACCTATGGTCAGAACCCTCCTGCAGCATCCACACACAGGGTCTACCTAAAGGATGGGACCCTCCTTCAGCATCCAGTCCTCATCCAAGTGATGACCACAGTTCACTACTAGCACTATATGACCTGGACCAAAATCATACTCTAATGCATTCCATATACTAGGATGGCACTGGGTCATAATGTCATGGAAGACACCATGCACACCACAACCACGCAGCAGCAAACAGCGTGAAAACATGCATGACCGTTTTCCTTTTGTTTTGCAGGGGGCTTTGCCCCCCACACTCCCGAACTTATTATAATCAACTCCAAGGGGGTGTGGTCATAGGGGCAAGAAAAAAAATAATGAAAATAAAAGATTCCAGAGTCAAGAATAAAACCTGATTCCCCAACCCCATCCACTGCAGGGTCGGGTGCTTTAGCCACTCCACCATAGGAGAGGCTCGACCGAGCACCTGATCGGCAGTGTTCATATCCACTTCCTCCTTCTTCGTGGTGAGTGTCAGGAGGTAGCAATACTCTTGTATCACTGTAATTCCCCTGTTGCTCCAAAGGTATGTGCTCTACTCACAGCATGGTCGTGTTGTGCACGGTTTTCTCCATGCGGCTATGACCTGGTAGGTACTAGGACTACCACCCAGGTTGGGGGGGAGGCACAATGCTCAGTGGCCCCCAAAGGAATGTTGGTTACCTAGAGGTTAGAGTAATGATGGCGAATGAGCCTGGAGCATTCAGCAGACTGGGGTTTTGAGTCCCACAATTTCTACAACCCCCCCATACAGTAGTATTGCACTAATGTAATGTAAAAAAGGAAGTCGTACTGCACTGTATTTTAAATTATTGCAGTGGTACTTCAGACTTACTTCATTGAACTGCATGAAACCTGCAATAAAATGCTGTGTGATTACAACATCCCCCACAGTGATGGAACAGGTCTGGAGGGAGGAGGTGGCAGGGGCAAGAACACAGTTAACAAAGGGTGGAGGGGGTGAGGAACACATAACAAGGGTACATGGAAAGGTGCACACAGAGGGGATAAATATGAATGGAAGAATAGAGGGAAGAGAAGGAAGGTCATATTCTAAGTGGAGGGTGGTGTCTCTGAATGCGTGGAGTCTTGGAAGCAAGATGGATGACCTGCAGGCACTATTAGCAGACATGAGGGTGGACATAGCTGCAGTAACCGAGACTTGGGCAACATCACACCATGACTGGGACCTTGTGATCCATGGATATAAACTATATAGGAGGGACAGGGTAGTCTGGAAGGGGGAGGGGTGGCAGTTTATATCAGGGAGGGAATAACTTACACAAGGGAGGTGTCAGAGGAAGGGGAGGTGGAGGCATTATAGGTTCAGTTAAGGTGCAACAGAGGGAGAAAGGTGAGGTTGGGGATGGTTTACAGACCACCCAGTCAGGATGAGGAGAGGGACAGGGAACTGAGCTCACAAATATTGGAAGCTGTGGGGAAAGGAGAGGTGGTAATAGTAGGGGACTTCAATCTGCCCAAGGTGGACTGGAGTATGCCATCCACAACATGTGTTAGGAGTCAGGTGATCCTGGAAGTACTGCAGAGTGTGTTCCTGACTCAGATCATTAATGAACCAACAAGAGCTAAGGCAATTATTGACCTGGTGCTCACAAATGGGAAGCATGTACAGGAAATAATGGTCAGGAGCCACTGGGTGGAAGTGACCATTGCACAGTGTGATTCCAGTTAGATATGGGCAGGGAAAGCATCCCAACTAAGACCAAAATCTTGGATTTCAGGAGGGCAGACTTCAAGAAAATGGGCGAAGTGCTAAGGAGCCATCTGGTAGGCATCACAGCAGATATGTGATGGACCAAATGTGGTCCATCATTAAGAAAGGAATACTGGTTGCCACAGATGCTTAGGGAGCAGGACAGAGGTTGCAACAGGTGCTTAGGGAGCAGGACAGAGGTAAATGTAAAAAAAGGCAAAGGCAGTAAGGACAGGGATGGGGCTAAAAGGGGTAAGGCTGTCAAAAAGTGGAGGGTGATGAGTACCAATGCCCATAGTCTGTGTAACAAGCTCCCTGAACTAGTGGCCTTGATGGAAGAGGGTTGCCTGGATATTATGGCAGTCACAGAAACATGGTACACAGAGAACCATGACTGGGATGTCAATATTCCAGGATACACAATCTACAGGAGAGACAGGGGAGGGTAAAATAGGAGGAGGAGTAGCTCTCTATGTAAAGGAAGGGATCAAAGCAACAGAACTAAAGAGTAAACAGGGAGCAGATGAGGCACTCTGGGTCACCCTGGAGACAGGAAATGGCACCACAATCCGCATGGAGGTTGTATACAGATCCCCATCTCAGGGGGAAGGAATGGACAAGGAAATGATATAAGGCATCTTTAGAATGGCAGAAAAAGGGGAGATATTGTTGATGGGGGGACCTGAATATGCCAGATGTTAACTGGAGCACCTTTGCTGCAGGCACATCCGAGAGCAGGGTCATTCTTGATGCCCTACAAGGGGCATGCCTCAGACAGCTAGTATTGGAACCCACTCAGGAGGGAGAAATCTTAGACCTGGTACTATCAAATGGGGATGGAGAAAGAATCTCACATTTAGAAGTGGGTAGCCATCTGGGAACAAGCGACCACCAAGCAGTGTGGTTCAAAATAAACACAGCCATACAATCAAGCCATACAAAAGCAAGAGTATTGGACTTTAGGAGGGCTGAATTTGGGAAAATGAGAGAGTGCCTCAGAAAAGCACTAGCAAAGAGGCAAGAAGGAGGAGTGGAGGGAGGAACAATGGGGAGTAATCAAAACAGCCATCACAGAGGCAACAAGCCTTTGTGTAAAGCAAATCAACAAAACACAGCGAAGGAAAAAAACACTATGGTTCTCAAAAGAGGTAGCAGGGAAGGTTAAGGAGAAAAGGATAGCATTCAGGAAATATAAGGAAACACAGAAGGAGCAGGACAGAGAACTTTATCAGTTAAAGCAGAAAGAGGCAGGGAAGGCAGTCAGAATAACAAAGGCCCAAACTGAGGAAAGGATAGCCAACTCTGTTAGGAAGGGGGATAAGACCTTTTATAGGTACATTAGGGAGTGAAGAAAGACCGAAGGAGGGATACTGAGGCTTAATAAAGAGGAGGGAATGTGGGCAGAGGGTGACAGTGAAAAAGCAGGGATACTGAATGAATAGTTCTGCTTAGTATTCACAAAGGAAGAGGAGGGGGAGGTACCTAAACCAAACAAGAGAAACACTCTGAAGATGGGGGGTCGATACCAGTCCATTTACAGAAGAAAGGGTTCTGAAAGGACTAATAAAATTGAAGGTGGACAAAGCAATGGGACCTGATGGGATTCACCCAAGAATTCTAAAAGAACTAAGGGTAGAACTAGTGACAGCACTGACTACTCTCTTTAACAAATCATGGGAGGATGGGGGGGTACCTGAGGACTGGAGGAGGGCAGATGTGATTCCTCTTCACAAAAGTGGGAGCAAGACAGAGGCAGGAAACTTTAGACCAGTTAGTTTGACCTCAATGGTAGGAAAAATGATGGAATCATTTCTGAAGGAAAGAATTGTTGAGTACCTAGAGGCCAGTGGGGCACAAGACCCAAGGCAGCATGGATTTACCATGGGAAGGTCATGTCAGACAAATCTAATAGATTTTTTTGACTGGGTGACCAAAGTAGTAGACCAGGGAGGGGCTGTGGACATGGCCTACCTAGATTTTAGCAAGGCATTTGATACAGTCCCACACAAAAGATTAATACACAAGTTAGCTAACTTTGGACTGGGTCCCAAGGTGGTAGCTTGAATAAAAAATTGGCTAGACAACAGGACACAAAAGGTAGTAGTAAACGGAGTCCACAGTGAAGAAAGGAGGGTTATTAGCGGGGTACCGCAGGGTTCAGTACTGGGACTGGTCCTTTTTAATGTCTTTATAAGTGACATTGCAGAGGAACTGGAAGGAAAAGTATGTCTCTTTGCAGACGACACAAAGATCTGCAACAGGGTTGATACACAAGATGGAGTGGAAAGGATGAGAAGGGACTTGGCAAGGTTGGAGGAATGGTCAAATGTATGGCAGCTTAGATTCAATGCAAAGAAGTACAAGGTAATGCCCTAGGAAACAAAAACCCAGGGGAAGAGTACACAATGGGGGGTGAGATATTGACAACAGTAAAATTGGAAAGGGACCTGGGGGTAATTATATCAGATGACCTAAACATGGGCAAGCAATGTGAGAAGGCAATAAGGAAGGCTCGGGGATACTGGGATGCATAGGGAGAGGCATCAATAGTAGAAAAAGGAAGTTGTTATCCCTCTGTACAGACAGTTGGTGAGACCCCATCTGGAGTACTGTGTGCAGTTCTGGAGACCCCATCTCTGCAAAGACATAGAGTGGAGGCTGTCCAGAGGAGGGCAACCAAAATGGTGCAGGGCCTGCACCAGAAGACATAAGAAGAAAGACTAAAGGAGCTTAATATGTATACCCTTGAGGAAAGAAGGGAGAGAGGGAACTTGATAGAAACTTTCAAGTACCTCAAGGGAATCAACAAAGTCCAAGAGGGTAGCATCTTTCAGAAAAAGAGATGTGCAAGAACAAGGGGCACAATTTGAAAATAGAGGGGACGGCTCAGAGGTAATGTGAGAAGTATTTTTCATGGAGAGGGTTGTGGATGCATGGAACAGCCTCCCTGAGGAGGTCGTGGAGTCAAGTACAGTGGGGGAATTCAAGAATGCATGGGACAGACATAAGGCAGTCCTAGTGGGGGGGTAGGAGGAAGTAAGCTGTTGGTTAACTAGGATCTGCAGCTTATCTGTTAGGTAGGAAAATGGGCAGACTAGGTGGGCCAAGTGGTCCTTATCTGCCATCAAATTCTATGTTTCTATGTTTCTGTGGTCAAGGAGCCACTAGGTGGAAGTGACCATTGCACAGTGTGATTCCAGTTGGATATGGGCAGGGAAAGCAACCCGACTAAGACCAAAATCTTGGATTTCAGGAGGGCGGACTTCAGGAAAATGGGAAATGCTAAGGAGCCATCTGGTAGGCATCAGAGCAGATATGTGATGGACCAAAGGTGGTCCATCATTAAGGAAAGAATACTGGTTGCCACAGCTGAGTGCGTTAGGCTCAGGGGAAAGAACACAAGGGCCAAAGCACCAGCTGATTAAATTCTGGGGTTGCCCAGGCAGTAAGGGAAAAGAGGTTGGCCTATAGAAAATTCAGGAAGACCAAGAGAGAGGTGGATAGGGAAAATTACCTAAGGTTGCTAGAGAGGCAAGTAAGGAAGTACGGGGAGCAAAGGCACAGAAGGAGCTGCAGATAGCTGAAGGAATTAAGAAGGGGAAGAAGGCTTTCTTTCGATATATAAGTGAGAAAAGGAACAAGAAGGATGGGATTGTTAGGCTTAAGAAAGGGGTGGAGTGGGTGGAGGATAATGGGGGAAAAGCAGAGATACTAAATGAATACTTCTGTTCCATCTTCACCGGGGAGAAGGATGGACCAGTGCCTTCAGGAGGGAAAAGAGGAGCCGGGGGGAAGGAACACAGATGTAATGATAGAGGAGGATAGAGTGAAGAAAGAGCTGCTGGCATTGAAGGTGGACAAATCACCAGGCCCAAACAGAGTACATCCAAGGGTACTACAGGAACTGGCTGAGGAGCTGGCAGGGCCACTGGCAGACCTATTTCATAGTTCACTAAAGTCAGGCATGGTACCGCAGGACTGGAGAGCAGCACATAGTGCCCATGGACCTCCCCACCTTGGTACATGCCTTTGTGACATCAAGGCTTGACTACTGTAATGCGCTCTACCTCAGAATCTCTGGAGGTACCCTCTGCTGACTGCAGCTGGTGTAGAACGCAGCTGCCAGGCTGTTGACAGGGCAGCCCAAATACTGCCACATTACCCCGGTGCTGCATGAACTGCACTGGCTGCCAGTTCAGTGGAGGGTTCTCTTTAAGGTGGGCTTGCTCACCTTTAAGGCCCTACACGGACTGGGCCCTGGCTACCTGTCGGACCTTCTAACACCTGCTGCCTTGGTCCATTCCCTCCTGTCCTCTTCTAGGGGCCTCCTTGTGATTTCCAAGAAGAGGTTAAAACTTGCTGGCGACAGAGCTTTTAGTGTCACTGACCCCGTCCTGTGGAATTCACTTTCTCTATCAGTAAGGGAGGCTCCTTCAGTTAAGGTATTTAATGCCCACCTCAAGACCTTTTTATTTAGCCAGGCATTCCTGGACACTGTTTTGTAGAGATTATTTCTTAGATATTCGAAAGAACGGCCCCATTTATCTATTGCTCGGTCAGGCCTCCCGTTTCGGGTGGTCTATTTTTAAATATGTTTAACAGATCTGTTTTGTATTTTATTATTGTATTTTAAATGTTTTTGATGCATTTTGATTGTACGGCACCCAGAGCCTCTGGGATTGGGCACATGAAAAATAAAATATGCCTTGCCTTGCCCTCCACAAAAGCAGTCCCAAGGATGACCCAAGGAATTACAGATCAGTCAGTCTGACCTCCACTGTGGGCAAGCTCATGGAGACCATACTAAAGGAAAGGTTGGTGGAATATCTAGAGGAGCATGGTCTCCAGGATGAGAGGCAGCATGGGTTCATGGGGGGAGAGTGTGTCAAACAAATCTGATTGACTTCTTTGACTGTATCATTAAGACAGTAGACATGGGCCAAGTGGTAGACATCCTCTGTCTTGATTTCAGCAAGGCCTTTGACTCTGTGCCCCAAAAAAGGTTGATCAGGAAGTTGGTGGATCTTGGGGTTGGGGAAAAGATGGCTAGATGGATGGAAAACTGGCTGAGGGACAGAACCCAGAGGGTGGTTGTGGGGAGAGAGTTATCTGGCACCAGAGAGATAACCAGTGGGGTTCCGCAGGGCTCGGTGCTGGGGCCGGTGTTGTTCAATGTCTTCATTAATGACATTGGAGATGGCATTAAGAGAAAAATGTGCCTATTCATGGATGACACCAAGCTCTGTGGGAGAGTGGACACAACTGAAAGGATACAGGACCTACAGCAAGATCTGGAAAAGCTGGGGAGGTGGTCTAGGGTCTGGCAGCTTGGCTTCTATGCCAAGAAATGCAAAGTTATGCATATTGAAGCCAAGAATCCCAAGAAAGAGTACTACCTGGATGGAGTCCGAGTAGCTGCATCAGAAGAGGAGAAGGCCCTGGGAGTGATCATCATTAATGACCTGAAGTACTCTGCACAGTGTAAGAAAGCAGCAGCAAAGGCAAACAAGATGCTGGGATGCACATCTAACAGGATAAGTAGTAGGAGAGAGGAGGTTATACTGCCTTTGTACAGGTCACTGGTAAGGCTGCATCTAGAGTATGGAGTTCAGTACTGATGCACACACCTTAAAAGAACTTAACAGGTGTTTACCTATAGAAGATTGCACTCTTGTAGTAATAGGCGTGAAAGACCTATACACCTCTATTCCACATGACAAAGGCATAGAGGCTATGGGCCAGTTACTGAACACTAGATCAGCGGATAAAAAACCTAAAACAGAAATTTTAAAGAACTTGGCAGAATTAGTACTAAAAAAATAACTATTTTCAATTTGAAGAGCAGTTTTATGGATAGATCAAAGGCACGGCGATGGGGAGCACAGTGACACCCAGCTATGTCAATGCATACATGCATCAATTTGAAGAGGCACATATTTTTGTGGACCAACCCAATTTTTAGAAAACATCAAGTATTGGAAACATTTTATAGATGGTATATTAGTAATTTGGAATGGAAACCAGAGTGATTTAGAAGATTTCCAAACATACACAAATACAAAAGACCAAAATGTAAAATTCTCATTTGTAAGTAACAAACAACAAATATATTTTCTAGATAGTATGATATATAAGAAAATGAATAGACTGGAAACAAAACTGTTCAGGAAAAGCACTGATAGAAACACAACACTGCATTCAAAAAGCTTTCACCCAAAAAAGCTGGTAGAAAGTATACCATACTCCCAGCTCCTTAGGGCAAAACGAAATTGCAGTACAGATAAAGACTATAAAAATGAAGAAAAAGAGATTACAAGAAGATTTTAAGAAAGAAACTGCAGTAACAGTACATTGAGAAAAGCAGAGGAAAAGATATCAACTAAAACAAGAGAGCAAATCTTAGAACCAAAAGAGCAAATAGAAACTAGGAACATAACATTTAGCACTCAACATAATATATGCATGACAGAAATTAGACAGATTATTCTAGGAAATTGGAAAATACTAGAAGAAAATCCAACTACATCAAAGGTCTTTACTACAAAGTCCTATGTAGTCTCAAAGAAGGTAATGACAATAAAGGACAGGATTGTACACAAGCAACGCTACCAAAAAAGCCCACGGGGGGACAATTACTCTTAGGGCCCCTAAAAAATGGCATGTACCCATGTGGAAAGTGTGCAGCCTGGGGCCACACAGCAAGAAAAACTTCATATAAACACCCCTATACAGGAAAGGAATATACAATCAGATCACACATTACATGTGCAACAGAAGGGGTAATATATTTAATACAACGCCCCTGTGATCATATATACATAGAAAAAACCATGAGAGAACTAAGAACAAGGATATATGAATACAATAGTAGAATTAGACATAAAGATGAAAATTCGCCCCTAGCTAGACACTTCATAGAAAGAGGACATACACCAGTGCAGATAAGATTCTGGGGACTAGAAACATATACCTGAGCCACCAAGAGGAGGGGACCACAATAAAAAATAGAAGGAAGAGAATTGTGGTGGATATATGAGATGGGAGCAATTTTCAAACAGTGAGTACTTAACAAAGATGTGAACTGGCAAGCTTGCTGGTGAAGACAGTTCAGGTCAGACAAATACTCTCTTAAAAGAAAAATGAAATAAATTAGTAATAGAATAATTGAAAACCAGAATAACAGCACAGTTAACAAAGAAACAGCTGAAGGGACAATATCTACAAAATATCAAAATCTAAATATAGTAAATGAAATTCAAGAGGCCAGAATGGCACCTGAATCTTATTACTATATTGGAAGGAAGATAGAGAGACCCTGATGAAGTATCAATAAATGAGAAGAAGTCAGATATCCAGAGTGAAATAAGAAGAACCAAAATGGACAAAACAAATGTTTAGAATCAGATAACATCAAATGTGTATTCAAACATGACAACAGCATAAACATGGAGCATTATATAAAATAAAATAAATGCTCACAGGATGGCAACTTCCAAGAGCGCTATATGAAAACAAAAAAAGCTGGACAAATGCTTGTGAGGATGGCCAAGGTTGCCTTGGCAACCACTCTGTACACACGAAGCGTGACCGTATCATTACGTGGCCACATGACCTCCTCACATGCATAATAGCAAACATAAACCTGTTTTGATTGTTTTAACAGACTATTAGGAAACAAGGAAGCATATGTGCTTGAAGCATAAAGCTGGTGATTAAAAGGTGAATATTGATAAATAAAAGTTTGAAAGAACTAGATATTTTTACATATGCAATTGAATAAGAAATCTTTTCTCTAACTTAGCAAACTTTGAATATGAGAAGTTGAAGAAAATATTGTCAGCAGCCAGGAGCTGTTTTGGCCATGATACAAGGCAGGTAGTGTTTGTATTATAACACTAGAATAAAAAATGGTGGCTGGTAGCACATTGTAATGGAACTATTGAAACATACAGTAAATTACAGTGTTCTTTACAAATCACATAAAATTACATTATTTAAGCAATGGCATTGTACAAATTTACAGCAGTAATAATGAAATAAATATTCTTTTTTAAATACAGAGTTCCCCAGATGAAGCCTAATATGTAGGCGAAACGTCGGGATTGGGCTAGAAATAAAAGAAACAAAAGAACATTTTATGAAGTATGGAGCATTTTTTTTTGCTTGAGCAGGCCTATAAGGAAACTTTCTAGAGTCTCACACCTCAAAAAGGACATTGACCTACTGGAGAAGGTCCAGAGGAGGGCTACAAAGATGATAGTGGGTCAGCAGAGTAAAGCATATGAGGAGAGATTGAGGGCACTGAACATGTACTCCCTGGAAGACAGGAGAGAGAGAAGGGACATGATTGGGACCTTCAGGTACTTGAAAGAAATAAATAAGGTTGACAAGGAGAGTCTCTTTAAGCTGAGTGGCAACCATAACACGAGGGGGCTCAGTCTTAAGCTGGAGGGTGGGAGGTTTAGGAGGGAGGTCAGGATGTACTTGTTTACAGAGAGGGTGGTGGACACTTGGAATGTGCTGCTGGAAGAGGTCATCTCATTGAATACAGTGGGCAGCTTTAAGAGAGGCTAGGATAGGCACGGGGGAAGGTAAGGATCATGGGTAGGGAGGATGGGAGTAGTGGGGAGGGAGGGCAGGGACATTAGCTCAAGCTGTGGACCCTGCAATACAAGCAGACTTGATAGACAAAATGGCCTTCTTCTGCTGGCTTCTTTGTATGTTTGTAATAATTTTGGTAAGGTTGGAGTGCAACGGTGCCATTCTCCATTCAAACCACTAGGGTACCACAAATTCCTAAGGAGCATGCACTCATAGGTATGGTGCACTGTGGGCAGAGAACAGTTCTGGCCAACCTATACACCATGGCTTCAGTTCAGCAGCAGGTGTCCTTTTATCAATCCTTAGCACTGTGTAGGGGCCCAAACCACCACAGACAAGTGGGTCAGGGAGTTGGTGTCTCAAGGTTACACCATAGAGCTCACACGAAAGATAATTCCACTCAGACTGATGATATCCCCAATGTCCCAGGACCCTCTAAAGGTGGCAACAATTCAGCAGTCTCTCTGCAATTTTACCAGGAACTGGGTCATTGTACTTATGCCATCACAAGAAAGGGATATGGGAGTGTACTCTGTGTTCTTTATGGTCCCCAAGGAAGACTGGCGACCTCCACCCAGTCCTCGACCTAAAGTTGCTCAACAAGTTTGTGGTCCACAGACATTCAAAATGGAAACACTTCCATCAGCTCCGATGGCAATTTAACCAGGTGACTTCCTAGCCTTGCTAGACCTAAAAGACGCCTACTTTTATATTCTGATTCGCCCAAGTCACCATCATTTCTTCAATTTCTGAATCAATGATAGTAATTTCTAATACACCTGTCTCCCATTCAGCCTGGCTTCAGCCCTGAAAGTCTTCACAAAGACATTAAAAGTGATCGCTGTGGCCAATTGCAAATGAGGGACAGCTGGTTCATTCAAGGTAGGTCTCCAGCTCAAGCCCAGAGGGACACAGAGACTGTGGTTCAATTCCTACAATAGCATGGCTGGGTCATCAACTGGGACAAGAGCCAGCTAATCCCCACACAAGAAATCACACACCTAGGCACCAGGATCAACACCAGCATGGGCTGGGTTTTCTCCCACAGAGGAAAAAGTAGAAAACATACTCAGTCCCCTAGGGTCCATACGGGCACAGCCCTGCAGGTCTGTGCATACATATCTTCAGTTGCTGGATCTTATGGCCTCAATGATAGCCATGGCCCCATGGGCTCACCTACATATGCACCCGTTCCAGTGGTATGTGCTGGATGCATGGGATCAGTAATCCCAGGACTTTGGGTACAAACTTGACCCCAGCCAGGGCATACTCCAAAGTCTCAACTGGTGGATGGACTGGAGCAACCTGACCAAGGGTTTTCTTTTGTCAATGCCCCCAACAGCAACAATTACAGTGGATGCTAGTCTACTTGGTTGGGTAACCATGCTGGGGCAACAGTTACAACAGACACCAGTCTGTCCATCTGGGGAGCCATGCTGCGTCACCATGTTACCCAGTGAAAATGGTCTCCAATGGAATCTCGCCTTCCAATCAATGTCCTGGAGATGAGTGCAGCGTTCAGGGCTCTGATATTCTTTGCTCCCATATAAAAGGTCAGCTGATCAGGACCAATAACCAGGTCACAATGATGTATATCAACAAACAGGGCACAACTAGAAGCAGAGCAATGCTCAGGGAAGCACTGCAGACCTTACGCTGGACAGAAAAACACCTGCCAGTGATCTCAGCCACATATCTGGCAGGGAAACTCAACTCGCAGATGGATTGGCTCAGGCAAGTGACTCTCAACCAAGCAGAACGTCAGTTGCACCCTTAGGTGTTTCAGGTTCTCAGCCAGAGATGGGGTCCATTCCAAGTGGATCTGATGGCATCCAGACACAACAGACAACTGCCCAGTTTTCCCTCATGCTGCGCAGACAGCCAAGCTAAGGAATAGACACAATGGCGGTGCCATTGAAGTTCAAAAAAGCTTATATCTTTCTGCCTCTCCCAATGATTTGTGAAAGTGCTTTCCAAGATCAGAGCCATGAAAGAAATGGTACTGATGGTGGCTCTGGGCAAATTGAGGAGATCATGATATTCTCTGCTCAGAGCAATGTTGATCAATGATCCCTGGCATCCGCCAAAACACCCGGATTTACTAGTTCAGGGTCCAGTACTTCACCGCGATCCTCACATCATCCGTCTGACAGCATGGATGCTAAAAGGCCACAACTGTTGAAGAAGGGATACAGGGCTCTCAGTAGGATTTTTTGTTGGGGAGTCTCAGACTTTCTTGACAAAAATGGGGGTACTGACCCAAAATCTGACAGTCCCGTGAAATTTTTGGGGGGCCCCATTGAAATGAATGGAATGAGTCTGGAAAGTGCATTTCAGTGTTGTTTATATTTATCCCCATGTATTGTTTATATTCCTGAGTCAAATCATGCAGTTATAATGACAAAATTGTCATACATTGCTGTTTATTTCTCAGCAGTGTTGCAAAGTCCTTTACAAAGGCACCTTAGCCCTATAAGTGATGGCTGAAAACCACAGCAGTATGACCACATTCAGAAATAAACAAAATTCACCTGACCAAACTGTGTGTTGTAACTTGTTCATTCATGTTGGTTCACAATATGAGAAAACAATTGTACTTATAGTTTTGCAGTCAATTCTGTTCTAACAAATTTGGGAATTCTATTGTTGTAGTTTACCCTGGCCTGATTTATTTGCCAAAACTGTCTGCCAACATACAAAGTCGGTCATTAGGTTACAGTATAAGAAAACATGTTAACATTTATTTTCATAACTTACAGTCATACTGACTGTCACCTATGTCTCCCAGTCACCTCTGCTGCCCAATACTTCTCCTTTTCTCTTCTCTTCTGCACATGACATAGGAGCAATTACTTATTATTTGATTAAAAACAGCCCTGTCCCCCACCCACCCACTTGGGAATAAGATAATGTGTCACTGTGGCACAAATTAAATTTGTCTCCCACTTCGTTGCATAATAAAAGTCTTGCTAAAACATTTTGCTGAAGCCTCCTCCCCCACACACACATTTTCTGACTCAGGCTAGACAGTGGCACAATCTATATCTAGTGGCTGCTGATGGTCTAACTCGTGCAATACATACTGCTTGTCTTTTTTTATGTTTGACCTGGTATAATCCAGTCTCCTTACACCCTCCTGCCCCAAACGTCTCCTAACACCCTCCTGTGGCACAAAGTACAATCTGGTTGGTGCCATAGCTTAGTAGTGTGTGGCAATTGCTAGGTTGTCTTCTTTTATTTTCATGTCATGACTGACCTGGCATAATCCAGTGAGTCTCCTCCTACACCCTCCTGCCCAGAACTTCTCCTAAACACCATCCTGCCCATAACTTCTCCTAAACACCCTCCTGCCCATTTAACGTCTCCTAAAACACCCTCCTGCCCATAACTTCTCCTGCCTGCTCTACTGCACATTTCTTAAAATTGTGTGTATGGCAGCTAAAGAACTTGCCAACGTTCCAGAGACTGGAGAGCACAGTGGGGTGACTAACAGCCCCCTACCCACCCACCCACCCCACACTCTTAGACTCTCCCAAATCTGTCAGGTTTAAGACAGTGGCACAATCTATATCTGGTTGGTGGCATGGGACTCTGCATGTCTTGCTTTTCATTGTATTGCTTTTTTCATGGCATTGGCATCCTGTGGCAATAATCTTCTCCTAACATCCTCCTGCCCATAACTTCTCCTAAACTTCCTACTGCCCATAACTTCTCCGAAACACCCTCCTGCCCATAACTTCTCCTAAACACCCTCCTGCCCATAACTTCTCCTGCCTGCTCTCCTGCACATTTCTTATATTATGTGTGTGGCAGCTAAAGAACTTGCCAGTGTTCCAGAGACTGGAGAACACAGTGGGGTGACTAAAAGTCCTCCTACCCACCAACCCCATCCACACCCTTAGGCTCTCCCAAATCTGTCAGGTTTAAGACAGTTGCACAACTTGTCTTGCTAATGCTTTCCTTTGTACCTTTTTTCATGGCATTGGCATTATGTGGCAATAATATTCTCCTAACACCCTCCTGTCCATAACTTCTAAACACCCCTGCCCATAACTTCTCCTAGACACCCTCCTGCCCATAACTTCTTCACCAAGCTCTCCTGCACATTTATTAACTGTCCTGTGTGGTAAATTTGTTGATGAGAAAGAAGCTACTGTTGCAGACAGACTGTGGAAAGAGCAGAGGGTTAGGGTTACATTAAACAATTTAACCTGACCTCCCATAGCCAGATAAGAGTCACAATGGGGGGCTATTACTTATGTTACACCACCCTCCTTAATGAACTTGTTAGACTATGATCCTCCCCCACCAATAAAAAACCAATGTAGTAATTATAAGCAGAATGGGGTTATTTATAATTAATGTTAATGGCCATCCACCCGCCCCTCCACTCCCCCTGGGGTAGTGTGTAATTGTTATACTATTGAATCTTGATTATCTTCCCCATTCGCCCACCAAACAGAAGCAGAATTGGCCTTGGGGCTATAATTACTTTGCCCCCCACCCCCCTTTTAATTGGAACAAACATTTTAATACTTATCTTCTCTCCTGTGCCCAAGTTGCCATCCAGTCATCTGTCTCTGGGTCACGTCAGTCTGCTGTGTCTCTGAAACTAAAAAAACACAAGCACAATTTAATACAATTTCAAAACATAATTATTTTCTGTGCAGTCTAATGACCTTAAATTTCTTAAGTGCTGGAAGAGGGTCATAGTCTTCAAGTTCAGCTCTTTCTTGGGCTATCCGCATGAGGTTGCTCACAGTGTCAGCCTTTAGGGAACATCTGCCTTTTGTTTTTATTTGTTTTGTACAGAAAACCCTCTTTCACATGCCACTGATGTAACAGCTGACACAAGTAAAATATTGGCCATTGTGACAAAATTTGGGAATACATCTGAATAGTTCTCAATTACTTTAAGTCTTGGCAGACACTGCTGAGCAAAGTCAGTTCTTTTTTAGATTTCAGAACAAGTTTGAATTAACTGTGGTCCAGAGCTCTGTGCTTATGTTACGTACTGTAGCTGGATGCTGTAGTTTGTACTTGGATACAGAGGCCAGACCAGTAATGCTTGCAAAGTACTAGTAGTATGAAATGATTCGTGCTTGGGTACTTTAGCATAGACATGAGAAAGTCAGTGATTATAGTACATATGAACTGGATAGTACATGCAAGGTGCTTAGATGCATGAATCGATGAGTCACTTGTTATGATTTGATAGATTTTGGCTTTTCTCTGTATCCCACCTGTAGGAAGGGTGCTTAGTCCAGTATTATGAGACCCCCCCCAAAAAAATAAAGATAGCAACTATTGTTCTGTATCCGACTGTTGAAGGAGTCGAGTAGGATGACACCCCCAGGAAAATTAATAGCAGTACGATCACCTCCTCCAACTCCAGAGAGTGTGACCAGTAGCATGCAGGAGAGGAAAAAAAACCTTTTGGGGGAAACCTCTGAGGACCCATGGCTACTGACCTGCCCATCCTTCTGGGCATACTAAAGGAGAGTAATCCTAAAATTTTATAATTGGCTAATCCAAACCCCAAAGTTGTAGAACCTAATCCAGAGAAACGGAGAACTGAAGAAGTATGGAATCGTGACATGTCAGGTGAACAGAGCAAGCATCCACCTAGTAAACTCCAAGTTCTAGAATCCATGAGCAGGCCTAAATGATAGGAGAGTGGAATCCATGGTCGATATGACTTGGAAGTGATGAGTCGCAGTGGTGAAGCACTCCAGCAGGTGAGGATGACTTCTCAGGAGAACCAGGAATCAAGGCTCAGCATCCAGATCCAGAAGGAGGACTGTTGGGTCAAGTTCCACCTGGCAAAGCTTTGTAAATGACCATGGTGATGAAGCACAAGAACTGGCGTATACTGCGTGATTGGAGGATGGAGCAGTAGGAACCTCCAATACAGAGAGAAGAAGCGAGTGTGTGAAGTAGGCTGAGATCGTAGTGCAAATAGGTAGACATAAGACAGATGTAGGTCCAGCTCACGAGGAGCGAAGTGGGTTGTAGAATAGTAAGTTAGTCGTGATGACCTCTAGACCCTGTAAGGGTGAAGCAGGTAATATGAGCAAGTAGTGTAAATAAGTGGGCCTATACATAGGTCAGTTGTAGTAGTAAGTAAAGCTGCATGATGCAAATGTAATAGCAGGGAAGTAGTATTGCATAGCTCCTGTACGGTATACAGTGAGGGGTATAAAAAATGAAAATAGCACAGAATCGAAGAGCTTCATGTGGATCCAAATGGTTGTGTAACAATGATGATATCCACGGCCAAAGTCAGAATGATACCTTAGCTAGAATTAACTCGGTAAGAATAGTCTGGCAAGTTCTAAATAGTCGAGCTTACGAGTCATAGATAGTGAAAACTGAATGGGCAGAGTCAAAGGAGATAGTGTTGTCACGGGGTCCAAAAAGCCTTAGAGCATATATCAGGGTATTGAAGATCCTCTGGATGAACTCAACTAAGTGTCCTGGTAAAAGTGTAGCAGTAGTAAGTTCATATGAAGGCAGGGCAGAAGCATCCAAAATAGATGACGAATGTCAAAACCATCCAGATGTGAGTCCATAGTAAAGGAGCTCCTAGGGCTGGCTGACGCGGTGGCAGGTAGGAGTATAGTAGAATGTGCGACTCTCCAGGCCCCGAGCTGGGTGAGGCAGGTGTAGAGTAGAAGTAGGTAAACCTCCCAGCCCGATGGGTGGAGGCAGGTCAGAGAAGTAGGCGATTATGGAGCAGTAATATATAGGAGCAAAGGACCTCTGGGCCCATAGGGGCGCAGGTCTGATGAAATGCGATGGTGAACCTCCGGCCCTGTGGGGCGAGCAGGTTGCAGAGCAGTGGTAGATAACATAATGGAAATGTCAAACTGCATGCAATGCAGAAAGCAGCGAAGTAGTGAGGAATAAATTGTAAATGGTATTGTAATGATGGCATATCCTGAGTCAGTTCAATGCTGAGTAGTACTGTAGTTGTAAGGCAGACTTATGAGAGTAGAGTAGTGCTGTAGACTGTCATATCCCAGAGATCGAGGATGGAAAGGATTGCAGTGAAGAGACCTTGGTGGAAGAGTGAGCAACTGGACGAGAGGTAATAGGCATCCTGAAACTGTAGTAAGTCAATGTTTAAGGCATTTGTTCAACCAAGGAAGACAGTATGGAATAAAAGTCAGCAGGGAGTCCTGACGGAGACGGTAGTAGTAGTAACTCCGGGGAAGTTGAAGTAGTATGGCGAGGAGCATCCAAGAAAATTGAAGCAAATATTCTGATGTACTCCAGAAATAATCCAATGGAAGGCAAAAGCTTTAGGGAGCTTATCTGGAAAGGTAGGTCTGAATGAACAGCAGCTCTGTAGGAAGCATCCATGGGAACGGAGGGGAGCTAGCCCAATGAGATATGGAAGTGCGGCTAGACCACTTGTAGGCAGCCGATGACCGTAGATGGTACGACTGAATGAGTATATCAGCCGGTGAGTAAATAGGAGTAGTAGCTAAACCCAAGAAGGCTAGCATGCAGCTAGACCATGCGAGGTCAGTTGGTAAGGTAAGTAAGACTGGCTGCTAGCCCCACATAAGCTAGCATGCGCAGCTGGACCACACGTAGGTCAGCCTATAGGATAAGTTAAGAGTTGCAGCTAAACCCCACGAAGGTTAGCATGCATGGCTAGACCACATAGGTCAGCCAGAGAAAGTAGTAGAGAGTGGCAGCTGGCCCCACGAAGGCTAGTGGACCGCAACCCACGGAGGGCAGCCATTGAGCAGCAAAGGTAGTCATGTGAGGCCCAATTGATTGAGGGCTGAAGTCTTGTGAGCTGAATGAGCACAGCACTCTAATCGTAATGAGAATTGGTGCAGAGAACTTGCAAGGTCAAATGCAGCATTGAGTACAGTGATGGCAGTATACGGTAACAATAGTGTGCGTAAGCAAGGAGCAACGATGACGTAGGCATGTAAACTGCAGGTAAGAAGTGACATAGCAGGGATAAAAATAAGCTGTGGAGTAGCACAGAGGCAGCTATATTACATTTATAATATGCAGAGTGGAAGAGTCAGATGTAAGATATGTGAGAGTGATAATCTGCCAGGGTGCAGAGCGAAAGGTAATATTCTCCCGGAGTGTAATGATACAAGTTGCTGAATCCAAGCTTCCAGTATCAATATCTAGCATTGGAGCATACGACTGGCTGATACAGATAATGCTGATGAGTCCAGGTACGATGGCTGAAGTGTGAACCAGAAGGCTGCGGTGAATAATGTGGAAAGGGACCTCAGTAAATGCAGGATGCCAAATGGACAGTGTGGGGCAGGATAGAACGATGGCGAGCACTGCTGAGTAACTAGAAGGTTATCCAACAATGAACCAGGGAATGAAGCAGCGATCACAGCAGGAGCAGGGAGAGTTCAGGTAGCCATAGCTTTGTCCTGTTTCATGCCGTATTTTAAAAGTATATGTGGCTGGCAATTCTGCAGTAAGATACTACCAAGTAATAGGCAATGTAGATAGCCGCTCGGTGGCTGATAGTGGAATTACAAGTTAGCCTCGCTCCACACTAGAAAAGTCAAACTCCATATAATAAGTAGGGAACAGAGTACTTTACAGTAGTAGTATTTCAAAGGTGCTATGTCTGCTTCGAATTGATGCAAGTAAAGTGCAGAGAGTACATATGCGTTGGCAATGTTCATGCTGTTTGCTTACTGCTTTGCTTCTGTTACCGAGTGCTATGCAGTTTGGTCAGATGGGAGAATTTCTGGGCAGGCACCGTTGCGGAATGGAATTATGCTTCCATAAACCAAGGGCTAAAGGCACACACTCTCAAAGCTGGCTGTTATCTGTAGGCATCCCAGAATGCAGAGAATTATAATATGAAGCGAAACAGAGTGTCGCTTTAGCAGTTTGGAAGGAGTGTGGTGGTTGGAGCTGCAACCGAAGCAATCGAGGACTCGGTAATCCACAGAGCGAGTGAGTCAGAAACGGCAAACATTGCAGCGGTATGGAGCAGTGATTGCTAGAGGGAAAGGAAACAAAAAATGAAGCATGGAGCATAGCTAAGCTGGAAGCAGAAGCAGAAGCAGAGAGCAGAAACAGTGGCGCTGAATGAGCCGCCACGGAAATGAGCACAAGGGGATAGAAGGGAGGCAGCAAGGTACAAAGCAGGTGGCCAACCCCCCCCCAAAAAAAATAAAAGCACAGAGGGAAAAAACACACAACGGGACAAAGGGAGCAGAAATGGGGAAGGGAAAAAACAACAAGGAAAACGAGCAAGCAAGACAGAAGGAACGAGCGGGGGGGGCACAGCAGAGGAGGAAACAAAAACAACCATGACCCAAGCACACCAGCGAGCAACGAGTGTGACTCACGCTAAGCAAGGCAGTGCACAGCCTGCTGGTTTAAATAGGGTATGGGGAGCCTTCCCCCACTTAACTACGGGCATAGCCCTAAATTTGTCCATAATCTTTCTCAGCCCTGCCTTGGTCAATAAGTGCTGGCAGTGTTTCTTCTTCATAGGTTGTGACTTGGAAATAAGTGCAAACATCCTTGAGTTCCTGCAGTTCATGGTCCATTATCTTGGAGTCATCAGAGAAACACTTTGGATTTAGAAGAACATTTAAGTTATGCAGCAGCTCCATTGAAGTTGACTCAAATCTTGTATAAATGTTTTCAATGAGTTGCGTCAGGTATTCCTGCAGTACCGTCTGGAACTGCATATGCAGAGCTGGCCTGTCATTCACTTTTTTGATCCTGCCACATGCCAGGACTTTGGTCTAGTTCCTGAAATGTCTTCTGTAGCTCTACCCCATTCTGCTCTTTAAACTGTTGCAGTCTAGTAACTGTGGCTTCTATCATGCTGCTGGCCACCGAAATGTCAACACTGTCCTGCTGCATGACTAAAGACAATTTATTCACCATGTCTAAGACATCCATGAAAAATAGAAGTGCATAAGATAAAGCAGACTGATTTCAGTTTTAAACTTTTGTGTGAAGGCCCTTTGCTTCTGCCACACCTTTTGCTGCATCATGCTCTAGGGCTTGTAAAAGTGCAGGGTGTGATCTGTGAATTGCTTGAACTGCAGTATGCAATGACAGCCACCAAAAACTTGCAGGTTCTTTTAGGGACAGATATCTAATATTGTCATCATTGAGTGTTTCTTGGATGAAACGCAAGCCATTGTACTATACTGCAGAGTTCCTATAGTATCTGTACACATTTTTGATGGTTACTTGATATTCATTGAATAAGGAGTTGTCCCGACATGCTTGTCCTGCTGCCAGTGCCAGTCTGTGAGCAACACAATGGATCTGAATCAGCCTTGGATTTACTTGTTGTCTTAACTTTGCTCCCACCCCATTGTGCACTCCAGTCATGATGCTGGCACCATCATATGCTAGTGTGATGATCTTGCTAGGGTCATCTACATTAGCAGAGCACACAACTGTTCTGCCACAGTTGTCTCTTCCCTCCCATCAGGTATTGCAATACAGTCCATGAAATTAATTTTGGCCTGTGAATTGTGTGTGCACTTCATATATATGCTCAGCTTTTTGTGAATGGTTACATCAGTGGTTTCATCCACTATTACCCCAAGAAACTGAGAACCTGCTAAGTGAGCTTTGATTTCTTCCTGTAGAACTTTGTTAATGCAGTCTAGCATGTCATATCTTGCATCCCAACCAGAGCAGATTGTGTCACTGTCTTGTAACGCTGGACAGCCATTTCATTTCTGTGGCTGTGAAACACCACCATCGGTGCCATTCCACAAGCAACAGCCCAGCCTGAGCGGCTCGGCCCAAAAGATTCCATTCCTCACCTGTAGAGATATCAGTGTTTCAAACTGGTTCAATGATTGCCCTTGTTTGGTAAGGTAGTACATTGTCATTAACTGAGCAACTTTACTGTCATCCTTTCTGAAATGCCAGTGGCAGAGACAGTTTTTCTGCAGTTTTCTTTCCTGTGTACACCAGCAAATGTTCTCTGTTTCTTTCACGTCTGTAGAAAGCAGACATCTGCAGATTGGTTGTGCCAGTTGTGGCAAATTAATTGCTTTTGCCACCTTTTTTATACCAACTGCACTTCCCAAAAGTATTTCTCACCACTTCCTCCTTTACTAGCCATGGAAATAACGGATTTATGTCATTAGGGCAAAAGTGCAATCGTGACCGGCGGCAGGACGAGTGTACGTCGCCAAAAATCAATTTTGGCGATGTACACCTCTGGAGCACAAGAAAACAGTGACAGGGACTTAGATTTTAAATGTTCATATGGCGAGCTGTACCCCCCGCACCCCCCCTACTAAAGGATTCTTAACTCCAGGGAGGTGCATGTTGGGGGGGGGGTGCAAAATCTGGACAAAAAAATAATTTCGGCCAGGCACACAAAAATGTAGGTGCGCCCAGACCCGAATCCAGACTCCTCGCAGCTTTAGTCTGCCATCCACCCACCATGCTATGGGGCCAGCTTGGCAGCCCCATGCCAACCATGCCATGCCAACCCTCCCTCACTTCCTTCTGTCATGCTCGCTCTTCCCCCCACATGCATATACATATAGCGATGTCTTGTCGCTATATGCACCCACCTCCCCCATCCAGTCACCCTTCCTCAGCAGTAGCCCCATTGACATGTGCCAGGATTGAGTCGCCATTATTGTAAGTGCTCAATCACCGATGCCCATGTCACAGGCTACCAAAATAACTTTGTCCAGTTGTCCCTTCACAACCCTAATTTCTTGCTGCTTTTCGCAGATGCAGTCTCATTCAGACTGCATATCATTTTCAGTTTCAACATTCACAATCTCATTCTCCTGAGATGTGCTTAAGTCACACTCAGAGGATGATGCTGTTTGTTCCTTGTCCTTTGCTGCAGAACTTGATTCTCCTCCAGCAAAATAATCAGTAAGGTTTCGTTGAGACATTGCTGTGTGCCGCTCATGAGGCAGTCTCGTCTTTTCCCCGCCCAGCTCTTCAGTCTCCTCCTGGCTGCAATGCTGCACCCACTGCTTGGGCCCTGGACAAAAACACAAAGACATAACACACAGTAAACCCTAAGCTCACCAAAAACTGTCTGCCAGATAGTCGCGCAATGCCCTAAACTGCCTAAAATAATTGAAATGTAAATTACCTCCATGTCCACAAAAAGTAACTGGTGCCTCCAGTGATGTGTGTGCAGCCTGCTGGCCTCTGTCACTTCATGTCTTGTTCTCAGAGGCAGGGTGGACTTTCTCAATCTTTTTTTTGAGTTTTTAAATGTAAAACTTTTTAAAAACATTCTTTCTCCATGTTCTCTCCAGACGTTGATGCCTCTACAAAATGGCTCCTCTCTCTACCCAGTAGTCCTCACAGGACGAACCACTGACTATCTGTTGGAAAGGGGGAACTGATCCAACCACCCCACTCAATCATCCTTGCAGTATGTTCCCTGTCATTTCCCCCTTCTCCCCACTTCAACTGTGGTCTGCACTGCTCTCCAAGGTGCTGAAAGCACCAGGCGTAAGGGGGAAAAAAGAAACAGACTTGTGCATTTCGCACATGTGCAGTAGAGCGGCCCACTCAGGACTCCCAGGCCTGTACTGCTGAGCATCTCGAGGCTGGCAGACAAGCATCCTGAAGCACAAAATGTGCATAAAGGGCATGTGTAGCCATGTCCCTGAGAGCCCTGGAAGCTGACTCAAATCTTGTGTGAATGTTTCCAGTGAGTTTCATCAGGTATTCCTGAGATGCCATCTAGAACTGCATATGCAGTGCTGGCCTGTCATTCACTTTAGATCCTGCCATGTGCCAGGACGTTGGTCAAGTTCCTGAAATGTCTTCTGTAGCTGTACCCCCATTCTGCTCTTTAAACTGTTGCAGTCTAGTAGCTGTAGCTTCTATCATGCTGCTGGCTACCGAAATGTCAACACTGTCCTGCTGCATGACTAAAGACATTTATTCACCATGTCTAAGACATCCATGAAAAATAGAAGTGCATAAGATAAAGCAGACTGATTTCAGTTTTAAACTTTTGTGTGAAGGCCCTTTGCTTCTGCCACACCTTTTGCTGCATCATGCTCTAGGGCTTGTAAAAGTGCAGGGTGTGATCTGTGAATTGCTTGAACTGCAGTATGCAATGACAGCCACCAAAAACTTGCAGGTTCTTTTAGGGACAGATATTTTCATCATTCAAACTGGTTCAATGATTGCCCTTGTTTGGTAAGGTAGTACATTGTCATTAACTGAGCAACTTTACTGTCATCCTTTGCCTCAAGACCTGAGATCTGCTTCTGAAATGCCACTGGCAGAGACAGTTTTTCTGCAGTTTTCTTTCCTGTGTGCACTAGCAAATGTTCTCTGTTTCTTTCATGTCTGTAGAAAGCAGACATTTGCAGATTGGTTGTGCCAGTTGTGGCAAATAGATTGATTTTGCCACCTTTTTTTCACACGAACTGCACTTCCCAACAATATTTCCCTCTACTTCCTCCTTTACAAGCCATGGAAACACCTTTGTCCAACTGTCGTTCCACAACCCTAATTTCTTGCTGCTTTTTGCAGATGCAGTCTCGTTCAGACTGCGTATCATTTTCAGTTTCAACATTCACAATCTCATTCTCCTGAGATGTGCTTAAGTCACACTCAAAGGATGATGTTGTTTGTTACTTGTCCTTTGCTGCTGAACTTGATTCTCCTCCAGCAAAATAATCAGTAAGGTTTTGTTGAGATATTGCTGTGTGCCACTCATGAGGCAGTCTCACCTTTCCCCTGCCCAGCTCTTCAGTCTCCTCCTGGTTGCAATGATGCTGCATCCACTGCTTGGGCCCTGCACGAAAACACAAAGACATAACACACAGTAAACCCTAAGCTCACTAAAAGCCATCGGCCAAATAGTCGCATAATGCCTAAACTGCCTAAAATAATTTAAATGTAAAATTGCCTCCATGTCCACAAAAAACTAACTGGTGCCTCCAGTGATGTGTGCAGCCTGCTGGCCGCACAATACGCCTCTGCCTTGTCCTCGGATGAGTGGAGCAGATTATCCGTGTGATTATTTTTTTTTAATGTAAAACTTTTTTTTAGTTGCAAAAGAGAGTGGTCCAAGGGAAATCTTATAGTTCCATCAAAGTAAATAGCGTGGAGCTTGGTTGCCAAGGTATGTGAAGTCTAAACAGAAAACAAGCACTGCAGCCGCTCTAGCCAAAGCCATACACTTGAGTCCATATTATTGATTTAATTCCTTTTATTGAATTCCATCATTGAACATGCCCGACATTTCGCCAACCAATGGCTTCTTCTGGGGAACTGTTAAATAATTAAATAGATTTTAGTTAACCAGTTAACTTGTACTGGAATATATAAATGCCGTTATACAGCCAAAATTATTCATTTCTTTCTTTAGATCTCTAAATCTTTCAATTATTCACATATTGAGCTCGTTATGTACATTAAAATTGTATTTCCAGGTTAATTAATGCTTGAAAATATTCACAAATTTTTCATTGATTCCCAAACAACTACTAGCACCCTCTGGTAGTCATATGTACCAAAGGCTACCTACTTTTATCTGGGCCTAAGCCTTCAAACGTCTGCCACAATAGTTTTCTTCTATCTTAATATAGCATGTTCTGCAAACAAAGTCACACAGAATATATATTACATTACTGGATATACATTTTGATATCACTACTCTCAAGATGACGGCCGTGCTGGGCCAGCCATCATTTTAGCTCAGCAGTTTAAATTTTAAGTTGTTTTAATTAGTTTTTTATTTATTTTGTTTCGTGTATTTTGTTGAGTTCGTTTTTGTTTTGAGTGAGCATCGAAGCAATGGTAGTGGTATTGTGTTGTGGTTGGTGTATTTTTTAAATCGACCGCTAACTGATAACATTTTTGCCAGTATTTCCATCTGTCGGACGCCCAACTGCTCTGTTACCGGCTGGAGTTCTTCCGTGAATGGATTTGTTTCCATCGTTTGGAGCTGGGAGTTTTGCTGTTCCATCTGACAGGTGTATTTGTACTAACGTTTATTACCATGGACTACGAACTGTGGTGTCTGCATATAGCACTGAAGTAGCAGTCAATCATTCAACTTTGGGAGCCAGGAGAGAGAGCAGGTGGTGGCTGAGGTTGACTCCGGGAGCGACTACAGAATGGGGGTCTGGACTGTACCTGAGGGGGTGAAGGCAGCAGACTGGTTGAGTTGGTGGGATCTGCCCGGTCTCTTGAACCCTAAGCACTGACCTGGAGTGGAGCGGGAGGCAGCAGCATGAACTGGGTTGTTGGGTTGCCTCTGAAGTGAAACTTACTGGATTGGAGCCGAGTTGTGCAGGGTCCCTGTGTGAAGCTCAGTGGATGAAGACTAACTGGACAGGCTTGCCTTGAGGTGGGTACAGAGTGTGACTATTTTCCCCTGTGGGGTTGGGGGTGCCAGCGGGAGGGTGGGCATTTACATGAGCTCCTGGAGCTGCGTGGGTCTGCCTGATGGGGGTCAGGTAGTTCCGTTGGCTTAGGTGGGGGTTTGGGTTGCGCTCTGGTGCCTGCCTGGGGGTGATTTCTAGGCCTGGCATTTGGACCTCAAGGTGATATTAGAGGACATGATCTTTTGGGACTGGTTACACCATTTAATCGACCACTAACTGATAATGCTCTTGCCTAGTATTTCCACCTGTCGGAGGCACGACTGCTCTTTTACTGGCTGGAGTTCTTCCGTGAACGGATTTGTTCCATCTTTTGGAGCTGGGAGTTTTGTTGTTGCTGGATTGGCTGGAATTGTGTGGACCCGCTGGGTTTTGGGGTGACTGCCCGGTTAGCGACCCACATGGGGGTCAGGAACAGGACTTGCTGGAGGGTTAGCCCATTGTTTCTGTTATTCCCAGGCTTCCCAGACAGTCAGCCGGTGGGCAGATTTGAATGGAGTCGAGGTAGTGGGCTGCTGGTAAATCTGAGTGGTGGCCGTCTCTGGAACACTGGTGGGATCCTGCGGCCTGCTAGTCATCTATTCCTGGTGCCTGGGCTGGAGATTTGAAGCTAGAAGCCCATAAAGAAGAATCTGAACTGGTGTACTGCATGGTTTGATTCCTTTTGTTTTTATTTCTCTATTTTGGGCCGGAATATGTTTTATGGGCAGTGAGAGTGCCCTGTGACTGCTTAAATTTTTAGAATAACCTTGCAATTTCTTCACAGGGATATGTTAGAGATATCACCTAGAAGATTTTTTGGGCAGTGAGAGTGCCTTGAAACTGATTAAAATTTTATATAATTTCTGTTAATTTCAGAGATATGCGAGAGATATTATCTGGAATACTATTTTTACAGAATATCTGAGGAGGTGGGAGCTCCTCAGGCCCTTTTTATTAACATTAAATTCTTGGTGGACTTGTTTATATCATTACCTGCAGTTGTATTACAGCTATTTGCATACAAAGGATATGGTAGGATTTAATGGGAGGGGGGTTACTGTTATTTAATTAATTGTTTTGTGAATTGACATCGCGTTGTTGGGAGTGTCTGAAATATGTGTTGGGGTATCAGGGATACAGTCAGGTGGTATTCCCCCTCAAGACTAAAGGATCTTCACCCTTTTGAATATCCTTCACTTCCTCCGGAAGTCTATAATAGATGCAGAGTTTGCAGCATGTTGAGATGGAGGAGTGTAAGGAGTCGGGATCCTGGAACTCTTTGGGGGGGGGATGGGAAAGGAGTGGGCGGATAGGGACAGTGAGAACCAGAAGATGCCCTGGTGCTAAATGGATGCAGAAGTGAGGTTATCTTTGCCTTGTGCCCATACCCAAGGGCTCTGACTTCGTCAGGCAGGAAGTGGAGTCATCATTGGACTCTCGTCCCTTTCGGGCGGTGTTAAGTAATGCCAGGTCTACCAGGAATAAGACCACAGTAGTTGTGGATCTTGTTGCTTCTGTTGACATGGCTTGCATCACTGAGACCTGGCTGGATGAGAATGCTGGCCCTGTTTTGGAGTCTGCGGTTCCGGCCAGGTTCTCGGTGATTCACTGCCCGAGAGTGGACCGTAGGGGTGGGAGGGTTGCAGTCTGTTTTAGACAGTAACTGGATCTCAGGGAGGTGCTAGCTGGATGTACCAACTCCTTTGAGTGTATAGAGAGTGCAGGTGCAGGCTACAGGATCCTTCTCATTTACCATCCACCAGGTGATGGGAGGGAATTCCTGAGGGAGGTGGTGGACTTCATCACCGAGGTGGTATTGGAGTCCTCCAGATGGTTAATTCTGGGGGACTTCAATGCCTGGATCGATGATGAACTTTCACCTTTTGGACAAAACCTCCTCCAGTTGATGTATTGATTGGGCTTGACACAGGTTGTTACCTCTGCAACTCATGGAGGGGGGCACTTATTGGACTTGATATTCCCTCTGGGGATGGAGATCTCTGATGTAGAGGTGGAGCCAATTGGTTGGTCTGACTATCAGGCCCTGAGATTCAGTTTCACAGCCCCCTGAAAGAGGTCTGCCCCTAAGGAGTTAGTACAGTTCCACCCTTTGAGAGGAGTTACCTTGGAAGGCCTAATGACGGAGCTGGACTTCTCCGGGATTGCCAATGGATAGCACTGACCCAGGGGGCCCCTGGTGCTGGCCTATAATAGGGCTGTTGTGGGGGCCTTGGATGTCATTGCTCCAACTCATGTTCACCCCCTTCCTCTTCGCCCGGGGGTTCCCTGGTTTACTGGTGTGGTCCGTGAGTTGAAGAAACAGGAGTGAAGATTGGAAAGACGCTGGCGGAAAACTCGCCTGGAGGTGGACAAGCTTAGATTGGTGGATCATTATAAGATCTACTAATCAGCAATTTCCCATAACAAGGCAGAGTTCCAGTCCAGGGAAATTGCTACAGCGAAGAATAGACCGGCCCAGCTCTTCTGGACTATAGACAGACTTTGCAATCCAGCCTGTCTCCATGCCGGTCGAGCTTTGTCACAGTTACAGTGTGAGGAGTTTGCGCAATTTTTCACTGATAAGTTGTCCACCATCAGGGATGAGATCAGCCAGTGCCTTCCCATTGGGCCTTGCATGGATCAATCGCATAGTACTAATGCCCAGTTGACTTGGTTCACCTTTAACCAACCGGCCGTCATGGATATGGTGAGGATTGTCCAGACTCTGCGGCCTACTTACTGTAGTTTGGATCCGGGCCCTACTCGCCTACTAGTGGGGTGTGTAGAGATTATCATCCCAATCCTTACCAAGATAGTGGTGGTTTCACTGGAGAGAGAGAACTTTCCAGATCCCTTAAAGAAGGCAGTAGTTCGCTCCCTTCTGAAAAAGCCCTCCCTTGATCCCGACTGCCCAGTAAACTACAGGCCGGTCTCGAACTTACCCTTTGTAGGAAAAATTATTGAGAAGGTGGTCGCTCTGCAGCTGGAGGATCATTTAACCAGCCCCAGTATCTATGACCCTCTCCAGTCTGGCTTCAGGAAATGGCATAGCACTGAGACAGCCCTGGTGTGGGTACTAAATGATCTCCTGATAGCAAGAGATCGGAGAACTCGGTCCATCTTGGTTCTCCTTGATCTCTCAGCAGCATTTGACACCATGGATCATAGAGTGATGCTCGAGCGTCTGTGGTTTTTCTGTGGTCTGAGGGGGGTGGTCCATAGTTGGTTTCGATCTTTCCTTGAGGGCAGGTGTCAGAGAGTGGTATCGGGGATTTATTCCTCGGCCCCTCACTGCCTGACCTGTGGGGTTCCACAGGGTTTGGTGTTGTCCCCCATGTTATTTGCAGCCTATATGCTTCCATTGGGAGACACTATAAGATGGTATGGGCTGAGTTTTCATTGCTATGCCGATGATTCTCAACTCTACATATCTTTTGTGCCCGAACAGGAGTCTGATTCAATCACAGTGTTTAACAACTGCCTGCTGGAGATACAGAACTGGAAGAGTACGAGTTGTCTTCGGTTGAACTCAAGTAAAACAGAGGTATTGGTGGTGGACCCTGGGGTTAGGATGTCGGGGCTATGGGCAGGGAAACCCTCAGGTTTATATCTGGGGGGGAACCCGCTCACGGCCTCCGGCCCGATGCGTAACCTAGGTGTTATATTTGATGAGGGCCTGACCCTGAGGGCGCAGGTGTCGGCTATAGTCAAATCTTCTTTTTTCCAGCTAAGGAATATCGCCGGGTGAAGCACCTGGTCCCGCCTGAAGATCTTCCCACCTTGGTCCACGCCTTAGTGACTAGTCATTTTGACTATTGCAATGCCCTCTATCTAGGGCTACCGGGGGTGGATATCCGCTGCTTGCAGCTAGTGCAGAACGCGACGGCCAGGTTGTTGACTGGAATCTCTAGATCCAGCCATACAGCACCTGTGCTGCGTGAACTGCACTGGCTGCCTGTACAGTGGTGGATCACCTTCAAGGTCGCGTTGCTGACCTATAAGGCCCTACATGAGTTGGGACCTCAGTACCTCAAAGAACTCTTGTCTCCTTACTGTCCTTCCCATTCTCTCCGATCCTCTGACAAGTGACTGCTAGAGATTCCCAGGGTAATTCTGAAAATATCTGGTGGAAGATATTTTGCCTTTATGGCACCTACCCCGTGGAATACTCTACCTCATCAGATACAAGATAACCTGACTGTAGAAGGATTTAAATAATCCCTGAAAACCTTTTTGTTCAAGCAAGCTTTTTTGGAAACTTAATGTACGCTAGGTATGTATCTGTTATTAATAGTATGTATTTTAGATTTATTTGATTTTGTATGGATTATTGTAAGGGCACCCTGAGCTTAGGAAGGGCGCCTTGTATAAATAAACTTTACCTTACCTTACCTTTATTATTACTTTGCCCACAATGTCTCATTACTAAAGAAAGAACTCTTATAAGGATGCTGTAAAGTTTGCTGCACTTTTAAATTCATTGCTTAAATAAACAAACTTTATTAATTAAATGCTTTTAATATTTAACCTTATCTAAAGAGCTTATTTTTTCAAATGAAAATATACTGAAGTATCCTGCTGTTTCAAAAGTTGTGACAATGTAAAACAAAATGGTTAAGTGTGCTTACTATTTTGAGGGTGCCTGCAGCATTTCTTTCTTTTGGAAAATGAACATTATGCTCTCTTAGATCACTAAAGAGAGTTTAGAGATAAGAACCATTAAGAACTGCACGAAAATCTTTTCAAAATCTACCTGCTTAAACACACAATGTTTTACCTGGGCTTATAGCGCCTTTTAGTGAAAGCGTGCGTTTCTTTTCTCAAGTTCCAGATTCTTATCTCTGCATCACAAAACAGTGGTTACTTGTCAGTTTCCAAAAAAATAATAATATGTGTGTCTGTTATATGACCAAAAGACTTACTTCTAGCATTTCTATGAGTTTTGCAGGCCCCTCCAGTCTAAATGTGGCAGCAAGAGTGAGGCTCCAGCCCTGCCCTCTTATAGTATGAACCACTGACTGTACGGCGGCAAAGGGGAACTGATCCAACCCCCCCAACTCAATCGTCCTTGCAGCATGCTCCCTGTCATTTCCCCCTTCTCCCCACTTCACCTGTGGTCTGCGCCACTCTCCAAGGCACCAAACCCACCAAGTGATAAGGGGGAGAAAGAGGAAAAAAGAAACAGACTTGCACATTTCACACATGCACAGTACAGTGGCCCACTCAGGACTCCTGGGCCTGTACTGTTGAGCATCTCAGGGACTCTTGGGGCTGGCAGATGAGTGTCCCAAAGTACAAAATGTGTGTAAAGGACGTGGGTACCCACGTCCCCGAGAGCCCTAAGGGATACCTCTCTAGAGTAGTTGAATGACTGTGGAAGTCCAGGAGATGCTCAACTAATAAGACTTACCAGTGACAGTGGCAGATTTTTTGGTAAGTGGTGTACCGCAAAGGGCATGTCACCATCGGTGGTGGGTCTTCCCCAGATTTTGGATTTTCTCAATGGTGGGTCCAAGAAGAGTTTAGCCTACTCATCTTTGAGGGTTCAGGTGTTGGTTATCTCAGCAATAAGAAGATCCCTTCCAAAGGTGGGGCAAATAGGTTCACATCCTGATTTAGTCATATTACTCAGGGCAGTGCAAATTACCATTCCCTGTGTCAGGCCCACATGTTCACCCTGGCACCTAAATTTGGTATTGGAGGGACTTCATAGGCCTTTGTTCATTCCCCAGTCCCCTTATTGGATGACCCTTAGAGCAGTGTTCCTCACGGCTATGTGTTCTGCCAGATAGGTGTGTGAACTGTAGGTGCTTTCCTGCCATGAACCATTCTTTACTTTTCATAATGACAGGGTGTCCCTTGTGATGGTCCCGACTTTAACCCCCAAGGTGATTTCTCCATTCCACTTGGAGCAGGCCATTCATTTGCCAACCATGCGTGGGGCTCACAAGAGTGTAAATGGGGAACCACATCCATTGGACATGGTTTCTTTGCTTAAGGAATATCTGACTATGTCTGAGAATTTCTGTAAGTCACATAGACTATGTTCTTCTCCGGCTGGAAGATGGGCTGGGAGGCATCTAAGGAAGCTATTGTCCACTGGATGAGGGGGGTAATAGTCACCGCCTATCAAGGAGCAGGTCAGGATTCCTCAAAGGGCATTAGGGCGCACTCCACCAGGGTACTATCAGCTTATTGGGTGGAGAAGGGAGCTACCTCTGTGTAGGATCTCTGTAGGGTGGCTACCTGGTCCTCGGTCCACACCTTTTTATAACATTATAGGAATGATGTGGCTTCCATTGATAGGGCCACATTTGGCAGGGCTGTGCTTCTGGCTGCTGCAGGTTTTGTCTGATCATTTGGGTTTGTTATTTCCTACCCATTGTTTTCCCAGGTACTGCTATGATGACCCATATGTGATTATTTTCCTGAGCACTATAAAGGTTGCAGGGGATAATGGTATTTACTCATCTGGCAAAGGTGATTATACCTGCAGCCTTTAGAGTACTCAGGGTCCCTCCCACGATGGATGAACCAGACACCGCTGCAGCCTGAATCAGAACCTGAACTGTCCTACGTTTCATAGGTGTTGGATAATAATGTTATTAGTTTTGGTGGTGCCCCCTACTTAATGTACATTGATAGATAGGGCCTTATTTAACTTATGCATTTATAAGTTTGTTTCCGTATTTGCTGCATGTGTTGCTTTTATCTACCTGGATTTTCATGAGTGGACACCTTATGACCTATATGGTCTGTGTGACCATCATCCTTCTAGTGATATTCTTAAGTAAATTACCTTTGTTCAGTACAAAACACTGTTAGTCCTGGTCATTTTTTCTTTACTCGTTTTGCCTGTTTTTTCTTTGGGGTCTGTGTTTTCCTTTTTTCTGCTAGGCAAGTTTCTTACTGGAATTCGTGGACGTCGCTGGGGGATTGGCATCCAGCAGTCCAGCAAAGATTTATGACTGTGCATTGGCCAATAGGATGGATGGAGGATAACCCATATGTGATGATTTTCCTGAGCAGTCTAAAGGTTGCAGGTATAATCACCTTCACCATGTGAGTAAATATTTATTTATTTATTTAGCTTTTGTTTACCGGGTAAGTACACTAGACAAGTATTATGCCTATTTTCAGGAACGACCCGGGAGAGTACAACATGAGGAACAACAGTCAAGGAGACATGGCAAAGAGAGTACAGTTTTTTGTCACAGTAAACAAACATGTGGGAAATGTGGGAAATACATCATTTGACGCTGGGAAACATACAGTAGTAAGCACATTTCAGATTATACACTCTAGACTAGCTAGTTCAACTGACAGATATATACAGGTCATCATACATAGGAGTGGAGCATAGCTCAAGGATTGGATTGGTCATAATATAACTTATAACATTGTCGTATACACCCCCTAGGCTAGTTGGATCACGGACAGGTATATACAGCTCATCACATTTTTCTAAATATGCACATGTTAGACAGAAACAGAAATACTTGGTAGTACAAGTTTCTACCAAGTGACCAAGGTGCAATATGTCATGGCTAGCCTATGACCGTGGAGCTATAATGGGTGTAAAAATGCCCAAGGCTTTTTAGGCAGGAGTAGTCAGAAGTAATTGATACAGTGGGGAAAATATCTCCAGGAATTCAATGGAGACACCCTGGGGAGGTTCAGACAAAACAATTTGACACTTTACTCTAGGGAGGTTTGGGGCAGTCACACTCTGATGCTAGTTTTAGGAAACCCCACAGGGAATTTCGAAAACTCAGATAGGAGGGGGCAGCTCGGATATCCACAGGCAGCGAATTCCAGAGTCTGAGCGCACTTATGGCAAAGTCCCAATCCCCCATGAGGGTCCGGGTAGGAGGGACTTTGAGCATCCCTGATGTGAGAGACCTAAGTTGGTAGAGGATGGGATTCAGTTTAGGCAGAAGCCGGTCCAGCCCCTGAAGTGCTAGTTCTGATCACTTTCCCAGAGGCATCCCAAACCAAAATCAAGGTATCTAGCTGGTGAAAGCCAGCAGAGTTTCTCATATAGCTCACAATGGTGGGTGAGTCAGGGGCAGCCAAGGCAAAATGACAAATGTTATTGTAAGCAGTGTACCACTGGGTGAGATGTGTCTTTGGAGAGTGAGCAAATAGGTGCAGCCGCATAGCTGAGGGAGGAAGGGCACACCTTCGCTGGGGCAAGCCTGGCTGCCAGTGTGAGTTATACTTGGCCCTATAGGCCAGACCCAGTTGCAGTTTGCCGCCCTGCAGATGTTAAGGATATGATTACCCATGTCAAGTTGGGGTCAAGTGTTACCCCCAGATATTTGATGGAGCTCACTATGGGTAGTGAGGATCCATCTGCGCTGGTGACATGTAAGCAGGCCGATGAGGCTTTGATTTTAGCCATTGAGCCAAAGAGTGTAGCCTATGTCTTTTTCAGGTTCAGGACCAGCTTGTGACTAGTAACCCATGACAATACCTAGTTAAAGTCATCGGTCAGGTTCTGGTTTAGGGAAGTGGGATTCTGGGAGTGAGCCAGGATTATCAGATCATCTACATACATGGTGGCACTACAGCTGGTAGTAACCATGGGTAGTTGATTGATGAAGAGGGAGAAGAGGAGGGACCCAGTACCGAGCCTTGAGGCACTCCGGAGGTCACCAGTAGGGGCTCGGAGAGGACTTTATTGAAGCAGGTACGCTGCTTTCTGCCATGTAGATAACCCATTAGCCATTTCATGGCATGGGGGGAGAGGTCAAGTGACCACAACTGTGCACCAAGCAGTTTGTGGTCAACGAGGTCAAAGGCTTTGGACAGGTCGATAAATATTGCACCAGAGAGTTTGCCCTGGTCTATGGCTGTCCGGATACTTGATGTAACCGAGATTAAGGCTGTGTCCTTTACAAAAGCCGTGCTAGGCTGGGGACAGAAGTTCATGAGAGTGGATATATTCCAAAAGCTGCTCAGCCACTACCTTTTCAAGGAGCTTGCTAAGGGTTGGGAGAATGGCAATCGGTCGATAATTGTCAGGTAGTTTGGGATTTTCTAGCTTCAGTACAGGGACAATCCTCACCTCTTTCCAGATGTCTGGGATGGTCCCCAGACCAAGGGATAGGTTGAAGATAAAGGCTACTGGTGAGGCAATGTGTGCAGCGACCAAGCTTAAGGAGTTTAGGCTCCAGGTTGTCTAGGCCAGGACTGGAGTACTGGGAGAGGCCAGCTAGGTGTTTCTGCAAGTCCTGAACTGATACAGCCCTGAGGTGGAACATTTGACGAGGAGGTGACCTTCCAGCAGAGTGCAGGGGAAGGGGTGGGACAGAGCCTCATCAGGCGAGAAGAGGTTGTGAAGGCAGAGAGGTCAGAGAAGTGATTATTTAGGAGTTGGCAATAGTATGGGGATTATTGCAGGAGACTCATTTATGACCATGTCCGTAACTCCTGGATGGGAGGATCCGCCGTGACAAGGGATTTAATATCTCTGAACCTCCTGGGATTACTGGCAGAGCTTAGTAGGGCGGACTTGCAGAAGTCACTCTTTGCTGCCCTGATGGCCTTTTGCACTTGTTCCTGAGGTGTCTGTACCTTTGAATAATCATGGGATCACTGGTACCTTTGGAGCAGGCCCAACATATCTCTCCCGCATCTGGGCTGGGGGTTCCATTTAACCAGAGGGTGTGGACCCCCTCACCCTACGGGTGACCTTGGGGACATGCTTGTCTTGCAAGGCCCCAAAAGTGGAGAGGAAGTAAGAGGTTGCTGCCGAGGGGTAAGTGGCACCATACACCCCAGACCAGTCAGTAACTCTTAGGTCTTCCAGGAACTCCTCAGTATCGAATCTAGAGTAGTTTCTGACATGCATAATTTTGTGTGGGATTTTGGGGGTGGGAATTTTCCATACACAGAAAACCGGTAAGTGGTCAGAGATGGAGTCAGATAATGTACCTGCTGATGACATCCTGTCAGGACGGTTAGACATGATCCAGTCCAGTAAGGTGCTGGAGGATCCATTTGCTGTCTGCCTAGTTGGTTCCTGGATGAGCTGGGTCAGGGCAAGGTTAGCAATATCATTCCTACTGCACTGCAACTGCTTAGTTAGCCCTTTCTGTCCCTGTTTTGATGCCTTGTCTAGCCTGTTTAGTTTAATTGTATTTTCCCCACTGTATGTAGCTTAGTAAGCCTCTATGGTTTGCTTAAATTAAACGCTTAATTACTTTACTCTGATAATTTAGCTGATGCTGACTACTATACTTGTTTCCTCTGGCCAAATGTGCAATCACCTCTGCTCTGGTTATTCATTTATATGGTAGCCAAACTTGTTCCTTGTATCTGCATTTATGTAAGTACCACTTTCTGCTGATTGCTAACCCATGTGGTAAGTGTTCCCCCCAACACTCCTGTTGGCTAGCTGCTATAGCTTACACCCTCCACCAGACTGCACCAACATTTACTGACAATTTTTCTCTCCCCTCTTCTTTTTATTATGACCCATCTGTGCCTTCTATTCCTCTTCTCCCTTCCCCTCACTATTCCCTCTTACTTCCAGTCTCCCTCCTTTACCCCATCTCCTGACACTGCCCATCTATCATCCCCTCTCCCTTTCCTTTTTCACCCTGGTGTCCTCTCCTCCTCCTATCTCAGTCTTGATGCACTCTTGCATTCTCTCCCTCCCTCCTACCCCACCTCCCCATCCACCCCTCCCCCATTCCAGAGTACCTCTTTTTAGGCATACTGTAGGTGTCACACTTTATTGCTCCTCATAACTCTTCTGCTACTGCTGGTGGTTGATGTGGAGCTAAACCCTGGTCCCCCTATCATTCCCATCCACCAACCTTCCTGAAGGACTGAGTGCTTTTCATATAAATATCAGGAGTCTACTCCCCGAGCTCAATTAGCTAAGGTTGTGGACCATACATTACAGTCCTGTTGTGTTGATTGTTACTGAAACCTAGCTCTCTGCACAAATCAATGATGTAGAAATCAGACTTTCTGGTTACAGAGTTCACATACAGCACTGTGGGAAGTGTGGTAGTGGAGTTCTTCTATGCACATGTCACAGCCTTAACTATGATGTTATGTGTCATTCTGCCATCCCTTCTTCTCATGAACTCCTCCTGTACAGGCTCTCTTCCCTCAACTCACTTCTCATTTTCATTGGAGGCATTTACTCCTAAACTAAAGCCAGTCCTGACACCTGTCCTGACACTTTCTTATCTATTTCCTCCCTTTCAGCTTCAGGTGAGTTCTTAGTCCTTGGGGATATAAATATAAACTGGCTCTCCCCCAGTCTTGGCAAAAAAGAACATTCATCAGACCGAGTCCCTCAATCTCACACAGCTGGTTACTGAGCCACTCTGTCTCAACCCCAACTCCACAAATCATTCGCTCATTGACTGGGTCCTGTCCTCACACCCGTAAGGCAGTATTTCTGCTGGAACCCTACTGGATGCTTTCAGTGACCATCAGATAGTTTACTGCATCCATAAGATCTGCCATAATATAGTACCACCAAAATGTATCCAGTCCAGATCACTAAAGGCATTTGACTTCCCATCCCTGCTAGATGCTCTTCAGGCCACTGACTGGTCAGCACTCATTTTATCAACTGATATAGATGTTGTTCTAACCCCTTTCCTACCCAGTTTCATTGCAACATGGGACAGACATGCCCTTCTCAGGAGGTCTCATGTCCATGGGTCCCACTATCTCTGGATCTCTGCAGAAGTCACTGACCTGCTCAAACCTTGTGACTCTGCCTGGCATCTCCACAAAGGCTCTGGCTCCCCAGAGGATTTGTTGAGATGCAAATAACTACATAGAACCAATGCTAAGGCCACCAAGGGGCAAATCAATTTACTTTGCCTACAACCTGCAGAACAACCTTAAATCCCCTGATAGGTTCTGGAAGGTTATTCATGTCCTGCTTGACCCTCCATGCAGTCTACCTCCCCCCATCCTCAAACTTGGAAACTCACCTATCCCTGGCCCTACTGAGGTTGCTAACACTGTTAACAATTTCTTCACTTCCTGTGCCCCCTCTCTTCTCCTTTCTACCCTTCCCTCCCTTTTCCCTGTCCCTCGCCTGTCTGCCACGTCTCTCTCCAAATGCCCATCATCTCCTCACCCTCAAACCCAGCATCTCTTTCCTTCTTCCCAGTCTCCACAGAGACTACCCTTGCTGCCTTACTCTCTTTTAATTCTGATAAGAAGCACAACCCTGATGGCCTGGATATTAATCTTCTTCATCTTTCTCTGCACCAGCCATTGCTGCCCCTCTTGCCTCCCTTTGCAATCTTTCTTTCCAACCTGGATCTGTCCCCCTGTCCTGGAAGCAGACTAAAGTACTCCTTCTCCTCACAGAGGGTGACCCCTTTTCCTCAGGTAACTACTGTCCCATATCACTCCTTCCTGCCTGGCTATAGTGCAGGAAAAACTTGTTCTCTCCCAGCTTTCACTTACCTTGACTCCTCTTCTTTCCTCTCCCCTTTTCAGTCTGGTTTCTATAAGAACCGCTCCACTGTCTCCTCCCTCCTCCAGTTTATAGACTTTGTGCTGAAAGGCATGGACCAGGGCCTGTTCACTGTGGCCGTTTTCACACATCTTGCAAAGGCCTATGACACAGTTGCTCACCCCCTTTTCTTAGATAAAGTAGGTGCTATGTATTTCCATTCCTGTCTCTCAGATTGGCTCCAGCTGGTCCAAGTTAGTGATGCCCTATCCGCCCCCCACTCATCAAGTCCAGTGTCCCCCAAGGCTCCATACTTGACCCAGTTCCCTTCTCCATATTCTTAAATGACCTCCTGTCCACCTGTGTCTCTTCTCACATACAAATGTCTGCAGATGACGCAGTTCTGTTTGCTTCAAGTGTCTGGTCCCTGAGCTAGAGTTTTCACTCCAGCATGATTTTGACAATGTCTAGCACTGGTTTCATGCACACCATTTCCCACTAAATGCCATAAAAACTGTCTCTCTTACATTTGGCACTAGACAGAGATTAGCAAATCTCCAACATACATCTGTCTTCTCAACTCTAGTTGGCAACCCACTTGAACAGGTACCCCATTTCAAATACTTAGGGGTTTGGCTGGATTGGAATCTCAGCTTTTCCACCCATATTGATGCCATGCACAAGAAACTTCAACCTGCTGCACTGAAATAAATAATGTCTTCCTTTACCAGTCTGCTGTGAGATCATCCTTAAGATGATCTTGCCTGTGATTGACTATGCTGATATAGTCTACAGTGCTGTCCCAGAGCTTGCTGCCTCGAACTCCCACTGGATCTGCTGCACCCACTTGCCTGCTTCCCCTGGATCCATAAACTGAAATGTGTGGCCCCATAAAAGATCCTTAATCACGCTGGCATCATTAACGAGTGGGCCACTCCCAAACTTTTAAGGGTAGCATGAACCCCATCGAACCTCTTATGCTGGGTTCTCATGGCATAGGACAAGTCAGGGAAGCAATGTAAGGTATGTCCCTGAAAATTAAGCATATCCGTACTTCGGGCCACCTGGAGGATCCATTCCTTGATTGTTGCACTCGTGTATCCTTTTTATAAAGTTACTATGTGCTGTTGCCTCCAGTTTGAAGAAGGTGGTGTAACTGTGAGGACCAAAATGAATGGAATACCATGTTTACATGGCAGGACTGAATGGAACAGAAGCCACTGAACCCTGGAAAACAGGGAATGCGTTTTAGGGAAGCACTCACTTTTGTTGTAACAGGGAATGCTTGCACACACAAAAAATGTAATGTTACGGTGTGTCTATATTGGTCATTCCAATACAGACCACTGCATGTAAAAGGGTCTATTGACTACTACATGTGCAACAGATGTATCCAGTATTGACTAATAAAAATAAAACACTCATCCAGCACTGACTAATGCATATACAACACACATTCGATATTGACTTCAACATATACAAGCCACTTATCTAATACTGACTACTACAACTCACTTATCCAACATTGACTACTAAATATACAACACACTTACCCAATATTGACCAATGCACATGCAGCACACGTATCCGATAATAACTTATACACATACAACACACTTATCCAATATTGACTAAAACAGACACAAACCATACATCCAACACTGACTACTGCTTATACAGCACACTTATCAAGTACTAACTAATACAAATATAACACACCTAATTCAGTACTGAATAACAGATATACAGCACATGTATCCAATACTGTTTAATACATATACGGACAATTATACAATATTGCCTTTTTCATATACAGCACTCTTATCTAATATTGACTAATTCACATACAACACACTTATCTAATGTTGACTAGTACATATATAACATACTTATCCAAAACTGACTAATACATATTCAGCACACTTATCTGATATTGATCCAGTATTGATGAATACATAGTCAGTACATATTCAATATTGAACAATACATATAGAGCACACTTATCCAATACTGGCTAATACATATACAACACACATATCCAATATTGACTAATATATATACAAAACACTTAGCCGATAATGACTAATGCAACACACGTATCCAGTATTGACTACTATATATACAACACACCCATTCTTGCCCTGTGCTGTGGAGCTAGATTAGGGATAAAGGAACACAAATGGGAAAACTGGGACGTTAGCTAAAATTTCCCATGTCATACACAAACAGCACTGGTTGTGTACTGTCTTGATATGGAAAATAGTAAGGAAACAGTATTTCTCTGTGCCTTAATATCTTTGTCTGCAGAGAATTCTACTGGGTCCAACCTAACTGGTTAAATTGTTGTGTCTATGGAACCAGAGAGGATGGGTGGCATTTTTTGACATTGTTAAATGAGCATGACTCATTTGTCTGTCGAGAAAGAGAACAGACTAATCTGCAACAGAAAGAAATGTGAACTGTACTCTTGTAATGTACATTATCAAAAGGACCTGCTGAATACTCTTTTCTTACTGGTTGCAAACATTCCAGATGCTCTAAGTTATTTTTTTGTTAACATACATGTAGAGCCCAAGAATGAGCATATAGATTTGATAAAACATGTCCCACCTGTTTAACATGTTATGTTTAAATACAATAGCTATCATTACTGCTAGAAGGCTTGAGAGCTGTGTGCAAAACAGTAATCACACTGCACAGCATACGCTTTAGAACAGTGCTGTAACTTCAGACAGCACAAGTACTAGCATGTTAGACTAAATTCCCACTAACAACATAAGATTAAAAATATAAGTCACTGAAATGTTCTAGTCACATCCAGGACAGAACCCAGTCCTCACATCTCCAATCCTTGGATGTATTTTAGGACTCAATGGGCCAGAGTGCAGATGAGCAGCCACTCTGACTCCAAGTCCTAGCAAAAGGCAGAGAGAAATCATGGACAAACCCGCTGCTCCATTTCTTGCTCTTTGCCTGCTTGCTCAGTTCCCCAGTGCCTGTCAGAGTATCACTGATGCACACAGTTTAAAACAAGAATTGAAAAACACTAACTTTTTTTACATAAGGGTGGGGTGGGAGCAATGACTCCTCCTTTCAAATGCCCAGTGGCTCTCTGAAACAAGTGGCAACAGCAAGAAATGGCAAAGGGACTATTTTTGTCAAAACTGTTAGAAAATAGCATAAAAAAACAGGAAACTTGGATGAAAAAACAAAAGTACCCATTTTTATATTCACCCTTGTGATTGCACAAACTGAGCATGTTGGTATGATGCTGGATTTTGAGAGGTGTGTCACTGTTGGTCCAATGCAGGGCAGTCTGAGAGGGTCTCAACAGTGTCAGACCAATCATCAGCCAGGCTGAGCATGACACTCTTCTGGTCTTGCTGGGTGGAAACTTCATGTAGTTCAAAGAAAACAGCCACCTAAGTATAGGGCAGCTCTTTCCTTTGCTCTGCATAATGCCACCCAGCAAGAAGAATTGATCAGCATTATAAGCAGTCTGCTGGGTATCACGTCAGGATATCGACATCCTGACAGCGAACATCACCACAGTGACAAATCTCACCAGGTCAAGATTGTTCATGTGGTGGTCCACTGTGACCCAGCACCACAACTCCCAGTGTTGCGACCCCACCCTGAACCAGCTCTGACTTGGAGTTGGTTATTTAAAGATGGGGGTGCGAGGACCTTCAGCAAAGCCCCTCCACAGAAAAACATTTTCTCCTGTAGGGAACAATGCTGACAGTCGGCATTGTTCCCATTGCTGTTGGAGATGTCAAGGACATCCTTGACGTTGTACAGTGGTGGAACCGTCTGCTGTGGTCCTCCCCTCCCAAAGTAAAAACAATCCCTCCAACTCTCTGTGAAGTATCCCTACCACCTCCCATTGCTACCCCCTTCATTCTTAATTTTCTAACACCAGGGTGCCTGATACCTGATGCCAGTTAGTACCGCCACCCTGCCATTTTCACTGTGTGACACTGGGGTGCCCAGTCCCCAATGTAAGTACCTGAAATAAAGAAAACACTCCCTCATAGTCTGTCTTATTTTTTCTAATTGCTGTAATCCCACCCTCTGCTAAGTATCCCTCACACCTCCCTGTAGCTTCCCTTGCCACTAGAGGTTAAACCAACACTGTGGTGCCCAATCCCTAGTGTTAGTATCTGAAATAACTAAAACCATCCCTCATAGTCTTTTTTTTTATTTTTATACACCCTGTAAAAAAGAAGACTATTCATCAATGTCTGTTGCCGCTGCTGACCTACAGCTGCCATTACCCTCTTCCCACCCAACCCTCCCATTCAGCACCCACCACCCCACACCCCTCTCACCCCTTACTTACCTACCAGGGTTCCAACACCATAATCCTCTCTGAACCGGGGACACGTCTTCACTGTTCAATGCCAGACCAGGAAACGAGGAAATTAGGTATGCAGTTCAATATATTTCAATGAGTTTTGAACTTGTCCTCATAACTTGGTAATTTTTTAATATTTTTCCCAACTTTTCAACATGGCCTTTTTGGGACTCTACCTCATGAACAAGGGTGGTGAAATTATTCAAATCCATCCAAAAAAGTGATTTTATGGTTGCTGCATAAAATCATCTTTTGGGCAAGAGTTGAAAACGTTCTCCACTCTTGTCCATGTGGTGGGGTCATAAGAAGGATATTTTGAAAATTTGAGGTAAAAACATCAAAAACAACAAAGTTATGAATGTACATTGAAAATTTTCAACGCACACTTGAAACTATGGTAATTTTCAATATTTTGACCCCAAATTTTCAACATAGCCATTTTTCACATCACCTCATGAACGTGACAGCTGACATTTTTTCAAATCCTGGCCAAAATGTGTTTTTGTACTTGTGATATGAAATGACATTTCAGCCACTATTTTATCAATGGCATCCCTCATATTTAGAGGTGGGTGAAGTGATAAAAATTTGCTACGCAGAGTAATCCATGAATGCCACCCATTTTGTATAAAGAAATGTGAAATTTCACTGCAAAATTTTGCCTGCAAAACGGCGACATTTCACCTGCAAAATTACAAAATTTCACCTTGGAAAATGAAATTTCACTTTCCAAGGTGAAACTCAGCTTTTAGAGATGAAATTTCACCTTCCAAGGTGAAATTTTGCTTTCCTGAGGCAAAATTTCATCTTACAAGGTGAAATTTCACCTCCCGCAGGTGAAATTTTGTCTTGGTGAAATCAGGCTAAAACAGGAAAAATTCGCAGAATACTCCACCTGGTGAAATCAGCCACTTCGCTGCAACTTCGCCAGCGAATTTTAAATTCACTGTATCTCTACTCATATTCAGAAGGAGGGGTCATAAAAAGACTATTGAAAATTTCAGGTCAAAATATGAAAAAACAACAAAGTTATGAAAAAATGTTGCATTTTTTCCAACATTCCAACATTTACTCATAACTTTATTTTTTTTTCAGATTTTGGACCCTAATGTTCAACATTATCCCTTGTGTTACCCCTCCTCCTGAACATGACAAGTGTCATTTTTCAAATCCCCTCCAAAAAAATGTTTTCTCACCCCAGGAATTTTCCAATATTCATAACTTTTGCAGTCATCCCTTTAAGTAGAACTGCTCAGAAATAGAATGCATGCTAATGATGGAATCGTCATTGGCTCATGCTAATTTTCAAATGCTGCCCTTATCAACTGCTGGTGTTCTACTGCTTCAGATTTCATTCTCCGCCTGACTACAGACACCTCAGAGTGCTTTTCTCATCAGTCATTCCTGTAGTGCTGAATTAAAAAAAAATAGTATCTTTATCACATTTTTTCATTTGCTGCCTTTATCGTTTGTTAAATTGTCAACCGCTAAGCTAGTTTAGAGTTTTTTTGCATTATTTTCTTGGTTTCTCCCAGTTCGGGATAACCAGGGAGGAACTGAGCTTTAGTGTTAATTCCAGAGTTTTTTGAAAGTAAAACTCCGGTTAGTCAAGTTATTTAGTTTTAATACTTTATTTTAAAATTTACCGCTAAGTTGTAAAAAGTAACCGATAACCTCGGTTCATAAGGTACAGGTTTTCGGTTCTTATCGGAACTTTTATCGGTTCCTGAACTGACCGTAAACCACAAAAAACACTAATTTTTTTCTACCGTTTTACATTATGTTAAATAAACCAAAGAAGAAAACCGGTGTTACCTGGTTTCAAAAATTGTACCCAGTGTGAGAAAGACTTTGCCAAAGCTGACAAACACGCCTTATGTGTTTTCTACCTTGGCCAGGATCATTTTTTTGCAGAATGTGACATTTGTAAAACCTTTCCTCCTAAAACAGTGGAAAAGTGTTTGGAAAGGTTGCAGAAAAAATTACAAAAGGGTTCCACGAGCTCTGACCTGCCTACACCCTCCCAACAAGTGGGTGAAATCACAGATATTGTTTAGACCACCCCTGATAAGGGTGCCAAGGGCAAAGACCTGCAGAACCAGCTAACTGCCTGGTTCCTTTGAAAAAATTTAAGAAGATCAAACATATTGAACGCCCTGCTAGTCAGCCTTAGGGGACTTCAACTGAGTCTGTAGTAATGCCTTCACCTGAGGAAATTGCTCAAGCCCTGAAGGTCATTCAAGCATTACAGGGTTTGGCACCAGTCCCTGTCTACCCTGTCCAGGGACAAACCGTTTCTAAGCAAGCCACCCCTTCTGCACAGCCCTCAACCCATGAACGCTTTGAGGTTGAAGACTATGAGGAGGAGGAGGAGGAGGAAGGTATTGAACCTGAAGTCTCTCCTGAACAGGAGTTTGGTTTCCCTCCTAGATCAATAGAGGATATTTCATCTAATTTTTCTTTTGTCAGAAAACTGGTAGATGCTTTGGACCTCATCACCAGTAAGGCTGTAGAAGATGATGAAGAGGCTGAGTACCTCGAAATGATGGGGCTCACACCTACTAAAAAGCTGTTGCTCCCTATCTATAAATCTTTCAAACAGATGCTTTTAAAATCCTGCAAACTCCTCATTCTATTTCCCATGTAGATAAAAAGTTGGAGAATAAATATCAACTTGATAGGAAGGGTGCTGAATTTTTATTCACCCATCCTGATCATCAGGGAGTGGTACAAATAGCAGCTTGTGACAGTGCAAAACTGCCTTTAGCTTCCCACCCTCCCAAAAAGGACTCCAGGAAAATAGATAGCATGGCTAAAAAAGGATATCTGTCTGTCTTCTTGGCAATTAGACAGGCCAGCAATCAGGCATATGCAGTACAGTACCAGAAGTCACTGTGGCAATCTGTTTTAGATATGTTCAAGAAAGCCCAATCTGGCCTCACAGAGGATTTGGCTGAGACTGGCAGGTGTGGGTTGGAGGCTGCTAAGTACCAGTTCCAGATGGCAGCTGACTCAAACAATACTGCTGCCAGATGGATGGCAAATTCTGTATGTTTGAGGAGGTTTGCTTGGCTCAGGGACACAAACTTCACTCAGGACACGCAAAATAAAGCTATGGATTTCCCAATAGAAAATAATTCTCTCTTTGGGGATAAGACAGAGGCTTATATGAAAAAGGTAGATAAATACAAAGCCACCTATAAGAGCAATTCAGCTAAAGAAAGTCTGTCTCCTTCCACCAGGCCTTATGAAAGGGGAGGCAGGGGTAATCTCCCTACAGCTTGTCCCTGAATAACTCTCTTCCTTCCTCACTGACTCTGCCTTCTTCACTCCCTTTCAGTCTGGTTTTAGGAAAAACCACTCCACTACCACATCACTTCTAAGGTTAACCAATGCCACCTCTTCAGGAATAGATAATGGCCAAATTACCTCTGCCATCTTTGCCGATTTGGCCAAAGCCTTCGACGCGGTCTCACACCCTCTTCTACTGAGAAGCCTCACAACTGCTGGCATCTCTCCCCCTCTGCCACAAGCTGGTTCAATGCCTACCTGACTGTCAGGTTGCAATCAGTCCATATCGCCGATGCCACCTCTTCTCCCCTGCCCATAAGCACCAGTGTCCTACAGGGTTTGGTGCTTGATCCAGTTCTCTTCTCCATTTTCCTAAATGATCTCCCACAGGTTTGCACGTCAGCTTGCATACATATGTATGCCGATGACACAGTTATATATACAACTGGTAAATCTGTCTCCGCTATCACTACCAGACTTCAGTTCGACTTCACAAATGTCCAACTCTGGCTTAGTTCTCATCAACTTTTCCTTAATGCCAAGAAAACACTCTCCATGACCTTCAGCTCAAGGTAGAGACTTGCTAGGCTAAACCACCTTCCCACTTTTCATACCCTCGAAGGGAATGTACTGGAGGACACCTCCTCGTTCAGGTACCTCAGCGTCTAGCTCGACAGGTACCTAAACTTCTCAGCACATACTGATGCCATTCTAAAAGAACTGTGGCCCAAGCTTGGTGCTCTTTACAGAAACCATAGTTGCATCCCACTTACGGCCCAGCGTGAGTTAGTATAGAAGATGATCCTACCCATATTTGACAACTGTGTCATAGTCTACAGTGCTGCCCTATAGTCTTCCCTAGCCAGATTGGACACTCTCTTCAACTCCTTTTGCCACTTTGCCCTGGATGCCCCTCCCCTTAACCACCACTGCGAGCTCTACCACTCTCTGAACTTTCTTACTCTCTCAAACAGACGTGCTCCTCATGGCGCCAAGTTCATCTCCAAATTCTGGCTTAGCTCTCCTTCTTACATCTCTTTCTCCTTATCCACGTTTCCTCCTTTCCAATACTCTCTCAGATCCAGTGACCCAAGGAACCTGGTGATCCCAAGCCACTCAACCTCATCGGGATAAAATGCCTTCTCCTATCAGCTGCCAAAACTATGGAATGCACTCCCCCTGCAAATCTGTCACTCCTCTACTCTTAGGTTCTCTTACATTGGCCTTATCAAACCACCTAATCACCAACTGTGTGTGTGCAAATGACTCCCCCATCACTAGCTATCTTCATGGCATATATGGTCACCTGGTCACCAGAATCAGCCGTCCCCCTCCATTCGCCTGCCCCACTAAGCCCTTTCAAGCACTTATGGCCCCTAGCACTGTTGATGCCTAAATGCCACCTTAGCCCACTTGGGCACTTGTTAAAATGTATTATCTCAATTAACTTTTAGTAACCTATTAGTATTCCTGTTAGTTGTTCTCACTCTGTGCCCTTTCTTATCACTGCTCCTCTAATCTCTGTTCGCCCATGTTCACAGTACTGTCTCATGTTCTGTTATCTGGCTCTGTGATGCTAGATGTTGCTTGTTCTGTGATATGACTTTGTTATCACTGTGAGACTCTGTAATGCTCTTGAAATTATACTTGATTCTGTATTTCCCAACTCCCCTGCCCCTAGGACATGCTGTGATATGAGTAAATTGTTGTTCAGTGCACCTTTCCTGGTGAAACTTTTCAATAAATAAATAAACAGCAGGCCTTTTTACCAGGCCCAGGCTATACCACAATACAAGCAGTACCCTCAACAAACAGGGTATTTCAGGGGCAGGGGCAGAAGTGAATCCAGGTGAGGTTCCCAGGCTGGTCAGGCTCAGCCCCAGGCAAAATGAGTCAGGGTTTGTCCTTCAGCTTCAAATCCTTCTCAAACCTAAGATCCAGAATATTCAAGCCAGCTTCCATAGCAGAAATGAAGCTATTGGAAAGGGAGGTTCAAAACCTGCTGCTGTCAAAAGCAGTGGAACCTGTTCCTCCACAGCAAAAGGGAAAGGGTTTTTACTCAAGGTACTTTCTCACAACAAAGAAAAATGGGGAATGGAGGCCAATCCTAGACCTCAGACTGTTAAACAAATTCTGACAAAGTCAAAATTCAAAATGGCAACATTGGCAATGATTCTGCCAACACTCCAGAAAGGAGAGGCATCCTTAGACCTAAAATATGCTTATTTTGACATCCCCATAAGGGAATCTCACAGAAAATATCTCAGGTTCAGACTCCCTTCAGGTCACTACCAGTTCTCAACACTGCCATTCAGCCTTACTTTGGCCCCAAGAGTGTTCACAAAGTGCTTGGCAGTAGTGGTGGCACACCTGCAAAGGTTGGGTGTCTCAGTAGTCCCATATCTAGATGACTGGTTATTGGTAGGAAATTCACCACAACAGGTAAGGGAATGCTTACAGCTCACCCAACGCCTCTTGGAGTCACTAGGGTTTCTGATAAATCTCAAAAAATCTGTCATCCTACCTGCACAGGTTCTGCAGTTCATAGCAGCAGAGTTGAATACCCTGGAGGGCAAGGTTTACCTGCCTCTGGACAGGGTAAGAAACATTGTTCAGTTGGCAGACACCTTCAGCCTGAACAGACCAAAAATCGCAAGGCAGTTTCTTCAGTTACTGGGCCACATGGTTGCAGCCACAGGCACAGTCTTGGGTTCCAGATTCTGGATGAAAGACACTCAGTTCCACCTCAGGGCACAGTGGTGCCAAAGAAGAGATCCTCTCTCAAAGCTGATTCCAGTAACAAAAACATTACTTCAAGCCCTCCAGTGGTGGAAAGAGGAAGCCAATCTAAGGGAAGGGGTTCCTTTCCAGCAAGAGCCCCCAGCAGTGATTCTCACAACAGATGCATCACTACTAGGGTGGGAGGCTCATCTAGGGGATCATACCACCCATGGTATATGATCAAGTGCAGAGTCACTTCAGCACATCAACCTTCGGGAGCTCAGAGCACTGTAATTGGCAGTAAAGGCCTTCACACCACTACTGCAGGGAAAGGTGGTACAGATCAGAAAACACAATACCACCACAATGTATTACATAAACAAGCAGGGAGGTACAAGGTCAAACCCTCTCTGCACAGAAGCTATGAAGTTATGGAGCCTGACCTACTCTCTAGGCATCTCCCTTCAGGCCATTCATCTGCCAGACAAGGACAATACCTTAGCAGATGCTCTAAGTCGGATCGACCAGGCCATCATGAATGGGCCCTGAACAGACAGGTGGTAGAAGTGATTTTCAGAAGGTGGGGAACCCCAAAGATAGATCTCTTTGCATCCCACGAGAACCACCACCTGCCAAAGTACTGTTGCAAGCCACCAGCCCACTAAAAATTAGATACTACCTCTCAGCTGGCCTGTCCTGGGCAAATACAATCTAAAAATATGTAAATGCAAAACATCACTGAAAATGAGATATTACAACTCTACCAGTTTATTCTGGGTAAATATTTAATACAAATGTGTAAAATCAGAAGCCCAGTACAGCACAGCCCCACTGAACTGTGCTTCTGTGCTGCTCTATCCTGGGAAAATACACATTGTAAAAGCTGGACCCTACTGAAAATGTAACTTGCCTTTCAGCTGGGCTGTCCTGGGTAAATACATTTTAAAAATGGGTAAAAGAAGGGCTCATAAAAAGTGAGATACTGAATCTAAGCTGTGCTATCCTGGGTAAATATAGCATAAACACTGGGAAAAGTAGCATCATACTGAAAACTATAGAGCATCTGAGGTGTGTTATCCTGGATAAATACAGTACAAAATTGTGTTAAAGCAGGACCCCACTGAAAATGAGATACTGCATATCACCTCGGTTATCCTGGGTAAATACATTGCAAAACTGTATAAAAACAGCACCCTAAAACAGAAACCCACTGAAAAAGAGATGTTGCATCTAAAATGATCTCGCCTAGAAAAAGACATAAAAGAGGACCACACTAAAAATGAGATATTGCATCTCATCTCCACTATCCTGTTTAAAATCAGGAGCCCATTGCAAATTACATATTACATCTCATCTAGTCTATCTTGGGTAAACATACAGTAAACATGTGTGCAAGCAAGAACCAGTACAATAGCAATACAAGCGACGAACATTTGGTATTGACAAATGCTTGTTTATAATAGCAATAGAGTACTTCCCGGGGTTGTGTTAAGGTTCAGTTAAAGGGACACTATAAATCTTTTTTGCATCATTTTATTTCTAGTTAAAAATTTACATTTTATGATTGCTTACCTTCTCTAAAATTCAATGATGTTGTTGGTTCTGGTGGGATCCTGAGGTACAGCACAGTCGGCTGAGGACAAACAAGGCTTTGTATATTTCATCCTGAAGTTTGTATTTTTAAAACTTGCCTTATGTTTACTTTATTATAGTACACTATACATAGATTCAAATTCTTTTTAAAGATATTTTTCATTATAAAGTTGTAACTACATCGGTAAAAAGTTATTCTTAGGTTATATGGGGGGGTTGGGTAGCACCGTAGGAGTTGGGCGAGAATGATTTGCCTTTCATATCTTATATTTAGCAGTTTCTTCCAGCTTGAACTTGATTTAGATCATAAGCACTTTGACAGAAATAGAATCTGACTTGAAATGAGAAGATCTGAGTTAATTTATATTTAACTTTCACATTAGAATATTGTTTTTCAGAAGAAACTGCAAGTCTTTGACTTACAAACTGGTATAGTGCTCATCGGAAAGATTATCTCTCAGTAAGTTATTTTCTGTTTTTAAATATATCTTAAAATATAAATTGACTATTCCTGGCATTGAGAGAGATTTCTGTACTATAGAATTCCAAGTGGAGTTCAACATGGTGTCATCCTTATTTGAACATAAACTTGGCCATTACACAGAGAAACAGTGACGACTTCACGTGGAAGTATAAAAACCCTACCAATCAAAGACAGACATGTTATAGCAAGGCATGCTGGTGATTACACTAAATGCTCTGCTTTCTGAGAGGCTTAAGCATTCTATAGAGTGCCACAATACTGTAGGGAAAGATGTCTGTGGTAGCCTATATTCTGTGATATCACTGACTGTGTTCTAGTGTAAACGTGGTTTTCATCTTGAAAGTTTGCCTAGAACCTGGCCTATTATTTAAAGAGCGCTTTCTGAGACATAATGTAGACCCCAACTGAATACTCGGCAAATCCAAGATGGAGTATATCTCTAATAATTTATTTAAAAGCCATTATATGGCAAAGGACTATAGAAAGTGGCTGACTTAGTGAAAGATGTTAAAAACCGGCCAACTATTAAAGTGTCACAAAGTGTAGTTCCAGCTGTATCCCTGCAGAAGTATCATATTAAGAACAATGCCAGAGGAAACAATTGAGCAAATAATTACATTTAAACAACTAAGTTTCGTTTCATTTGATTAAACAATTAGAAATCAAACTGATGCATCCAAACACTAACTTGTGAAAGTTTATTGAGCTAGATTTTATTACCATTTATTATAGCGTATTATACATAACTGAATTATTAATTTACCAATCTGAGCACTTTCTTAAGCTAACTTTTAAAAAGTTATTGTAGACTCACAGATAAGCTTATTGAGGATATGATCCAGGGGCATAGTTTGCTATTTTTACAGGGGGGGCAAAGTAACAAAAAAGTCCTGATTTTCGCATATCACGACAGTGAAGAGGGCGGGTGGCTTTCGTAATGCAAACAAATCAACCAGCATCAAATAATGCCCAAAAAACATTTAAGACTACAGCTGAATAACTCCTGGGAGGGACCAGCCCAGGCCAAGTCAGAGCACTTCCCCACCCCACCAGTTTTACTGCAGCCTGCTCTCGGCCCAACCCCTCCTGAGACCAGAGTCGAAAAACTGACCGAGATCTGTTTTGCATTCAGTTCTTCATTCTTCTGCCTTGGGAGTGAAGACTTACTTGTAAAGTTGAAAATATGTAAGGAACTTAACTTCCTTCTCAAGAGGACAGGACCTCACCTCAGCTTCAAATCAAATCAGTCTTGACCTAATTTTGCCCCCACCTGAACCTCCAGGTGGATAGCTCACTAGTCTCTCACCCCCCTTTGCTGCTTACATAACCCTTCTAAGTCCAGCCCTTATAGTGGATCCTGAACTTCTTGAAATGTCTGCTTGAGCTAGCCCTCCCACCCTTGAGGAGTGCAAAAAGCATGTTTCAAGGAAGTGCAGTAAATGGCTGTGCCATCTCAGTAGACCTATAAACATGGATGGTATGGGAAACATCCCAGCATGTGCATCCTCACAGTATGAGCCCTTATTTACATAGATTACATAACAAAATGCGATTATACAGTGACAAGAATGAATGCTGGCCTCTGATTGGTCAGTCTTGGGCTAGACCCATGATGTTATCCCAGTACATCCGATTCATCACAGGTCTAATCTCAGCTCTCCGTGAACCTCTTGATGATTGTTAGCATTAGTGTGGTTTTTTGTATCTTCTCTTAAAAATATTTTTCCACACCAAATAAAACATCTTTAAATTTATTTTTTTTAATTCTGTATATCAACACGCCATTGTATAATAGCAATAATGCCCTCCAGGGTGTGTGTCATGGTATGATAACGTCATGCCTTATGTATTGATGCACCGTGACCAACCACCTGAGGCGCATCCGAAGACATGTCACCTATCGGGCATTATTGCTACTTGCACCCAGTGTTAACACTTTCTTTGTTATAACCAAGTTAATTCATTAGTCTCCCATCCCATCCTATATGATTCAATGTCACATGCCTGAATCTGGTTCCGGTAAGGTAGCGAAGGGATAATGCTCTCCTCAAGCAAGCAAGCATTGCATACATAAGCATGGGACTTGCTGATATCCCTCAAGCGGTGCTCTTAACAAGCATGCTGATGTACCTGGACAGTGCAACAGAACAATGTAAATCCCTAATTGTTCAAGATGATCATGGGCATGGTGTGGTCACACCACCCCTACCACTCTCCTCCCCATGGGCTCCTAAGGAATATGCATCTCTGTCCATGCCCAGGTTTACAACAACCCATCCAAGCAAACACGGACTGCCCTGGCACAAAGTGGTCGCATCACACAACCTAGGAGAACAGACACCACAGGAAGTTTGCTGGAACAATGACTCCAGATACCTGTGCACAGCCTCGCAGGACCCACCCTGAAAGGTAAATACTTGGTTGGTGGTTTTTATTAGCATCACCTATGACAGTGTGTGGTGGGCCGGTTGTGGTAGCCCAGGTTGCCGTGGATGCTCCCCCCCCAACAGACTACTTCAAAATCGTCTCATCTGACAGTTTTGAAGGGCACAAATGAAACATGGTTGCTTCAGTTTGATGTGGTTTAATACAGTTTTTTTTTGTCCGAGCGTGTGTCTCTATTCTTCTATACACAGACAGACACACACACACCACCAAAAAATGAACTTTTTTTATACCATGTTTACATTCAGGATAGAGACAGGGTAAAGCAGGTCCAGGCAGTACAACACAGTAAATGAAACAATGCATTTTACAATGCCCAGCAAACCACCAAAAGACCACAAAACAACAGACCTTCCCCCTGCTCTGGGGGGTTGGGGGAATGGCTAGGTCACAGGTCAGGGTGCTAAATGAGGAGGAGAGACCACAGAACATCTTGTCGAACCACACAGTAGGTGAAACTACATAAACATGCACAATTTTTATACTGTAGGATTTCATACTTTCCAACAGTTCCTAATTTTGACGCAGAAACTTATCTTTAGTGCTCAGAAGCCCCTTGTATGAGGGAGGTAAGCATGGTATGGACCCAGCAGACTGGCATACATGCTGAAAAAAATATTTATGTACCAGTATGCCCATCCACCCCTCCCTCCTCCATCACCAGTGGCCAGAACCATTTTTTTCAGCATGTGTACCAGTCCGCCCTGGTCAGCACAGCAGCATAAAGCTGGCAGGGCAGCAGAAGGCATAGCAAGCAACAGTGAATTAAATGTCCATGCAAAAAGCTACAGCCCACTCTCCCCACCCCAGACCTGCAAGGCCACTATCTCCACCCAGACTGGCCAGCTCAGCTACTCTCTGCACCCTGATGGACTTGCACAGCCACTCTCCACACTCTGTGTCCACCCCACCAGCACAGCCACTCTCCCCACCGCACCAGCACAGCCACTCTCCCCACCCCACCCAACCAACACCATTTCCAGCTCCATTTATCTGGTATCCGCTCCAGGCATCCAGGTCTGTGCCTCCCCATCACAGGCACACAAAAATAAATAAAACCACGTTTTATACTGCATTTTGTTTATGTTTCTTTCTTTGTCTGGAAAGAGAGATGTTGAGCTACCGGTCAGCACAGTTTGCCTGGTATACAATTACAACCCCGCCCCACCGACACAATGCCAGTGCCTCCACCCACCCACACAACAGTGCCCCCACCACACCCACACAATGCCTGTATCCCCAACCCCACCCACACAAATGACCAGTGTCCGCAACACCACACACACACACACACACACACACGACCAGCAGTGTCCCCAACCCCCACACACACACGACCAGCAGTGTACCCAACACCACACACACACGATCAGTAGTGTCCCCAACCACACACACACACACACACACACACAAAACCAGCAGTGTCTGCAACCCCACCCACACACATGACCAGTGTTCCAAACCCCCCCCCAAAAAAATCATGGCCAGTCAGTAGTCGCTATAACAATAGCCAGGTAGTAATATAATCATTTCTTTAGGGTGCATGTTTTAGTGCAAGATTTTTTTTGCTAGTCTTGTAACACTGTACAGGGGAGAACACAAAAAGCTACCCCTTTGGTTGTGTTTGCCAGGCAATGAAGACAGAGACAGCAAGGCCAATGAATCTGTCTGTTTCGCCCCTCCACAGTGGACTATAGGAGAAAATCAAAAAAGTGAAAGATTACTTTTACAGCCAGGTAAAGGATGAGGGGGAAATAATGTTTCAACATTTACTAATGTTCGTATGCTAGCTGCAGGCACAGGTCAGTGAGATACAGCCCTTGACAGGTAAAGGATGAGGTGGAAATTACGTTTTAACATTTACTTATGTTTATATGCGAACACCCAGTCAGCAAGCACAGAATGTCCCCCCTCCTAAGCAACACAGACAGTCCACCAGAAACCCAGTCAGCAAACATGGACAGTCCCCCCTTCACCCCACCTACAAGGACAGTCCCCCCCAGACACCAGACAGTCCCCCTCCCCACCAGACACCGGGCCAGCGAGCATAGAATGCCCCCTCCCAACTGACAAGGACAGTCCCACCAGACACCCAGGCAGCCAGCAAACATGGACAGTCCCCCCATATCCCACAAGGACAGTCCCATCCACCCCGACACACAGCTAACAAAACACAGAATTTCCCCCGTCCCACCAACATGAACAATCCCCAAACACCTGGCTAGCAAACACGGAGAGTTTCCCTCCCATCAACATTGATAGTCCATCCTAGACACCTGATCAGCAATCACCGACATTCACCCCCATCCAACATGGAAAGATCCCCGAGACACCCGACCAGCAAATATTCCCCCCTCCCCACAAGACACCCGGCAGGCAAACATGGACAGTCCCCCTTTTCCACCATTATGGATAGTCACCCCCCCAGACAAATGGCCAGCTAAGTCCACCAAACAATGGCTAGTGTCACCACCCCACCATCACAGCCAGTGTCCCCACATCACCAGGGCCTGTGTCTCCACCCCACCAGACCCCAGAATAGAAAACAGACTGTCCCCCCAGCCCCACCAAACACTGACCACCCTCCCAGTCCCAAACACTAACCACCCCAGCCCCAAACACTGATCGTCCCCCAGCCCCACAAATGCAGGCCCTCCCCAGCACCAAACACTGACCATCCTCTCAGTGAGGTCAGCCCCAAAACACACAGACTGTCTCCCGACCCCAACCCCACAAAACAGACTATCCCCCAGCCCCACCAAACACAGACCATCCAGTGAGTTTCCCCAACAAACCCCACCACACCAGTAGCACAGTAACTGAGTGTCCCCATCCCTACCAACATGACCAATGTCCACACCATACCAAACAAATAGGCCCCCACCCACCCCACCAACATGGACAGCCTCAACAGCCAGCAAATCCTCCCACCCAAAGAAACACAAGCTGACAGCAACCTTCCACCCACCCCCCAGACACATGGCCATGGCCAAGACAACCCCCAAAAACATTTCAGGGATGTGAATGGTATTAATTTCCAACAACCAGCTTGCAGCACAGTTACTCACCAAATCAGTAGGGCACAGACAGGGCAGCATGCAGCAGGGCACAGCAAGGCCAAGAAGGCAGGTCAGGTAGCGAGTCTCTCCCAACAGTCCGTTCTCTTCCGATTAATCCCTGATGAGACAGTAACTCATTTTTCTGACACCAGATGAACGTGTCGCATTATGGGTCTGCTATAGCCTGCATAACCAACGGCTTCTTCACTGTTCTGGGTCTGGCTGTTCACTGACCTGAATAATCCTCGTGGACCGTGGAACTGGTGGGCAATGGGCATGGTGGGACTACGCCCGACAACATGGTAAATCTTTTTCTGGCCTGCTGGACACAGGAGCTGGGTGTGCAGGCAAGCCCGGCCATGCCTCAGACTCACTGTAATTGCTACTCGCTCCTCCGCCTGGTCTGTCAGGTGGTAGAGGCCTTGGCCACAGGCCTCCTAGGCTCTCGGGGATGGGAGGCTCAGGTGGCAGCGAGAGAGCCCAGAGCACAGCTGGCTGCACTGAGAAACAGAGAGTAGGTAGTCAGAGGACTCGAGTGAGGTATATTTAAACTGGGCTGTTCAGGACAGGAGGAGGGTGGGAACACTAGACTGACTGAGACACTGGTGACACCTGACAGACAACCAACGACTGCTGCTCGACATCCTCGAATAGCTATCTCTCCTTAGCCCTACGCTATATGGATGCTGCTGCTGCTCCTTCATGGAAGGCACACAGACAACTAAATGGCGCCACTAACGGAGTACTGCTCACGCGATGGCGCCAGCTTGCAGCACTCTCTGATTGGCTGTAACATGCAGGCTACTATGGTTGCAGGCTTGCAGCCAATCGGGAAAAGGATAGTTTTGTTTAAAGACACGCGCCACGCCGCCCACCCCCTCCTCCCTCCCCAGAGAGGTGCAGGCAGTCCAGGTATAGCCTGAGCCCATTCAATATTGAAAAAAAAATGATAACCGGAGAATGGTGGCTGGGCTCCTAAAAAGTCCTGGTCTAATTTCTCAGGGAGGGCAGCTTGCCCTCTGCCCCCCACAATCTATGCCTATGATGTGATCCTAAAAGCTTTCAATTTATAAAAATGTTGAAATGTAAATATAAACCTTTTTAATAAAGCCATTTGAAATAAAGTCTAATAAAATGTTCTGGCGTTCTGGTTTATTAATTGATAAGCTGAATAAACCATAAATTATACAATATTATCAAAGCTTAAATTCAGAAAGTAGTACCCTGATGCAGTGAATTAAAGAGATATTACTTTTTGGAGCTTAACTCCTCTGATTATTTAGAAATTAAATAAGTGCCAATATTTTAAGGCTTTTGTTGTACTGATTTATTGCAAGCACTATTTTTCTCAAATTAAATCAATCTTTAGTTTTTAAAAAGCGCCTTTCTGAAACTAAAGTGCTTGTACATAAAACAATACAAATAAACATTTTAAAACAATCAGTTCCCAACCAGACCAGATATAAATCGGGGATAAACTAAAATCATACACCAGGAATAAAATCATGTACCAGAATCCAGGAACACTAGGCTAAATAAATGTGTTTTTAAGGCTATTTTAAAACTCTGGATGGTCAGGCACTCTCAAAACCGACGAGGTAGAGAATTCCACAGGGCTTCTATGTTATGCTGTAGCAGTATCCACAGCAGGACACAATGATCCATCCCTACTATTTCTGGAACCAGTGATTTTCTAAGAGGAAGAAGGGTGAAGGAAGCAAAGATATCTCGCCCATCAGTGTTACACACAGTGGATCTGTTCTAAGGAAAACATTAACAAGACTGAAGACCTGCATAAAAAAAGAATATTAAAGAACCCTGAAGAAATAATTGATAAGCTCTTATTTTATTAATATGTTTTTATTTATTTTATTATCTCATAATAGAAGTTTAAATCGTTTAAATCTAGTGTGAATCACTGAACATATTTAAGTGTGTTGTTTTGTTTTAGTCTGCTGCACACTAGAAATCCTAACTACAATTAGATTATAGGCAGAAATAAGATTATCCTTTTGGTAAGCCATGAAAACTAGAAACACTAGACCTGAAGACCTTTCATCTTTTAATCAACAAGAGCTAATGGTATTCACTAAAACTAAAGGCAAAATAGTACAAAAATGAACTACAGATGCATTGTGCCCAATCAGGGAACAAATTCTGAAAATACTTTAATAAAGCACTGGTGAAAATGAAAAAAGGGAGGGAAAAGGGACATAGACAGTGTCCAATCCAAAATAATAGAGCTTATGGATAGATTAACATATTCTCCTGTGTTATGGAAGGAAGGAGAAAAACTATCTCATTCCCCAACTGTTAATAATGTCCCCATAACTTTGGATACTCAGGATGAACCCCATTCAAATTATAATAATCAGTCATCTTGTTTTACACTGAATCCCACAGCTGAGGGATTGTTGCTTGAACTGAAATGAGAGGCTAGCTGCCTTAGGTAAGGGATAGTAGGAAATAAAAATTATACTGTTTTCTATGATCCCCCAAAATAAATTGTAATGGTTATGCTGTTAACCAATTACAATCAAATGAAAAAATGAATACTACTGCGGAAGTAGTAAATGATTTGGGCATGACCATAATGGATTAAAGGATCTCTTGAAGAAAAGTAAACAATCCAAAATTTATTTGGTAAGGCATAATTCTCAAGTTGAACAAGGGATTAGATTGTCATGTCCCACAGAAATAAGGGAATTATCATCACCAAAGTTTATCTGGCAATCATTTTTTTAAAAACTTGGTAGAGAGGAAATAAATGAGATAGATAAACCTTGAAAAGGCTTACGAAACTCTACAACTCCATAAAATGTGGTTTTATTTATTTATTTATACAGTCTCGGATTACAATACCTTTGGGCACAAATAGCTCTTTTTACAAAGGTTCCACATCATTAGAAGGGGGGTGACAGACATAGAGAGGAGGCAAATACATTGCTCCTAACAAAACAGTTAATCTGTTTAAAAATACATCGCAGGAACAAGAGCTACGACAAAGAGGGTGGAGCAAAAGAGAGGAGGATGGTATTGGAGCCAAGAAAGTTTGAGGAGGCAGCCAGAAGCCTTGTCAACCTGATTTAGATGGAGGGTATGAACAAGGAGAGGGCAGGTTAGGCAGGGGAGGGGAAAGGAGTAGGGGAGAGGCAGCCAAAGGCCTTGTCAATCTGTGTAGCTGACTGGTGGAGTACTGTTGCGATGGGGAGAGCACATAGGTAGGACCTTGCTAGCAGGTGAAAAGATTAGGCATAACAGCCACAAGAGCTGATTGACGTGAGATGTTGATGGAGCATGCATTTGAATGGGCCTAATTTAGATAGACAAGATACAGCTGTATGAAGTGCATTAAACCACAGAGGTGCTCTTTAGGCAAATGAGCATTGCCCCTGTGTTGTCAGGCATCTAGGTATGTGGAGAAATTGGTTTTCAGAGCTACACTTATGTTGAGAACTGCAGTGCGGGCTAAGCAGGTTTTCCATGCCAGGTGGCAGGAGGCCAAGAAGTGCTTTTTTAGAGAGGGTTGTGGATGCATGGAACGGCCTTCCGGAGGAGTTTGTGGAGTCAAAAACAGTGACTGAATTCAAGCATGCATGGGACAGCCATAAGGCAATTCTAGGGTTGGGGGTAGAAAGAAGTAGGCTGCTGGTTAACTAGGATCTGCAGCTTATCTATTAGGTAGGGAAATGGGCAGACTGGGTGGGCCAAGCGGTCCTTATCTGCCATCAAATTCTATGTTTCTATGTTTCCTTCCACTAAGCTGAAGCCATCCTGTCTGTGCATATAGCTCACAAGTGTGAGTGAGGTGTGCAGCACCAGTAAGTAGTCTGCAAGCCTTGTTCAGAGCTGTGGCTATTCTACAGAAGAATGACGTGGAGGCTGTGCCATAGATTACCAGTCCATAGTCTATAACGGATAGGATAGAACTCTGGTAGCCTCTGTTCTTTCAATGGATCTTTTGAAATATATCAGAGAACCGTATAATCCAAATATTATCATCCTTGAGACATTGTGGGTAATCAGTGAGGAACTAATTGCTGTTGCTGTATATGCACCTAATTAATCCCACTGTGGGATCCTCCTGTCAGGCCTCCCTGACTTGATAACATCCTCCGGACAGCCTATCCTCTCCCCCTCACTCCCATCCCACTTCCCATCCCTACCTCCACCCTCTCCAGGTATTATCTAGGTACAGTATGTCTAGGGCTGTACCCCCAATGTAACCCTTGGGTACCTTGTATTTGACTGTAACCTATTATAAGTAATATTATTATGTAATCTATGTGTACTCTATGTTTAATGTTCTGCACCTGTACTGTTCTCACTGTTGTAACCACACTATGTAACTCTGTCTACCCCCCCCAGCAACGAGGTGCCTTTGTAAATGAGTCCATGACTCAAAGGTTATAAATCCGACTTTTCTAATAAATAAATAAACTAATTGATTTATAGGCAAATGTCATTGAGAATCAATAAATGATCACAAGATTATTATGGAGTCATATAAAGCAAGTATATGAGCAATATGAAACTAGATCATTTATTAAAAAACGATCAGTAAGGAAAACATTCAATTAAAACCTAAAACATACAATAGAGGTATACAAGGCAATCTCCCTTCCCCATTTAATAAAGACTTATCATCCCCAGTGAAACAGAAAGATATAAGGAAAATAAAAATTAAAAAGCTATACACTTGGGTGAAGAATACAAAGAAAAGTAAAAAGAAGCAAGGTAGTACAAAAAATACAAAAGATGTTGATAACATAAAGGGAAAAACTGTCTGTCAGAAGGTACATTAAAGGTATCTGGTTTCCAAATAATTGATCTAGAATGTAATAGACCACAAGAAACTAACAGCATCCATGGTCATAAGGAAGTGAATTAGATACAGAAAGCAAATGAAACTATAGCAGGTCAGAAACAAATCCATAAAGAGCCACCTTTGATGACAACAAATCCTGTGGAATCATTTGATTCCATGAACATGACTTTTCGGTCATTAAAGGAGTGAAAAAGGATCAACAGGAAACACTTGAATCTGTATTAGCCAAGACTAGGCATCATTCCGGCACGAGAATGATGTTATATAATTGTTTCTTGAGAACAAAATGCATTAGCTTTATATCAAAACAGAGAATTATTGCTAACTTTTGGGAATTACATTAGAACCACCAATATCACTTAATACAGCTGTAACATTGAAGACCTATATACCAGATATGATCATATTGTTGGTGACTGTAAGGTCAGCTAAACAGTGGGTGGGATCCCTTGCTCAGCTGATGAGACTTATAAGTCATCGAAAAGGTAGACAAAATATCTGCTCAGAATTTCTGAATCACTAGAAAATCGTCATGTATCAAGACTGAACTCACCCCTAGTGACCTCATTTAAAATATAGATGAGGCTACTGCAATCTGGCAAAATAGATAGTTAAACTGAGTTAGGTTTTAAGATTGATTATCCAAAAATAATTCCACTACCCAGCTTCAATAAGCAAAGTATCCATTATAGGTACAAAGATTTTGTTAAACTGTCTAATCAGTTAACCATTAAATTTAAACAGGAGACTTTGGGAAATGACCATAGCGTGAGCAGTTCGTTTGACTCTCATGAGTATTTTAAATCATTGACATTGTTTGGATGGCATCTTTTGCTTAATGAACCTGTAGGGAAAGTTAAAAAACCAATATGTGAATTTTTGTCAAGACTCTTGCATCTTCTACTAGATGGTAAAGCAGTACTGTGGGTTGATATACAGCTGAGTATTACAATAATCTCCAGATTGATTGATTTTCCAGGAATAACAACTTATTTAAATTGTTATTAGCTGAAGCTGAAAAACTAGATGTTGGTGGGTTACATATGGTGGATGTAGAACTCCTGTTTCATACTAAGAGTGCAAGTAGTACACAAATGGATGCTATATTGGGGAAACTAGGCAGCCACTGAAAACCAGGATGAACCACCACCATCACATAACCAGGTTAGGAGCACACCAGTAGGACATAATTTTTCACAAACAGGTCACTCCCTCTCTGATTTATCTCTCTTGATACTACGAGGCAACTTCAAAAACACACAGGACAGAAGGACATGGGAACTGAAATATATCAAACAATTTAAACCTAACATTTTTGGACTGAATCAGGACATAGAGTTTATGACACACTATGGTAAACTGAAATTCTTATGTTTCTTGTTACCTAAGGTATTTTTTCTCTGTGTTACTGCCTGCTCTGTTTTATTTATTTTTTCATTCTGTATTTTATGCGTTTTTTCCCATTTTTATCTGCCCCCAGTCCCAGAGGCACACACGCACCACATTCCGAGACGCCCTCCCAACTTACTGCCCCCTCCCACCTGTGCTGCCACTGAACCTCCACCCAGTGACAGCAGAACTACATGGGGATGACAACCACCCCAGGAGAGGAGAGGAGAGGAGAGGAGAGCTGCCGTTAGGTGCTTGATACTGCTCCGCCCCCCATGCCGGCACCCCAATGACCGAAGGTCGTTCCTGAACCCGGGTCACCATCGTGATGTGAGGTTTGGTGTTCAGTGCCTCAACCCTCAGCACCACCTGGCCGACTGCCTGCTCTATTTTAATTACCTGTTCCTTACACCCTTTCTGCCTCTCTTACAAATATCTTTACAGCTTCAATCCTACCCACCCCCGCCCGCCCTTGATTAGTTCTCACACCTCACTGTATATACTAACCTTACACTCTGTTTATCTAGGCCTTTGTTATTTTGTGTTCCTTCATCTCTTCATAGCTTCCATTCATTTCTTAACACTTCCTACCTATTCTGCCCTTCCTGCCTACTTTCAACTTCTTGGGACAGATTTTCAAAGGCCAGAGAATGACGCAGGGTGCTTGCATCAAAAACAACTGACACAAGGAGCAGGATGCATCAAACCTTGCACCAATTCTGATTTTCAAATGGTGCTTGCATCAAAAACAGGTCTGCTTGTGCCAGAGTGGCTTTCCCCATGCTTGCACCAAAAAATGCCTATTCCATGTCGGAAGGGATGCCTGCATCACCAAAATGATGCACCATCCTCTTATTTGAGATTTTCAAAGAATGCAAGTCCTGTCCTTATACCTAAGATGCATGCTGCTGTTAGACCAGCCTGAGCTGGTCTAAGGGACACTAGAGCATATAAAGAGACCCACAGCAGGTGGTCAGACCTGACTATGCTACTATTAAGGGCCAGTAATCTCCTGCAGGACTAGTTTAGAAAATTTTGGTGGCTTAGTCTTCGCCATTTCATCTGCCACTTTTTTTTTACTTAGCTTGCGTCATTCTCGTCCTTTGCATCATTTTGACTCAGCTTGCACTATTTTTTACTCAGTTTGCACCATTTGTTTACTCAGTTTGTGTCATTTTCATTCCTTGAGGTCATTTTTTTGACTCAACTTGCACCATTTATTTTGGTGCAGCTTGCATCATTCCCATCCTTTATGCCATTTTGTTGACACAGTGGGCCTTTCATGTCAGTTTGGGGGATTTTGTCACAGAGAATACTTTTCTTGCAAAACATGGCACACAGTATTTGATGCACCTAGGTCTGACTCAAGCTGGTTGTTTGACACAGCTTGCATGAATCTAAGGGCCCTTTGAGAATCTGGCCCCTTGTATCTCAAATATTTCTGCTCTGTGTTCCTGTCTGGTCACCTTCTTATCACCTCTTGTTAGTCTTCCTTCATCTTCAGATGACCTGTTCCTATTAAAGGGAAAAAGGGAAAGGGAACATTGTTTAACCAGGAGTAGCACATTAAGCTGAAGCTTGTTTCCAGATACAACCTGGGAGTACAAGGAAGTTAAGTGACTTGCCCAGGATCACACAGTATGCACCTAGGCAGCTGTGGGATTCAAACCCAGGTCTCCAGATCTGCAGCTCAGAGCCTTAACCCACTGCACTACACTGCCTATATTATTTGCCCCCACCCAGTTTCTGTCACACATCCTATTTTTATTACTTTGCAACTTATTCAGACTTTTATCTCGGGGCCTCATTGTTCTGTGTTCCTTTCATCACTTTCTAGCTATACTTTCTGGCATTCTACCCTTCATGTAATTCTCTTTAATTATTTTTATACATTGCTCCACAGTAGATATAAATACTGCTTATGTTGCACAGTTTTTGTTATTCACCTGAAGAAGGGACCTGTGAGGCCCCGAAAGCTTGTGTATTATTTTATCTCTGTACAAGACACTTGGTCCAGTAAAAGGTATCAAACTTTCCAGTGTATACTGAGATACTACAAACCACTGATCAGGTATAACGCCAAGATAGAAACTTACAAATATTAACTTCAGTGGCAAGTCAAACTTCCCCTTGGTTTAGTACTCAAGTACTGGAAGATAATGTTCCTGTACCTTCCTACATAAGACTCCAATATAAGTACAGTATACCCCTTATGTTTTTACATGAACACTGACATGAAGCACAGTCTCATGGTGTACTCCATCACCCCCACTGTCTGAAAGCTATTTTCTGGGAATATCGATGACCTGGCCAATAAATTAGCAGATTCATCTTGTATGGATTTTGTGCATGCGTTTGATGTAGTCGTGTTACAAGAAACATGGTGGTATAGGGATGCACCCATATTTCAAGGATATGAGATATTCTGCATTAAGGCAGTAAAAAACATGGTGGAGGACAGATGGGCCTCTTGATAGGTATTAGACTTAAAAAAGATGTTCAGGTAAACCAACTTGTGCAAGATAGTCAGCATATGTTGGTATTAAAGGTGTTGCTTGGGAATACCAAAATAATCTTAATTAACTCCTACTTAGCCCCTAAAACATCCAGATCTCATTTTGCATCTGTATGATCTACCTTTTCTAGTCATCTTATGAAGGTAGCGCAAGACCATCCAGCTCACATATTACAGGCTGAGTTTTCAAAGGGCGGCACGGGGCTTGCGTCCAGCCCTGCATCACAAAACTTTGAGGCTGGCAGTGTGCCAAATGCTTTTGCTGCAACTGTGTCCAAGTTTAGTGGGTTGGGTGCAGTCGTAACAAGTGACCCAATTTACCTGATTTATGGCAACTTGCACCAGATGTCTGGTGCAAGCACTATAAAAAGGCTCCATGCTACTGACGCAAGGTAGACCACAAAAAGCTGGTCTAACCTGCAGCAGTTACTGGACTGCATAGATAATCTAGTTAGATTGCTGCAAACCCGATGCACCATATCTGTGATGCACCCGGGGCTTGTGACCATCCAACCCTTTGAAAATCTGTCCCTACAATTACAGGAGATTTTAATACTAGATACTAAGAATCATTTCGTGGTAATACGGATACTCATTCAACATTTTTGGATAAACGGATATTAATTCTGAATAACAGGCTAACTAATGGAAGAAATACAAAAGATACCATACAGAATGAGGTTGGTAGGCAGTTTAATATATTAATACAAGAACTGGACCTGCTCTACGTAAATGGGAGAACAAAAGGGAATCCTGATGGAGCACACACATATTTCTCAACCACGGGGATATCAATAATTGATTTACTTTTGGCCAATATAGATGTGGTCGATAAAATCTTTAGATCTTGAAGTTATAGAATTATCAGAATCTCCTCATTTACCAATATAACTGTTATTGGGTTATTCATCATTGGCAAGGCTAGACCAAGTGATGAATAACCAGAATATAGAAGCTGGCCCACCAGCGCAGAGGCAGTGCATCCATCTGCGACGCTGATGATCCAGGTTCAGAAATGGACTCAGGATGTCGGAGGATCAGCCAGGGGGAGAAGGACTGAGCATCCTAGGGACTGCTTTCCTTCTCTGGGGGAAGGGGTAGTGTCCAGCATGTCACGGACCCCTGGCAGAGGCTGAGGGGATCCATTGTGCAGGCACCGTAACCTGTGGGGGGCAGGGTGGATGCAGGTCATCACTGCATGTCCCCGGCCCCTGGTACAGCTGCACACAAAATCCCTGCCCTAAGCATAAAGCCCCACTCTGCTGCTGCCTTCGCTGCCGATAGTGTCCACCAGGTGGGGGCCCGCTCCTGTGGCCCTACCCTGGGGGGGTAAGCCAGGGCACATTACCATGGACCATGGGGAGGGGGCACCATACCTCTCAACCTCCTGCTTCATAAATCAGTGACAAGGCTTAAAAAAATCAGGGACAAAGGACTAAAATCAGGGACACATCTTCAAAATTAGAGCTATCCACCCAGAAAGCTGGAAGAATATGGGGATTAGTGCACAATGCATTTTCTAAAGAAGAACAAGTCTGTAACTTTAATGCTTGACATTGTTTTGTGCTTACAGTCCCCACTGTTTAGCCACAAGAACACAAATTTTAGGAGGGACAGAGTAAAATTTTGAGGCAAAATCAGGGACATCCCTGAAAATCAGGGACACTTGAGAGGTATGGGGGGCACCTGTCTGGTGGCCCCACCCAGGAGGGTAAGCCTGGGCATGGGGGGGCAGCAAATGGGCGGAGGCTGAGATCCCTTCAGGGACTGGGGGTGCCAGGGACAAAAATGTGATTAAAAAAAAAAAGAATAACCAGAATATTGAAATAATAAATCAGAAGAGAATAAGATGGACTACATCAAACTTTGACAACATTAAAAACATACGTACTGTATGAAGGGGTAACAAATTAAAAGATGCAGTTTGTAACCAGTACCCACTTTATATGAATAACCAGAAATCCCCTGTTGATCTTTTTTCAGATTTGTTATAGTTTGTAACTCCTATATGTTATGTAGAGTCAAAGAAGGTTAAGAAAGATATGACATGGTTTAATCAAAATTGTAAATGTGTAAAAAAAAAAAGAAACTAAACATTTTAATCAGAACAACCAGGAAGAATAAAACAAAGGTTAATCTTAATGAACTTAATAAACAATAGAAACTCTATAATCAAACTATTGAAAAACAGAAAGTACTGTATCAAAAATTACTGTTAGCAGGCAATTCTAGGCTTGATGATGAAACATGACACAGAGCCAGAGATCAGAGATATGGCAAGAAACTAACAGTGTATTACCAGAATACAAAAGATACAGCAAAATACCTGCTGGGAGTCTGGAACAGAACCCCAGATATTATGATATCACTCCAAAACTGGGCCTGAACTCAGCAAAATACATCTTAGGTGTCATTGTTATACTCATAGATAAGAAAAGTGTGTTACTAGGTAACTGTGTACCATACACGGTAAAATCATAAAACATAAAATTCTCATTGGTAGAAGGTTTGAACAGAGGATGGTTAGTTCATCATGTCTCTCTGCATGTATTCTCTGATAAGAGTAAAACTAGCTAAAACTAGATTTGGGTTACAATTCAGAAAATGCTTAGTCAAGCAAAATAATAGCAGATGTGTAGCAAACAAAGAACTGTATCACAAGGCCTGCTTAAGCAATGCTAATACTATTAGGGCCAGAGGTTACTAGCACATAGCCCCACAAGGATCTGGTCTTTACCACCAGTCCATGCTACAGTCATATGTGGATGTCTTGTCACTACAAAACCAAATAAAACAATATATATAATACTACACTATATTCTATTCTTCTAAACATGTCATGGGTAAATACATGTGTACCATCTGCTGTACTACATATAGGGTTGTGGGGGTGTACAGGTCTACAACACTGTGGGGAAAAACTGAAAAAGTAGTACTTCAAAAAATGTTAAATTGTTTTGGACATCGGTAGCTAGGGCAACAAACTCCTTTTCTTGTTCTTCAGACCATTATACTTATATCCACATGGATATCTGGAAGTCTCATTTTTCTCAGGTATAATGTACAGGAAAATTCAAGGCATGACATTACTTTAACCCTGAGGAAATAACTGGGTACTTAAGTTAATTCAATGCCATTTTAAATCTCTAAAGCACTGTCTAAGACTAAGAAAAATAAGGCCCCAGTACCATATAAATTAGTTGCAGATGCAATTAAATATTTTAAGGAGTGGTGGTTACCAATGTTGCATCATACATATTATACAGAATACCATAATTCCAGATTCCTGGCAAGGAAACATAATTTATCCTACACATAAAAAAAAAGGTGAACTTAATGACCCAGCCATGTATTGCTCAATACGTTTAATTGATAACACACAAATATTTTTCGTAAGCATAATATTGCATAGACTACAGGCCTGAGTGGATGATCAGGAAGAATACATCCACCATAAAACATTGTATTGTACTAGACCATTTAGCACATAACTATGTGATAATCAAAAAAAGCAAACTGTATGTCTGCTTTTTTGATTTAAAAATAACATTTGACAGTATTAACTGAAGAACTCTGTGGACTAGCCTACAAAAGTTAGGAACTGATGAACATTTATTAAACATCATAATTAAGTTACACGGGGACACTTGGTCCAAGGTACAGTATAACATGACTGGTGCTTTAACTAATAGAATCAAGACAAAACTCGGAGTATGTCGGGGTGCATTAGGGCCCTGCTGTTATTTAACTTATACATAAATGATATCACGAGTATACTTGATGATAATGATTTTCACTCACCCAAGTTAAATCAAATTGATGTTGCTTTACTTGCATATGCAGATACAGGTGATATGATATGATATGATATGATATGATATGGTACTTTTATTGACATCTCTACTGGGTCTTCAGAGAAAATGAAATCCATTTGTATCGCACTGTGACAAAAATATTTGCAAAATATTTTCCCATAAACCCAACTAATACCCAACTATTGGTCTTTGGCCAGAATATTATAAATAAATATAGATTGTATGCCAAAGGCACTAAATTATAATTGGCAAACACCTACGATTATCTTGGCCTTAGTTACACTAGTAATTTAAAATGGAATAGGCATATAGCATATCTAAAAACTAAACTCCAAATCTATAAATGGAGTAACTCGTTTTATTCAGAACTATGGAGGTTATTCTACTAAAGGGTTCTTTGATGGCGATAAACATAAAAATCAAGATGGCTATATTATACACCAGTGAAGTATGGGGTTTTGTAGATAGACGACAACTAGTTGAAGCTGTACTAAATAAGTTACAGTCAAACCCCGTTTATCCGACCCCAGTACTACCAAACCTCCCTATTTAACGAACCTGATATGTGTCCCCCACTGTTTTCGTATGTTCATCCTATGTTCATCTGAGCCGTCAGAGCTTTGCTGTCAAAGCTGTCATTAGGGCCACGGAAAAGACAACCTTTCTGTTAACCCACAAGATGCCACCAAATCAACTCCTCAGCTGCTTTCGCTCATGCTCTGACCTTCCATTAGAGAAACTCTCAAGCCAGACACCGAATTAATACCCTCTAAAACTACATTTTTTTTAAACACAAGAAATCCTGCCCGAACCTATGAGTTGCCACCAGATCAGCTCCCCAGCTCTCTTACCTCAAGCTCTCTCCTTGCTGCAGTAACCCAAGAAAAACAGACATGCTGATTCCGAGGCACAAAAACAAAACAGGAAAAAATAATTAAAATAGAAACCGCTAAACTAGTCAGAAACTGCAAGAAGTAAGCTGACATGCTCCGAGGCTCCCATCACTCATGCTCTCAGCTCACGCTACACAAAACCACCAGTAAGTGTGTTAATGACAGAATGAGGACTGATTTAATGATGGAATCACGTTTATCTGACCCCCCGATTATCCGACCATATCGGATGTCCCCCAAGCAGGTCGGATAAACAAGGTTGAACTGTATATGGATATCTCCTAGGAATATCTTCTTATCCACGTACGTACGTATGTACGTACATACATACATACAACATACATGCATATGAAGAAGCCAGCAGAAGAAGGCAATTTGATCTATCTAGTCTGCTCATATTGCAGGGTCCACAGATTGAGCTACTGTCTGTGTCCTCCTCCCAGCCTCCCTACACATGATCCTTACCTTCCCCCTATACCTGTCCCAACCTCTCTTGAAGCGGACCACTATGTTCAATGAGACCACCTCTTCTGGCAGCGCATTCCAAGTGTCCACCACCCTCTCTGTGAAGAAGTTCTTCCTGACCTCCCTCCTAACCTCCCTCCCAGCTTAAGACTGTGCCCATTTGGGTTATAGTTGCCACTCAGCTTAAAGAGACTCTCCTTATCCACCTTATTTATCCATTTCAAGTACTTGCAGGTCACAATCATGTCCCCTCTCTCCCTTTTCCTCAAGAACATGTTCAGTGCCCTCAGCCTCTCCTTGTATGCCTCACCCTGCTGACCTGCTATCATTTTTGCAGCCCTCCTCTGGACCTTCTCCAGGAGGTTACTGTCCTTTTGAGCTGAGGGCACCAGTACTGAACTCCGTACTCTAGATGTGGCCTCACCAGGGACCTGTATAAGGGTAGCATAACCTCCTCTCTCCTACTACTACACATACTAATATCCACATCTATTCTCCATTTAGAGCTAGGTCAATTTTCAATAGAAAATATAACCACAGAAAGAATAATATCATTTTTTAATGGATATTCAACTTTTGTCAGAAATGAGACTTCCAAGAATGTGTTTTGAATAGCATTTTTTTATTCTAGCCAAAGTTTTCTATTTTCTTACCTGAGATTCATTAAACATAAGCACTTTCCACTTTACTTTGGTGAGATAAAGACTGATGGTTTCAGAGTAAGGAGAATAGAATTGATAGAAAGAATAAAAATCAAATGTAGACAATTGCCACTTACTAAAGATATTTTACACTTACAAAATTCAAAAATTCATCTTTTTTACAAGAACAATAAGAGAATCCTTAATAGGGAAGCTTCTCTTACCCTAATAAAGAATAGGAAGGCTAGAAGCTGCTTCACAAGATTTATGGTCTGATATCCAAAGCATAGTGCCGGGCGCAGATCCGTTGTGCTGGACTAGCGCCAGATTTGCGCCCGACTACAATATTCAAAAGGTCAGATAGCACTGGTGCAAGGTGTTAGCACCGATGCTAAATTAAAATGTATGAAAGGGAGGGACTGAGGGGAGGGGCCCTGAATGCTGGCACACCGGCATATTCAGAAATAGATCGCCACGCTACAGGCATTAGTGCAAACTGTAGCACGGTGCTAAATACCACTGAAAAAAGCTGATGTTAATGTGGCTGCGCTCCCCCCAGCATGAATCCCATCGCGAGCCCCGTCCCAGGTTAAATCAGAGTTCCCTGGCAGTCTAGTGGTCCCCCCCAAGCACGAATCCTGACCCCCATTGACCGTACAACAAAGACTTTTCCGTGGTAGTCTAGTGGTCCCCATACCCCCCTCAGCACAACTCCCGACCCCGTTAAATGTATAATAAAAAACTCTTCCCTGGTAGTCTAGTGGTACCCCCACTCCCCAGCATGACTCCTGACCCCCTGTTAAATGTAACATAAAAGACTTTTCCCTGAAATAGTGGTTCCTCCCACCCAGAAGTGATGCCCCCGCCCCTCCCAATAACCACCCACGAACGGAGCCGGCGTTTGGCTCAGCCCTTCTCTCACCACCATGGCCGACCGCCGACTGAGGAATGACTGAGCTGTACTGCATTCATTACAGTACAGCTCATTCATACCTCAGTCAGCCTTGGTGGAGCTGTGTGCATCGTGCAGTAACACTGGGCAAACTGCATGGTAATGTATGCTAAGCAGCACATAATGAGATGCAAATGTGCCTGTTTGCCCACAGATTACCTAGGTAGGCTCATTTGCATGTCAGTTTTGAATATGGCAATGTTTAGCGCCAGGCAACCGTGTTTACACTGGGCAAACAGCTTAGCTCCATGCTAAACCCGCACAAACATGTTAGCACGGTACTAACGGTTCGGGGGAATATTACACAGTTTTGTACACTGTACTTTCCCATGCACTGCTGCCTGCAGCTGTACTGGGTCCACACATTTGCTGGCACACACATTGGCCACATAGTTCACCTCTACCTAGCTTCACATTGCTGTGCACTGTGTTGCTGTTGTGGTTTGCACTTCCTGGTTGCTACATTCAGAGCTGTCTTATTCCAGGGCTAAGTTTGCCCTGCACCCCCAGCCCAGTTTGCCCGGTCTCATTCCCATGCTGTATTCAGCAGCTCTTTGCCCTGGGCTATTCCTTTTGAATATAGCTTGCTTTTTACTCCGGGCTAAGTTTGCCCACCGGGCACTGCTAATTTAGCCCCGGGGCAAAGTTTTGAATATCTGGCCCTTAGACTAGAAATATTTAACAGCCATTACCTTCACTATAAACAGCATAGACCTGAGGCTATGTCTCCATACTGTAAATGTGGTTCACGAGACCATGACATTATTGAACATGTAATATTTTTTTCTGCACTTTACAAGAAATTAAGAGATGTTTAGTTAGCAAAGATTATCAAAGACGTATGGCCCACCACAATTCTTTCTCTTGTATGCTCCTCACAAACAACCTAGAAATGATCAAGAAAGCAGTGTCATATATTTTAGCTATCAACATTTGGTAAAGACAAAATCGATATATCCATATTAGTCCTGAGTTACATCTAGTAGATGCAACAGTCCTGATTATGAGTGGATCTTGTACTGTCACAGCCAGATATGTGATTCAGCAAATGCTAGAGGTTCTGAGATTCTGTTATAATTTGATAACTACTTTTGTAAAATAGTATGACATGTTGGTACTAGGGGAAGACTACTGAAGGAGTGAGAACACAAGATACTACTTTTCAAAGTCAAGTACATGACAATCTTTTATAAACTGAGATTATGGCTGACAATACACCATGAGGCCATGTAGATACCCAGGCCCAAGCCCTTTGGCATAGTTTAAATTTTGATAAATCCAGAATAAACAAAAGCTTTATGTTGTTTTCTCTCCTCTTCTAGTAAAATCTAATATTTTTGTACAAAAATGTTCACTATGTAATGAATCACATGACAAGTTAATGAATATATATGATCATCTCAGTTACTCAAGTATTATACTGTCTGGTAGTACTTCTATAAAAATATATTTTGGAGCCCTTTATTAAGCAGTTAAGTGCAACAATGCTGTTCTTTGATAAATATGTAATGGCTATGGAAATATTCTCTATGCCGCACTGACTTCTAAAATGACAGCTTTTGAGGTGCTAGTTTTTATTAACATCTTTAATGATTTTTGTATATAATGAAACATATTTAAAGTTTATTTCTAATATTAATGTATGTCTTGTATTCTGTACAATATTGTAAAGACCTTGAAAGTCAATCAGTACAATATTTTTGAACTTGATGTTGCTGGTTGTTTTATTTGCCTCCTTGCTTAGTTGAACTGAAATGCAAGCTAATGTATAGTTATAATAGGGTTGCCAATATTGTATTTCAAAAATAAGGGACAGTTTTCCTACAACCCCGTCCCCAGCCAGAGTCACCAGAGTCACTCCAGCACTGAATGCACTGTTATCTGTCCCTCATCACAGGAAGTCACAAGCGTCAGTCTGTGTCAACTTCTCAAAACAGGTTTAATGGACTCTAAAATGCCATTATATTAACTGATCAGCTCGCTTGGCCTTTAAGTCCCACAAAAGAACATCCCCGAGTGATAAAAAAAAGTAGCCTGGCACTTTCTGATGACTTTAGTTGCATTATATGTAGACATCTTTCCTGAGCTAAAATAAAAAAGCACGAACTTACATGCCTAGCAACTTGACTTGACTTGACCCATGATCATGTTCTACCACCCCACCCATAATAAAAAAAAACTGTACTACCTTCCTTGTGTGATAATGCTATAAAATTCAGCCTGGCTCCTGATCGCCTGGCTTTGTAAAGCACTTCCCTTCCATTTTCTCTTCAGGAGTAGGAGGAGGCCAGACAACACCCAGTTTATAACTCACCTCTCTTGCTGATAAAACCCTGCTAATCCCAATTATTCCAAGGACTAGTAAGTACAGGACCATCGGTGTACTGCAATTGAACAAACAGTACTGCAGAATTTGACCCATTTTACTCAGGGTTTTTTTTGTTAAAGAGACTCACCAGAATGAGGACCTGCATCATCTGTATAGGTGCCTTGCCATCAAAGGTTCTCCATAAGAATAGTTTCCCAAGATGCGTGTGCTGATTTAAAAGTTATTTAACTCGTAAACTTCTCAATGCCGGGTCCGAAGGACTTCCTGTTTTTTTCAGCTGCCAATGCTCCGCCCTGCACTCACAGACATGATGACAAGATGCCAGTGAGAGCGTGGGGGCTGGCTCCATTATATTCAATGGGCGGCAATTTTTCTATTTTTTTTGTAACATAATGGCCATTTAGCAATTAAACGTGGGCACCAGTCAACTAACAAGGGTCTTGTTAGTTGACTGGTGCCCACATTTCATTGCCAAGTGGCCATTATATTGCAAAAAAAAGCTAGAAAAATTGCCGCCCATTGAATATAATGGAGCACGCCCCCATGCTCTCACTGGCATCTCATCATCACATCTGTGAGCGCTTGGGCAGACCATGGGCGGTACACAACAACCGGGAAGTCCTTCAGACCCGGTATTGAGAAGTTTACGAGATAAATAACTTTTAAATCAGCACACACATCTTGGGAAAACTATTCTTATGGAGAACCTCTGGTGGCAAGGCACCTATGCAGATGGTGCAGGTGTGTGGATTCTTATTTTGATGGGTCTCTTTAAATTGAACTTTTTTATTGGTATAATATGCATCATTTACAACATCTTTCATAGGTACTATCAAGTCATCTTACATTGTAACTTCACTGTGACAGTAGGCAATCTCGATTCTCATGTATGTCATAAACTTTCCACCAGCCTACTTTAACTATGTAAATACAGAGACCCTCCCATCTCTAAAACTTTCAACAACCACATATTGGAAGGAATATGCGTGGAAAACTAGAATTCGGTTCTTTCAAACTCCAGTGGTTGTAGCCAGGTACACAGACTCTGGTCAGGGAAAATCTTGGAGGGGGTATGGTTTTGCCCCGATGGAAATAGAACATATTATATGGTCCTGTACTCTCCTCACACAATATTGACGAGAGGTTACGAACAAAATAAAAGCAATATATGAATGCCCTGAACTTCTCACACCTACATACATCCTAACAGCTGTTTAACTCAGGTTTTTGATTTTGCTACAGAGTGCAGTCAGAGCTCATCTGCCAAAATTACTTACAGTCTCTTTTCCACAGCATGAATGGATGGATCCCTTTTTGATTGACAAAAAGTAATTTATCAAAGGAAAAATTGGAATTTGGAAGAAAGTAGTAGGGGGAATGTAGGCTAACGACAGGCTGCGATAATCTCCCTCTTCATAGAAACATAGACTTTGATGGCAGATAAGGACTGCTTGGCCCACCCAGTCTGCCCATTTCCCTACCTACTGGATAAGCTGCAGATCCTAGTTTTACCAACAGCCTACTTCCTCCTACCTCCCACTAGAAATGCCTATGTCTCTCCCAAGCATTCTTAAATTCCCCCACTGTTTTTGACCCCATGACCTCTTCAGAAAGGCCGTTCCATGTGTCCACCACCCTCTCAGTAAAAAAATACTTCCTCATGTTGCCCCTGAGCTGTTCCCCTTCTATCTTCAAATTGTGCCCCCTTGTTCTTGCACATCTCTTTTTCTGAAAGATGCTACCCTCTTGGACTTTGTTGATTCCCTTGAGGTACTTGAAAGTTTCTATCATGTCCGCCCTTGCCCTTCTTTCCTCGAGGGTATACATATTAAGCTCTTTTAGTCTCTTGCTTCAATTCCGTTCAGCGCTGCATACTCAGCTCGACTCTCCCTCCATGATGGGTCGGTAACTGACAGTCAGACCAGTGCTTTTCCCACTGAAATGGCTATTATTAGCTGCAGCTGGCAGCACCACCTCTTGCACTTTGATGTTAGTTTCAAGCTAATGTCCAGACATGCATAATGGTGCAATGGCTAATGTTAGCCACTGAGAAACTGATTCTGCAGTTTGCCAACACGAAATATGGGATAAAAGGTATCCTGTACTGATTTAATACAGAGCAGGCTACTTTTCATTGAAGTACGGGATGTCCCTTATAATACAGGACTGATGGCAAACCTAACACCACCTTTGTTTTGTTTCAAATCCTGTATCTGTTCTTATTGCATACTTTCTGAACTTTAGAAACACCCCCAAACAGTGCAGCTACTCATAATGCAATAGTCTCCTCTTCTCCCATTGTATAATTAGTGGCTAGACTGTACTGGTGGTGTTACTATGTCCATGAAAGATGCAATGAGAGTTGATCAAGGAATATAAACAAACATTTTTTCGTGTGATAGCAGCATGGTGGGCAGTCTGTTTTTCACTTACAAAAATTAACCAGACTCAAACAACCGGCAACACCAACAGTCTCTACAGAATGTGAGCAAACATAATACTGTATGTTTCTTTTTAATTAGGGACACTTTGCAGCCTAAGGGTGTTACAGTGTCATTTTAGAAAATTGGTAGAACAGCTGGAGGCTTCTGATTGGTTGAGAAACTTGTCTAGGTGTGCATTTATGAGACAATAATGTCCATCTAAAACAAGTCCCTCTGCCAACTGCCCCATTACCCACTGAAATCCCTGTGCCACCTCCAAAATGAAACTGTTACATTATTTTAAATACCTTCTGCACATTTCCTCCCCAACCTACTTCACATACCTCAGCTGCCATTCCAATCATGCTTCACCAATCAGTCACCATGTCTTCAATTGTGATCATGACCACTGTGCAGTTATTAATTCTGCTTGGCCATAACTCCGCCAGGCCCCTCACACCCAAAGGTAATCATTGTGTTTCACTTAAAATTAAAAAAAAAAAAAAACAGTGACCCAGTGACCATAGCAATAGCGCTATTAAAGCATTTATTCTCTGTAGCCCTCTATCTGTATACTTTTTGAACAGTAGGGTACTGTTCCCAACAGTACCATGGGACTCTGGCTGCCCACTTTCTGGCAGTGTATCTCCATCTGCGGCTGCAGCAATCAGGAAAGTACATAGACCTGGTACTTCAGCCACTTTGTGGTCAGTGACAGTAGTGTGGCAGACTGCAAATGGCAGCTGCAAGTTAGTATCAGGGCAGAGTGTAAACAAAAGCTACCAAACTAAATTAGACATTTAATTAAATATTAATTAAATTAGAATTCAGGTACTCTAGGTGTAATCAGGGCTACAGTTAGGTGGCACCAGGGTTAACAGCTCATAAATATAGAGGGACTACTTTATGAAAAATCAACACAAATTACTCTCAGTTCATTCTTACTTATTTTTTTATTATATTTTTTATTTTTGAAATCTGTCACCTATAACCATTTTCTAAGCACATATCTCTCCAGGGTGGTGGAGACAGGCTATACCCACCTTCCAGGAGCTATAGAACTCCTGGGCAGGTGGGTATAGCCCAATACTGCCCACCCTGGAGGATATTATTGCTTGCTTAATCATCCCCTGGGAGCACGTGGCACTCAGCTTCGCCTTGTGCCACATCATGCATCCAGGGGAAGTTTTTTTATACTTTCTTTATTGACTCATAGCAAAATACAGACAAGGCTCATTATATAGCATACTGAGAATACAGTATACTTATTCCATTATGAGATATATCGAACTTGTGTCACTGTGTGACCATTAGGTTTTTTGTTTTAATCTTTGTGCTATAAAACAACACAAAACACATATAACTCAACACTCCAATAGCACAAACTATGGAAATTGCTGGTATGTTGGCTATTTTTTCAGACTCTTTACTTTATGGAGACGAGTGATCTCAGCTCTGGCTGACCAGGAGGAAGGGCAGTGGAAAGCCCCCACAAGCTTTCATTTGTTGTGTGCCTTGTTCTGCAGATGTCCCATGAATATCTCACTCCTCTTCCTCTGTCAGATTGCCTTCCTCATTATTTACATCATCCCCCTTTTTTGTCAATTCCCATCTGGTCCAACTATTGATAGAGGCTACCCCCCATCTCGAACATGATATGTTAGTCACTCCATTTCAATTATTTCTTCAACTACCTCCATCCAGTCCTGTACCAATGGTGAGTCTTTCTGAAGCCATTTTTGTGTGATGGCCTTTAGTGCCGCTACCCCACATACTGTATGTGCCAGGGTTCCATGTCATAACAGAGATCGCAAAACAGAGATCACTATTACAGCAAGTGGATACCGACGAAAAGCACAAAGGCAGTTTACACTTGCCCATGACACCACACCCAACAACTGAAAAAAAGATTTCTGCTTTGCCCTCCGCAATACCCTGATTTTAGATTACTAACTCCAGGGGGGTGCATATTGAGGAGGGGGAGACAGTCCACAAAAAATAAACAAGTTTGGCCAGACCAATCTATTTCAGTCCCCAGCCCCAAACCCAGAACCTGCTGCCCCAAAGTTAGCTACCCTCACCACCACACCACATGGCTAGCTTGGTGGCAGCACACCACAGTACCCCACACAAGCCCTCTTCCCTATCCATCCCCTTCTGGTCATCTTCACAACCCTCCCTCACTCATAGCCACCCTCGCTGTCCCATTTCATTACTACGCTTACAGGGTAGCTCACATGAGCAGCACTGCAAATGAGTTGCTCTTTTGAGGGTCGCTCATTTGTAGTCACTATTATCACTGGATACCATGTGCCAGAGGTATGGTTGGTCTCACTTATAATGCCTGCCCTTACAACGGGCAGCTGCTTATAACACTCAATTTTAGTTTACCCAAACCACCAGCCATTGTTTTCAATGTAAAACATTGTAGTTATAATGATCTATACCAGCCGCCTGTAGCGGCTGCCAGAGAGCACTTGACAGCAGTTCACAGGTGTTAATGACAGCTGTCTAAGCCTTGCTGTACACTGTTAAAGAGTAACAGCTGATTAGCAGGTGATCACCTGCTAATCAGCCTCGATGCTACATTAGGGATTCAGGCTTGTGTGTTGTGAAGCACTGCTTCTCCCCACCACCACCACCACCACTGCATTGCACAGCAACCTATTCGGAGAAGGCAACCCCGCAACCTCTGACCTCTTCTGGCTCCACTGCCAGCAAAAGAACTGCAATCACACTTGGCTGCAAAGCTGAGATGCTGCAGGAGATTGACAAAATGCCCAGTGTCAGTAGCTTGGGGCTGTGTCACACAACAAACTATCGTACAGTGTTTCACCAAAGCAGGTTTTTCCACTCAGAACCTGTCTCCTGAAGACACTGAAGGCATTGCACCTGAAAATGAGTTGCCTCCACCAGAAGGCTTGTCTACCACTGAATTTGATGGGCTTTGCTGCCTAGGAGATGGAACAGAAGACCAAACTGGTGATGGCATAGGCAAGGTGGTGTCAGCGATGAAACCAAAACAGGAAGCAGCTGACACAGAGGATGATGACATCCAGGAAACTGAGAAGGAAGAGCAAACAATGCTGGTTACTGAAGCTAATGTCTGATGTGCACTGCTAACCCTCAGGTAGTTTATGGAACAATGGCATGAGATCACCCCCAACTGGGCTTTTCTCCATGCAACAGAGGTTGGCTGTAAACAATACTCTGAGAAGCCAAAGGAGCCACGCAAGATTATCATGAATGGGATATATCCATACCAGGATATAGGGAAGAAAGGGAGGAGGGATGGCCATGTACGTGAAGGAGGGAATCAAAGCAACTTAGGTTCAGGGGATGCAGGAGGCAGCAGAGGCACTGTGGGTCACCCTACAGACAGGAAATGGAACCAGCATTAGAACAGGGGTGATCTACAGACCTCCAGCACAGGGGGAAGATACAGACAAAACACTAGTGGAAGCCATCCACAAAATGGCAACCAAAGGTGAACTACTACTAGGAGACTTCAATCTGCCTGGTGTAGATTGGAGCACCCAAACTGCGAGCACAGCCAAAAGCAGGAACATCATGACCACACTACGGGGGAATGCCTAAGACAGCTTGTGGCTGAACCCACCCGCAAGGGGGTTATACTAGACCTGGTGCTCACCAATGGGGACAGGGTCAAGGATGTTAAGGTAGACAGCCATGTAGAAACCAGTGACCACAGGATGGTGTGGTTCAATGTAACCACAGTAGAGAAGGCTAATCACACAAAAGTCAAGGTCCTGGATTTCAGAGGGCCAAATTTGACAAAATGGCGGAATATCTCGGGGAGCCCTGACAAAAGAGGATGAGGGGAGTGGAGAAGCAGTGATCTATTCTCAAGGGAGCCATAAGAGAAGCAACAAACCTCTGTGTTAAAGAGCAAAGCAAGGGTAAGAGAAAGAAATTACCTCTTTGGTTCTCAAGGTAAGTGGCCAGGAAAGTGAGTGTTAATAGAAGGGCCTTCAGGAGATACAAAGAAACACAAAGGGAAGAGGACAGGGAGCATTATCTAGAGAAGCAGAGGGAGCCAGGGAAGGCAATCAGGAGCCCAAAGGTGCACACAGAAGAAAATATAGCACAGACTGTAAAGAAAGGTGGCAAGACCTTCTTCAGATACAGTATATCAGTGAGAGGAAGAAGTCAAGGAGTGAGATTGACAGGATAAAAAAGAAGGGAGGAGTGAGTGTAGAAGAGGACATAGAGAAGGCAGCAATACTGAACAAATACTTTTGTTCAGTTTTCACGAAGGAAGGGGAAGGCGAAGGCACACAATTCATCAAAAAAAAAAAAAAAAACAGGGAAGGGAAGTAGACACCACTCCATTCACAGTAGAGAAAGTCCTAGAGGAACTCCGGAACCTGAAAACAGATAAGGCAATGGGGCCAGATGGGATTCACCCCAAAATACTAAAAGAGCTCAGAGAGGTGTTGGCAGACCTGCTGACCACCCTATTCAACAGATCACTGGAGACAGGGGCAGTCCCAGAAGACTGGAGGAGGGCAAATGTGGCCCTCTCCACAAACGTGGGAGCAGAGAAGAGGCAGGCAGCCTGACCTCAGTGGTGGGGAAGTTAATGGAGGCACTGTTAAAGAGGAGTATTTTATCATTCCTTGAATGTAGCAGAGCACAGGATCCAATGCAGCATGGATTCAAAGCGGGAAGGTCATGTCAAAAAAATCGAATAGACTTCTTTGACTGGGTGACCAGGGAGGTAGATCAGGGAAGGGCAGTGGATGTGGCCTACTTAGACTTCAGTAAGGCCTTTGATACCGTCCCACATAGAAGGTTGGCTATCAGGTTAGGTAGCATGGGGGGTGGGGCCCAAGGTGGTGAACTGGGTCAGAAATTGGTTGAAGGGCAGGACACAGAGGTTGCTGGTGAATGATGTTCACTCTGAGGAGAGGGAAGTGACCAGCGGGGTGCCACAGGGATCAGTCCTGGGACCAGTCTTTTTCAATGTCTTTATAAGTGACATTGCAGAGGGGCTGGAGGGAAAAGTATGTCTTTTTGCAGACGACACTAAGATCTGCAACAGGGTTGACACTCCAAAGGGGATACAAAAAAATGAGAAAGAACCTATGCAGGTTGGAGGAGTGGTCAGAAGTGTGGCAGCTACAATTCAATGCACAAAAAGTGCAAAATCATGCACTAGGGGAGCAGAAATTCAGGGGAGGTATACAGGATGGGGAGGAGTTACTGGCAGCCACCAGGCAGGAATGGGACCTGGGTGTACTCATATTGGATGACCTAAATGTGACCAAACAATGTGAGAAGGCTGTGGGGAAAGCCAGTGGGATGCTTGGGTGCATTGAGAGAGGTACCACCAGCAGAAAGAAGGAGGTGGTTATACCTCTGTACAGATCGCTGGTGAGACCTCAGCTGGAGCACTGTATACAGTTCTGGGAACCACATCTCTGAAAAGACATAGACAGACTGGAGGCAGTCCAGAAGAGGGCTACAAAGATGGTGCAGGGCCTTCATGAAAAACCTTACAAGAAGTGGCTAGGAAAACTTAATATGTATTCCCTGGAGGAGAGGAGAGAGAGGGGTGACATGATAAAAACATTCAAGTACCTCAGTGGTATAAACAAGATGCAAGAGGGCAGCATCTTTCAAAAAAGTTGTGCAAGAGCAAGGGGCACAAAATGAAGTTGGGGGGAGGTTCAGGGGCAACATGAGGAAGTACTTTTTCACTGAAAGAGTGGTGGGTGCTTGGAACAGCCTCCCAAAGGAGGCGGGGAGGCAAAAACAATTAGGGAATTCAAGAATGTATGGTATAGACATAAGGGTACCCTAGAGATAGGAAAAAAGGGTGAACTGTAGATCAACTAGGATCTGTGGTTTGAAATAGGTAGGCAAAATGGGAAGACTGAATGGGCCACACGGTCCTTATCTGCCATGAACTTCTGTGATTCTATGTACTGACTTCATAACACCTGAGCTGAAATCACAGTGACAGAGCAGGGGTGAGCAAACCACTTCAGTAAATGTGCCTGTACCATAGTGTACTCAACTTAATACTGTACTGTGTATTTCAAATACAATTGTTTGCAGCAACTTAATAAGTCTATGTCTCATTCAGTGCTTACTTGCTAAATATTTAGCGCTACTCTGCACTGTACTATGCAACGGTGTGATGTGACACCATGGTACCAGCAGTAGCAAGAATAAGGTAACTGTCGGGTAAATCAGACGTTGTATATAACATCCAAAATGAGTTTTGACAAACAAGTCTTATAAGTGATGCTGACTATATATTGTCTCTTCCTTTTATAGTATGTGGTTTAAGGGCCATAATCAAATGGGCACAGATGAGTTCTTGCAATATAAATACCTCTTTTAGTCTTTTTTCCTCTCCTCCCAGTATGTAGGGCCAGGCAGGATCACAATATATGATCATGGGTTTCCTCTTAGTTCCCACTTGGCTTTTAGAACAGGGGTGATGAAAGGTATCACGTCAAGATCATGATGTCGATACTGCGTGGTCAAAAAAAATGCTGTCATCTAAGCGCACAGAGAAACCACAAAGGTTTATTTATATCTGTGTGGTTTTGGACCGCACTTGTTTGGACTGTGCGGACAGCGTGCTTTTTCCCCGCGTGGAGTTTGTAATTGCTATCATCATGTGGAACTGTGATGAAATACCTGTTCTTTATTTTCCAGGAATATTCGTGCTACCCTGTGAAGGAGGCAGTTTTAAAAGAGCTTTTCCAGTCCTGTTCCCACTCCTTATGGTTGAGTCAGGTATCTGTTCCATTTTGCTACTTACTTTGTATGTAGGCTGCCTAGGTGCATATGTCTTGTACTAGGAATTGACAAATAAGGGAAATAGCTCCTTGTTGTTAAAGTATGTCTATCAGGGTACCAAATGACAGTGTTTCTTTGGTTGGAGGTTGTCTATTTCTACTTCTTTGTCTTAAATGACGTGTCACAAAATCCCTTATTTGAAAGTATCTAAATCTGTCTGTTTTACTGATTAAATCCTACTTTTAGATTTTCAAAGATTCTGGGGGTAGCTCCCTATAGGAACTGGTGAGGGAATTGGAGCCCCTTTCTTCCCTGGCACTTATACCAGGGGTCTGTCTTATTGGGGGGAAAATTGCTGTCCTAGGCAAACTAGCAGTATCTCCACTGATGCGTAGCTTTTCTTTGGTTCTGAGCCACTCTATCCCAAGCTCTCAATGTGATCTCCAAGGCCCCTTGGTAGGACTTGTCCCTAGTTTTCCTACATGTGTTATCACAGGGTGGCATGGGTGCTTCCTCATAGGACAGCACGTTTGTGGTCTTCCAATGGGCCACATATCCCTGGAAGTCCCACTGTAATGCTGTTTTTATCTATACTGCTTGCAAGTATTGTTCTATTGAGGGGAGGGCTCAGCCTTCCCACTCGTCCTTGACTAGGAGTAGGGAGCTGCGCACTCTGGGTTTAGTGAGGAACTCTGGGTTTAGTGAGGTACCCTGGGTTTAGTGAACACTCTGGGTTTAGTGAGGAACTCTGGGTTTAGTGAGGAACTCTGGGTTTAGTGAGCACTCTGGGTTTAGTGAGCACTCTGGGTTTAGTGAGGAACTCTGGGTTTAGTGAGCACTCTGGGTTTAGTGAAGATTCTGGGTTTAGTGAGGAACTCTGGGTTTAGTGAGAACTCTGGGTTTAGTGAGGAACTCTGGGTTTAGTGAGGTACTCTGGGTTTAGTGAGGCACTCTGGGTTTAGTGAGGAACTCTGGGTTTAGTGAGGTACTCTGGGTTTAGTGAGGACTCTAGGTTTAGTGAGGAACTCTGGGTTTAGTGAGGACTCTGGGTTTAGTGAGGAACTCTGGGTTTAGTCAGCACTCTGGGTTTAGTGAGGACTCTGGGTTTAGTGAGGAACTCTGAGTTTAGTGAGCACTCTGGGTTTAATGAGGAACTCTGGGTTTAGTGAGGACTCTGGGTTTTAGTGAGGAACTCTGGGTTTTAGTGAGGACTCTGGGTTTAGTGAGGAACTCTGGGTTTAGTGAGGACTCTGAGTTTTAGGCAGGTATTGTGAGGAAGCAGGGATCTAGGTAAAAGGGCTCCAGGAGGGCTAACAGGGAGGATGGTTTTTGGGTGGTAAGATTCAGAAGGTGCACTGGGGTGAAATGGGAGCTGGAGAGCGGTCTCACTGTCTGGTTGCCATACCCAGGTGTTCCACTGGTTCAAGTGGGCATGTAGCATGTGTGCCAGCTGTCTCCATTCGTCCCACTCAGGCTGTGCTTTGCAATGCTAGGTTGATGAGGAACAAAACCACTATTATGGTGGACTTGATTTCCTTGGTCGACCTGACTGCATGACGATGCTGGCCCACTTTTGGAGGTGTCAGTCCCAGATGGTTTGTCTGTTGTGCACTGCTGGAGGAGGAACTGAAGGGGTGGGAGGTGGCTACCTGTTTTAGATCCAGCCTGAACTTCTCTGTGCTCCTGGTGGGAGCTACCATGTCGTTCGAGTGTGTGGCCATCTGAGGGGACCTGGGTGCAGGCTGCAGGATCCTCCTTGTGCACCAACGGAAGTCACAGACTTCATGGTGGACCTGGTGTTGGAGTCACCCAGATGGTTAGTTCTGGGTGGTTTCAGTGCCTGGGTTGATGATGAAATCTCACCTTTTGGTCAGGACTTCCTCCAGATTATGGAATTGCAGGGCCTGTCACAAGTAATCATTTCTACCACCCACTTGCATGGTCACACTGTGGACTCGGTGTTCTCTCTGGGACTTGAGATTGACAACCTCAGGATTGATCCGGCCATCTGCTCGAATCATCATACAGTGAGGTTTTCATTTGGGCTCCCCCCCCCCCAAAGAATCCTCTGCCTGCGGAGATGGTCTGTTACTGTCCTTTAATGGGTTTGATCCCAATAGGATATCAGACAGTACTGGACCTATCAAGTGTGATGCCTGCATGTGAGACAGGACCAGGGGAGGTGGTGATGATGGCCTATAACAGGGCCATCCTCATGGCCATCGATTCTGTAGCACTGGTCCGTGTACAATCCAGGTCCTCATGCTTGAGATCCTCATGGTTCAATGGAGAGCTTAAGGAGCTGATAACTAAAGGTCAAAGGTTGGAGCACCACTGGTGGAGATCCCAGACTGATGAGGATAAGTTGGCTTTCAGATATCAGCATAATGAGTGTCAAATGACAATCTCCTGTAAGAAGGCAGAGTTCCTGTCCAGGGAGATTGCCGCAGCAAAGAAAAGCCCAGCTCTGCTCTTCTGGACTGTGGACAGGCTACTCCATCCTGTCTGACTTCAGCTGCTTAGAGCCTTATCAGCAACTAGATGTGAAGAGTTTGCTCTTTTCTTCACTGACAAAATGTACTCTATCAGGTCGAGTATCTCCCTGGGGTGCCACAGGTACGTGGTGTCAGGTCTGAGACCAACAGATGCCTTCCTCAGTTCTGGAGCAAGTTTGATCCAGTGGGGGTGGAAGAGGTTAGTGAGACAGTCTTGAAGTTATGGCTGACATACTATGATCTGGACCCAGGCCTAACACATCTCTTTGTGGGTTGTGTGGACTCCTTTGGTCCAGTGTTCACCGAGATAGTCCAGTGTTCCCCTTTCAAGAGGGGTTTTCCCTGAGCCCTTGAAAGAGGCCCTCATGAAACTGCCCTTGAAAAAGTTTCCATTGGACCTGGATTGTCTGGCAAACTACAGATCCATCTCTAGCTACCCTTTTTTGGGGAAGGTTATTGAGAAAGTGGTGCCAATAGACCTCAAGGCACATCTCAACGCATTTGACATCTACGAGCCATTCCAGTCTGGATTTAGGTCTAGGCACAATACGGAGACTTCACTCAAGGTGCAAAATGATCTTCTTAGGGCAAGAGACAGAAGTGAATGGTCTATTCTTGTTCTCAGCCTCTCCATGGCATTTGACACCATGGATCATGGGGTGTTACTGGATTGCCTTTAAGAACGTTGAGAACTCACTGGTACTATCATTAACTAGTCTGACTCCTTTTTCACAGGCAGGATGCAAAGGGGGATGATGGGAATTTATTTCTTCTGCCTGAAGTCCATGCCCTGTGGAGTTCAGCAGGGTTTGATCTCTTCGCCAATCTTGTTCACGACATACTTGCTGCCCCTGGGAGATATCATTAGGCAGTACAGTATGGGTTGTCACTGCTATGCAGATGATACCCATCTGTATATGTCTTTTGCACCAGGACTACAGAAGATGGTCTCTGTATTTAATTCTTGCCTCCTGACTGAGGTCCAGGACTTCAAGTCCTCCAACTGGTTAAAACTTAATCCAGACAAGATGGAAGTATTGATGATCAAGTCTAGACATCAGCAGAATGCCAGACAGCTAGAGGAGGCAACCGGTTTTATACTTGGTACCTCTCGGCTGGCCGCTTCTGCTAAGGTGAAAAATCTGGGGGTGATCCTTGACAGCGAACTAACTGGAGGCTCCAGTGTTGGCCACTGTGCAAGGTGGGTTTTAGGATCTTAGGAACATCGCCCAGATTAAACCCTTTTTCCCACTTGATGACCTGCCCTCACTAATACATGACTTTGTGACATCCAGACTTGACTACTGCAATGCCTTGTACATGGGGCTAAATGGAGGAGACCTGCATCACCTACACTAGTGTACAAGTACAAGTACAAATTTTATTGATCGGCAATAGCCATTACAATATTCAGAACATAAAAAGTCACATAAAATGTAATAAAATATTGTGATAAAAATCACAGAATTGCTTAATACAATATAATTGCCAATGTTATTATGCACCTAGTGCAGAGCACAATGGCAGAACACAATGGTCAGACTGTTGGCGGGTCTTCCTAGGTCCTGCCATATAACACCGGTCTTACATGATCTGCACTGGCTGCTGGTGAGATGGCAGATTTCCTTCAAGGTCAGATTGCTGACCTATAAAGCCCTACCTGAACTGTGGCCTAGCTACTTGTGAGACCTACTGTCTCCTTACCAACTCTCCTGCCCGCTCTGTTCCTCAGAGGAGGGTCTTCTATTGGTTCCCAGGGTTCGGCTAAAGTCATCAGGGGAGTGTGCTTTTTCAGTACCAGCCCCGACCCTATGGAACTCGCTCCCAATGTCTTTGAGGGAGGCCCCCTCATTGGAAGCTTTTAAGAGAGGACTGAAGTCCCACCTTATTTAAGTAGGCCTTTTCTTTATAGTAATCTTTCTGGCTATTTATTATGTCAGTTATCTCATTTTTATTAGTTTAATCATGCCATTTATTTATTGTATGTTGCTGATTTTATATTTTGTATGGTATTGTTCAGTGCCTAGAGCCTCCAGGTATGGGCACTTTAGAAATATAGAGTGCTTGCTTGCTAGTGTCCAGCCAAACAAATTTATACAAGCTTCATTGCATCTCTGCAAACCATTGTCTGATAGGTAAATTGGGACACACTGGAAGAGGTATAAGCACCTGGGTAACACATCCATTTTAATTGTTTGTATACAGGAGTACATGGGAAGTGGAAGGAGGGGCCACTGCCTGATAGTTTCTTTTGTGTATGAGTGGGGCATGATAGTCCTGAAACAGCATAGTATTTGTGACCCTGAGATATATCCCTAAATATTTTAGTTTTGGAAGTTCCCATTTTATTTGGTGTCTACTCTGTAGGTCTCTCTGTGGGGTATAATTAAGGGTGAGGATTTCTGTCTTTGCTTCATTTAGGGTATATCTGGAATACATAGAGAATTATTTGACCAAGGTCATAACATTATCTAAGGAGGGTGCAGTTCTGTCGGGTATAAGAACATATTATTGGCCTAAAGCACGATCTTGTGTTCTGTCAGGCCTACTGTTACCCCTTTTATACCTGGGTCTTAATGTATCTTTTGTGCCAGTGGCTCTATATACAGAGCAAAAAGAATAGGGGACAGGGGGCATCCCTGTCACATCCCATGACCTAGCTTAAATTCCGCTGAGAGTCTGCTCTGACATGAAGGCAGCTATAGCGTGTTTGTATATATCCAACAAATGCCTGGGAGAAGCCAAACCATCAAGGATACTGTACCAGTAATCCCAATCTACTTGGTCATATGCCTTTTTAATACCCATACTCATTACAAGAGTTGGGTTTTTTTGAGAGTTCTCATGGCCTATGACATGTATGGTTCTTCTGACATTGTCTGGGGCTTGTCTACCTGCAATGAAACTAGACTGGTCTATGTGTACCTGTTCAGGGGCTATTTGTTCTAATCTTTTGGTTAATATGCTCATTAGAAACTTACAGTCTATATTTAAAATTGATATAAGCCTATAAGAGGGACACTGTGTGGGGTCCTTGTTGGGCTTAGGAATCACAGATATGACTGCACAGTTCCACGAAGGGCAAGGGACCCACCTTCCTCAAGTGCACCCTGATATGCAGTCCTTAGTACAGGTATTGTTTCCGGTTTTAATTTTTTATAAAATTCTGTAAGGAATCTGTCTGAATCTAGACATTTTCCTGTTTTGCTATCCTTGATGACTTGTGTTATCTCCCATGTGGAGATAGGAGCACACAGGCTCTCACTCAGTCCCTGGGTTATCTGTAGTAACTGTACTTGTGCCATGTAAGCCTTCGAGTTGTTCTGCTGACTGGTGTGGGCTAGACCATTAAAGAGCTTCATAATAGGATCTGTAGGCCTGTTATCTGTTCTGTACAGGTAACTGTAAGCCCTAATTTTAGGTGTTTCACCTTGGGAATGTGTGCCCTGGCTCTCTCTGTCCGTAGTCTGCAAGTTAGGTGTCTTAATGCCCTGACCCCCCCCCAATAGTACCTGTGCCTTAAGTATTTTAGGTTCTGTTCTGCCTTGTAATCAAGTATTTTGTCTGTGTCTTCGTTAAGGGCCAATAGCTCTTTTCCTCTTTGCATGTTCAATCTTTGTTGTTTCAGCTTCTCTGGTTCCATGAGTTTGGCCTCTAAGATTATCTGTTTTTTTGTTCTCTGCTTTTTTCCCTGCCGTCATAGATAGAAACATATAGAAACATAGAAACATAGAATTTGACGGCAGATAAGGACCGCTTGGCCCACCCAGTCTGCCCATTTCCCTACCTAATGGATAAGCTGCAGATCCTTGTTAACCAGCAGCCTACTTCTTTCTACCCCCACCCCCTAGAATTGCCTTATGGCTGTCCCATGCATGCTTGAATTTAACCACTGTTTTTGACTCAACAACCTCCTCCGCAAGACCGTTCCATGCATCCACAACCCTCTCTGTGAAAAAATACTTCCTTACATTACCTCTGAGCCGCCCCCCCATCTTCAAATTGTGCCCCCTTGTTCTTGCACACCTCTTTATTTGAAAGATACTACCCTCTGGGACTTTGTTGATTCCCTTGAGGTACTTGAAAGTTTCTATCATGTCCCCCCTCTCCCTCCTTTCCTCGAGGCTATACATATTGAGCTCCTTTAGTCTCTCTTCATATGCCTTCTGGTGCAGACCCTGCACTATTTTAATTGCCCTCCTCTGGACAGCTTCCATCTTGTCTATGTCCTTGCAGAGATTGGGTCTCCAGAACTGCACACAGTACTCCAGATGGGGTCTCACCAGCTGTCTGTACAGAGGGATAACAACTTCCTGTTTTCTACTAGTGATGCCTCTCCCTGTGCATCCCAGTATCCTCCCAGCCCTTCTTACTGCCCTCTCACATTGCTTGCCCACCTTTAAGTCATCTGATATGACTACCCCCAGGTCCCTTTCCATTTTTATTGTTGTTAGTATCTCACCCCCCATTGTGTACTCTTCCTCTGGGTTTTTGTTTCCCAGGTGCATTACCTAGCTATCAATATTCCCCACCATTGCCTTACAGATTATGCCAGATGTACTTTCTATCTTTGGTACAAATGTTAAATTTAGATCACCTCCACATGCCAGCACCCCTTCTCCTTCCTCTGCAACCTACCTTAATAGCTTTCTGCAGAAGGCATAATTAGATGTGGGAAGTACATATGCCGAAACTAGCATAAGCATCTGACCATTGTATAGTCCTTTTAGTACCACTTATCTGCCTTACTTATCTGCAGTGGCTTCTTTGGTCTCAAAGGCGTGTCTATTGGGGATCAAGATAGCCACACCCCTCCTCTGCCCAGCTTGATACGAGTAGGAGTGTATCTGGTGAACCCAAATTTCGTGAGCTTTTGGTGCTCAGACTCTGAGAGGTGAGTCTCCTGAATCAGTACAAAATCTGCCGTAGTCTGATAATACATGTTTTTTGTTTGTTTGTTTGTTTGTTTACATTTAATGGGGTGAGTGACACCACTAACATTGTAGGTAAGTATTTGAATCGGTTGGTCTGTCATTTGGTAATTTCAGTAAAAGACATTGTTGAGCCTGTAGCATGCTCCACCACCAGGACCTCCCCCTCCAATGCTGTTGATATTCTTCCATATAAACACAACACAAATGTAACTGGATAGACAGGTAACAATTACAAATAAACTCTTCCAAGGTTGGGGAATATATGTAATATTCCCTAATCCTCGGGGAGCCCTCTTCAATCAATCAATCAATCAAGTCTTTATTTATCCGGGTGAACACCATTGAGAAGAACCCATTTTCAAGACGGACCTGGGCAACATACAAGAAACCATCATAAACTCCCTCTTGTCTCCTCAGTGCCCCCTCTCCATGGGATGGCACTGGACTGTCGCTCCCCTACTAAGCAGGCCACAACTTGGGCAACTCTCACTTAGAGTGAGCCCAACCATAGGTGTAAACATAGATAGCACAGAAAAAAATGCTTGACTTTCTGTAGACAAGTTACCCTTCTCTCCCCCTGGGGAAGTGAATTGGGCCTACTTTGCTGATTCATCACCCCCTACCTCTAGTGTAGTGCGCTTCACCAAGGGGGCGTGGATGGGGCTTTGTGGATCCTGATCTTATGGCCTAGGGCTGGGAGCCTGTATGGGCCATCTTAAAAACTATACCTTAATACCCCTAGGTAGACATGTGGTCTCCATAAGAGTTGGGAGTCATGGAATCAGGTCTGAGTATTATTATTTGTCCAGATTTTTGAGTGGCCTATTCACCATTACCACGGTAGTCAGGTGGCAGAGAGGAAGGTGTCTCAACCAGCCAGCTGCCATGCAGCCTCCAGCAGGGTGGCCTCTTAAATCCAGCCAGTTAACATTACACTATATATACATTGTGTTTATTAACCTAGGACTGCTGTGCTATATTTTTTTGCAAGGGAATGTGTGGTAGTTGCACTGCAGGGAAATGTTCAGGGGTTGTGAGTGAGAAGCCTTGTGTATGTAGCAGCACCCGGAGCCTTGAGGACAGTGCCAGCAGCCGGGGCATCCCAGCCCCCTCCCATGGAGACCGAATCTGTGCGGCCCCCACAGCCATCCCTGCAACCACCCATGATGCCACCTTCTCAATCAGCCCCCACCCCCAAAAAATTATAAACCCATTGCACAATTTGGTTAGTACTGACCTGTTCCATGTAGAGCAGTGTTTTGCCCTGGAGAAATCTGCTCCTGAAGGGTTTTCATGTAAAGAATGCCTGCCACGCACATGTTAGTAGCTCCTGCCCTCCTTCAGTTTTCAGCACACATAACTAATCAGAAATACATTCTTATTGATTTTCCTTACCCTCCCCCTGTATCCAAACACTCAGTGGCCCTTTGCACCAATCACTGTTCGAGTTCAATTAAGTTAAACTGAGTCCAGTTTGCCACAATAACCCTGTTAGTAAAGTGCGTGGCATGGAAGTGTTTTACTTTCTGGAGATTACCGTTTGTGGCTCGCATGGCTTTGTGTTGCAGTTTTGTTGTAAAGGAGGATTATCTCTAAAATGCAGGAGTCTGATTCAACTGTGGGTACCAGTCTCATCTCCCAAGGGGGAAGCACCTCTATAAATTAAGGTCTAGGTTGGGTAAGTGCATAAAAGAGAGTTGCAGTTATATTATAACTTGCTGAAGCCTGTCTGCAGTTCAGACTACTCTGGATTTCTCAGGCAGTCAGCAGATGGTGCTGTAGTGGTGTGCCCAGGCCTCAAGAGGCAGGAAGTCAGCAAGACAATGTCTCTAGGTGTGTCGGGATCTAATGGCAGGTGGGTAGCGAGAAGGGTATATCAGCATACCAAATATTCTTCTGTGGAGTTGTGAAGTTGGCTGGCTACTTTGGTATCTTTTTATGTCTTATACGGTGCCTTCCTACTCTGCATCTTTCTGTCTTGAACCTGCTGTAGCATATCCCTCATTTCCTGCATCATGTGCGCTGCAGCTTTCTGACTGGAGGCCCTGATATCTGCCTCCGGACAGTCATCCATTGTGAGCTAGGTAGATAGGGTTCCAATGCTGGTTCTGGAGTTGGACTTCCATTGCTATGCTGTGGTCACAGGGATCCCTTGCTTCTTGTGGAGTATAGTACATATTTATGAATTCATCCCAAAATATTGTGATTCCAGCAGGGTACAAGGTCTGAAATTTGATCTGTTCAGCTCGTAGTGCTTTGATAATGTCCGTGTATTGCAGGTGCCTTTTTAGAATTTCTGGAGTGTAGTCCCGGGCTATGTAGATTCAGTGCCATTGTATTTAATCTCTTTCTGTTGCCAAGCCATGCAACAAATGTCCTCTTTCATCTGATAGCTGGAGAATTTTAGCAGGATAGGTCTGGTCGAGCCTATGGATCACTTAGCCTGGGTGGCAATGCCCTGTGTGCCCACTCAGTGCAGATATGTATTGTTGGTGGCAGGGCCAAGACATCTTTTAGGAGATCTGTGAGAAAGTCACACATATGTCCTGTTAGCCTCAGATTGCCACGTTGAGAACTTGCCTCCAGGTCAACACGTTTCTCTTGGAGGTAAGATTCCAACACCACACCAAGCTGTAGGGTACCATCTTCCACTATTACTATCCTCTCTTCTGTTTCTTCTACCCTCTGTTCCACTCAGTATAGTCAGTCATTTAGGTGTCTGAACTCCATAACTTGGATCTCTCGAGCTGGCAGCAGACATGCTGCAGCCCTGGACGGGACTTTCATTTCATAATCTGTCTCCATCCTGACCCAGTTTGTTCTTTTGGGTCCTGGATCTGGTCTGTCTGTCCTCTCCCTCATTATGCCCTGGGCAGCCATTTTGTATCAGGAGAATCAAAGAATGGTTCAGACTTCATTCGGAGCTATTGGGTACAATGGTTAACAGAACATTAACATAACCTCTGGATGTACCATATTGCTTAAATATTTCAGTTGATATGCTCTAAGTCTGCATCTGTTTTCCACAAAAGTGTATATTTTCATGCCCTGAGGAAGGCAAGCCTACTGTTGAAAACAGCTGGGGTGAAGGTAGTTTATAGATTTTGCTGTTTTTCTGCTGCTATAGTTCTTCTAAAGTCTGATGGTATTTAGTCAAGGCCCTAGAATTCTGTAATTCTGCAGCTGTGAAACTCTTCACAAACTTGCACCCTACCACGCTACATCTGGAGTGCTGTAGAATTAGTTGTTCTTGGCGATCCTTCATTAACATTGTTTTACACAGCACCTGGTCCCTTCCCTTCCATTTTACCTAAAATCCCCTTCTCTATGCTCAGCATCTATTTTCACATAGAATAGGGCTGCATCCTGCCACAGAAATAAGCCGTGTCTTACTGGCGAAGCCCCTTTAGCCACTGTAAACCACAGACTTCTCTCACTCGTGGATCATGGTGCCATTCTTTCTACAGCCTTGCCCAACAGGGAAATGCCTAGGTTTTACTCTTTCTACAGTTGTATAGTGCATTCTGCTCTCAACACAGGTAAAATGTTGCATTATTTCTTAATCTATAAGGATCTCAGATGGATATCCCCAAAGCCAGGCTCAACTACTCGCTACCGCTTATAAAATTCTTGTTCCTAATTTCTCCTTATGTTCATTCAAACTGCTCTGTTTCCCAGAATGGTCTTGGGTACTCAGATCAGCATCATCAATTTATTGTCAATTCCCTGATTCAGAATCACAGTGAGTCAGCGTTCCTTTGATTATGTCACTCCCAAACTCTGGAATGCCTTACTGGCTGCCTGAGAGAGAAAAAATCTCTTAGATGCTTTTAACATTTGTATATGCAATACCTTCTTGACCCTTGTAAATTTAACTGTTTTACCTGATCTGAAATGTAATTATTCACTCACTTAGCACTACTGTACCCCTGTATTGTTTGAGTAATATCTGGATCACCCCTGTGAAGGGCTTCATCTAAGTGGGCTCCACCCAGTCACCTAACTCTAAATAAATAAATAGATACATACATACATACATACATAGAAACATAGAAACATAGAATTTGATGGCAGTTGAGGACCGCTTGGCCCACCTAGTCTGCCCATTTCCCTAACTAACGGATAAGCTGCAGATCCCAGTTAACCAACAGCCTACTTCCTCCTACCCCCACTAGAATTGCCTTATGTCTGTCCCATGCATTCTTGAATTCTCCCACTGTTTTTGACTCTACGACCTCCTCAGGAAGCCTGTTCCATGTATCCACAACCCTCTCTGTGAAGAAATACTTCCTCACATTACCTCTGAGCCATCCCCCTCTATCTTCAAATTGTGCCCCCTTGTTTTTGCACATCTTTTCTGAAAGATGCTACCCTCTTGGACTTTGTTGATTCCCTTGAGGTATTTGAAAGTTTTTATCTTGTCCCCCTCTCCTCCTTTCCTCGAGGCTATACATCTTTAGCTCCTTTAGTCTTTCTTCATATGTCTCTGATGGGACCCTGCATCATTTTGTTGCCCTCCTCCTGACAGCCTCCACCCTGTCTATGTCTTTGATGGAGATCGGTCTCCAGAACTGTACACAGTACTCAGATGTGGTCTTACCAACTGTCTGTACAGAGGGCCAACAACTTCCTGTTTTCTACTGGTGATGCCTCTCCCTATGCATCCCAGTATCCCCTCAGCCCTCCTTACTGCCTTCTCCTACACATTGCTGGCTCCACCTTTAGGTCATCTGATATGGACACCCCGTGGTCCCTTTCCATTTTGTTGTTGTTGTGTATCTCTCCCCATTGTGTACTCTTCCCTGGGTTTTGTTTCCCAGGTGCATTACTTTGCACTTTTGAGCATTGAATCTAAGCTGCCATACATTTGACCATTCCTCCAACCTTGCGACCCCTTTTTGTCCTTTTCCACTCCACCTTGTGTATCAACCTGTTGCAGATCTTTGTGTCATTTGCAAAAGACATACTTTCTCTTCCAGTCCCTCTGCAATGTCACTTATAAAGACATTAAAAAGGAACGGCCCCAGTACTGAACCCTGCAGTACCCCACTAGTAACCCTCCTTTCTTCACTGTGGATTCTATTTACTATTACCCGCTGTGTCCTGTTGTCCAACCAGTGTTTTACCCAGGCTACCACCCTAGTACCCACTCCCAGGCTGGCTAACTTGTTTATTAATCTTTTGTGTGGGACTGTGTCAAATGCCTTGCTAAAGTCTAGGTAGGCCATGTCCACAGCCCCTCCCTGGTCTACTGCTTTGGTCACCCAGTCAAAGAAATCAATTAGATTTGCCTGACATGATCTTCTCGCTGTGAATCCATGCTGTCTTGGGTCCTATGCCCCACTGGCCTCTAGGTACTCAACAATTCTTTCCTTCAGAAGTGATTCCATCATTTTCCCTACCACTGAGGTCAAACTGACAGGTCTGTAGTTTCCTGCCTCTCTCTTGCTTCCAGTTTTGTGAAGGGGAATCACATCTGCTCTCCTCCAGTCCTCAGGTACCGCACCATCCTCCCATGATTTATTAAAAAGGGTAGTCATTGGTGTTACTGGTTCTTCCCTTAGTTCTTTTAAAATCCTGGGGTGAATCCCATCAGGCCCCATTGCTTTATCCACCTTCAGTTTTAAGAGTTCTTTCAGAACCCTTTCTTCTGTGAAAGAACTAATATCAACCCCACTATCTAGAGTGCTTCTATTGACCGGATTAGGTATTTCCCCCTGCTTTTCCATTGTAAATACTGAGCAGAAGTATTCATTCAGTATCCCTGCTTTTTCGCTGTCACTCTCTAACCAACCACCTTCCTCTTTGTTCAGCCTCAGTATCCCTGCCTTAGTCTTTCTTTGCTCACTAATGTACCTATAAAAGGTTTTATCTCCCTTCTTAACCGAGTTGGCTATCTTTTCCTTGGTTTGGGCCTTTGCTATTCTGACTGTCTTACCCGCTTCCTTCTGCTTTAACTGGTACAGTTCTCTGTCCTGCTCCTTCTGTGTTTCCTTATACTTCCTGAATGCTATCTTTTTTTCCTTACCTTAACCGCCACTTCTTTTGAGAACCATAGTGGTTTTTTCTTTCATTTTGATTTGTTTATTTGCATCACACAACTCCACAAACTCTTGTTGCACTGCTCTGATCCCATTCTCAGCCAGGTCATTCGTCCCTAGGTGGATAATGACATCCAGCTCCCTCCCCCTTGCTGCTGCTCCCACAATCCTGAGGATTCATTTCCTGTCCCTCCAAGCCTTGGCGTCGGGCAGGCACCTTACCTCCCTTTCCCATCCCTCCCCCAGTTCTACCCCCCAACAACTGAGTCCCCCACCAGGAGTTGTTTCCTTCTCCTGTGGGGTCCTGGGCCACCCTCCAGTGGGTCTCCATTGTGGAAGTTCACAGCATCCTCCCTTGGTCTCCACTGCAGGTGCTTCCATAGAGGAACCATGCTTCACCAGAGGTGAGTGGAATGAGGAGGAAGCACAACTGGAGGGATGCACCTGTTCCACCACTCCTCACCTCCTGAGCCCACCATGGTCCAACCACTTCTCTTTCTTAGCAACCTCTGAGGTAGTGGCGGTGGCCTGGGTGGTCCCTGGGTGGGGGAGCAAGTTTCCCGAATCCTTGCCAGATCAGCATGGAGATGAACAACCTCCTCCCTCAGACCAGAGAGGTACCTGAAAATAGGGCAGCAACGCAGTTTCCAGAATGACTCCCAGAAGACTGCTGCTCCACAGCCAGTGCATTGCACCACTCGCCACATGTCTGTGTCCCTTACAGTTACAGATGCTTTTCTGTTTTTCATTCTTCTTTTAGTGTGTGCAAGCTTGTGAGTGTCTCTACCCCCATTCAGTGTGCTGTGCTTTTAAGGATATGAACAGGTGTATGTGGTTAGCAGTTTTGAGGAAGTGATGTCGGAACCCCTGCTATAAAGGAAGTTATGCGCTTGGGGTAGGTTGGTGGGGTGAGGGGAAGGGTGGGTGGGAGTAAACCTATGCTGTCCAGAAACAATCACCTACAACTCTTACCCTCCACCCCAGGGAGTGCCTTCCTTCCTTCCTTTCGGACACCCATTTCACAAAGGCTAAGTAAAAGGTCTAGTCACAACTGACTGCAAATATCTCCCAGCTACAGTTCCTCCCTGGCAAATTAAAGTTAAAACTATGAAAAGTCCACCCCAAAAACAGAATCAATACTAGTTACTTACACAGGTCCAAAAAGTAATAATTCAGTTCAGTGTAGTCTAGAAAATAACCTCCTTGATTCAAGGAAGCTGTGGCTGCTTTCTCACTCTCCCTGTCTTCAATGTGAGAAGGAGACTGCAACACCTCTGAGACAAAAAAAAAAAACAAATCTTTTCAGCAAAAAATAAATAAATAAAATAGGGGCAAACAGTAATTTTGCTTAGCCTAATGATAAAAAGTCACAAAAATTTAAGCACAACCTGTAATAATTTCACAGAAGATATACCCTGTAAGAAACACTTTGCTACAGAGAAAAAATAAAGCAGTAACAGAAGATATACCTTGCAAAAGACAATTTGAATCAGAAGATTACAGCAGTAATCTGTTAGCACACACCTGTTGGCACACCTTGTAATAATGCAGCAGAAGGTATACTCAGCAACAGCAATGTGAATCAGAGAAAAATAAGGCAATAAAATGTTAGCAACAAACAGTAACAATCCCTGTGTGTACAAAATAAAAACAACACAAATAAATACACTGTTAAAGACCTACTGAAAATGGCTTTTATCTAATGTGGAGCCACATTCACCACTAAGCGATCTTACATCTGCATTGGCCTTCTCTCCACAAACATGATGGTGAAACCACTGTGTTAGACCCAGATTTGTAAATGCTCACCTCCACAATATAAACTCTGTCCTGGGCAAGGTGGGACAAATCAGTTTGTGAGCTGGTTGTCAATATGGACACTAGCTTTCAAATCTGACAGCCAAACCGATATTTGTAGTGATCATCCTTTTTTAAGGGCTCAAAAATCACTTTGTAAGCAGGTAGCCAAGGTGATCGATAACTTTCAAAATCTGGTAGCCAAACACATTTTTCTTAAGTAGCTATTGGCCACCTAGCTACCTGGTTTGTCCCACCCTGGTCCTGTGTTATTTCATTTTTACTATTTTACACCACTAGTCATCAGGTCACTTTTTATTTTTTATTAGTTTATTTTTTAATCCAGTTTTTTCTCTCTCCCTCCATCCCTGCCTTCTCATGGACTTACATAACCGCCACCTACCTAGGATCAACTAGTGTGGGGTGTAGACCCACATCAGTAGTACCCGGGTCTGCAAGGCATGCTGACCTTAACCTTAGTGACCTGGAGGCACCTTCCTGGTTTCTCCCCAGGGGCACAACCCTGCAGTGATGCACATGCACCTCACTGTCAGGCCATTCACATGTCTGAGGATGCCTCTCCCCCTGCTGCCAACACTGACTCCACCTAGCTTCTGCCAGGTGGTGATCATGCTGCAGGCACAAGACTCGCCTACCCCAATGCTGCAGAACTGTCTGATGGATGTTCAATCCCCTTACACCTGGCAGGCCCTCCAACTTCCCGAGCTCACTCACAAACTTGGGGCATCACTGGCAGCAGCTCTACCACTCCACCAGCAGGCCAGCTCACATCAGGTCACTTTAGTAGTAGTACGGTAGTAGGTTTATGAATCAAGCACCTCCTTTTCCTCAGTCTCAGGGTGCCATACACAGATATAAGACATTAGATTCACTAAAACAGCAGTAAGTAATATAAAATAAATTAAATAAATAGCATGCACTTTAAGGTTCAGGTAGTTGGGGACTTTAAATAATAGTCATAACAACCACTGCTCCCACTCCCTGAAGAAGTGGCAGAGGAGAGCAGGTACTGTGATATTTGGCCAGTCAGCTTGTACAACTAACTGATAACATTTTCAGTTCTTAAGTAATTACAGAGCAGCCAACTTAAACGAATACTTGGCAATAGTACGGACCTGGTAATTGAATACTTGACTGCGCACAGACTCATTAGTGCATTTCAGATATACGGAAGCCCTCGAAAATGAATATCTGGTAAAAAGGAATTAATCTGTTTGTTTTTTTAAAATAAAAGAACTATTCACAGAAAGGCAGAATACAATGATGTTTAGATCTGGTGTAAGAACAGACCTTTAAGTAAATAATTTTCCTGCACACATTTTTGCCACAGTTATTGATTCCATGTTATTATGGGTTGATAATATTACAGTAACAGATGTGTGTCTATCAGTTAGTGCTAACTGATGAAGAGAGCAACAGGACTGGAAATGTGTGGCACAGAACCACAGAAGTGCATCTATGCTGCTGCAGAAGTGCCCCCCCCCCCAACAGCTGGCATTGCAAAAGTTCTGCAGAAATCAGAAAGCGCAGCCACTGAAGCTCTGTGGCAACCTAGATACCTGCCAGAGACCTTAGACCCCAAACTGGAGCATAGAAAGCGGGCCGGGCATTTAGACTGTCTTTGGAGCTCACAGGGTTCTCAGCATTCAAGCTGCTCGTCAGCAGTGCACTGCGGCATGTACTTTCCATTTAAATGTGAAAGCAGCAGTAGCCTAATAAGCCTCTGTTAACCAAATACAATTAATTGCCACCTTTTTTCATCAGTTCTACTCTCAGCCTAACATGGCAATCCTAACTCTTAATCAAGGAGCGGTAGAAACCTTCGTGTCATACAAATCAAGCTGACACTATGAAGGCTGCTTGAGTCCCTTTATTTTCTTAAGAGGGTTGGCCACTGGCACAGGGTTTCGGCCATCCTGAGGAAGTAAGGTGCTTGGATCTTGTGGTGAGAGGGCACAGAATACCAGTAGTAGTAGCAGCATTTAATCTGTATAGCGCTCATCCTAGGCTCAAAAAGCCAAACATTTGACTGAATTTTAAATCCTTTATATAAGCTGGTATTACCTTTTTCATAACATTTTGAAACTACAAATCATGCAGTTTTATTATGGTTTGGGATTCAGCCACTAAGGAAGTGAAGGGTGTAAGTAAGTTAAATGTACAATGGGAGGGGCCACCATCCCCTCTGCCCCCTCTAGGTCCACCACTGCTAGAGTGCACAGCTCAATAGGATCTAGAAAGGTGCACAGTCCAGCAATATTTGTAAGACAGTAGACTATGACATTCATGCAACCCCCTTCCCCTCCGCTGGCTGACTGTGAAGTGGAAGGTAGCTGCTTGTTCCTCCTCCAGCTGGACACAATGCAGCTGTGACAGCTCCAAGTGTTGGAGGGTGGAACGAGGGGAAACAAGGGGAAAAAACACCAAAAATAAAAAAGGGGGTCAAAATATTCTAATTGGTGAATGTACTGCAATAGATTGGTTTCTAATAATACATCTTGGATAAAACTACGTTTATTTTCAAATCCAAAATGCATTACAGTCTACCACAAGCTTTTCCTGCATGAAGGTCGAGCTGTTCCATTTGTGTAGAAAAAGAAGCAGCTCAAACGTCCTCACAGTGTGTGAGCAGCTGCCATTTTCACACACCAGTCATGTTTTTAGCATGGCCTACTATTTTTAGGCGCCGTTTACGTGCTATGTGCTACTGACTTCCCAAGTATTTTGATTAGGTGACTGCTCCTAACAAATAAATCCTGTCGTATTGCTGGGTTGGGTCCTAAATAATGTGCAGGTAGAGTCATGTATTGAACAGGGAAATAGGGCCTAAAAAACATTGCTCCATTGAACATGTTGTGCCAACAGTGTCTGGTGGTGACAGTGGATTATCAGGTTCCAACTGTCTCAGTCAGTAGAATGCAATGTATTCACCACACCTCCCCACTGTACGTCAATCAGTTTACCACGGAACATTGTGCAACTGTCACAGACATGCAATCTGCTGTGAAACAACAGCAGGTGAAGAGTTAAAAGTTTTGCACCTGACTTCAGTCCTTGTGTGGTGCCTTAGTCTCCCACCCAGACACACACACACACACACACACACACACACACACAGATATGCACTTGGGCTGAAACATTCTGAACCAGGGGATTTGCGAGTACATCACAGTGAAAAGAATTTCAGTTCAGGTCAGGAAACTAAAGCGCTTTGATTTTGTAAGCTAGCAAGGTGAATACCAGAAGAGACAATGTTTTACCTGTAACTCTTTCCTGACCTCCGATATCCCACTCTTGAGCCATTGTAACAGTTGTTTTAAATAAGGGACAACATCAGCAAGCCAACTCCCACTGAACAAAAAAAATCAAGAAACCACACACGTATGTGTGCTATTTACCAAGCAACAAAGACATGCATGCTCACATCCTGTCGTCTCTTGTCACAGAGGGGAAAAAAAAACCTCTGCATTAAGATCTCTCATCAAGGAAGTGTGCCAACCTATGTTATTACACATTTTCTCCTGGAATCTTGCATACCTTCTCTTTTGAAATGGAAGCCCTAGCTTTCAACACTTTACACGACTCCTTAATTACCCATCTTTCACTCAAGATCATAGACAACAATTGGGGATGATAAATGAAGCAGAAAGACAGGTCAAACTACTGGAAATATCCACTCCCACAGGTGGTGGGCAAATGAGAAAATCCCAGGAGACCTATGACAAACATATTTCACTTGGCAGCCACCCTGCTTTTTTTGTCATTGCACGATGACTCACAGCATACCTGTCTGGCGCATTGCCTAGGGTGTAGGTTAAGTTGCAAATAGATTTACAAATCAGAACATGTGTTATTTCTTGTTTTCACAACTCTCTTCAGTTCAGAATTTATGGGTCGGGTTTGCTGATAATTCAAAGCTAAATTACTAGCAATTAAAAAATAGTAAAAACATTCTGTAGGAGCGGGGCTTCTTTTTTCACTTTGTAAAATATTTGTCTAAATTGTTTTGAAATACATACAGTGCAAGTAAAATAAAAACTCAGCATGGGGTTAAAATCTTTTTTCTAAAACAACATAAAAATAGGTTTGTGCACCCCCCCACACACACGTGCATATATACACATATTTCCTGAACTATTTCATTGGCACCCATGTGCCCTAGATGCCTCAGTCCTTCTGATTCACTTATGCTTCACAGTTCCCAGTTCCGTGGGATCCGTCTCCTCAGATGCCCTACTTCACATAGAGCTGGAGGCCTCAGATTTATTCCAGCATGGTGGGAGCCCTGTTACCAACAGCCGGAAGTGGGCTGTTTAGTTAAGGTGTGATCAGTGGAAGGCCCCCAGGGCATCAGCAACCCATTGGAATAAACTGGCTGGCAGCTGTCATCTGATGCTCAACTTACCAGTGAAATCCTGTTTGTGCATCCTGATGCCCTACTCACCTCCTCAGTATTACAGAAAGATTTCCATTGTATGTGATCCATCACACCATCAATGTCATAACACTGTCATTGAGAGTGTGGGTGTCTCCCCCCCGAGACTGGCTGTACTGCCTGCATGGTGCATAACACATCCCGCCATCAAACATGGGTAGTCTGCGTGGTAGGGCAAATTACTATCACCAGCATCACTGCCAGATCCTGTCACTACACATACATGAGTATGGTTATGTATGAATATATATGTTTTTGAACTTACAATTTATGCCTCCTTCTACCTCTGACACCCACTCACTCCAGAAACCCGCAGCTTACTCTTGACTCACCTATGTCATGACACTAATGACTCATAAATGAGGCAGGACCTAGAAAAGCTAGAAAATTGGCTCAATGTAAGGCAATTAAAATTTAAAGCAAAGAAGTGCAAAATCATGCACCTTGGGTGCAGAAACCCTGCAGTGAGTTACAGGATGAAGGGGGAGTTGCTAATGGTTTTCAGGGAAGAAAGAGATTTAGGGATAATCATCTCAGATGACCTAAAGGTGTCCAGACAGTGTACCAAGGCTGTGGGGAGGGCCAGTAGCATGTTAAGGTACATAGGAAGGGGTATCACTAGCAGAAGAAGGAAGGTGGTGATGCCACTGTACAAAACGCTGGTGAGACCTCATCCGGAGTACAGTATACAGTTCTGGAGGCCACATCTTCATAACGACATAGACAGGGTGGAGGCAGTTCAGAGAAGGGCAACAAAGATTTTCTGAGATTTTGAAGATACCTTTTTCACATAGCATGCCATTGCCAGCCATGCTTCAGATGTTGAAGCTGCAATTTGTTTTGCAAAAAAATCCATCATAGTCATTTTTTTATGCTTTTGTTTCTGCCCGCCCTCTAGTTTTCTGTGTGTGGCCACACCCCCAGAATGATGTCATGCAAGGGATGTTTTACATACAGCAAAAAGGAATTCTGGGTAAATTGTAAAGTTGACTTAAATGTTCATTACTCAGAGGTGCAGTCCCTTATTTTGGTAGTGGTGACTATAGTACAGCACCTAATATATAGACTTATTTATTTATGTAGTAATGCAAAAGTTTCACCAGGAAAGACACACTGAGCAGACAAGCTGCTCAGAGGCAGTATGGCACAGTGGTTTAAGGCTCTGAGCTGCAACTCTGGAGACCTGGGTTTGAATTCCACAGCCCCCACTTGCATACTGTGTGACCCTGAGCAAGTCACTTAACTTCCTTGTGCTCCCAGGTTGCACCTGTAAACAAGCTTTCAGCTTAGTGTGTCTCACCTGGTTAAATAATTGGAGGAAAAAAAGCTAGTTTTCAGATGCATCCTGGGGTAGGGGGAAAGGGGTACACAGTAGGTAAATATATAGGAAGGCATTGTGGGTAAGTACATAGCTGATTTTTCTGTCTCCCTTCTCCATATTTGCTAGTGTAAATGTCTGAAATACCAAGACTGACAACCAGAGGTCTCCTAGGGTCACCACCTTTTAAGAAGCCCAAAGTGAAATTTCTTTTTTACGGGACAATATGTAACACTGACTAATGCAACAGACCCATTTTCTCAAAATAATCAGAATTAAGACTAAGTGTTGTTTTTTTTTTGTTGTTTCTCTTGTTCCTTATCATTTTAAGACATTTTAGTTAAGATATTATAGTTTCTGCAACATTTAGAAGAAAGTTAGACAATATTTTTTTTTCTACTATAAGGTCAGGACATGCAGTATTTTTCATGTTATTTTCTTATGTTCGCTTGCACGCATGCGCAAGGAACATCTTGCAACAGTTAGGACTTTTGGAGGTGTGTAACCCTTCTTGCCAATGTAGTGCTCAGTGTAGCAGGCGCGACCCTAGGGGACCAATACATGCCGAGCTGTGTATGACAGCAGTTTGGCTGTGTTGGTCTTCACTTCTAACAAAAGGTTCGCTGCAATCAGCGGTGGTAGAGTGTATGCAATTAGCAAACACATCAGCCAAACTGCTGTCATGCACAGCTCGGTATGAAATCCCTCCTGCTTCCTCCCTCTGCTAATCTCCTTCCCCTCCCTCATTAGTGTTCTCCCGGGACCCACATTGTGTGCCGAGGTGCCTAATCCCTTGGCTCATACTTCCTCAGCACACTATGGCTGATAGGGGTGCCCAACTTCATCAGCTGCAGCCCCCAACAAACAACCAGCTGGCACGCTGGGACGCACCCCAGCTTGCTCATGCCTCCCCCATGCACACTGTATGGCCGGGCGGAGGTGCCCAATCCCCGCTGGCTCCACTACCCCCAACAAACACATAGGTGGCACACTGGGAGCCCACCCCAGCATGACAAAAGCATCCGTTTCTTTTTTTTTAGTCCTGCAAAGAAGAAAACAGTCCCTCGGTGAGTCCCTGCCCCCCCAACCCGCACCCACCCTCTGCGCACCCACCTCCCTACACACCCCCCTCACCCCATACTTACCTCCAGAGCCCAGTGCGATGATCTTCGGTGGACCGGGAACATGTCTGCACTCTTCAAAGCCAACCGCGAACTGAGGAAATGCCGATAAGCTGTGTAATGGCATAAAGAGGGTTTTTCCAACTTAGGTAGATACCACGGCCATTTTTTTGACTTTTGGCACCAAACTTTCAACATGGGATTCTTGTCACCCCTTCTCATGAATTCAGTCACTGTCATGGCGTTAGTCGATCCTGAAAGGTGATTTCATGGTCACTGCGTTGAATCACCTTTCGAGACCGATTAACAAAATGACAGTGTTGGTGTTCATGAGGTGGGCTCTCAAAAAGCCAATGTTGCAAATTTGGTGAACAAATTCAAAAAAATGACTGTTTTATGAGCATGCGTTGTGCAGTTTCCACGCACACTCATAGGTTCGCAAATTTGTAATATTTTCACTCCAGATTTTCAACATAGGCATATTTCCACACCTCCTTATGAAAAGTGCAGCTGTCATTTTTCACATCCTGGCCGAAATGTGTTTTCGCACTTACAGCGCAAAATAGCGTGGTCGCTGCTGGAAATCATTGTTCAGTACAGAGTAACAAAATCACAGTGACACTGTTCATGAGCAGATGTCCTAAAATGCCTATGTTGAAAATTCAGTGTAAAAATTCCATAAAATGACTGTTTTACGAGCATGCGTTGCACAGTTCCCACATGCACTTGTAACTTCGCGAATTTGTAGTATTTTCACTCCAGATTTTCAACATTTGCAGTTTCCCACACCTCCTTATGAACAGTACAGCTGTCATTTTTCACATCCTGGCCAAAATGTGTTTTCAGACTTCTGGCGCAGAATAGCACGGTCCCTGAGGGAAATCAGCGTTAGTTACACAGTAAGAAAATCATAGTGACAGTGTTCATGACCAGAGGTGACAAAATGACTATGTTGAAAATTCTGTGAAATAATTCCACTGGATGACCGTGTTACAAGCGCACATTCCACAGTTTCCACACAGGCTCATTCCCTTGAGCACAACCAGGGTGTTAGGGTTCCTAAGACAGACACTTAAGAAATATGAGGGTGGAATGTTAATCAGATGCAAGAGAAGTTGCAGAGAGGTACTCTATTGGGATATGGATGCTGAAGGGACATGGGTACGGGGGGGGGCCTGCATAAATGCCAAACACCAATGCAAATACCAGCAAGCGAACATTCAGCATTGACAAATGTTTGTTTTTGCAGGACACAGCTGCCCAAATCAGGGCTGTCCTGCAAAAATCAGGGGAGGCGGTAATCTTAACTGGTCTCTGTTTCACAACAGTGCTTAGAAACATTGTTTCCCTTACATGATGTCACAGTTGGGGGTTGCAGCACTGAGAAACAAATTCTGGTCAGATCCACCACGGCTGCATAATGAAGTTAGTGAAGTTGTGTGGAATTGTTAAGGAGGTCTGGAGAAACAACACAATGATTTATAAGTAGTAAGATTTGCTTTAGTTTCTGTTCTAAGGAAGGCATACACATTATTAGAAAAATATATGGAGGTGTACATTTTAATGTAAGGAATAGGAAGCAATATAGGTTTACAAAAGGACCCCAGAGCAAATGCTACTGAGATATGTGTTATCCTGGATGATATTGGTTGGACAGCCACATTTTAAAGAAAACACAATTGCACATACCCCAATAATGCAAAGCATCATGGGAAACATATGCAAATCCCCACGATGGTACAGAAGGTGACAGTACATGAAAAAGTAATGTCTGGCACATGTTCAGCCTTGGGATTATTTACACAGTTGTTTTTTTTTTCGAGAAACAGGGTTTTTGTCCATGAGGTGATGTAAGTTATATTTAAGCAATGTGTTGATGTCAGGAAGTTGGGTATAATGATGGACTGTTAGCAGAGAAAATGTGATAGTAACTTTAAGAGGGGGTCGCTTTTGATAAGGTTAAGGTATTTATGTTTGTGATAATGGGAATATTAGGAAAGTATGAGGTCTATGCAGAAGTGGAGTACAAATATGCACAGTTTCATAAGTATGTGCTCAGAGTGCAGGCAAATGTGATATGCCGGTTTGTTTTAAAAATAGATAAAAATATGGATACATGCAATTGATAGAAAGATAGATAATTACATAGACATATAGAGAGAGAGAGAGACACACACACACACAGACAGACAGACAGACAGGCAGAATAGGAATGGCAGTGAAGTACTGAAGTGATGCCAACCCCACCTCCACCATTCAGAGATGGACAGGCATTGGGGTGTGCCTTTGGGTCGTTGTCCATAATGCTTATGCCACTTTTCCTCACCCTACCCTGCAGACACAGACAAGTGTCAAGGTGTGCCTTGGGGTGTTCAAGTTTTACATTCACCTCATTCCATAAGGAAATACTCTGAAACAGGTACAGTACTGTATAAGAAAATGGAGTGAACTTTGGGACTAAAGAGTCAAAGGCACACCTCGATACCTGTCACTGGCTGCAGGGTGGGGATGGGGGTGGGATAGTGTGAGCATTACTGTTGACAATCCCAAGTCACACCCCTGATGCCTGTCAGTCCCTACAGGGCAGGGTGTTATGGTCAGAAACCCTAATGCCCTAGGCGTTGTTATGTGATTTCTTAACCTAGCAACAGCATTTAACCCTGCAGACATAGACAAGTGTCGAGGTCTGCCTTGGGGTGTTCAAGTTTTATATTCACCCCATTCCATAAGGAAATATGCTGAAATGGGTACAGTATTGTATAAGAAAATGGAGTGAACTTTGGGGCTGAAGAGTCAAAGGTGCACCTCGATACCTGTCACTGGCTGCAGGGTGGGTATGGGGGTGGAAGGGCATGAGCATTACTGTTGACAATCCCAAGTCACACCCCGATGCCTGTCAGTCCCTACAGGGCAGGGTGTTATGGTCAGAAACCCTAATGCCCTAGGCGTTGTTATGTGACTTCTTAACCTAGTAACAACATTTAATGCATTACATTATAAGGACAAGTAAATGTTTTTAATACATTTACAGACAGTTATATAAACTTAATTTTCTTCATACAATAATTTAAATTTAGTAACAGCGGTAGTACAAGGCAATTACCCAGACAACTTGAAAACTATAACTACTTTATATTGTACATTGACACCCCATAAGGACCTTCTTGAAATTGAGATGCAAATGTCACACATTGATCAGTTTTCTAACAGGAACATTTTATTATCCTAAATACATTTCTTGCTTCAGTAACTGCTCAGCACATCTACTGCATGACCTACTTATTGACATTTTACACCTGCTATGCAATGTACTGCTGCTTACTACACCAACATCATGAACCATAAAACAGATGACTGCCATTACTAGGGAGGAAGTATAGCACAGTGGTTTAAGGCTCTGAGCTGCAAATATGGAGATCTGGGTTTGAATCCCACAGCCCCCACTTGCATACTGGGTGACCCTGAGCAAGTCACTTAACTTCCATGTGCTCCCAGGTTGTCACTGTAAACAAGCTTTCAGCTTAGTGTACCACTCCTGGTTAAACAATTGAAAGCAAAAAAAAACACAATATATTATTTTTCATGCTTTATTTTGCTACTACAAGCTTTGACTAATACATTCATCCTTAAATGTACTTTTTATAGCTTATGTGTCTGTGACCTAGGCAGAACTATACTTAAAATCTTACACATAAATAAATAAATCATCAGAATAACATTTATTTCAGTAGTATCTCCTTCCTTTTCAGGTGCCCATGACAGTATATATATATATATATATATATATTTATATATTTTAACTTCAAAGCACTAAACCTATTCAAATGCATGAAACACAAGACTGTATTCTCTTCACACATTATTGATATACTTCAGGTTCCAGAGAAATAAAAATACAGAGCTTCCCCTAGCAATTTAGGTGTGTGCTTCAGCTATGTGTGGGGGGGGCAGGGTATAAAAAGCTTTTAAGAAACAGACACTCTAGTATCCAATATGTGATAGTCTTCTTTGGGTGACAGACATATTTTACTCCTTTGTGGGCTTATACCTTAATTGTCATTCTTGTGTTGCAAGTGCTTGCTTTCCTCAAGTGCTGTAATTTCAGGATGCAGTTTCACAAGTTGTTTATTGTTTACTGGTAATTTGGAAACACCTTTGAGTCAAAGACTCATTTACAAAGGATCCACGTCACAGAGAATAAGGTACAGACATACATAATTAACAATAGATCAGTGTATGGAGTTCAGTTGCTTACAATGGGAAGTAGGTAAATGTTCAGTGAGAATTAACACAAAAAAGTGCAAGGGAATAACTTAAATAGGTACTATATAACAGAAAAACAGATAGGAAACAAAATATTAGCAATACCCGCTTGGGCTGAGGAGCAGGCAGGGGGTAAGGTAGTTTCAAGCAAGGGGCCATCGTCAGAGGTAATTATCAGATCAAGGGCAGTCACAGGTACTTAAGGTCAGGAGGTGTTCCCTAAGGTGGGTTTTGAATGGCCCAAGTCTAGGTTCATTTGCTAATGAGGCAGGGAGGGTCTTCATCCACCGAGGGGCCCTATAGTTGAAGGACCTTTGGAATAGGGAGGTTCGGCAACCAGGCACAGAGAGGAGGGGTTTGTCAGAGCTACAGGTGTGCTGCACCTTGAGTTCTGGGTTGACTAGTGGGGCTAGCCCAGTGGGGGAGAGGCCAAGGGCAATTTTTTTAGCCATGAGACAGGTGTGGAACTTGATTCTGTTGTCAAGTTAAGCTAGCTGGTATCATTGTAGAGTGAGCAGGTGTGAGTGAGATGGTCACAACCCAAGACAAGGCAGCAAGCTTTATTTAGGGAGAGACAAAGACTATCTAGGGCTGTGGTATTTTCTGCGCCATAGATCAATAAGCTGTACTCCAGCAGCGAGAGAACTGAGGAGGAGACAGCAAGCCTGAGGGCATCCAGGGTGAGGCAGTGTTTGAGATGGTATAACAGCCCCAACCTGACATTTAGTGACTTGGATAGGTGGCGAATATGAAGGTGGAAGTTAAGCCCAGGGTCAAAGGTGATGCCCAGGTATTTGAAAGAGCTCACCTGCTCCATAGGGGTCTGGTTTGAAGTTAGAACTGGTGGGCAAAGCTCCTTTCTTGCATTCCGCAGGTGGGAGAACAGCATAAATTTGGTTTTTGAATAGTTGAGAGTAAGGCGCTGAGTGGTGAACCAGTTCTCAGCACAGCTAAAGGCGGCCTGGAGGGAGTGGTGGAGTTGGACGAGGTCAGGGTTGGAGGAGAAGAGGACAGCATCATCCGCATATAGTAGTAGATTGCTGGGGCAGGTCATGGGGAGGGAGTTGAGAAATAGGCTGAAAAGTAAAGGCCCAAGAATTGACCCCAAGGGACGTCAGACAGGGCAGGCAGACTATTGGATAAGGTGTTCCCTATTTTGACCTGCTGGGACCGGTTCTTAAGGTGTAGTCCGTAAACCAGCCCATCACATCACGGGAGAAACCCAGGTTGGACAAGGTGGCAAGTAGTAGGGAGTGGTTGACAGTGTCAAACGCCTTTGTGAGGTCTATGTAGACTGCACCAGTGATGTGACCCTTGTCCAATGCAGAGTGTATGTGGGTGGTAAACTCAAGAAGGGCAGTGGTGGTACTGTGCCCTTTGCAGAAGCCATGTTGCTGTCTACAGAGTAGGTTGTATTTGGTGAGGTGATCAGTGAGTTGGTCTGACACAATCCATTCTAAGGCCTTGGATGGGGCGGGAGTATGGAGATGGGGTGGTAATTATTGGTATTGGACCGATCCCCACTTTCAAGGATGGGGTAATGGCGGCGAATTTCCACTAGGAGGGGAATTTACCTAGGCACAGACAGCGGTTTAAAATGTGAGTTAGTGGGTATAAGACTTCCTAAAGGTGAGACGAAGAAGCTTCACGTCTAGGGAGTCGCTGCTGAAGGAGGAATGGCTCTGTGCTTTAGAGAGATATGGTTCCGCAGATTTGGGAGTAATTTGGCATAGGTAAAAAGGGGAGGCTTCTGGGGAGGGGGTATGGGCACCGGAAGAAAGTGGATCGAAGAAGTTGGTGGAGAACATGATTGAGGTTTGAGAAAGTGTTATTGAAGGCTTCAGCAATTTGGGTGGGGTCAGAGGTCAGAGACCCATTGACCAAGACCTGGTCAGGGACAGAGTTAGGGTCTTTTCCACAGATTTCTTTAATGTTGTTCCAGAACTTATGCCCTGAGCCCCAGGAGGTAGTTAAGGAGGATTTATAATACTCTGCTTTTGCTTTTCGCACGGCCCAGGTACACTTGTTTTGAGCCTCTCTGTACTTTTGCCTATCAAGCAATATGCTGGACTCAATGGAGAGTTGTCACAGTGAGTCCCTCTCCCACAACAAGGCCAGGAGGCGATCGTAGATCCAAGGCACAGTATTGCCTCTGACCACTCTATTGGTGAGAGGGGCATATGTGTCACAGATATTGTTGAAAGCCAGGATGAAGAGGTCAAGTGCTCTATCAGGATCAAGGGCATTTGTAACAAAAGACCAGTCCATCCTGCTGAGGTGGGCTTTAAGAAGTGTCAGCTTGCCAGGGCCTAGTTACGTTGCATTGTTAATTTAGGGGGAGCTCTAGGAGTTTTGCAAGTCCAGGAGCAGAGAACCGGGGAGTGGTCACTGAGTACATTTGGGAGGATGGTGACATTAGTGATTTTGTGTGGACAGTTGGTGAAAATGAGATCTAGCAGAGAAGAAGACCCAGTGCACAGATCCCAATGGGTGGGGGACGAGACCACTTGAGATAGGTCTTGGGCTGTAGCAGTGTCCATGAGTGGTGAGGTGTCACCAGCTAGCCAATTGATATTGAAGTCCCCGAGTATAATCTTTTCTGTATGTGATAGGAGGGTGTCCAGATAGGACAGTAATGAGAGGAAGGACACCTTTTGGTCCCTAGGGGGAATGTAAACAACAGTGATCAGGAGCGGGGTTTGGGAGCGTCCCAAGGTAAGTTTAAGTGTGAGTGCTTGTCCTGGACCTAGTAAAGGGGTGAGGATCAGCTGCTCATGAAGTGAAAGCTTGCAGTAAATGGTGCATCCACCCCCACGTTTACCCTTCTGATCGACGCGGTAGAGGTTGTAGTCGGAGAGGGTAATGGAAGAGTCAGGGATCCTAGGATTAAGCCAGGTTTTGCTGATAGCTATGACATCAGGCTGATGCTGAAGAACCCAACCCTGGAAGGAGTCCCACTTTTTTAAGAGACTGCAGACATTAAGGGAGGCAATGCAGAGCCCACGGGCAGGGGTTTGGGTAGATGGTTGGGCTGCTAGAGGCCCAGGATTAGGGTGGACATTCCCTGACATAAGAAGTAGGAGAAGAAAGAACCTGAGTACAGCATACCAGGACCTTTTTCTACTGTAGAGAGCAAGCCTATCTGATCGTACCTGGGAAGAGAAGGTAGGAATGGGGAGGTGTAGTCAAAGGGGTGTAACAAGTAGGGGGGGTGGAGATGAGGGAAGGGGGGACTGCGTCAGCGGTAAGGGATGGAATGGCCTACAAATGGGCAATGCAAAGGTAGTGTGATGCGCCTAGGGCAATGCTCATAGGTGGTTATAGTAGCAAAGAAGGCAACAAGCACTGGCACATCTGCAGAGGCTGAGAGGGAGAGAGGTGCCTCCCAGGCATTAGCAAGTAGCCAGGCATCCAGGTTTTTGACAGGCCTGCAGGTGGGAAGTGAAATTGTGAGGTGTAATGGTTGGGGGGGAGTCAGGGTAGTGGGGAATAGACAGCATAGCTGTAGAGTTAAAAGAATCATTCTGGTGAGTAAGAGTAATCCTAACAGGTAGGATTAAGCCAGAAGGCAATATAGCAGTCACTAGTGGTGAAGGTGTATAGGATGCAAATGGAGGTGTGGGCTGATTGGTTCTCAGCTCACAACTCTCACTATAAAAGACTGAGCTGAGCAAGGGTGGTGGTGGGGCGGTGGGGGCGGTGGGGAGCCGACACTATGCGTCAGTGGGGCTGGCAAATTCAAGCTGTAGAGAGCTGTATCGGAAGGGCTCCTCATAGCAAGCCACGCACATACCTTTCCGGTAATTCGGGGGGTGGCGGAGGATTACCTTACTGCCCACGCCCTCTCGACCTCAGGACCCTCAGAGTTCTGCTGTGGGCTGTGGAGGAAAGCACAGGGAGGTAAACACTTATATTATGGGGCTGGAGAGCAGGAGCGAGGAGGGGTGTGGGCAAGGGCAGAGACGATCAGCAGAGACCAATTCAGATTGAAATTACAGCTTTCTACCAGCCTCAGAAACTTTTACTCCAATTAGAGGACTGGAATCGGATTAAATTTCAGTTTTCTTGCAGCATCTGAGACCTTGTTTTTTTTTTCTATATTAGGAGATTGGGAGTGTAAACAGGGCAAACAAGCAAAGCACAGTAGAAATCTGGAGAGCATTAATACCATACATTAAGAAACAGTTGAAGGGCCGGCCCATTGGCGCAGCAGTGGGATTTCCGCTTGCAATGCCGGCGACCCAGGTTCGGGAACGGACCCGGATCATTGGAGGGCCGGCCGGGGGGGAGAAGGATAGAACGTCCCACAGACTGCTCTCCTCTCTGGGAGGGTGGGGCAGCGATCACACACTGAGGACTTCCTGGCGGAGGCCGGGAGCCAAGCGTCCGACGGCATACAGTTCTGGGAGGCGGGCGGATGCTGGGCCATTGCACGCCCCTCCCTCCGTAACGAAAAAAATGGTGAAAAGAAGAGGCGGGCAAGGACCACTGTGTACATGAAGCCCCTATCCGGAGGACCTCACCACACCACTGCCGCCATGGGTCCCTGACCAGATACTATCCCGCTGCCACCAAGAAGGTGGCGTGGCCCCTGCCCAGGGGTAAGCTTGGGTGACTGAGGGACCTCAGCAGCCATAGAGGGTGGTGGAGGTCTCTGGGGGCTGTGACCAGGGCTGAAGAGGAAGACGGGGTCCTGCCAGAAGAAAAAAGAAAATAAAAAAAAAAAAAAAAGAAACAGTTGTAGCGTCTGAGACCTTGTTGTTCTTTTTTCTATATTAGGGGACTGGGAGTGTAAACAGGGCTAAACAAACAAAGCACAGTAGAAATCAGCAGATCATTAATACCATACATTCAGAAACAGTTGTACACTTAAAGCACATCTGAAATAGAGGCATATAAAGTGCCTAAAGCGTAGAAATGCTTGACTGAAAAACTATCTCCAAGCCTATGCTGACAGAAATTAATTACTTAAGGCAACAACGCAAGCCGCAGAAAAGGCACCAAGTCCAGGCAAATTCAAATTCAAGCTGTAGAGAGCTGTATCGGAGGGGCTCCTCGTGGCAAGCCGCACACATACATTTCCGGTTATTCGGAAGGGGTGGAGGAGGGTGTTTTGCTGCCCGCGCCCTCTCGATCTCGGGATCCTCTGAGTTCTGCTGTGGCTTTCCGTAATTCGGGGGTGGGGAGGGCGCCATGTTGCCCACGCCTCCTCGACCTCAGGACCCTCTGAGTCTCCAGCTGAGGGCTCCAGTAATTCAGGGGGTGGGGAGGCGCCTACGCCCACGCCTGACCTCGGGACCTCGGAGTTCTACTGTGGGCTTTGGTAATTCAGGGGTGGGGACGGCATCTTGCTGCCCGCCCCGACCTTGGGACCCTGAGTTCTGCTGGGTTAAGGCGACAATGCAAGCCGCTGAAAAGACACCAAGTCCAGGCAAATTCAAATTCAAGCTGTAGAGAGCTGTATCAGAGGGGCTCCTCGTGGCAAGCCGCGCACATACCTTTCTGGTAATTCGGGGGGGTGGGGGAGGGCATCTTGCTGCCCATGCCCTCTCGACCTTGGGACCCTTGGAGTTCTGCTGTGGGCTTTCTGGTAATTCAGGGGGTGGGGGAAGGCGTCTTGCTGCCCACGCCCTCTCGACTTTGGGACCCTCGGAGTTCTGCTGTGGGTTAAGGCAACAATGCAAGCCGCAGAAAAGGCACCAAGTCCAGGCAATTCAAATTCAAGCTGTAGAGAGCTATATTGGAGGGGCTGCTCGTGGCAAGCCGCGCACATACCTTTCCAGTAATTCAGGGGGTTGGGGAGGGCATCTTTCTGCCCATGCCCTGTCGACCTTGGGACCCTCGGAGTTCTGCTGTGGGCTTTCTGGTAATTTGGGGGGTTGGGGAGGGCATCTTGCTGCCCACGCCCTCTCGACCTCGGGACCCTCAGAGTGCTGTGTAAGGATGCAGTATCAGGCACTCCTTAATTACTTTTTCTTTCATTCTGAACCTTAAGCTCTGATGCCCCAGGCAGCTCTGATAGTCAGTTGTTCCAACATGATAGAGCCACCTCATGCCTTCCCACATGGACCAAAAAAAAAGGTGGGAGTGGATCTTTAGAAGCTTCTCCGGTGGCGGTGGGGGTGGATCTTACCCCCCCAAAAAAACTGATGCTGCCTTGCCTTCCACTACTCAGGTTCCAGTTCTTGTACCTCCCATTTAAGGAAGAAAATAGCACCCTGCAACCATTGACTAACATGAAAGTGTATTTATTTGAGGGTGGAAAACATGTCTTGGAGGAGGGTAAGGCGGAGGAGACTATTTACACCTTCAGCCAGTTCCATAGACAGAAAACATGACATTAGCCCTTTTGTACATACAAAACATCAGCAGACTCTGCCCACTGCAGCCATAAAAAAAAGAGTGTGTTATGCAAATGAAGCAGAGCACATAAATAAAAGCATTTTTCTCATGGCACATCATCTACTCACCAAACCGACAGGTACTCTGTCTGCCTGCCTATTTGCACTGCCACCTGTGGTCACCTTGGTGGCTACACTACAGTGGAGACAGCAAACCTCCCTCTACAGAGAAGGATAACATCTTCTGGGATGCTGGATCCTACTCTCCCTGGCCAGCCCGATAACCCAGGCTCACTCCTGAACCCAAATCACTTGCATCACACGTGGTAACCCTATCACTATGTTGACAGGCCAGTGATCGAATATATATTTTACTCAAATGACTGGTTTGAAATGGAAGCAAAGCTATTGAACTTTGGTGGTTCTCTACTTAATGAATGTATACAATACCATTTGGAAGGAAGAGAAAACCAAGAAATACATAAATAACTTTGGACCTTTCAAACCTGTCCGAACTGTGTACGTCTGCATTGCCTGAAGCTGCAGTCACCACAATGTCATCAGCAATTAACATTCAATCATATTTTGACCAGACTCGATGAGATCCTTGGGGTTTAATTTTTTCAGTACTCAGCTAAATCACATGACAGTCTCTATGTCTGATGTCAGCTGTTGTCTAAGGAACTCAAAAAGCCAGGTAGACAGAATGGAGCAGAACATTTTTGCAGTTTCCGATTTGAACCGGTTACTTGTGTCATAGGTGTTGGCAGGTGTAGACAGGTGACTGCAGGCAAGCAGAGGGCTTTGACAGTAAGACAAGAGAAGGTAGGGTACCTTTTAGCTTACCGTTACTTGTATAGGGAACTTCAGGTGGTGGGTAAGAAGTATCTCTGGGGGAGGTAACAAGCAGGTAGCTGTTACTGGTGGGAATAGGAGAGACACCCTGTCTAGGGTAGAGTGCAGAAACTGTTCGAGTAAGGCATAAAGGGGAGGGTTAATTAAAAAATAAAGAGGCAGATGGGTACAGGGGGTGATATAGTCAAGCAAGTAAATGAGAAAGCAAGGGGAAAAGGGGAATGCAAGAAACACCCTATCTAGGGTAGGATGATAACATAAATCATGATAGAAGGTCTAGATGGGAAATAATCTAATACAGGACAGGGGCAATAGTGGCAAATTACAGTTGACAGCAGAAGTGGCAATGCATAAAGTGATTGTTGCAGTGAAATGGATGTGGAGCTGCAGTTTTCTGGGAGTTGTTCTGGAGACTGAAGTGCTGCCTCATCTGTGCACTCATCACTTTGGGTTGAGGGAGGAGGTCACTGGCCTCTGGGGCAAGTTGGTTAGGCTCTAGAAGACCTCTTCCCCCACCTAGGGGCCACCAAGTCTACCGCTGTTGCCCCAGGGATTGCCTAAGAGAAGGAGAGGTGACTGGACAGTGGTGGGCTTCAGGACGGTGGGGATGGCAGATCAGGGGCACATTCTTCGACCTGTGAAACTTCAGAATTCTTTGCCATTCTGGCAGGCCAGGCTGCTTGGAGAAAGCACTCAAAGTAGTTGTAGGGGAGGATGTGGGGGTTCTCCATAAGGGAGGCCTCAAAGTGGGAAGTAGAGGACTCCAAAAGAGAAGGAAGCAGCTTCTGGCAGGGGACTCGATTGTCAGTGGGGTAGATTTGTAAACAAAAAAGGTGGGAAAGGAGGTAAGGTGTCAACCTGGCACTACTTCTCGGAGGGATGGACAGCATATCCTAAGGATCGTTACAGCGGCAGGGCAGGGTGAGGATTTGGATGTCACTGGCCACCTGGAGATTAATGACCTAACAAGGGATGTACTGGGATTGTGCAGGGAGAGTTTAGGCAACTGGAAAGGGGCCTAAGGCAAGTGGCATGCACAGTGGTTTTCGGCAAGTTGCTGCCTGTCTATGGCTCAGGGAAGGATGGTGTACTCTGCATCAGGAGCTTCAACTCATGGTTGAAGGAATGGTGCAGAGAAGAAGGGTCTGACTACATTGGGACTGGGGCCAACCTGAATGGATGAGGGCCTATACAGAGGTGATGGCCTGCATCCATCTGGTAGGGGAACCACAGCCCTCAGTGGACAGTTTAAATGTTACTTTGATGAACATTTTAAACTAGCTCGGGGGGTGGTGGAAAGACAAAGGGAGGCATAAACTGTGCCCCCCCCCCCACACACACACAGACTGAAGCAATAGAAAGAGAGGTTCTGAGGGGAGGAAAATCCCCCAGAGAGCAGATTATTGGGAACATCCAAGAAGCAGCAAACAAGAGAGACAGGAAGAAAAGTTGCAAAAAGAGAGGGAAAATGAGGTGGTGCACAAGGGGAGGAAAGGGGGTTGCAGGTAGAGTGGGAACAAGGTATGGAGGGCCATGGTTGCAAATACAAGGAGTCTTGCAAATAAAATTCCAGACCTAGAGGCCATTACGGCAGAAACAGACCTGGATATTGTGACCATCACTGAGTCATTGTGCACAGGTAGACAAGACTGGCAAATGGCCATTCCAGGCTACACTCAGTTTAGGAAGGATGGGGAAGGAAGCAAGGAGGGGTTGTGCTGCATGTAAGGGAGGTTATCAAGGTAATGGAAATGAAAGGGAACCAGGGTGTAAAGGAGGGGCTGGAGGTACTGTGGGTCACCTTGGAGACAAAACCCGGCACCACCATTTGCACTGGGTTGATAAACAGACCTCCAACACAGGGGGAGGAACTGGATAAGGCAATGGGGAAGCCATCAGCACAATGGCAGAAAAAGGGGAGGTGCTGCTGGTGGGAGGATTTCAATCTCCTGGCTGTAGATTGGAGCCTCCAAGCCATGGCTTTGGCTAGAAGCAGGGGCATCCTAGACTCCCATTTCTGAGGCAACTAGTCAGGGAGTCCACTTGTGATGGGGCAATACTGGACCTGGTGCTCACACACAGGGATAGTATTACAGACATCAAGGTGGGATGCCATCTAGGGACCAGTGATCACCATAACAGTGTGGTTTAACATATGGATGGTGGCAGAGACAAACCAAACAAGGACAAGGGTCCTGGACTTCAGGAGGACAGATTTTTTTAAAAATGGGTGAATGCCTCAGAGACGACCTAGCAGGGAAGAAGTGCCTGGGTGAGGTGGAGGAACAGTGGACCAAAGGGATGGCATATCAAAGACTACTAAATGAAAGAAGTGTGCAAGAACAGGAGCAAAAAAGAAACTACTGTAGTTCTTGAGAGAAGTGGCTGCAATGGTTAAGGCTAAATGGGTAACATTCAGGAAGTATGAAGAGATGCAGAGGAAAGAGGATAGGAAGGTGTACCAGGAAAAGCAGAGAGAAGCAGGGAAGGTATTGATAGGTGCAAAGGTGCAAATTGAGGAAAGGATAGCCAAAGAAGTAACAAAGGAGGTCAAGACCACATACAGTAAGACAAGGGGATGGATTGTGAGGTTAAGAAGGAGAAGGGGAGACTGTGCAGAGGAGGATCAGGAAACAGTAGATATCATGAACAGATACTTCGGTTCGGTCTTCACAGTGGAAGAGAAAGGGGTGGACCACATAAATACATCAGGAACACTGAATGAAGGTAGGTAGATACAAGTCCATTCACAAAGAAAAGAGTCTGAAAGCACTTGCAAATGTGAAAGTGGATTAGACTATGGGACTGGAGGGGGTACACCCAAGGGTGCTAAGGGAGCTAAGAGAGGTACTGGCTGCACCTCTGACAGCCCTATTCAACAACTTACTGCAAACAGGAATGGTTTTAGAGGACTGGAGGAGGAAAAATGTAGTCCCGCTTCATAAGAGCAGCAGCAGCAGGGAGGAGGCTGGCAACTATAGGCCGGTTAGTCTGACATCAGTGGTGGGAAACTTAAGGGAGACACTTTTAAAGGAAAGGTTAGTGGAGTATCTTGTATCCAGCAGGTTACAAGACCCATAGCAGCACAGATTCATAGTGGGGCGGAGGTCATGTCAGACGAACCTGATTGATTTCTTTGCCTGGATGACCAAAGAAACAGATCAGGGTCAATGGTGAGGTATGTGCACGCCAGTGCAGGCCATGAGGCAGCTAACCCCCTGACTCCTAAGCCCCTGAAAAGGCAGAAAACAAACTGGAAGGCTTATACTCAATAGTTGCCAAGTTGGTGGCAACAAGAAAACAAACAGTGAGGCTGCTGGACTGTAGCTCAAAGGGTTTTATTACTTGAATATTAAACGTGAATACAAACAATTGCTGCAGGTATTTTGAGACACTATCTGACTCTACATCAGGTGCCCTGGTGCTTCACTTCATAACACTTCATAAGGGGGATGATACCTGGGCAGAGCAATACTCCTTTTAGAATAACTAGTAGATTATGTGATATTTAATCACACACTTCAGAATACAATTAATTTTTGTTGATCATACCAAGCATAACTAGCCAGTGGCTCTGGGGTAGGTTGAATGACAGTGACAATAAACATCCTAAATCAAAAATATTGCCATATAACGTTGACATACTACACAAATAGATATAAAAAGGATAGGGAAAATATCTATGTATTTGAAACGCATGTAATGAAACAGAACAACTTTTTTAGGTATTGAAGATCAGCATATAACCAATTGATTAAATTAATACTGGTTATAATAAAAACATGTTAATTATTGGAAAAAGGGCTGTGCAGTAATAGCCCATACAAGACAGAAAAAGATGTAGTGGAGTCCAGAGCTTTGCCCCAGATACACCATATCTGGAAGATTACTAGTAATAGATCAGGGTGATGCGGTGGACATGGCCTACTTCAGCTTCAGCAAGGCCTTCAACACTGTACCACATAGGAGGCTTATAAGGAAATTGGGCAGTTTTAGGAGTGGGTCCCAAGATGGTAAACTGGGTATGAAATTGGTTGATGGATAGACAACAGACAGTGGTGGTAAATGGCACTCACTTTGGAGAGAACAGAGTGACCAGCGTGGTACCTTAATGACTTTATATGTGATGTTGCAGAAGAACTGGAAGCAAAGGCATGCATATGCCTCTTTGCAGATGAAACCAACATCTGCAACAGGGTAGATACTCCAGAGGGGTTGAAAAGAATGTGTGAAGCTGAGAAAACTTGAGGAGTGGTCAAGGGTATGGCAGTTGGGTTTCAGTGTGAAGAAGTGCAAAATCATGCACCCAGGGCACAGAAGCCCATATTAACCTCACAACCCTACCCCTTGTCTTACTCTCATCACTTACTGTACGTAGAGGCACAGTATAAAATGAGGGGAGAGTTATTGGTGGTCACTAAACAGGAAAGGGACCTTGGGCTAATTATATCAGATGGCCTCAAGGTGGCAAGGCAGTGCGACAAAGCAGCGGCTAGGGCTAGCAGGATGCTAGGGTGCCCAAGGAGAGATATCACCAGCAGAAGAAGAGAGGCGGTGTTACAGCTGTATAGACTGTTGGTGAGATGCCACCTAGAGTACTGTGTCTAGTTATGGAGACCACATCTCAGGAAGGAAATAGATAGGGTGGAGGCTGTCCAGAGGATGGCAACTAAAATGGTGCGGGGGCTGCATCAACAGCCCTATGAGGAGAGACTGAGGGATCTTAATATGTATATGCTGGAACAAAGGAGGGGGGAACATGATAGAGCCCTATAAATACCTCACTTGGTGAATAAGGTACAGGAAGGGAGTCATTTTCAGAGACGAAGGTGCACGAGAACTAGGGGGCATGCAAACAAATTGGAAGGAGGAATTTAGGAGGGATGTGAAGAAGTACTTCTTCACTGAAAGAGAGGTGGATGCCTAGAACAGTCTTCCAGCGGGGGCGATGAGGGAAAAACAAGTGGTGTGCTTCGAGCATGCATGGGATAGGCACAAAGGAATCTTGGTAGAAAGTGGGGCGCGGTAACTGGAGATCAGGTTGGGGTCTGCGGTGACGATACAGACAAGGCAAAATGGGCAGACTGAGAGGGCCAAGCAGTCTTTATCAGCCGACAAATTCAATGTTTCTATGTTGTGACTCCCATCTCCAAACAACAGAATAAGTACAAAATAAAACTAAAACAAAAGTAAAGTAACAGACGCTTCTTGCTTAGTAATTTTTTGTTTTGTTTTGTTTTTTAAACGATGTACTTACCAAGGTCAGCCCATGCAGTTGAAATGCAACATCTTGTTTAGGGGTGTGCATATATAAGGGATATGAGGGGCGCCTGTGGGATAAAGAAGTTATTTGTACAGTAGCCCATGACCTCAAGTCACCTCACAAGTGGCAAAGCCACGAGTGAGGTTTACGAAAGGTCAGAGGCTACTGCACAAATAACTTCTTTATCCCACAGGCACCTCCGCATATTACATTTATGCAACAGGCTTTTGTTATTTAATATTGGTTTTGCGTAAGTTTGAGAGATTTCTTTTGTTATTTTTAGGTGTTTTTAGTGGAACTGTTCATCGGTAGTTTTCTTCTGTGGTGGTTTATGTTCTTTGATTGACAGGTCTGTTTGTTATTAAGTGCTATCTGTCATTTATTTTGAATACCCAGAACTCAGAGTTTCATTTAAAGAGTCTCTGTTTTTAAGTGTGAAGAGCAAGGGATGGGAATGTGAAACTGGCTGGCAGGTGGATGAGTGGGGTGGGTTGGTGAGATGAAGCGACTGCGGTAGGCGACTGTGGTACAAAGAGGATGAAGAGAAGTGCTGCTATTGGTAAGGGTGGGAGGTGGTTGAGTGAATACAGTTGTGGCTTAGAAAAAAAATGTTTTTTTGTTTGTGTGTGTTTTAGAGAGAGCAAGCAAAATGAGCAAGTGTTGCTTTTTTTTTTTTAGTGTGGCGTAGCTAGGGTTGGCATATGTCATGGTTTTGCTGCAGTGTCTTCAGAAAGGAGTGTAACTGAAAGGTTTTTTCTTTTGATAATAATGGAACCAGATTTTTTTTTTTTACTTGGTAAACTATTTCTGTTTGCAGCTAGGTGAGCTAGTTGAAAATAGGGCAGTTTGGGGAACTGGCATGTAGTACTGAGAGCACCTGAGATACATAGTGAAACTGAAACTAAATGAATGTAGTGGCAGCTGGTGTTGGGGGGGGTGACGTAGACACTGTGTGGATAAATCAGGTATGATGTAATCACTATGGGAATAACTTGAAGTTATTCTCATAGTAATTACGTCATGGTCATTTATCTGTACAGTGTCTTAAATAAACACCTTAATGCACCGGTTTTTATCCTGATGCCTGTTGCATAAATAGGGTGGATCTGGTTTGGGACTTGCCAAATACAGGATGAGTTTGGATTTAGTATTGCAATTGATTTGGATTCAGATTTCCCCTGTCTGCGCTTATATTCTTTGGTAATGTATTAGTCAATGAAAGTAAGACATTTTTAGGACAAAAATGACCCAAGTAAATACATTGCTTATAAGTGCAGCTAGAGTGAACTGTCTGTGGTGCAGTGAAATACTGCAAACAATGCATCCTGCTGTTTAAAACAAGCAATTGGCAATGCCGGGTGTATGCCTGCAGTGTAACAGGGCTTTAAAGAGACCCTGATATTGTTGGGACAACTCTGAAAAACATACTCTCTAGACACAGTTTAGCTTATATGTCACCCTTTTTTGTAATCTTCGCCTTATTTATTACTAATGACATTTGCATGGAAACAGGATCTCTGCCCTATTTGCTCTGTCTGCTTGTCTATTTTTTCAGTCACAAGTCTGTTTATGACATCCCAGTCTGTTGCTGTGGAGATAATCATGTCATAAACAGGGCATTATGATGTCATGTGTAGACAAGCAGCCAAAGTTAATAATGTCCAAGGGACAGTAATCTTATTTGTGTCACTTCCCTCAGTAATAAAGAAAAAGGGGAAAGAACTGCAAAAATGTAGTTTTCTGGCTGAATGGTACAGAGGGCAAAAACACAGAACTGTAAAACAACAGGTTGCAAGTTTAGCCCCCTCCGGGCCACAAACAATACTAAGGAAATTTAAGCTGCAGTAAACTTGTAGCCAGGCCAGTGGCATGGAGGGCTGAGGAGCTGGACGTCTCACTTCCTGTCACACCTGCCAGCTGGGTTTTGGAATGGACAAAGATTGCTTTGGGGCTGTCAGGGAAAGGAGAATGTAATGCCCATCAACGGCGCTCCTCCTTCCAGGTGCAGGGGACAGTGTGTACTGCTGCTTGGCTGCCACCTAGTGGAAGCTAGGTGACAAAGCAGTGGTCACCAGAATTGACAATCGGAGGCAGCTGTTGAAATTGAGTACTGTCATCACGGTCTATATGTGCACCATTGCCACTGGCTGTGACTCAAGCGGAGCAATGTGCAGAAAAGAACCCACTCTGCACGATGCTGCTGCGACCCTGAAGGGACTGCACTATCACAATACATGGCACCAACTCACACACCAACTCACACAAAGGGGTAAGAAGTAGATGGGGTAAGTCCTGGAGGTGGAATAAAGGGGTTGGGAGTGAACAGCAGAAGGGGGCCGATAGAGAGAGGCAGGTGGATAAAGTCCATGTGAAAAAAAAAAGATTGCAAAAATATTTGAACAATAAACTGATCTGTGTCTTAATTCTCACATTTTTCAAAGTTATCCAACTGGTATCAAGGGCTCTTTAAAGGAAACATGAACAATATATAATTTAAAACAACTATTGCTGGTGTTTTCTGTTCATTAGTGACATGCTGTTAATATATTTTTCATTATCCAAATGTTCCTGCTTCAGTTGATCTGTGCACCCCAAACCATACTGCAACACTTTTATTGATATAATAACTGGGGAGCATTTTCTCCCATAAAGAAATCTGGTTATAATTTGCTGTTATAACCTGTGGGTTGTAACAACGAACACACGCCAGGTTTCTCTCACACTGAGCATACACAGCGACCGCTCCTTCACTCCTTGGTGCCGAGTACCATTCCCCAGCTCTGCACAGTTCGCCACACTCAGAGACAGCAGCAGTAAGTTATTTTTGAAACAATAAACAACTGAGCAGCATTTTTTACATTATCTGGTTAAGGGGGAAAAAACAGAAAAAAACAAAACAAAAAAATGAGCAATTGTTTTCATCAGGAGTCACAAACCGCACTGAAACCCAACCAGTCCACGGCTTTGTAGCAGAATTTTTATTTTATATAGTTGCTGTGGCAAGAAAATGCTCCCCAGCAATTATATAAAATAAAGACTAGGTAAGGGGGTGTAAAACCCAGATTTTACACACACCCTTGGGGTGGGATGCCTTAATAAACCCCTACAGCTTCTCTCCCTGGGTTTATGTGCCAGCCAACCCCTCGGGGGGGGGGTGTAAAATCTCATTATAACCCCCTACCTGGCTATTATTCTATATGTTGTAACTAAGTCATATTCCTGTATCTACCTGTACTCTATTGTTTGTTTGCTGAGGATACCCCTCTGGAGTTGCTTTTTTCTCTTACTGTTTGTAATTTTGCATCTTTACTCAGACATGGAACCTTTGTAAAAGAGCACTTGCGCTCAAAGGTACTTTTCCAAATCAATTATATAAATACTTAATGCTATTATATTTGCATTCTGCATGCTGTTTTTTCCCAACTGTGTGTAGTGCTTTCATATAGGAGTTACCCTTCTGTAACTAGGGGGAAACACACACACATACACACACACTGTGCAGCTGGATGTTATCTTCAAAGCCTGACAATGTCTGCTAGCTGGCTAATAGGCAGAAAACCAGTGTGACTGGTGGAGCAGTTTCCATTGAACTACAAGAAGTTTATGCCCATCAACCAGTTGAGCAGTTATCCTCAGTCTTTTCAGCATTGCATTTTGAGAAGAAAGCCTCCTGCATTTCTGCATCCATTGGCTTATACAGCACATACCTACACAGCTCCAACCCTAGAGCAGCAATATGTTTGTTTTGTGCATGCCAACCTGCAAAGTATGATGTAAATGTGAAAGGAAAAGTGTGACCCACTGGGATTTAAACCCAGGCCCTGGCATACTGTGCCAGTGCTCTAACCACTAAACTATGAGGATCACATGATTTGCAGGCCTCTGGGCTTTCCCAAGACACACACATTCCTTTCTATGTGTTGTGTAACCTGCAACTAGGCACATGTCAGAGACAGAACCAGATAATGTCTCAGTACAGTAAAGCCACTGTAAGGCAATTTTAAATCATGATGGAAATGTGAAAGGAAAAGTGTTATCCACTAGGATTTGAACCCAGGCCCCTGGCATACGCAACACATAGAATGGAATGTGTGTCTGAAGGGAAAGCCCATAGACCTGTTAATCACGTGAGCCCCATAGCTTAGTGGTTACAGCACTGGCATGGTATGCCAGGGGCCTGAGTTCAAATCCCACTAGAACATACTTTTCCTTTCACATTTCCATCGTAATTTAAAATTGCCTTGGAGTGGCTTTACTGTACTGAGAAGTTATCTGGTTGTCAGCCTACAAAGTACAAAGCCATACGATAGTGTGGGGAGATGTAACTTAACCCAGGACATACACACACCCTTACACAGCCAGCTTAAATTTAGGAAATGCTGGTATTTTTAATAGCAAATGTGACTTTTACTGTGCAAGTTGAAATGGTTACCTTTTTAAGAAGTGGCATACTAAGGAGGCTTATAGCAGACTAACTAAAGGTATTTCTACTTTGCAAGTTTACAGAAACAAAGACTAAATCTAAGCAAGACTTTACAAGTTGAAATTGGTAACTTTTCAAAAGTGGTCGGCTAGCGAGACAAGCTTATTGCACATTAGAAAGCACTTGCTGCTTTCGGGAGGGCTAAGACAAAGACAGCTTTTAAATAGCAGGGTACACAAAAATGCAGGTGTTTTAACAGCAAACAGAAAATGATAACTTTTGTAAAACTGACAAGGTAGCCAAACAGGTTTAAAGCATGCTAGCCAAAGGCACAGGTAACCCCTCCCACCCCAACACACATCATCAGTGTGATAAAAATAATTCCCCTAGCTATTTTTTCTGTATTTTATTTTCCCCCTTTTTAAAATGTTGATCCTACTCACTGGCTTAGTTACTACGGCAATATGCAATATATAAAACCAGCAATGTCCAGCAGAGCTGGGACAGTTTTTTTGGCAAACAGCCTCTAAATAATAAATAGCACCATTGGACAGGGTGGGGTCATATTCAAAGGTACCCAGCATGCTATGCTTACCAGTTAAGGGTCTCATGCAGTATACACTGCTACCCACATGTAAATCAGAAATTCCCCTTGAATACAGGGTGCAGGGGTATAGTCAAAGGTTCTGACACTGCTAAACAGCCTCTGTTGCAGCACTGGTTAACACTGCCAAAACCCTCCACTTATCACTGTACAGAGTAAACCCCCCACCCCCGATTGCCAGTCCTGTTATACAATACTTCCCATTGGAGTCCAGTGGACTCCCACCACCCCTCTGATTGCTGATCCTACTATAAAATATTCCACATTGGTGTCCAGTGTTCCCTCACCCCACACCAATCACCAGTCTGTCACCCAGGACAACAACAACCAGCACAGCCCCCTCCATTTACCACGTTAGCTTGCCGCCATCTGAATGACAGAGAGTAATCCCATGCTTACTGTAGAAAAAGTTTCTACAGTAGGCATTCAGTTGCCCCCTGTCATTCAGATGGCTGCAGATAAACTGTGTTTAACTGCCAAGTCCATGCTTAGCTAAACAGTTCTTAATAATTAAGACTAATAGATGGTACAAACAAGGAAAAAAAGTTGCCATGAGTAATTTTTTTTAAATAGTCATTTTCCAGTAGGCTACAGGATTGATTGAGTGATGGATTTAATTTATGAGTTACAATGCACTTTTATCCTTGTCAATCCCCCATACTTACTGGCACCCCACTACTTCAGATCTCCGAATGCCACCCCCACTACCTGACAGACTCACCCCTCATTTGGAATTACATGAAATTTGTCATGTGCAGTGTAAAATTCAAGGCATCTTGATTTGGCAAATTTTGTGATGGTCAGATATTCAGATTCCATGATCTGGATAGGGCAAATAGAGAAACAATTGAGGGGTGGGTGTTGCTGTTTATTTGCTCTCACCTACAGCCCAGATCGTTTGGAATTTTATTCTGAAATGTTCAGAGGAGAAGAACTTGCCCTAGAATTGAGCTTTTTGTTGGTTTGGTGAAAATACATTAATCCATTCCCGAGTTATAAGGAATTGAATTTTTGATGCTCAGTGGGGTGTTTCAGACAGAGGTTTGATACAAAAGAAGAATTTCCAGCTCATGAAAGAAGATTCTTCTTTCATAAACTGAAATTCTTGCTTTGTGAGAAAAATTCTTCTTTCATATGGCAGCCATTTTGAGTCCATTTTTTATAAAAGAAAAATGATGCCCTGGAGAGAAACAAACACATAAATCTAACTAAATGAGACCTGTTTAGCTTGATTCTGGATGTAGTATTTCGAAAAAGGACTCTGAAATATGATTTTGGGACACCTGAAAAATCCTTAGCGGGGTTCTTTCATGAGCTGATTTTCTTGTTTCATGAGGCTCACAAAAGAAGAATATGGCCTCGGAAAACAAGAATTTCAGCTCACAAAACAAGATGTTGGACTTAGCTTTTTTAATAATCTTCCAACATGAGCTAACCTGTTGTTCATCCATGATGAAACAACTTATGAACAAGACGTAACCTCACAAAACAAGAAGGTGAGCTTAGTTTTTTTCCAAGCCTTGTTTCATGAGTGGGCATCTTGTTTAGTAACTCACGAAATAACTCACAAAACAAGAAGGTCAGCTCACAAAACAACATTGGGAAGGAAACTAAGTCCCCCATCTTGTTTCGTGAGCTGACCTCCTTGTTCCATGAGTTGTTTCATGAGACAGAAAAAATAGGACCACTCACGAAAGAAAATTGGAAAAAAAAACTAAGTCCATCATTTTGTTTCATGAACCAGCCATCTTGTTTCATGAGCTGTGTTATGTGTCACAAACCAAGTCAGCTCATGAAACAAGACTGAAAAAAAAAATACCAAGTCAATCATCTTTTTTCATGAGCTAGCCACCTTGTTTCATGAGTTGTATCTTGATTCACGAAACAACAGGTCAGCTCATGAAACAAGACTGGGGAAAAAAACAAAGTTCTTCATCTTGTTTTGTAAGCTGAAATTTTTTTTTCGTGAGCCTCACAAAACAGAAATATGGACTCATGAAAAGTACAGTTATGTAAGAACTTACCGTAACAGTAGATCTTCGAGAAGAGCTCTTGCAGCAGGCAATAACCATCAGGACTATGCTGCCAGTCACTAGGACCCCACAGAAAAATTCTAGCTAGCAGTCTATGGTGGGAGACTGCCCCTGACAGTGGGCCCACCCCCGACGTCACCTATGGCATAAAGGGGCAGTCCCCCGTCACCACCTCAGTTCGCCCACCGAAGACCCGGCTTGCATGAATGATGGGGAACTGAGGAGGTTTTAACATTCCCAAAAGGGAGAAGAAATTATATATACATAACCAGATGAAAGGAAGGAGGAAAAGCACACCTGCTGCAAGAGCTCTTCTCGAAGATCTACTGCAACGGTATGTTCTTACGTAACTATACTATCTCACTTCGAGACAGAGAGTTCTTGCAGTAGGCAATAACCATCAGGACTGAGTCCCATATAGTACAACGATATGATCCAGGTCAGGTGAGTGGTAGATATATAAATCCACAGGAGCTCCTAAGAGAGCTGTCCCTGGAAAACGGCTAGGCCAAAGCCTGCCCTCCTTCTGGAAGCAATGTCCAAACTGTAGTGCTTGATGAATGTGTGAACAGAACTCCAAGTGGCTGCAGCACAGAGATCCACTGCAAGCACATTTCATAGGGATGCAAATGAAGTGGCAACACCCCTAGTGGAGTGTCCTTTAACCGAGCCCGGTAAAGGTTTGATGTACTTTTGGCAGCAAAACACTATGCAACTGACCAACCATTTGGACAAAGTCTGCTTAGTCACTGGCACCCCTATCATTCTCGGGGTGAAAGACACAAACATTGATCAGTTTTCCAGGAAGACTGGGTACGGTCTACATAAAATCGAAGAACTCTATGGACATCCACAGTATGTAACAGGGCCTCCCCTCAATTTGAATACTCTGGGTAGTAGACAGGTAGATGAATGTCCTGCTTAAGAGTAAACACGGACACCACCTTTGGAAGAAACTTAGGATTAGTACGCATAGACACCCTGTCCCTGTGAAAAATTAAATAGGGCTCTTTACACATCAGAGCCTGAAGCTTGGAAATCCTCCAGGCTGAGGTAATGGCAACTAAAAATAATGCTTTCCAAGACAGGAAGTGTAGTTTGCAACTTGTGGCTGGTTCAAAGGGAGGCAACATAAGTTTTTCTAACATAAATAAAAGATCCCATGGGGTAATAGAGTCCCATTTGGGTGGCTTAATATGCATCCTACATCTCAGGAATGTACAAGATAGAGTCAGCTATGCCAGGGTTCTGCCGTCCACTGGTGCATGATAGGCCGATACTGCAGAAAGGTGTACCTTTATTGAAGAGTGGCCTAGACCTGAGTCAGACAAGAAAAGAAGGTACTCCAAGACTGAGCTCACCTGACAGGTGAAAGGGTCCAGACGATGGGTGGAAGCCCATAGGCAGAAATGTTTCCATTTCATGGCATACGTGGCCCTGGTCAAAGGTTTCTTGGCCACCATGAGAATGTCTGCCACCCCTGAAGAAACTCCATACCAGCTCCTGACTAAGCCTGCAGGAGCCATGCATGCAGGTGCAGAGCTCTGAGATCCAGATGCACCAGCATTCCCTGCTCCTGGGAGAATAAGTGTGAGGACAGGTGCAGAGGAACTGGAGGCTCTATTGCCAGCTGTTGCAGCAATGAAAAACAAATCTAACAAGGCCAGAATGGAGCTATCAGAATCATGTCTACTTGTTCCGCTTGTAGCTTGAGCAGCACCCTCTGAAGTAGTGGGAATGGAGGGAAGGTATAGAGAAACTTCCCTTTCCTAGAGAGGGACAACGCATCTCACCAGAAAACACCAGGCCCTGGATCTAGCAAGCAGAAATTTGGCAGTTTGATGTTGAGCGGGGACGCAAAGAGGTCCAGCTCTGGGAGTCCCCATCTTTCGAAAAGGTCATCTGCTATGGTCTGTAGCAATTCCCACTCATGAGCCTGAGACAGAGAGTGGCTTAGGCTGTTGGCCAAAGTGTTTTGGACTCCTGGAACATGGACTGCGGTGAGCTCCTGATGGTGTTCCACTTCCCAGTGCCAGATTCTCACGGTCTGTCTGCAAAGGGGATAGGAGTGTGTCCTCCCTTGCTTGCTGATATAAAATACCACTGACATGCCGTCTGTCTGGATCAGTAAGGGACCCAGACGGAGAACTGTCTGAAATGCCTGTAAGGCTGAAGAAGAAGACGAGCTATGTCCTGAGTGGGTCTTCTGCATGGCGGCCACTGGTTGTTCCAGAAGATAGGTTTTCAAGGTCTTCAGGCAGCAATGCGGGTGCGACGATTAAAGCTAAGGCAATGCAGGCAGTCGTCTGGCTTGTGATTGGGGCCCAGGCACAAAACGCAGGTCGAATGGCTATCTTTCACTGGGATATGCTTTCTGCACGTGCACTTAGATTTCTGCCACTCTGTTGATGAAGTTGACAGGGAAGATATACACTACTAGGTTGCGTAAATCAGATAAAAAAGACAGCTATGCGAAGCATGAAAAAACGGCAGTCATCTGGAAGCAAGAGGCATCCGTGGAGCTGAAATGCATTGGTCGAAGGCAGGAAAAAACTGAAGAGGTGCCAGGGGACCATCCCTTTATGCCATAGGCGATGTTGGGGGCAGGGCCAACGTCAAGGGCCAGTCCCCTGCCATAGACTGACAGAATTTTTCTGTGGGATCCTAGTGCCTGGCAGCATAGTCCTGATTGTTATTGCCTGCTACATGAGCTCTCTCTCGAGGTGAGATGAAGAATTTCTTTATATTCAGAGAATAAGGAGTTTTGGTCATAATTCTGCCATTTTTAAACATTTCAAAGCCAAATTTTGAATATGTACTTTTTACGACACTGCCTCAAGAACCACTGTGGAAACACACGTGAAACATGATCTTTAAGGTCATTTCACAGTTGTTCTGTGCAGTGAGGATTGTGTACTGATTTCTCAAATGTGTTGCAAGTGTTTCATGAGGTGTGATTATAAAAAGGTTATGTTGACATTTTTGGTTACAAGGGATGATACATACCAAACTTAAGGCATAGCGACAGTAGTTGTAGGTGCACATTAACTGTACGGGGCAGATCATGCTGTGCTATCACATGCAAATGGTACTGTGACATGGAGATCCTTGCACGTCTGGATGTGTACCTACACAGAACTACACACACTTCGGAGCTGGACTGCTCATGTGTCGCTCGGATCACAAGGCTGTTCACGTGCATGTAGAGGTGACAACATAGTCAGTCTGTGACACCATACAGGGTAATGTGTGTCTCCAGGTGAATTCACAGAAGCAGAGTGGGCTATCATATGGGTTAGGCCCTGCAGGGCATTATGTGTGGCCTTCTGTACTCCAAGAGAATCACAGTGCATGTACGATGGTGCAGTTCGGAAGGTAAGTGGTTAGTGACTTGATGTATGTGAAGGTCATATTCTATGGGTGTATTTGTGCCTACAGTTACCCACTGATTTTATGCATGGCCTGTAGGGTGATGCATATGTTTATGTGTACTGATAGAAGTGCAGTGCCTGGAGAAGCTTGTGTGCTTCTGCAGCCAGATGGAATCTTCATTTACTATGCAATATTTAGTATAAATAAAGACACAAAACAGTAACGTTTAATACAAACATGTTTTATATCATAAATTTTCAAGTACAAATGATACAAAAAGAAAGAAAACTGTATATAAATAAAATGCTTTCTTTGTTGACCAAGAAAAATAAAATGCGACTTCAGACTGAAGGCTCAGGGACTTCCAGTGATGTCAGCCGGCTAATGGCTGCTTAGCCCTATAGCTCCGTCTCCTTACCGACAGAAATCTGATTACATCACCCGCTATTAAGATGTCTTCGCCAGCAAAAGCCAGAAGAAATAAGCCAGGGAAGCCCCCAACTACCCCAGTACAAAAATTGAAGGAATTGCTCCAGCTTGAGCAAGTAAATGGCCTGGAGGAGTGAGAGGCGCCGGATAGCCTGCCACGGATGATGCCGCATGGTGAGGGAGCCAGGCCAATCTCATCGCAACAATTATGCAGACTGCTCGCACGGTCACCAAAATTGACCAGACGCTTTTGGAGCTACGCACTGACATGGACAGAACAGACCACAAGACTGAACAACTTGAACTATGTGTGACCCAAATATCGGAACAGTCAGACAGACATGATAGATTGCTGCTGTATTTACTTGCTAGGGACTGGGAGCTTATGCACCGCCTCGACGATCTTGAAAGGAGGAGCAGGCAACAGAACATAAGAGTTTATGGTGTCCCCGAAGGACAAGCACAAAGACGTTATTTCTTTCCTGCAGGACCTTCTTCGAGACTTGCTTGCCCTCCTGCAGGACTTTGACTTGGCAATGGACCATGCACATAGATCCCTTGGCCCAAGCCTCATAACACTGATGCGAGGCCCAGATCCATAACTGCCCAGTTCACATCTTACAGGGCCAAAGAGGAGCTGCTACGCAGGGCCTGGCAACAGGGGGCCTTACAATTCTTAGGACACTGGATTACCATGGACAATGATCACAAAACCTCTGTCCAGGAGGCCAGGAGAGTCCTCTGGCTGATCGCAAAGCAGCTGCATGCGAAAAACATTAAAGCACAAATTCTCTACCCTGCGAGGCTCAAAGTCACCACCAATCAAAGGAATAAAGTGTTCCAGGACCTACTTGCTGCCTCTCCCTACTTAGAGAACTTAGGAATAAATATTCCACTTTTGACAAAGGAGAAATTAGAAAGGGATCTTCTTGCTTCAGCCTGGACAGTGGCCCAGAAGGGATCCCCTAGACCAGGGTCTGCACAAAAAGGTCCATAGACTAACCTGTGCTCTGATGTTTTGGCACTGCTCCGGAGATACGGAGACCCTGCTCTGAAGAACAAGAAGGCTGAAGGCTGCACACTTGCAAGAGGAGTCAGAGGGGTCTAATTTGAATGCTGCCCAGCAAGCTGCTACTGAGACCTGAAGAGTACCTGCACAGGGGACTTTCTTCGTTTTGACTTTGTCCCAGTTGTTTGAGACCCCAGCCTCACTGTGGCACAGTTTCCATTTTTCTGTGCTCTCTGAGGATTGGGCTTCTCGGACTGCCATGCGGTTCTCTCTACATCGAGAAGGTCATTGCAACTTATCAGCACCATCCTTGTAAGTACTTGGTTTCCAGACTTTCCTTCCTCTATCCTCCGTACACGGCAGCTCTATTCCCGACAATACTTTATCTCATGGGAGTGCTGACCCGATGAGACCGCATTGCAGGATTCTGACTGCACAGCAATTTTATCACCAATTGCTTCGCTGATGCTCCCAAGTATCTTAGGCCCGCTTGCAAAGTTGTGCTGGACTCTGTTAGACATGGTCTCTGCTCTATTCGTGACACTCGCATAATCGCGCGACCGTGCAGAAGCGCCAGACATTCTGGGACATGTAAGTGTGATCCTATAGTGTTACTGATACCAATGCTCAGGAGCCACCGGTCCCCTCTCGATTGTGTGACCTCCTTTTTTCAAAGTGAACTTACCAGCGTCAAGCCCTTGAAGGAGCTTTAATGCATTTAGACTTCCACTCCCCCCCGCCAGAAGACATGGGAGGGGTGTTTCAGCTGATATTGCTCAGCCTCAGGGCTGGTGGAGATGGGCTTATCTGTTGCTAGCCACCTTTTTGCCAATTGGCCTGGAGCCTGCGTAATTCTTGTTAGGGGGAGTTCAAAATATGACCTCTATGGCTTACGCAGTAATGATCACTATACTCCCTCTACAAGTTATCAGGGCTTTTGTTTCTAGTGACATCTTACAGTTTTTTCAATCAGTTAAATTGTATTTGGGTGATAATTGCATATTTTACGCTGAGAAATCACTAAGTCGGTTGGGGGGAAGACTGTGTATATGCCTGCTGATAATAAAAAGATCAGCCCCATTCGGGTTCCCACCCGAGGGCTCGAGGGTTGGCTCATAATTTTTCTGAGCTCCCTCTTTTTCAACGCATATGCATCCTCCTTACAGCTGGGGAACAACCGCCAGCTTTCCCTTGGAAGTCGAGTCAGTTTTTTATACATGAGGTGGCCTCAGGGCCTAAAATCCCTGCTGCCCCCTACAACTTACACACTCTCGGCCTTAACCTGGAGCTGGGCAGAGTACAAAGTTTATGCCCCACTTTGGGGACTCTTAGTTCTGTTACATTTTTATAAAGTTCTTCGGATGATGTTATTGTTACTTAAATTAAATGGGTACACGATTGTGAAGAAGGGTCTGGGTTGTCAGCCATGGTGCTATTATATTTCCTTACATCACCTGTTAGATGGCTTAACTACAATCATTTCTAATGGCTAACCAGTACACCAAAGTGCTTTCTTACAATATAAATGGATGTTCTAGCCCCATCAAGAGGAAGTACATTTTGAAATACGTATGTAATCCCCTTGCAAATGGGGGTTCCTAGAAATGCCTGCCTGGGCCTACCTTAGCCCTGTCCTTCTGTCCTTCTCCCACTGTCTCTCGGGCTTCTCACGATTTGGCCCCTAATTTTGTCTGGTTCTCCCAGGTCCTGCTTTGCCCTGCTGTGTGCCCCAGCATGCAGCCCATATGAAAATCCAGCCCCTCGGGCTTAAAACACTAACTGCGATCTCCCTTGCAAAAGTGTTGCCTCAGGGCAGCGGAGTCACGCCTGGCGAGCAAAGCACAACTGATGGAGCCGCTTGTTCTGTGGTCACCTCGGGACTGTGCCGTGGGTCCTGGGGTCCCTTCTACCTAATTGGGACCCGGTGACCACAGACAGCCTGCTGGGGGCCGCTCTGGTAAAAATTGAAAGAGTTTTGACCGGGGCTCATTTAAGTATGCCTCAGCAGGGCCCCAGTCATCTGAATAAATAAAAAACAAGTGTCTGGCTGCTTCCAGGGTAGCTATGTTTGGCTTTTGCCAAAAAAGGGAGAACAATGTTTTAAGTGTTGTAACCTGCTTGTTGCATATGGGGATTTATTGTTTATGTGGGGGAGAGTGTTTTAAATTAAAATCAGTACTTTTCTCCTTCCTTCAGCAGTACTTTGGGACTCTGTGTGTCAGCCTGTCAGCTGCTGCAGGGGGAGCTTGCTAAGTGCAGTAGCAACAGGGAAACTAGAGGACCCACCCAGTTCTTCTGTGCAGCGACTGCAAGTACAGCCTTTAAGCTACGGAACTGTGGGGCATTTGGGGCAAATAATTATTTCTTTCTGGCTGCACCAGGACATTATTCAGGACTGTATCTAATCTTCTATAAGGGACAGTAGGTTAAGCAGCCATTGCCAGCAGTATAGCCAATTGGAATGCCAGGAATAGAAAGCCAGGACTTCTGGGACATTCACTGCACCTCATGGGTAAGCACTCAAGTGCTCATGGGGACTTACAGGGACATTATTTTAGGTGCCAATTCCACAACCCAATTGCGCCTCGAGTGTTCTGATTGACAGGTCCCTCAGCCACTTCGAGACATGTCACCCCATCTCTGCTGCCAATCAGGAGTCAAGCTAGAAGCCCTATAAAGAGACAGTGTTGCCAGTTTGTCTGGAGATTCAGAGACTAGAGAGAGAGCAGCCAGGGCAGGCTCCAGCCTGCTAGGAGCCCCCACAAGGGTGGGGGCTCAGGCCCCAGCCATGCCACCAGGCCTGGGCCACTTAATCCAAGCCCCTTCAGTGTTCAGGGGGCATTTATTATCTTTTTAGTTAAAGTACCAGTTAAAGTAATTTTAGTTTTTGCAACAGCTAGTCTGGAGGTTACCAGTACTGTCCTCCAGAGGCTAGCTCTCCCTCCCACATCGGGGAAAGATGTGGACCGAACAGCAGATGTCCAGCAGTGGTGAGAGCGCTGACCAGACCAGATGACATCATGCAGAGGTGAGAGCACCGACCGAGTACCGCAGCGGTGAGAGAGCTGAAGAAGTATTCAGGATGCCTTTGATTGCAGAAGAAACCTGTGGAGGACCTGAGTGAGTACCCTCGTACCCCCCCCGGTGTGAGGGAGAAGCTGAGCAAGTAATCTCGGGGGCTTCAAGCCCCGCTAAGAAATATGTGCTGTTAAGTCTGAAGTACTGAAGTTATCAGTCTGGGCTACTAACCCCATAAGAGACTGCCTAGTTCAAGTAAATGGATGCATCTTGTCTGTGGTGCAAATGGCTAAGTTGCAGGTGCAGCAAGATGCCTGGCTAGTGAATCATATAAATGTGTTGCAAGTTGTGTAGCTAGGGGTTAGAGGCCTGCCATCGTGGAGCTGACTGCCAATCCAAGTTTGCCACTTCATGAGACAGGAGGCCCTAGAGTATATTATGTCTAAAATACTCTGAAGAGAATTTACCTGTGTCTGACCAGAATTTCATCTGAGAGCACTTGGGATAAGTGTACAATGTCTAGACGTGCTGGATAAGACTTTGCTTGTGAATAATGTTCTTGGTATATAGAATGTACTGGATGTGACTGTCTGTAACCAAAGTATTGGATGCTTGATGAAAGTGTCACTGTCAGCTTACTCTGGATGGATGCGTTTTGGTATATAAAGTACTGGATGTGGCCAAGTTTAAATTGCATATAGGATGCTTGACAGAAGTATCACTCGCATTGCATTGGCTGGGACTTTCAAATATTGTGCTGAATTTTCTGGATGTAAGATCCACATAGCTTGTCCTGGAATGTTTGGAAGTCTGCAAGTGCAGGGCAATCCCTGCTGTGTCTGCTAGAGTGCAGGGCAATCCCTGCTGTGGCTGTAAATAGTAATCTGTCATCTTATAAGAATCCGTTTCCAAGTTACCCCCACCCTCAAATCAATAGCCGGCCACCTCGACCAGCTGCAACTCGCATCAGGCCTGCAACATCTTGGACTGTGGTATCTATTTAACCAGTGTGGTATGAGATTTCAGGGTTTCTGCTGTATCTGGGACTGGTACCAGTGTAGGTATTAATAATAATCATGTTTAACATCTGATTTGTCAGCAGCTAAATAGCCAGGGAGTTGGATGTCTTAAGTCGAATGGTAAAATGTGATTTATGTCTGCCTGTTAGTATGTAGTCACCCAGCTGGAGGGCTCACCAGCAAAACCCAATAATCTTTGTACATTTTGTAAATAGGATAAGATAACCTCTACTCCTCCTGTTTCCCCTTCCTAGCTCCTTTACTACCCCCTAAATAAATATCTTGTTATTTGTTGTTTAAACGTCTGGTGTGAACATATTATTAGAGAGAGCCTTTAATTCAAAATGTTGAAATGTGAGGAATTGTGTATTGGGGCATGTCTGGGGAAGGTAAATGGTCACCGTGGGTGGTGTAGCAGCTCAGGGGGCTACACCCAGTACCATCTCACCCACGTAAAGCACCCTGAGTGGAGGCACTGAGCAAAGGTTTTAAAAAATGTTATTAGCTAGGGAACCCAACCCCCTCAGCCTATGTCCAGGGTAGTGCTGCAGGGGTGTAACACTGGTGATAGCACCACCCAGGGGTTACACATGGCGGCACCGCTGGGATTATGTTTTATGCCACGTGCCAGACCAGCATGGACCCCCCCATTTTGTATGTGTGCAGTCCCTTAAAATGGCTGCCACCACCTAGCTTTAGGAGTGTATTTTGGTGCCAAAACTGCCTAAGCTGTTTGCTCATTGCTGGCTCAGTGACAATATGTAGGGGGGTGCCCCCTAGTGGCCAAAAGCAGAATTGCGCCACTTATGTTTTTGTAGCTAAAAGAACTGTTTGTTAAGGGCCCCTGTACAATGTAACATCTGCTTATGCTCACAGTGATTTAAAAATATTTGACTGATTTAGAATAGGATGCAGTTGTCTAGATCAGGATGTTGTGGTAACCAATACTAGTTAGGAAGCCATACGCCCCCGAAAAGACAAAGTGTTTTGTATGTTAATAGTTATCGTGTGATGGTACCCTTCTGTGTCATGCTTGGCACACCCTTGGCACAGATGCCAAGGTCTGTTGCCACAGGAGAGTGCAACTCCCTTGCAAATGGGGGTTCCTAGAAATGCCTGCCTGGGCTTACCTTAGCCCTGTCCTTCTGTCCTTCTCCCGCTGTCTCTCGGGCTTCTCCTGATTTGGCCCCTAATTTTTCTGATTCCCCCAGGTCCTCCTTTGCCCTTCTGTGTGCCCCAGCATGCAGCCCATATGAAAATCCAGCCCCTTGGGGCTTAAAACGCTGACCACGATCTCCTGCTGCAAAAGTGCTGCCTCCAGGGTAGCGGGAGTCGCGTTGGTGCACAAAGTGCCTTGGATGTGGAGCCACTTGTTTTGCGATCACCTCAGGGACTGTGCCATGGATCCCAGGATCCCTTCTACCTAACTGGGACCCGTGACCACAGACAGTCTGCTGGGGGGCCATTCTGGTGAAAATTGAAAGAGTTTTGACCAGGGCTCATTTAAGTATGCCTCAGCAGGGCACCGGTCATCTGAATAAATAATAATCAAATGTCTGGCTGCCTCCAGGGTAGCTATGTTTGGCTTTTGCTGAAAAAGGGAGAAAATAAATGTTTTACATGTTATAACCTGCTTGCTGCATATGGGGATTTATTGTTTATGTGGGGGAGAGTGTTTTAAATTAAAATAAGTACTTTTCTCCTTCCTTCAGCAGTACTTTGGGACTCTGTATGTCAGCCTGTCAGCTGCTGCAGGGGGAGCTTGCTAAGTGCAGTAGTGACAGGGAAACTAGAGGAGCTACCCCTTGCATCTGTGAAGCAACTGCACGTACAGCCTTTAAGCTACGGAACTGTGGGGCATTTGGGGCAAATAATTATTTCTTTCTGGCTGCACCAGGACATTATTCAGGACTGTATCTAATCTGCTATAAGGGACAATGGGTTAAGCAGCCATTGCCAGCAGTACAGCCAATTGGAATGTCAGGAATAGAAAGACAGGACTTGTGGGACATTCACTGCACCTCATGGGTAAGCACTCAGTGCTCATGGCGATTTACAGGGACATTATTTTAGGTGCCAATTCCACAACCCAATTGTGCCTCGAGTGTTCCAATTGACAGGTCCCTCAGCCACTTTGAGACACGTCACCCCATCTCTGCTGCCAATCAGGAGTCAAGCTAGGAGCCCTATAAAGAGACAGTGTTGCCAGTTTGTCTGGAGAGTCAGAGACTAGAGAGAGAGCAGCCAGAGCAGGCTCCAGCCTACTGGGAGCTCCCACAGGCATGGATGCTCAGGCCCCAGCCATGCCACCAGGCCTGGGCCACTTAATCCAAGCCCCTTCAGTGTTCAGGGGGCATTTATTATCTTTTTAGTTAAAGTACCAGTTAAAGTAATTTTAGTTTTTGCAACAGCTAGTCTGGAGGTTACCAGTACTGTCTTCCAGAGGCTAGCTCTCCCTCCCACGTTGGGGAAAGATATGGACCGAACAGCAGATGTCCAGCAGTGGTGAGAGCGCTGACCAGACCAGATGACATCATGCAGCAGTGAGAGCACTGACCAAGTACCTCAGCAGTGAGAGAGCTGAAGAAGTATTCAGGATGCCTTCGATTGTGGAAGAAACCTGTGGAGAACCTGAGTGAGTACCCTCGTATCCCCGCAAGGGAGAAGCTGAGCAAGTAATCTTGGGGGCCTCAAGCCCCGCTAAGAAATATGTGCTGTTAAGTCTGAAGTATTAAAGTTATGAGTCTGGGCTACTAACCCCATGAGAGACTGCCTAGTTCAAGTAAATGGATGCACCTTGTCTGTGGCCCAAATGGCTAAGTTGCAGGTGCAGCAAGATGCCTGGCTAGTGAATTATATAAATGTGTTGCAAGTTGTGTAGCTACGGGTTAAAGTCCTGCCATCGTGGAGCTGACTGCCAAGCTGCATTTGCCACTTCATGAGACAGGAGGCCCTAGAGCATATTATGTCTAAGACACTCTAAAGAGAATTTACCTGTGTCTGACCAGAATTTTGTCTGCGAGTGCTTGGGATAAGTGTACAAAGTCTAAACGCGCTGGATAAGACTTTGCTTGTGAATAATGTTCTTTTGTATATAGAATGTACTGGATGTGACTGTCTGTAACTAAAGTATGGGATGCTTGATGAAAGTGTCGCTGTCAGCTTACTCTGGATGGATGCCTTTTGGTATATAAAGTACTGGATGTGACTGTGTTTAAATTGCATATAGGATGCTTGACAGAAGTATCACTCGCATTGCATTGGCTGGGACTTTCAAATATTGTGCTGAATGTTCTGGATGTAAGATCCACATAGCTTGTCCTGGAATGTTTGGAAGTCTGCAAGTGCAGGGCAATCCCTGCCATGTCTGCTAGAGTGCAGGGCAATCCCTGCTCTGGCTGTGAATAGTAATCTGTCGTCTCACCCATGTAAAGCACCTTGAGTGGAGACATTGCACAAAGGTTTTAAAAAATGTTATTAGCTATTGAATCCAACCCCCTCAGCCTATGTCTAGGGTAGTGCTGCAGTGGTGTAACACTGGGGATAGTGCCACCCAGGGGTTACACGTAGCAAGGCAGAAGTGCGATGTGAATTTTTTACAGGAGACGCATTTGTCCCCTTCAGAGGTTCTAAAGTTGAAGTCCAGGGGCTTCCCCCTTTTCTTTCACTCCTCACTCTCCTCGGGCAGGAAAAGAGGGGTAGCCATTTTGTTATCTGCTTCCTTCCCCTTTGAGCAGGAGGAGGTGGTGGACGATCCAGGGGCAAGATACACTGCGGTGGTGGGTAGGGTTCAAGACACTCAGGTAAGCCTGGTAAATGTTTGTGCCCCCCCAGGTTCCCCTATCTCATTTTACTCATCTCTCTCTCAGCTCATTGCCGAAAAGACAAAGGGGGTCCTGATAATGGGTGGGGACTGGAACCTGGTTTTTGATAGGAACCTTGACACCACCTCACCAATCCCTAACCCAGAATTCAGTAAAGCTTGAGCCCTTAAAAAGATTTTCAACCAAGTAGGTCTGGTGGATATCTGGCGGAAGAAATACCCTAGTGCTAAGGATTATACTTATTTCTCCCCCAGATTCAAAATTTTCTCTCGATTGGATGTCTTTGTCACATTCTGTAGAAGTCTCTCCTGTTTCCCTTCTATGTGGGTAGGAACCTCCACCCTATCTGACCACAACCCGATTTTCCTAGAGGTCGACCTTTGTCTTCCCAGAAGAAATACTCAGTGGAGGCTAAACACCTCACTACTTTGGGATAAGGAGGTGGTGGACAAGCTTAAGCAACATATTAAAAATACCATAGTCGAAAATACAGCAGAAGGGGTAATGCCCCAGATCTTATGGGACACCTTCAAAGCTACTATCCGGGGGAAGCTGCTCTCAATAGCCTCTCATAAGAAAAAAGCTCATATACAAAAACAACAGGAACTCCTTGCCCGAACTAGAGAGCTTGAAGATGCGCAGAAAGTTAAATGGGAGGGCCATAGTGATTCGGAGTTAAAGGGTCATGGGGGGAGCTACAGAAAATACAAAGAGAAGAAACTGAAAGGTACCTCTTCTACCTAAAACAGAAATACTATGAGGGAGGCCCCAGATGAACCAGACTTCTTGCATTCTGCCTTAGGCAATATGCAGCCAGAGCGACTATTACTAAAATAGCTTCTCCATCTACTGGCCTCCTAGTCACTAAATCTGAACAAATTGCAGAGGCTTTTGTCTCATACTACTCCAAGCTTTACAGCTCCCAGGTAGACACAACTGCTGAAGATAAGTTAAAGTACCTTCGGTCCTTGTCCCTCCCCACATTTACATTAGAGAAAGGCCAAGCACTAATTAAGCCAATGTCACCGCTGGATATCCTAAACACCATTAAAAACCTAAAAACAGGGAAATGTCCCAGCCCAGATGGCTTTAGTGCAGAATTCTACAAGATCTTAGAGCGGAGACGGTGCCCCTATTATCAGAAGTTTTCTCTGAAATTTGGAAAGAAGGGAACCCGGTCTCCCCTTCATGGCAATATGCCACCATCCCTCTTCTACATAAAGAAAATAAAGACTCTGCCCGATGTGAATCCTACCACCCTATTTCTCTCCTTAACTCAGATTACAAAATATTCACATTCATAATAGCTTCCAGATTAAACTCTCTACTAGCAAACTTAATCGACATGGACCAGACAGGATTTGTCTCTGGTCATCAGGCCCCAAACAGTGTTCGCTCCACCCTAAATGTGATTGACTTCATCCACCGCACCCGCTCCCCTGCATGCCTGATGAGCTTGGACGCTGAAAAGGCCTTTGATAAGGTCTCTTGGAATTTTCTATTCCTAGTCTTGGACCATATGGGTTTCCCCCAGGCCTTTATTGATACTAGCAAGACACTCTATTTTGGCCCACGGGCATATGTCAGGGTAATTGAAGGAGATTTTCAGCAGATTTAGACTGGGTAGGGGTACTCATCAGGGATTCCTTTATCCCCCCCCCCCCCGTTCGCCTTATACATCGATCCTTTGGCTGAAGCCATTCACAGTTCAGATTCCATTTCTGGGATCAAGGTGGGGGGTCAACCGAAAGATATCCCTATATGCAGATGATGTTCTGCTTTGCCTGTCTCGTCCGAAGCGATCCATTCCTCAGATTTGGTCTGCCCTGGAGGAGTTTGGAAGACATTCCAGATACTCTCTCAATCGGTCTAAGACTGAGGTTCTTAGTTTTTATTATACCCCCTCACGGGCAATCTTAGACCTTCTCCCCCTGGACTGGTCAGAGGAAAAGATGAAATACCTGGGCGCCTACATCACCAAACATAACTCTCAACTATTTGGAGCAAACTACATCCCACTTGTAAAACAAATGAGAAAAAACTTTGATAGGTGGTCACTGATAAACCTCCCTATGTACTCTAGGATCCAGACAATTACCATGAATATTCTCCCTAGGTTTTTATACCTTTTCCAGTGTCTTCCCTCTTTTATTCATAAATTTCACTTCCAGGCCTGGCAGAGATTAATTTCAAAATTCGTATGGAACAATAAAAGACGCAGAATAAACATCTGCATCCTCCAGGCACACAAAAGTAGGGGTGGGAGATCCCTTCTGGATCTGGAGGACTACTATTTAGCCGCACAGTTGAAAGCAGCTCTGCAGTGGTCCATTCCATCTTATTCATCTAACTGGAAAGAAATGGAAAAGGGGGAGGAGCAGGAGTGTGGACCGCCACTAGGGACTCAAATTATTCACCCCATCAATACACATAATGCCCATTCCACTTTGTTTTCCACTGTTGGAGATACTATAAAAGCATCCCACGGAGCCTGGCAAAAGCACAAACTAAAGGCCTCACTTTGGCCTCTCTATAGGTTAGCTTGGGATCCTGGTTTTCCCCCAGCCCTCCTTGACCATACCATTAGGACTTGAGATAAGCTGAGCTTGGAATACATGGGCCAGTTTCTTCAGGGAGGTACAGTCCTGGATTTTGAAACCCTTAAACATACATTTGGGCTACGAAACCCTGATCACTTTAGGTATCTACAGGCTAGGGCCTACATTAATAGTTGCCAAAAGGCAGACCTTGACCCTCTCAGAGCTGCTCCTTTTCTTGAATCTCTCCAAGCAATTTTGTCCACTCAGATGCAAAAGGGCCTCATCTCTGTAATCTATAAGTCCCTAGCTAACCTGAAAAATGATCCCCTGGATAAAATTAAATCCAATTGGCAGAGGGAAGGGGAGACAGACCTTGGGGACATCAACTGGGGTTCTATATTTCACATTGCCTCAAGGACTATCTGCTCTCCACACTGGCAAGAATTTAGTTGGAGGGTCAGGATACGTTTCTTCCTCACCCCCTCGGTTTAAAATAAGAGGGACCGTACAAGACAATCGACTATGTGGAGAGACAGTAGCAAATCATTTACATATCTTCTGGTCATGCCCATGGCTCCAGTCCTTTTGGAGAGATATAATCTTGGCTTTGAGAGATCTCTTTGTTTATGACTCCTCTCTGGAGTGGCCAAGTGTAATTCTGGATAGCCCCCTACAGGGTCTGAAGGGTGTAGATTCACTCTACCTTTGGGCCACCCTATTAACAGTAGCTCACAAAGCCATAACCCATTCCTGGTTGAAGGTCGAGTCACCCACTATCCATACCTGGATGCAGGTGATACAAGAAATCTCAGAGCTTGAAGAACTGACATTTAAAGTCAACCAGAAATCTCACATCTATACCTGCAGATGGATGAGGTGGCTGATTTGGCTGGATACCAGACCGGGCCCTAATCCCCATTTGGCCATCCAGGGGGTACTCCAAGTTCATCTCCCTAATTTAAAGGCTCTCGGACTGGGTGTAGGGAAGGTATAAACTGGTTGGGTTGGGGGTGAGATGTGGGTAATGGGGTTGCACAGTTAGGCCATTGAAATGTGAGTAACTTATTGATATTTTGATAGATTTGAAAGGTATAAGGAAATAAAATGTAAGGATATGTAATTTTATATAGATACAGTATGTGAGATTGGCATTGACTATGTCTGTTACCTCTTTTTCTGTTGATGTACCTGACTGATGTTAATAAACTTGAATTCTGAAAAAAAAAGGCCAAAGGTTCAAATCCAATAAAATGAAGTGGCCCTTTTTTAACTTGGCTTGAAAATGTCCACTGACAAAAAAATTAAAAAACAACAGTTAAGTTCACACCATCTTGTGACTGATGAGGAGCCCCGCCCTGTGCAACTGTGATGGGAGGGGATTGGTTTCCTGCAGGGGTCTTGCAAATGGGAACTGCTGCTCCTGTGGCAATGTCCAGGAAGGATTGGAGGAACTGGTGTTTCAGACCCCCTCCTCTTCTTCTCTGAAGTGTGGAAGGGGCTCTGGCAGAGGATCCAGGTGTAGTGGAGGACAGATGATGATGATGATGCAGACATTGAATGCATGGTCTTCCTACTGCTGCAATAGTTGGTTTGTCTTGCACATTTCCTCCACCAACTAATGCAGCAGGCCCTGCGTGGTCTCAGTAGCAGCCAGGTAGTCTTGGAAAGTGTCTTTTAGTTCAGCTATATGTCCATTAAAGACCACATTGCTGCTGTTAAGAGCACACAAGCATCATAAATTCTGTGCTCGAGTCTCTCATGGCAGTGCTTGCTCCCAACTATTTCATCATGAGGGACTCAGTAACAGATCACACTTGCTACATGAGTTGGTAGAGTTCTTGCTCATCACTGGTGGTTGCTGTTTCATGTTCTGAAACAAGAAAGAAGTAGAAAGAAGTAAGTACAACAAATACACTGCTGTCATTCATACATCGGTGTAACTGACATTTCTTCATGTGGATATATGGATCAAGCTATGAACTTATCTTTACTATTCCCCCTTTGGTCTTCCTCTACTCGCTCATATATCTAAAGAAAGTTTTACAGACTGAACTGCGTCTTCAAGTTTTCTGTTAACAGTAGTAAAAAATAGTCTAACGAGAATACGATTTGTGCACTGGGGAGTAGAACATGTATAGATGTTCCGAAGGGTGTAGGATACTCCAGGGGTCACACATCCCCCCAGTTCCAGCAACTCATGTAAGGCATGTTGGGTGGGAGAGAGACCCCTGGAGTGACTCCCCGACCGATCAATATCTGAGGTGAGAGTCATGTTCCAGTCCCTGGCAAGAATGATAGGAAGGTTAGCAAAAGGGGATATTAGAGTAACCAATTCAGAAAAGAACTCTGGATAAGGTACATTGGGACCATATATATATCCTATTAATATCTCTGTATGATTTAGCATACCACGCAAAAGGAGATATCTCCCCCTAGGGTCACCCAAATTCTGTGCTACTTGAAATTTAACCCCTCTGAAGAATAAAATAGCTACCCCCCTTTGAGTCATTGAATTCCCTGCTGTAAAGGCCTGCTCCACCCCTAGCCTTTGAAAAAGTAAATTCTTGGAGGCTAGAAGATGGGTTTCCTGTAGGAAGGTAATGTGGCAGTGCAGTAACTGAAGGTGTTTCAAGATTTGGTACCTCTTCCTTTTGGAGCGGGCACCTTTAACATTCCATGTAATATAACGCATCACTTGATTCTCTGTAATAATATAAGTAGTACACCCAAAATACCATGCTTAATGTATAGTGCACACACATCTGGTATCTCCAGCCCCCCTCCCTTCCCTTATCTACAGTATATGTTGTTTATCAAGGAAATTTAATAGTCGGAATATCAGAGGTCGAGGAGGTGTGCCCTGTGGTGGTGTTGGGGGCGAAGCAATCTATGGGCCCGCTCTACTACGTATACTGGGCCATTAGGAGAAGGGCCCACAATTTTGGTGCACAGCTTTTGACCAAAATCAATGGCTGAGGCTACTTCTTCCCCTTATGGCAGCCTCATAATAACCAGATTGTTCCTGCGGGATCTTCCCTCCAAGTCCTCCAGCTTGGTTTCCATAGATTTCAGCCGTTACCAAAGGTGCATAATTTCAGGCTCATCCTTAGCTCTCCAATCATCCAAAGAAGAGATCCGAGCTTCATTGTCTCCCATTCACTGGGTAAGAACAGCCAGGGAGGATGTAATGGTTTGAATGTCAGTCACTGGGGAGTCTAGAGCGGCCTTCAGAGGGGACAGGCCTTCCAGGAATTTCTCTTCTGTGAGTGCAGCCTGTGGGGTTGGATTAGTTGAAGGTCCAGCTGGGAGAGCTTTGGAGCGCTTGGCTGCTTTGTCTCTGGTCAGCGTCAATGGGGGCGTACACCGAGGTAAGGCATCCCACATTTCCGATGCCATTCCAGAACTTTTTTACTTAAAGATAATGTTGCCTTGCTCTTTGACAGTAGACACACCAGTATTGCAAGTTATTTTGGCAGATTGGTAGAAATAAGATGAATTAGACGGGTGTGGGAGCGGGAGCTGTATAGACAGCGTCCATTCAGGCAGCCATTACGTGCCTTCCTCCCTACAACAAGTACTTTAACACATTCAGATTGTGAGTTCACACACCAGCAAGTCTCAGTCATATGCAATACCTTGCCCCACAATTCCCCTCATGTAAGGTCATATTATGCCTCCCCCCCAGGTCCCACAGTGTTCTTCAGTACAAGAAAAGAAACTGTCTGGTAATAACAATGTTTACGAATTCTGACTGTATTTTATAATGGTACTTACTTCTATGGTGTCTATCATGAAGCTCTGGCTTTCTGCCTCAGCCCACATAGTTTTAGCATGCTGGAACCAGTCCTTGTCCTTCTCCTGGACATTGCCAGCTTTTTTTAGACAGTAGAAATACTGTACCAGCAGTTTCCATTTGCGTTGGCAGAAGTTTGGGTCTTTTGTGTACCCCTTGCCCTGCAGGTAACCAGTCACCCTATCCCACATTTTTTTAAGTGTGAGATTAGTCCCCGTCATCACAACTGCCACTTTTCCATGCTTTTTCAGCCCTTTAATTAGGGCTCGCACCTCCTCATCAGTCCACATCTTTGGCATTGTCTGTTAAAAAAAAAGAAAATATAAACATGAGGTAACACTACACTTTTAGATTCATGACCTGTTTGTGTGCTGCATTACTAAATAGTTGTGCTTATGAAATGGCAAGGAACTGTGCGCAAATGTCATTATGCTACATATTTCATCTTACTGTGTACCAAATCTTCATAAAGGCACAGGGATGTACCAATTAAGATATTATGTGTAAAAACGACAATCACTTATGGTAATGCTATAACAGTAATGGTCATATACAGGGTGTCCATAATAGGATCTATATGCACTCACTAGAGGTATTAGTACACTGCATGTTTCATGTGTACCCTTGCTGCAGATGTGTATCATGCACAGAAGTGGTGTCATAGCCACCGTATTGTGTGGTACTACCCATTTTGATAACAAAATGTTACACGGCTAATTGATGTGTGTGTCATGCATTTTGGCATTCATTTATTTTTTGACCAAGGTAGATGTGGCTCTGAAAACAACTGCTGTGGGGTGGCATCAGGGTATTGCACATGTGTATCTAGGAGTTGTGACCACACATCACAACACACTTTGGGTCCCGTGTTAAAGGCATCTCAGGAAAATAACATTTCCAATGCCTGAGAAATGCACAGCACCTTTTAGAAAAAGTGACTTATTATAATACTTAATTTGGGGGTGAGTAATGGTGTGCATACCCAGAGCACTCAAAAAGCCAGAAATCTGAATGTTAAGCTTTCTGTGTGATCTTAAAGTTTCAGGTGCTTACTGCTAGCCTTTCCAAAACATGTGTTCTGTAATTTTTGAATACAGAATCTTACAGTTAAGCAACATTGCATGTAGCTCAGCCAAATCAGATTTAGCTGATTCTGTTACGTCTATATCCCTTTTTTAGCCCAAATTGTTATCTCCAACATGGATGAGCAGTATGTCCGGGTCAGGGTGACTGGTCAAAAGTCTAGGTATGGTTGACAGAAGTTGCTCCTATCTCATGCCCCTCTTACAAAACCAATGAACATCACAGTTTTCCAGTTGCAAATCATTCTCAAATGACTTCACCTGGCAAACTGTGCACCTTTTTGCACAAGTGAACTGCCCACAATCCAAAATGTACTAGCAAAACTTTCTGCCCCCCATCCTGAATCCCTTAAAGGACACTGCAAATAACAGCCATCCTCAATGTGTGTGTGTCTCACAGCAATCTCTGCCAAATGACAACTGTTTTTCAGTTTAACAGTTTTTGGTTGTCAAGCAGACTACACACAAAAAAAGTGTTGTCTTTCTTGCCATTTCATTGGAAAACATTCCTATTTGTTAACCAATCAGCTTATGTTTAACTATGTACTCTCTTTATCTGTTGATGATTTCTACATGTTTATCTGTGGTTGACTATGACTGGTTAAATGGCAGAAAAAACAGACTTTTTTTGAGGGAAAACATTAATAAATGATTGATAATATTTGACTTGTGATCTTGTTATGGTGCCTAATTGGCCAGAGCACCCCTATATTTTATTTTATTTTTTATTTATTTTATTTATAGATGGTTCGGAAAGTACATTTGAGTCAGAGACTCCTTTACAAAGGTTCCACATCACAGAAATTACATACAAAAGAGAGAAAAACAATTACATAGTTGTTCAGCAGGACAAAATCAGGTTGTTACAAGGGCCATTGAAAGGCTAACAATCAGATACTAGGAGTAATTAGTGCAATCAGTCAATACATATAAATCCTCAGATATAGAGCTAAGTTTGGGGGACTCAGGTTAGGGACAGATAGGGGTGGAAGAAGCTGGCCAGAGGCCTTAGTCAGGAGGGGGGGGCTGGTTCAGTGGCAGTCACATTGATTTGAGTTCTGGAGGAAGGGGGGAAGCACACAGGAATTTTACTTCCTTTTTTTCACTGGCATCCTAGGTGGTAAAACTGTAATGCAAACTGAAACATTTTACTATGACGCTTCATGTAATGTGTTAACATTGTCCATTAATATGAAATATTGCTAAGATAATTAATATCTTGCCTTAATACTAGCTAACAGTAAGGAGAGTGTAGCAAAACCAATGAGTTATGTGCTGTACACTGAAGCTTTATTTCTTTCTAGTTAATATGACCTTATTGAGACAGTTGAATAGGTTTTTGATCATTCCACCATTTAAACAACTTCATTTTGGTGTTTTCTAACTCAGGGGGCCATTTCAAGCTGGTCTGCAGTGTTTTTAAAACTTCTTCTTTCATGACTCAATATTCCTGTTTTGTGAGCCGATCTTGTTTTGTGAACTTGTTTCATTAGCTGCTCACAGAACAAGAATGTTGAGTCATGAAACAAGAAAAAAACTACATTCATGCCATCTATAATTAAGAAAACTGCAAGGCAGATATACTACCTACAGTTATGAAATTCACATATTCCATGAGCCTACTGCATGATCTACTGGGGTTGACCTTTATTTCTTCAGAAATGTAACTTAAAAAAAGTTTTAAAAGTAAAAAATAGCTGAGCAGTACTTATATTATATTGTAGTGTTATCTGCAGCTCAAAGCAAAAGGGCCAATTTCCTGTCTTGTGTTGACCTCGGAACTGCACTCTTATTGGTCCACAGATGTCATTTCCTGTCTTTGTTTAAACCTTCTTTTGGGAGCCAAAATTCTTCTTTCATGAGCATCTCATGAAAGAACTGTGGGCTCACAAATCAAGAAATCAGCTCACAGAAGAATTTTGTTTCCCTGTAGACATTACCAAAATAGCTTACAAACAGTGAAAAACATGCATTTCACGCACATTGGTCTCATCTTTATGACGGAAAACATTTCATTATGTGCATTCATTGTTTCTAACACAGTTGAATGTATCTGTTTCATTGAAGTATAATTAAGCAGTTTATTTGTGTGTTCTTAAAGGTACAGTAGGTGTTGCCACCAAAAAGAAAAAATTGAAAACACTGTAGTGATTTATTGTTTTTTTTTTCTTTTCACAGATGCCAAACTGTGTTACAATTGTGTTACAGCATTTTTATTACAAGAAAAATGCTTACAAGACAATGTGCTCACAGTCTGAAAAGACATGAAAGGTGCTTTGCTAGACATGGCCAGCCTTATAAGGCTGATGGTGCAGTATTGTGTAGTATGGCAGAGGCAACAACTGATGCCTCTTGTTTTCCACAAGTAAAGGAGACTGGCAAACCTGACACATATGGCTACAAAGTCCATACTTTGCCACATAAAACACAGTTTAATAGGATAACTGATACAGTTAAACAGAAGGAAAAATTTATAGTAACACCCGGAAGTTGAAAAGCACGAGAAAAACAAGAAATGTCTGTGTAACTAGCATCCTTTAAACTACAGTGGACTTTCAGTGACATCATGGAGCTGAAGCAAGCTTAAACCTAGAGCTCCTGAGCCAATCGACCTACAAACCCTCCTAAAACCTCATTTTGTCAACCTAAAAATGTCTAGAAGCTCAGGAGGGACATCTGTGACAAGTAACAGAGGTAGAAATTGTCCCGATGGCAAAGGTAAAGCTAAAGATGGCAATAGATTGAAAGCGGACCCTCCCAGCAGATCCGTCTCACCAGCCAGCTCCCACGCAGCCGAATATGATACCGATGGTGAAAGTGAGCAGCTCTCACGAACAAGATTTGAGATGCTCCTGAAAGAAATAAAAGAATCTAGAAAAGAAAACAAACAAGAGTTTCGAGCGGTCCAAAAGCAGCTAACCGCCTTAGAAATTTATATTGGTACAATTGAGGAGAGAGTATCCAAAACCGAAGAGGAAACGGTACAAATTACAGAAATAGTCCAGACCCTACTCTGCCAAATGGTCTGTTGCAAGCTAAGTGCTTAGACTTAGAAGGTCACGCCCGACACGATAATTTGCATCTGTACGGACTTTCAGACGACATGGAAACAACTCCAGCAGCCCCTTTTATAGAAAATCATTTGAAAGATATATTGGATCTTCCAGCTACCCTAATGTTCCGTGTGGAAAGGGCTCATAGATTCTTGCAAAGAAAGCCATCAGACCCAACAGCACATCCATGCTCAATTGTCTTTAACCTCAACTTCTACAGTGTGAAGGAAGAGATCTTAAGACGAGCCTGGGGTAAAAAAGAACTTAAATATTTAACACATCGGCTGTTCCTCGACCATGATTACCCCCAAGAAGTGCAGCAGCAGAGACTTAGATACCTTCCAATCCTGAGATCCCTTCGTGAGAAGTCCATCTGATTTCACACTCCATACCACTTCAGGCTACGAATCTTTTGGGAGGATGGTGTAAAGATATATTCCATGGTGGACTAGGCGGCAGAGGCCTTGAAAGAGAGGAAAATCTCAGTTGCAGACAACTGGAACCAAAGTGAAGGGAGAAGGGGCCCAGTTTGGCAACGCACCACAAATAGGAAGCGTGGGGGAACCAAAATAATGCAGCACAATGAAGCACTGGGTAGGATCCAAACGCTGCTCTGCAAGAAGCAAGGACAAACTGGGGTAAACACCTGAGATGCCAGCATTGCTGCTTTATGCCCAATTTCTCTCCTCTACTGGACCCATGGACAGCTTCCAGTGCAGCAGTCGGATAAGTACGTTAATTTCGTCGCACAGTCTGATCAATCTTTCATTCACTGAGTCAAAAGCTGCACATGGGGGTATAGATCAAGGAGAACAGAACTTTACATTTAGTTAAGCACTAACTGCCTAACTGAAATAGTAAGGGTTTCTTTTGGCCAAGGACAGATCAGATCTTACAAGAAGGTCTAAGTTGTTGTTTATTTACTTAAAGATGTTGAAAATAGTCTGTTTGTTAGTCAGAACTAAGGCATAGTGATCCCAAAATCATAGCTCTTCCATGCTACAGGCCACTACATAGGCCATACCAAATGTCACTGTATTTTCACGCCTGAAGGGACTGAATAATACCTACCAAAAATTATTGCTGTTACAGGATATGAATATGCCTCTGTCTTTATAGTAAAAATTTACTGTTTAATGAGAAGTTGGTTGGTAACAGGGGAGCACGCTGATGCTCGGACAGCTAGTGTCGTCTGTACCTAAAGGTACTAACTTGCTGAAGTAGGAGCCCACTGTAATCGAGGCTCTAGAGGAGGTCTTCCGGTAACGGAGGCACACGCATTCCTCCTCGTTCTCCCTTAAGGAGAACACAGGGGTTAATACGGTAAATTAGCCCTCAACCTTGGAAGCGCGTAGTTTACAGTTTATAACTTAGTGTGGTTATAAAGTTGAAGCCATGTTGGTGTATAAGTTTGATTTTGGTTCATCAGGGCAGAAGGAACCTATAAGCAACAAATCCAAGTATAAATGTGTACATGTTGAGGGGAAGAGGAGGCCACCATTATGGATGAGGGACCAGAACTCTTACACACACTTCCAACCAGGGGGAAATAAAATGTGTTTAATATGGCACAAGCTCAAGTTATTCGCACATACAACGTGCATGGAGTCACTAACCCTATTAAGAGAAGCAAAATTCTCCACTATATGAAAAGGGAGGGGTCTAATATTTTACTGCTGCAAGAAACCCACCTCTCACAAGTGGAACATAAAAAGTTTGAGCGCCTGGGTTTCGCACAGGTGGTGGCCTCCTCTTATCGGGGGCAGAAGAAGAGGGACTGCAATAATGATCAAGCAGGGAGTAATTTTTGAGCCTAAAGACAGGATTATTGATAAAGAATGGAGATATGTCCTTTTGAAGGGTTTGCTAGAAGGACAATTTGTCACATTGGCATCTGTTTATATACCTCCAGCAGTGGACTTTACAATCTATAAAACCTTCTTCTCCCTATTAACAGAGTGGGAAGAGGGCCAAGTAATTTGTGGAGGAGACTTTAATCTTGATATTTCTGGGAGAGGGACTGATCATCTTTCTCAAGGTTAAACGAATAAAACTGACAGAAAATCCAGAAACTGAACCAAGAACTGGGATATGAGGACATATGGCAGTTTTTACATGGACCTTCCCGTAGACACATTTTTTACTCACAGGCCCATGAAACCTATTCATGTCTTGATTTTCTTGTGACCCTAAGGGGACAGTTAAGCACCATACAACATATGTGGCAGGGGGATTTCTGTCTCTCGGATCATGCCCCAATTTTCTGTAGACTTAATAAACAAATGGTCAGGAAGAGAACTTTTTGGAGACCATACTTGTCCCTTCTAAGAGATAAGGAAGTACAGGAGATGATTGGAGAGATGATAACTTAGGCCCTGCTCAATAACGATACCCCAGACACCACAACATCAGTGGTATGGGATACCATCAAGGCGATAGTAAGGGGTAAACTAAAAGGAATTTCTTCATACCAGAAAGAACAGAGGGAAGCTCATAGAAGTGCCCTGGAGGAGAAGATAAAAGCCTTGGAAAGCCTCCAATGTATCAAATTGTGTAAAGCCAGAACGCGGGAGCTTACATCTTTAAAGAAGGAATTAAACAATATCCTAGCTTATGCTATAGAGCAGAAACTGGTATTTCTAAGGCATAAATACTATGATGGGGGCCCCAGATTTATGAGACTAGTAGCAAGCCAATTACGGGCTCAGAGGGTTAAATCTACTATTTTAAAAATAAGACACCCTACCTCTGGGGAACTTGCAAAACATATGAAAGGTATCTCTGAAGCTTTTCTAAAATATTATACATTACTTTATGCTGAGACACCTGTACCCCCAGATGGAAAAATTCAGGAATTTCTTACTTCCCTAGATCTCCCCACCCTATCCCAAGACCAAGGTGACCAATTGACAGCCCCCTTTACTACTGCAGAGATAAATGCAACAATTAGCAACTTAAAAATAAGGAAATGGCCAGGAACAGATGGCCTCCCAGGGGAGTTTTATAAAACCCTCTCCAAAATGCTTACCCCAGTACTGAGCAGGGTATTCTCTTTTATAACAACTAAGGAAGGGGCAATCCCCCCATCCTGGAATGAGGCCATAGTCTCAGTGATACCAAAGCTGGGTAAAGACCCTTCACTTTGTTCATCGTACAGACCCATATCAGTATTAAACACAGACTATAAAGTCTTTACGTCTATATTAGCCAAGAGACTCGTTCAATTTGCCTTGGCTAAAATACATGGTGATCAATGTGGCTTCATACCGGGTCAACAGGCCCAGGATAATGTGAGACGTACAATATATATTATTGAGCATATCCAAACTCAGGGCATCCCAGCAGTGATAATGGGCCTAGACGCGGAAAAAGCATTTGATATGGTCTCATGGATATTTCTCCGAGGGGTCTTGGATCGATTTGGTTTCCCCACCCAATTCATTGATACTGTTTTTAAATTTTACAGTAAACCTGTTGGATTTATTAGAACTAATGGACATATCTCAGAGAGCTTTCCCTTATATAGAGGAACTCGACAGGGATGCCCTCTCCCCCCTTCTTTTTGCTTTTTATATTGAACCCTTGGCCCAATACCTCCGTTTGACTTCAACTATTCAGGGAGTTATGATGGCAGAAACAGAACAGAAGCTGGCCCTCTTTGCAGATGATATATTGGTTTATTTAACAGAACCTGATACCTCTATGGTAGCCCTTTTTCCAAAAATACAGGAATTCTCCCTACTATCAGGCTATTCTTTAAACATTAACAAATCAGAGGCCCTGTCTTTCAGTTACAATCCCCCACCCATGTTCAAAACACAATACCCAATTAAATGGGATAAGACATCCATAAAATATCTAGGTATTCAGATTCCTAAGGACCCAGCATTCTTATTTTCCCATAATTATCACCCTTTACTAACAAATATAAAACAAGACTTAAGAAGGTGGAACCTACTACCATCCTTTTTCTATACATGGACCCTATCTATTAAGATGAATGCTTTACCACGTTTCTTATACTTATTTCAGTGTGTACCCTGCACTATATCGAGTAAGGAAAACCTTTCATGGCAGAAAACTCTGAATGCCTTCCAGTGGAACCAGAGGAAACCACGAATTGGCAAGACCAAATTATATCTACCCAAGCTAATGGGGGAGTGGCCCTCCCCTCACTTCAAAACTACTGGATTTCAGCGCAGATGAGATTGGCGTTGTTATGGGGTACCAAAACATAACAAGCAGCCTGGAAACAAATGGATCTAGCCAGATTAATAGATATCCCACTTCCAGCTTGTCTATTCTCCCCTCCACACTTTAAGAAAGCTCTGATAAAAGTTCCACAAGCCACTGCAACAATTTTGTGGGGTTGGCAATTGGGAATAAAAAGTAAAATTTCAACAATCTTGGAAATACAAGTGGTTCATATTGACCCCCGTTTGATTCATCGGTGCATATCTCATGGTACAAAACCCAGCTAAGGAAGGGACTTGAGGCACCTTGGCAATTAATGAAGGGAACTGGGGTTATTGACTTCCTGGAAGGCCAAAGGAGATACTCCTGGACGGAAAAGGATAGACTATACTATTACCAAACCAGAAATTATATACTTAAACAAATTAGAATTAGAGAAAGGAGTTCTCAGATGTGGGGAGACAATACCCCATTTAGTCAAATATGGTCCTCACTATACAGGGAAAAATAATCTCTATTCTATATAAATCTGTAACACAGCAATTGGCAAATGTAATGGAGTCAATACAATCTAAATGGGAGAAAGATTTTGCACAACCACTGACTAGTAAGGATTGGCTTAGAATATGGCAGGGAACATGGACCACCACCTCTTTCCCACTCTGGAGGGAATTCATGTGGAAAGTTAGGGTGAGATTTTTCTTGGTCCCTTCGATGGTAGCAGTCAGGAACCCAGGGGCATCTGCACAGTGCTGGAGAGAGTGTGGAGAGATAGAGGTATCTCATAAACATTTGTTTTTTGATTGCCCAAACTGTTTAGGTTCTGGAATCAGGTATCTCACCATAGTAAAACAATACTAAACATCCAAGGTCCCATTACTGGAATCAATCTAATACTGGGGAATCTCTCCTTTAGAGGTTAGGAATAAAGCCTCTCTTTACTTGTGATCCATCTTATTAGGAGCTGCCTACAAGTCCATCACTAAAAGATGGCTGCAAGAATCCCCACCTACGGTGTCAGAGTGGAAAACTATAATACTTAACATACAGCATAATGAGCAAATGTCTTTTGGTCTCCAGGATAGGATGGAAATGTATATCTTAAGATGGTTCCGGTGGGAACTAAATCAAGATCAAATTCTCTAGGTTTATTATCCATAAGTAATGGCTCATAAAAGACTAAATGATGGTTACCCCCATGCAATTTCTGCTGTAAGCAGGAGGGGCTTAGACTATTTAATGATTACAATAATCTTACTTGATTATTACCCTTATTACACTGACAAGAATTTGATGCTAAAATGAGTTCCGAAAAGAAGAAATTTAATCTTTCTTGTTTTTAGTTCATTCCTTTTGTTAAACAAGGAGTGATTTTTATTCAAAGGCTGTATGTTGTAACAGCCAAGATATGTATTATTATGTGTGTATTAAACCAATCTTTCAATGAAGACAGTATGAAAAAATAAACTACAGTGAAGTATTTAAGATGCTGTCTGCAAAAGCAAAAACTGAGTGCATCGTATCTGCAATAATAAGCTGTAAGGGTAAGAAAATCAAGAGAAAAGTATAACTAATGAAATTGCATCTCAAAGTAAAACAATCTGTACATATGGCTGTAAACTTCAGATCATGTGTGTAGTCACAGATGAGGGCTAAAATAGATGACTTGAAAAAAATTGTGAAGATTAAAATGAAGTTGCAGGAGCTCCCAAATCTAAACAATGACAATTTCCACCTCATCTTTGATGAGTGTTGGCTACACAGTGAGCAAAGAAGTCATATTTATGGGAAGAAGCATACCATCAACCCAGTAAGCAAGTAGCTCTCTGTGTTGATAAAGTTGGGAAAACATAGGGCCAGATTTTCAAAGGGTCCTTAGATCCATGCAAGCTGTGTCAAACAATCAGCTTGAGTCAGATCTAGGTGTGCCAAATACTATACACCATATTTTGCAAGAAAACAGTCTTTGTGACAAAGTCCACCAAACTGACGCAAGAGGTCCATTGCATCAACAAAATGGCATAAGGTATGAGAATTATGCAAGCTGCACCAAAATAAATGGTGCAAGTTGAGTCAAAAATGTGCATGTTGAGTCAAAGAAATGACTCAAGGAACGAAAATCATGCAAGCTGAGTACAAAAATGGTGCAAACTGAGTGAAAATGGTGCACGCTGAGTAACAGAAATGGTGCAAGTTGAGTCAGAAAAATGACAAAGAATGAAAATAATGTGAACTGAGTACAAAAATGGTGCAAACTGAGTAAAAAGATGCAAACTGAATAAAAATGGTGCAAGCTGAGTCAAAAAAATGGTGTAAGTTGAGTAAAAAATGACGCAAAGGACAAGAATGACGCAAGCAAAGTAAAACAAAATGGCAGATGAAATGGCCAAAACGAAGCCCCCAAAATGTTCTAAACTAGTCCTGCAGAAGAATACTGGCCCTTAATAGTAACATAGTCAGGTCTGATCACCTGCTTTGGGTCTCTATATGCTGTAGTGTCCCTTAGACCAGCTATAGCTGGTCTAAGAGCGACAGGCGTCTTAGGCACAAGGACAGGACTTGCATTCTTTGAAAATCCCAAAGAAGAGGATGGTGCATCATTTCAGTGACACAGGCATCCCTTCTGACATGGCACTGGCATTTTTTGGCGCAAGTACGGGGCAAACTACTCTGGTGCATGCAGACCTGTTTTTGATGCAAGCACCATTTGAAAATCAGAATTGGTGTCAAGGATTGACACATCCTGCTCCTTCCATCAGTTGTTTTTCATGCAAGCACCCTGTGTCATTCTCTGGCCTTTGAAAATCTGGCCCATAGTGTTTTACCACTGGTAGAACAACCTGATTTGCATGAGATGGAGGAAGACAATGACTCTTCTGCAGAACAAAACAAGACATGGTGTCTTACATGGACATGTAATGAGATGTGTAACATTAGACAATGGTCTTTTGATGAAATAAAGGACTTCATCAATCTTTTCATCATTACAAAGACTAACGAAAAATATAAACTTATAGAAAACGTAGATAAATGTCAACGTGGATCTCACAGTGCTTTGATGGGGCACTCACTGGCATGTTTGCACACTGGGGCTTGTGACAGTGTATTCCACTAAATGCACATGATTACTGTTCATAATACAGGAATGCACAGATTTGTCTCGAAAAAGTACTAGGTCAGGAGTGCTGAAAACTAAATTTGCATGCTTACAGTTTTTATTGACATAAGGTGATATGGATAATGCCATAGTGTATATTAATCAGCTTAAAAAAATAATGCACCTTCTGATGACTTTGCAAGGCAGGATGCAGAAATGTGTGGTTATGTTACAGTAACAGAAACACAGTGAATTGACACGTTTGGGAATAAGATAGCTACCTTTGAGCTGGCAAAGAGAGAAGTATGTGTCTCACAAAACCACCTGTCTTATAGTTCTCAAACTGTTGAAGTAGATCTGTATAAAGTTGCAAGGTGGAATGACACGTGGGGACATTTGGTTGCATATTTGTTACATAACAGCAAGTTTGCAATAGATTAAATTGTGCACATGTGCTTGTACTGTTTCAGAAAGACAAAAGCAGACGTGCTGTCTCCCAGATCAGTTTTAAACAACATGGAGGCCAATGTGACACCTACAGAGATTGGTTGCCTGAACTTGTTTGAGCAGATTCTAATCCAACCAATGAAGCCATTCCAAACAATGCTAAGGTTGATCACAAAGTTGAAAAACATGAGAAAGAAAGATCTCATAAAGTTACTGAAGGGAATTTTCATGTACCTACTACTCCCACTCCAGGAAAATGTTGAGGCCATAATTCAGGACAACAGCATAATGATTTTGGTGAATGCTGTTCCAGCAAAGTCAAAAACAATTTGGCAGCATGTAGTGAATGTAGAGAGAGTTAAAAAGGCTCTACATTACATAAAATCTCAAAATCCATTCCATGTGGATTTAAATGTCGACCACCATACTGATAGTGATACTCAGTCTGGAATGCTAAATACCAAGAAAGCAATGACTGAGAAGGTCTCAATGACTCCAAACTAAAATATGTATGAACAGTGCACAGTTAATCCTCTCCATAGAAAAGATCCAGAGACATCACTGAACTGTATCAGATAAAACAGGTTGAAAGCAGTCCTGTCAGTATCTGAGAGAGTACGTTGGAAGCACAGTTCTTTCCTGATCTTTTCCCACATGGTACTGGCGGTTGCTTGGACAATGATGAGGTACATATTCCTGGAGCTGAGTACTGCACATCTAGATTTCTTCATTCTGATGGTAAGTTCAGATGAAATATTCAGTATTTGTTTCACCTTATATTGGAGAGTGAGTTAAGCACATTGTCTGTGTATATTGCACATACTCTGAGAAATACCACATCATTGCTGCAAGGTCTCACAGCAGCAGAACTGCTGCAAAACTTGAAAGACAAAGATGGGATACTGTAAGAAAATCTGAACTCCATCCTATCAAATATGTAGGGAACCAAAGAATACTGGAATCCAAAAAGGCACTCAGAAGCAGTGGACATGCTATGACAGTATGGTGCAGCCACTTGGTTCATTACTTTAACCTATGCTGAATACAGCTGGGAGGAACTGGCAGAAATACTAAAGTGGGCAAATGCAGATGTTGATGATACATCATCAGTGACACTTGGTGAGATGTGCTCTCTAGATCCAGTGTCTGTGTCACAACACTTCCATCACTGATTTAATGCACTGCTGAGGATTCTTTTGTCCGAGACCAATCCACCTTTTGGTATTGTGGAATACTTCTGGAAAGTGGAATATCAAGCACATGGTGCTATGTATACCCACATGCTACTATAGGTAAAAGTTGCACCCACATTGGTGACAGTTAGGACTCTGAAATCCTGAAGTTTATCATGTAGTACATTACTTGTCAGCTTCTTGACAAGTACAACTGTCCAACCTTTTGAAAACTGGTCTAAAAGTTTCAACGACACATCTGTTGCAAGTATTGTTGTTGAAAGGAGAAAAACTGTGGCAATTGGTACACAATGTGTTGTTTTGGATTTCTGAGACATATCCGTGAACGTGGCTGCATGAATGAGTTGTTCTCTGTCATGTAACATCATCTGAAAATGAAATCTACAAAGAGAGTGTATGAAATGCCGAGAAAAGAAATGGAGGTATTCATAAATGACTATGGTCCGGTTCTGTTGTTCATGTGGTAGGCAAACATAGATGTTCAATTTGTTGCTGATAATTCCATGGCCTTGGTGTGCTATGTGACATCATACATTACCAAAAACAAGCAAACATGTTTGCAGGAGCTGTGGGTGTATCTTTTCAACGGCAGCAGCAGATCTATCAATTTGCGGTTGTGGTATCTAGTGCTAAACACTGTCATACCGCAAATGTGGGGTCTACAAAGCAAGTGACTGTTTGATTGAAACATGCCTGTATGGCAAATCTGAAGCAATATGGTACTTGAACATCAACTACAAAGAAAAGAGGTGGTGTGTCTTAAAGTCTCACCATCGGACTGAAGGTATTGCAGCAAACAAGTCCTCTTCAACAAACATTTTGAAAAACAATTTGATTGACACATACTACCCACAGTGACACAAGCCATGGAGAACACGTGTCCCTTCAGACTCACCCAATGGTATGACTATAAACCTGGAGTTGAGTTTAACCCAGCAAAAATATCTACCACGTCACAGTCATGCATGGAAGTCTGGTCAAAAGGCACAGCCTTGGTTGATTAATCACTGCAAACTGACTTTTAAATCAGCAGACAAAAGGGAACATTACTGTTTTGCTCTGCTTTTCCTCTTCAAGCCATGGAGGCAGGAAAGCTCACTGAAAGGTGAATATGACACATGCAGTGAGGCTCGCCAGGATCAAGCCCAACTCTGCAGAATTCTGCAGTAGAGTTACTGCAACCAATGCAATTTCAATAGCAGTTAATCCTTTTCCAAAGAACAAAGGTTGTGCCAGCTCTGGCTAGAAAATAGCCCAACACCAAAACTATACTCAAAAGTTTATTTTTCTTTATTTTTCATATATTAATTCAGGCCCCAACGCTTCACCCTATTTGTCTTCTTCATGGGCAACTGTATGTAATTTCAAAAGACATATTCAAGTAGTTATACAATATATAATAAAATGATTCATTTTTCTAAGCTGAATTTTAATCAATATAGACATATATGCAAGGTACGATTTTTTTATATATATACATTTTCCTTATATTTCTCTTAAATTGATTTCAGAAGTCAAAATTATATAAATATATAGTTTCAATAATATACCTAGCTTGCTAGTATAAAGGTGCCCGATGGGCTACCTACTTTTCAACTGGGCTGAGGCCTCTTCCAGCTGCCAGCTTAGCACTGCAGTTCTTTTTTTCAATAAGGTCTTAAAGAGATTGAGAAACAACCATATTTTAATTTTGATGCACATTGCCCTGAAATTCATAATTATGTTGTAATATCTTTCTCTTTCTAGTACCTGTCTCAGCTGTGAAAAGCCTGGTGTTGTTTTGAAATTCCTGGCTAGTTCTGTGTTTTTTCCTCCTAGTGATGTGTAACAACATAACATGACTTAAAACACTTATTCAGAAAGGTTTAACTATAAGTACACTCAAACAGTGTGCTTACTTTCTTGTAACAGTAGACAGTGTTCTACTACCAGAGATATCTCACCACTTTGTTTCAGTTATTTTGAAAACCAATAGTAGTGCTTGTATTCAGAAATGAAATAGTTAATGCCCATAGAGTTTCTACTTTGGTAGCCCATTCATTTCATGCTTAAAATTCTTGCTAAGCTTTTCTATGTTGTAAAACACAGAGGCCCGGATATTCAAACTGCACCAGGCTGTGGCGTAGGCCTGGGCACAGCTCAACTATGTTGCGCAGGGGAGTGGCCTGGGCGATATTCAACGGAGCTGCACTATGGCGCAGCAGCTTTGAATATCACACCCTGGCCACCTCCACTATGCATTGCGCAGTGGCACTGCGCCAGCGCAAGTGGTCAGAGTGGAGCATGGAGATGCGCTATCGCAAGTGCCATTGCACCATGCACAGCACCTGCGATATTCAAAAGGGGACATGCAAATGGGGCCATAATTTATGCAAGGTGCACAGGGGTCCATTTGCATCTCATCATGGCCCCATTTTCATGCCATTAGCATGCAGATGCACCGATCCCCAAGGACTTGCACCTGGCGCCCTGCCAAGCAGCAGCCATAGGGGACCGATGCCCCCTGCAGCCAGATCATGGGCATTCCTGTAAAAATGAAAACCCCTCCTATATCCCTGGTGGTCCAGTAGACCTCTATGTGCCCAATCGTGGGCATCTGTCCTGATGATTACACCCCCCAAGTCCAATATCCCTGGTGGTCCAGTGGACCGCATTAAGCCCGATGGATTTCTACATGGATGCCCACAATGGGGCATGGGAGGGCGCCGCCAGGTGCGGCAGGAACTCAGATGGTCACCCACAGGTGGCAGCTGCTGTGTTGCACCCTGCAATGCGGCAGCTCACCTGTGGGTGGCCATCACTTGTTCCTTTTTTTTGTGGCATAACTTTGTGCAGGCACAGGTAAGGGTTGCAAATGCATGACTCTGCACATCCCGGGCTGAATATCAGGCTGTGCAGGTTATGCATGGGCATGCCCCCACCCCCACCTGTGCCTGCATACATTACTGATGCACTCCGGCGCATCGGGATTTGTGCGGCGCATTTTCCCTTTTGAATATCGTGCCGGGGCACATCAGTGGGTTGTGCATGGTGCAACACTGTTGCGCCATGCACAACCCTTTTGAATATCTGGGCAAAAGTGCTTAGATACCTTTGAGCGCCCTTTTGTTCAATCTTTCATTTTTATCTGTGAATAAAAGTAAACAAAGTATTTTACTTTTTACCATCTAAGCATAAAACCTTTTTATTTAATCTTGGTGCAATTACTAACTTAGTGATTCTGGTGTTTAATTTCATTTGTTTTAACTCACTGTGTGGCACAGTAAAGATCTCTGGAGCAGCCTTCAGTTTGTGTTGCAGCTCTGTGCTAGCAGCAAGAGAGGACTGAATTGCCCCTCCCTCTTATACCCATGTGATGTCACATGTCTGCATAGGAATGCAGGCAGACATCACCTTGGCAATGCTGTTGCCTAGGGAACTGCTTTCCACATGGGTAGAGCTCATCTCTCACCGTGTGAGCAACATGGCTTGTGTTTATGTGAGAGAATCTGTTATGCCTTGCATGTTAATCCCTTTTGTCATGCAGGGAAACTGTGACACTGCGCTTGATCATAGCGGGCTTCACTGTATGAGAAACAATTCGAGACACTTAAAACTGCAAATTAGGTTGTGTACATACAAAGATCTGAGTCAGAGAAGGAAGAGCTAGAAAAAGCTAGAGAACAACTGAAAGAAGACACTCCAGATCAGTTCTAAGGAGCACTGTGATCCAGAGGGAGAAGGTGCACTGGGACCGCCTCTTCCTATGAATGATCTTACTGTACTGATGTCAAAGGTTAAAACATCTGTGGAACAGCATGCCACTCTGATGTTAACATCTCTGTCATTGAACAGCAGTTAAATCAGCATCAGCATGTTGTATATACTGCTGTAACATATGCTATTAATCATGGTATTCAGCATCATAACAAAGAATGTCGTTGTGAGACACAAACCATTGTGTATGTGAGTGGTTCAGCTAGAAAAGGCAAAAGTTTCCTTATTGAAATAATTAGTGAAAACTTAAGGAAACGTACTGGAGTAACAATGTTTATCATTGTCACAACTCCAACTGGACTTGCAGCTTTATAACAAGTGCAGTGACTTTACGCCATATTTTTATGCTGCCTGTTGAAGATGGTAAAACTGGTGAGTACCGCAAGTTGACTTTCAAAGTTGCAAGTGAACTATGCAGTATGTTTGACAAAATGGAGCCCCTGATTACTGATGAGATCAGTATGCTCTCTAATGTTATGCTTGTCTTCATCCACCTACATCTGCAGGAGCTTGTTGGCACAGATGATGAAATTGCCTTTGGAGGCAAAAACATTGTTGTTTTTGGTGACCTACTTTAACTGGCACCCATGAATGGGAAACATATCTTTTCTAGATTTACTGTTGAGGACGCTAGAAAAACTATTGGATACATTGGTGGAATAAACCTGTGGGAGTTATCCACTTAATGCATGTTGAACTGTTTTGAAATATGTGGCAGAGTGCTGATTGACAATATAAGGTTCTACTTGACGAGGCTTGGAAACTTGTCACCTTCCAATGCCTCTCTTGAACACATGTGTGATAGGCAAAGGTCAGACTTCCATTGCTGACGTGTGTGATGTGTTTTCTAAACTGTACTGTGATGGAACGCAAATGGTGTGTTTAACACCAAGGCTTAAACAATGTGCATAGTTCAATCAGAATATGCTGGAGAGACAGCAAAAACTGATTGTCATGCTGTCATCACTTGATAAAATGTATGATGTTTGTCTAAGCCCATAAATTACCTTAAAGGCAATGACTGTCTGAAACAGTTAAGTGTAGATGTGTCAAGAATGGTTGGTCTAGAGGCAGCTCTGACAATCTGTAAAAATGCACACATGATGCTACATCATAATCTTGATATGGAACAGGGATTGATCAATTGTGCAATCGGGCATATAGTTGACTTTCAATACAATTTGTTGAAATGGTTGTGGTAAAATTTGACAACCTTGATTACCCACAAAGCATCAATAGGTGCTTGGTAAAATTAAAACAAAAAAGAACTGGTACAGCACACACGCCAATAATACCCAAGAGGCTACTCGAGATTATAGTGCAAAAACAGTTTTATTCAGAAGATGCACACAGCAAACAACGAACACAGTGCGGTACAAGATGGCAAAACACCTCAACATTTCATGCACATGTGCTTTTTCGAGAGGATAACATCACAAACCAATAGTGCCTATTGATAATCAGACATTAATAAAATAATAACACCACAAATCAAGTGCAAAAAAAACTATTTGAAAACAGTTGAGAAAGTCAATAGCTGGCACAAAGTTCCTTGCTAACACAATCGTGGCAAATGACTACATAGATTTAAATTCAGTTGATTACAGTCAGACTGCCACTAGACATATGTAACTGCAAACTGTTAAAAATCTTAGTTACTTTCAATGCAGCAAGTGTAAATGCAAGCTGCTAGAAACAATATTGTTTTCAATAGAAGCACCAAGGGAGGTGACAGTGAAACTGCCGACCTCCCCACAATGACGCACAATACTGACGTTGGTATTAGCCGCCCATGGCAGGTGTTTTCAGGGGGAACGTCCCCCACAACCCCCATAGTTGCTCGTGATACCCGGACTTTAGGATTATCAACTCCAGGTCGAGTTGGTCCGGGGCCGAACATCGAAAGCGAAGACAAAAAGGACCATTACAACAACTATCGCTGTAATGATCTTTTTTTGTGTTTCGCCGTCAGGGTGTTGATGTGCAGAAGTGCACCAGTTTTTAGTACAGCAGTTACATGTCAACAGTTGATGTGCAGAATACAAGTCTGGGGTTCTATGTCATAATAGTGAATGCATTACGGCGATCACTATAATGGCGCATGTATATCGTCAAAAAGCATTCGGTGATATACACTTGCAGGAGACCACAAAACCAGTGACAGCATTTTTGGATATGTAGGGGGTTAGACCCCTTTGACCCCTCACTTAAGGATTCTAACCTAAGGGGTGCATGTTGGGGTAAACTTAAAAAAAAACACAGGCCCAATGGGAAAAAGGAAGCCTGCCCCAGAACTGAACCCGGCACTCTCCCAACCTCAGCCTTCCACCCTACCCACCACACCACATGGCCAGCTTGGCAGCCGACTGCTGCACTACACCCCACATACCCTCCCCCCCTTCTACCCATCGCGTGGCATGGTCCATCCCCCCATGCACGTTATATATAGCGATATCCTTTCTGTACTCACCAACCCCGTATCCCATCACTACCCTGCCAGGTAGCTCAGAACACAGGTGCTGTGATTGAGTCACCCTTTTTGCAGTCACTCAATCATGGTCGCCGTGTTCACTGGATACCCAAGTGGGGCAAGTGACTAAATTCAGTTGAATTCAGTTACAGTGAGTGCAAGCTGCTAAAAAACAGTATTTCCTTCAATACAGCATTACATCAACCCATAGTGTATTCCCAAAACACAGAATAAAAATGTAGCATTAAAGACACAGCAACAACAAAATTCTACATCTTTACAAGAAAGGCTGGAGTTCAATCCTGTCATTGAGACATGGGGATCAAGTGGCATGTAATGTGAAGATCCAATATGCTTCACATTGTGCCAGGCTTTGTTCATGACAACCACCCCAAGGACCAACTGAAATCTTCTCCACCCCAACAAACATCCATTCATCAGGAACTGCTGAATTTCCTGAACAGTGTACAGACAGAGCAGAACCTAAAAAACCCTGCTGTATAGAGTACATGTGTTCACCTATGTGCTCTTTTGCATTCACTCTGCATGGCTCTTTTTTGTGATTCAATAGTAGTATTGTTGGGCTACACACCAGTGTACACTGGTTGGTTGTGCCCCTTAGCATAGGGACAACGCTTAGACAGCATGACATGCAGCGGGGTGCCCACAAGTGCGAGTACTCAAGTTGTTAATAGTTTTCACCTTACTGACAGTTTGCTTGTATATCCTGTCTTTAATATAGTGATTTCCAAATGAGCAGTTACAAATGAGACTGTCAGCACTGCGTTAGTCAAAGCAGCTGTTACTATTAAACAAACTTTTATACAATATGAAAGAGTGACCTGAAAATTATGAAGATTGGTGTGACACCAGGTCACACTTGAGAAATATTTGCAAGTTGACCACAGCCCTAGAGGGTTACAGATATTAAAATTTCCTTCATTTGGAAGAGATCATGATGATTTTTCCTCCCTTGGAAGGAAGAGTTACAAGATGCCTCATTATCCCTCATTACACTTATTGTTAAAGATTCAGTTAAACAACAGGGTGTTCTTACTGCTGATTTGAAACAGAAAGAAGCCATGCTGCAGAGGTTTGCGGAAGCACCTGAATTTGATGATTTAAAGATTAAATTGCAGAATAACATTGCCAAAGCTGATAATAAGATACAGGCAGTCAAGCTAAAAAAAGTTTATTTGGGATGAAATTGACTATAAGAACAACTGCGTTTTCAATTGGAAGAAAAGAAAGAATGACAATCACCCCAAGTCAATACTGAAAAATTTGGAAGCGGATAATGTTTAGAAAGACAGTAACTCTGAAGGTGCATCTTCAGTTTTTTTAGAGGACGCTTTGAGCTTAGAGGGCAATTTGGAATTCAGACCTTGCAGGAGCCCCAGGGTAGCCTTTCAAGAAAGATCAGAAAGACCAGAAAAGGTAAGAGGGATAGGAGTAAACTGAGGCAGCAACAACAATTACTCCCAGAACAAATCACAAAGGAATTGGAGCAACCGCAGGAGCAGGGGCAAAGGTCTTGGGGAAAACATGTAAATGTTATTAATCTATCATCCTATTCATTATCTGAAGCTGAATTGTCTGTGTTGAGTCATAGATTGAAATTCACACCAACAAGTGATTTGAACAATTTTGGACTATTGTTGATCTTCATAAGTTTGCCCGATAACTGAATCTAAAATGCTTTTTTCACAAGCCAGCTGATGCTAATTCTTGGACTGTCATTAATGAATTTGATACTCTCAACACTCCTCTGGACATTATGGGCACTTCTGTTCCTGTGAACTCTTTAGTGTTGGACTTGAAGGAATTGTCAGTGCATTCTGTGAACATCTCTGATAGCAACCTTATACAGACAGCTTTTGACTTTTCATCTGATATCTCTTCCCCTTCTTCCCCTTCTTGCACATTGAGTTCCATTCATTTGGCCACTAGAGAGGAAGGACTGTTTGCTATATCCTTAGACAGTGAACCACAAGATATCAAGAGATTTAGATGTAAATCTAGTTTTGTACCACCAACAAATACAGCTGTGAATGTTTTTGTTCACACGTCAGCAGGATTTACATTGGTTATTCAAGGAGGAATGGGCACCACCATATGTGAACATGACTGAACCAGAGTTTAGAGCTTTGTAATCACTTGAGAACAATACAGCCATCACTATCAACCAAGTGGACAAGGGTGGAAGCGTGATGGTATTAGACACAGTGGACTACATGTCTGAAGTCAAGAGGCAATTGTCTAATACTAAGTTTACAAACCCTTGTGACGTGATCCAACTATGGACTATATGAAATATATTGACCAGTTTTTGTTTGAGGCTGTTAGAGATGGTGCTATTAACAGTGACACATTGGCATTTTTAACAGCCACTCACCTGGTAAGACCAGCTTATACATGTTATCTAAAGTTAATCAAAGTCTAGACTCCCCTCCAGGTCGCCTGATTATTTTAGGCATTAAGTCCTTAACTGAGCCATTATCCCAATACGTGGATTATTATATTTGCCCATTTGTGAGCACTTTAAGATCTAATGCTAGGGACTCAATGTAGGCTTTATCTTTGTTGGAGGATCTCCACATTGAGGAGTCAAAATTATTAGTGACTCTCAACGTGGAATTCCTTTACACAAATATTTCACATTATGAAGGACTGGATGCCCTTAGGCATTATTTAGACCTACGTTCCTGTTCAGATCCCCTTACAGTCAGTCTTGCCCAATTTGTCCTCAAGTACAATGTGTTTCTTTTTTTAGATGAATACTACCTTCAGATCAGCAGTACGGCAATGGGGACTACATTTGCCCCAAATTTTGCTAATCTTTATTTGGGTTTGTGGGAGGAGTGGTATGTATATAACAAAACAGACCAATATCTTTCTCGATCATATTGTTCTGTGGTGCAGATATATAGATGATATACTGATGGTGTGGCCAGGGTCTATTGAAAAATTGTATCTGTTTGTCAGTTATCTTGGGGGCGCTAATAGCAATTTACAGTTCTCAGTGACACATAGTAGGGAAAGCATTTCATTTTTGGATATTCATATGGTTAAGAATGCTGATCAAGGGGTCAATACAGACTTATATTGTAAGCCCACTGACCATAACACTCTGCTACTAGCAAGTTCATGTCACATCTGCCACACCATCAAGAGTACCCCAATTAGCCAGTTCTTGAGAGTACGCCACTCTTATGATATTGTTGAATACTTTGAGGTACATGCACCTGAGCTGGCTGAGAGATTATGGGGTTGTTGTTATAGTACAGCAAATATAAATCATGCATATGAATGCACCAAAAATATGGACAGGGAACAGCTCTTAGTGCCTAAGGTGAAGGGAAATTGGTTGCAGTCTCAGATGGTAAACTTTGTAACTATTTTTAGCGCTAGAGCTAATGGGGTTGAGTCTATTTTGAGAAAACATTGGAACATTTTACAGACAGAGCCAAAGTTAGCTGATGTTACCAGGGCTTCCCCTAGAATTGTTTATAGAAAGGCTAGGAATATTGGGGATTATGTAATCCATAGTCTATAGCCTGTAGAAAAACCCAAGACTTGATTGCCTGCTCTGCCCCCTGGCATGCACCGTTTTGGCCATTGTAAATATTGTGAGACTGTCAGGATTACATCTAGTTTTTCAAACCCTGTTGCCCAAGAAAAATATCAGATTTGGACATTTATTAATTGTGACACTACTTGAGTCATATATTTAGCCACATGTAGGTGTGGGGCATATTATGCTGGTAGGATGAAACGCAAATTGAAACAGTGCATAGGCAAACATGCACTCTATACAGAAGGGGATTTTAGAATCGGCTCTGTCTGTACACTGTTCAGGAAATTCAGCATGGGTGTTTGTTGGGGTGCAGAAGGTTTCAACTGGTCCTCGGGGTCATTATCATGAACAAGGCCTGGCACAACATGAAGCATATTGGATCTTCACATTACATGCCACTTCATCCCCAGGTCTCAATGACAGGATTGAGCTCCAGCCTTTCTTGTAAAGATGTAGAATTTTGTTGTTGCCGTGTCTTTAATGTTACATTTTTATTCTGTGTTTTGGGAATACACTATGGGTTGATGTAATGCTGTATTGAAAGCAATACTCATTTTTAGCAGTTTGCATTCACACATGTATAGTGGCAGTTTGTCTGTAACTGAATTAGACTTAATTTAGTCAGTTGCCACATTGTGTTTTGCACATCAACTATTGATGTATGTAACTGCTGTACTGAAAATAATACTGTTTCTAGCAGCTTGCATTTACAATTGTATAGTGGCAGTTTGTCTTCAACTGAGTTTGAATCAATCTAGTTACTTGCCACACTTGCGTTTTGTATATCAACTATCAATTAATGTTATGCTGCATTGAAAGTAACTATGATTTTTAACAGTTTGCAGTTTGATATGTCTAGTGGCAGTTTGACTGTAATTAATTGAATTTAAATCTATTTAGTTACTTGCCATGATTGTGTTAGCAATGAAGCTACATGCCAGCAACTGCCTCTCTCAACTGTTTTTAATTATTTTATTTGTACTTTATTTGTGGTGTTATTATCTTATTAAGGTCTGATTATAAACAGGCACTATTGGTTTGTAATGTTATCCTCTCAAAAAAGCACATGAAATGTTAAGGTTTCCACCTTGTACTGCACTGTGTTCATTGTTTGCTGTGTGCACTTTTGAATAAAACTGTTTTTTCACTTCTACCTCTAGTAGCCTCTCAGGTATTATTGGCATGTGTGCTGCACCGGTTCTTTTTTGTTTTGTTTAGTACTGTAGTTACTGGTTGCACTGCATTCACTCTGCGGGGCTCTTTTTTGCGCTTCTATGTTTGGTAAAATCCCAGCTTGTGAAAGACATTTATAGTACATGAAAACAGTTTCCACTGTGTGTTGCGTATGCAGTGTCAATTCACAAGTTACAAGGTTTGAGTTTAGATGCTGTGATGATCGACATAGGCAACAATACATTCAAAGATGGTATGAGCTATGTTCCTTTGTCACGTATCAGAGGTCTGGCAGGATTGTACATTATCAATGTTGCAAATAATAAAATTCATGCTGTAAAATGTGTAGCACAGAGTACAGTCGGTTATGCAAACTGTGTCATTCCAATCTGTCTTTGATTCTACTGGCAAGTGATGTAGTGATGCATGGCACGTCTTTCGAGACATCACAGAAATTGAAGAGGAAGAAGTCAACAGTACATGATCTGAGCTACGAAAGAACCCCAGGGCAAATGCCCTGAGACATGGGTTATCTCGGAGGATATTGGCCATGATCTGTCCACTTTAAGAGGCAATAACTAATCAACTGTCCCTAATCATACAAGATCACCTCAAGCAAAGAAATTATTTAGTCTATTTGCAATGGTGATATTTGGTAGCAGTACTGGAGTTAATTGCAATGCCAATTTTGCGGTACAGGTATTCCTGATATGCCAGAATTCGTTGCCACAATAACCACTTCAAAACTGACTGTTTTGTCAGATTGACTAAAGCAAGTTGTAACTGTCAGTCAACAGCAAAGTAATATTCTGCAGTCACTGACACTACTGTCGAGCTGTAGCTGCTTATGAGCAGCACAGCTATTTGCCGACAATGTTCAGCAAGATGTAACAGAGAGTTCGTGATTGCAATTATTAACTCATTAGAAGATGAAAACATTCCAGTAAGGCAGTACTTTACAGATATCTTTGTCTGCCCTGTGGCAATGTTGACAGAGGAAGTGACTCATTACATGCTGTGGATTTCTCTATATATTCCACATGAATCATCTGTCAAATTCAGACAGTTGTTTACCAATGCTAAATCTGGCTAGGAGTACAGAAGACGTGGAAAAACAGTACCTGATCACTAAGAATGCGTCATTCTGCTAACTACCTTATACTTACACTACAACGATTTGACTCGTATGAAGTCAAAGTTGTGACACCAATAACTGACTTTATTGCAGTTATAGTCATGTTTGGACATACGCATTTTGACTCTTACACAATCATTTTCCACTGTGGAGCTTCTGAACATTCTGGTCATTATATAACTTGGCTCAGATAGGGTGGCAGTTGGATAGAGTGTAATGATGCTACATATGGAGAGACTTCCAAAGAACCTGCAGGATGCATATGTGATTGTCCTAAAAAGCAAGCAGTTTGTGGCAGCTGCAGAAGAATAGACACCAATAGATGACTCTCAGTTAACTAGGGTACAAACAGGTATACATCCACACATACATCAGTGACATTGTTTCCATTTCCATCTTATCAGTGAGTAACTCACAAAGTATTATTAATGTGAAATGTTAACTAACACAGCGGAGTGGGCACTAGGACGTGGTGCTACGATACTAAAAATTACCACATTACAAAAACCAAAATAGTAGAGCACACATACCTCATGAATACAAGGGCACCGGTGCCTTTGTATTCATGAGGTGTGTGTGCTCTACTATGTTTGTTTTTGTGATGTGAAATGTTGTTTCTACATGGTGGGATACTTGTAATGATGGTACTGATCGAGTTTCAGTTCAAGTGGGTTGTTACAAGGGTGCCAGACTGTCTGCATAATCAGTAATTATAATGGATTCTGTTACATCTGCATGTTTGCTTCCCCTCCCCAAAATACAGACAACACTTGATACACACCCATATATCACTTTATCATGTAAAGCAGGGTGACACATGACATTGTTGAAACAGCACCATACATGCATGGCTTGCTATCACCTATCAAAGTATGACACTGATGTAAATGTGTAATTTATGCTGAAAACCTTCTGATGTGTAAATATGTTGCATTACTGTATGTTAAAGTACTTAGGCTGAAATGCAATGCAGTTTCTGTATCTGTGCATGACTGTATGTAGTTCTTTGATTCGTGTGTACACAGTTATATTTAGGAACAAAAACAGGTGACAGTAGTTAAATACTGTCTGTTTAATTTAAATTAATTTTTTAACCAAAAATGTTACAGGTTTAAAGATTAATGGCAAATATGGATTTACAAGTATGAGCTAATATGACATAAATCACTCCAGTTGACTAAAACCTGTATCTTTTTCTTGTGTGTCTCAGTATGATATTTTCTTACAGCTAAGGTTTGATTTCAGATCCCAGTTCAGGTTTCATATCAGCATGTCCATCTTCTTTTCAGACACTGAGGTACATCATAGCAGTCATGACATATTTCAGGCTTTCCTTTTTTTCTATTTTTATTTAAAGGTTTGATCTGGACAGGTGGAGCAAGATACATCACTTCTGACGTGCTGTGCTGTAAACAAACCAGCAGCTTCTGCACCCCTATCTGAAGTACAGACTCTCCGAACTAAAGTGCAGCTTGGTTGCAAATGTTGAATGAAACTATTATTGTTTTGTTACAAGTAGGTAAACTGCAAATTTATAACTAGTTTAATATTTATTTTAAAATGATTTGTCACAGTGAACTGTTACTGATGAAACGAGCAGTTTAGAAATGACATGGGGGAAATGCAGTCTCTTGTCTGTGGCACATTATTTAACCCTTGGGCTGCCAATGGATCTGGAATGTATTGGAATTCTGCACTTACATATCAGTCCGCAGCAAAGTAAGAGTTAAATATCACTTGCCAGTGGAGGGTGTGACAGAAAACCATAGTAATCCATGTAATATTTTCCCCTGTCATTTAAACATGTCATATTGAGCTGCTGCAGACTAGAGATGCCATTTGTAAATGACACAGTGAAATGCCATCTCTACTCAATGACACATTATGAGAATATGAATTGACTGCGGAGGGAGAGACAGAAAAACATAGTTCCCCATATATTAAATGTTTGTTTTTTTTCTGGTTGTTTAAGAATGATACAGTACATTATCACCAGATTATACTGTTTATTCACACAAGCGCACAATCAATGGACATCAGTGTCCCTTTGGTCCATTGTAATTCTACCCACCCCATCATCTGCAGTGTCTAATGGATATGTGACTGTGTAATTCTTAATTCAAAATGTCTATTTTTTTCCGACCTTTAAGGCAGAAAAAAAATTAGACACTTTGAATTAAAAATTACAGTGCCCCATAGGGACACTGATGTCCATTGATTATGTGCTCTTGCTGTGAATAAACAATATAATCTGATGATAATGTAGCATTCTTAAACAACCAAACAAAACATTTAATACATGAAGAACTACATTTTTCTGTCTCACCATTCACAGGCAATTCATATTCTCATAATGTCTCCTTGAATAGAGACAGCATTTTGCCAGGTCATTTACAAATGACATCTCTAGTCTGTAGCAATTCACCGTGACATGCTTAAATGATGGGGAAAAAATATTACATGGATTACTATGGTTTTCTGTCAAACCCGCCACCGGCAAGTGATATTTAAATAATGTGTCACTGACGGGAGACTACATTTCCCTGTGTCATTTCCAAACTGCCCCTCTTGTCAGTAACAGTTCACTGTGACAGATCATTTTAAAACAAATGTAAGCCAGGTTGTACATGCACACTTTACCTACTTGCAACAAAACAATAATAGTTTCATTCAGCATTTGCAACCAAGCTGCACTTTACTTCTGAGTGCTTGTACTTCAGATAGAGGTGCAGAAGCTGGGGCTTTGTTTACAGCACAGCACATTAAACGTGTTGTATCTCACTCCATCTGTTCACATCAAACCTTTTAAATAAAAAGAAAAAAAAGGAAAGCCTGAAACACAGCATGACTGCTATAACGTACTTCAGTGTCTAAATGGGAGATGGACATGTTGATCTGAAATCTGAACTGGGACCTGAAATCACACCTCAGCTCTAAGAACATACCATACTGAGACACAAAAAAAGACACAGGTTTTATTTCATGACATATTTTATTCTACTGAAAGGATTCACTTCACATTAGCTCATACTTGCAAATCTATATTTGCCATTGATCTTTAAAATGAATATTTTACAAAGAAAAATTTATTAACCCTTAGGCTGTCAACAAAATCAGAATGTACCAAGAATTCTGGACTGATATATCAGTCTGTGGCCCTGCAAGGGTTAATATTTAAATGCTTTACCTAGCATGCTGTTTATGCACTGTTCCTGTTTTTTCACAGGATTGTCTTTATTAAGGGGTCAAGTGAGGAATTTTCCAAGTATGCCCTTGTAAATGCTTGTAAATAGTTATGTGTTTCTTATTACATATGTCATAAACAGTCATCTATGTTTTACATGCGTTGGATGGATTATTGTTCTCATTGAAATTATTGTTTCATACCTTTTTTGTAGTGCTTGGTTGTTTTCCCTCTCTAGGAACACAGCAAAAATTTGGCAGTAATTCAATTTGCATTTTTTCTCTAATAAATTTTTGAAAACGTTTCTACTGTGTTGTGCCTATTTCTTTATAAATTGTAAGAATATGTTTATTATTTGTGTTGCAAGCAATCAGTGAAGAAATATCATGGTGATCAATTGTATTCAGTACATAAACATCACATTTACAATTTGTTTTAAAAAAGTGACTTAGCAGGTTAGTAGAGTTTTTTCCATTTTACAAAATGTTGAAACATAAACAAACTTTAGACAGGAAGAGAATTGAATAATGAAGATGAAGCTGAATGACTTGTGAAGATTCAAACAGCAAATCCTGAGAATATTGTTAAAGACATCTATTACTTGTGGGGTCTAAAAACAAACAGAAGGAAAGATACCCATTTGGTATACTATCTCAAAAGGAAAGGAAATTCTTGGCATAAAAACTGCATTAATGCACAAGTTAGGGTTCAACATAAAGCAGCAAATGTAGGGAAATGTGGTGTTAGGGTTTCCAACCCTAACTCCCCATTCCTCCACCCGACAAGCAGCCACAGGGACAAGACAACACAAGCAACCACAAACAGCCATCATTAGGTAAGACTAACATATACAATTCTTTCCAGATAACACAAGAGACATCCATCATCATGGTCCAACACTTCTGTAGCCATGGATACACATGTACACTTCAGTACATAATGGCCATTTGTGGTTGTTTGTGTTGTCTTGTACCTTTGGTTGCTTGTGGATTGGGGATTGGGAGTTAGGGTTGAAAACCCTAATGCCACATTTCTCTACTTTTGTTGCTTTAAGTTGAACCCTAACTTGTACATTACCATAGATTTTTAATATATATATATATATATATATATATATATATATATACATATATATATATATATGTGTGTGGGGGTGTGTGTGTGTATATATATAGAGAGAGAGAAAGAGAGAGAGAGAGAGAGAGAGATCTGGGGAGACAACTTTTATGATTGTAAGAGTGGTCTCACATTCCTAGGGTGTTAGAATCATTAACCTTAGTTCACGGTTCTCATACTCTAAGAATGCACATGACACAACTCTCACATCCTTAACAGTGGATCTTATTAACAGATATCAAAAACACTAAAAATGTATTCAGCTCATAGCGTATGATGCACTGAAACTTATTTGCATTAGTATATTTTCAGCATATTTTCTTTATGTAGAAGAAGCAATTATCTATTAACAAATGTTCCTGATTCTGTTGGTGTGACTAATCAAACTTTTTTTTGCAAATGTATCTGGTAGGGTAGACAGGCATTTCTGTAAGTGAAATTTTTTTTATAATTTGGACTGCATATTTTCCACAAGTAGGGGTGGAGAACCATTGTCTTCTCCAGAAAAACCTGATTAGTTATGATTCAGCAAACTGAAGCCAGTGATGCATGGCTGAAACAAGACTAACTGAGTTTTGAACTGTGACAAAACAAAGAAAAACTTGTTTTGCCAAAGTAAACAGTGAGGTAATATACAACTATTCATCTATATAGGCATATCCTGACTGATATTGTTTTTCCACTTCTTATACAAGTATTTATTTATATACACAAAGCCTAGCTGATATTGTTTTTACATTTGATATACAACTATGCATTTCTATAAACATAACCTAACTGATATAGTTTTTAACAATTTATGTAAACATAGCCTAACTGATATTGATTTTAAAGATTTATATAAAAATAGACTGATATTGTTTTTAATTGTACACTTGGGTCCAGATATTCAAAAGAGTTGAGCCATGCGCAATGGGGTTGCGCTGTGCGCCATTCTGCGATATTCAGCAGGAGGCAGTTGCTCCCCCGAAATCATGCTGAGCAACAGCGCAATGATAATGAAGGCATGCGCAACCGGAGGGGAAGGAACCATGCATAAATGGCGCAGTGCGATATTCAACGACTGGCGCCATGCGCAATAGGGGAGCAAGCAGAAGTTGCGCCATAGCGGAACTGAGCCAAAATAAAAAGGAGCATGTGAGAGGTGCAAGAATGCTACAGGGAAGCCACATGAGGCAGAACTCTAGCCAGACAGACAGAGCAGGAGGGACACACAGGGCAGGCCAGGGAAAGGGCACCCTGAACACACAGGCACAGGGAAGGTGTGGGGAGCCACAGCCACTGCAGAAGGGGGAAGTGCCACACAGCACAGAGGCCACCACAGGCAGGTGTTCCCGGTGCAGGGGAAGTAGCAGGAAGGACAGCAGGGGGAATACAGTAACAGCTGCCGGGGGGTGAACACAAGCCAGGGACATGGCCAGTGCCACCTTCCAGATGGAGGCCGTTATGAGGGGGTGAGAAGGTGAGTGGCAGGGGGGCATGGCCGTGGAAGGGCCGGTCAGCGGTATGCCCCCAACAGGCAGTACCGAGCCCGCACCAGCTTCAAGCTGTACACTGATACTGAGATTATGGGCCAGTACTGCCTGAATAGGACAATTCTGAGGTGGCTCTGTGAGCTGTGCAGTGATGTGATGCAGGCACCCACACGACAGAGCCATGCCCTGTCAGTGGAGACTAAAGTAATAGCCTGCATGTGCTTGCTTGCCACGGGTACCTTCCAGAGACCAACTGGGGACACCACAGGCATAACCCAGTTAGCCATGTCATGCCACCTTACCCAAATTCCTCAGCACACTGCTGCCACATGCTGTGGAGTACATCCATTTCCCCAGCACACCGGCGGAGTGCACAGTAAACATACAGGAGTTCCACTGGGTAGCACGTATGCCTGGTGTGCTAGGGGCAATAGACTGCACCCATGTGGCCATCCACACACCACCTGGCCCTGAGGGGGCCACATACATCAATTGCAAGGGCTATGCCAGCATCAACTGCCAGGTGGTGTGCGATGCCGGGGGCGCATAATCAATGTCTGTGCCACGCACCCTGGGGGAGCACACGATGCCTTCATCTGGCACCAGTCAGCACTGTGCCACAGATTTGAGAGTGGGGACATCCCCACTGGATACCTAGTGGGTGCATATGCAAACCACATGGACAATCATAGGGCCTGGGGGGACATGGCCAGAGGTGACATGGGTAGTGGCCTACATGGCCCGGGGCAGGGTGATGCTGATCACCAAACTAACCTTCTCCCTCTACACACTGGTGACAGCGGATACCCACTCTGTCCCTGGCTGCTCACACCCTACCGGCAGCCTGCAACCCCATCGCAGTAACGCTACAATGAGGCACACGCCACCACAGTAATGTCATCGAGCGGGTGTTCAGGATGCTGAAGGCATGATTCCATTGCCTGGACACCTCCAGCGGTGCCCTACAGTACAGCCCCTCAAAGGCCTGCGGGCTATTCCTGGCCTGTTGCATCCTGCACAACATGGCCAACGAATGTGGGGTAGCCATACAGGTCGAAGAGGGGGACAGCGATGGGGACGATGAGGATGCCGGTGACGATGTTGACAGGCAGACCCCCCTTGGCCGACAGGACCCCCGACTGATCCGGCTGGCAAAGCTGCACCAGGACACCATCACGGAGGAGCACTTCAGCCAACCCAGGTAAGTCATGGGGCCATGTGCAACCACCAGTGGCTAAGGCACAACCCACAAACATGCACGGACACACACCAGGGGTGCATGCCATCAAGGGAAGTGGCAGGGCACAGAAGCACACACACAGCCAGGGATGGGTGAGGATTAACATGCCACACGGATGGACACACACACATGCACACACACAACACACCAAACGTGCACAGAGGGAAGGAGGCACACTGACCCAGAACGCCAACCCTAACAACACACATGTCCACAGGCCACCATGCCTACTGCCTGTCCATGTGCATGTATCAGATGCTGAGCACCATTGCACATTGGTGTACAGCGCAATGCAGGCATCATCATGCACATGCAACTGCAGACAGCAGCTGGGAGGGTGTGCAGGTGGACTGTGTGGCCGCGTGCAGGGCCAGGTACCCACCTGTGCACTGCCCACTGAAACACACAATGCACACAGGGCAGCACCAGACAGTAGCCATGCTGGGAGACAGGTCAGTCATGCGACACAGTGCTCTGGCCACCACGGATGCATGAGCGGCCCCGCTGAGACCCGCCAGCACTGACAGGCTAACCAATGGCCTCATGGGGTGGCACTGATGGTCCCCCAAGGGTTCCACTGCGTGAATGCGACCGTGCTCATGCAGGGGTCTGCAGCACACTGAACATGCCTAGGCCAGGAGTGCTCAGGATGCCCACAGCTGAACCCGGTGTCGACAGGGTGGGAGTCACAAGACGCCGAGACCGGGGGGTGGACAGAGCACTGCGTGATGTCCGCAATGCATGGGCACCTGACTGTGTGCCCATTGTGGCCATGGCAGCAGTGAATGCCTGTGCATGCCTCTTAATGGCAGCGGTCACATCCTCCCGCAAATGGTCCATCCCTGCCAGGATCAGAACGGTGTCCCTGCTGCGACGTTCCTCTGCCCACTCCAGAGCCACACGCAGTGCATCCACTGACATCGCAAGCCACATCTGCTGCTGGACTAATGCTTGCAGTAGGCAGGTGTGCTCATCCAAGAGGTCATCTGCCTCCTCAGCATCCTGTCCCACAGGGTGTGCACGGCCCTGATGATCAGCACCCCTTGAGGGTGGGTGCTGCGCACCAGGACCAGGTCTGGGCATGTCCACAGGTGATGCACAGATGCCGCCGCTGAACCGTGTACCCCCAAGCCCATTGGCCAACTGCTGATGCTGCCTCTCCAGCTGCCGCTTCGAATGCCAGGGCTCATTGGTGCTGCCGCAGTGGCCACAACAGTCCCACTGTCCTGAACAGACACCAGTGCTGCCCCACTGGTGCTGACAGGCACAGGCTGGGACTGTGCTGACATGCAGGCCTCCACGGCAGCACCACCCACAGCCATGGGTGCGAAGTGCCCTGCTGTGTGGCCATCCCATGGCACACAAGTGTCACTGCCCATGACGTTAGCATCATCATCATCGGTGACGGACTCTGCACTGGCCCCAGTCACAGCATGCTGGCATCCGTGGACGCCGGCATGCTGGAACACAGGAAGGGCTTCCTCCACACCTGTTACAACGACACCAGTGTGGACAGCCAGGTGGCCCCACTGTCGCAATGATCCATGTATACCTGTGGAGGTGGATGGGCCCTCCTCCATCTCCAGCTGACTGTCCTCAATGGACAGGCCCACCACTGATGACCCATGCAGATGCTCAGGATCGGTAAGGGAAAGCAAAGTTGCGTTACTGCATGTGACCTACCCTGCCCCCCCATAGACAGACCATGACTTACCATGCAGTGATGGGCCACCACCCGTCTGGAAGCCACCACCCGGAACACCCTCAATGGCACTGCACTGCATGCTTCCAGCAAGCCTCTCCTCCTGTGGGGTCAGCTGTACCACCTCCAGCTGTCCCCCACCTGTTGCAGCTCGTGCTGCTCTGATGGCAGCCACCTTCTCCTTTATCCTCCAACTGTCCTTGCCCATCTTTTTCTTACATTCCTGCATGGAGCACTGGTGGCTGCCATGCAGGTTCACAGCATGTGCCACCTCCTCCCATGCAGCAGCATGGGCTTGAGGTGTTCCCCGCCGTCCACTGAGAAGTGGCTCCTGATCCAGGTAGGCCTCAAACAGGGCTTCGGTTTTGGCCTTGGTAAAGTTAGGCCTCCTCCTCCTCCCACCACTGTGTTCCTCCTCTCCAACAACTTGATTGGTCATTATGTAGCCTGTAAGAATGGCAGTTGTAACCTGTGACTGTGCAGTCCCATGCATGTCCCTAAATCCACAGTCCACACTCCCAAATAGCATGCAACTCACCAATAGGCTGCAGTAACTGACTATGGCCACTGCAGCCCAATGTCACACTCTTATAGCGCAACCCATGCAAATGAGGCAAGGCGCAACTTTAAGTAGATGCAAATTGCTGTGCTGCGCCATTGAATGGCTGATTAGATGATTTGCATATGACGGCTGAATATCACGCTGTTGCACTTTGCGCAGTTGTGTTGAACGTGCTGAGCCAATGGCGCAGTTCTGTAACATGCATAGTACACACCTCACTGCGCATGTCCAGGTTGCTGACGCAGGCGTCTGCCATGCTGATGACGTTTTGTGGGCGGTAGACAATGCAGGACACAGCCACCATTGTGCCAGTGGCGCTATAGCAATGGTCACTACATGGTGCTGTGGCACTGGGCCATCATAGGCACACTGGGCCAACTGCGCAGTAGGCCACTATGGTGGTGGCACATGGGCAGTCAATCGCGCTACACGCATTGTGTTCCAATGGAGCTGTGCATGTCCATGCGCCAGAGACCCTTGACTCTGTGCCCAACCTTTGCCCCCTAGGTGCCATGCATCAGGCATGGGTGCACTTCTATCATGCTGTTCAGTGATAGCGCAATAGGGAATGGCAGCGCTGTACCGAGCAGCATCTGCACGTAGGGAGCCATGCTGCAGAGCACCATATTGCCAAATAGAGCAGTGAGAATGGCATGTAGGAGGGCAGCCCAGTGGTCTGCAATCGAGCTGGCCAACCTAGTGACCATTGTGGAGCCACACCATGGGCCACTGTTCGGGGAGGCACCCCTGGACAGGTCCAGGACCCAGGTGTGGCAGGAGGTGGCCACTGCACTTGAGGAGGCTACAGGATGGGGTAGGAGCACTGAGCAGTGATGCCACAGATACGGGGACCTGTGGCGGAGGGAGCCGGAGCTACTGGCATGCCTGTGGGCACATGCCAGAAGGGGCACGGTGCCACATCCAGGCAGGGGTTACGTCAACACACTTTTATTTTCCATATGGGTAACAGTGTTGTATGTGTCCAGCACATGGGGGAGGGACCATCCGGGGTTGGCTGTGGTGGTGTTCACAGTGTGTGGGGTGGGTGGGTCTGGCTGGGTGGGAGGGCACACACCTGGGGGCAGGGGGACTTTGCTACAGGATTGTACTGATGTTCCTCTCTCCATGTTTGCCCCACAGGCCCGGAGGAATGCCGCTGTGCCCGTGAAGAGCAGCAGCAGGAAGAGCAGGGTGCAGCAAGCGGGGCGAGGGCCTCACCACCCACTGGACCAGCCCGATGAAAGTGAGTGCCATACATCCATGATTACTATTGCATGCTGTGTGACAGGGTGGGCAGCGGGGCATGGCCACCATCCATTGACACCACTACCATGCACGTGACTTGTTACAGTCAACACTGTCCAGTGGCAATGCATGTCTGGGAGTGCGTCAATGGTGGTCCATGCGTGCACCAGGTACATGGTTGTGCCACTGCCTTTGCACCACATAGCCATGTTACTAAATGGCCATGGTGGTGCTGTGCGTGACTTGGCCGGTGGATGTGTGCAGCGTCCCGCATGGCTGTATGCACCTGGGTGGGCAGGTCATGTGGACGTGATCACTGCGGGTGGTCACACACTACACAGAGGTATGTCCCATGGCCGTATGCCATGCACAGTGGGCGGGCTGTATGGGGTTGTGCACTCACACCTATTGACTGTGCTCCCTTGTCCTAGGTACCCACCATCTACGGGAAATCAGGGAGGCGCTGCAGGAGATACTCCTGGTTGTGAGGGCATCACTGGATATCCTCAGACAGATAAACGACACTGGGGTCCTAAGGAGGCACAGAGCCCGGAGGAGTCAGAGCAGGGAGAGGCGCTCCCGCTAGGGATCAATCAGTCCCTGTATTTTCCTACCCCCCTGGACCCACCCTCACACCCCTCCTTTCCCATCCCATTTGTCCATCCCTGCCCCCTACCCACCCCACCTTGTTTGTGGCCCCCCCAACCTTGTATATAGTTTACGTAATATTTTAAATAGTTGAATTTTATACATTTGTTCAATACATTTAATTTTGATATGAATACTGAGGTGGTCTCTGATTTGCAGCGGACTATAGGTGCTCAGCTGCAGTGGTGTGCATGGCGTCAGGGGTGGTGCGGTCATGGGTATGTGTGTGTGTGTCCGTGTGGAGGTGACTATGGTGTGGGGGTAGCTATCAGTCAGTGTGTTTGTTGTGCCCTGTGCACTGGATGACTGTGTGCAGTGGTCCATGGTGCATGCTCTGTGTCCATGGTGCACCCATCGGCCCGTCCATGGCCTGTGCAGCTGACACACATGCATGTCTGTGACCTGCATGGTCCGCTGGCATGTCAGTGGTGGCAGTCTCTGCAGGGCAGCCACTGTACCCGTCACATTGATGGGTTGCCTCCTGTCACTGGTGTGGTGCATGTCTGCCTTGGGTGGGACTGTGGGCACCACAGTTGTTGTCCCACCTCCATGCTGTGCCTTGTGTGTGTTGCAGGGGATGTGCCCCACTGTCTGTGACTTGTGCTCCGGGTGAATGATGGTGGTGTACAGGTCCACAGTGCCTGCGCAGGGTGGCTGGCACTCCAGTGCCATGGAGGACTGAGGGTTGTGTGTACACAGTTTACATGGGCCCACACTGGGGGCTTGGTTGCCCCACCACTGCTTCCCTGTGTTGTTGTGCCCTTGGGTGTGGGTGCATGTCTGTCCATACACTGTGTGGCATCTGGTGTGGTGCATGCTTCCACACACCACTGTGGGCGTCTGTGCTGGCTGTTGTGGCCAGTGGTGGGTCGGGGTGTGTCATTGGAATACTGTGCAGGGTGCTGTACCACTGGTGGTGGTGTCCGGGGCATGCCCTGTCCCGTGTGGGGTACCTCATGTGCCAACGCATGGTTGGTCTCTCAGCACTACCTCGGGGAGACTGTGCATGGTGGCACTGTGTCTACAGTTGTTGCATTGCTGTGTGCTGCCACCCACTGATGGGTGCTCGTGGTGGGGCTGGCTTGCATGGTTCTGTGGTGCACAGGGTTGCAGTGTCACAGTGGGGGTGGTGGCATGCATGGGGTTTCCTGCAGTGGTGGTCACTGCTCATAAGGGGTGTCTGGGGGTCATGGTGCAGAGTGTGCTCTGCATTGGGGGGATGGTGTGGCACGGGGTAGTCAGCCCTCCTTGTGTGCCATTCACAGCTTGCCGGTAGGTGTGATAGGGCACCATGGCCCGGCTGTGGGTTGTTTGCTTGTCTCCATGGGCCAGTGGTTATTCTAGTCCTCCCCCAGTTGTGCAGTGCATGGGGTGTGGGGGGACAATGTCCGTTCTGCTGTGTGTTCCTGTGCCCATCTGTGGTATGGGTGGTGGGCCCCTACCTCCCTGGTTGTGCAGTTGCATTGCTCTGCTGCTGGGGGGCGTCCCTGGTTGTGCTATGGCACCTCTGGACTGCTCAGCTGAACATCCCTTGTTGAGCTATGGTGCATCAGATCTGCTCAGCTTCCCCTTCCTAGTTGCGCTATGGCGCAGGTGGTGCAATATTCAGTCATCGGCTGTAGGCGCAGTTTGGCCTGCTCCATTTTTGAATATCGCGTCTCTTGCACATGGGTGCAATAGACTTGCACTTGCTCCTGCTATTGCACACTTTTTGTGTGCAGTTTGAATATCTGGGCCTTGATATACAACTATTCATTATAGCTGCATGGCAGTGCAGCTATAGTTAGGATTGGCAAGGCAGTTTAATGTTAAACCTCAAACTTTGCACTTTAATAACTTTGCATCTGTTCAAGGGATTTGCATGAAATTTGGCAAGCTTTGGGGTTAGGGGAAGATCTCTTGATATGCCACATGTCATGTTAATCCCTTCTGAAGTTTTTGAGACACAGAGTGTTAAAAAAACAGAGGGTTTTGCAGTCTTTAGCTTTTTTCCTTTTTGTTCACCTATATCTCAAAAACGGGTTGACATTGCTTGACATTTTTAGGACAGAAAGCCTTGGCCTCACAAATGCATTTTGAAGATTTAGTGGAAAAATATTCATCTGTTCCAAAGTTATTCAATTGGGCATTTCCCATTATTTCCTATGGGAAAAAATGGATGCCAGGCATGAAGAAGGATTGCAAGCTTTTTCGATGTAGAATCTTGCATCAAAGTGCCATTTTTTGATGCAGAATCCTGCATCTAACTGCCATGTTAGATGCAGAATCCTGCATCGAAGTGCCATTTAAGGCATTGTGCCCTATTTATTTCATTGCCAACATTGGGGGGGGGCCCAATCCCCATATTGGCATGGTAATACCAACCCCCACCAGTGTGGGACACTGGGAAACCTACTCCCAGTGTCCCCAAATAAGTTTTTTTTATTATTAATATAATCTGAAACTGGGATGCCCACTCCTGGTGTCAGATGATGTGACCCCCAGTATGCCTCCCCCCAACACACACATATGTGGTGCACTGGGATCCCACCCAGTGTGCCCAGATAATTTTTAAAATCAATGTTTCCAACACCGGGATGCCAACCCTAGTGTTGGATGCCCCACCCCAGCCCACTTTTTGATGACAGGCGGTGTCCAACTTCTGTCGGCAAAATGTATACTCCTAAACCCATGTGACACACTTGGAGCCCACTCCAGTGTGCCAAACCTATACATTGTACCTGTAAATAAAGAAAACTGTCCCCTAATGTCTTTTTTCTGTAAAAAAACGGTCCCTCTTCGTCTCCCAGTCTCCTCCTCCCATCCCCACCTCCCACTGAGCATCCAGCCTTCCTATGCCCCCTTACCCATACTTACCTCCGGAGGTCGGAAGTAGCAATCTTCTGGGCTGGGAACACATCTGCACTCTTCAAAGCCAAACTGCAATGTGAGGAATCAAGATAAGCAGTATAATGGGAGTCGGGGGGGTCTTTCAATCTATGTTAATATCTCAGACAATTTTGGGGATTTTGGCCCCATATTTTCAACATGGAGTTCTTGGTACCCCACCTCATGAGCACTGTCACTGTCATTTCGTTACTCCATCCCAAAAGGTGATTTTGTGGTCACTGCACAGAATCACCATTTGGGACTGATTAATGAAATGACAGTGCCACTGTTCATAAGGTGGAGACCCAAAAAGCCCATGTTGAAATTTGGTGCAAAAATTAAAAGAAATGACTGTGTTACACAGTTTCTATGCACGCTCACAACTTTGCCACTTTTAATATTTTCACTCCAGATTTTCAACATGGCCATTTTTAACACCACCTTATGAACAGTGCAGCTGTCATTTTTCACATCCTGCCCAAAATATGTTTCCGCAACTGCCACACAGAATGGCGCTGTCGCTGTGCAAAATCAACTTTTGGGCTGGATTAACAAAATCACAGTGCCACTGTTCATGAGGAGAGGTCCCAAAAAGCCCATGTTGAAAACTTGGTGAAAAAAATATAAAAAATGACCATGTTACGAGCATGCATTGCACTGTTTCTACGCACGCTCATAACTTTGCACATTTTTCATATTTTCACTCCAGATTTTCAAAATTAAAATTTTTTCACACCTCCTCATGAACAGTATAGTTGCCATTTTTCACATCCTGCCCAAAAAAATATTTTGCACTTGTGGTGCAGAATGGTACAGTCGCTGTGTGAAATCAACTTTCGTGATGGAGCGACAAAATCACAGTGCCACTGTTCATGAGGTGGGATCAAAAAAAGGCAATGTTAAAAATGTGGTGCATAAATACTACAAAACACCCAAGTTAGGTGCGGTCATTGACATTTTGCTACGCACATGCGTAACTTTAACAAATTTTTATATTTTCACTCAAAATATTCAGCATTACCATTTTTTCACACCACCTCATGAATAGTACAACTTTCATTTTTCAAATCCTGTGAAAAATGTTTTTCCGCACCTGTGGCGTGGAATGGCATTACAGTTGCACATAATTGCATTTCCACTGTGATTTGAAAACTTTCTGTATTGGGTACCTGCGGTGGGGTGATAAGAAGGGTAGGTTGAGCATTTCAGGTGAAAATTATTTAAGGTGGCACAGTTATGACTATTTGTTGCACTTTTGGTATGCCTGTTCGTAACATAATATGTGGAAGCACAGGGGCCGTAGACCATTGTGTTTCTACAGCTACATACATCTCAAAAAGTAGGGAAATAAATTTCAAAAAACTTTGTTAATGCATCAGTTAGGGTTGAAGCAATAAAAGTAGGGAACTGAGACATTATGATTGAGCCACTAACACCCCCCCAACCAACCCCACTAGTCCACACCACACCCACCCTCCACAGACCAAGCATCAGAGTGTGCCTAAGTCTCACCCCATTCTCCAATACCATACCATTTCAACTTTCTTACACATGGAATGGGTGAGAGTTAGGCCCAATGACCTCAAGGTACACTCCAGCAGCGTGTTGGTCTGTGAAGGGTGGATGTTGCGTGGGGCTAGTGGGGTTGTGGGAGGGGGTGTTAGGGCTTAATCCAAAATGCCTAATTTCCCTACTTTTGTCACTTCAACCCTAACTGATGCATCAACAAAGTTGTTTGCATTTTATTTATTTATGCATAGCCTGACTGATAAAGTGTTCACACTTGACATACCTCTATTCATTTAAGTTGTGAATGGCTATTACAGTATGCACTGCAAGCTGATTGGTCCACAGTGTGGACCAATGGGCTTGCAGACGACGCTGTAGGCTGTAATTCGGTGGGCAGCTGCAGAGGTATGTGTGTGGGTTTGCTGCCCGCTGATGATTGGGGAGGCTGAGTGGACTGGTGGTCCTGTGTGGGTGTGTGCCACTGGACCACCAGATAATGGACATTTACACTTCAACAGTGATCGGGGTTACCAGCAGGGAGGCGGGTGCCACTGGACCACTAGGAAAATGTTGTATTTAACTTTACGGGTAGTCGGGGGTTGCTGGCGGGGAGGGGGGGTACCACTAGACTACCAGGGAAACATTTTGTTCACTTTATGGGTGATAGGATGTCTGGAAGGGGGGGTACCACTAGACTACCGGGGAACTATTTTTGAAACTTTACAGGCGATCAAAGGTATGGAAGGAGAGGGGGGTACCACTAGACTACCAGGGAACTATTTTTGAAACTTTACAGGCGATTGGAGGTATGGGAGGTGAAGGGGTACCACTAGACTAACAGGGGAATATTCTTTTAACTTTATGGGCACTCGGAGGTATGGGTGGGAGGGTGAATCAGTGGTCCTCCACTGACAGCACAACATGCTGTGTAGGGCGCCAGGTGCATTTCACTGGCCAGCCCTGCACAACTCATGCAAATGGGGCCATAATGACATGTAAATGGCCTCATTTGTGCCGTGCATGCATAACGGCCCCATTTTGCATATCCAGGTCTGAATATCTGGAAATTGCACCCAGCGCATCTCCAGTTTTGCTGGCACATTCCCACTGGAGGTATGCAGGGATGCGCCAGTGCATTGTATTTGCACCACATGCATTATGCGATATATTCAGAAAAGTTGTGCCATGGCACATCTCTTTTGAATATATCCCTTTGTTGCTCAAGCGCAACTCAGTTGTGCTGAGCAACCACTTGCGCCATTGCCAGGCACAGTTCTGAATACTGGGCCCATAATATACAAATAATTATTCATAGTGTATAGTGAGGATTTGTTCTGCGTGGATTCTGATGCCAGTTGAAACCTTGTTGTATCACAGTTCAAAGGTCATGGGACACGGCTATACTGTTCTGTGATACAACAAGGTTCCACCTGATCAGAAATCCTGGAGGCAGCTGTTGTTTTCACAGTGCTGCCATGCAGAGCAGTCAGTTCAAGTTCTGAACCGAAACCACCTGCCTGCCATGGGAGCTCTGTGAAAACACTTACTTAAAAAAAAAAAAACTAAAAAAAAAACTACATACTATAAAAAAATATTGGTTGGGCAACCACATGCCCAACCAGCCTGAGCTGCCACTTCGGCCTTCTGATTATATCACACCACTGCTGCACACAGCAATCAGTTCAAGTTCTAAACTTAAACCACCTGCCTGCTACAGTAGCACTGTGAAAATATATATTTTTTTATGAAAACTAAAAAAAAAAAAACTACACATCGTGAAAAATACTGATTGGGCAGCCACATGCCCAACCAGCCAGAGCTGCCACTTCAGCCTTCTGATTACATCCAACCTCTTGAGCTTCACTCTCGAGGTCTGATGTAATCAGAACGACTCTGTGGCAGCGCAGGCTGGTTGTGGATGGTTATCCAACCAGTAGTCTCTACATATATTCCCAGCCTGACTCATATTGTTTTTACCCTTGACATACAACTACTTATTTATAGTTTATAATCAGCCATTACTGTGTGTGGAAAACTGACCCCTCAAAATTAAGAAAAACATAGAATTTGTCAGCAGATAAGGACCACTTGGCCCACCTAGTCAGCCCAGTTTGTCCCTGTCTATACTGTCACCGCAGACTATCTGATTTCTGGCTATTTCCCACCCAACTTTCCTACTAAGATTCCTTTGTGCCTATCCCATGCATGCTTGAAGCCCTCCATTGTTTTTGCCCCAACCACCTCCGCTGGAAGACTGTTCCAGGTGTTCACCACTCTTTCAATGAAGAAGTACTGCCTCACATCTACTCTAAATTTTCCCTCTTTCAGATTCATTGCATGCATTCATGTCCTGGTGAACCTTCTCTTCTGAAAAATACTCCCTTCCTGCACCTTGTTTACACCGGTGTTCACCCCAGTGAGCTACTTATGTTTATATTTATTTATTATATTGGGAAACTTTAATGTGCTTGACCCTTTTTCATAAATGCCCAGTGAGATAGACAGTCGGCAGGTTACAAATGAACACTGTGATATTAGAGGAAAGCGGAAAATAATCAGAGTGTAAAAGCAGTTACTTAAGTGTATGTGAAAACAGTTACATTTTGAGTCAGTAACAGCTACAAGTGGCTTCAGATGATAGAAGCTGAACACAGGCTTTTTTAAAACATATGATGGTGTTCATTTCAGTAAAGAATGAGCACAACTTGTTATACCAGGACATGACCCTGTAGGTAAGGGATCTCAGACCCAGGCTGCTGTTCATTCTAGTGGAATGGAAAGAACAGTCCCTGCTGATCTTGTGACTGTTTTGTTACTGATTACAGGAAGATTTCATGGATGCTTAGGGGGGCAAGACCTATTTTATATCAAGGTCCAGGGGCAGACGAGTTGCAGAGAAAAGAAGTTGGCAGTGATGGGCTCAGGAAGAAAGATTAGTTTGGAGTCTACAGATCATGTAATAGAGTACTCTAACTTCTGACAGTGCTGACTCATTGGCAGAGGAGTAGATTAGCAAACCATACTCAATCAGTGGCAGTAGAAGACCATCTGAATGTTCCAGGAGTCCACTGTGAGGCAATTTTTAACTCTGTGTAGTACATCCAGCCGCAGGTTGAAGTTTCTTCATAACATACACAACATGAGGTTCAACAGAAAGTGAGTTGTTAAGGATGACACCCAAATAGCAGAATTCATTTACTACTTCTATTGGTTCACTTGTGGAGTCTGTCAGGATTAGGATAACAAGGTGGGGTTTGCGTGGTCCTGAGAAAAGCATAGCTTTGCTTTTTTAGAGTGTGTGTTGAGCACCAGTTGGTGGTGTTTAAACCAGCTCTCCATGGAGGAAAGGTCCAACCGAAGGATACTGTTGATATTGATGATGTCCTTTCCCTCTCAATAAATAACTGTGTCATCAACATAGGGGACCATGCTCATGTGGGGGCAGGCAGCTGGTACAGAGTTTATGAACAGCAAAAATAGGCGAGGCCCCAGGATAGATCACCGGGGCACACCACAGGTAAGCCTAACCAGTTTGGAGAGAGAGAGAGAGCTGTTGATTTTTATCCTCTGAACTCTATTGCCCAGATAGCTCTTGAACCAGGCAACTGCGTCAGAGGAGAAGCCCAGATTCACCATAGTATCAAGTAGTAGCGGGTGGTCAACAAAGTCGAATGCCTTGGTGAGGTCAACAAATATGCAGCCACGGTAGTTATCCACATCCAGGGCACTGACAACCAAATTTATGAATCTCACCAGAGCAGTCTCAGTGTTGTGTAGTTTTCAGAAACCATACTGTAAGGGAGTGATGAGGTCATGTTCAGTGAGGTATTCCAAGGACTAGTCAAAGACAATGCACTCCAACAGTTTGGAAAGGGGTGAAGGAGTGACATGGGTCTGTAGTTGGAGGACAGTGTCTTGGGGACCGACCTGTGGATGGGTCTGACAATTGCCAGCTTCCAGATGTCTGGAAAAACTACAAATCTGATTGAGAAATTAATGAGTTTAGTGATTTGTGCTGTGAGGACTACCCTCCCGTGTTTCATGAAACAGCAGTCCAGGCCATCAGGACCAGTGTGGGGTTTGTGGTTGTATTTTGTAATGTATTTAAGTACTTATTTTTTGGTCAGAATCCTAAAATAAAACTTTGGGTGCAAGGTAGGTGGGGGGGGGGAGTTGATGGCCTATCAGTGATGGAGGAGTTGGGTTTTGCTCAGCCCTGTATTTGGAGAGGTCACCAAACTGACTGTTGAAGTGGTGGGCTATTTCACAGGGGTCAGTTACCAGGCTACTGTTGACCTTATAGACTCTATCATAGACTATTATAGACTATAGACTCTATCATGTCCCCACTCCCTCCTCTCTTCCAGGGTGTACATACTGAGATCCCCCAGTCTCTCCTGATAGGGCATATGATGCAATCCTGTACCATTTTAGTTGCCCTCCTCCAGACAGTCTTTATCCTGTCTATGTCCTTCCTGAGATGTGATCTCCAGAACTGGACACAGTACTGCATGTGGGGTCTCACCATTGATTGACACAGTGGTAAAATTACCTCTCTCTCTCCTGCTGGTGATTCCCCTCTCTATATACAACCTAACAACCCGCTTGCCCTGCCTATTGCCTTGTTGCACTGCTCCACCCTCTTGAGGTCATCAGATATGATAACCCCAAGATCTCTTTACTGCTTTGTGACCATGAATACCTGTCCCCCCATTTCATACACTGCCCCTAGGTTTCTGTGCCATAGGTACATGATTTTGCACTTTTTTGCATTGAAAACCAGAAGCTATACCCTGGACCATTCCTCAACTTTTTCTCAGGTCTCTACTCATTCTCTCTACCCCTTCCAGAGTATCTACCCTGTTGCAAATCTTGGTGTCATCTGCAAAGAGGAATACCATCTCTTCCAGCTCTTCTGCAATGTTGCTTATGAAGACATGGAAGAAGACTGGTCCAAGCACTGATCCCTGCAGCACCCCACTGGTCACTCTCCCCTCATTAGAGTGAGTGCCATTTACCACCACCCTCAGTCACCTATCCATCAACCAGTTTCATGCCCAGTTTACCATGTTAGGTCCTAGCCCAAACTGCCCAGTTTCCTTATAAGCATTCTATGCGGTACGGTGTCAAAAGCCTTGCTGAGTCTAAGTAGGCCACATCCACCACCTCACCCTGATCTATTTCCCTGGTCACCCAGTTGAAGAAATCGATCAGGTTCACCTATCATGACCCCCTCCATGACTCCATGCTGCCTTGGGTCTTGCAACCCACTGGATTCGAGAGACTCCACTAGCCTTTCTTTCAATAGTATTTCCATTAACTTCCCCACCACTGACATTAGACTTTCTAGCCTATTTATTCATTTAACAAATTGGAAAGACCTTTAAGCCAAGGGCTCTTTTACAGAGGTTCCATGTCAAGTCACAAGAATAACAAATTACAATGGTTTCAGTAAGTAGCATAACATAAGGAAAATAATTACATAAACAAAAGAATAATATGGTAAGATAAATAATGTGTCAAGTGCAGCCAGTAGCCTTATCTGAAGAGGGGTGGAATGAATTACAAGGAGAGAAGGATGGGGCAAATTGTGGGGGTGGAAGGAGCAAAATAAGAGCAAGGAGGGAGCTGCCACAATATACCTTATGTAGGAAAAGACTCACAGGGGAGTAGAGGGAGAGAACAAGGTAAGGAAACAGAGGGGAGAGAGGGATGGGGGAGTGGAGGGGTAGAGGAAGGGGGTGTGAGGTAGGATCAAAAGTTGGCAGGGATGGGGACAGGAAAGGGATGAAGGAAGGAAGTGCTGTATGTGGAATAGCGCAGCAGCAGGGTAGGGCTAGTGGTCCCAGTGCAATTAGCTGTCTGCAAAGATTAGGTATAGCAGTCACAAGATGCTCTAGAAAGTAGGAATTGACACACCTTCTGTTTAAATGGTCTGAAGGTTGCAGTCATCGCAATCTCAGGAGGAAGGGAATTAAATAAATTAGCCACTCAAACTGCAATGGGTCGCTGTCAAAGCAAGGTTTGACAGTGAGGGACAGAAAAGTTTTGGCTCACAGAACTTTGTGTGTTATGAGTGCCCCGGAAGGGACTGAAAAGCTGATGGGAACCTGGTGGTAGGAGACTAAGCGCTGCCTCCTTAGCCAGAAGGCAGGCTTGATATTCAATGCAAGCTTTGAGCTGAAGCCGGTTTGCTTGTCTATAAAGGTCACAAATGTAAGTATGATATGCTGCACCAGTTAGTAGATGGTATACCTTATACAGAGCTGTGGCGAGCCACCGTAGGGTTGTGTCCATGGTGGTATCATAAATTACCAAACCATAGTCAATAATAGACACAATTGAACTTTGGATAGCCAGTCTGAGGGCTTCGGTAGTAAGGCAGTGTTTATGTATGTGTAGAAGGCCTAGGCAAATGTTAACTGCCTTGGCAACATTCTCAACATGGTGAGAGTAGGAGAGCGTACTATCTTGAGTAACTTCTAGGTATTTAAAAGACTGAGTCTGATCAAGGACTACACCTGCACTGTTTTTAATCACCAGTTGTTTGGCTTTATGCTTGCAGTGGGTACCATGGAAGAGCATGACCTTTCTTTTTTTTGGGATTAATCACCAACTTATGAGAGGTGAACCAGGACTCAACTTCAGTAAAACTTTTCTGAAGCTGGGCCTGAAGGAGGGTAGGGTCAGCAGTCTTTGAAAAAATGACTGTATCATCTGCATAGAGGAGTGCTGGTTCAGAACAGGATGCTGGAAGATTATTGAGGAAGGTGCTAAATAGTAAGAGTCCCAGTATCGATCGTTGAGGAACCCCAGAGCAGACAGGTAGTTTAGCAGAAAGGGTAGACCCTATTCTCACCTGTTGTGTGCAGTTTGCTAGATAGCTGGTGAACCACTTAAGGGCATCTCAAAATATATCAAGCCCAGCAAGTTGATGTGTCAGCAAATGATGATTGACTGGGTCAAATGCTTTAGACAGGTCAATAAAGGTTGCACTAATAAGTTGACCCTGATCAAGAGTATGGTGAATGAAACCTGTGAATTCCAGTAGGGCCATTGATGCACTGTGCACTTTCCAAAAACCATGTTGTTGGACACACTGTAGGTTGTATTTTTCCAGGTACTCCACAAACTGGTTGGCAACAATCCTTTCAAGTGCATTGGACAACGGGGGAAGTATAGATATTGGCCTATAATTCCCAGGTAGTAATCTGTGAGGGTGAGGATGGTGGAACAGAGGCACACCCAGTCAGTTGTTCCACTCCACAATCCACACACCATTCTGGGGGAGCATAGTTCCCCTATGGATGCACCCGTAGAGGAGACTAAGGAGGCTGAGAACAACTGTCATAAGGGAAGCCCACAGGAAGGAGGCAGAGGACACCACAGGGAAAGGAAGCAGCTCCTGGTGGAGGACTCAATTATTAGGGGACTAGAACTGGGGGGAGCAGGGAAAACTGAAGTAAGGTGCCTGCCTGGCGCCATGGCTTGGAAGGATAGGAAGCACATCCTCAGGATCACGAGAACAGCTTCACGGAAGTCTGAGCTGGATGTCATTGTCCACCTAGGGACAAATGACTTGGCTCATCATGAGATTAGAGCAGTGCAGGAAGACTTTGTAGAGTTGGGGAGGGGCCTAAGACAAGTAGCACACACAGTATCCTTCTCAGAGGTGCTGCCTGTTAATGGCATGGGTGAGGCAAGGGTACTTTGCACCATGCAATTTAATGAATGGTTGAAAAAATGGTGTGGAGCACAGGGGGTTGGCTTCATTGGGGACTGGGGTTCCACCTGGAAGGACACCAGCCTATACTGGCAGAATGGTCTGCATCTGTCCAGGAAGGGAACAAGTCTTTTGAGCAATCGGCTTAAATGCCTCATTGGCAAGCTTTTAAACTAGTCAAGGTGGGGAGGCACTGATAAGCAGCAGGAAAATCCCATCCTCTCCCTACAAAACAGGGTACTAAATGAGAAAAATACCAAGGTAGAAAGGTCAGTGGGGGATGCTGCAACAGAAGGTAAAGCCATCAAAAAATGGAGAGCAATGAGTACCAGTGCCCGTAGTCTGGATAACAAGCTTCCTGAATTAGTGGCTTAGATGGAGGAGGAACATCTGGATATCGTGGCAGTCACAGAAACATGGTACACACAAAACCATGACTGGGACGTAAACATACCAGGATACACTATCTACAGGAGGGACAGGGAGGGTAAAAGAGGAGGAGGAGTAGCTCTTTACATAAGGGAAGGAATCAAAGCAACAGAACAAAAGGGTAGACAGGGAGGAGAAGAAGCACTGTGGGTCAATTTGGAGACAGGCAATGACACCACAATCCGCTGAGGGTTTAGTACAGATCCCCTCTCAGAGGAGGAAATGGACAAGAAATGATAGAAAGTATACTTAGAATGTCAGAAAAGGAGATATTGCTGATGGTGATCTGAATATGCCAGATGTTAACTGGAGTGCAGTTGCAGCAGCCACTCGAAGAGTGGGGTTATTCTAGATGCCCTACAGGGGCATGCCTTAGACAACTAGTATTGGAACCCACTCGAGAGGGAGCAATCTTAGACCTGGTTCTCTCAAATGGAGATGGAGAGAGATCACAGATGTAGAAGTGGGTAGCCATCTGGGAAATGCGACCATCGAACAGTATGGTTCACAATAAACACAGCAATGAAGTCAAGCCATACAAAGGCAAAAGTACTGAACTTTAGGAGGCTTGACTTTGCCAAAATGGGTGAGTGCCTAAGGAATGCACTAGCAAATGGGCAGGAAGGAGGGGTGGAAGAACAATGGGGAATAATAAAAACTGCCATCACAGAGGTAACAAGTCTTTGTGTGAAGCAAATAAACAAAACAAAATGATGTAAGAAACCACTATGGTTCTCAAAGGAAGTGGCAGTGAAGGTTCAAGAGAAAAGAAAGCATTCAGGAAGTACAAGGAATCACAGAAGGAGCTGGACAGAGAACTGTATCAGTTAAAGCAAAGGAAGCTGGGAAGGCAGTCAGAACAGCAAAGGCCCAAACCGAGGAAAAGATAGCCAACTCAGTTAAGAAGGATAAAACCTTTATAGGTACATCAGGGAGCGAAGGAAGACCAAGGGAGGATAGTGAGGCTTAATAAAGGAGAGGGTGGGCAGAGGGTGACTATGAAAAGGCAGAGACACTAAACAAATATTTTTGCTCAGTATTTACAAATGAAGAGGGGGAGGTACCTAAAACAAACAATAGAAACACTCTGGATACAGACGTTGATACCAGCCCATTTACAGAAGAAAGGGTTCTGAAAGAACTCTTAAAACTGAAGGTGGACAAAGCAATGGGGCCTGATGGGATTCATCCCAGAATTCTAAAAGAACTAAGAGTAGAACTAGTGACACCATTGACTACCCTCTTTAACAAATCATGGGAGGATGGGGTGGTACCTGAGGACTGGAAGAGGGCAGATGTGATTCCCCTTCACAAAACTGGGAGCAAGGCAGAAGCAGGAAACTACAGACCTGTTAGTTTAACCTCAGTGATAGGGAAAATGATGGAATCATTTCTGAAGGAAAGAATTGTCGAGTATCTAGAGGCCAGAGGGGCACAGGACCCAAGGCAGCATGGATTCACAGCGGGAAGGTCATGCCAGATGAATCTGATAGATTTCTTTGACTGGGTGACCAAAGTAGTAGATCAGGGAGGGGCTGAGGACATGGCCTACCTAGACTTTAGCAAGGCATTTGACACAGTCCCACACAAAAGATTAATATACAAGTTAGCCAGCCTGGGAGTGGGTCCCAAAATGACAGCCTGGGTAAAGAATTGGCTGGAGAGTAGGACACAGAGAGTAAGTAAGCAATAAGACACGATGGGGTGTGCATTAGACAGTTCTAATGCATGGCTAAGGGGACGATAGTGAGGCACGAGGCCACAGGCCTAGTGCGTCCAGTCCCCTAGCCGTACATTAGAACTGTCTAATGCACATCCCTGGAGGTTTATTGCATCATAAAATGGGCCTGTATATTCTAAATGGGGTTCTATTTTAGCTGTGCATTAGACACATCTAATGCACGGCTAACAACCAATCAGATTGCTTGAAATCCTTTGCCCATTTTATAATAGTAAATGGAGTCCACTCTGAAGAAAGGGGGGTTACTAGTGGGGTACCTCAGGGTTCAGTATTAGGACCGGCCCTCTTCAATGTCTTTATAAGTGACATTTCAGAGGGACTGGAAGGAAAAGTATTTCTCTTTGCAGATTACACAAAGATCTGCAACAGAGTTGATGCACAAGGTGGGGTGGAAAGGATGAGAAGGGACTTGGCAAGATTAGAGGAATGGTCAAATGTATGGCAGCTTAGATTCAATGCTAAGAAGTGCAAGGTAATGCACCTGGGAAACAAAAACCCCGGGAAGAGTACACAATGGGGGGTGAGCTACTAACAACAACAAAAATGGAAAGGGACCCGGGAGTAGTCATATCAGATGACCTAAAGGTGGGAAAGCAATGTGAGAGGGCAGCAAGGAGGGCTGGGGGGATACTGGGATACATAGGGGGAGGCATCAGCAGTAGAAAACAGGAAGTTATTATCCTTCTGTACAGACAGCTGGTGAGACCCCAGCTGAAGTACTGCGTGCAGTTCTGGAGACCCAATCTCCGCAAGACATAGACAGGATGGAAGCTGTCCAGAGGAGGGCAACTAAAATGGTGCAGGGTCTGCACTGGAAGACATATGAAGAGAGACTAAAGGAGCTTAATATGTATAGCCTCGAGGAAAGGAGGGAGAAGGGGACATGATAGAAACTTTCAAGTACCTCAAGGGAATCAACAAAGTCCAGAGGGTAGCATCTTTCAAAAAGAGATATGCAAGAACAAGGGGCACAATTTGAAGATAGAGGGGTGGCTCAGAGGTCATTTAAGGAAGTATTTTTTCATAGAGAGGGTTGTGGATGCATGGAACGGCCTTCCGGAGGAGGTTGTGGAGTCAAAAACAGTGGTGGAATTCAAGCATGCATGGGACAGTCATAAGGTAATTCTAGGGGGTGGGGTAGGAAGAAGTAGGCTGTTGGTTAACTAGGATCTGAAGCTTATCCATTAGGTAGGGAAATGAGCAGACTGGGGTGGGCCAAGCAGTCCTTATCTGCCATCAAATCCTATGTTTCTATTGTTTCTCTTAAAACAGGTGTAGCCAGAGAGGATTTCCAGATCTGGGGAAACTGTGAAAGTATGAGGGAGTGATTGAGAAGCTTGGTGAGGGGGAATAGGACTTCATCTAGGATTAGGATAAGAAGTTTCAGGTTGAGGGAATCCCTGCTTGTCCTAGTTCCACCTAGAACTTTAAGTAGGTATGTCTTGGCCTCACTTTCTGAGATAGCTTTGAAGTAGAAACATGGATGGGTCATAGTTATTAGCTTCCTACTGCCATTTTTACAAAATAAGACTGTATCTGCCCTCCTCTTGTCCTCCAAAACCACTCCTCTTTCCAAAGAGTTGTTAAATAGGGCTGTCACAGGTGCAGCCAGTACCTTCTTGGCATTATCCTGGCAGTACCTACCATCATTGCTACCCGAGCCTGGATTGGACCTGTGAGTCAGCTGAAAGCTAAGGGACAGGAGGTCCAGGCAGATCATGTAGTGGTGTATGCTGTTGTATTTTTAACTTTCCTGCACTTTGCAACTGTATACTTAGGGCTGCAGTATCAGAGTACTAAAGGCTGAGCAGCACAGGAAGTGATCCTGACCATGTAGTTCTTATAGGTTTATCCGGAACTACAGAGCCTGTGTCACATTTCTATTTTACTATACTGTGATTGCACAGGTGTTTCAAGGGACCCAGGAGTCCACTGGGGGTTAGACCCATATATTTTTTTTATCATTTGCACAGTTTTGTAAGAGAGTAAGGCAAGCGACCTCGCAGAACACTTCCTGGTCATGAGAGGTAAAAAGGCAGCAGGAAGCGAGTGCAGAGAGCTCAGGCACACGGCGTTGCATGCAGAGATGTGCACAGAGACACGTGTGTCTCGGCACGTGTGTTAAGCGTGTTTAGCTGGTGTAGTGGGTGTGTGGCAAACTGGGTCAGGAATTCGTAAATAATCTGCCTGCATTACTAAAGTAAGTGACTTTCTCAGTTTGAATTGTAAGATAACAATTGCTGTCTTGTTCTGTTAACACCAGCTGAGTAACTTTTACAAACTCCAACCTGGATAATCTCATAGTAGCACTGAAATCAGGAGGACAGCTGGGCATCCGATGTAAAGCATGTAACAAGTTTAGTGTAAGGGAAAGTGCTGGATTATTAGGCTATACATGTAAACATTGTATAGAACTAAGGGAGTTGAATGCCAAAATCGTAGGCCTAGAATTACAACTGAAATGCCATCAAAACAAAATGGAACAGGGTACTCAAGCATATGAATGTCTGGGCAAGGATAAGGGTGAAAAACCAAAAAGGGACAGAAATTCTATTGATACTGAATGGGAAGTACAAGAAAACAGAAGCAGAAAAAAGAAAGGGAGGAGAGCCCTGTCATTTGATATACCCCTAAGTAACCCATTTGAACCCCTTACAGAAGATGTAGAGGAACCTGAAACACAAACTAGTGAAGTGATACAAGAGGTTCCAAATGATGTTTTAGGCCAAGTCACAGCTGAAGGTGCTAAATGTATAGGAGAAGTGACTGACACATCAGCTCCAGGGCCCGATGTACATAATGGAAGTAAAAATAACACAAACATGGAAATTCTAAATGAGGGAGTTCTAAGACAAAGCTATCCTGCAAGCTCCCCCCTTCCCGACAAACCATACACTAACAGAAGTACATATACCAATGATAGATTCTGATGGGGCTCTTGACAATGAAATGGATACAGATACTGAGCAAGGGCAATTGTTAAACCACAGAGTGCATATTATAGGTGACTCCATCATTAAATACACTGATGCCGTTACTACAAAAGGACTTAAGCAACAAGCGATAAGTATTTAACTCCCTGGTGCTAAAGTGGCAGATGTGCAAAAGTTATTGCCAAAAATAGTAAAGCAAAAAGATGACAAGCTGCTTATTTTTCTTCATGTAGGGACAAATGACATGAAAACTATGAGGGAAGATCAGATGTACCTCGTGTTTATGGAAATAAGTAAACAAATTAAAGAACTAAATGGCACACTTGTACTATCAGAAATATTACCAGTACCTAGGGCAAATGATAGAATCAATGAAAAAATATGCAGAGTCAATAACTGGATTAGAAGATGGAGCCTACTTGAAGGGTTAAGTTGTATTAAAACCTGAGATAAGTTTGAGTATAGCAAATCATTGTTCTGTAAAGATGATTTACACTTAAGTAGAAAGGGATCCAAGGAATTGGGTTTGATGTTCCATGATCAAGTACAAGGAGGGATTAACCCACAACAGGGTAGGGGTTTACTGAGCATTAATCCATGCTGGGGGCTGGAATCATGAGGTGAAGCCGAGTGATTTCGGCCACCCAGGCGTGGATTAATGCTCAGTAAACCCATACCCTGGAGTGGGTTAATCCTCTTATAACATGGGCAATGTTTTGTTTGAGTTTTACCTAAGAAAAACAGTGAAATAAAGCCATGTGACCATGCAACTGTGGGTATATCAGACATTACTCCACAGTCAGGTGACCTGTTTGGACCAATCAGAAGACAGTATTTTAGGAACCTATGTTATAAGTATATTTAAACTAGTACCGAAGGTGTGACATGCTGTGGATGGCCCCTTTAGGATTAGGAATAGTGGAATGTCAAAATGGAACAAAGAACCAAGATTAGCACACACAAATGGCTTAAAACTGTTATTGATAAATGCCAGGAGTGTAAAAAAATAAAATCGATGAACTAAGGTATGCCCTACAAACTGAGAAAGTTGATATCTGTGGAATTTCTGAGACTTGGCTCAGGGAGGATGACTGGCCTGATAATATTGAAGGGTGTGAATTCTTCCATAAAGCAAGGTCAAATAGGATAGGAGGGGTGTAGGTTTTTATACAGCCACCAACTTGAAAGCACAAGCCATAGTGCCAAAAGGCCTAGATTTAGTGGAAGTAGAACAACTATGGATCAAAAGAAATGTTAAACCACTTAAAATAGGTGTTCACTATAGATCTCCTAGCCTTCCTAGAAAATGAGAACATAAAATTTCTGAATGTACTGGATAGTATGATCCTGCAGGAGAATACTCTATTGATTGGGGATTTTAACCTTCCCACAATCTGCTGGGAAACTCTTACAGGAAAAAACTACTTGGAAAATATGTTCCTGGATATTTGTATGAACAAAGAGCTTGTGCAATTAGTAAACAAGAGCACTGGTGGGGGGTGCGTTTTAGATTTGGTACTAACAAATATGAAGGATTCAGTTAAAGATGTCCAAGTCATTCAGCCCTTATGAATAAGTGACCATAACATGGTCAAATTTTCCATCTCTGGGACTAAAACAACTTGTAAAGGAAAGACTAAAATAAAAATCTATAGGAGGGCTGATAATTTGAACATAAAGCAGGTTTTGGCTTCCATAGACTGGAAGCACGAGCTGAATGGCTTGACCCTACAGGAAGCTTGGATAAGGCTTAACTCTGCCATTCAGTGTTGTATTACAAATTATGTGCCAGAAAAAAAACTAAGTACAACAGCAGAGGCAGGATACCTAAATGGTTTAATCGGTCTATTAAAGCATTAGTTACAAAGAAAAACAAGGTGTATAAGAAATTCAAAAGATACCAAACTCAGGAGAGGATGATAAAGTATAAAAGGGCATCCAAATTGTGTAAAAGTGCTATAAGGAAAGCTAAGACCATGGCAGAACTGCGGTTAGCAACCGATAAATCTACAAACTGTAAACAATTTTATAGTTATGCAGGCAGCCTAAGAAAGTCTAACAGCTTGATAACAACTCTCATTGTTGGGGACGAAGCTGTTGATGGAGAAGTTAGGATAGCAAACAGTTTCAATAGGTACTTCACCAGTGTGTATCAAACATATGATATGGCTTATTTACAAAATGGTCCTGCGGTAATGTTTCCTCTGAACTGCCCACCATAACCATCAAAAAGTTGTATACAAGCTTGAAGAATTGAATAGACACAATTCTGGGGGTCTGGGTGGTATCAATCCACTATTTCAGATTAAGTTGAAAAACAAACTTCTCACACTAGGATTATGCTACAGGTCTCCGGAACTTAATAATGAGGAAACAGAGCAATTTCTAAAAAGTTTGAACAACACAAATATATGGATAATACTATAATTATGGGAGATTTCAACTTTCCAAACATTAATTGAAATGACTTGGTCAGTAGTAACCAAGTTGATAACAGATTTATAGACTTTACTATACATAATAACCTAGACCAGTTGGTAACAAAGCCTACCAGGGTAGAAATATCCTCGATTTGATATTAACTAATAGTACAGAAGATATATATGACATTAGATTAGTAGCACTTTTAGGAGACAGTGACCATAGGGTAATAGAGTTTTCATATAAGGCACACTATAAACAAACAAAAGCAAAAACATTGATTAAAATTTTTCAAAAAGCAAATTACAATAAAATTAGGGAGTACTTGTCAAAGTGGAACTGGAAAAGGGAATTTCAGAATAAGGACTTAAATATGATCTGGAATAATATCAAAAATCATCTGGAACATTGTATAAAAGAATGGGTGTCAGTGATTAGCAAGTATCAAAATAATAAAAGACATCCTCCTTGGTAGAACAGATCAATAAAAAAAATATTTAGAAAAAAGAGAAGGCTGTATAGCAAATGGAAGGGGAACTCATCTGATGTCATAAATACAAAGTTAAAACAATGTAATAAGCAGTTAAAAACTATGATTAGAAAGGCTAAACTGAGCACAGAATTAAAATTGGTAAACAAAACTAAGGAAAATAAAAAAAACATTTTTTTAATTATATAGGGACTCTGAGAGATAATCAAAAGGGGATAGGGCCAATAGTTACAGCAAATAAAACAATTACTGATGAAAGGGAAAATAGCATCAGAATTAAATATGTATTTCCTAAGCGTGTTTGAACCAAAAGAAACACTCTTAAAAAACAAGAGTCACACAAAATGAATACATTCCAATTACTGAAAAATAAATCATAACTATAGCAAAGGGGTTAAAATCAAGTAGTTCAGCTGGGCCAGATGGCATAACTCTGAAATTCCTGCAGGAATTGATAAATGAATTGGTTGGACCTATTACACATCTCTTTAATATATCATTAGAAAATGGAATAACAATACCTGAATGGGGGCAAGCATATATTACACCAATAAATAAATCCGGTGCAAGGTCTGAGGTTAAAAACTATAGACCAATAAGTCTGACATCAGTCATAGGTAAAGTACTGGAAAAGGTTATTCAGCATAGGATACTTGGCCATTTGGAAAAGGAACAGATAGTTAATACTTTACAACATGGATTCACTAGGGGTAGGTCATGCCTCACTAATTTGATAACTTTCTTTGAACCTGTGAGTGAGGCCCTAGAAAAAGAAGTACCAGTAGATGTAATATACCTAGATTTTGCCAAAGCGTTTGATAAGGTATCATATAGAATACTAATAGAACAACTATATCAAATCAATCTAGAGATCAATATAATAGAATGTATAACATAGAGGATAATGTATATTCCTCTATCTGTAACAAGTTTGTAAAATCTTCAAGAGGTCGTCATGGCGACGTTCGGAACCTCGAGAGCGAAGCTCGAGAGGTTCAGTCACCATGACGACCTCGAGAAGATGTTTTCAAACTTGTCACAGATAGAGGACTATACATTATCTTTTATAGTGTATGGTCACCTATCTGTGATGACAAATTAGAAAATTGTTACTGTACCCCACATAATGAGACAGAAACGCGAAGATGGCAACAGTTTCTCTTGAATGTTACAGTACTTACATTTCATAAGCTTACATTGGATGGCAAGAGCGATTGTGGTAGACTGGAGAAAAAAAAAAAAACGATTGGATAGCTCCCGGGAGAAAATAGCAGTGGACATGCTTTAATCTGGTGCCTGCATTTTTAAAATCGTCACTCGCAACTGTGTACAGTTATGACAGCTGTTTAAAGAGAATGCGGCTCGCGCAGCGCTTACATCATTATGTGAAAGGTTCCAAGTTGTTATGCTGCAGTAGCTACATACCTGGTGCAGCTTAACAACAAGCTACTGCAGCATAACAACTTTTTAGCTGGTATGGATTTTTATGCATAACAACGTTCTACCATACATTATATCATGGTTAAAGGATAGGAAGCAGAAGTGATGGTAAAGGGATACCAATCAAAGTGGTGGGAGGTGACAAGTGGGGTTCCCCACGGGTCGGTCCTGGGACCTACAATGTTCAACATACTTGTAAACACACTTCAAATGGCGGATAACGCTTGGATAAGTAAGTATGCAGATGACTGCAAACTTGGGGGTTTGGTACAAAATCTTTCAGATGGTCAAAAACTTCAAGATAATTTAGATAAACTTTTAGACTGGACTATAACAAACAAAATTATGTTTAATATATCTAAATGCAAGGTGATGCACTTAGGTACCAAGAATCCAAAGTTTGCGTATAAATTAAATAATCAAATAGCAGAAACAACTACAGAGAAAATGGATTTAGGAATATTCATAACAGATACATTATCGATGGATGTGCATACACAAAAAAACTGTTAAAAAATGTCAGAAAATATTGGGCTGTATTCTGTCAAATATCAAAAGTAGAGACAGAGAGGTGATTCTCCCACTTTACACCAGTCTGGTAAGACCACATTTAGAATATTGTTCTCAGTTCTCCGCTGCAATTACTGTAGGAAGTTGGAAATTTAAAGAAGGGGTGCAAAGAAAAATCAAAAAAATAAGAGGACAACATAATGTGCCTTACAATAACAGGCTACAGAATTTGGGACTATACTCAACTGAATATAGACAACTAAGAGGGGACCTATGTTTAGTATTTAGAGCCACCAAAGATCAAGGGCTAATGGAAAGCATAGGAATTAAAAGATGTGAGGAGCAAAATAAAAAGACTAGATCACACAATTGTAGATTAAAAGGTGACATAAATATGACAAAAAAAAGTTTGGATTTCTTTACCCAAAGAGTAATAAAAAGCTGGAATGAATTACCCAGATACTCGATTGAAAGTGAAACTATGGGAAGTTTCAAATATAAATTAGATGAATATATGGGAAGTAAATAATTCATGTACCACCAATAAAGTAATTAGGTGGCGAGTTCATTAAGGACAAATTGTCTACAGAACTCGAAATTAACTATGAACCTATGAACTTATTTCTAGTCAATACAGCTGAAGAATTGGCTGAACCTCTGGCAATCTTGTTTAATAAGTTCCTGAAGGAAGGTGAGGTCCTTGAGGAGTGGAAAGTAGCCCATATTACACCCATACACAAAAAAGGGGATAAAACACTAGATGAAAACTACAGACCAATCAGTATAACATCTATTATCGGTAAGATTTTGGAAGGCTATGTTATGAAGTATCTAGAGGATAATTTAAGGCAACTGGGACTGATTGACATATCTCAACATGGTTTTGCCACAGGGAGGTCCTGTGTCAGTCATCTATTGTATTTTTTTTGAACCTGTGAGTCAGGCCCTGGATCAGGGTCTCCCTGTAGAAGTTGTATACCTTGACTACTCCAAGGCTTTTGAGTCTGTCTTTCATGTGACCCTGCTGTATGTCTTGCATGAATATAGAAATCATCAGAATTTATGGAAATGGATAGCTTCATGACTGGTTAATAGACTGCAGAAGGTTCAGATAAGGGGATTTCTACTGGATTGGGGAAAGGTAACAAGTGGGGTGCTCCAAGGGTCGTTCCTGGGGCCCTTGCTATTTAATATACTGGTTTCCTCAATGCAGATGACTGACAGTGCTTGGATATGTAAATATGCGGACACAAAAATAGGGATGATAGTTAATGATGTTAAGTCAGTGAAAGCCCTGCAAAACCAACTGGTGACTTTAGATAATTGGGCTAGGATACACAAATTAAAGTTCAATGAACAAAAATGCAGAGGGATGCATTTTGGAGTGAGTAACATACTTCACCAATACAGATTAAATGATAAACCCATACAACAGACAGATAAAGAACTGGATCTTGGAGTACTCATATCCAAACACCCTCAGTTTCGATAGTCATAACCAAGAGTCAGTCAAGAAATGTAATAAAATTCTGGGAAATATACTAAGGAACATAAGAAGTCAAAGGGATAAGGTACTGATGCCACTGTACAGGGCTTTGGTGAGACCTGTACTTGAATATGAGGCCCCTCTTACAACATCACAAACAGTTGGAGTATCCAATAGAGTGGAGCAGGTGCAGAGGAGGTTCACAAAAAAGGTGAAAAGCGTGCAGGATCTGTGTTATCAGGATAGATTGAAAAAGCTAAATCTATATTCAATGGCCTACCGTAGGTTAAGAGGGGACTTACATTACATCTATAAGGCATTTAAAGATGAGGTAATTTGGGAAACAGCTGCACTCTGTAGGAAAGAAAAAACTTAAACTGCTACTCGATCACATCCATAGCAACTACGTGGTGAGAGGTACTACACCACAAGGAGAGCTAGGTGGTATAGTCAGCATATTTTAAGTACCTGGAATGCACTTCCATGGGAAGTGGTTAGTGCTGACAGTATGGTCAGTTTTAAACAACTGCTGGACTCCTATATGGGTCCAAAACAATGGGTAACTTGACCACTGTTACCAGTGGCAAGTCCTGTTTTTGGCTCTAGTAGCTAATTGGACCTGAAAACTCTGCCTATGTACCTATGTACCTATCAGCGCCTGCAGATGTACCCCTAGGGGCCCCATCCTATCCAAAAAACTGTTAAGTTCAAATATTATAGAATGCTGCTGTACCCTTCTGAAGTACAACAGCTTTTTTACATAAAATGGAAACTCATGCCATCTGCTGTTTAACTTTCTGTTTCTCCCACTCACACAAAACCCAGACCCATCCTTAACACAAAATGCTCTTGTTTTGTCATTTTAATAAACATAAACTTACCCATCAATGGTGTAGATTTTTTTTTTGCATTATTTCTTTATCCCCCCGTATCTGCCACTTCCTTCAGGCAGCCATGATCCCTAACATCCACCTACTGCCCTCTCTTGGAACCCCCTACCTCAAATTGCAGACAACCCTGGGGTAGCTCGGCATAACCCTTCACCGAGTGGGTCCCTCTCCTCCAAGGGGGAAGGCACCAGTGGGGCAGCCAGCACAATCTTTCTCTCGGCCCCAGGGTGCTGCTGAGACAGTTAGGCTCCTCGAGAGTTTTTCAGTGGTGTCAGCAGATCGTCTGCCATCATCCTGGCCAGTCCAGGATGTTTTTCCTTTTTTCTAGTTCTCCTGATGTTGCATCGCATCTTGTAGTGCTCCTGGTCTCCACCGGGGGCCGCTACAGAGTGAGGCATCACCCTAACCCACCCCCGGGGAGGAGAGCAGTCCTTCAGATGCTCAATCCTCTCCCTCCCCCGCCGACCCCCAGTGACCCGAGTCCATTCCCGAACCTGGGTCGCCGGTGTGGTTTGAGGTAAGGTGCCAGCGCCTTAGCCCTCTGCGCCACCGAGCTGGCCAATGGTGTAGGTTTTTGAAGCTGGGTGAGGGTAAGGTTCTGTTCTTTTTGTTTTTGTTTTGTTTTTTAAATAAGAAAAAATAAACCAAAAACTTCTTGGGAAGAAAAAAGCTGCATTTTTTTTTTTACCAAACCATATGCTATAGAAAATAATACATGGACAACCATACAAAAATTGACTATGTTTCCATGACGGGGTTTTGATAACATCAGGGACCTCTCAAGCCTCAAAGTCCCTATGATGTCATCAGAGTCCCGTGATGGAAACAGTCATGTTGTGCATGGCTGTCCATGCATTGTTCTTTGTGTCATGTATTGGGTCAGAGGTCAGAAAATGCTGTTGTGCATGGCTTGTTGTGTATAGGTGATGTCATACACATATACAAAGGCTTTTCTGAACCCAAGCTCATCTTACCATTGCATTTGCCTTATATCTAAAGTTGCATTTTCCCCTCAACCACCAGCCCACAACACAAACAATTCTAAATGTTTTTCAAACATAAAAACTCACACTACACTTTGGGCCAGATATTTAAAACTTTGCACTGGGTGCAAACCATTTGTGCAGGGTTTGCACTGGGTTTGCGCGTGTCCACTATATTCAAAAGGTCAAATAGCGCGGGCAAACTGCATTAGCACCGGGCAAAAGTAAAATGTATACAAGGGTGCTGGCCCAGTGGCGCTGAGGGTTGAGGCGCTGGACACCACACCTCACGCTACGCTGATGACCCGGGTTCAGGAATGAGCTTGGGTCATCGGGGGTCGGCAGGGGAGGACTAGGATTCAGCATTGGGAGACAGCTCTTCTAGTCCTGGGGTGGGCTGGGAAACCTACACCACGCTGCGGTGACCCCTGGGGACACCTGGAGGTACAGTATGCAACGGTGTGACTGGAGGGGTGGGAGCGTGGTGGATGGTGGCACAATTGTGTACAGACATCACTGCATGTCCACGCTCCCAATGGGGAGAAAAAGTGGAAAAAATGGCTGGGCGTGACCAAGCAGCTTGATAGTCGCACCCTGCCTCGCCGAGATCACTCACGTGGAATTGCACTGGGGGTCCGGGGCAGATCTGTCTGGATAGAGCATGGGGAGACCCTCCAGGATCCCCCATCATGTGAGTAAGCCTGGTGCTCTCCTGGCGGGCAGGGCAGGCGTCTGGATGCCCCCCGCCAGTAGTCGCCGCAGCAGGCGAATAAATACGAATATATAAAAAAAAAATGTATGCAAGGGGCAACAAGTGGGGGCGTATACATGAATACAGGTGCAATGCTATATTCAGTGCATTAGCATCATGCAAAGTGTTTTTGCATGACTTAGCGTGACATTTTGCATGGTACAAATTACCATCCAGGAAAAGGCAGTCTTAACTCTGGGCAAACCAGCTTTGCATGACTTTGTGGCTTTGCATGGCTTTGTGTGACTTTTGTGTGGCTTTGTGTGACCCTAACCAGTAAATATTAAACACAGAAAGAAACCAGACATGGAAGAAACATGCTGCACACTGATGGCACCTCCTATGTTGCTATCATCTGCCACCAGTTCCAACCATGCCAGGCATTAATTGGTGACCTGGCACCCAGTGAACACCATGGCAGTGTGTCCATACAGCACACACCTGCAGACCACACTTCAGTGGACACCAACAGAATCCAGCACACACATGCAGCACTGGGAGCATGGAGGGTGTTGAGGGAAGGGTGTACAGGTGGCCAGTCTGCACCACATAAATGGGTACTGCCACAAGGCTGAGACAATCCACGCAGTGCAAATGGTCCAGTGTAGGGAATACCCCAACACCAGTGTGCCTGTCTGATTGCATGTGCCCCCCAGCTACATACCGCACATCTGTACAGACACCACAGCACACACAGCCAGCCATGTATATGTATATGTCACTGTGAGTATCCTATGCCAGTGATGCAGCATCTGTGAGTAGCTCAAAAGCATAACAGTAATGTCCACTGTCAGTACACACCTGCAAGATTGGCCTGTCATTGTGTAAAGTGCAGCAGTCATTGATGCCCTACACACCATAGGCATTGATGTGTCCCCCACATTACTGGCCCTCTTGTTACTGTAGTGTTTGCTGTGCGCTGTAGCAGGATCTACAGTTTGACAGTTGCATGCAGCACTACCACCTGTGCCTGTGCTGTGTTGTCCCCTGGGGCACAATATTCTATGCTGTTCTGTACAAATGTAGCCTGCAGCTACCACCATGCACTTCCAGACTGACCTACAGGTGGAGCAGTGGGTAGACCCAGCCAGCCCCTGTACTCCCAGACTGATCTACAGGTGGAGCTGTCAGACCCTGCAATAGCACTGGGCAAACTGCGTGCAAACCAGGACATAACAAGATGCTAATCTGGATGTTTGCCCATAGGCTGCCTAAGTAGGCTCATTTTCATGTCTCTTTTGAATATAGCATATTTTTGCCACAGGCAAACATGATAGCACCGGGCAAACATCTTAGCTCCACACAAAACTTGCGCAAATGTGTTTGCACCATGCAAAAGTTTCAGAAACATGGTATATTTCTGCAGAATTTCACATGCGCTGGTGCTTGCAGCTTTAATGAATCCACTCCTTTGCTAGCACACACATTGGCCACATAGTTCACCTTTACCTTCTTTCACGTCACTGTGCACTGGGCTGTTGTTGTGGTTTGCACTTCCTGGTTGCTATATTCAGAGCTGTCTTATTCCCCGGGCTATGTTTTTACTGCACTCCCAGCCCAGTTTACCTGGCTTCCTTAGCACGTTATATTCAGCAGGTTTAGCACTGGGGCTTTCCCTTTTGAACATAGCGGGCTAGTGGTTCCATGCTAATTTACACCCTAGGCTGTGCTAATTTAGCCGTGGGGCAAAGTTTTGAATATCTTGACCTTAGTTTCTAAATGCCCACCTGCTCGCAAAGTATATTTAAATTTGTTTCAAATAGTATAACTCAAATTATTTTTTTTTTAAAGTCCCCCATTGGGAGAAGGTCCTCAGTTGATAAGCACCTCCACTTTAATAACCACAATGCTCATTAAAATGAATGCACTTAGCAAGTTAGAACTGTCTCCCAGCATGGGACATTTATTGAAAGTAATGAGACTTCTATTATCTTAAGCAAATGTAAACATACTTTCTTACAGAAAGCAGGTGGGTAATATCCAGCTATGTGCAGGATGGGTTTTTCAAACAAACTTCATGTTTCTGGATCTGTGAAGTGTAGGTCATAGCAAATATATTAAATGAACCACTTTAAACTGTGCACTACAAAAAATTAAATATTCGCAACCATTTCCAACTTGCCATGTGTTTCCATCTCTAGGCTGAAAGGACATCATGGACCTCTCCAGCTTTGTTCTTGAGGTCCATATGATGTCACTGCAACCCCTCGCTGGAAACACAGCCTTGTTGTGTATGGTTGCCTATACATTAATCTACATATATATTCATAACCTAATAGATTTTACTGTCCCTTGATATACAACTATTCATTTTTTTAATCATTTTGTTGAAATATTTCTCTTACATAAATACATATAGTACATGTATAAATGAGAACAATTAATACACATTTGATTGCATAAGCAATGCACAATTCATGCAGTTCTCAACACTAGAATAATAGGATTTAAATTATATCCCAATTCTATCCCAAAGTTTTTTTAGCAAATACATATCATTAACATTACCTATAATTTTTTACTGCTGTTTCTTTAACACTTGTAGCCACTTATGTTAATTAAAATCCTCCCGAACCGACAGTCTATTGTGTCAAAATATTTATATTTGTTGACATTGATGACAGAGTTAAAACTGTTCCCTAAGATTTTCCCAGAAACAAACGAGAAATCATCGAAAAGAAGAGTTTGTTAAGTAAAGGGGTTGACTTGCCCAAAAATACTCTCCACTTTCTTTTTTATGTTCGCTGTGTGCAAGCACAAGCCGAACAGTTTGTTATGATGTACAAGGTTTTGAGAGATGTATCATGGTGGTCAAATTCAGAAGACTCTGCAAGGGGCTTGACCCTATCACACCAATCACCAGAAAGCCTGTTCATGACACTGTTCTGGCTTGCTGGGTGGAAACTTCACCTATTTCAAAAGGAAGAGCCAACCCAATCATAGGTCAGCTGTTTCCTTTGATCTGAACACAGCCCAGCAAGCACAGTGGATCTCATGTGCTGTCAGCCTGCCCCCCCACCAACATTACAGCAATGGAAAACTGAAACTGCTTGCTCTGCCAATGTCTGGAAATGAGTTGAAAAAAATTAGTTCAGTTAAAGTTGTAGACCAGTTATTCTTCATGCTAAGTGGATTCACAACTGATGTAAACTGCAGTGTGTGTGTGCATGTGTGTCTGTCTGTCTGTCATACACACACACAAGCACACACACACACACACACACACACACACACAGTCAGGTTACACAAACACATGCTCTGGACCAGTTTAACCCTTATGCTTCTGATAGAATGGAACATTTAAGTAAATTAGTGGTCACTTGGCCACTAGGGTTAGTAACACTAGTAAATAAGTGACCAGTTCACATTAATTTAGTGGCTGGCATTGATTTTTAAATATGGGTTGCCCATAAAATTGGAGTTTAGTTTACCCCTTCAAAATGCAGCAACTTGCAAATCTGAACACTTAGCATTTAAACATTTTCTTGGGTAGGACTCCCATATTCCCTGTTTAAAGGAAAAAAAAAAATTCCCCTGATAAAATCATGGAAATGGTCCTGCTCTAAGCCAGCCCCCACTGCTGCCTCTAGGTATCTGAGGCCAGCCTTAGAATTATATTTTTCCTTGGAGTCAGGGATGGAGGGAGGCCTAACAGAACTTGAGTAAATAAGTGACCAGTTCACATTAATTTAGGGTAGATCAAACAAAGAAATAAACAGTGGCTGGCACTGATTTTTAAATACATCTTCAAATTCGGGCACTAACCACCCATTTAAATAAATACCACATAGCTCTTCTTTGAAAAATGTAAGTGTTTTTTTACACTAAAATAATAAAACAACAAACATCCTTGCAATACCAGCCTCGCCTGAAACGTTTCGGACCAAGGTCCTTTATCAAAGACTGAGGTATAATCAGTAAAACAAACCTTAAATACACCCATCTGATGACATAATAGTGATGTCATCATTAACACTTTAAAAATGATTGGTTCAAATGTTAAAATAGTAATAATATAATTTCCAATTATAAAAAAAACACACACACTTGTTTACATCACAGTAGATAAAATAAAAAAAAAATCCTCAGATAAACCCCATAATTATTTCATCCTGACCGTGATCCACCCAGGCTATATTTATATCCTATTAAAATCATCTTTCCCCTAGATAAGGGCATAATTCAAAACCCACATTTAGCCCAGGTGTCTCAGTGGCTTGCAATTTGATAATCCACTGGGTCTCTTTTTTTAAAATGTTATTATTAAAATCCTCCCAACCCCGATTAGGAAAAACCTTTTCTATTGCTTTAAAAGTAAAATGATGTGCTGTCTCATCACTGGATTTCATAACATGTAATGCCACAGCATATGTTGGGTCCCATCTTTCTATTGCCCTTATGTGCTCACCTACATGACTTTTGAAACTCCTGACCATTTTGCCCACATAGAATGCTTTACAGGTGATTTCTGCTAAGTATACTACCCCTGCTGTATTGCAAGTAATTAGCTGACGGATATCAAAAACAATTACTGCCGACACTTAAAAAATCTTTACCAGTTTCAATTTGTTTGCAATATATACAATTCTTACACAGGTAACACCCTTTTGTTCCATCTAGCCAGGTCAGGTTTCTTTTGTCAATGGAATGGCTCTGAACCAAACTATTTTTCAGTGTGGGTGTCTTTCTATAAGAGGTCCTGGGGGGGTTCATGTGTTAAAGTCCTTAAGCCACTATCACCTGAGAGAACATGCTAGTGTTTCTTTATGATTCTCTCCACATAACTGGCATGTGCTGGAAAAGTTATTACATAATTGAATCTAGAGTTCCTCCTATCATTCCTAGATTGTGTTTGTAAAAGTTGGGATCGTTCCTGATTCTCTGTAAAGGTTCGTGCCCCACTAATTACATTTTGATCATAACCCATATGATACAGCCTGTTACTCAGTTCTTCTGCCCTCTTTCAAAACTATCTGTTGTGCTACAATTTCCTCTTACTCAGAGGAATTGTTACTTTGGTATATTCTTACTGGCACAGCATGGATGGCAACTGAAGGCAAGTAAAAGGGTGTTGCCATCCACGTCCTTCCTAAAAATATCCGTACTCACATTTCCCTGTTCTTCCTTGCTTAGGGTCAAATCCAGATAACATTTTCATCTGCCGTGTACACAAATTTTAGATTCGGATTGATGCTGTGTAAAAACTGAACAAAACTGCTAAGCTCATTCGACCCCCGCCACAAGTATGACATCATCAATAAATCTACGCCATATTACTATGTGGTTAAAATAAGGATTGGCATTTTGATTTAGGATGTCATTTTCCCACTTGCCAACATACAGGTTGGTGACTGAAGGGGGCACAAGTGGCCCCCACAACAGTCCCTTTATTTTGTAGAAACAAGTCTTTATTAAAAATTAAAACTTTCTTAGTTAAAACATGTTATAATAGTTTCACTAAAAAAAATCTGTTGGCAGGTAGGCAGTATCACCTCTTTGATTTAAAAAGAAAGCCACAGCATGTAATGCCCTCTCATGTGGTACATTAGCATAAAGTGCATATATTTAACATGACAAGTAAAACGTCCTCATCTAAAACCAGGTCATTAACCACATTCAAAACATCTTTAGTGTCCTTTGCAAATGAAGGTGGTTGTTGCACAAACTGTCTTAAAAAGGAGTTCACATATTTATAAAGGGTTCTGTAAGGGAATCTATGCCACTCACAACTGGATGGCCAGAGGGTCTCTCACAGTTCTTATGTACTTTTGGGCTTGGCAGCACATAAAAAGTTGTCCTTACAGAGTGTTCCATGATTAAAAGGTTCTTTATATGACCATCAGTAATTCCTGATTCGTGAGCCATATTAACTGTTTCGTCGATAGCAAATTTAAAATCATAAGTGGGATCATAGTTCAGCTTAATGTACAACTCATGGTTCTATAGTTGTCATTGAATTTCTGCCAGATAATCTTGCTTATTCAATAAAACAATACATGCCCCCTTGTCAGCTTGTTTAATCACCAACTCATGATCCTGCAGCAGTTGATTAATAGCTTCTCATTCACTGGTGCTCAAGTTGCAGAAATTTAACTGGGGAAGGCTATTAAATAAGTTATCCACGACTTGCTGTACTAGATCCTTAAAGACACTAAAGAGCCACTGATGCCAAAAGTGCTACATTGCAGAATCGAAATAAGCACACTCCCAGTATATCTCATACCAAAAACTAGATTTTTACGTTACTTGGTTTTAAAGTTATTAGCCATTTTGTAACTTTGATTGCACTACCTGTTCAATAAAAGCAGGTGCCAGTAAAGAGCTGCTGCTGATGTCATATAGGGAGCTCAAATTCTAGTAATGGTAAAGTCCCATTACCGCAGTGGTCTAAGGCTCTGAGCTGCAAATCTGGTGACATCCAGCAGACCAGACCTGGGTTTGAATCCCACAGCTTCCACTTGCATACTGTGTGACCCTGAGCAAGTCACTTAACTTCCTTGTGCTCCCAGGTCACACCTGGAAACAAGCTCTGGCTTAGTGTGCCTTTCCTGGTTAAACAATTTCCCCTTTCCCCTTAATGACTGTCAGCAAGCTTATAAGACCCATTTCTCCAAAGTTGTAAAGATCATGTGCAATGATTTTCACAAGTAAAACAGACAGCACCGGTCAGTAAACATTGTTATAAATACTATATATGTTCCAGGTTTTGAAACAAAGTTGATAACATTTTATTATTTAATGCTGTTTTTGTGTGGTCCATTTCACCAGGGGTTGCTGGATACTAAGTCTGCATGCCTCCATGCTGCTGAAGCCAGTTAGAGTGCTACTAATTTTACTACTGTTTGACATTGTCTGCTTTACCATATGTTTTAAGAGGGGCCTTATATGTGTTAATTCCTACTAGGGGTGGAAGTGTTAGCTCTGGTACAATTATCATTGTAATTTAGAGTAGAACATTGATGAGTCTGCCCCACCCCCATTAACAAGGCAATTGAATAATTGTTTTATTTTTTTACTTCTATTTATCTGCCCCTCTCCCCAAGCTCCATCCTCAGGGCACCTCTAGGAGACCACCTCTGCTGTCGCCACCTACCTTCCCACCCTTCCGCTTTCGCCCCATGGACGCGGTTCCCCACCCAGGTGGGAAAAGCTGGAGCAACCACACCCCGACATTCTAGATTTCGTCAGGAGCTGGAAGGGAGGTCGGTGCAAGGCCATGAGGGGTAGTTCCCTGCTGCTCCATCTCCCTGGAGCCTGGAGAGCATTTTCCATTTTTCGGCAAGGGAGAGGCATGCCCAGGCATCATGGCATCACCGCCGACATCACCTCTCCTGTCCCCACTTACTGCATGCTGGTACTTGCTGTGCCTCCGGCTTCCACCGGAGGTCAGTCAAGCACCGAGCCTGGATCCCCCACCCTCCCTGGAGAGGAGAGCTGTCCTCTGGTTGCTCAGTCCTCTCCCTCTCCTGCCGACCCCCGACGGCCCGGGCTCATTCCCGAACCCAGGTCACTGGTGTGGCGCAAGGTGTGGCGTCCAGCGCCTCAACCCTCAGCGCCACTGGGCCAGCTGGAATAATTGTTTTAAATTGCCATTCTTAGAAGTTGTCTCAATTGACTGATAGGTGTGAATGAGCTCAGCCTTTCTTCAGAAACTTAGATAGAAACACAGACTTTGACGGCAGATAAGGACCACTTGGCCCACCCAGTCTGCCCATTTCCCTACCTATTGGATAAGCTGCAGATTCTAGTTAACCAACAGCCTACTTCCTGCAACCCCCCACTATAATTGCCTTATGTCTGTCCCATGCATGTTTGAATTCTCCCACTGTTTTAGACCCCACAACCTCTCCAGGACGGCGGTTCCATGCGTCCACCACTCTCTCCATGAAAAAGAATTTCCTCACATTACCCCTGAGCCGTCCCCCCTCTAACTTTAAATTGTGCCCCCTTGTTCTTACACATCTCTTTTTCTGAAAGATGCTACCCTCCTGGACTTTGTTGATTCCCTTGAGGTACTTAAAAGTTTCTATCATGTCCCCCTGTCCCTCCTTTCATCAAGGGTATACATATTAAGCTCTCTCAGTCTCTCTTCATATGGTTTCTGATGTAGACCCTGCACCATTTTAGTTGCCCTCCTCTGGACTGCTTCCATCCTGTCTATGTCCTTTCGTAGATGAGGTCTCCAAAACTGCACGCAGTGCTCCAGATGGGGTCTCACCAACTGTCTGTATAGAGGGATAACCACTTCCCTTTTTCTACTTGTGATGCCCCTCCCTATGCATCCCAGTATCCCCCTGGCTTTCCTTACTGACTTCTCACATTGCTTACCCACCTTTAGGTCATCTGATATGACTACACCCAGATCCCATTCCATTATTGTAGTCGTTAGTACCTCCCCTGCTATTGTGTACTCTTCTCCTGGATTTTTATTTCCCAGGTGCATTACTTTGCACTTCTTTGCATTGAATCTAAGTTGCCATATGTCTGACCATTCCTCCAACCTTGCCAAGTCCCTTCTCATCCTTTCTACCCCCCCTTTTGTATCAACTCTGTTACAGATCTTTGTGTCACCCGCAAAGAGGCATACCTTTCCTTCCAGACCCTCTGCAATGTCACCTATACAGATGTTAAAGAGGACTGGAACCAGTACTGAGCCCTGAGGTACTCCACTAGTAACCCCCCTTTCTTCAGAATGTGTTCCATTCACTGTTACCTTCTATGTCCTGTTGTGCAGCCAGTTTGCTACCCAGGCTACCACCCTGGGACCCAATCCCGGGCTGGCTAACTTGATTATTAATCTTTTGTGCGGGACTGTGTCAAATGCCTTGCTAAAGTCTAGGTAGGCCATATCCAAGCCCCTCCCTGGTCTATTACTTTGGTCACCCAGTCAAAGAAATCGATTAGATTCATCTGAAATGACCTTCCTGCTGTGAATCCATGCTGCTTTGGGTCCTGTGCCCCGCTGGCCTCTATGTACTCAACAATTCTTTCTTTCAGAAGTGATTCCATCATTTTCCCCACCACTGAGGTCAAACTAACAGGTCTGTAGTTTCCTGCTTCTGCCTTGCTCCCACTTTTGTGAAGGGGAATCACATCTGCCCTCCTCCAGTCCTCAGGTACCACCCCATCTTCCCATGATTTGTTAAAAGTGTGGTTAGTGGTGTCACTAGGTCCTCCCTTAGCTCTTTTAGGATTCTAGGGTGAATCCCATCAGGCCCCATTGCTTTGTCCACCTTGAGTTTTAGGGAGTTCTTTCAGTACTCTTTCTTCTGTAAATGGACTGGTGTCAACCCCACTATCCAGAGTGCTTCTACTGTTTGGTTTAGGTAACTCCTCCTCTTCTTCTTTTGTGAATACTGAGCAAAAGTATTCATTCAGTATCTCTGCCTTTTCACTGTCTCCCTCTGCCCACCTCCCCTCTCCTTTATTAAGCTTCACTATCCCTCCCTTAACCTTTCTATGCTCCCTAATGTACCTATAAAAGATTTTATCCCCCTTCTTAACTGAGTTGGCTATCTTTTCCTCGGTTTGGGCCTTTGCTTTTCTGACTGCCTTCCCCACTTCTTTCTGCTTTAATTGATACAGTTTCCTGTCGTGTTCCGTCTGTGATTCCTTATACTTTTTGAATGCAGCCTTTTTCTCCTTAACCTTCCCTCACACCTCTTTTGAGAGCCATAGTGGTTTTTTATTCCGCTTTGTTTTCTTTATTTGTTCCACACAAAGGCTTGTTGCCTCCATGATGGCAGTTTTGATTTTTCTCCATTGTTCTTCCACTCCTCCTTTCTGGCCATTTGCTAATGCATTCCTCAGGTATTCACCCATTATGCCAATGTCAGCCCTTCTAAGTCCAGTATCCTTGTCTTTGTGGCTTGTCACCAGTTGTGTTTATTGTAAGCACACTGTGCAGTGGCAGCTTGTTCCCAGATGTCTACTGACTTCTGATTTGTGATCCCTCCATTTGAGAGTACCAGGTCTAATATTGCTCCCTCCTGAGTGGGTTCCACCACTAGCTGTCTAAGGCATGCTCTCTGTAGGGCATCGAGAATGACCCTGCTCTTGGATGTGGCTGCAGTCCATGTCGCCCAGTTAACATCTGGCATATTCAGGTCCCCCATCAACAATATCTCCCCTTTTTCAGCCATTTTGAGAATGCCCTCTATCATTTTCTTGTCCATTTCCTCCCCTTGAGACGGGGGTCTGTATACAACCCCTGTGCGGATTGTGATGCCATTCCCTGTCTCCAAGGTGACCCAGAGTTCCTCTTGTCCTCCCCTTTACTTTTTAGTTCTGTAGCTTTGATCCCTTCCCTTATGTAGAGAGCTACTCCACCTCTCTTTTACCCTCCCTGTCCCTTCTGTAGATTGCGTACCCTGGTATGTTGACATCCCAGTCATGGTTCTCCGTGTACCATGTTTCTGTGACTGCCACAATATCCAAGTGTTCCTCTTCCATCAGGGCTACTAGCTCTGGAAGCTTGTTTCCAAGACTATGGGCATTGGTACTCATTGTCCTCCATTTAATGTTGGCTTTATTCTTTTTTACCCCATCCCTGCTCTTATTACCCTTGTCCATTTTTCCATTTACCCCTGTCCTGCCCTCTGTCAAGCTCTGTACCTCAGTGTTTACCCTACTACCTGCCATGTTTTGTGGGGGGAGGAGGCTTGAACTTTCCTGTTTCCTATCAGCACCTCCCCCCTTGGCTAGTTTAAAAGCTTGCCAAGGAAGCCTTTAAACCTGTCACTTAGGAGCTTGCTTCCCTTCCTGGACAGATGCAGACCATCATGCCAGTATAGACCTTCATCTCTCCAGGTGGACCCCCAGTCCCCAATGAAGCCAAAGCCCTGTGCTCTGCACCAGTTTTGCAACCATTCATTAAACTGCATGGTGTGCAGTACCCTAGCCTCACCTCTGCCATAGACTGGCAGCACCTCTGAGAAGGTTACCGTGCTTGCTACCTGTCTGAGGCCCCACCCCAACTCCACAAATTCATCCTGCACTGCACTGATCTCATGCCTAGCTAGGTCATTTGTCCGAGGTGGACAATGATATCTAGTTTCCTCTCCTGTGATGCTGCTTCTGCAATCCTGAGTTCACTTCCTGTCCCTCAAGCCATGGCACCAGGCAGGCAGCCACTTCCTCTCCTCTCCCTTCCCCAGGTCTACACCCCTAACAATTGAGTCCCCTATTAGAAGCTGTTTCTTTCCCCTGTGTTGTCCCTTGCCACTCTTTTGTTGGTCTCCCTTGTGGATGTCCCCAGCATTCTTCTTGGTCTCCAATGAGGGTGTCATCATAGAGGAACCTTGATTTGCCAGACTAACATATGATTTGTGTAGAGGTGCAACTCGGGGGCTACGCCTCTGTTCTACCACCCTCACCCTCCCAGAACCTACTGTGGTCCATCTGCTCTTCACACATGGCAACCTCTGAGGCAGTGGTTGTGGAATTGGTGTTCTTTGGGCAGGGGAGGCCTCCTTAGTTCTTGTCAGTTCAGCTTGGAGGTGGGCAACCTCCTCCCTCAGAGCTGACAGTTGCCTGCAAATAGGGAAGCAACGCAGGTTCCAGAATGTCTCCCGGAAAATTGCTGCCCCACAGCCAGTGCATTGCACCACTCCCCACATGTCCCTCTTCCTTATAATATACAATGAGTAATATTTTTTTGTGTGTACTTACCCTTTATGCACTGTGCTGGGTAATTAAGAATATGACAGTTCTGCTCCAAGACCTGTTGAGGAAGTGATGTCAGAACCTTGGCTATAAAAGGAAATGCCACGCCTGGGGTGGGTGGGGTGAGGGAAGGGTGGGTGGGTAGGCCACAAGCACTGGTGACTATTAGAAACAATCAAATACACCACTGCTCCACCACCCTGGTGAGTACTGCCCTTTATAGTAAGTCAACCAACACCACAATGTACTAGACCACTGCTCCTACACAAACCACACTACTGAGTCCAGGGATAAAAATGAACTCCCTGTTCAGCCAGCAGAACACTTCTAAAATATTGCACAAATATCCTTCCAAAGCCTATGTGTCTAGCACAGAAATCAAGCAACTTCAGTTGTATTACAACCCCTCTGGTTATAAAATTATTACACTTTAATGAAATCCTGCAATTCTTAATGCCAATAAGAAAATAATGAAACTTTCTGTAGAAAGTGTAGCTTACCTTCCTAGTCCCCTACAATATTATGTTTTACCAAGTTCCCAGTTCCTCAAATGTGTTCTAGTTTGTTCTCTGCAGTATAGCAAGTTTCTCAGCTTCCAACAGGAGCAGGCAAGTCTTTTCTGACTGGCTTTTCTCTGTGTAGCTTGCCTAAGACAGAACAGTGATAAAAGCCCCACCCAGAATCAATTGATTGACTAGTGACACATGTGATGTAAGCAGGCTTTTCAGTGAAGACAATTTTCTATGTCTGCTTCTAATACACACACAAACCCTTTATCTGAAACCAGGGATAAACTCACTGCTTAGCCAGCAGGACACTTCTAAAATATTGCACAAATATCCTTTCAAATCCTATGTGTCTAGCCCAGAAATCAAGCAACTTCAGTTGTATTACAGCCCCTCTGGTTATAAAATTACTACACTTTAATGGAATCCTGCAATTCTTAATGCCAATAAGAAAATAATGAAACTTTCTGTAGAAAGTGTAGCTTACATTCCTAGTCCCCTACAATATTATGTTTTACCAAGTTCCCAGTTCCTCAAATGCGTTCTAGTTTGTTCTCTGTAGTATAGCAAGTTTCTCAGCTTCCGACAGGAGCAGGCAAGTCTTTTCTGACTGATTCAGTCTCTGAAACGTATTCAGTCTGCAAACCTCACAGTGTGCTATGATCCAGCATTCAGCAAAAGGACCTCAATAAAAAAGGCATCCAGATAAAATAGTGTCAATTTTGTTACAAAGCCTGAAACACAAAGTTTTTAAAGCAATGTTTACTAACTCATGCTGCCTGTTTTACTTATGAAAACCATTGCACATGATCTTGTTGAAGGAATTGAATATGTACTCCCTGGAGGAGAGGAGGGAGCGAGGGGACATGATAGAGACATACAAGTATCTGACAGGGAGGAACAGGGTGCAGGGATACACTATTTTTAAGCAAAAACGATGTTCCAGGACTAGAGAGCATGGGATGAAGTTGGAGGGAGGATGATTCAGAGGAAACGTGAGGAAGAATTTCTTCACAGAACAGGTGGCGGACAAGTGGAACACCCTGCCAGAGGTAGTGGTGGGGGCTGAAACAATCACAGGATTTAAGAATGCATGGGATAGACATAAAGGAATTCTGGAGGTCAAGGGTAAGGGGCCGCAGACATCTAGGAAAACAAACTGAACTTATAAGCTCAAATGGGCAGACTGGTTGGGCCATAGGCCCTTATCTGCCGACACTGTCTATGTATCTATGCAGAGAAACAGGTCCTATAAGCTTGCTGACATGGAAGAATAAATTGTAATGTCCCTAGATGACATCAGCAGCAGCTCTTCACTGGAACAGACTTTCTTTAAACACGTAGTGAAATCAGGGTTACAAAATGGCTAATAACTTTAAAATGAAGTAACATAGAAATCTACTTTTTGGTATGAGATTTACTGTGAATATACTTATTCTAATTCTGCAATGTAGCACTTTTGCCCAGATGGTGTCAGCAGCTCTTTAACAGCTGGACTGAACAGGGTGCAAAATGTTGAATTTGGTCAAAAATTAGTACTGTGTATCTCAGTTAAATTGATATTACTATCTTGCTGTCTTTTATAATAAAAGAATTTCAAATTCAATTTTCTGTAGACTAAATGTAAATCAATTATCGTTTGCACTTTAATGAAAAAATGATGGGGTTTATCTGAGGATGTTCTTGTAATTTTATCTGTTGTGATGTAAATAAGTGTGTGTGTTGTTATATAATTGCAAACAATACTATTTTAACATTTAAACCAATCTTTTTTTCTTTGCTCCTCCCCAAGCACCCCTGACCAGCCTCTCTTTCAGGCCTTCTAGTGCACCCATCACCATTTCACCCTCATCACTATCCATGGCCCCCATATTGGCAGCCCCACACCCGGAAACCTGACATATCCCTTCATGGATGGGTCCCCTCCTTCCAATGGAGAAGCACCGGTAGGTGCAACTCTATTGACCCGGGCACTGCACGGGTCAGACCAGGTGATATGGGACTTTGTGGTGACTTCAACTTGAGGCCATCATCTTGTCGATTGGGGCCAATTTTTTTTCTGTTTTTTTGGCCCTCCAACTCCACCCTGATTGGGCCTACATGGGACAGCAACCTGAGGTGGAGATGTGCGGGGGCGTGTCAAGGCTTCACACTCTTTTCACGTTGCCCAATCCACCTCCAGGTGCCGAGGCCTGACCCATCCACCCCGAGAGGGAAGCATCCAATGGACATTCTGGGTTCTCTTCCTGCCAGTATCCACTCTTGACACCCAGGCTCGGGGTGTGAACCTGGGTCACCAGCGTGCCAAGCAAATCTCTTTGCTCAACACCATGCAGCCAGCCTGAACCAATCCTTTTAAAGTGTTAATGATGACATGACTATGTTTTCATCAGATGGATGTATTTAAGGTTTATTTTACTGAATATACCTCAGCCTTTGATTAAGGACCTTGGTCCGAAATGCATCAGGCAAGGCCTGCATTACAAGAATGTTTGTTGTTTTATTATTTTAGTGTAAATAAAACACTTTAATTTTTTAAAGCAGAGCGATGTGGTATTTATTTAAATGAGTGGTGAGCCGGCCCACCGGCAGCGGTTGGATTTCCACTTGTGACGCCAGCGACCTGGGTTCGGGAACGAGCCTGGATCACTGGAGGGCCAGCCGGGGGGAGAAGGATTGAGCGTCCCAGGGACAGCTCTCCTTCTCCGGGGGGGAGGGTAAGGGACAGGTCCGGCGCCTGCTGACTCCTAGCAGAGGCTGGGAGTATCACAGGACGCATGGCCCAATACTAATCGGGGGAGGAGCAGATGTCGGCGTAAGCCGTGATGTCACTATGCTACCCCCAACAGAAAGCCAGGAAAATTGCTTGCTGGCCCTCCGGATGATGGCTGTCTGTTTCTGGGGGCCTCCAGCACCTTCCTCAGCAGCACCCCCGGGCCCTAGAAGGATGTGCTGGGGCTATCCCCCCAGTGCCTTCCCCCTCGGAGGAGAGGGACCCACCCAGTGAAGGGATACACCGGGATATCCCGGGGGTCGGCTGCGATCTGGGGACTAGAGGAGGGCTGGGCAAGGACAGAAGAGGTCAGGGGAACTTGTCAGAGCCTGAAGAAGTGGTGGACCAGTGAGCAAGGGGGCGGAAAAAATAGATAATACATAAATGAGTGGTGAGTGCCTGAATTTGAATATGTATTGATTTTTTTTCACTGAGCACCACCAATCCCTGTGCACACTTGTTTTGTGTATCTGATTTTTGAATATTTTCATTTCATTTATTTATTTTGATACTGGTAAGTCTGTAGGACAAGCCCATTTTCACAAATGACCAGTTTGTACAAAACATGCATACAAAATTTAAAATAGTAACAAGGTATAAATATGCATTACACATAACATTTTCAGTTTGAGTTTTCTAACAAAGTTTTTCTAAGTTCAGACTTGAAAATAGACATTTTCTTTTGTCCTGTAACATTTTTAGGAGTTGATTATACATCTTGACAGTAGTAAAATTCAATGAATTTTGGCCCAGCGTTGTTTGGCAAAATGGAACCAAAAAGCCCTCCCTACTCTGTAATCTTGTGCAGCCAGATATATTCCTTGGGAATAAATTTAGAATGCTTTGAGGCAAAATACCTAAAAAAAACTTTATGCAAAAACAACAGTGACCTAAAATTAAATCGCCCCTTTAAAGATATACAACCTAATTGTTTATAGAGTGAACAATGATGGGTTAACCTTGATTGACCAGAAGCAAAATGTAAAACAGAATGATACATTACTTGAAGTCTAGACAAAACTTTTTCAGAGGTATGTGACTATATTACAGACCCATAATCCTCCATAGATAGTAATAAACTATGTGTAAGCAGTAATTTAACATCTACCATAAGATTATCCCTAATTCGATAAAGAAACCCCAACCTTTTATGTACCTTACTAATTAACTCTGTTACATAAGAATCAAATGCTAAATGACAATCAGTTAGTACTCCCAAATATTTAAACTGCCTAACCTGTTCAATTGCATTTCCTAAATTATCAGTAATTTTTAATTCTTGATTTAGCACCGTCCTAGGATGGGAAAATATCATTGTCTTGTTTTTTTTTTTTTATTTAACACCAATTTATGTTTATCAAACCAATAATGCAACAAATTAAAATCATGTTGTAAAGTATTCTGTAAAGACAAAAAATTTGAACCAGAACAAAACAACACTGCATCATCTGCATACAACAATAACTCAGTATTTTTAAAATTAACAGCTAATGAATTTACAAATAAAGAAAAAAGCAAAGAGCCTAAAATGGAGCCCTGGGGGACTCCAAATGTCAGCAAGGAAGGTTCAGATAATATTCCATTAATTAATGTCTTCTGATTCCTATTAACCAAATAGTCACTAAACCAAGATATAACCCCATCTGACAACTTTGAAGTAGATAACTGTTTCAGAAGAACCTCATGATTCACTAGATTGAAAGCCTTGGTGAGGTCCACAAAAGCCGCTACAACAACATCCCTAATATCTATTGCTCTAGTGACCTGACTTGTGAACCTCACCAAGGCTGTCTCTGTATTGTGATTAGACCTAAAACCATGTTGTGAGTCTGAACAAAGTTTGTGTTTTATTAAATGCTCTGTTAACTGAATTGAAACTATTTTCTCTAATATTTTAGAAAGGGGGCAAGCATGGAAATTGGACGATAGTTATTAGGATCAAGTCTTGATCCTGATTTATATATTGGCTTAACCACTGCACTCTTCCACACATCAGGAAAAGTCCCAAAACAAAGAGAATGATTAAACAATTTTATCTACTGTCCTGCGACACTATTAATAACTCTTTTCAGTACCCTATAATCAAGATCATCAGATCTCTTATAAGGTCTAGGATCCATTTTAGACACAAACTCAATCATGTCTTTAGTTTGTAAGAAATGGAAGTAAAATTTTGGAATGTTATCACCCCCAAACATTCCATCACTACTTGGTTGCAAGAATGCATCCAAATGGCTCTAGAAACTATCCATACTACCCACATTTGAACTATATCTATCCAAGTTAGTAAAGTGTAAATTAAAGGCTTCTGCCACAGTTTTAGGATCCAAAATAATAATACCATCCTTCTCCAATTCACAATTTTCACTCCCCTTAAGTTTACCCATTAACAAATTAATTGTATTCCAAGTTGCACTTGGATTCCCCTTTACTTCTGTAAATTTCCGCTTAAAGTAATCCTTCTTTGCTGCATGAATAGCTAATTGTCATTTATTCCTAAGTTGTTTATAAAGTAATTGGTGATCCAATTGTTTAGCCTTCTATAAACTTTCCATGCTTGATTTCTTTCCCTTATTAATTTCAGTAAATTTGGGGTGAACCAAACATTGCTATTTCCTTTAACCCTAATAAATCTAATAGGTATTAATTTGTCACAAATAAGAATGAAATAATGACAACATTTCTGATAGGCTTTTTTAATATCAATTATGTCATCCAACAATGACCAATCAAGTAATTGTGATTCCTTAAAAAACCTTCGTTCATCTAAATTCCTGAGCCTTCTGTACTTTATAATCCTAGCTTCTTTTTTATGAATTTTGACTGACCAATCAAAAAAACCAGACTGTGATCACTGATCCCATCAGGGAGAATTCCACATTTAACTATATGTGATGGATTATTTGTAAATACCCAGTCAAGGGTTGATGAATACCCTGTTTTATAATTCACCCTGGTGGGGCCATCAATCAATTGTTGAAACCCTAGATCAGTGACAGTTCTAATCTCATGTTCAGCTGGAGACAACCAATTTAGACTAAAATCACCAACCACAATAGTTTCCCTTATTATTGATAAATTTTGAATATAATTAAAAAAAGCAGGAACCCCCTCCTTTGACTTATCTGGTGGCACATAAACATTTATGATGGTCAAAACTTTTTTTTATCACCGAAAGAAATAGAAATAGTAATTGATTCAAACATTTTACTATCAGCAATAATAGCTAATTCGTGCACCAACAAATGATCAGCTACATAAAACAAGCATCCCCCCTTCTACCTACCCTATCCTTCCTAAAGATAGAATAACCTGGTAACAGAATTTCAGAGTTAGTAATGTTATCAGATAACCAAGTTTCAGTCAGAGCGACTACATCAAACTTGTTATTCAGAACCCAGCATTCCAAATTTTTTTTTTTCGCCATTAGACTAGTTACATTTAGATGAACCACGTGAAGGGAAGATTTTATTAGACTCTTAACTTCAATTGGTTCCTCAGCCAAAGGGCTCAGATTTGGATGTACTGTTCCTGAAAGCAGCAGTAGTAACAATACAAAATCACACATGCCCCCACAATGCAAAGCATCATGGGCTGCATATGCAAATCACCACAGAATGTTATGCTGGTCCAACTTTAAGCAGAATTGCATGGTGCCAAAAGGCCTCTCACACAGTTTGCAAAGGGCGCCAACAGAAGACATAGACACATGCCTCATCCCACCAGGACTCACCAGCATGCCTCGTCCACTTGACACCCCAGTGGAATGGACCAGCCACCCCCAAGGCAGTGCACCCTGGATATACCGTGGTGAACCCATTAAAATAAAAAACTATTTAAAAGACAAAGAACCTCTGTGCGCAAACACTGAGGCAAGGGTTACCCCAAAGGGCATTTGGCTGGGAAGCCAAGTCTCAAGAAAATACAAAATCACACATGCCCCCACAATGCAAAGCATCATGGGCTGCATATGCAAATCACCACAGAATGTTATGCTGGTCCAACTTAAGCAGAATTGCATGGTGCCGAAAGGCCTCTCACATGAAGTTTGCAAGGTGCCAACAGCCCTTTGCAAACTGTGTGAGAGGCCTTTTGGCACCATGCAATTCTGCTTAAAGTTGGACCAGCATAACATTCTGTGGTGATTTGCATATGCAGCCCATGATGCTTTGCATTGTGGGGGCATGTGTGATTTTGTATTTTCTTGAAACTTGGCTTCCCAGCCAAATGCCCTTTGGGGTAACCCTTGCCTCAGTAGTAACAATACTAACTTCCTCACTCTATTTGAAAACATCAAACCTTTTTTGTAAAACATTGGTAACCTATAATTAACCATAGTTGGATGAACAGATGAAATAATCTCATAATTATAGTGCAAACAAAGCAACAGTGACATCATTTTCCCTGTGGTGAAATGCAATTCTTGAACATTATCATCAAACTTAACATCCTGCCAACTTGAACTGTCTGAATAAATTGATGTACAAAAGCCCTTTGTCAAATTACTTTGTAAGAACATTGCGTTGCCTATATTGGTTGTCTGTAAAACTGGAATTTAGTTTACTCATTAAAATGCAGCAACTTGAAAATTTGAATACTTAGCTTTTAAACATTTTCTTGGGATTACTCCCATATTCCCTGTTTAAAGAAAAAACAAAAAGATCCATCTGGTAAAAACATGGAAATGGTCCTGCTCTCAGCCAGCCCCAACTGCAGTCTCTGGGTACCTGAGGCCTGCCATAGAATTATATTTTTTCCTTGGAGTCGGGGCCGGAGAACACCTAACATAACTTGCTTTATCTTCTATGTAAGCCTTAAAATGCACCACGTAGCATCTAAAATCCCAGAGCTTCTGGGGTCACTCATAACACTGTCACTGGGGGTGCCCAGACCCCCAGTGTCTCTACCTGAAATAAAGAAAACCCTCCCTCATAGTTAAAGTTTTTAAAATAAATGCTGTAAAAAAGATAAAAATCCATCAATGTCTGTTGCTGCCCCCTATTAGTCTCCTGGCAAGGGGATATGAACCTAGACCCTGTACAACAGCAATACCAGTGGCAAACATCCAGCATTGACAAATGCTTGTTTTACTTTTGCCACCAATTTATAATTTGGGGACATAAGCATAGGTAGTGTATTAAAGTGCTGATCAGCTTAGAACAATACCAATATTTATTGTCTTGTTTTACCCCATTTTATGTAATCTGTGTGGGGCATAATAGGCATGTGACAAGATTTTATATTGAATTGTTTTATTTCTTATAAATGTATGAGATCTATTTGGGTTCCTCTAAATATTATTCTGTTCTTGTCCGATTGAGTTTCATCTCAGCTTAACATTTTACTTTGATTTTACCTTTCAATTTTATCCATGTTTGATTGATGACTGATATTTGTTTTTTCTGCCATAGTACTATTTTCTTTTTAGAACGTATCTGTATTAAGTTTTTTCATATAGAATTCTATTTTGCCATTTCAAACATCCAAAAACAATAGTATTCTTGAAGTATTTTTATAGAAAGCTTGTAGAATATTAGGATCCTGCCAAGTTATATTTAAATTCAGATATTTTGTTGCAATTTCATTTAAGGTGGGACATTCCTTTGAAAAATAGCCCCTCCCCAATTTTTGATAACCAGTTTCTTTAAAGGATACCTAAATCATCTTTTTTACACATTTTGTTTTTTTAAAAATGACTCCATAATCTTGTAAAGGAGAGGCTGTTGTTTACATTTATACTGAAACAGCATTTATTAAAGCAGGATAAATACAGTTTCATGGCATTTGAAATTCGTAAACACAGCCTCTCCTGAGTCAAAAATTATGCTATAAGAATCCTAAAATGGCTGCCTTGATGACGTAATTGAAGAGAGAGATGCAGATGTATTCTAGCTGTGCTAGCAGTATTCAAATGTAAATAACTTTAAAATGAAAAAATGATAGCATGGTACTGTGATCACAAAAGTTGTTCAGCACAAAAATATCTACAAAATGATTGGTGTTTCATTTATAGATACTGTTTAGTTTTTTTAAAATTAGTAAAAAAAAGCAGCAGAAATTTCATTTATGTTTCACTTTTTCAACAAACAAATGCAAATAATATTAAAACAAAAAATGATACCATGGTACTGTGAGCACAACATTTGTTTTGCGCAAATATATCTACAAAATGAGTAATGTTTCATCTATATGTGCCTTTTAGTTTTTTATAATTAGCAATAAACAGCAGAGAGTTCAATTATGTTTCACTTTTTGCAACAAACAAATGCATACAGCTTTGAACTGAAAAATGATAGCACGGTACTTTGAGCATAAAAGTTGTTCAGCACAAAAATATCTACCAAATGAGTGGTGTTTCATCTAAAGATACCTTTTAGATTTTTTTATAATCAGCAAAATAAGGCTGGAAATTAAATTTGTTTTCACTTTTTACTAACATATGGCAGGGTGTGCAGCAGTGCTAAATTACTGCATCCCCAAGGTGGGTTGTGAGATATGAGGTGCAGCCAAATGCCTTTGACCACCTGGGAAGTGTGGTAAATGATTCCCATAAGATCACCTTGTAAATTGTAAGTAAGCAATAACACACAGCAGGGTGTGCGACAATGCCAAACTGCTGTATGGCCTAGGTGGGTTGTGAGGCATGAGGTGCAGTTGAGTGCCTTCAACTCCTGGGAAGTGTGATGCATGATTCCTGTAGGGTTACATTGTAAATAGTAAGTAAGCAATAACACATGGGAGGGTGTGTGGCAAGCCTAAATTGCTGCATGCCCTAGGTGGGTTATAAGGCATGAGGCACAGCTGGGTGCCTTCAACCACTTGGGAAATGTGGTCTATAATTTTAATAATACTACATTATAATTTTTTTTTTAATTTTAGATTTTTTCCAAGTTTTTCCTGGGGAACTGGCAGGTGATTCTGCCCCCCCTTCCTTGGGGAGGGGGGTCACATCTGGTCCTGACCTTCTGCCGGGATCATCATAGAGCCTGCCAGGTCTGTTTTCTTCTCCTCGTCCCTTGCTACAGCCACACATACATGTGCTGATAGACGTGCATGCTGCGGTCCTGCAGCACCCACCTGTTCTTGTGTAGCTTGCAACCTGTATTACCCTCAGGCCTCTGTGCAGCGGGAGTGGTAAGACCCCTTCCCAGGAGAGGAGAGTTGCCTCGCAACTGCTCAATCCAACTCCCATCCTCCCTTCCCCCAGCTGACCCCCGGCTTGTTCCTGGCTAAGCAAGGTGTGGCATCCAGCGCCTCAACCCTCAGTGCCACCAGGCCAGCTACATTATATATTTTAAGAGATCAGTACCATACATCAGGGTGTGCAGCAAGGCTAAACTGCTGCATGCCCAGGTGGGTTGTGAGGCACAAGGCACAGCTGAGTGTCTTCAACTACTTGGGAAGTACAATATAAAATTCCCATAGGATCACATTATAAATTGTAAGTAAGCAATAACACACAACATGATGTATGGTAATACTAAATTACTGCAGGCCCCAGGTGGGTTGTGAGGTGGGTTCTGAGGCATGAGGTGCAGCTGAGTGCCATCAACCACCTGAGAAGTGTGGATGTCTTCACTCAGGTGCCAAAGGCACCTGTGCTGCCATTGAAGTGTATGCTAAGGATGTGGAAGAGTAAGCAGGTGGCTGCTCTGAGAAGGACCAGGCCCCTGGCTTCTTTGACTGGAAAAAGAGGTAACATTCCAACTTAAATGGCACAAAGCTGAATGACACAAATGAAACCAAAAAATGGGAAATTGCATCAGAGCAAGATATAGCTCTGGGTAGTATGGCAAAGGCAGTTTTAATGTGCACTGACTAAATGCAAGGAAGACAAGAAAGTGTCAATGGGTGGCTGCACGAGAAATGCAGTGTGCCCTAGATCACTTTGCCTGATAACGTAAAGTGGGAATATGAGAATCAGTGGCTCGACCTGTCACAGCGAGGCTGACAGAGGAGGAGAAAACAGAAATGGAAACATTAAGCACGCAACAGTTTTGCACCCCCTCCCCCTGTTTGGAAGACAGGAAGTGGGAGCTATTTGAAAATCAAATTGCAGTTTGTTAACTGGAGGAGTGCACAAGAACACACACATTTAACAATATTTCCAGTAGGGAAGTAGCTTATTCAATTATGCCATACCTTCAAGGAAAGTGAAAAAAATTTAATGTTCTGCTATTTTTTGTCAATTATAAAAAAATCTAAAAGGTATCTATAAATGAAACACCACTCACTTGATAGATATTTTTGTGATGAGCAACTTTTGTGCTCAAAGTACCATGCTATCATTTTTCCATTTAAAGTTCTTTGCATTTGTTTGTTACAAAAAGTGAAAAATAATTGAACTTTCTTCTGTTTTTTGCTAACTATAAAAAAACTAAAAGGCACACATAAATGAAATACTACTCATTTTGTAGATATTTTTATGCTGAACAAATGTTATGCTCAAAGTGCCATGCTATCTTTTTTCAGTTTAAAGTTATTTGCATTTGTTTGTTGTAAAAAGTGAAAAATAATTGAATTTTATGCTGTTTTTTGATAATTCTAAAAATACTAAAAGGCACATATAAATGAAGCACTGCTCATTTTGTAGATATTTTTGTGCTGAACAAATGTTGTGCTCACAGTACCATGTTATCATTTTTTTGTTATAATATTGTTTGCATTTGTTTGTGAAAAAGAGAAAAACTATTGAATTTTCTGCTGCTTTTTACTAATTTTTTAAAAATTAAACAGTATCTATAAATGAAACACCAATCATTTTGTAGATATTTTTGTGCTGAACAACTTTTGTGCTCACAGTACCATGCTATCATTTTTCATGTTTAAGTTATTCACGTTTGAATATGGTTAACAGAGCTAGAATAGATTTGCACAGTGGGACATCTCTCTCTTCAATTACATCATCAAGGCAGCCATTTTAGGATTCTTAAAGCAGGATTTCTGAATCAGGAGAGCCTGTGTTTAGAATTTTCAAATGCCATGAAACTGCATTTATCCTGCTTTAATAAATGCAGTTTCAGTATGAATGTAAACAACAGCATCTCCTTTACAAGACCATGGAGTCATTTTTTAAAAACAAATGTGTAAAAAAGATGTTTTAGGTATCCTTTAAAGGAAATTTCTAATTTACACGTCTGGGTTTCATAGCCCACTACCATATGGCAGTGTTCGCCGATTGCTGCCAAAAGCATAATTTATAACTGTGTCATTTTAGGTAGAGATAGGATTGTAACTGCAGCCAAACCCATGGCCAGTCGATCCCTTCCATTTCTTGGTCTGCCACCCCTGCCCCCGTACACAGACATTTTTGACGTCTAAGCAAGGAGAGTGCGGGGGCACATCCCATACAAGTCTATAGGGACATTTTTTTCAATGCCTTCATACGTAAGTTTAAGCAATCCTACAGGAAAATGAAAGCCACTGCTCAACTAATAGGGTCACTATTAGTTGAGTGGTGGCTTTCGTTTTCCTCTAAGATTGGGTGGGTTCAGCTATAGTTACAATCCCTACCCTACCTAAAAGGACACAGTTATAAACTATACTTTTGGCAGCAGTTGGCTAAGGCTGTCATAAGATATTGGGCTATGAAGCCCAAACAGATTTTCCAAAAGGTTAGCAATTCACTTTAATTTACTTATTACTTCATTTGTGCTGGCATGGGGTACTTTATTCAGATCCGTACAAATCTCTGCTTCAGACCATGGATGATCAAATTGGGTTTTCTTATGCAGAGTATTTAAAATTAAGTAAACTGATTTAATAATTTGTTGATTTATTTTTGCAAAACAATTCAGGCTTTGGAGCATGTTAGAAATGTCTAAATCTGTATTCACCTTTTCTAGTAGCTCTTGAAACAGCTGACTTGATTCATATTCTGGAATAACCCAATCTCAAGCTGTAACTGATTTCTGGGCTATATAATATTTAGATGGTTTAGGGCATCCAAAACCTCCTTCCACCCTCGGCATGACTAAAGTGTCCCAGGCAATTCTTGGTGCTATGCTCAGCCACAGAAATCTTTTAAAACTTCTTTTGATTTTTGTCTGGTACCTTAAAGCTTGAAAAATGTACATTAATCTTGGTAAGTCATCATTTTTAGGCTATCCACCTGACCTCATAATGAAACTGCTAGGGTCTCTAATCCCTTAAGCATACCAGTTATTTTATTTCTTACCATATTTTTATTAATTCTTGTCATTTTTTTCTATCTCCCCTGCCAAAATAATACACAGTATATTATTCATGAATTTTTATTGTATAGTTGTATTTGAAACTTTAGTAATTGAGTAGTAAGAGGTGGGTGGTCCTATCAAATTCCTTTATCAATTCTGGATATGAACTAGCATGATCTTAAATTATTACCAGTACACCATCTGCATAGACATTTAACTTAGAGCAGGAATATTTAGCTTTGTCCCAGTTCTGATAAATCTATCTTCTTGAATCCAGTGGGTTACAAGACCTGAAGCAGCATGGATTCATTGGAGGAGGTCATGTCAAATGAATCTGACAGATTTCTTTGACTGCATGACAAAGGAATTAGATCAGGGTGGAGTGGTGGACGTGGCCTACCTACAGTTCACTAAGGCTTTCAACACTATTCGATGTACTAGACTAGTAAGCAAGCTGGGTAGTTTAGGAGTGGGTCCAAAGGTGGTAAACTAGATAAGAAATTGGTTAGGGGACAGGCAATGAGGGTGGTGGTCAACGGAGTTCACTCCAAGGAAAGGAGGGTGACTAGTGGGGTGCCTCGGGGATCAGTGCTGGGACTGGTCCTCTTTAATGCCTTTATAAGGGGCATTGCTGAGGAGCTAAAAGGGAAGGTTTGTCTCTTTGCACGACACCAAAATTTGCAATAGGGCGGACACTCCAAGAGGTGGAAAGGATGAGCAGAGACCTGAGAAAACTAGAGGAGCAGTCAAGGGTATGGCAGCTGGGTTTCAATGTAAAAAAGTACAAAATACACTTAGGATACAGAAACCCAGGGACGGAGTACAAAAATAGGTGGAATGGTATTGATGACTTCCAAGCAGGAAAGAGAACTGGGGGTAATCATATCAGATGACCTAAAGGTGGCCAGGCAGTGTAAGAAGGCAGCTGGGAGGGCTAACGGGGTGCTAGTGTGCATAGGGAGGGGTATCACCAGCACAAAGATGGAGGTGTTGTTGCCTCAGTATAGATCACTAGTAAGAACCCACCTAGAGTACTGTGTCCTGTTCTGGAGACCATGGGCAGGATCCACAATGAGAAACTTTTAAAGTTTCCCTCTGCAACTGCCGTTGTGTACTGGAATCGTCTGCAGGTGCAGCAGTAGCGATTCACAGCCGCGGCAGTTGTGGAGGGTGCTACGGCGGGTTCTGCTGCCCATAGCAGTCTCCCACAGCTGCGGTGCTGTCCATGATGACAGCATCCACAAGCTGCCGTATTCCATGGAGCCAGTCTTACCCAGCTCCACCTGCCGAATACCCAGCCAGGGCGACTCTGCGGCTTCGGCCGCAAGTGGTTTCCCACTAGCGCTGAGGTTTTCCCGCAGCTGCGGGTACTTCTCCCCCATACGTGAATCCTGCCCCACATTTCTGGAAGGACAAAGACAGAGTGGAGGTGGTCCAGAGGAGGGCAGCTAAAATGGTACAGGGTCTGCATCAAAAGAAAAAGAAAAAAAGCTGTACCAAAAGCCCTCGAAGGAGAAACTGAAGGACCTCAATATGTACACTCTGGAAGACAGGATTGAGAGGGGGTATGATAGAGACCTTTAAATACCGCAGCAGGGGTAAATAAGGTACAGGGGAAGTATTTTTCAGAAAAAAAGAACTCAAGAACAAGGGGACATGCTATGAAGCTGTAGGGGTAGATTTAGGAGAGATGTGAGGAAGTATTTCTTCACAGAAAGAGTGGTGGACTCCTGAAACAGCCTTTCTTGAGGTGATGTGGGCCAAAACAGAGGTGAGGTTCAAGAATATATGGGACAGGAACAAGGGAGTCATAATGGAAGAGGAGAGGGAGAAAGAGCTGTAGATCAAGCACGGTCTGCAATAATTATGTAGATAGGGAAAAATGGGCAGACTGGGTGGACCAAGCGGTCCTTATGTGCCATAAAATTCTATGCTTCTATGTTTTGACACCCTGGATTAACTGATTCCCCCTGATGTGTTGCAATAGTGGCTCTATAGCTAATATAAAGAGTGTGGGTGACAAGGAGCACCTTTGCCACACCCCATTCTTCATTTGTTATAGGTTGCAGTAAGAACTTTGTAACCATAATGAAGCAGTTTGGTTGCCTGTAGATATTTCTAATAATATTCATAAACTTTTCAGGAAAGTTGGTGTTCTTCAAATAAGAAATTATAAACTTTCAGTTCAGAATATCACACAGTTTCGATGCTCCACTGCAATAGCAATGCTTTCCATAGGTGAGGTTTTTTAATCACTCAAAAATAACTAAGATTCTCCTGAGGCCTTGCAAAATATTCATGCTTTTGATTAAACCACTTTGTTCCTCCTTAAAGGAAAACTGTGTAAATTAACGGCCCCCTGCCCACGAAAAACTTCGTGCTGCTACTTACTTAATTTTTATTGGAAAAAAGTCTATGAACTGGGAATATGGCAGATGCTGAGGGGGCTCATTTATTGTAAGCAAAAGCGGCACTACACTGCCTACTTCAGTACATTCAAGCAGTGTGGCATCAAGACCTTTTACAGTAAATGGAGCCCCCAGTGTCTACCATATTTCCAGTTTATGGACTTTTGCAATAAAAATTAAGTAAGAAAGTGAGAAAAACACACTTTTCTACATAAAAAGCTGGATCGGGGTGAGCTGGGCATGAATTTACACAGTTTTCCTTTAACTAAGAGTGGCATATGATCTGCAATTCTTTGAAGTATTAACTTTATTATTAGCTGAATTTCTCAGAGCTATGGGCCAATAGCTTTCTAGTTTAAATGGAACTTGACCTTCTTTAAGAAGTAATATAACTACTGCTCCATGCAGAGAGGCAGTAAGCCTCCCTTCTTGCCAGATTTCCTTTACTAGGAGATCTAGTTATAGTGTTAATGGAGTTATGAAGGTCTTATAAAATTCTAAATTAAAATCGTCCCTACCAGGTGTTTTCACCTTTTTTCATTTCCATTACAATATCTATGATTTCCTGCTTGGAGAACATTACTGAATTTATGTTTACCCTTTCAAAAGAAGTTTCTTGCAAATAATCCTTTATTTCTTCCATACTAGTAGTTAACTTTTATTTATCATTGTGCAATACACCTCCTCCTTGTGGCGTGGCTTCAACTGGCCGACGGCCCCATCATCAGCCTGGCTGCATCAAAAGCAGGGACACCCTTGCAGGCACTTAAGCCGAAGAAGATCACCTCCTCCTCAGGGCACGGCTTCAACTGGCCCCCAGACCCATCATCAGCCCAGCTACAGCAAAAGCAGGTAATTCTCTCCGAACTGCCCTCGCCGACCTGGCCCTAACTCCGAAGTGCAGCTTCTGCTCTCATTGTACAGCCTTGGGGACCTCTGCCGAGCTATTGACTGACAGCGGTGTCAGGCCCTTTCTGATTGGCCAAGCAAGCTCACCACAGGCCTTCTACCAAACTCGGTCCCCTTTTAGCAGAAGCTGGGACCGTGCTACTCTAGTGGCTTTTTCAGCTGCTTGTTCTGGGTTTAAATTTTGGTCCGCCCTCCCACCCTGTCCCCAGCCTATATTAAATACAGGATACACCTCCCACTCCCCGCCCACTCTCTGATATTGATCCTTCCTCTAGGCTTTTCTATTTTGTCCCCTCCCATAGCATATTTCGGTGATTCCACCCTATACTTCCTGAGGTCACTCTGGCTCTGTATTACCCTCTACATCTGGCCCTGTTTTGCCCTCTCTCACCCCCTAGCATATTAACTGATGCACTGTGCTCTTACCTGTTTTGTGACTCTACCTCCTACGCTACCCTCAAATAATTTCTCTACCCTCTCCACCTCCTATCCCACCCATTAATTTCCATTTTCTTAACACCCCCTAATTAATCCTTTTTGTCTCAGCCACCTACATAGCCCACTTGATACCATGCTCTCTCCAACTCCTTCACACTCTGACAATGTACCAAATAAAATTAATAGGCTTTCTAGCACTGTGCCAGGTAATGGCACCCACAATAACACAGCTCCAAGATTGAGCTACCCCTTTAATCACCTATTAAGTGCCCTCAAGTGCCCCTTACCTATAAAATGTATCGCACCCTACCAAGTCAGCCCCAAATCAACCTCCACCCAGGTGTCATTCACCTCCTGCAAAATATCCCTGCACCCCAACTCAAGGTTGGTAAAAAGGCACACCTTATATCCCCTCCCACCTCCTCTCACAAACCTGATAATCACCAGTTCTGTGGTTAAGAAGTCTAAATCCAAAAAATCTAACCGCTCGCAGGTATTAACACACCTAAAGTGGCAGGCAATCCGCATAGCCTGGTTACAGTTACTTCTCTTCAGGAATATACACCCTAATCCTGGCCCCATTGCAAAGGCAACAGCCCAACCCATAATGCACAGTGGTCTGACCCTAGCCTCCACAAACATTTGCAGCCTTCTGGCCAAAACTGACACCTTGCAAGTCTGGGTGAGCCAACGCCAGCCTGATATCCTATCAGTAATCAAAACCTGTCTTGACCCTAGGGTTGCTGATTTGGCCATTCTGATAACAGGTTACACCTCCTTCACACTTCATAAGACAGGCAAGCCAGGTGGAGTTTTTTTTTTTCTGTACTTGAAAGACCATATTCAGGCACAAATGCTAGCTCTCATTGTTACTAGTGGAGACACCCAACTCCTAGCAATAAAATTACTGCTTGGCACTAACGGGAAATCTCTAACCATGGCATCTGTCTATATCCCCCCAAGGACCAATCCAACAGGTTTAAATCTGTCCACGATTACCTGACTGACCAAAGCCAGAACAAGGAAGCAATAATCATGGGGGACTTTAACTTTAACTGGTCATCCCCTGATGCAGCCCTCTATAAAGATGCCCTGCCTGCCCTTAATATGTCACAGGTAGTGAACTCCCCCACCTGAAAAAATTACCGTACCATACTGGTACCAGCTCGACTATCAACTGGGTCATTACAAACCAGCTGGAGAGATTAACAAACTAAGCAGTCCACCCAGATTCCCTTAGCAACTATTCCCCGATCCTTTTCAACTGGTCGAATAAGTCCCCCAGAGTCCCAACAAGACAATCACAAACAGGCTGCTGAAAACTGGCAAACTGGCCTCCCTGAAAGCTCACCTGGCATTCCAAGACTGAGGCTTCTTAGATGACACAACTGACAAAGACACTGCGCTGAAAGGTTTCATACATAATTTCAATGAGTCCTGTGATATCTTTCCTCCACTCGCTAAAAGGAAGATCTGGGACTCCAGCAACTCCTGGATCTCCCCCAAACTCCTCAAAATGATGAAGCACCATGATAACCTATGGGCAAAAGCTAGAAATACAGGTTCCCTGGCTGATACTCAGGTGTACAAAGTTACTAGAAACAAATGCACCTGGGCAATATGGCAGGCAAAATGTCTACATGTCAGAACTGAACTTACTAACTCCTGGGGAGATGGCCATAGGTTTTGGGATTCCATAAAGACACTTTCAGGGAAATCTAATAAAACTCCTACCAACTTACTAAATGTGGATGGTATTCCCACCCAAAACCCTAGCATCATAGCCAACCCTTTCAATAAAGCTTTCACAGACCTTAGCGGTGTGTTGCCTCCTGATTTCCTAAAACCTCGGCTGATGACAATCACTAACAAGGCACTGCATTCCCACCCAACCCTTCACCACCATTCTACCTGAAAGTTATTACTCCTGCCAAGGCCAGGACATACCTTACTAAAGCGATAGGTAATTCCAGAGCCAGCAGTGATACACTGGACCTCAAACTCATAAAATTCACCCTGGAAATTACCCTCCTCCCCTTCACCAAAATTCTAAATCTATCTCTTACCACTGGTAAATTCTCTCATCTTTGGAAAGCTGCAGAGGTCACACTCATCCACAAATCTGGAGACAGAACTATCCATTCAAACTACAGACCTCTTTCAATCCTCCCCCCATCTCAAAAGTGCTTGAATGCATAGTAGCAGACCAACTGATGGATTACCTGGACAAATACCAGCTACAGTGCCAGCAGCAGCACAGATTCCAGAAGCTGCATTGCACCACAACTGCCCTTACCTCTCCATGCCCCACTGTCTGCTCCCCTTCCTGCATCACTCCCTCTTGCATTTCCCACCCTTGGCACTCACACCCTTCTCACTCCCCTCAGCCCTCTCCCCTGGAGTTCACCCATCCCTTGCCTTGCCTATTTTACCTCCACCCAATTATCCCTTCCTGTATCACTCCCTCTTGCATTTCCCACACTTGCTCCCCCACTCCCCTCAGCCCTCTCCCCTTGAGTTCACCTATCCCTTGCCTGGCTTATTTTACCTCCACCCAATTAACCTCCTCCTCCCCCACCCCTCTCGCAGCTCCTCCCTCTTCTACCCTCAGTTATTCAATGTTTCCATTTGTCCCTCTCCCATAACCCCACCCTAGTGCCCTTTGCACTCTTCACCCCATCTGTTTAAACCCAGTCTGGTATATCATCTTTGCACTTATGTTACGAACTCCTTAAAACCTCTCAGCACAAAAGAACTGATTTTTTTTTTTAATTCAGTCCTGCTATGTTCTCCTCACCTTAGGCCTAGTGATTGTGAACATTTCTGATGTTTTTTTGTAACCTGTGTTTCATCCTAGTGCATATTGCCTTATGTTAAATGCTTATTTGTTCTGTATATCTGACGTGGAACCTCTGTAAAAGAGCCACTGGCTCAAAGCTCTTTCCGAAAGCATAAATAAAAATAAATAAATAAATATTACTCTTTTCTTGATTAGAGTTACTTACAGTATATTCATTTTGCTTTTTTTGAGAGTAAGCTATTAGTTTCCCTGATTTGTCTCCATTAAAATATAGGTTTTACTAAAGAGCATGAGCTTGATTTTCAAAGGTCAGAGAATGACATAAGGTGCTCGTTCCAGAAAAGAATGATGCAAGGAGCAAGCTGTATCGAAACTTGTATAGAAACATAGAAGTTGATGACAGTTGAGGACCACAAGGCCCATCCAGTCTGAACATTTTTTCTACTTATGAATGTGCCATCGGCCTTTGCTCTGTCAATGGCCTATCTAGTCATACTCATCTGTATTGCTCTCTTATGCCCATCCCATGCCTGTTTGAAGCCCTGCACTGTATTCATATCCACCACTTCCTGAGGTAGGCTGTTCCATGCATCCACCACCTTTTCTGTGAAAAAGAACTTCCTCACATTACCCCTTAATCGGCCTCCCTCTAATCTCGTGCTGTGTCCTCTTGTCCTACTATTTTTCTTATATTAAAACATGTTAGACTCTTTCACCTTGTTAATGCCCTTAAGATGTTTGAATGTTTCGATCATATCACCTCTCTCCCTTCTTTGATCTAGGGTATACATATTGAGCTCCGTTAATCTGTCCTCATATGTTTTCTGATGCAGACCCTGCACCATTTTGGTTGCCCTTCTCTGGACTGCCTCCATTTTGTTAATATCCTTGTGCAGGTGCAACCTCCAGTGTGACACTTGGACAGCTGGTTCTGATTCACCTATGCTTTTTGTAAAAAAAAATGTGTTATTGAATGTCTCTCTTGAGAGGTGCTGACAGTCTGTGAAATACCCCCCCAGGTTTTAGCTACAGCGTGTGACCTAGAAGGCCAAGAGATAATTACAGGCTAGAAGAGACTTAAAATTTAGGATCTCCTTTTTATGTGACTAACTGCAGCTTGCCAACTGCCAAGATAGATCATAAACTTTTATAACGTTCAGAGGAAACTCAGTAAAATTCACATGGTGATACAAAAGCATGTTGCACCTCCGTGAGATCTGGCAGAGAGACATAACAAGTCCTTTGATGTCCTGGAAAAGGGAAGCTGCTCATAGGTCAAAGAAAGTCATTTGAAAAAAATGAGTTGTGCTGAGGTTTCAGAATTTAATACTTTGATATGACATCCTGTTTTGCATAGATATATTTTTTTATATTCTGACAGGTAGGAGCTAGGTGACCTCATCCAATGAGATTGGCCAAAGTCAGTTTTTAAACAGTATTCTGTTTTCCATTTTGACACAAATGTTTGGACTCTGAAAAAGAAACACCTACAGCACTGTGAGATAAGAATACCTTACAAAAGACTATTCTAAAAGTACTGTGGTAGGAGATTTTGTCTGCACTTTTAAACCTGTTTTGTTTAAGCGATTTGTATGTTTTGTGATATATGGTTCTGTATTTACATTTCACATTTTTTTATCTATTTTGAAGTAAACCTCTACTTTAGAGACTACTTGGTGTGCTTTTGAATTTCTTTTTCTTGACAAGGGAAGCATACATGGTTAAAGCTGACACTGCACAAAGCTTACTGGTTTTACCAAACTGGGAAAAGGTAAGAATTTATTCTGAGGTCTTTAATAGAGTTTTAAGGGTTTGTTTTGTACACTTGGTTAGGTGCTTGTAGACAAAAGATATCTGCCCCCCCCGAAGAGCAGAATTATCTGAGCCTGTACATTACACTAACAAGAGGTTCACAGTTTGAATCCCTCCAAGACTTGAGACCAAAGGTTGATTCGAACCCACAAAATAGACAGGAGGGTTACCCTGTTTCTGTTAACTGTTCACAAGACTGCGCTCAGGGGTTGGCACTTTTTGAATAGAGGGCTGACCTGCTGAGTGGGTTTGTGACAGATTGGTTGACAGCAGTGCAATAATTTTGGTATTACAAGCTTTTATCGTTCAGTGTGTCAGCTTGAGACCGTCAGCTCACTTGCAAAGAAAGAAAAAGGCAGTGATTTATTTTTAAAAAAAGGAGACAGAACTATATCACTTGGCGTACAGTAAAGGTCCTACCCGTTTCATTTTTTTTTCTAAAGTACAAATCAGAGTAGCCATAGTTAGGGAAGAAGATGGCTTCCAACTACAGCAGGCACACTGTAGACTACTTAAAGCAGTTGTGAGGGGACAGAGGAGTCCCATTCAAGGTGAAAGCCACTAAGCAGAACCTCGTAGATGCCCAGATGGTAGCAGATACCCAGAGCAGTGAGTCACAGATAGTGACTGAAAAGAACTAAACCTCGAGTGTGGCAGGGCTAGCTGCCAGTGCAGTGTCCAGATCCGATGAGGAGGGCAACATGGCCACTGCCAGTGAAGGGCCACAGCAGCAGGGGAAGGTCACCAGTATTCTGGATCCAGAAGTACTCAGGCTGCAAATTGAGTTACACAGAATGAAGCTGGAGTTCCAGAGGGAGAGGGACCATGAACAGTGGGAGGCGGACCATGAGGCAGAGCGAGAACGCTAAGAGGCAGACCATGAGGAGCGTGAGTACCAGCGAGCTGCAGAGGAGAAGAGGGAGCGAGAACACCGAGATGCAGACCATGAGGAGCAGAAGCACCAGAGGCAACATGAACTGGAGAAGCTACAACTCCAACCAGTGGCACCAGAGCAGGTAAGTGGCTTGGGTTTAACTGGGACTACAGGACTGGGTTACAAATTGAATTCCAAATTGATAGCCAAATTTAAAGAGGGGGAGGACATGGACGCCTTTTTAAATTCTTTTGAAAAAGTTTGTATTCAGGCTAAAATTTCTAGAGAGTCCTGGAGTTTCCAGCTATCCCCACTACTTACCGGATAAGCTGGGGATGCATTGAGTCAAATGGACAATGAGGACAGTAATGATTACAACAAACTTAAATCTGCACTGTTTAAAAAATTTGAATTAACTGCTGAATCATACAGAGCTAAATTCCATAAGCTCAGGAGAAGCCCTGACATGAGCTATGAGGAGCTAGCCATGAAACAATGTCAGTTTTTAAAACATTGGTGGGAAGGAATTGGAGCAAACTCTGTTGATAAAATTGAAAATGTGATTTTGTTAGAACAGTTTTATTGGGCATGCCCAGCAGAGCTGAAAACCTGGCTGGAGGACCGAGATCTCAAAACAGTGCAAGAGGCTGCTGAACTCTCGGACCGCTATGCCAAGAGTAGACCTGCTCTGAGAGCGAATGGGGCAGGCGTGGCAGTGCAGAAAGGGAAAAGCACACCTTCAGGGCAGCTAAAACTCTCACTGCCTCCACCAAAACCAGTTAGCCCTAAGTTTCAGAGAAAAGATTTCTCTGAAAAGAGAAGTGAATGTTGGTTATGAAAAGAAACTGGGCATATTTCCAGACAGTGTCCCAAAAGAATGAGCAATAATATGCAGAGTGGTACTAGAAAAGAAGTGGGTTGTTTGTGTGTCCCTGGAAGCATGCCTGTGAACATAAGGGAACACATGCACCCAGTCATGGTGAATGGTGTACAGATGCAAGGGTTAAGAGACACTGGGGCATCCCTGACATTGGTAAAAGGGGATCTAGTAGAGCCTGGTCAGCTTATACTGAATAAATACGTCACTGAACAGGACTTTACTGGTGAGGCGAAAACATTACCACTGGCCAGTGTTCTCCTGGACTGGGGTGAAACCAGGGGAACTGTGCAACAGGTGGTTGTAGCCAAAACCTTAGCAGTGGATGTGATCCTGAGCAACAATCTCAAACAGGGGATGGTATGTGCAGTTACCCATAGCCAAGTGGCAAGGGAAAATTGTAGTTCCCTGAACCCCACAGAAGCCATTGTGGAAACCACTGAGAGGCTGGTTCCCCAGCCTGTGTGTCCAGAAGGGGAGACTAATGAAAAGAGGGTAGAAATTTCCCCAATAGCAGTCAACCACACAGCTACAGAGGGTTACTCCAAAGAAAGAGGGGTGACCAATGGTCAGAGGGTTGGGATGACAGTGCTCCTGAGTGCCTTGATGCTATTGCTAGGGACCCTAGTTTAGCGACTGAAGGAGACCTGTCCCATTCCTTGGGAATCTGTGAGGAGTTTGCAGCGTCTCAGAGAAGTGACCCTAGTATAGAGAAGCTGAGAGCTTGGGCAGACTCAGACGGCACACAGGGAGGTGATGGCAGACATAAGGTTTATTGGGAAAATGGATTTATGTATACTCAGGCTGTACAGAGAGGGAAGGGTGCTAGGCAGGCAGCTTGTCATTTCCCTGGGGTATCGTGAGCAGTTGCTCAAGATTGCACATGATATTCCCTTGTCTGATCATCTGGGAATCACGCGCACTATGCAGTGGTTGGCCCAGAATTTCTATTGGCCTAACTTCACCCAGCAGGTGAAGGAGTACTGCAGGTCTTGTCACCGGTGCCAAGAAATAGGGAAGGTGGACAAGAAAACCCAAGCCGTCCTGATTCCATTGCCCATACTGGATGAGCCATTCCAGAGGGTGGGAATGGATATTGTGGGGCCTTTAAATACCCCCAGCTCCTCAGGGAAGAGATTCATCCTGACCGTGGTGGATTATACCACCCGGTACCCAGAGGCAGTTGCCCTATCCTCACTGAGGACAGCAATGTGGCAGATGCCTTACTTGGGATTTTCTCCCGTGTTGTGTTTCCACAGGAGGTTATCACCGATCGAGGGGGTTCCTTCATGTCGGACTTGATGAAATGTTTATGGGAGAAGTGTGGGGTGGTGCAGAGATGCACGACACTGTATCACCCACAAGCCAATGGGCTTGTGGAAAGATTCAATGGTACCCTGAAGTCAATGCTCCAGGTGTTTGCTGAACAGCATGGGAGGGACTGGGGAAATAACTTCCCACCTGTTGTTTGCATCAGGGAGGTTCCCCAAGTCGACATGATTTTCTCCCTTCGAACTCTTATATGGACGCCAGGTACATGGGCCCCTAGACTTGATCCAGGAGGACTGGGAAGGCAAGCACGCCACCCAGAGAACTCCCATAGTGGATTACGTCCTTAAGTTTAGGGAAATACTGAAGGAGCTTATGGGAACAGCCCAGAGCAAACTAGCAGCTGCTCAACAGAAACAAAAAGTGTGGTACGACCACAGAGCCAAAGCTCGCTCATACATGGTGGGTCAGGAAGTCATGGTCCTTATTCCGGTCCAGAAAGACAAGCTGCAGGCTGAGTGGGCAGGACCGTACAAAGTGGTTAGGAAGGTAAATGACGTGAACTACATTATAGCATTGTCTGACAGAAGATAGACAGAAAGGATGTACCATGTTAACATGATGAAACCATATGCAAATAGGGCTGACATGGTGTTTGCAGTGTGTAGTCCTGGGGAAGGGACGGATGGAGGAGACCCCCTTCTGGACTTGTTGGAAGAAAGTAAGTAGGAGTCCTCTGTGGAGGCAGTAAAATTGTCTCCCCAGCTGTCCCCGGACCAGATCCAGAAAGTAAGGGAGGTTTTAGCAGACTTTGACCCATTGTTTACCGCCAAACTTGGACTAACCCCCTTAGTGACGCATGATGTGGAGACAGGAACACAGGCGCCCGTACGGAGGACAGCATATCGGGTGTCGGAGGCTGTCCAAAAGGACATTAGGAGGGAAGTGGAGGAGATGCTGGATTTAGTGGTAATCCAGAGATCCCACAGCCCCTGGGCCTCACCCATAGTCCTTGTGCCCAAGCTAGATGTCTCCACTCATTTCTGTGTGGACTATCATGGACTGAATGCAGTCATGAAGTCAGACGCTGACCCGATGCCCCGGACGGACGAGCTTCTGGACAAGTTGGGAGGGGTGACCTACCTTACAACCATTGGTCTGACAAAGGGGTATTGGCAGGTAGAGTTGACGGACAGAGCTAGGGAGAGGGCAGCCTTCATCACTCCAGTAGGCCTATTTGAATTCAAAGTAATGCCTTTTGGAATGAAGAACACCCCGGCCACTTTCCAAAGGTTGGTGACCCAGGTGTTAAATGGTGCTGAGGAGTATGCCATGGTGTACCTGGATGACACTGCCATCTTTAGTGCCAGCTGGGAGGAACACCTATCCCACCTTAGGGAAGTGCTGGGCAGGATACATAGGGCTGGGCTCACTGTCAAAGCCGGGAAGTGCCAGGTGGCCATGGGAGAGGTAGCATACCTCGGGCATGTGGTAGGCCAAGGACAGGTCCGTCCTAACCAAATAAAGATAGAGGTAATATGGGCATGGCCCAGACCAGAGATGCAGAAGCAGTTCAGGAGTTTTCTGGGGACAGCAGGGTACTATAGAAAAATTGTACCCAATTACAGTGCCCTGGCTGCTCCCCTATCTGACCTAATAAAGAAAAGGATGCCAAAGAAAATTACCTGGGGACCAGCCTATGAAGAAGCCTTTACCAGATTAAAGGGGGCACTGTGCAGTGCTCCTGTTTTGACAAGTCCTGACTATAGCAGACCCTTTATAGTTCAGACTGACACCTCAGACATGGGTATTGGGGCAGTACTGAGCCAGACCTCCAGCCAAGGAAAAGATCACCCAATAGCATACCTGAGTAAAAAGTTACTTCCCAGGGAGCAGGCATACTCCACTGTGGAAAAAGAATGTCTTGCCATAGTGTGGGCCCTAAAGAAGTTGGAGCCATACTTAAATGGGCAGCATTTTCTGATGCAGATGGGGGAAAACAATGGTAGATTGCTAAGATGGAGTCTTGCTTTGCAAGAGTATGATATGAACAATTCTACATAGGGCTGGAGCCAAAAATTAGAACTCCGATGGGCTGTCTCGTGTGTACAAGGAGTGAATTGATTTGGGAAGCTCATCCCATGCAGGGGCTAGAGCCCCCAAATTCAGTCTAGGTGGGGAGGAATTGTGACACTTGGACAGCTGGTTCTGATTAACGTATGCTTTTTGTAAAATGAAAATGTGTTATTGAATGCCTCTCTTGAGAGATGCTGACAGCCTGTGAAATGACCCCCAGGTTTTACCTACAACATGTGACCTTGAAGGCCAAGAGATAATTACAGGCTAGAAGAGACTTAAAATTTAGGATCTCCTTTTTATGTGACTAATTGCAGCTTGCCAACTGCCAAGATAGATCATAAACTTTTATAACGTTCAGAGGAAACACAGTAAAATTCACATGGTGATACAAAAGCATGTTACACCTTTGTGAGATCTGGCAGAGAGACAAAACAAGTCCTTTGATGTCCTGGAAAGGGGAAGCTGCTCATAGATCAAAGAAAGTCATTTGAAATAAATGAGTTGTGCTGAGGTTACAGAATTTAATACTTTGATAAGACATCCTGTTTTGCATAGATATATTTTTTATATTCTGACAGGGAGGAGCTAGGTGACCTCAGGCAAAGAGGTTGGCAAAGCCAGTTTTTAAACAGTATTCTATTTTCTATTTTGACACAAATGTTTGGACTCTGAAAAAGAAACATCTACATCACTGTGAGATAAGAATACCTTAGAAAAGACAATTCTAAGAGTACTGTGGTAGGAGATTTTGTCTGCACTTTTAAACCTGTTTTGTTTAAGTGATTTGTATGTTTTGTGATATATGGTTCTGTATTTACAGTTTACATTTTTATCTATTTTGAAGTAAACCTCTACTTTAGAGACCACTCGGTGTGCCTTTGAATTTCTTTTTTTTGACAATGGAAGCATACATGGTTAAAACTAACAGCTGCACAAAGCTTACTGGTTTTACCAAACTGGGAAAAGGTAAGAATTTATTCTGAGGTCTTTAATAGAGTTTTAAGGGTTCATTTTGTATGCCTGGTCAGGTGCCTATAGGCAAAAGATATCTGGCCCCCAACCCCTGAAGAGCAGAATTATCTGAGCCTGTACATTGGGTATGCTAACAAGAGGTTCACAGTTTGAATTCCTCCAAGACTTGAGACCAAAGGTTGATTCGAACCCACAAAACAGACAGGAGGGTTACCCTGTTTCTGTTAACTGTTCACAAGACTGCGCTCGGAGGTTGGCACTTTGGGAGTAGAGGGCTGACCTGCTGAGTGGGTTTGTGACATCCAGTACTGCATACAGTACTCCAGATGAGGGCCTAACCAGCGTCTTGTAAAGAGGGATTATTACCTCCCTCTTACAACTTGTGATACCCCTACTAATACACCTCAACATCCCTCTAGCCTTACCTACTGCTTTAGTGGTCTGCTTGGATGATTTCAGGTTTTCTGTGATAATGATACCCAGCTCCTTTTCTTCCCTTATGATTGCCAGCAACTCCCCTCCCAACCTATAGGTAGCTTCTAGGTTTCTCTTCCCTGTGTGCATGATCTTGCACTTCTTTGCATTAAACCTCAGTTGCCAGTCTTCAGACCATTTTGTCAGTTTTTCCAGATCTCTTCTAATTCTGCCCACCACATCTAGATTATCAACTTTGTTGCAGATCTTGGTGTCATCTACAAACAGGCAAACCTTACCCTCCAGTCCATCTGCAATGTCACTGATGAAGATATTGAAGAGGACTGGCCCCAGGACTGATCCCTGAGGCACCCCATTTGTGACTTGCATCTCTTTTGACTGTATACTGTTTACCACCACTCTCAGTTTTCTGCTTGCCAACCAGTTTGCCACCCGGTTGATCAACTTCTGACCCACCCTGAGCCTACCCAGCTGATTAATCAATCTTCTATGTGGAACAGTATCGAAAGCTTTGCTGAAGTCAAGGTAGGCGACATCAACTGCACCCCCTTGGTCCACCACTCCGATTACCCAGTCAAAGAAATCCATGAGATTAGATTGACAGGACCTTCCTGTTGTAAACCCTTGTTGTCTTGGATCCTGTGCTCCTATGGATTCCAGGTGTTGCACTACCCTTTTATTAAGGAGTGTCTCCATAATTTTGCTCACTACTGAGGTAAGACTGACTGATCTGTGGTTCTCTGCCTCCTCCCTGCTGCCACTCTTGTGGATCAGGATCTCATGAACCCTTCTCCAGTCTTCTGGGACCTCTCCTGTACTCAGAGACTCACTAAACAGTTCTGCTAATGGCTCTGCTAGTTCCACCCTTAGCTTCTTTAGTACCCTGGGATGTATGCCATCAGGTCCTATTGCCTTGTCCACCCTGAGCTTAGCGAGCTCTTGTAGGACCCTTTCATTTGTGAAGCGACTTGTGCACACCTCCCTTCCCCCTGTGTCCATAGTGCTGAGCTGTGGGCCCTGCCCTACCTTCTCCTCAGTAAATACTGAACAGAAGTATCTATTTAGGATAGATGCTTTTCCTTGGTCCTCCTCCACACACTTCCCCTTATCCCCTTTGATCTTAACAATACTCCCTCTGGACTTTCTCCTTGCACTAATGTATCTATAGAAAGTCTTGTCCCCTTCTTTTACTGTTCGTGTTAGTGTTGCCTTGGTTTGGACCTCTGTCTGCCTTACTGCCTTCCCTGCTTCCCTTAGAAAAGTTTGGTATGCCTCCCTATCTTCATCCCGCTGCATTGCCTCATATTTCCTGAAGTATCAGTTCTGATTTTCTAACACTGCTTGCATTAAAAGCAGAATTGCCTGTGCCAAAGTGGCTTGTATCAGGCTTTTATAAAAAAAAAAAAAAAAATGGGTATGCCATGTCACAATAGGGCTTGCATCAGAAAATAATGCATCATCCCTTTTTTTTTTTTTTTGATCTTCAAAGGTGGAAGCTGTTGACACTGCACTGAAGATGCATGCCACTGTTAGACCAGCTTAAGCTGGTCTAACTTTCACTGCAGTATATATAGGAGAGGGTAGGTTATGTAGTGGGTTTGTTATAGAGCCAATATTCCCTTATGGGACTAGTTTAGAGTGTTTTGGGGGCATAATATGACATTGTCTTGGCCGTTTCATCCATGGTATTTTTTGACTCAGCTTGAGTCATTTCTCACCCCATGCATCATCTTTTTGATGCAGTTTGAGTCAAATTCTCACCTTATGCATCATCTTTTTAGCATAGCTTGTGTCATTTTGCTCCATGCATTACTCATTTGCTTGACTCAGCTTGAGTCATTCTCACCCCCTGCATTGTCTTTTTGACTCCGCTTGAGTCATTTTCACCCCTGCATCATCTTTATGACTCAGCTTGAGTCATTCTCACTTCATGCATTTTTGACTCAGCTTACGTCATTCTCTCCACATGCAACATATTTTTGACACAGCAGACCTCTTGCATCATTTTGGGGGACTTTGCCATAGAGTATGCTTTTCTTGCAAAGTCTTTGGCACACCTCAATTTAATGCAAGGGTTTTTTTGACACATTTCTTAATCTGAGTGTGTCATCTGATTGTCTTGTTGTTTTGTTTCCTTTACGAACTGAGCCCTCTGGCTCCGGATTACAAATATTGTGTACTGTGCATGTTGTGTTTTCCATCACAGGGCCCCAGCCACCTGCAACCCTGGGCAACAGTCCTGGCTAGCCCATCTCTTCTCCACCTGGGTACCCAGAGGTGGACTGTGTGGGGGGACTCAAAGCACATGCATAACTGATTGATATAACCTTTAAGCTAATTAACTTGATTTTGTCCTTCCTTGTTCAAGTCCCCTGAATAAATCAGATCTAACTTTTTCTGCATGTAGTCTGACTGTGGTTCCAGTTTGTGCTCAAAGTACTGTACTGTTGCTGTTTGCTGTGCATAACCTTGTTTTACAGGGGGTCCCCAGGGTTGAGCCAGAGGAACCAGCCCTGGTGGTAAGTGCAAACAGTGTGGGTACTTGTGTGGTGTACCAGGGGTATTGTGAAAGAGATTATTGTAGAGTGTTCTGGCTACTAGAGGGGAAAGAAGGGGGTTACAGAGTCCCGGAGCGCTGTGCCCAGGTTAGCTTGATTACTACCAACCTTGACCTCTGGGTGGAGGAACCCATTTCAGAACTCAGGCCCCTTAACTTGCTACTAGCCAAGCAGGCAGGGTAATAGCCAGGATAGCGCCACCTAGGGGTTACATCTTGGAGGCTCACTGCTGGGATTAGCGTCCCCTAGTGGCCAAATTTGCGAATTGCTGTTAAAAATAAATGGCTACCCCAACAGAAGTGGCTGTACACCAGTTGGTGGGGTGGTGTACTGGGCAGGAGATCAACCCCCAAAATGCTATACTTACCCTGGATATTCCCCTGGGTACCAATAAGAACACTGTAGAGGAAGTACTTTCCAAGGCTGACTGTTTACAAAACCCTGTGGTGGTGGGTCGACAGGCTAATCTGCTTGCACAAAGTTTCATGGTGTTAGTAGAGTGTAAGGACCCAGTAGACAGTTCCAAAGTGCCACGCACTATCACCCCCGAAGGAGCTCTCACTGCCTGGAGAGTGATAACTAAAGACAGTAAAGACCCCGGGGAGAATGAGCCCCCCACAATCTGAGACTTTTGAGGAGAAATTTGCTAAGTTGTTGCTGGAGGAAGGGAAAACTGTGGAGGACTTAAAGAAACTATTCCTGCCACCTGGGAGTGTTCCTCCCCCAACACCCCCTCCCACTCCTGCACCCGTTATTGCCCCTTTTCTGTGCCAGTGCCAATGCTAGCTTCTATGTTTGCACCTGCCATTAGTCACGACTCTTACGAAGGTTGAGAATCTTCTCCGGCACCTCCCACCCCCCAAGGGGAGGATGATTGGGAGACCTGGATAGATTATGTTGCCCCTTTGGTACCTGAATGGCAGTGTGCAGAGGCTGAGAAATGGAAAAGGATTATAGAAAGTTTGAGGGGTACCGCTCTAGAGGCCATTAAATTTCTGAGATCCACAAACCCTGATGCATCTGCCCAGAAGTACTCATCTGCACTCGAAGGCAATTTTGGGAGCACTGAGTCAGGGGAGAACTTGATGTGGAAATGTCAAGGTACAAAACAATGGCCAGGGGAAAGTTTGAACTTCTCCAAGCCCAACGGGGCTTCGGACCTGCTCCTCCCCGGACCCAAGGACCCTAAACTGCACCCCAAGAAGCCTCAGGGATCACCGCTTGCCCGGCAGTCCCCGAAGAAAAAAGCCGCGCTCCTCCAGGAGTTCCTGTGGACAGGGGCTGCCTGCCGCATTCTTGCCCGGGAAGGGAACCAGGAGCCTGGCCGCTCAATGGCACCCCGTACCGCTAAAGGCACAAAAGCCGTAAGGTACGTTTTAAAACACTTTCTCCCACCGCCTCTCTTCAGTAAGGGCTGGTGGCACTAGCTGGACCCACTGTTCACTGAAAGCGGCTTTTTCACTTTGCTACTGGACTGCCTAAACGTGCTTGGGGGCTGTGAGCAAGCCACTCTCCCCGCCTGAGGTGAGCCGTTTTCGGCTGGTGTTACAGCTCCTTTGTGGACATTTTTGGGTTTCTGCCTGTTTGTGCTTTAACTGTGAACACTGTAATTCCTGCCTAAATTTAATTTGAAGTTATTTCCTAACCTGGCTACACTGACTATGTAATTTTAGACTAATTTCTACCTCTGTCTCTAGCTGCTCTACTCCTCCCTCCCTCTTCTGCCTAAAATTTACTGAATTTTACTAGAACTGCTGTTAACCTTAAATCTAGCTGTAAGCTGCCTAGACTGTGTGTTTCTCACTCCTTGTACTCAAGAGTGCTTCACTCTGTCCCCTTCCCGCCTTCTCTCAATTTTCAAATCCCAACTGCCTCTCTGCACCTTTGTTAATCCCAACACCCTGCTACAAGTACAGTTGAGACCTTAAATGTAAATCCTAGCTGACTTGACTGTGCAATTTTCACTGATTGTACTTAAAACTGCTCTCTGTCCCTTCCTGCCTTTTCTGAAATTTCAAATCCCAACTGCTTCTCTGCACCTTGGTAATTCAATACTTTAGCAATCTAAGCTGCCTGCAACCTGAACCTGCTCTCCTGTCACTAATCCCCACCCTCTTCTCACCTTCAGCCCCTTTCTTTTGTTTGCCTCTGCGGCCTGCCTATAACTGCCTCTCCCTGCTACTCTCCTCAGGAACTTCTCCAAGCCCACGGTTCGGACCTGCTCCTCCTTGGACCAGGAACCTCCACACACCCCAAAAGCCTCAGGGATCACCGCTTGCCAGCGGTCCCGAGGGAAAAAAAGCCAGCTCCTCCAGGAGTTCCTGTGACAGGGGCCACCCGCTGCAGCTTGCCTGGGAAGGAACCAGGAGCCCGGCCAGCTCACTAGCACCCATACCGCTAAAGGCACAAAAGCCGTGGAGTGCGTTTGAAACACTTTCTCCCACGGCTCTCTTCAGTAAGGGCTGGTGGCACTAGCTGGACCCACCGTTCACGGCGGCTGTTTTCACTTTGCTACTGGACTGCCTAAACGTGCTTGCGGGCTGTGAGCAAGCCACTCTCCCCGCCTAAGGTGAGCCGTTTTCGGCTAGTGCTACAGCTCCTCTGTGGATACTGGTCCCGCCCGGCCCCCACCTCACCTACCCTGGTCGACCCTTTAGCTTTATAGGCTTTTGGTGGTCATATGACTAAGTGCCCACTTTTCCATTGGCTCCTTATACTCTATAACCACGGGGGGCGTTAATCATACTCGCTGACTGAAAGATCTTGCCAACAGCCCTCCTGAGAGCAGCCCTGCCTTTTCGTGTTTTTTTCCACTTTCCAACCCGATTTCTCTCTCCACTCTTTCCACCTTTCTCATTCTCCACCACTTCGCTGAATCCTTGCTTCACCCTCTAAACTAACTCCCTTTTTTCCCTGCTCTGCCTGCTACTCTTTGTTTCCTAACCCCAAAAAATATAAACAAAAATACACTAACATGTCTCTCCTACATGAGTGCATGCCACCACCGTGTGGTAAACTACAAGCACTAACCCCCATTATTTGCCTTCTCCTCCTGGTTTGCCTAAACTACTCCTCACTGTCTCTACCTCTGGTCATACACCACAACACCCCCTCACTCTGTGATTTCTCCTTCTCTAACCTACTCCTTACCAAACAATATGCCAAACCCGCCCTACACTACCTCTTTCTAAAGAATGGGTGCACGTATCTCTCCCTCACAACCTACCATTAAACAAGGAAGAAACGGTCATCTATCGAATATATATAAGCTGCAGCTTAAATTCCTAGCCTCTGTTCGCCTACTACTGGCGGGTGACATGGAACCGAATCCTGGCCCCCCAATAGCAACTCCCCTGGCAAACCTAAAAAAGGTCTACTGTTTGCACATATGAACATTAGAAGTCTCCTGGGCCATATGGCCAAGCTTGAGGCGTGGACCAAAGTAGCTGGACCTGACATCCTTTGCCTCACGGAAACATGGCTCAAACCTCGCATACAGGACTCCCAATGCCACCTACCCGGATACTCTGTCCTGCGACAGGACAGGCCAGGCTCGAAAAGGGGTGGGGTGTTGCCATATACTATAAAAACCACCTCACCATTAAGCCTGTTCCTGTCCCTCAACAGATCTGCAAATCATTACATGCTATCCTGTCCCTAGGTGCAAAAAACCTGCACATTATCTGTCTCTATAATCCACCCACTGGAGGGGTGGATGGCCTCCATGAACTGCTCCAGCTAACCTCACAAACCATAAACTCGAACGAAGCCATCTTCCTGGGGATGTCAACCTAAACTGGCTGGGCCCTGCCCATAGCTCCCTTGCAGCCCTAATCCAAGGTTTCCACCTCCACCAGCTCATCACTGAAAATACCAGGATGATAAACTCCCAATCAGGCCCGCTTATTGACTGGATCCTCACAAACAGACCTGACCACATTACTAAGGCATGCACCCTGACTGATGCTATAACTGACCACTCACCCACTATCTGTCACTGGCACGCGAGTCCCTCTCCATCCCCCCAGTCCCGCCTGGTCACTTTCACCAACTTCACACACCTGGATCTAAGTGCCTTTCTCCTGGACATATCCTACATTGACTGGACGGATATCTACCAATCTACAAAAGTTGAGGATGCCCTTAACATGTTCCTCACCAAGTTCACAGAAGCACAGACTAAACATGTCCCGAAAGTACAAAGAAGGGTCAGGGGACAACAGATGAGGTGGCTCCACAAAGACCTACTCAGCCAACTCAGAACCAGGGACAAACTGTGGAGGAAGTATAAAAGTACTGGCCAACCCAGGGATCACACCATCTATAAGCAACATAGAAACTCTTGCAAAAAGCAAATAAGGCTAGCAAAAAGCAAATACTGCCAGAACCTACTTGCCAGCTCAGCCAGAGATCCATGCAAGTTCTGGGACCACATAAAAACCTTTCTGGGTACACCTCAATTAATAACCCCCTCAGAAATGATTCTAGATGGTGTCCACTGTAATGACTCCCTTACCATTGCAAATGCTTTTAATAAGATGTTCTCTGATCTGTCCCAGTATACTTCCACACTTCAACCTCCAACTGTGGTTTCCCCTCCCTCATCAACCGGTGCACCAGCAGACCCCTCTCTCAAGAAACATGTGCTGGATATTTACAAGCCCTTCTATTTCAAAGCTGTGTCTGCATCGCAAGTCTTCAAACTGTTAAACTCAATATCGGACACCACCAGCCCCGGGTCCGACTCACTGGAACCTCGCCTACTAAAGGCGGCGCCCATCTCATCTCCTATCCCCTAGCCAAGGTATTCACCCTCTCCCTCCAACAGTACCTTCCCTGACATCTGAAATTTGCGAGAATCACCCCATCTTCAAAGGGCAACAAAGTGAGATCTCAAACTACAGACCCATAGCTATTCTGTCAGTCCTCAGCAAAATACTTGAAAACTAGTAGCCACTCAGACCACTGATTTCCTTGAAACATCGAATCTGCTATGTGCAGCACAACATGGTTTCGGAAAAACCACATCACCACAGCGGCTAGCCAAATTCACCACTGATACTCTCACAAGCATGGACAAAGTCAGCTTACTGGTGCTATCTTATTGACCTCACCAAGGCTTTCGACCTCGTGGACCACCCCTACTCCTATCCACCCTTCATAAATTTGGCTTTTCACCCCCTGTCATAAGCTAGTTCAGGAGTTACTTAACCCACCCCCAAAACAAAACTAGCAACCACCCACTCTATATCCTTCCTAGTACCAAACAGCCACTGGAACAAGTCTGCTCCTACAAATACCTTGGGGTTACCTTCGACTCAGCCCTCACATTTCACAACCACATTGATGCCCTAACATCCGCCACTAACACGCGGCTTGGCATCCTCTTCCTCCATAGAACCTGCCTTCCCCCAAATGCGCTCCGGCTCGCTGTTACTTCTTCCGTATTGTCCCTTGTAGACTATGGTCTACCAGTCTATGGTACTGCCGACACGACTGCACTCAAAAAAATTCACTTAACCCTGAATAAAGCCTGCAGATCGATTACTGGTGCCCACAGGCTCACACACACCTGTCAGCTGTATGACAAGGCTAAACTCCTTACCCTGGATGAACGGCTCCGATATCAAACCTGCCTCCTCACAAAAAAAACCCTACTCGGGCTCTCCCCTCCTGGGGTGATGGCATCCATCCACCGAATCCCACCCACTATTGCAACACGGTCATCCAACAAGACTACTCTAATGGTCCCCAGATCAAGAACCAGCCGTGGCCAGAGGTCCTTCTGCTACAGAGCCCCATCCTGGTTTAACTCTCTCCCTGCCCCCATCACCAATGCCACCACCATCTCCAAGTTCAAAACCACCCTTTGAAACCAACTCATCAACACTCGTAGCTGCTCCTGTCTCTGAAGGCAGCCTCCACCTCGACTTCTCATGTGACACTTGCACCGGGCGTGCTCCACCCAGCCCTCCCCACCACCTCTTCCCGGCACACTGTACCTATGTTCAACCTGGCCAGTGCCAGCTGTTTCATGGTATGCCTATTAGATTGCTCAGTTTTTGATACCAACTTGTGTAACACCTGTTCTCAATTACTTGTACCCTGTAACCTAAATGTATTTTGTCTGACCTCAGTGTGACGTGGCGCCTCTGATGAATGCCTATTTTTAGCAAACTTGTGCTATGTAACCTAAAACTCTATGTATGTCTTTAATGTGACGAGGTACCTTAGCAAACGAGCCTCTGGCTCAAAGGTTATAAACTGATTTCACAAATAAATAAAAATAAACCAACAGGACCCAAGCAGTCAAACTTAACCCATCAATCTCTGACTGTACTACCATCAACATTGGAGTGCCACAAAGATCAATACTGGGTCCCCTCCTGTTTTCATAATTCATAAATAACCTGCCATACAGCATTGCGTCCTGTAACTCTCTATTCTATGCAGATGACCTGGTTATCTATGCTAGCTCTAATAATGTAGACCAACTTAACGTGGCACTGACATCTGCTTTCCACACTGTCCAACTCTGGCTAAAACACCCACCGCCTTATACTGAACTCCAGCAAGACCAAACTGATGCTTCTGGGCACTGCCCACAAGATAAGGTCCTGCCACTCTCCTTTAAAAGTCCTTGACCTGGATGGGACCCCCTTTGAGGTGGGTACCTCCTTCTGTTATCTGGGCATCCTGCTAGACCAATCTCTGGACCTAAACCTGCACATCCAAGAAACATGTAAATCTGTGAACTGCAAACTGGGTGCTGCCTACAGATCCAGCTACATGCTCACACCTGCAGCCAAACTAGCCATCGCCAGGGGTCTCCTCCTACCCGCTCTGACCTACTGTGCTCCCATCCTACCCATGGCGCATAAATCCACACTACAAAAATGGGATGTCACTTTCAACAATATATGCAGGTATGCCTCAAAAGCCCCCAGACTTAAACATCACTGGCAACTGTATAAAGACCTCGGCTGGCTCTCCCCCTCTGCCACCAGATTATACTACCTGGGCTGCCTTAGCGACTCCATCATTAGGCTCAACAGACCAGCATCCCTAACTGAACTGCTTCAGCCAGCCCTCCCTCCATGTGAGTTGAGATCCTCGGACAAATCCCTACTAAAAATTCCCCGCTGCCGCACATCAAAAGGGTCTGGAGCGTTCAAGTACACAGCCCCTCAAGTGTGGAACCTCCTGCCACTCGACCTTAGACTGACATCTTCCCACGATCTCTTTAAGCACAAGCTACGTGAACATCTGCTTTCCACGGACCAGTGTGCCTGTTATGACCCTACCTGAGCTTGTCCTGCCAACCTCTCTCTCTTGCCCCACCACTCCCTCCTTCCTACTCCTTACCCTATTTTACTTACAACATTAACACTGTGATATATGTCTCTGCCCATATGCACTTCATTTCAAGTGCAAAACTCTGACCCCGAAGCCTATTTGCACTTGTCTAAAGTATGTAATTTTGTTGTAAGTTACTGCACCTTGACTACTGCATTGTTTACCTGTTATTGCTGTTTGCACTATTGTACCTGTTACTGCTGCTTACTGAAATGTTTGTACTGACGATCTATGGGTACCAGGTACTGGCGAAGCCAATGCCTAAGTGCCCCCCAACGGACCTGTTTCAGAGTACTTCTCTCTACTTGCACTTGTCTAGAGTGTGTAATTTTGTTGTAAGTTACTGCGCCTTGACTACTGCATTGTTAACCTGTTATTGCTGTCTGCACTGCTCTACGTGTTACTGCTGCTTACTGGAATGTTTGTACTGATGATCTAGGGGTACCAGGTACTGGCGCAGCCAATGCCTAAAGTGCCCCCAATGGACCCGTTCCTCTACTCCTATTGCCCCTGGACCTCCACAGCCCCCACCCCACCTGAACACCGTTTCCCCTGCCTGGATACAGTTCCACAACCCCAGACATTAGCCGCACCATCAGCCACTGAAACCGCTCACCCACCGTCCTTACCCCTAACCCCGCTATCTTTAGCCTCCCCACTGGCCTCGGCTCCACGATCCTGGGCTCCTCTAGTAGGCTCCTGCTGCTAAAACCGCTCACCGCTGCTTTCACCCCGTATTCACACTCATCGATCTGTCCAGCCTGTATGGTTTCCATGGACAGGGTCTCATCCCTCAGTCCCCTGCACGCCATTTCGCCATATCCACCAACACTGACTTTTAACTACCACCCCCCAGTTGACCCATTTGCTCTTTACCTCCACAGCCCCCCCGACTGCCCCAACTGAGCACCGACTCCCCTGCCCGGGAACAGTACCACAACCCCAGGTACTTGCCGCACCTTCCAGCCACTGATGGCGCTCCCCCGCCGTACCTCACCACGAACCCCGCCATCCTAACTCTCCCCTGCCGACTTTGGTTCCATGAACCCAGGCTCCTCTTGAGTGGTTCTGCTGCTAAAGCCGCCCCATGGCCATCTTCACCTCCGATCCCCTCCCCTTCAGCTCTCTCTAGCTGCCGCATGGTTCCATGGACCGGTCTCTTCCCGTAGCCTTCTACTGCTTATGCCACCATATCCCCCTCACCCAGACGTATTCCGTAAGCCCCCTGCCCCGTCCAAATGTTCCCCCGCTTCCCTCCTCCTCTGGCAGCCGATGCCTGTCATGTCCTTTCCTGCCCTATTTTCGCGCTGCCTTTTACCCCTCTATAGCCCCACTGCAGGTGGTGTCTCCCCTGCCTCCAGCTCTGCCTGACCTACTCTCTCCCCCATGTACCACCACCATCCATTCACCACCCCACACCCAGACCCCCGTCCTGCCTCCTTCATCCCTGCTGCCACCTTAACCACTTAGCCGCAAGGTTGCCTCCCCATCCCCCATTACCTGCTCGCCCAGTTCCCCTCCCTGTTCTCTCCCCCCTGACCCACCTGTCCTTTGGATCTGCTGTATACCTTTACCCGCTCACTAAATGCTACCTGTACACTGTAAATCTGCTGTTTTTCTCTAGACCTGTTGATTGTCTCTGAAGCTGTACTCCTTTATTGCCTTTTACTGAAAACTGTTCTCTGTATTGTTACTGCTTCCCTGTATTATGTAAATGAACTCTGTATTGTATTGTTACTGTACCTCCCGGGTCGTGCCTGAAAATAGTCACCTGTTTGACTAGCGCACCTACCCGGTAAACAAAAACTAAATAAAATAAATAAAAATAAATAAATTTTGCATTGGCTTAAGAGCCCTTTGAAAATCTGGCCTCATGTCTTTTTCTGCTTGTTGGTTAACAATACATCTCAATTGTCTCTCTTTCTTTATTGTTTTCATTTCTAAATTTATTTCCCCTTTTCACATTTTATTCTGTATTATTTAGACGTGTTCTGTTAATTGTGATATTTGCTCTGTTTGCTTTCTTCTGATTTTAGTTTTGTAAGATATAATTAAGCTTCTGAGTGTTGATTTGAAAGCATCCTACAAATCTGTTACTTTCAGATTTGAGCAATAGTTAAATATCCAGAAGTCTTCAATACCTTTAGTGATGTTATCAGTTAATTCTGGGCATCTAATAAGAAAATTTTACAAAGTGCCAATTGTAAGTTGCATATTTTTGCAAGGATGAAATGAAGGAAAAAATGAACCAAGAAATTATCTGAGAAGCTATATCTTGTATGTCAGTCTTTAATTAAGATAAAGATTTAATTGTTTTAGAGACATATGCATGTTAATATTTTTGTGGGTTTTCCTTCCATGTATTAATTAATTCCTGTTATTTTAAAAATGAATTAAATGCATTTGCTGTTTTATTATCATCTCTAGTACGGGGGATGTTCTATCTTTAAGTGGTACAGTACAACATGCACACTGAAGTGATCTTTAAGCGACATTGATTGAGAGTTTAAAGTTATCTCTTCTAGAGTTTTTGCTAAGAAACTGTTGTATGCTAAAAAAGGTGCATATGCTGAACCAGTGTGTAACTTACCTCCACAGCTTTTGCCTTTACTAAAATAGTGCATCCTTCCTCATTTTTAAACTCCCTCTGTAATCAAAAGTCTAGTTTTTTTTTTCACCAAACTAGCACAGCCTCTGCCCTTATTTGCCCCTATGGCATAGAAACATTGCTGTACCCAACTAATTGTTTAGCCTCTTTTTCTGTAAGGTGTGTTTCTTGTAAACACAGTATACCGGCCATCCCTTGAAGGAAGACTTAGTTATACACTGTTCTGTCTTGTCTATAAAATAAATAATGCTCTCCCTCCTAACCTCAAGAATATTCTTGATTTAAAACCTCAGAGGAGAGTCCTCCACTCTTCCAGACTCTACTTACAATTCTCAGGACACTGTCATCCTCTGAGTAACAATAATTTGCCATTAAAGCCCTTAACCTGTGGCATGAGCTTCCTCCTATAATTTAAGACTCTCTCACCTTTATGACTTTTAAGTCCCTTAAGGGGTGCCTTCTTGACTATAGGCACTGTAACTGTTATCACTGAGTCTTATACACTTACCTATGTATTAGGTGCTCCTACAGCTGTATCCTCAAGTATTGTTGCATTCTCTCTCATGTGTACATTGATCTTTGTGATTAATTATGGGAAGTCTAATTTATAGTACACGGGGGTGATCCTTGCTCATGGACCCTTCTAATCAGTGTACTCAGATATGTATGTTAAAGTGGTATGACTAATAGCCAAACAACAGGTGCCTCCTACCCCACTACCTGTGTAACATACCAGCACCAGACCAGGAAGTGCATAACAAAATTGTATTTATTTGTGAAAACAATCCATTTCATTCATTTGTTTCCTTGAAGGCAGCTTTGTATTGTACAGTTCAAATAGCAACACTGGTACTCTTTGTGAGTGCTGAATAATCGTGTTTATATAACTCCTTGAATAACAGCTTTGCTTGTATAGTTCAAATAAATGGCAACACTAATACTCTTTGAATGCTAAAAAGTTATTTCAAAAGTCAGAGCTCTCGTATGGTACAATTGCAAAGTTCTCATTTTGTAAATTTCAACAACAAATAAAGTGCTGTGTTCTACACCAGAAGACAATGTGATTTTGAAAGTGCTATTTATGCAAATGATGCAAAGTTACCATTGATAGTTTATAATAGGAAAAGACTTAAAACTTCATTTGTCAAAAAGTGCTAAATGATGTCAGCTAAATTCTCTTTGATAGTTGGTAACTGAGGAGCAAATAACCAGAACTCAGGCTAGAGATGATTAGTTTTGGGTGGCAATGCGAAATTCGATTAGTTTTACTATAAGATGAAAGCCTCAAAACCTGTTGCTGGTTTGGACCACTCCTGGCCACATCGCTTCCAATGCTTTAACCCAGCTTGTTGTGTATAAGCTCTCCTTCGTGGAGGGCTAATCTAGTGCATCAAATGGTTCAAGGGTCTACTGAGAGAGTTAACTTAATAAAGCAGAACAAATGTTTCATGAAAGCCCTCATATGCACATAGTACCCTTTGACAAGTCTTGCAAGATTATGCATGAAAAGTCTTCTGTAGTTGCCTTTGAGACTTGCATCTTACTGATGTGTAGTAGCAGTGGATATTTTTATTCATAAGAATAGGGATAAAGTACACTCAATTGAGCAAAACTCATTTTCAATGAGGTCCTAGGTATTATGTCAATTTCAGTTCATAAATACAAAATGTACACACATCAATACAGACATACAGGTATACACTCTTACAAATGGGGCTAAACATTTGTGCAACTAAGCATAACACCACAATATAAAAAAAATCTGACATAGTAGTAACCATGCAATTATGTACATGGTTTTCCTGTGATTAGACAGTTGTGCAAAAAGGAATAGCAGTGATGCAAAACATAGTATCAGTTATGTAATAGCATCCATACAACAATACTCCATGGACTTTTTAGAGTTCACACACTGTGTCATCAGATCATAAATTCTAAAAGGAAGGGTGTGTTGCCGAAGATCCACAGTAATTGAGTTTCACAGCACAGCGCCCCTATAAGGTACAGTTGACCTATCAATTTCTAAGTTACAGTTATCAATTATATATTCCAAATCTATAGACAATCTCAGATTATTATTAAATTGTCTAGATGTGAAAAAATCCAAAATATATTTCAGGAGGCTACCCTTCCATACCTTATACATAAATTAAAGCAGATATAGTTCTCTCCTTACTTGTGATTTGGGCAAGTTTAAGTTGTTACATAGCAAACATCAGTGTGTTCCACATGGTACATACAGAGCAAAACGTGCAATTTTGTGAAACATAAGGTCTGCTTTGTTTAGTTGAGTACCAGAAGCCCCTGCATATATAAGATCTCCGTAGTCTAGAATTGGCAAAATCATAGCGTTTACAACATTTAATTGTGCTTCTGAGGACATATACTTCTTTATCCTAAATAATGATAATCTGCCAATGCCACTTTGCTAAATTCACAGTTCAAAACTTAAATAAGTATCCACTTATCTCGTACCACAATAATGTTCGGGTATTCCTCCCTGCAGTTGCCAAAAGGATGGCGACAGTGTGCATAAAGATAAAGTGCGAAACCACAATGGCATGCAAAAACTTTCTGTGGTGTTTGTTGGAGCAGAGACACCAAGAAACATAACTCATGCTGACAAGAGTTTTGCTGTCTGCTGAAGTAAAGCTTTTGAAGCGATGTGGCCCGGAGTGGTTCAAACTACAACAAGTTTTGAGGCCTTCATCACATAATAAAAGTAGGCTAATTTCACGTTGCCACCCTAAACTAATCATCTCTAGCTTGAGTTCTGGTTATTTGCTCCTCAGTTACCAACTATCAAAGTGAATTTTGCTGACATCACTTAGCACTTTTTGACAAACTAAGTTTTAAGTCTTTTCCTGTTGTAAACTATTAACAGTAACTTCGCATCATTTGCATAAATAGCACTCTCAAAATCATGTTGTCATCTGGTGTAGCACACAACACTTTATTTGTTGTTGAAGTTTACAAAATGAGAACTTTGCACTTGCACTTTAGAAATTGTGCCATGTGAGCTCCCTGACTTTCAAAATAGCTATTTAGCATTCAAAGAGTATCAGTGTTGCTATTTATTTGAACTATACAAGTGAAGCTGTTATTTAAGGAGTTATATAAACACAATTATTCAGCAGTCACAAGGAGTACCAGGGTTGCTATTTGAGCTGTACAATACAAAGCTGCCTTTCAAGGAAACAAATGAATGAGATTTATTGTTTTTCCAAATAAATACAATTTTGTTGTGAACTTCCAGGTATGTTGCTGGTATGTTACACAAGTCTTACTTATATCAAAGAAGAAAAAGCTGGGCACTCACCACTGAATACATGAGTACCTCCAGGATATGGTGTAGTAATCTGTACTTCATTGAGCTGAAAAGCATTCAGACTTAAAAATAATCTTGTTTATCTGGAAATATGGTTTTCTATGAATATGTTAGTAAAAATATGGAACATAATATACCCATGGATGTGGTCTACCTTGATTTTTGTAAAGCTTTTGATAAAGTACCTCATAGACAACTAATAACCAAAATGAGAGCACTGGGTATTAATAATCAAATTATTAACTGGGTGGAAGAATGGCTAAATGACCATACCCAATGTGTATGCATTAGAGGAAATATGTCTGGAACTCTCCCTGTAAACAGTGGAGTGCCTCAGGGGTCTGTATTGGTACCAATATTGTTTGATATATTTATGCGTAATTATGCATTTTGGAAATAAAAATCTAAAATTTGAGTATAAATTATGTGGTAAAGTTTTAACATCTGTAATGCAACAAAAAGATCTGGGAGTTATAATTGACCCTGACTTATCCTTTCAGAACCACTGTAATAATATCATCAATAAAGACCAATAGTTTAATAGGATGTATAAAGAGGAGTTTTACCTCTCGAGACAGAGGATGTATATTACCATTGTATAGAGCTTATGTGAGTCCACACCTAGATTACTGTTCCTGCTTGTGGAGTCCATACCTCAGACATGATGTAAATCGATTGGAGGGGGTGCAACGGAGAATAACTAAAATGGTTTCAAATATGTGCAATAAGAGTTATGAGGTGAGACTGGAGGAGCTGGGTATGTACTCTCTGGAGCAAAGAAGAAAGAGAGGTGATTTATTATTTATGCACAACATTTACACTGATGAGGAGTTACTATCCTAGTTGGATATGTCTTATAATAGGCACAATTGTAATCTCATAAGTCATAAACAGCAGTTGACATTAACTTACCCTAGAACATATAAAAAGAGATTCTTTTTCACCCCAAAAATAATCCCCTTACGGAATTCTCTCCCAAGTTCATTATTAGAAATTACAGACCATGATAAATTTAAGCATGATCTTGACATTCTAATGTTATAATATTTTTATGTACCAGCTTGGCTGGAGACATGCTCATATGGGCTTCGGCCTTCTGTATGTCTATACCTTCTTAGTCTAACTTAGTATCTATAAATAGACCCACAACAGGATGGTGCATCACCTGATGCATTTCATAGCTACTGGATGCTTTGATAAGGCTTGCAGTAGATGTGAAACACATCAGGTGACACATCCTCCTCTTGTGGGTCTATTTATGGATTCGTTTTAAGTGTGAGTGTTTTTAAACTCAATAAAGAATGGATTACTACACAATATCCTGCAGGTACTGGCATTATTCAATGGTGGTGAGTGCCCAACTTTTTCTTCTTGACTGTGCAATATTGTTTAGTTGTGAGCACCTGCATCCCATTGCCACTCTGGTTGTAAACAGTAAAGCCTTATTTATGTTGTTGCATTACTGTAAACCCCTTTTGTCTTTGTAATTCATCTGTGTACAAAAGGGACATTATTGTCTCAATGAGCCTGCCTGGTCATTAAAATTCAATCAATAAATAAATAGTGGTCCCCATATTCAAAGCCAGCCATGTGCGCTGTGCAGACAGGAGCATGGCATGGCGATCAGCACAAGGCCAGCTCAGAGGCATTATTCAGACAATTAAGGTAAGCACAATAGGCCATATAGAGACAGCACATCCCAAATAGAATAGTGCCAGGGTTCCTGTGGACTATATTCAGCCCTATCATGCTAATCAGCCCATTGAGCATTCAGCCATTTGAATGCCCATGATAGGCTAATTAGCATGCGTGTGTGGTACCCTGAGTGTATGTCCCTAATTATGTCATATATACCTGGTGGCCTAGCAGTCCCCCCAGTCCTCAGATCATCCAGTCATTCATACGTATTAGATACCTGATGGTCCAGCAATCCCCCCAACCTCTAATCACCCATCCACTAATGTGTATGATATCCCTGGTGGTCTAGCAGTACTACAACTCCCACCAATCACCAATCCATTCATGTGTATTATATACTGGTCCCCGCCCCCAGAAAAGGTATCTGAATCCCTCCCAACCTGCCTGCTTAGGACCCTTCTCCCTGCACCCCCTGCCCTGGTCCCCAGTGCTGTACTATGGTATTCCAGATGGTGACGGACAGAGCCCTCCATTCACCACCTCGGCTGGCCACCGGCTGACTGTCATTATGCGACTGGGGGTACTGTAGTGACAACTGTCCATGCCAGTTGCCTGTAGCACACCACCTGAACTCTTGCTCTCTAAGGCCCAGAGATTTTGTAGATGACCAGCAAAAGCATAGGGCACCAGCAGTTTCTTTCTTTGGTGCTAGCCAGTGCACAAGCCTGAGGGTGCTGCACTGCTGAGAGGGGACAGAGACTGGGCTCTCACCCAAAATGTGGGACCAATTGCATAAATAAACTTGGCTCCCTGCCAGGGAGCATGAACAGCCACATCAACAGAGTGAAGCCCACAGCACCACTTAAAGATGCTCCACATCCCACTCACCAGCCCCTGTGGACAGAAAGGGGGTCAGGTACTGGACATTTGCTGTTTGTTGCCAGGTGGCACACTGATACTGATTTGAAGTCATATGGAAATCTAAAATTAAATAATAAACTATCCCTGAAGTAAGGGAGCTGCCATCTTAATAGCCTCTGACTCCATGGATTGCAATAGGGATCCGGGGGTACCAAATTGAGCCCAGGATCCAAGCAGCCAATCAGGAGACAGCTAGGCCTCATACGATGTTCATAACCTATCAGTATAAAGTGCCCTGCAGAGAACAGGGAAGAAGAAAAAGATATGCCACAGCCAAGGCCCGCAAAAACAGACCAACTGGAGCGTTTCTTTACCAGAGAACCTCACCTTGTGACTGTATCAGCCAACACACACTAGAGCTTTTGATGACTGGAATGTCTACAGATTCCAGCACTATCTTAGATCAGTCAGACCGACTGATAGAGACAGACATGATTTCTTCATCTCAGCCTCTAGGATAAGCACTATCTGAGTTCCCTGATAGGTACTCCAGAACAGTTCCTGAGTCTGAAGTGCCCACCCAGGACCAGTCATTGGAAAAGGAGTTAACTTGCAAATATCAGTTCTGTGTTTGGGAAGCCATCCTGTTTTATCATATTCTGCTATGGGGATTCCTCCTGTAAGGGCCAGCAACCAAAGGGCTGAGTGACTGCCTGCTGTCACATGGGTGAAAAGGATAGTCAGCTTTGAAGGAATAGCTTGTGCATCCCCATTTTAACTGCAAGGGTCACATACTGAGTGAAACTTCAAATGGAAAATTCAGTGATAGACACCCACAGCAATTTTCATCAGTACTTCTTTTATTTAGTAGATTTCAGGCAGTATAGTGCAGTGGTTTAAGGCTCTGAGCTGCAAATCTGGTGACATCCAGCAGACCAGACCTGGGTTTGAATCCCACAGCTTCCACTTGCATACTCTGTGACCCTGAGCAAGTCACTTAACTTCCCTGTGCTCCCAGGTCGCTCCTGTAAAAAAGCTTTCAGCTTAGTGTGCTACTCCTGGTTAAACAACTAAAAAAAAAAGAAAATCCTTGTAAAAGGCTTGATGCAGTCATCCTTGCGCAAAAATTTCTACTATGTATCACATAAGACTTCCCAATGTTTCACTTCATTCATTGAAGTGTTTTCAAGGGATGTGGTCCTAAAAAGTTAAAACACTGAAATTGAGTCTTGTAGAACTTTAAAATGAACTCCTACAATCCCATAAGATGGGCATTTTTTGAACACTCACCATGAGTAGCCTGTAATCTTGCTCAAAACAGAGCTATGCTCCCTGCAGCTGCATGTGTATGCAAGCTGCAAACATGCTGGATCTGCTCCCATTTGTGTTCAGCACTGGCAGCACCTCCCTCAACATCAGTGCAGATGTGCGCTAGATGTCATGATGCTCAGGAGGAAATGAACACTATCAAATCTTTATTTATTTATCAAATCTTTATTTATCCAGGTAAACACCATTGAGCATAGCTCATTTACAAGATGGACCTGGTTAGCACAGGAACACAGGATATACAATATATGAACAGTCACAACATAACACCTCAGTAATATTATACAATACAGAGGTACAATAGTTAAACATAGTCATAAGTGGAGAACAGTTTGGAAACAATGGTTCAATTCCTTCATGGTGTATAAGGAGTCTAGTAACAGTAGCTGGAAGTACTAACGAGGACAATTGTTAGGTAATGGTATATTATATACAATGCCATAAGAAACAAGACAGACAGTGAGTTAAAAAAAGAGAAAAAAACAGGGTGGGGGGTGGTAGACGAGGTGAGATAGGGTACAGGCAGGGTGATAGGGATAGATGAGGGACAGATGAAGCCTCAGAGAGGACACAGGACAGGAGGGCCTCAGATCAGGCATGGGGAGCCGTGTCAAATGACGCACTTGTCTGCTGGTGGATCTGTAATGGACACCCCGCCTCCAAGAGATCCACTGCAAATGCTTGTATGGGCTGAAAAAGATCAGCTTGTATAAATAAAAGCTGTGATGATTCAGTACTGAGAAACATAGACTTTCTCATAGCACAATTCTAGACTCACAAGTCCCAAAACATAATAAGCAATATAAGAGCAAGGGCAATGGTTACAAAAATTATAAAATACTTAACCAAGAAATTATAGGAAAGAGTAAACAAAAATAATGCTTGCCTCGCATGGAACACACTTAATTGAAAAAAATGAGTTAACCCATGTCATAAAGCTTCTTATAAATCATAAATAATTTAATGAATGTATTAACAAATTTATAACATCACTTTTAACTAAATCCATATGTATCTACAATTATATAAGTAGTACCTGCAACTGGCACCTCACTCATGTCTCCCAATCCTCCATTTTTGTGTTAGGGAAGCCAGTCTGCTTTTATCCTATTCTGCTATGGAGATTCCTCCAGTTATCCTATTCTGCTATGGAGATTCCTCCAGTAGTAAGGTCCAGTAACTAATGTCTTGAGTAACTGCCTGCCCTCAGGTGGGCGAAGAGGAAAGTCCCCTCCAAGAGGTGAAGAGTGCAATGAGGATCTTCAGTTTTGCCACAGCCCGAACCCTTTGCTACTGGCAGTGCATTGTGTAACCCCTAGGATCCCTAAATGTGGTGGATGGCTCCTTTGATGCCTAAAGAGTTTGCATAAATTCTCTCCTGCAAGCTGTTTTTGTAAAATAGCACAGTGTGTATGTGTTGGGGGGGGGGGGGAACGAGTGTTTTGCTTGAGCCTTGCAGCATAGGTGTAGTAAACAGTTTAGCAGACAGGGTGGCCTCAGAGCATCAGGGTAGAGAGGTGCTTTTCTTTTCTACCAGCTAGAGGACCACTAGTTTTTAGTGCAAGCAAGGTATCCCCAGTTTAAAGAGAAGTGGCGAATAACTTTTCTAGCGAGAGCCCTACAGGGATTCCAGTAAAATGAGAAGTTTAACTAGGAGTTTCCATAGACTGTGAGTGCCACCAGTAAGACTGCTTGTGCTCCAGTAGTCGCCTATGGGCATGGGCCCTTGGGTCCTGATTAAAGCTATGAATCTAACATCTTCAGATATTAAATTGTTACTGCACATATGAACCTGCTTATCTCTGAACATTCCATGCTGAAGACTACCTGGACTAGGTGTGCATAATCATGCGCTGTAAGTAAAAGTCTTGAATGGTGCCTGGCTCTGGACGTAGCCCAGATCTCAAGATTTTTTTGAAGAAGCTTGCCTGGACTTGTGTAGCCATTACTGGTGTGAGGAATTTTTAAATTCTGGCATAAAAGAAGTTTGTGCAATTTCATAAAATTCAGTTTCAATTCTGCCGAATTTCATCAGAAGTGGAACGGTGAACTTTCACAGCGGAAATCATGGAACATGTTCCTTCTGATAATTACTATGGTATGATATATGTCACTGAACTTTTCCACAACCATTTTACAATGATTCTAAGTAATCCATTTATCCAATTTTATTAAAAATACAACCATTTGAATGTTTTAGCCTTGAGGATGAGAAACCTGATAACTCATGTCCTCAATGTTTGTTATTAAAGGGCTAGAGGAGACAAAACAGACAAACAGGAAAATGATACACATTTTAAGAAGTAGTCAGTTATGTCTTTTTATTTCTGAAGTATTTTTGTTTTTCCTTGTGCTCATTAGAATTTTTTTCTATGTGATAATTGTTGTGTTGGATGTGTGAAATAGCTCCCCGTCTGGCAGCTGACATATCTCTCTCTAGTCCCCACCACTACATCGGCAGCATTCTTGTGATCTGACAGGTGACTGAGCTGGCAGCTACTGGGTGGCTGTTCCTAAGCAGCTATAATGTCACAGTCAGTGAGATCACAATGTTGATGATGTAATTGGTGTGACAGAGCTACAATAGATATGTCAGCTACCAGGCAGAGTGCTGTTCCATGCAGTCCACTTATTAATATCAGGTAAACAATCTTCTAAGTAATCAAAAGGGAAAAGAAAAAGTACCTCAGATATAAGAAGAAGAATAATCAGCATTTATATAGCGCTTTTCATACATCCAAAGCGCTTTACAAGCAATGCTAGACTGGTAGTGAAGTGACTGAATGTGTGGTGGCGGCCATATCACATATCATCACCCACACACAGCCTGGACAATTGCATGAACTGGTTTATGGGAAGGGGAATGCTGGCCAGGACACCGGGAATGTTTCCTACTCTTTGCAAAGAGTGCCCTGGGTTCTTTTACTTCCACCTGGACACCCACCAGGACAACACCAGGATGGGCAGAAGGGACCTCGGTTTAACGTCTCATCCGAAGGACGGCACACCCCAGCAGTACAGCACTCCTAATACTGCACTCGGATGCCAGTGATTTTTAGGTGCAAGCTCAGTCCCAGTGTGGGACGAGAACCCACAACCTTCTGGTCCAGAGGCGAATGTGCTACCAACTGAGCCACGCTGACACCTAATTACCTATAAAAGGTAATGGTTGACTGCTTTTAAAAACTATTAGTTTTAGGCAGTACAGTAGCTCTTCAATGTTCTGCTTTGTTGCTTAATTCACCAAAAGTTCATCATCATCCATGGATTATTATTCTGTGGAAATGTATATGTGCAGAATATAACTCCACTGCTAATCTCACAATGGTGCCAAAATGGTCACATGGTGTTGTATTCCACAGAAAATGTACCCATGTGACTCCTTGCACTCAGTACAGACTTATGGGGGGTTGCATGAGAAGGATCTGCTCTGCTGTTGCTAGAACAGAAACAGTTCTATAAAGTGAAAAAAAAACAATAGGTTCATTGAATACTTTTACTACAGGCTTGAAGTAAAAGTTAGTGGTGTTGGTAACATGCTTCCTGTTCATTATTTTTACAATTTTTGTGACTTTTTTGTTTGTTGCAGTTGTAGTTTCTATCCCAGTCATCATGGGATGATCACTGCTAGCTACAGACAGAGATGATAGGTGTGTTTACACAGCCTTTTCCATAGTTGCAGAGTTCCACTCTGGTCACTCCTCTCACTCCCAAGATGACCAAAGTGAATGTCGACATGGCTTCTCAAAGTGCCGATGCAAGCCACGCTCATGAGGAGCCACACGTTTGGGGATGGGCGGTTGTTTCCTGACATCTGGTAACATCTTAAAAAAAACACTTTACTGAATTTTTCCATTAACTTACAAACAAGAAGTAGTCAAACATAAACATCTACACATGAATTTCCCACACTAACAATGAGTTCTAAAGTTCAACAGCTTTATGATTAAACACTTATTTCCAAACACAATTAATTCAGAATTGCATAGATCTAACCCATGCTGGTACCTATTATTCATATAATGGCAAGGAACCTTTGTTATTATTATTGTTTTTCAAAACCAGGTATCAGACATATTCTGATATAATACTCAAACTCCTTGGTAATATGTCCCAGCTCTTCAGACTCTAAACACATAGCTAGAGATGTCTCCACAAGATTAAGGTAAGTTAGAAGTGTGTGTGTCTTTGAGAAGGACTATGTTGGGGCCAGTACTAAAAAGGCCTCCCCTATCTGGTTAAAAACTCTGAGCTGCCCCCTAGCCACATGTGACACCCTTTCATATTGGGCTAAGTGGTACAGGCCCAAGGACCAGGTATCTAATCTAGGAAGGTGGTTATTCCTCCATTTGATGAGGATTTGCTGCTTAGCCTCTAGAGTTGCTGGGAGCTGCTGTTTTCTTCCCAGAGCAATTAACTCCTGGACAACTGATAGGTCTCCCAGAATCCAGAGAATGGGGTCTGCTGGGACACAGCACTCTAGTATGGAACTGCTTGCCTCAATGACTTGTGACAGGTAACTCTGCAACAGGGGACAAGACCAAATTACATGCGCTAGGACACCTCCAGGTTGGAGGTACCACCAGCATTGGTCTGAAAGCAGGAGCCCCATTTGATGCAGTTTATCTGGTGTCTGATACCATCTATGTAGTATCATTTGTTTGAATGAGCCTGTGTTTCATGTTTTTGAACTCTTTATGGGACTGGGACATGAGATGGTTCCAGCTTGTATCCAGTACTGCTTGATTGAGCTCTCTCTCTCTCTCAGAATTTTTTTGACATTGCAGTGGAGTGGACTCCTGCTGAAATAATAGGAGTAAATAGCCCCACTCAACTGTTGTGGGTTCTTAAGCCACCGGACAGAGTTTCTGGAACAGTGAGATCCTGGCTTCTTCCTACGACTTGTCTTCTGCGGAGAATGGCCTGCCTTATCTGGAAATATCTCCAAAAATCATCTCTGTGCAATTGTGTCACTTCCAAAGATGTGGCCAGATACATCAATTTATGTTGTCCCAGTCCCACAAAGGGTTCAAAGACTTTACAAACCTGATATATTAAGTGTTACAGAATCTTGGCTACATAAAAAATCACAGAGAGTATAATTGCTATGCAGGGGTTTGGGACATGGAGAAAGTATAGAAATAAAAGGGGGAGGGGTTATAATCTATATGATCAACTATTTGAAGGTGAGAGAAGTGGATAAAAAGATAGCGTGACATGGCTCAGATATTCTAATTTTGGAAATGAAATTGCCCTTTGCAAAACCTGTCCTATTAATGGGAATGTACTGTCCCTCTAAGACCAGTTTTGACGTATTTGAAATCTTACAAGTATTTTTAGCTGATTATGTGTCTACACATGAAATATTATTAATTGGAGACCTTAATGTAGATTGGTTTAAAATAGATGAAAAACATAAGTTGATGGATCTGGTTACATCTTTGGGATTGACACGATAAAGAAAAGATGTCACCAGACTGAATACGAAACAGCCTAAATCCTCCTCCATATCAGACTTAATATTTACTTCCCACCCAGAGAGGATAATTTCTAGTGGCACATTGCCTGACTCTCTGCCTGACCATCAGATGACATTTTGTATAAGAAATAAGTTTACAGATAGAGGGCCAGGGAAAGTGATTACATTTAGATCATACCGACATTTTGATTATATTGACTTTATGTTAGACTTAGAAAACCAAGATTGGAACAAAATGAATCTAATCCCGACTGTGGAAGATTCTTGGACATACTTTTACAATACTTTTATTGTGGCATGTAATACAACTTCTCTTGTAAGAAACAGAAATGTAAAAACAATTCACCCTGGTACAATACACATCTATTAAAGGAAAAAAGGAAGCGTGATAAGGCATGGAGAAGAGCAAAGACTTCTGGTAATCTACAATATTGGGCAAATTAAAAACAAGTAAGGAATAGCTATACATTAAAAGCAAGGAAAAGTAAAATGAGTTTCTGTAAAAAAAAAGAATTGACTACCAATTTCAAATCAGATTCTAGACACTTCCAAAAATTGATAAAAAAATTTGCAGGGAGCACAGAATGGACAGGAGACCCCCATTAGTAATATGGTTGCAAGTAAATTTAATGAGTACTTCGTAACAATGGGGAAAAAAGCTTTGGCTCAATTCTCCAGTCATACAACAGCTAGAGCATTGAATGAACAGCCTCAGAATGATAGTTTTGTTCTTGAAACTATCACAACTAATAAAATCCAAGATACGTTATTGAAAATTGACATCACTAAATCAGGGGGTTTAAATGATATTTCGAGCATGCTGTTAAAATATGCAGCTCCAGTGATATTATATCCACTTGCTAATTTGTTCAATTTGTCACTCTCTACTGCAGAATGCCCCCGGCATGGAAAAACGCAAAGATCATTCCTATCATGAAATCAGGCCAGACAGATGTGTTAGCGAACTACTGTCCGGTTTCTCTTTTACCTGTGATATCAAAGGTTTTTGAAAAACTGATAGGGGATCAATTAAAGGACTATTTAGAAAAATGAAAAATCATAAGTAAACATCAATCAGGTTTCAGATCATTACATGGTACCACTTCGGCTCTGCTGAAAGTAATGGCAGACATTCAGGAAATGCTGGACAGGGGGATGTCTTTGGGAGCTATATTCATCGATTTATCAAAGGCTTTTGACACGCTTGGCCATGACATCCTCCTGTCCAGATTACAGTTAAATGAAATGTCAAAAGGAGTGGTAGATTGATTTAGATCATACTTGATAGACAGGCAGTAATTGGTAACATTATATGAATTTAATTCAGAATTGATTAGTATAGTCTCTAGAGTCCCTCCCACAGGGATGGATTTTAGACCTGATTTTGTTTAATATTTATTTGAATAACCTTACTTTGAGTAATACATCCAGTAATTATCATTTATATGCTGACAGCACCAAAATATATGCAGGGGGTTCCTCAGTAACGCAAACTGAACATACGCTTCAGAAAGTATTTAGTGATTTTCAGGATTATTTTTACTACTCAAAACTTATAATTAATGCTAAAATGTCAATAGTAATGCTGTTCACAAGGCATAAAGCTACAGCTTTATTGAGCTATTCATTACAGATTGAAACAAATGATCATGATGTATTGGAACAGGTCCATGGCTATAGATATCTTAGTATTTGGATCAATGATAAAATTAAGTGGGACATAAATATTGACTCCTTGGTGAAAGGTGGTGAAACAACTGGGTGAATTATATCAAGTGAGACATTGTATGTCTATTGAAGTTAGATGTTATGTTGTTAATTCACTCATTCTACTGTTGTTAGATCATGGAGACTTATTATTTGCAGGGGCAACAGCAATGGAACTTTCAAAATTGGATACTATGTATTATAGATTGGCAAGGTTTTTTGTAGACGTACCTAGAAAACTGCATAGATGTTCATTATACAAAATCCTCAACTGGCTACACCTTAATGATAAAAGAGCCCTACCTACAGTAAATTAGTGTATATGTTTAAGTACCATACAGCTAGAGTACCGAAGTATATATTGGACAAAATTCATATCAGAAATATTTAAAAAAAGTCTAAGATCAGCGGGAGGGTAGGAATTTTACTTACCAATGTGCAAACTGAAAATAAGAAGATCACATTTTTTCTATATGGGCCCACAGATATGGAATTCTGTACCCTTAACACAAAGGCTCCGTCCTCCTGGGGGGAGTAGCCAGCCCAGATTCTGCTTAATAACTGCCACTCGGTGATAGGCCCAAAGCCAGGGGAGATTCCACCCTCCCTTCACACCTAGGGCTCAAACCTCATAAGGGAGAACCTGGGTTGTTTTCCTTTCCATAGAAAGGAGGGAAGATCTTTTCCAAGTGTTGGAGGCATTTGGTGGGGGGAGGATCATTAGTGGCAGATTTGTTAAGTTTTAGGAAGGCCATCATTTTATATGCAGCAATCTCGCCCCAAAGGAGAGGTTCAGTTTCTTCCAGCGTGTTAGGTCAGGCTCCAGCTCACATGAAACCAGATTTAAGTTGAGTTGTATAACTTTTTTAAAATCTGCTCCTACGGTTATATCTAGGTATTTGATTAATTTGGGGGACCACTTTAATTTCCAGCTACTAATGTCTTTGACCTGGCAGTGCTGATTAAGAAGAAGTACACTATCTCTGTTTTGGACTTTTTAACCTGAGGTCCCGAGAGGGCTGAGAAAGAGTCTAGCAGTCGCATGACAATAGGAAGGAAGGACGCTGGGTTGGAGAGAGTAAGCAGCAGGTCATCTGCATAGACCAGCACCTTTAAGGACAAGGAGCCTAGTGGCATACCCTCTATGTCCTTCTGCTGTCTAGTGTTTCAAATGAGAGGTTCAGTCATCAGCAAGAATAAGAGGGAGTATACAGGGTATCCCTGCCTAGTCCCCCAGGCCAAAGGAAAGGGCTAATAAATGTAATTTGTCCTAATATGATCTGTTGGGGTACTATAGAGTAAGCAGACCCATTGTATAAATGATGTCCCAATGCCCATCATAATCATTGACTGCTAGAGGTACAATCATTCTATGGAGTTAAAGGCCATTTCACTACCTATACTCATTAGGCATGCTGAGGTAGGTAATTTGCTTCCAGACCAGATCACTGCAAACAACACTTTAATATCATCCATGACTGTATGCTCCTTTACAAAGCCAGTCGGATGACGGTCAATGAGGGTTGGTATAACTGCCTGACGTCTGGTGGTCAAGATTTTTGGTATGATTTTGGCATCTACATTAAATAGGGAGATGGGACAGTGGTTAGCCATAATGTGATGGTCTTTGCCAAGTTTAGTATTATCAGTGCTTCTGACAGAGAGAGAGGGAGCTTATTAAGGCTTTTAGAGAAGTTGTATACTGCAAGCAACCTTGAGTTCAAAAGGTCAATAGCGGATTGGTAGAACTCAGTTGGAAGACCATCCAAACTTGGAGTCTTTCTTTTGGGGAGGGCTCTTATTGTGGTTTGGACATCTTGAAGAGTGATTGGGTTGTCCAAATTATGTTTGCCTATGATGTGTTTAAAGAGGAAAAGATAGATGGGTCAATGAATGTCCCAAGGTGTGGTGGCTGTGGTCCCAACTTTGAGGAGTACAAGTACAATTACATATAAAAATCTCTGAAGGCCAAGTTTATGGCTGACTTCTTTAGCAGAAGGACACCCTGTTTATCCTTGATTTCAGGTGTATATGATTCTCCACCTGCTGGTGCCAGATGCAATAAGACAGTAACCTGCCTGATTTTTATCTATACTCCCAGCATACCAAGAAATGCAAAGTTATGCACATTGGAGCCAAGAATTCCAGGACAGAGTACTACCTCGGTGGAGTCCAGGTATCTGCATCAGAGGAGGAGAGGGACCTGGGAGTGATGATCACTAGTGACCTGAAGCACTCCACACAGTGCAAGAAAGCAGCAGCAAGAGCAGACAAGATGCTGGGATGCATAACTAGGGGGATCGGTAGTAGGAGAGAGGAGGTTATATTACCCTTGTACAGATCGCTGGTGAGGCCACATCTAGAGTATTGAGTTGAGAACTGGTGCCCACACCTCAAAAAGGACATTAACCTGCTGGAGAAGGTCCGGAGGAGGGCTACAAAGATGATAGCGGATCAGCAGGGTAAAGCATACAAGGAGAGATTGAGGCCACTGAACATGTACTCCCTGGAGGAAAGGAGAGGGGGGGGGCCATGATTGGGACCTTCAAGTGTTTAAAAGGGATAAATAATGTGGATAAGGAGGGTTCTTTAAGCTGAGGGGCAACCATAACATGAGGGGGCACAGTCTTAAGCTGGAGGGTGGGAGGTTTAGGAGGGAGATCAGGAAGCACTTCTTCACAGAGAGGGTGGTGGACACTTGGAATGCTTTGCCAGAAGAGGTGGTCCTGTTGAAGACAGTGGGCAGCTTCAAGAGAGGCTGGGGTAGGCATAGGGGGACGGTAAGGCTCATGGGTAGGAAGGATGGGAGGAGTGGGGAGGGGGCAGGGATCTGTGGACCTTGCGGTACTAGCAGACTAGATAGACCAAATGGCCTTCTTCTGCTGGCTTCTTCGTATGTTCATATGTATGTATGTATGTTCATATTTATGGGCCGACATTTGGACTGCTTACTGCGTCATGTTAAAGGGGTGGGCGTTAATCTGATATTTAAGATAACAGATATCCCAATTTAATTGCAGGGGTGGTGGAAATGGAAAGGTAGCTTCATTGTACTGCTTCTCCTTTGCTTTCAGCAATTTCTCTAATCCTTCTACTTGGACTTGCAGCTGTTTCTTGGACTGAGCAGAATAGCTGATGATCCTGCCCCACACAAAGGCCTTGAAGGCATCCCATACCACCTGCGTGGATATATCTGGGGTATCTTTCAAGTCAAAGTACATGCAGATCTCAGGTTCAAGCTGCAGTTTGAATTTGGGATCTTGAAGCAGTTAGGTGTTAAGTCACCACCTGGTAGAGGATGGCGACTGTTCCCCAATTATTAAAGTAAGCGAGACTATGGCATGATCCGAGATTATAATGGGGCCAAGATCAGCCTCCTGGACTACTGCCAGTGTGATTGATTTCAGAAGACAGCAATCCAGCTGACTACTAGAGTTGTGTCTGACTGAATGATATGTAGGTGAAGTGCTCTCCATGGATCTGTAAGCACAAATTCTTTTGCTAAGTATAGGAGAGCCTTCCTGGACTTTGTAGGTTTTATAGAGGAGCACCTTGATCATCTAGTAGTGGGTCCCACACTTAATTGAAATCCCCACCTTAAATTATCTTGTCTCCTGGTTGGTACTATTTGGACACCGCCTGGCTTACTTCTGGGAAAAAGTCGGAAGAGTCTACATTGGGGCCATATATGTTTCTCAGAAGTAGCACACAGCCATTTAGGTATAGTTTGAGAAGGACCCATCTACCCTCCTGCTCGAGTTGAGATTCCAATATTTTATACAGGAGTTTTTTTATGAATACGAATGGCCACTCTTTAGATTTGGAATTCCCAGTGCTACCTACTACTGACCCCACCCATTCCCTCTGAAGTTTAAGTGTATCCGGCAGAAGCAGGTGTGTCTCCTGGAGAAAGGCAATATCACAGTGCAATTTTTTTTAGATGGGAGAGCACCCGCTTTTGTTTGATTGGGGAGTGTATACCTTGCATATTCCAGGAGACAAGTTTGGTAACTGGGGTGAGGCTAGCCATTATTAAACATTAACAAGCAGTAGATATGAAAGTAAGACAGCAAAATGAAATGTTTCCTAAATACACTGGCCCTTGGATGAAGAATCTAAATGATAGACCCATGGAGCCATTTCATTATGTTAGGAAAGACTTGTGTGGATTCCTTAGGTACCATTAACAGAGATTTAACCTCATGTAAGCCCAGGGCTGCCACCTTTGAATGAAGCAAAAACTGAATCCTAAGCTCCGCCTCTAGCCCCACCCCTTTTCATGACTCTTCATGCATTGTTCCTCCTAGAAAGCCATTTGCTATATCAATAAAAGACAAGGCTTAACGAACCAGTTCAACACAAATGTTAAGATACTGTACTGTACCCATTAAAATTACTTTACTAGAGTCTTCCTAGTTATTTATTTACTTATGTATTTATTTATTTATTGGTTGGTTTACCTAATAAACATACAAAGATAAAAGAAAATTCATTTACAGATATGAAAATGTTTACCAGCAATTGAAAGTGGAAGACAACTGGCTCTGTTACTGTTACAAAAGGTGGTGGCAGCTTTGCTGCTATGCCACTTTAAGATGCAGTGGAAAAGATTAGGTTAAATAAGTGCTAATGGTGTTAATGACCATATTTTACACCCCCCAGGTTGACTGCTTTCACAAACAAAGGGCTATACTGACAACAGAACGTGTTTGTAACCTGGACATGCAGCTGAAACAATGCATGATACAACAAAATCTGTTTCAAAAGTATGTGAGCACTCAAAATGACTCAAAAACCTGACCAGCACAGAGCAAAACCAGATTACCTGAGAGGGACCCAGAAAACCTGATCACCAGGTAAAAAACCTGACAGGTGGCAACCCTAGCAGCAAGCCCCCCTTAAAGGAGGGGCTTATGCTCCCATTTTAGGCATCCCTTTCCCCCTCCTAACCCCCCCCCAGAACTAGGGAATGTTTTAGGGCTCCGGGGGATATTGGCTGCTGGATGCCTCAAGGTGGCAGCAGAGAGTAGGCTTAGGAAGTATACAGTATAAGGGAGCAAACAGGAAGTTTCGAGGCCTTTCCAGCCCAGGCATTAAGTCGGGGTTGCAGGGGGTGGTTGGAGGAGCAGAGTTAGGTGGGCAAGAAAGGGAGCTCGGCGGTCGAGGTGGGCCAGTGGGGGGGAGCCCCCCCAAAGTGTAGACAGAGTGGTTTTCACAGAGTTGTGGTGATGAGGAGATAAGGGAATGGAGCTCCGTGGGGGGAAGGATGGTTAGCCAGGTACTGTGTCATTGGGGGCAGGGAAAGTAGATGGCCATGGGGAACCAGGAAAGGCAGGAGCCCTCAGAGACCCCTTCTAGTGTGTATTCCTGGGCTGCCAGGGCTGTGGGGGCAGGTGCAGGGTCCCCACAGGAGGGAAGCCAGTGGCAGTTGCTCGCCCTCATACCCAGTGTGGCAGGGCGGCCTGGGGGGGCAGAGGGAGCTGGGGGACCTTTCGCCCAAATATGGCCTGCTTGGAAGAGCAGGTCCCAGGGCACTGGTGCATAAAGGCCAGGTGGGTCACAGGTCATAAAGACAGGCCTTGGAGGGTGGCCCTCGGCTGGAGCTTAACGCAAGCCCAGGAGGTGCTGAGGATGTTGGCCTGGCAGTGATTTCCCAAAGAAGAAAAGTGTCAGCTGGAAGCAGAGCAGATTTGGGCCACTATTTCTGTGAAAGCAGGCTGTTGGAGGACCTGGGTGGTGCAGTGCCAGGACAGCCAGAAGCAGAGGCTAGAGTACTGGAGCAGGGCTGGTTTTTGGGTCCGCTACACCAGTGGAGCCATGAAGATGAGAGGCTGAGCGAAATAGGGAGCAGGTGCTGAGATGGTAGCACCAGTACAGAGCCAAGCTTGAGTGGGTTACAGGGCCTGAGTTGTAAGGAAAAATCCTGGCATCCCTTGTGGCATGGGTCAGTGCCCAGAGGTGCAGGTTGAGGAAGCAGCCCACTTTCCCACGCTGGAGTTGGGGTGACGACCAGTGCCAGAGTGAGAGTGGGTAACCCAGCAATGAAGAAAGGAAAAAGAGTTTGGCTTACCAGATCCAGAGATCCAGGAGATTGAGGGATCTGAGTCGGGAGGTCCTTAGGTAAAAGCATCCAAGATAGAGAGAGAGTAGAAGAATCCTTGCTTGTTTACTGCCTTGAAACCATCATGTCTACTGCTCTAAATGTCCAGCCAGTATGTCTGTAAAAAGGTTTGATTAGCCCCATGGAGCTGCTTTATTTATTTGAATGAAGTATGTGACCCCTGCATTGCTGGAATCATTTGCTATGCAGGAGTTACATAAAGAAGTTAGTTGGGAGAAGAATAGCAGTGATGTGCTTTATTTAAACTGAAGGGGGAGGCTAATGAAATGGAAACCTTCTTCCCTTTTCCTGTTTCTTTGCAGCTAAATTAATTTCTCATAAGTTTAATTCCAAATAAAATTTCCACCCCGGCCTTGACGGGACAGAGGGGCTCTGGGGCTCAGGAGATTAGGCTGATGTGCAGTGTGGAGTTCCTGATCCGGTGTGCCAGCATTCGGGGGGAATCCAGATTCGATGGGTGAATTCGAGAGTGCACCGGTGATTGAAGACACCAGTGAGGTAGGCCACATCTTTCCTGCCTTGTATGAGAGTGCATTTTCACAGTGACTTGGCGCTTGAGGTGGCTCCCTCCCAATGCCCCTGGAAGATCTGCGAAGTATATGCCCCTAGATGGGGGGCAGGGGGGTTACACTTATAACAGTGCAGTAACGGTAATAGTAAGCTAACTGTAATAAGAGTTTCTGAAGTAGAGAAAATGTTTACATTTAAACCTTGACAGCACTTCATATATTCCTGAAGAACCATAAAAAAACAACCCTGAAGTGGGTGGAAACTGGTTAGGTTTACTTGCTTAGGGGAGATCATTTCTCTTCACTTGGCCTTTGACCAGCTCCTATACTTTGCAGTAAAGCAAGTCCTAAAACTCTTGTCAGGCTTTGAAGGAGGTTCACTTCCTGAAGTAGGATTCCGTTCTGGGAGGGAAAGGGAAGGACGCCTATACATTTTCAGGATGGTTTCTATAAGTATCTTAGAACTACCATTCTTCTTTGTTTGGAGGGGGAGGTGTGGCAGCTTGAGAAAGAAGGTTTAATGATGTGTTTTACGGTATGGGCAAGCCCTATGTTATTAGGTCCCCCTAAAATATGGTGTCAATCAGTGGACCAGACAATGGGGAGGGGCGTTAAAACAGCTAGCCTTGTGCAGAATTTGGGGGGTGGCATAGACATAATGGAGTGATGTTAGTAGTAACACAGAGTGTAGAGCAAAGATGGAAAAAGACAACCATATTCTTTCAGAGGGGAAGGGAGAGGTAGGATGTTATCAGAATGTAATGTCAGCAAGTCCCATTATGGGCTCAGGAGGGTTGAAGATGGGATTATGTCCCTACTTCCATGCATCATGTAGTCATTTCCAACCCATTCAAGTTCATGCTGCAGGTCCAGAGGTAGAGCAGAGAAGTAGTGTACAGCGGGGGTAGGGGTAGCTGTGCATTCTGAGTTTGCTCCCCTCAGATATTCCTGAGCTGGTTACACAGTATGATTTGCCAGCCATCCTTAAGAATTACAGAATCCAGCAATATGATTCCCATAAAAAGTTGCAAGCTCCTACACGCTACACTGTCTCATCTCCCTCCGGAGTGTACAATGTAAGGGCAGTTATGGATGCTTTTTTTCTTTTATAAATGGGAACTGGGTATAGAGGAGTCAGATTGATACGGGACCCTTATTGTCATGCTCTTGTGCACCTTTCTTCTCTGTCCCCTCCCTGCATGTCAGTTATACCAAATATATACTATTGTAACTCCTCTGCTGGTATGACCTTCAACTATCAAGTGAGGAGAAGAATTAATCGTAGTAGATTGGCAGCAAGCACTCCTGGGTAGATAGGAGAAGAGAGGTAGAGAACTGCAGAGGTCAGATATCCAACTGGTGGGCTATGAAACAGTCAGTTTTAACCTCTGAAGTCTAATTGGAGACTGCACTATTGAGGGTAGGGGGAGGTGTGAGTAGGTGTGCCTCACTCGCTAGCCAGGATTAATTAAAGGGAAAACATGAATTGAAACTGACAACATGCTGGCAACTGTCAATTGTTCCCCTGAAAACCAAAGCTACAACTGCCAAGAGACCAACTCAAGAGGCCGTAGCCAGATCTTTCGTTGTCTCCGTCCTGCTCATTCAACACTCCTGCCTAACAGAAAGAGAACCTGCTCACAAAAACTATGAAAACTGTGAAGAGAACCAGTAGTCCCACCGTAACATAACTAAATTGCCCTTTAAGTCACTGAATTTCTGTCAGAATGACAGCTCTGCAGACAACCAATTATGGCACTATTAAATCACTACATGAGGGGAGAGAGAGGCGAATGGAGGCCTTCAATTACCTTAAAGGATCAACATATGCAATTCTTAATAAAATTTAGAGACACTCTGACTCCCTACTCACCTCCTAATACTCCCAATATCACTATCGCTACTAGGTTTAACTGTCATTAAGCAGAACAATACTAAAATTGATGTGAGATAGCAAGGGAGGGTGAGGAATTACACTCACCCTCTGACTCAATCAAGAGGGGGTCTTGTAACCCAATTAAATTACATACCTTGAAATGCACAAACAAAGAGCTGGAGAGTTATTTAGTACAGCATTATTGCATCATTTTCAAGGTTTAAGTCACCATTACTTTATAGTTCATTTACGTCTGTGGACATTACTTCTCAAAGGAGTCTCCCTGATACTGCTGCTAAGGCAATGGGGCAGTAGCCACCCTGTCTAAATATTCCTGTTTCAGGGCTACATCAGCCCAGGACCTTGAGAGTATTTGCCAATACACTTCTTGAGAGCAAGAGGGGCCGAGTCAGCAAAACCTGATCCATCTTTAAATGCCAGCAGAAGAGCTCGCTCTGGAGGTGTAGTGTCTGAGGAGCTGGCAAGCGATGGTCTCAATCCTCGGCTCTGGCTTCTGTGCTACTGTTTAGGGGTAGAGATGAAGTTGTGGAATCTTTATCAGATTTTTTTTAGATTTTGTGCCCCTTCTCTGCCACTGTTCCGGTGGGATTTGACTAGCTGAGGGAACCTGAGAGAATGAGCTTGTGTCCATGGCCTGACAGTCCCCTGGGGTCGAACAGCTGTTGTGGCCCTGGTACTTCACAGGAGCTGTTACATCAGCTCCCCAGGATCTGTGGACAAAATCTGCTGCTTCCTGTACCTTAGAAAATTTGTGGAAAACACCATTTCTTTCAATCTTAAACACTGTTGGGTAAACCCTTGAGAAACATAGAAACATAGAATTTGACGGCAGATAAGGACTGCTTGGTCCACCTAGTCTGCCCATTTTCCTACCTAACAGATACAGTAAGCTGCAGATCCTAGTTAACAAACAGCTTACTTCCTCCTCCCCCCCACTAGGACTGCCTTATGTCTGTCCCATGCATTCTTGAATTCCCCCACTGTTCTTGACTCCACGACCTCCTAAGGGAGGCTGTTCCATGCATCCTCAACCCTCTCTGTGAAAAAATACTTCCTCACATTACCTCTGAGCCGTCCCCCCTCTATCTTCAGAATTGTCCCCTTGTTCTTGCACATCTCTTTTCTGAAAGATGCTACTCTCTTGGACTTTGTTGATTCCCTTGAGGTACTTGAAAGTTTCTATCATGTCCCTTCTCTCCCTTCTTTCCTCAAGGGTATACATATTAAGCTCTTTTAGTCTTTCTTCGTATGTCTTCTGGTGCAGACCCTGCACCATTTTGGTTGACCCCTCTGGACAGCCTCCACTCTGTCTATGTCTTGATATTTTGTTTTGTGTTCAATATTTTATATCCACTTTTTCTGTAGCGCGTGTCTTACCCAGCAAAGGAGCGCTCTTCTTAAGTTTAGCTGAATAGTCTTGAAACAGAGATTTTGTGTCCCTGCCACACTACTGTCCCCTTCTCTCTAGTTAGCTGTAGAATCCTTTCTTATGTGAAATATTTAAGAAAGAAAGTTGGGATGGGACAAGGCTTTTCTCCCGCTTTTGGATGGGGACCCCTCGTTCTGTGAGAATGCTATATTTCTAAATGTGTAGGAGGGCTACAAAAAAGATCCAAAAGCATGTGGGTTTAAAATTCTGTCATGTTTCTACCTTCAGCTCCCTCTGGTACCCCTATAATTCTGATGTCATTCCTCTGACCTCGATGCTCGAGGTCATCGATTTTCTCCCACTGCAGTACTATCTCAGTTTTCAAAGACTGAATTTCTCTATCCCAGGTATCTGCTTGCCTGTCAATGTGTCTCAGGTGGAGTCATTGTCAAAAACCGTCATACTTAGGTGGTCCATTGCAGATTGTAAAGAGTCAATGTGGCTTTTTACTCCGGTTCCCTCCTCCAGTATTTTATTAAACATTTGCTGATCATTGTTGGGTCCAGAGGAGGCAAGGGTCCCGATGCCATTGCCGCCATGCTTACTGAAGATGCCACTTTAAACAGTGTTTTTGAGGTAAAAAAAATGCAATATTCGATTTAGAAACAGCTGACTTCGTTTCCCACACCAAAAATAAAATGAAACCTAACAAGAAAAACTTTCAATCAATTATTTGGAATTTTGATATTAAACTGGATGTGGAGCCCAAGGCAAAACGATCAGAGTTACGTATCCATTTTGTTCTCTCACTCACAGCCTATCCCCTCCTCCGAGACTAGCAGGGAAGGACTCAGGGCAGCCGGAAAGGGAGGGAATAGAAGGGAGGAGTTGGAAGGCAATGAAGGGAAGGGGGCAGAATGGAGGGTGGTCTTGTTGAATGCGAGAAGCTTAGGCAACAAATCAGCTGAGCTGCAGGCACTCTTGGCAGTGTGGCGGGTGGATATTGCAGCTGTCACAGAAACGTGGGCAACTGAGCACTGGGACTGGGATCTGGCAATCAAAGGGTACAAATTATACAGGAAGGACTGTAAGGAGGGAAGGGGGTGGCAATCTATGTGAGGGATGGGATCAAATGTACAAGGGATGAGGGAGAAGAAAGGAGAACAGAGGCAATCAGGCTGCAGCTTCTAGACTCAAGGGGTAGGAAACTGAGGTTTGGGGTGGTATACAGGCCGGCGTCCCAGTCTGAGAAGCTTGACAGGGAATTAGTGGGACAAATCAGAAAGATATGTAGAAAAGGGAAGCCGGTCATCGTGGAGGATTTCAACTTGCTGGGGGTTGACTGGAGCATTCCAGTCACCTCCAGCGCTAGGGAGCAGGTGCTCCTGGATGCGATCCAGGAGGGTCTCCTGACACAGTTGGTCAGTGTACCTACTAGGCTAAAAAACATTTTAGATCTGGTATTGTCGAATGGGAGGCAGTAGGGGAAATAAGGGTGGAGGACCCACTAGCCGACAGTGATCACTAAACGGTGTGATTTAATATCACGATGTGCGGAGAGCCAGAGAAATCAGTAACCCGGGTTGAAAACTTCAGGGGGGTGGACTTTGGGAGGATGTGGGAAGTGCTAAAAGGGAAACTGGAGGGCATAAGGCAGGAGATGGATGCAGAGCAGAAATGGGAGATTATTAAACGTGGGGATTACAGAGGCAACAGAAGCCTGCACCAAGACATAGAGTAAGAGGAGCAGAGCAAGGAAACCATGCTGGTTGAACAGCGAGGTAGTGGAGGTGTCGAGGGCAAAACAAGAGGTGCATCAGAGGTATAGGAGGATAAAGAAGGAAGAGGACAGGGAGGAGTATGCAGGATGGTCCAGGGAGGAGACCAGAAAAGTGAGAGAAGCCAAGGCCCAGAGGGAGCTGAGATTAGCACAGGGAATTAACAGGGGAAGGAGGAGAAAGACTTTTTCAGATACTTCAGGGAGAAAAGGAAGTGCAAGGAGACAATAGTGAGGATAAAAAGGGTGGGAGTGGACAGAAAGGGAGGAACAGGCAAGCACTAAATGAATACTTTGCTCAGTGTTCACGGAAGAAAGGGGACCGCTACCACTAAGGGGCTGGGAGGGTGGGGATGAGGGAAGAGGAGGCGACAGATGGAAGAATTGAGGGAGGTAGAGTCCTAGAGGGACTGAGGGCACTGAGGGTAGACAAGGCACCAGGGCCGGATGCTATCCACCCCAGAGTGCTCAGGGAGATGGCGAAGGTGTTGGCGGAGCCGCTGTCGGATCTGTACAGCACCTCACTGGAGTCGGGAAGTGTGCCACTGGACTGGAGAATGGCACATGTAGTGCCATTACACAAAAGTGGACCAAGGGATGAACCAGGTAATTGTCGTCAGTAAGTCTCCATCATAGTGTGCAAACTCATGGAAACAATATTAAAGGAAAGACTAGTGTCGTACCTGGAGGTCAACAGTCTCCAGGATGTGAAGCAGCATGGGTTCGTTTCAGGGAAGTCTTGTCAAACCAACCTGATACAATATTATGACTGGGTGACAGGTGTGCTAGGTAAGGGTCATGCGGTGGATGTTCTTACTTGGACTTCAGCAAGGTCTTCAATTCAGTGCCTCATGGGAGGCTTGGGAGGAAGCTAACTGGTGTAGCGGTAGGGGCCAAAATGACGAACTGGATAACAAGCTGGCTGAGAGGGAGGCTGCAACGGGTGGTGGTGGGAGGGGAGCTCTCAACTCCAAGGCCGGTGACGAATGGGGTGCCACAGGGCTTTGTGCTGGGACCAGTATTATTTGGGCTCTTCATATCAGACATTGCACATGGGGTGGTGAGCAAGGTAAGTCTGTTAACAGACAACACCAAAATGGGAGCAGTGGTGGATGGAGATCAGGGTTGGAAGCAGCTACAGGGTGACCTAAGCAATCTAGAGGAGTGGTCTAAGAGGTGGCAGGTGGTGTTCAATGCAAAGAAGTGTAAGGTTGTGTACTTTGGGGTGAAGAACCCAAGGAGAGAATACTGGCTGGGGAGGGGGGTTAAGCTGGGGATCACTGAGGAGGAGAAGGACCTAGGGGTAATGGTAACAGGGAGCATGAACAACACTGCCAAGTGCAGGAGAGTGGCTGCAAAAGCAAACAAAATGCTGGGGTGCATTGTGAGGGGTTTTCGTTCAGGCAAAGAGAGGTGATCTTGCCCCTCTACAGGTCGCTGGTAAGGCCGCACTTGGAGTATTATGTGCAGTTTTGGAGGCCATACCTGAAGCATGATATCAGGCTACTGGAGGGGGTGCCGAGGAGGGCAATGATGTTGATATGTGGAATGGAAGGGAGAGACTATGAGAGCAGGCTGAGAGACCCGAATATGTACACCCTTGAGGATAGAAGGGATGGGGGGAACATGATAGAGTCATTCAAGTATCTCTAGCTGGCCCGGTGGTGCAGAGGGCTGAAGTGCTGAGTGCCTTACCTCGCACCATGCTGGCAACCTGGGTTCGGGAATGAGCTCAGGCCATAGGAGGCTGGCAGGGGGGAAGGTACGGAGCTGGATAGAGTGGCCGGACGGCAGCTCTCCTCTCCTCTCCCGGGAGGATCCAGTGCATCCCTCATTGCAGGTCTGCCTCCTGGTGGAGGCCAGGAATGGAACAGCCAGAGGAGGCACAGGCATTAGGTCATGGGGTGGGCTGAAGGGCTGTCACGGGGCTGCTATGCGCACCTGCTTTCGCACATGTCTCACGCTCCTGGGGCCCAGGTTAGGGAGAAGAAAAAAAAGGAGAAAATTCCCGGCAGCAGGATGAAGCCCAACCCCAACAGGCACCACTGCCAGGTATAAGGTAAGCCCAGTAATTCTGGAAGTTGGAGCTGGGGGGGCCGGTTGGGACGATGGGGGCTCCCAGGGACAGGAGATAAATCAATCACAAAAAAAAAAAGTATCTGAGGGGAATCAATAAGGATGGGGCAGATGGAGTCTCTAAGCTAAGGAGGGGGAGGGACACTAGGGGGCACAGGCTAAGAATAGAGGAGGGAGATTTAGGAGGGAAATGAGGAGACACTATCTCACAGAGAGGGTGGTAGCAAAATGGAATGCACTACCAGAATGGGTGGTATCATGTAAATCTGTGAACAGCTTTTAAAGGGCATGGGACCGGAACAGGCAAGAGTGAGGTGGGGAGGTGGGGCTTCAGTGGGATGACAAAGGGAGGGTGGGGCAGCTGAAAACTGGGGTGCTAGCTGCACACTCGAAGCAGACTTAGATATACCGGTGGTCTGTTTCGCTGGCACATTCGTGATGTTCATGTGTTCGATTTACATTCTACGCCTGATGACATCTGATGGTGTGGCAAATAAGCACAATGTAGCGGCATTGCTGTTATGTACAATAAGCAAGCATTTACACTAAAACAGCAAGCCATCAGATAATAATAATAATTAATAAATAATAAAATAAATAAATCTTTATTTATATGGTGACTTTCTATAACCAAGGCGCCTTACAACAATTAAAACAGAGTAAATCATAAAATCAATCGATATAAATACTTAAAAGAGATAATACAGATAAAACCAAAATATATATCAGTCCCCGAATGCTTTCCTCCACAAGTAAGTTTTGAGAGCCTGTTTAAATCCCTCCATGTTCGCGCACTCCAGTAGCTGACGGGGTAGAGAATTCCAGAGGGTAGGGGTCACAATCATAAATGCCCGAGCCCCAGAGGATTTTAAACTAACCCTCGGAATCTCTAGCAACCCCTCGCCAGCCAAGCAGAGAGATCGCATGGGGCAATAAGGGACCAGAAGCTCTTTCAAGTAGTCCAGACCCTGTCCATGTAGAGTTTTATTAGTCAGAAGTCCAACTTTAAAGGTGATCTGCCACTGTACCGGCAGCCAGTGCAGCTCGTGCTGCACCGGAGAAATATGACAGGACCGGGCGGTTCCCGTCAATAACCGGGCTATAGCGTTCTGCACCAGCTGCAAGTGGCGGGTTTCCACCCCAGGTAGCCCTAGGTAAAGGGGATTGCAATAATCCGAGTGCGAGGAGACAAAGACATGGACCAACACAGGGAGATCGCCAGAAGGAACAAGATGCGTAAACCTGGAGATATTCCTCAGATGATAAAATGAGGATTTGATGACTGGCGACACCTGTGAACGCAGTGTCAGCCCTTCGTCAAAAATTATCCCCAGATTTTGCACCTGTTCAGAGGTCGGAAGTGATAAACCCCCAAGAAAAAGTCCCGAGGGTGAACCTACCCCCAACCCTCCTATCCGGCGCCCCGGGTCCACAACCAGCACCTCAGTCTTTTCCGAGTTCAACCTCAACCAACTCGAATTCATCCAGTCCTGGATTTCAGTGAGGCAGTTATTAAATACCGAGAGAGCTCTATCCTGGTGGGTGTGAAAGAGAGGTAGAGCTGGGTATCATCAGCATAGCAGTGAAACCTCGGCCCATACATTCTTACAATGTCTCCGAGGGGTAGCATATACAGTGCGAACAACATGGGGGACAATACTGATCCCTGAGGCACCCCACAAGACACAGGATCTGAGTCAGAGGAATAAATCCCTGACACCACTCTCTGAGTTCTTCCGGTGAGGAAAGATGCAAACCACCTGAGGACTGTACTAGACAGGCCACAGATGGACCTCAGGCAACCGAGGAGTACCCCATGGTCCACAGTGTCAAACGCTGATGAAAGATCAAGAAGACCCAAGATAGAATGGTTTTTCCAATCTCTTGCCATCAGGAGATCATTGAGCACCCAAACCAGCGCCATCTCGGTATGGTACCTCTTTTGAAAACCGGACTGGAGAGGTTCATAGATGTCATGGATGGCCAAATGGTTCTCCAGCTGTACAGTCACTACTTTCTCGATCACCTTCCCTATAAAGGGAAGGTTCGAGATTGATCTGTAGTTCGCATGGCAGTCACGGTCCAAAGAAGCTTTCTTCAAGAGGGGTGTTACCACCGCCTCCTTCAGGGAGCATGGAAATTCATCTGTTTCCAAGGAGCACCAGACAATCCGTGCAAGGACCAGACCAATGGTGTCAATACAACCCATAATCAGGGTAGTAGGTCCTCAGTCCAAACTACAGCATGTAGGGCGCATACCCTGACAATCTGCATGACATCCATGAATTCCAGGCGGTCAAAGGAACTCCAGGAAAGTTGAGGAGCAGCAACCAATTGCTGATCCAAAGCAACACCCATAGAGTTGTGCCGGTTGGAGCGCTGCCCGGATGTCCTCCACCTTAGTCGCAAAGAATTGAGCAAGCTCATCGCAATGCACTTGCGAAAAAGCTTTTCAAACCTGTAGACAGGCTGGGTTGCACAGTCTGTCCACAGTTCGAAAAAACTGAGCTGGTCGGTTCTGAGCAGCCACAATCTCCCTGGATAAGCGCAATATGCTTTATGTATTAGGTTTTGCAGCTCCTCTTGTAGACTGCTGTAATCAGTCACATTCACAAGGGAGGGCTTGAAACAAAAAGAAAGCCATACCTGGGTCTATGGGCCCTGTGCTTGACAATCCTACTCAAAGTTGTGCACATACAAGAACCAGACATTTTTGAAAAAAGAAAAAAATATGGCATAAAATAGGTTTTCATTTTTTTAACAAGTTTTGCTCTGGCAGCAGTCTGTTCCCATGGCCTCAACGTCCTGTTCACAAACAGAGCACTGTGGGACCTGAGTATGTTGCAGTGATGCAAGCAGTGTTGTCAGTCCACACGGCTGTTTACACCGTTCACTGTGCATTTCTAACTTCACTGTGCATTTCTAACTCTGCTGCAGCTTTGGAAGTGGAGTAAGGAGCAGCTTGCCACAACCAGGTAAGTGTCCACACTGCCATATCTGCACCGCATCAACCCCAGTGTGCAGACTGCTGTGGTGCAAATCTGGCAGTGTAAACTCACCTACAGAGAGTCAGTGATTTATACTAGTCATAGTCTGGCATAGAGAAGGCTTTATTTAGTAATAATCTTCTCAAAGAATTTACTGGTAGTGTGCCACAAAAACATATTTAAAGGTGTACATATGTATTTCTGATTTATTTGCTGCTTTAAGTAATACTCATTTTGTTTTTACTGGAGCAGTTCTTCTACCCAACAGGAAGGCAGTTCTGACACAGCAAAATATTCCTTTGTATCAATAGAATTATGAAGATGTGCACTCAGGGCATGGTACTCCACAGTCTAGTTCTGTAAGTGACAGAGACAACGGAAGAGCAGGATGTGTCCTCTGATGTAGATGCTATCCACTGCTCCAATACAACAAAAGTCTCCTGTTGTTCATTCTGATGTTGGGGGAAGAGAAGTTGGCAGTAATGTGACTGTCACAGAGTAACGTAAAACAAACATCCAGTGATGTAGCAGCAATTCTTCTAATGTCCCAGTTACTGGGAGGGTCATTACCGGAGGAGTCTGATAGCCAGGTTACAATCAAATCTGAGACTCAGTCACAGAATATTTTTAAAGATTCTCAGTGTGTTGTGTTAGAGGACGAGGATGAGGAGGAGGCGGTACTGGGGGAGGTGGATGAGGGAGTGAAGCAGACTCCATTCTATATGCAGATGACCTGGTCATCCTAACTCACTCCCGGGACATTGGGGTCATAAACCACCAGTTGAGCAGGACTTTAGGAGTGTGCAATCTTGGATAACGTCCCACAAGCTGGTCCTCAACCTCAACAAAACTCAGGCCATGCTCTTTGGGTCCCTGGTCAAGATAAAGGCCTCACCGGCCCCCTGCATATCACTGTGCTTGATGGAGTCCCGGTCCTCATCACCGACTCAATCAAATACCTTGGGGTTACACTGGACCCTCAGCTTGACCTGGGACTCCATATCTTTAGTGTCTGCAGAACCATTATCTGCAAACGGGGTCTGGCCTATCAGGCTAAGAGCAATCTTACTCCCGCTGCCTGCCTTGCTCTCGCTAGAGGTGTGTTTCTACCCTCTCTATGCTATGGGCTTCTCCTGTTTGCTCACACATCCAAAACCCACCTCGCCAGGTGGTCTGTCACCTACAACATCTGCCGCTTTGCGCTTGCTGCCCCTTGACTCACCCACCACTGTGACCTGTACAGTAAACTTAGTTGGCTCTCCCCAGCCAAATGCTTAAATTTCATACTGGGCTGCTTCACGGGCAAGGTTCTTGGGACTGGCACCCCACATGGGTTGGCGGAGCTCCTTGTACTGGTGGCCTCCCCATCATACTCCCTCAGATCCCTTGGCCCAACTGCTCTAAGGATTCCTGCCACACGCACTCAAATGGGGGACAGAGATTTCACCGCATGTGCCCCCAGACTATGGGACTCCCTTCCTGCCAAGGTTCGCACTTCCCCCTCCCAGGCTTGCCTCCGAACCTCCCTGTGGAGACACTTGAAGCTACTATCTGTGTGTGGTTGTCCCAGGCCTCCATAATCTCACCTGGCCCCCTGCACTGAACATCCCTCCTTATGCTCCTTATGTTCTGCCTGTCTGCACTGATTCAATTACACACCCTAGGTATGTGGTACTGCTCTGACAGTGCCCCCCCCCCCCTTCTGGGGACTGTTTATAATTTTGTAATTAATGGACTCTCTCTGTATAATGTCTTGTATTTAATGCGCTGCAGCTCACAGCTCTGGTTTTCCGATGTACTTGTTATGACCTTTGTACCCACTGACTTTGTTATGTTGCTGTTTTTTCTGTGTAACAGCCTAATATGTATCTTGTAGTGCCATGTCGTATTTCCTGTACTCTCCCGGGTCATACCTGAAAATAGGCATCTGTATTGTCTAGTGTACCTACCTGGTTAACAAAAGCTAACTAAATAAACAAATGAGGAGGACAGGGAAGCTGCACTTGATACTGATCTTGGCAGCAGCGATTTCTGTTCTGATCTAGATGATCCTGTTCTTGATGTAGACTGGGAGCCAGAGAGACAGGCCCCTAAAATTTCATTCTAAAATGAAAACAAAACCCTATATGTGAGGAAGAGGAGGGTGATAAAGGCATATCAAAAATTAAAGCAACAACAGTTAATTTGCAGCAGGGCAGGGCTCCCATATCTACAGGGATTCCTATATTTTACAGGGATTTGGAGGCATCTACAGGAAAACTCTTCCCATAGACTTGCATTGGTTATTCAGGAAAGCAGGGCAATTCAGCTTCCATAGAAAATAATGTAATCTACAGGAAAACACAGGAATATCACCCTGGAGTTACAGGGAAAATGCCAAATCAATATGGAAGCACTGGCAGGGCCACAGTGACAAGGAACAACAAAGCAGAGGAGGTGTGGGTGGTCGTGATTGCAGAGATTCAGCCATGCAGGCCAGGTTGTGCCCCCTCAACATGGGCAAATGCCACATTTTAGTAAGCAGCAACCTGTGGCACAAACCAGCTTTGTGTGGGATTTTTTTTTCTTATTGATCCCATAGATGACAGCTTTGAAGTTTACCAGATCTGCGAAACTTGAGCAAGACTTGACAAAAGTTGGGTCATGTCTTGGGAATATGTGACAGTGCGGGCATATAAAAACAAAGCACTTACTGTAACTGAGTGGCAGCAGCATGAAATGGAAGCCCATTTGGGACTTAGGCGACATGCTGTTATTCATGGGGGAAGGGATGATGATGATAACGCCCAGGTCAGGGACACTGATAATAGAACTATGATCACCACATTGTTTCCTGACACAAGCACCCCTGCCAGTAAACGAAACAAAAACAAAATCAAGCTCATTTCATTTTGGGTTATTTCTCAAAGGGAAAAAGTATGCGACCTACTCCTGGCAGTAATATGTCCCAGTTATCTGTCATAGCACATCCCCGATCGACACCATCACTAGGTCAACCTAAAATAATAGAGGCACTCTCCAAAGAACACTAAATTTCACCATAACCACCCAATCCCCATAAACTTAACACATGTTTGACACAAATGCTGGCAGTTGACACTGTATGCTGCCTTACTCTTTTGATGAAAATGCTGGCATTAGGCATCTAATGAATAGGGAAGTTCCATAGTAGAATATTCTATCATGAACTTATTTTTCAACAAAAGCTGTTCCCAAATTGTACTTAAATTTAAAGAGCAATTTTACAGGTGCTCACACCAAATACAATAAAGAACCTTTACCTGCACCAATTCATATGCCAAATCTCTCATCGCGAATTTAGGCCTTCACCAGCTCATCGTCTCACGCACAAGATCTAACTACAAAACAGGTACCGAAACACTTATCGATTGGATTATTGTTGCTCTTCCCTACCGTATTATTGACTCCAGAACCCTGTCCGACTCTACCAGCGATCATTGGGCAATTTTCTGCTTGTGGCCAGCCCAGCTACCCAAACAGCACTCCCATCTTTATTTTTACCAGGAGACTGACCGATCAAAACACTGAACTCATTACCCGTGATTTCAGTCGTGTTGACTGGTCCTTTACAGAGGAGCCAGACAACTGCGACTCTATCCTACAGAAATTCTCCAGCATCTTTGTTAGTATCTGTGACAAGCATACGACACTCAAAAAAATTTGAGTTAGGGGTAAAATTAATGAATGGGTCACCCCTAATCTGGTCAAGCCATAACTTGCGCTACGCCCCGACCCGGATTCAGGAACATGCCCGGGCCATCGGGGGTCGGCAAGGTAGGGATAGGATTGAGCATCCAGAGGACTGCTCTCCTATCCCTGGGGAGGAACTGGGGCTTCCATCGCTCTGCAGCGGTGCCCAATGGAGATTGGGAGCACTGCAAGGAGTGGTGCACTTGGGTTGAAGTGCGGCAGACATTGGCACATTGGTGTCTCCGATGTCATTGCACGTCCGTAATTCAGGGGGTGAAAATAGGAGGAAAATGGAATGGATGACCAAGCAGCTTGATAGCCACACTTATCTCCACCCTGAGGGGTCTGTCATGGAATCACACTGCAGGCTTGGTTCCAGGTCCAGCTTGGGGGTATAGGGGATCCCCTCCGCGGGCACGGAGTTAGCACCAGTCAGGTATGTGAGTGAGCCTGCGGGCTGCCCAGGGCGTTGGCAGGCAGTGGCTGAATATTAGCAGGTCAGGCTGCACAGGAGGATAAATAAATTCATGATAAAAATAAAAATGCTCTCCTTCCTTCATAAAATCCACCTTAAACCACTACCACTTAGTGTCAACACCCTTTTCCCACTTTCCGCACCTGGGTGGTCAACTAGAGGTGTCGCCATCGAATAACATCATGTTTATTTTATTTTCATTTATAAGCATTCAATTTTCTTTTATACAGTTTGATAAAGCACTGTACTTATTTTGCAGGGATATTTGTACTTCTTTGCTGTTTGGTCCAGAATCCCATACAACTATATCATCCGCATACAAAATGCTGTTTTCTATAGGAAACAAAGAAGGCATATTATTAATAAAGATTCAAAATAACAGTGTACCTAGCACTGATCCTTGAGGGAACCCTGCTTGAACATTTTCCACATGTGACAGACAGCCATTAATTTTAACCCTTTGTTTACGACCAATCAGATAACTCCTAAACCACTCTAACTGGGTCTCCATGACTCCCATTGTCCCCAGTTTTTCCAGCAAGAGTCCATGGTCCACTGTGTCGAAGGTGCCAGCCAGGTCCATGAAGACTGCACCCGTGGTCTTCCCTTTTTTGGAGGCCATGAGAACAGTGTCCACAATTCTGGCCAGCGCCATCGAGGTGGACTGACCACTACAAAAGCCATGTTGCTGGTCCCCAAGTAGGTTACACCACTCCAAGTGGGCCAGCAATTGGTGAAGAACACACTTCTCCAAGATCTTGCTTACTGTTGCTAATAACGATATAGGCCTATAATTTGAAATTACTAATTTATCCCCCTCTTAAAAACTGGTATAACACCAACCTCATTCCAAGTTTTTGTGACAATTCCATTTGCCAGTGAATAGTAAAACAGCATTGTCATTGGGCCCTTAATATAATTTGCTGATATCCTTAATATTTGAGTGGGTACCTCATCCAGTCCACCACATTCCCCCTCCAGACTCTGCAATAGTTTTTGAACCTCACTTTCATCTACTCTGTCAAAAACAAAGGGGACACCTCTTTTACATTTGTTGCCATTTTCTGTTTAACTGTGCCTACTTCTGCCTGCCCTGTGTCCAACCTACTTGCACTTATTATTTTTGAGATAAAAAATGTATTAAAATGGTCAGCTATGGCCTCTTTATTCTGAATTAATTCTTCCCCCACTTTTATACCATGGTTATGTTCATTATTACCTGTATTTTGTATTTCCTCACTGGACATTTGTGAAAACAGGCATTTGTGCTCACATACTTTCTAGTACATAAATAAAAATTGATTGATTGATAAGTTGCCAATATCTCCATTTGAATTTACCCCTATTTTGGAAGGGAAGGGATCATATTTTGGCTCTGTGGAGCCGAACTGTGCCAATCCCATCCACTTTTTGATACCTCCTGATACTGCAGTCCACCCCTGCGCTAGTATGTTTTGTGATGTCACTACATGGAGACCGTGGGGATGTGCTCCATAGACATGAATGGGGCCATTTTTTAAACAGTGTTTTTCGCATTTTAGATGATCATCATAAACAAATCATGGGCACTGCTCAACTAACAAGGCCCCTGTTATCTAAAATATGAAAAACATTGTTTACAAAATGGCACCATTCATGTCTATGGAGTGCACCTCCGTGCTCTCCATACAGTGACATCACAAAACATTCTAGCGCAGGGGTGGATCACAGTATCAGGAAGTATCAGGAAGTGGAAAGGACTGCCACAGCTTGGCTCCACAGAGCCAAAATATGATCCCTTCCCTTTCAAAACAGGGGCAAACTCAAATGGAGATATTGGCAGCATATGAATTGAGGGCAGGTAAGGGTTCTTTATGGTTCTTGGGGGGAAGTTTGAAAAAGAGTGGGATAGTTGCTCTTTAAACTCGTTCATGTCTCATGTCTTATGTAATTAGCCATTGTGCCATAGTCATTGTGCCCCTCACCACTGATATGTGGAGCAGTGGTCCTGGAGCTTCCTCATCATATATGTGTATCAGGGCACACTATCTGAATGGGAGGGGGAGAGAGAGACAGAACATGTCATAATCCCTGTGCAGCACAATGAAGTCTGTTAGGGCCCACTATTGCTCTAACAGCTATTCACTTAGTGTGCCCTGATACACATATATGATGAGGAAGCTGCAGGACCACTGCTCCACATATCAGTGGTGAGAGGCACAATGACTATGGCAAATATGGGTCAGTGGTGCTTGATTTTACAGCCTTTTAAACATGCTGCCCAAGCAGTTAGTGCTACAAATGCTTGCATCAGCCAGGCAATACCACTGATTTGTGTGCTGCAGCAGGCACTACTAAACATCGGGGAAGAGTTCAACAGGAATGGGGACAGCACGGGCAGTGATCTTATTGATTGGACGATTGAATGTGTGCGCACAATGACCATTGTTTGCGCACCATGGTGTACTCTAATGTTTATGATGTGGCAACAATATTAGATCCCCATTGTAAGAACGGCATCATGTCCCTACCTGAGGACAGAGATTCAGATAGTCAGATTTAGGTATTGACAGGGCTTGTACAGAAACACATGCAAGTACTACAAGGCAGTCGCAGAGATAGCAAGTACTGCAAGGCAGAGATAGCAAGCAGCAGCAACATCCCTCAAGACATTTTTGTGTTGTGAGAATCTGCCACAACAAGCAGAACAAAGTTATCCTCACGCTCCACAAGCATATCTCTCAACTGTCCCTGATTTGCAGGGACATCTCTGATTTTGCCTCCGAAGTTGACTTTGTCCCTCCTAAAAATTGCGTTTCTGTGATCAAACAGTGGGGGTTGTAAGTACACAATGTCACCGAACACTAAATTTACAGACTCGTTCTTCCTTAGAAAAGGCATTTCAAACTAAGCCCCTTATTCTACCAGCTTCCTGAGTGGATAGTATCGATTTTGAGGATGTGTCCCTGACTTTGTTCCTTTGTCCCTGACTTTGTTCCTTTGTCCCTGATTTTTGAGGCATGAGGTTGAGAGATATGTCCACACGCTCAGTAGGTACTCAGCAACACTAGGAACCCAGCAGCCACACTGGCATGAATCCTCCATGAGCTGTTTGTTCCCAGGTGAGCATGTCCATCAAAAAGGTTGCTCAGTCTGATCTAGAGAGCCATGCCTGCTGTCTTCATTGTGCATGCATACATGAATGACCCAGAACAGCTTGGGCCAGATGATGAACCTTTGCTATACTGGCAGAGAAAGTTGACAGTGTGGCCTGTACTGGCAAAAGTTGTTGCTGAGTACTGGTCCTGCCCAGTAGCCAGTGTAAGTTCAGAAATAGTGTTTAACACAGTGGGAGCCATCTTTACAGACAGCAGAAAAAGTCTTTGCAATAGGAATGTAGAAATGCTGACATTTATAACAGAATCTGACCAGAGCCGATAGGGCTGTGACGAGCTGCCAAGTGACCAAAGTTACATGTGTGTGTAGAAATTTTTGAATGCCCGGGTGTAACTTGGCTATTTTTTGGAGATGTTCCACCAGATTTTCAACATGGCCTTTCTGGGACCCCTCCTCATGAAGGGTGCCAGTATCATTTGTTCATTTGTCCTGAAAGGTGATTTCACAGAGCGACCATGCCATTCTGTGCCACAGGTGCGAAAACACATTTCTGGCAGGATGTGAAAAATGACAGCTGTTAAAAATGACTGTTAAAAAAGGAGGTGTGCAAAAATGGCAATGTTGAAAATCTGGAGTGAAAATATTAAAAATTGGCGAAGCTAGGAGCGTGCATAGAAACTGCGCGATGCATGCTCATAACGCAGTCATTTATTTGGAATTTTTTCACCAAATTTGCAACATGAGCTTTTTGGGACACCAGCTTATGAACAGTGGCACTGTCATTTCGTTAATCAATCCCAAAAGGTGATTCCGCGCAGCAACCGCAAAACTACCTTTTGGGACCAAGTAACAAAATGACAGTGACACTGTTCACGAGGTGGCGTCCCAAGAACCCATGTTGAAAATCTGAGGCCAAAATTCCCAAAAATGACTGAGTTAGCAACTTAAGTTGAAACCCCCATTGAATGCCATTATAGCACATTTACCTTTGATTCTTCAGTTTGCAGTTCGGCTTTGAAGAGTGCAGACATGTCCCGGTCCAGAGAAGATGACAGCGCCGATCTCTGGAGGGAAGTATGGGGTAAGGGGAAGGTGTGGGGAGATGGGTACTCAGTGGGAGGGTGGGGACAGGGGGAGAGGGACTAGAGTGGCGACGAGGGACCATTTTCTTTTTTACAGGTTAAAAAAACAGGTCGGGGAAAGATTTTCTTTATTTACAGGAAAATAAAACAAAACATACATTTGGGCACACTGGGGTAGGCTCCCAGTGTGCCACGTGAGTTGGGGGGTGGGTACATGATGCTGACACGGGGATTGGGCACCCTAATGTCAGAAGGGGGGGAAAGGAAAAACAAACATTTGGGCACACTGCAGTGGGATCCCAGTGTGCCACATGAGTTGGGAGGGCGACATAATGCCAACATGGGGACTGGGGACCACAATGTCAGTGCAGGGACAGGGAGCGGGGAGGACAGCAGCAGTCGGAAGGTTTTCATTCCTGCCTGTGCTGGCGGCGGTGATGCAACTGTGCACGAGTGGCACTCGCACATGTGTAGTTGCTGTGAATGGCATTTTGCCATCCACAACATGGTGGCACCAGTGGAACTACGCATGCACGCATGTCACGCATGCGTAGTTCTTGCCCTGGAATGCAGAAGTAAGAGCCAAATAATGCAGCTGTTCTTCCATAGTGGCCGATCATGGCGGAGTGTTTCAAGCTCTGTTGGACTTTCAGAAGGATACTTCCAAAAGTCCAACAGAAGGTTCCACAACTGGCCATTTTTAGAGATACGATCAATCCCAAACTGGCTGTAGGCTCCACCCACAGCCCTAAAAATAAGTAGAGAACATACTCCACCTGACTACAAAATTAGTGTCAGATCAAGGTATCATGAGGAGAGACAGGGAGACTCATACCAGCAATCAGAGGTGGGGATTGAGGATGAGGATGAGAGTGTCCTGTTTGATAACCTTGCAGATGAAGATAACATGAAGGGACATTCTGAACATTTATTTTTATTTTATTTTTGTTGACCGGGTAAGTGCACTAGACAAATCCTGCCTATTTTCAGGCACAACCCAGGGGAGGGGGATACAGATGAATACCAACTGACCTTGAACCAGATTAAGCTGTTGGTGGTATTTTTCGTGAATGGAGGAAATTTGGCCATTGCACCGGGGAAATTCCCCTGCTCTTTTCGAGAAGTGCCATGGGATCTTTAACATCCACCTGAACTACCACCAGAACAGGTAGATGGGGCCTCGGTTTAACGTCTCATCCAAAAGACAGCACCTCAGGAGTGCAGTACCCCCCTCATGCTGCACTACAGTGTCAGTATTGGGATATTAACCCAAGTGCCTGGTGTGGGCCAAGTGGCCTGTGTAACATTGTTAGTGATACGGACAGATGCTTTCAGTTTCTCATTAATAACCTGCATTGCTGCCTTAATATACTTTCCCCTATAGATATAGTTATTGTTAGTAACATTTAGCCCCACTTAGACTGCTCATTTCTACCATGATATAAGTGGTTTGGATAGCCATACTGGTGTATATCTGCATGTTTAACTGTGCAGTCATCAAACTGGTGTGACTCTTCTGTGCCTCTGCCAGACAAAAATGTTTTACTGATGTTGGTGTTTTCAAGTTTAATGTAAAAGGTGGCCACTTCAAACAATGCTACCTGATATTAATTTAGCACAATGCACAAAATATTCCGTCCTGCAATTCAGTTTGAGGGGCACTAGTGTAACACCCAGAGGCGGACTAGCCCAGGGTGCCTGGGATGCTAATTGCACCCTGGCCTGTCAGCAGTATGGCCTGTGCTGCTGGTTCAATGTGTCACTGTTTTCTTTCTTTGTTTCTTGTTTTTTTAACCTGCTTCTCAGTCACTTGCTAAAATTGATTCACTGCCTTCGGTGGGGGGGGGGTACTCTTGTCAGGGGCAGGGCAGGGCAGACGAGTTCACGTCACACTCTTGAGGCACAGTCTGACTACTTTACTCCTCCCATCAGGTTCAAACCAGCCAACCACAACAATCAGACAATGCCATCTGTCACGGGGCTGCTCTGCCTGCAGACTGCCTGTATGTGTAGTGATATTGGCACCAAACACCATTTTCGGCACCAGTAGCACTGCAGAGCATCAAGAAAAGCAGGCATCGGTCAGGTGAACAGCATGTGTTGGTCAAACAGTCGGACTTGGTCAGGTTGTGAGTCGATCAGTTGGTTGGACGGACGGTGTAAGCCACTCGTTGAGTTTAGGTAAACAGTGTCAGCTCCTCCAGCAACTCTCAACATTTTGTGCTCACATAGAACAATGTCTTTGTGCAAGTTTTTTCACACTGGTCTTTTTTAGCTGGAAACTCTGTATTACTACCTCTCAAAATGAATCTTTGAAATCGGGATTATCAAGCCCTGATGGTGACCAAAACAGAATAACCTGTTTCAGCAAGTATGCATTCATTTCTTTTGCAAACCGTACACGTCTGGTAGCTTTCTGGCTTATGATAATCCAGTATGAATGACTACATTATTTACTTCTGGCTGTGAACTTTTACAAAATAAATTGCACCTATGATGGTATTGGTAGAGGCTGAATCTTTTAAATTATCCTACCTTTTCTAAGCACTGCACGTTAACAAGCCCATACCTTAACCCCTTCTTACACTCTGCTCCATTCAGTTACTTCCAGCACCGATCCCACTGCTGTTTGTTTGTTTTTGCCAAATTAAGTCTGGTTCTGGTATAGCCAAACTAAGAGGGTATACCACCCATTGAACAATCAGCCTGCCAAGCAAGGCATTCCGCCCGTTTGGCACTGGTTATACTTAATCTGCAGTGTGACGTCCAGCCACATTGTGGCCTTACCATAATCAGCTTTCTTAAAGACTGTTAGCCACCTTGGTGCACCACAGCATAGTCTTCTCCTAAAATTGGAACTTTATCTGCCTTATACCACATTTGCCTTGTTTATATTTACACGGGGACAGCCATTGGTCTCTATTGATTTTTAAACCTATTCAATTCAACTCTGCATATTTTTTCCAATTTGCCCACAATTAACTGGATGCCAAGCACTTTATAGCACTGTTTGTAAAGCACTTTAACAGACCTGCATTTACAAGCACTTTATAGCACTGTTTGTAAAACACTTTAACATACCTGCATTTACAAGTACTTTATTTACAGCTAGAGAGCTACCCTATACACCAGGACTAAAATTTTGAAGCTAAACCTGAAAGTCAATGAATTTGTATTTAATTGTAGCTGAATTCTAGCTGATCTCTTCATCACAGCAACTAAATAAACAACCTGCCATTGTATTGCCGTAAAACAATCTCAATTTTCTCAGACTGTGAACTTTGAAAAAACTTGTTGTCCATGTGCAATATTGACTGCGCAGCAAGCAAATTATTGCACAGAGTGGACTGAGAGGATGGTGGGCCGTGGGTGGCCGAGGCTCATTGGCGGGCGTCACGGCAGAGCAGATGGCACAACTGTAAGTGCACTGACTGGGTTGTCTGTCTAGGACCACTCATCTCCCTCATCTTAGCCATCAATAGAGAGGTGTAAAGGAGAGACTGTCAAAGGAGCCACAGGTCAGTTTGCTAAGTATTCCAGGAGGGATGGGAGCAGACTCATAGACCATTCCATTCTGACATCATATTACCTGTAACTCTGCTTCCCTGCTAGAATTCCTTCACAATACAATACCATTGTATTACTAAAAATCTGATTTTACAACAAACCTCTTCTAGCATTTATTACATTTACTACATTTGTGGAAATATAGCACCTTACATCTGAAAAGTAAGTGAATCTAAAGGTTTTAATTTTTTATAGACTAGAAGCTCCTTGTTGGATGGATGGCCCTGCAAGATTCAGAAATGCAGGGCATTGGTTTATAGTTGTGTCCTCTTACTAAAAATTGTTCCATCTTCTTTTTAATCTTGTAATTATTTGACAATGATTGAGCGCGGCATTACAGTGTACTAATTTCTTTCTGCATTACGTGTATTGATTTAATGCCCAAGGAAAGAACTTGCCCGGTTGTTCTGTTTCATGTTTTGTCCCTTTTTAATTACCATGATTCAGCAGTGTTTATTTCTAATGTTTGGTGTCCCATGCCTAAGATTAGCTGCTTTTAAAAAAAAAGGTGTGTGTATAAATCTTATTATAGTATATAGATAGCCTTTATTGTCCATGGAAACCAGTGGCTTTCTAAACGTTGTTGTAGGGCAGTTCAAAGGTCAAAAAAGCTGTTGTACTATCATTCTGACATCACATCGATAGTACAACAGCTTTTTAGCCTCATTCTCTCAGCTGATTGGCTCATTCATTGAGGACCTACCAGAACAAAAAAAGAAAACATGGCAGCGCAATTTACCGAGCGCCGAACGGTAGACAGTCCATTAAGTGACACCCATAGAACCGCAGACGGCTGTTTGTCAGAAAAGAAAATAAATTTTTTTATTTTAAAATTAAACTGCTCAGCCACAGAAGAAGAAAACCAAAAGGGGGAGTTTGCTCAGACCGATATGGTCTGACTGTGAGAAGATGGAGCATGCGGAAGCAGCAGAAGCTAGAGAGAGTGGGACAGGGAACGGCGCCAGTAAAAAAAAAAATTAAAAAGGTAAACATTCAAAAGGCCACTGGTTTCCATGGACAATAAAGGCTGTCCACATACTATATAAAACAGTGGATGATCGCCCATCCACAACAAGACCGTTTCCCTCTCGGGAGTTGATGCCATCAGTGAGACCTCTCGAGCTTCGCTCTCCAGGTCTCTATGATGTCATCAACTCCCTCGAGGGAAACACAGGCTTGTTGTGGATGGGCGATCATCCACTATTCTGTATATTTTCATTAATAATGTGCTTTAATCTGATCCGATGAAAACCGTGGGCCTGATTTTAGAAAGTTAACGCAGGGCTTGCATCAAGCCTTGCGTCACCCGCAGTGTCGTGCCCAGCTGTGCCAAACCCCTTGGATACAATGCAGCCCAATTTTGGAAGGGTTGGCGCAGTTATGACATTTGTCACACTTTACAGCAGCTTCCAAAAAGATGGCTCTCCCAGTGGCACAAATTTAGACCGGGGGGGGAGCTGGTCTAACTTTCTGCATTCAGCGCAAGGGACTTGCATTGGAGTTTGCAGCTGGCTCACTTGCAAAATTGCGAACGCCACAGTGCCTGCCACAAATCACCCCTTGCGTCTAACTCTCTAACACAAATCCCTTGCATCGATTTATGGCCCTTCTAAAATCGGCCCCACACCTCCAGTGCCACAGAAAAGAAATCAGCATGTTCCAGGTCCACATTAACATGATGATAAATATATTTTCCCCAAGTCCTGAATTAAAAATTATTATTTTTTTTTTTTTCGCTCATAATAGTTTTCTTGTTAGTTCATAAGCTTGCAGTCTGAAATGCAGTATGTAACAGAGGAATAAGGGTACTGAAAGGCCTCAGTAATAACAAGTAGTTATGTTTTTTATCTGGGACTATTAGGACTTTGGCCCTATTTTTAAAGTTGCCATAAAAAACAGAGAAAAAATCAAGGACAACACTCCTGCGCCGGCCAGCAGTGCAGTTATAAAAAAGATGATTGGGAAGGGTGAGGGGAGTCATTTGTAGCTGGGTGTGGTGAAGGTATTATAATATTAATAATAGAAAAAAAGATGAGTGGGAAGGGTGAAGGATGGGATTTGCAACTAGCTGTGCAGGGGGTATTATTATAAAAGATGAGTGGGAAGGGAGAAGGAGGGGATTTGTAACTAGCTGTGCAGGGGGTATTATTATAAAAGATGAGTGGGAAGGGTGAAGGAGGGGATTTGTAACTAGCTGTGCAGGGGGTATTATTATAAAAGATGAGTGGGAAGGGAGAAGGAGGGGATTTGTAACTAGCTGTGCAGGGGGTATTATTATAAAAGATGAGGTGGGAAGGGAGAAGGAGGGATTTGTAACTAGCTGCAGGGGTATTATTATAAAAGATGAGTGGGAAGGGTGAAGGAGGGATTTGCAACTAGCTGTGCAGGGGGTATTATTATAAAAGATGAGTGGGAAGGGAGAAGGAGGGGATTTGTAACTAGCTGTGCAGGGGGTATTATTATAAAAGATGAGTGGGAAGGGTGAAGGAGGGGATTTGTAACTAGCTGTGCAGGGGGTATTATTATAAAAGATGAGTGGGAAGGGAGAAGGAGGGGATTTGTAACTAGCTGTGCAGGGGGTATTATTATAAAAGATGAGTGGGAAGGGAGAAGGAGGGGATTTGCAGCTGGCGTTATTCTTATAAACAAGACAATCAGGAAGGCAACAGAATGTCAACGTCAACACTATCATCTTGTCATCCTGTTGAAAGCTATTGGTTCTGCCTTCACTGATTCACCATTCAAACCAAATGTACAGTTCACATTCATACGTGTGCTGCAAATGTCCCTATTAAACTAGTAGCATCAGGTGTGTGTGTGTGTGGGAGAGTGATCCAACAACAGTTTTAGCAATCTGTCAGCAGTTTTGTACTCTCTGGCTTGCTGTGTGCTCATCTATTGATTGTGAGCAAAATAATTTTCTTCAACTGCAAATCATAGAATCATAGAAATCTGGTGGCAGAAAGGAACCATATGGCCCATAGAGTCTGCCCCTTACCCCCTTCCCTACTCGTTCCCTTTGCCCAGAGACATCCCACTCCGCCCACTGATCAACCCCTTATACCTGTCCCATGGCCTCTTGAATCCTTCCACCATTTCAGCTTCCACCACCTCTTCTGGCAGTCTGTTCCAGGACTCCACCACCCTCTCAGTGAAGTAACGCCCCTCACATTGACTTTAAACCTTTCTTCTTCTAATCTTAGACTATGATTCCTAGTTTTAGCACTTACTTTTCTTGTAAATAAGCTCCCCACCCTCACCTTATTAATCCCCTTCACGTGTTTAAATGTTTCTATCATGTCCCCCCACTCCCTTCTAGTCTCCAGTGGGTACAGATCAAATTCCCTCCACCTCACCTCATAGGGCTTCCTATGCATACCGTGCACCATCTTGGTTGCCCTACTCTGAACATTTTCAGTCCATCTATATCCTTGCATAGGTGAGGTCTCCGAAACTGGGCCCTGCTCTCCAGGGGAGGCCTCACCATGGATTTATAAAGGGGCATCAGCACCTCCCTCTTTCTGCTTGTTATAGCCCACCCTAAGCATGCCAGCATTCTATTTGCTTTGCCCACTGCCTTGCTGTGTTGGTTCCCTACCTTATGGTTGTCTGAAATTATTATCGCAAGATCCCTATCCTGCTCAGCTACCTTAATTTCCTCTCCCCTCCCAGTGTGTAAATGGCTTGCAGGTTATTACGCCCCATGTGCATTACTGTACACGTTTTGGCATTGAATTTCAGCTGCCATGTTTCTGACCACCCCTCTAGAACCTTTAGGTCCTCCCTCATTGCCTCTGCCTCCCATGGGATGTACACCCAATTGCAGATCATCATATCATCTGCAAATGGGCACACCTTCCCCTCCAGTCCCTCCGCTATATCACTGATATAGATATTAAAAAAGATGGGTCCAAGTACCAACCCCTGGAGTACCCCACTCGTCACTCCTTCCTCCCTGGAATGCACCCCATTTACCACCACCCTCTGGCTTCTGTCCTTCAGCCAGTTCTCACCCACCTTGTTATTTTCGGTCCCACTCCTAAGCTTTCCAGCTTATTTACCAGGCTTCTGTGAAGGATGGTGTTGAAGGCTTCTCTGAAGTCCAGATAGGCCACGTCCACCCCACCTCCCTGATTGACCACCCTCTTCACCCCATCAAAAAACTCGATTAGGTTCATCTGGCATGACCTTCCTTCTGTGAAGCCATGCTGTCTACCGTCCTGTAGTTGACAACCAATGGTAGTTCTTCGTTTTTTTTATTTTTGTGCAGTGAGGGCTGTATTTATTTATCTATTAGCGTTTGGTAACCAGGTAAGTACACAAGGCAAAAAAACTGCCTATTTTCAGGTACAACCCGGGAGAGTACAAACTGCAAAATACAGCAATGACAACAGTAATGTATCACAGCGACAATCAATTGTGACATAATGAGGATATCTGTCAGGACAACAATGAGTTAGCATTATAGATCACAGAACTTATACAAGACACAGATAACAGTAATACAACAATTTAGAGTAAAAAGACAGTTATAGCATGAATTAGCCAGATCATAAGTCAAATAGCCTAGTTAGGGGAGAGAAAAACGTACAGGTAAAAAATATACTTAAGTTAAACATTACAGTCAAGGGCATCTACACATCTGGCAACAATACATAAAGTTAAGTGCAGTTGCAGTTACCAAGAGCATATAGGTGGGAAACAGTGAATGCTTAAAAGTAAGGTGAGAAGAGAAGTTCTGAACATGTAGGGGAGAGAATTCCAGAACCTAGGTGCAAAGTAGGAGAATGCTTGCTCACCCATTTTTGATGAGCAGGGCCTAATGGAGAGCAATGGGAAAGAGGAGGACCTGAGGGAAAGGGAGTGTGAGACAGGGGTAAGCATGTCATCCAGAGTGGTGGGGCGAGGGGTCCTAGTCAGTGAGTCAAAAAAACAACCTAGGGCATAAGAACGGAGAGCACTGGCAGACAGCCAGTTTAAGGCAGAATAGAGTAGGCAGTGATGGGTTAGGCGAGGAGCAGATATGGCGAATCTACAGATATTGTTGTAAGATGTATCCCACTTGCGAAGAACCCCAGCATTGGCATGAGAGGGTACAGGGAGAGCATATAACAGTTGTGGGAGAAGAACACCTCTAGCTACAGAGATTCTAGCCGCCGGGGTAAGTGAGTGGTGCACTCTGTAGGCCACACCTATCTTGGCATTGACTGAGCTACAGACTTCATTGACACGAGCAATAAAATCCAGGTCTAGGGTAACCCCAAGATATTTGAAAGATAAAGTGTTGGAGACAGCAGTTCCATCACAGAGTGGACCTGGAGCTTATGCGACTCAGCGGACACCTTTCCAGTAGACCCAAAAAGCATGGCCTGGGTCTTACCTATGTTTAGTAATTGATAGTTAGACAAAAACCAGGATTGTAGGGACTTAAAGTCCTGAGAAAGAGTTAGGTTAATGTCCACAATAGACTTGGAGGCAGCGTAAAGCACCAGGTCATCCACATACATGATTATGCTGCTGAGTGGAGAAAGGATAGGAATGTCATCTTATTTTATTAGTGTCACTGCCAAGGAATAATCCTATAAGGACATCATCAACAAAATATTGTTCTGCTATGAGCAAAGTTGTATAGCATCAGAATTATTTGTCCTGCATAGGTCAGGGGTCACACTGATATTTGATGTCATTTTACCCACAAGTCAGTCGCTGGACTCTCCATTTTTTTGGACAGGGCTTACGTGGGATGCATGATTGCTGCTGCTGCTATTGCATGGACAATCAGTCTGCAGATCTGTCACTTTGATATGTATTTATCCTTGTAAACCTAGTAACAAGAAGTTTTTAAAAGAGTAATGAATATAAACTTTTACAGGGCAGCAGTGCCGAGTAAGTTGGATAAGACTTGGGCTTTTTTGAAGCTAAGTGGGCTGCAGTGGAGGAGATAGGGAGGGGCTGCACGGAATGTCATTACAGTGAGCCCTGTCATGAGAAATGAGCTCTCAGTTCTTCACTGTCATTGTTTTTGGTGCTCTGGTTCCGGACCACAGTGGCAGTCCTCCTCACTGCACTGCTCTGAATATGTGGCTCTGCTGGTGTAGCAGATAGTGACTATGGTACCTCGTGAGGTGGGTGCATGAGGAAGGACACCATCCGTAATGGCAACTCCTTCCCAGCACAATCCTTCATGGCGATGGGAGGGTAGGGCGATCGGATAAGGGGGTGGGCGAACTGGGCGACAGGATGTCGCTATGTGTACACACGTGGAGGGGAGCAAACATGGCGAGTGTGGGCTAGAAGGGGCAGAGGGGCTGTAGGGGTGACATTGTGGTGGATGGCTGAGCCGTGTAGTGGCATCGGGGGTTGGCTAGTGGTTGGGGTGATTGAGGTACCAGGTTTGGGAGCTGGTGCGATTTTATTGCGCCTGGCCCAAACCTTTTTTTTTAATGCTTTCACCCCCCTGACATGCACCCATCTGGAGTTGAGAATTCTTAAGTAGGAGGGTGTGGGGGGAGCCCCCAACAAGGGGGTGGTGTGGGGGGTGCAGCCCTCCCACAGAAAGCATTAAAAAACTGGCCTGGCATCATTGTCCTGTGTGCCGGGGTTGTCAGAGTGCCGAAAATGTTTTCGGCACTCTGGCTGTGTGATAACGGTGATCGCCTTTAGGCATTCGCCATTATCACATAGACCCAGTGACTATACACTGTACTGACATAGCCCTAGACCTAAGATGGCCCACAGGAGCCTAAGGGTGATAGTGCAGCCTAACTCAGATAGCAGCAGTCCTCCTGTCGGCCTTATTCATCCCTAACATACTAATGAGCCGATTGCGCATGCAAGGCAGTAAGGCACTATGGACCATTTGAATGCTCATTATTGGCTAATTAGCATGCATGCAGTCCAGCTGATCACCTGTCCTTTAGCTATATGAAATTTTCCTATTGGTCTCATAGTCCCGCTCCGCATAGTCTCTGACTGTCCATCCTATAGCTGTATGTAATATTCCTGGTGGTCTAGTGGTCCCCAGATTACCTGTCTGCTAGTGGTTTCATTATTCCCTGGTGATCTAGTGAACCCCCTCATGAAAGAGCATCTGACCTTCCTCCTGACCTGCCCACACAGAACCCTCTTCCCCAAATCTGTCCTCATCCCAGACACGTAAGCCGAACTATGACAATAGTGACAGCAACTGGCACAACCCTCCATGCACCACCTCAGCTGTTTGCCATCTGCCTGTCAGTGAGCAATAATGAGTACTTTAGAAATAGCTCTCGCAATTGCTCAGTGACTGACTGCAGCTGGTGGAGGTGCTGAGCAGATTGCTGCGCCAATAGGCATCACTCTTCTATAGTTCAGCTTATGTGATCTGACTGGTCAAAGGTGTATGATGAGGAGGATGGCCTTGAGCTGGTGGGTCGGGGGTGGTTAGATGCCCTTTCAGGGGATCCTCTAGACCACCAGGCTGAGCAGCTCAGGTGGCCATGGTCTGTCCTTCTCAAGGAGCACCCTGGCCTGTGACCCAGCCAGTCCACCCCTGGTAACACCGATGTGGAAGCAAGCATCTTGAAGTGTTGTAAAACACTGAGTTCCAAAATGACATGGTTCAAACTGATAACAGTGTGAGCCACACCATTGTGTGACATCTTGGTCGATGTAAACAGGCCTTTAAAAAGTAGCTGTAATATCCAGTGTGAAAAACATGCGACAACCTCTCACCAGATGTTCACTGTGAGCATCCTCTTCTCCTCCAGCACCATTGTGATGTCAGTCAACATTCACCTCTATAACACATGAAAACAAAAAACATACTCCTGCAAGACAGTCTCATGAACCAGTGTGGGTGTAGATGATGATGATGCCCCTCTGTCTGCCACTTTAACTGGTGTACTGGTGTTTTGAGTATCTGTGAATGCTTATTTAGGGAAACTTCTTGACTGTTTTTCAAGTCATAATTAATTTTGTCCAAGATTAGTTAGAACAAGATTTATTCAGACTTTAAAAAGTATGAAGAGACATTAAAAGCAAAGGAACTGTCACTGGCGAAGTAGGGCTGAGGCATTGACAAGTACCTTACTCGTTCACATCGGATACCCGAGTTTGGTCTCAAGCTTGGATTGCCTGGGGTTGGCTGGGGAGGTTGGCAGGGTGGAAGCAGGACTGAGCAAGCTGCTAGGTAGTTCTCCTATCCCTGGAGGGATAACTAGCTGTCCCCATCTTGGGTGACACCTAGTGGAGGACAGCAGTCACAGCACAGACATAGGGAAGTTAAGTAATTGCCAAATGTGGTTACTCGGAACAATGTACAGTCTTCAACTATTCCAGCAGGCAGTTAAATCAGGTAGAAGAGAAAGTTCTTTCAAAAGGGCTCTCTATTGTTCCTACATCTAGAGCTAATGAACTTCAGAGTCAGTTGAACCTCCAGCATTTGTACCATAAACAACGACTGAAACAATTTTTTGCTGACTCAGACAAACCTATAGATAACATGCACTATCTTTTGAAAACTAAGATAGGAGTTAAATCAGTTTGCCCCCCCCCCCCACGCTGCACCTAGTAATACTGATACCTGCATTGCCAGTGTGGAGAAAAAATTTACTGAAATTGTAAAGGACTTTGAAAATCAAAGCAGACAGACCTATAATTTGTCAAAGGATGAGGCAATTGCTTTTAAGGGATTAGAAAATAGCACATAAGTTATTATTAAAAAAAAAAAGCTGACAAGGGTGGAGTATGGTAATTTTAGATGACCAGACTTACAAGGATGAGTGTGCCAGAAAACTTTTTAACACAGTGAACTACAGTAAAATTGAAAGTAAGCCAACTAATGACATTAAACAGAAAATGTCAAGGATAATTTCCAGTGGACTGGAAAATGGTTGGTTAGATGACTGAGCAGCAGAAGCATTAGTTAAAAAAGAACCAGTAACTCCATTATTTTACTGCCTACTGAAAGAGCATAATGGGATAGCGCCCCCTCCAGGATGTCCTATTATTTCAGGGCCTAATTCCATCCTGGAACCTTTACCCAGTTTCATAGATTTTCACCTTCAAGAACGTATACCTCCCATCCCGTCATATGTTAAAAACACTAGAGGCATGATTAAACTGGTTGTGAACATCAGTGATGGGGGTGTGGAAGTTAGAGTTGTCTGGCTAGTCACCATGAATGTCTCCGACCTCTACACCTCCATCCCACATTTAGAGGGATTGCCTACTCTTGAGCATGTTTTAGATCTGAGAAATTTGGATGAAAAACCTCCTACCCACTTCCTGTTAGAACTGGCCAGTACAGTTCTTCATAGAATTCTTTTTAGATTTGAAGGACAGTATTACCAACAAACATGCAGAATGGTGACAGGGTCTACTATGGACCCATTTATGCCAATATTTACACGTATATGTTTGAAGCAGTTTATCGTGAACCCTGCAGTAAACAGATTTTTTGATAAAATACTGATTTATGGGCGTTACATTGATGATCTGCTGCTTCTTTGGACTGGCAATGAGCATGAGCTAAAGATATTTCATGAGTGCCTAAACCAAATCTTGCTTTTTCACTGGATTACAGTTTTAAGAGAACAGCATATTTAGATGTTGAGATTTATAAGGATGAAGCTTGTCTTCAGGCTAGACTGTTTAGAAAGAGCATAGAAAGAAATATGACCTTACATTACCAGTGCTGTCACCCAAAATAAAAACAGAATGATGCCATTTCACTTGGACCACTCCTGAGGGTCGCAGAAACTGTTCCAGTGGGGATGGTTACAATTGGGAGAAGCATGTGATGAAAGATAGGCTGTGTGCAAGGGGATATCCACTGAGTGTTATCAAAAAAGTAATGACAGAGGATGATAATAGACAGATGTCAGACCTTATAAATACTGTGAAGGATAAGAGTGATACAGTAGAACAAGTAGCATTCTTTACTCCGTTTTCACCAGTTTTGGGGGAACATAAAAATGCTTTATACAAGCATTGGAGTATTCTTAAAACTAACTTTGTTGGACTTCATGTCATTCGTAAGGCACCACTTAGGGTAGCAAGAAAATGTCAGACATTGAAGGATAGGCTACAACATACTGAGCAAATAGTGCTGGAGAACAGAGAGAATGAGTGGCATTTTGGGGCAGCACTACAGGGGAATTTTTCTTGTGGTGGTTGTGCCCAATGCTCCAACACATATAAGCTTAAAGCAATTTCTAATAAATTAAAAAATGAAGATATCGGCCCGGTGGTGCTGAGGGTTGAGGCACTGGACGCCACACCTCATGCCATGCCGGCGACCCAGGTTCAGGTGCAAGCCTGGGTCATTGGGGGTTGGCAGGGGAGGGAGGATATCAAGCATCTGGGGGACTGTTCTCTCTTCCCAGGGTGGGATCCAGGAAGCTCCCACTCATAGAGGCATCAACGTAGCAGCACGGCACTTGCTAGGGGGCAGAGCAATGGCATAACATTGCCTTGCCAGCCACACTCCACAGAGGACTGTACCTATAAAAAATAATTCCCCCTCCACCTCTGATAGGTGACAGCTCCCTACTGGGCAGGCCATCACATGCCTAACACTGGGTCTACGTCTCCGCCCCTTCAGCTACCTCGCCAAGCCAGCTGGGTGCTCTAAATTGTAGATGGAGCACCAGAAGTGGTTAAGCGGTCCCACCCCGGGAGGCTCAGAGCTGGGGTGAGTGCTTGGCTGGTGAGTGGGGAGGGGCAGTAATATATTATGAGGAAACGGAGGCCACGGTAGGCGGTAGAACAGTCCGGCAAGTTAGGGCAGCCAGAGAGAGTTCAGGGGAGTAATAGGGGTAATAAAAAGAGAGTTAAAAAAAAGAAGAGATTACAATTCACCAACATAGTGCATGTAGTATCACACATCATCTATTTGCTTAAATGTCCTTGTGATTTATGCTACATGGGAAAATGGTTAGGATGCGTACACAAAGAATATGTGAACACAAATCAGGCGTAAGGACTAGAGATCAGAAATCGAGTGTTGCCAAACATTGGGAAGAAAAGAAACATCCAATAACAACATTAAGGTGCTTTGGTCTAGAGAGCGTTTCTATGCCCATGAGGGGTGGGTAGTTGTGATTCTACGCTATTAGAGAAAGACGCTATGTGCATACAAAGATTTGGGGTTCTAATACCATAATATGGTTTAAATGAGTCCACTGATTGGACACCAGTACTGCAAAGGTTTGATAATGTGAAGCTGCACTGTTTGTATTCTGATGTCTTTGTTGGTGTGTTGTCATGTATTTGTATGCTCATGATTTATTTTTATTTTTCCTTAAGCGATGTATCAAGGTGCATAAAAGTCTTATTTTTAACACAGATTCAGTTTTTTGAACAGTGGGGTGTGTGAAATTAATTTCTATCATATAAAAAAATATTTTTGATTAATAATATGTGCACTCTGACCGTTCAGACTTCCCTGCTATTTATGTTTCAAGTGGTGATTCATTCCTGAGTTCAGTGTCACTGTGGCCATGACTGTAACCAGTCCTTCTCTACATATACTATCCCTCAGTCTTTTAGAGCCTGACCTCTTCAAGCCTGCTTCAGTCTGTGTGAATGTTTCAAGCTGGCGCATCTGTTTTTGTCTATTATATATTTTCATTACAATTTTGGTACATTTTCTTTACCATCTACATATCTTTGTGTTATTGTTACAGTTGCTAGTTAATTTGATATATTTTATTGCATTTACATTTGAAGACTGTGATGGCTGAAGTTAGCACAAGTGTCCAGGAGCTCTGGACTATTGGGGTTTGCGTTCTGAGTGCAGAGCACTCAGCCATGGATGTGTGACATCATGATGCCACACATGTCACAGCACTTGCTGGCAGCAAGTCGCTTCAAAAGGGAGGCTTTAGAAGCCAAGCCAGCATGGCTATCTGGGATGGCATTTGCTATGGCAGATTGAAGACCTCCATGAAAGGCTTATCATCTTAGAGGGATGGCTACTAGTTCTGAAAATGTCAGGTTAATTTGTTTAACAGATTCTACATTCTATAACAGTGAAATGATGAACTGTTAAATATTTAAGCTGTATTTGCTCTGGAATGTGACATGGGTTGTTTAAATAGTGTCACTCGCATACATTTTTAACATTTATTACACTGGTCCACTCTCCTTGATAAAGCAGATTTTTATGCACGAAACTAGAGTCTGAGGTGGCCAGTTGTTGAATTTTGAGAAAGATAAATAAACTAAGCTACTAAGTACTGTGACATGTTTTATGTTATTGAAGACTGGTCCAGTAGCATACCTAGGATACACTAATTGAGAGAAATACTCCAGAAGGCTTAGGAGACAATTTTTCTAAGAGTTCTAAATGGTTAGCAGCCCCACTAACTTTAACAGAAGCCTGTGTTTTCAGCATGGACCCAAACAATATGGATTCCTTTCTGTTTTTCTCTATCACCGGGCTACTGCCATGCCTCAACCACACTGGACTTAATTTCCATGGGGCTGTGGGTATCAGTGGGTGCAGGGCATGCCCACCTTTATCACAGCCACCACTGACAAACAGTACTCAACACTACCTGTGAAGCGCATAACAACTACTACCTGGGGCCTATGCCTGGAGAATTACACCTTGATATGACTCCACATAATGAATGTTCAGTTTTGTGCTTACCCTGTCATAGGGTACCAGTTACTATAGGAACTGCATTACTACAACTGTTCAAGACTCTTGTTCCTTGTCCTTTTACCATTTTATAAGGTTTGGGCCTTCACTGCTAGTACCAGGGTGGAAGTTTATTCAGTACAGTCTATAACTAACAAAGAAGAAATGTTCTGTTCAAGGGTGTCCATACACCACTAATACCTGGCGCTAATTCCACCATTTGTTTGCAAGGGGAGTTGTTTCGAGCTGAATCAAGCTCAGCTGGGAGGATACAGCATTTTTATTCCTATTACTGTTCATGTTTTGCTCTGTAGTATTATACAGGGGAGGTGGGAGGAGGCATGATGGAGGGGGTAAGTGAGGGTGTTACAGGAAACAAGTTTCTTTTTTAAAAGCTCTTTGACATACAATGGTACAACCGTGGACACTGTGCTGAAACTGGTTAAACAACTTACCTGACAGGCAAGATATGGGGCCCCTACTCCCTTATAGATCATGGCTGACAGATTACAGATAATTTAGTGGAATGCAAATTGCCTTAAAAATGTAGTCAAGTGAAAAAAAGATCCTAGAAAGGGTGAAAAAACTTAAGGGTGATGTCCTTTTGCTGCAAGAGTCGCACATGACTGATTGGGAAATGAGTCACATAGCTACTTGCTGGGGGGTCATGGCATGGCTCCTGTTACAATGCCAGATCCAGGGGAACAGCAGTCTAGCTTAGACCTAAATTCAAAGGGAAGGTTACATAGGTCAAATGTGACCAGAGAGGGAGATACATGTTAGTGCACTCTGGTATGCATGACGGCACCTCTCTCCATAGGTTTTGTCTACGGCCCTAATGTGGCCACGCCGGAGTTCTACCAAAAGTTAGCAATGGAAATTATGGACTTTCTGGGCCCCTGAATAGTGGGGGAAGGGGGGACTTTAGCTGTGTCACCAAAATGGTCCTAGATAGATCCAACACCTCTCCAGTTCCTCTGTCTTGGAGCATTCTAGCTTTAAAGGACCTGATTGAAGTGCACAGTCTATTATATAGCTGGAGGCATGAAACCCCTATAGGCAGGGTTTATAGTTTTAGTCTCATTCCCACTCCTCCTATGCCTGTATCAATAGGATACTGGCATCTTCATCCTCATTGGCTACCCTGATTACTGACCAAGCTCCAGTGTTGTTGGGTTTGGCAATGAAGGACCCCTGAATACAGCAGCCATACTGAGGCCATGATCCATCCCAGAGAAGATGGTAACTGTGACCCACAACAGGGAGGAGACAAGGGAATGGTGCCTCCCAAAACCAGACTAGAAGGGTAACAGTATATTGGAGGATGAGAAGAAGTCATGGAGTCCTAAGTAGACCAGTTTCTCTAGTATCTTAGAGAGGGGAGGTGGGAGATGGGGTGGAAGTTGCCAGGGGAGGAGGGTTCACTACCTTTGTGAAGTGGAATAACTTTGGCCAATTTCCAGGACTGAGGACAGCATAAAGGGTGAAGGACAGGTTAAGCAGGTAGGTAATGGGAACTGCAGTGGCAGTAGCGGAAAGATGGAGGAGCTTGGGGTCCAGTCCGCCTGGGCTTAACTTAGACAAGTTGAGAGAGAAAAGGGCAAGCATGGTTTCCTGGATGGTGACTGGGGGGAAGTGGTAACCCAAAGAGTGATGGGGGGGAGAGAAGGCAAGGAGAGAGAGGAGCCAAGAGGGGGAGAGGAAGGAAGGCCACAAGTTGTGAAGAACTCAGTGAAAAGAGCAGCAACAGAGGAGGGGTCAGACACAGGTGAACCATCTACCAAAAGAATTGGGGGAGCAGACTGGGCAGCAGGGTTAAAGAGGTAGTGGACAGCCCTCAAAAATGTGGCTAGTAAATTAAGGTTAGAGTGAAGGTTGGCATTGAAATAATGAGATTTTGCTGACCGGACAGCCTTTGTACATTAATTTCTCATTGCCCTGTTTAACGTGGTGCAGGAAAGTTTGAATACGGGCTCAGTGCCCCTCTCCATGTGATCTGCTTTGGACACATCCCTCCCTAATCTGGTAAGGATCCCACCCTTTGTGCCTAATGCAGGTCAATATCTTTACTCACAGCTGACTATTAAATAGTGGCTCAAGTTGTTGCCTCTCAATTAGACCCAGTTCTACAAGAATTGATTCATCCTGACCAATCAGGTTTTGTTAAAAAGTGTCAAGTAAAGCCAATGTATGAAGAACCTTAAATATTATCCAAAGGTGATCTTGAACTGCAACAAAACATGGGACTGTGATACTTACACCAGATGTGAAAATGGCCTTTGACTGCATGGAGTTGGGTATATATTTGAAACCCTGCGCAGTTTCCATCTGGAAGAACAGATCGTGCGATGGATAGGTGCACAGTACCAGGCCCCAGTAGCTCAGATACTGATCAATGGAGGTTTGACAGCTCTCTTCCCTCTTACAAGAGGAACTTGCCAGGAATGCCCACTCTCCCCACTGCTGTATGTGTTGTCTTTAAAACCCTGTGCTGCAAATGTGAGGGTGAACTCACTTATTAGAGGCCTGGTGGGGGGGGGACATGAGGAGCACAAACTTCCCCTCTTTGCAGACAGTGTTCTTATGTATCTACAGGACCCTACTATCAGTCTACAAGAAGTGCTCTCTTTCCTGAAAGAATACGTGGCATTGTTGGGGCATAAGGTGAATTGGGGTACAAGTGAGCTGCTCCCTGTGGGCAAACTCAATAGATAATATCTAGCTGAAAACCCCATGGGGCTAGTCATGGTAGACTACATTGAATATTTGGGTGTCTGACTCACCAGCTTTTTGTCTGCACTATAAAAAATAATTACAAACCCCTGTTACAGCTTCTCAAAACAGAATGTGAGAAATGGCAGGCCTCCCATTGTTGTTACTGGGGAGGATAAAAGTTGTAAAGATGTGCACCTTACCAAAGTGCTGATATCTTTTTCAAACCCTCCCAGCTGTTAGGGTGACTAGCCCTGATCAGATTCTTTGCTGTAATAGAGGTGCAAATGAGTCACAGACATGTTGCATATTGGTAATAAATCTAGTTTATTACACCAAAAGGAAATCACAGTTGCCCTAAGCAGTTCTTACCATAAGACACTGGGAGCCGAGCCTAGTGTTCCCCAATACGCCAAGGAGTGTAGGAAGTCTCTAGGGTGAATACGCAATACATTACATTATATACTGTGATAATTACTATGGTAACCATTCGTAAGAAACAGTACTAGATACATTAAGTAAGCCCTAATGGCCAAAAGGTAGGTGGCTCCACAGTGTTATCTAGTCCTATACAATATGTGCTAAGTCAGCTACAACATAGAACAATGAAGGCATACATGGTGCATGGAAAACACAGGATGTGGTGCAATTATACGTAAATCCAAAAGATGGCAGTGCTGACTACATAATATTATATCAGAAGATTACAAAGACACAGGTGTCTTGGCCTACTATGTGCAGTTTCCATGCATAGAGAAAGTATGGTAGTACAAATCATAATGTACCCTGACACTTACACTTGTATGGTAAGTGGCCATGCCCTATAAGTTAATATAACATATGCATAGTATGATTTGTCTAAGGTGTACAGGTGGAATGCCAATTAGGGCGTATGGACCTCGCTTAACATCCCCCCCCTCCTTGTTGCCTTACCAAAAAGGCAACAACACTATAGGAATATGGTTGGAACAAACTGTTGTTTGCAGACCTGATGTGCAAGCCTTGTAAAGGAATTCAAGCTGTTCTCGGTGTTGTTTAAGAGTACACCTTAGGCAGCAAAGTGTTAGTATCAAAACAATTATCACAAATGCTTGTATGATAACAAAACCTTTAAAAGTAATTTCTAATCAAGTATTAGGATGTGCATTATTTAAATCACCATCATGGATAAAGGTATTAACAGCATCTCCAGCTGCGGAGATATTGTTACTGATGTGGATGAGGTGTGTGTCCTTTCTCTCTAACAGGGACTTAAGAGTTAATGTCAAAGGGTCAATGTGGACATTGAATATGGGTAAATACTGAGATAGAGCAAGCAAATATTCAGAGTCACCATCAATAATGTCTGGTTCAACAATGGGAACAGGAGTCATCGCTGCATGGCCAATTACAGCAGTCCGATGAGGAATAAAACAAAAGTTAGGTTGCTTTATTTGACAAACTTTATCACCATAGGAAAAAGATTTATGATTGGTTACAATGCAGTAGTGTCCATCAGAATTATAAGTCATTTTAACACTTGGTAGCCTCCATTTCTGTAATTGAACTAGGCAAGTGAAAGATTGATTAGTAAGTCTTTTAGTCAGTTGAGGAACCTCTTCCGAATAAGTACTGTAGAGCTGTCCAGTGTTTGCCACTGGTGATGGTGCTGATGATGCCTCAGGTGTATCTGTGTTATTAGAAGAAATGTCCTGGTCCAAGGTAAAGGACCAATCAATGCTGTCTGACGAGTATCCACTTCCCGGATTGATGATGTTGAAAACATCACAGGTATGTGGAACTTCTGATGTACCTCTAGAAATTCAAGTGCTTCTTGCATTAACTCACCTGTAAAACTGGTTCTTTTGTCAGAGTCCACCATCAGAGGTAGACCCCACCTGGAGAAGATCCGTTCTACTAGGACCTTTGCAGCTGATTTAGCTGTACAGTTTTTAGTGGGGAAAGTTTCAGCCCACTTAGAAAACAGATCAGTAACCACAAGTGCATACTTGTTGTTCCTGCTGGTATTGGTCAAGGGACCAACAAAGTCAATCTGTATGGCATGCCAAGGGCCAGAATATATCTATGGTAGGAGTTTGGCATTTTATTTGGTTAGTATTGGGTTGTTCTGAGCACAAATTAGATAGCTGTCAATGTAATGCCTGACATCTTTGGTAATGCCAGGCCACCAACCGTTTTCAGTCTCTGGAGTGTATTTTCAACTCCTTGGTGTCCACCAGTGGGAGTATCATGAACCTGGTGGAGAAACTCAGATCTAAAGAATTGAGGGACTACCCACAATTTGTAGGCAGGTCCTCTGGCTAGTACCATATCAATTTGCCATCTTGTGACAAATGTATCCTACTCGTATGTCTCTTGTATGGACTGTGAGTGGGTAAATCTCATTCAGTTCCTTTATCAAGGAGCCAGAACACATCTTTTAGTTGGGGGTCTGAGTGTTGTGCAGTGGACGAGTCCAGTGGCACAAAAGGTTCTGGTTTCTTCTTGAGAGCAGCTATTTGCATGGCTGCCAGAGCACTGGGGTGATCCGTTGTCCATGTCTTCCCCCTCCTTGAGCACCCTCTTTTGCAAGAGTATCTGCTGGCTCATTGAAAGAATGATAAGGGTCAGTTTTAGAGTGGGCCTTAACCTTGTGGAAAAAACGTTTGTGTTGGAAGTGTTGTGTGAATTCGTGAATATAAACCACAAGTGATTTATATTTCACTGGGGCGCCATCAGAAGATGTAAAGGAGTTCTTCTGCCAGAAGGATAAAAACTCAGTAAGGAAGCAACAGACCCAGCTGGAGTCCATGAAAATTATGGTATCTTCAGTACCATGTTGTATCAGCTCGAAGGCACAGGCCACAGCTGCCAATACTGCATACTGTGATGCTGCAACACTGCAATGCTTGGAAACTTAAACAGTGTTGCTACTTGGATACATGATCAGCACTCCAAATCCAGCTACCTGTTCTCCTTGGTAGTATGAGGTGGAGTCATCTGTGAACACGTGACACAGGGAAGTGTCTGCAAGGAGTTTTGAAGTAACAGGAAGAAAATGGCCTGGTTCAGGCAAATCAGGGGGTTGTAGTGCACAATCATGTGGTTCTCCTTGGTATAGGAGTCCATGGGCTAGAATTGATGGCATTTTGGGACAGTGGACCTGTATATCTCAGTCCTGGAGAAGAAGAGACCAGTGAGTCAGTCTGGTGTTAGATACTGATCCATCCCTTACTCTACCTGATAGCAGAAAAGTAGTGGGTGTATGGTTTGTGTTGATAATGAAAGGTGAGTACCCAATGATATACAGAAAATGTTTGACAGCCAAGTAGGTAGACAGAAGGTTTCTTTCACAAAGACTGTACTTCTGTTCCACTGGTGACAACATTTGGGATGCAGGTCTCAGAGTATCAATTACCTTCTGAGCAAGGATTACAGACAATGTCTGAGATGGATGATTCCAGATGGAAAGGCAGTGCTGGACTGGGGTTCACCAAGGCTAGAGCAGAAGCCAAGGCCTGTTTCAGTAGTGTCGCAGCCTGAGTGTGTATTGGACCCCAAGTCCAGGGAATGTCCTTTTTCAGAAGCTCATACAGAAGTGCAGCCTTCTGTGCAAAGTCACAAATGAAATCCCTGGAATAGTTGACCATTCCCAGGAAACATCTGAGTGTTGCCACACTGGTAGGTAGTGGCAAATCTTATAGGCCTTGGATTTTCTTCCAAGCTGGGCTTTGGCCTTGTTCTGTTATGCATAGGCCAAGAAAGATTACTTCTTTCTGACAAAGTTGTGCCTTTGCAGGGTTGCATTTGAGGCCTGTCCTCTGTAGGAGGGTCAGCAGTTCATCCAAGAGGTCAAACTGTTGTTCTCTGGAGGCAGCTGCAAACAATAAGTCATCCATATACTGCAAAACACATTGTGGGGAAGAGAAACCTTCTAGGGCATCCATCATGTGTGGATGGAAGAGGGAGGGACTATTGTGGAACCCCTGAGGTAAGCAGGTACATGTGTACTGTTGACCTTCAAAGGTGAAAGCAAATTTATACTGGCTTTTTGGGGACAGGAGCACTGAGCAGAAGCCATTGGAGATGTCCAGAGTACTGAACCACTGGTGATCATGGGTTAACAGTTTGAGCACAACAGATGCTGATGCTACTGTCGGTAAGCAGCTAGGAATGACTTGGTTAAGTCTCCTATAATCAATTGTGAGTCTCCAAGCACCAGTGGGCTTCTTCACCAGCCAAACAGGTGAATTGGCAGTCGAGACACAAGGCCTAATTATACCTTGTTTGAGGAGTGACTGAATGGTTTCCCTGAGTGATGGTAAGGCCTCAGCAGGAAAAGGGTATTGCCTTTGCCTGTCATGGGCTGGGCCTGGGACTTCAATGACGGTTTGCATCCTCCCACAATCATGCTTGTGTGTGGCAAAAGTATCCAGATGCTTCTGCAGGATGGGTAGGAGTCTCTTGAAAAACTTGTGGTTCTGGAATAGAGCTATGATGTCATATTCCTTGTGATTAATGGATATAGCTGCAACCACATGTGAATCAGAAATCATGACAGTGTGGTATTGTCCTCTGATTTGGATCAAGAGCATAGTGGCCAGATCCACCACGCAGCTATGTGGCACCAGAAAATCAATTCCCAAGATGCTGGGATGATCAGGTAACACCATAAAATCGACGGTATGGTGTGGAGTTCAGGTTGCCTATAACCACTGAAAGTACAATTGATCTGTACATAGATAGCTTCACACCATCTACGCCTGACATATTGGTCCTCCATCCAGTAAACCAAGAAGAATTTGCTGGACCATCATCATGTAATACAGACACAGCCGCCCCTGTATCGAGTAGCATTGTCAGTTGGTAGCCCCCGGCCATGGCCTTGGTGCAAGGCCTTTCGTTTGTGTCCAGAGCAAGCTTGTTCACAATACAGACTGGGGCCTGTAGTTGTCAATCTGTACTGCCAGTACCAGGGAGCTCCTGAAGGATTGATTGGGCCTGTTCCTGATGGGCCTCATCCCAGTCCTGGACAGCTACTACAAAGGGAGTAGCATCGGGGTTTAGGTCTGATGTGGCATGGTTCCTTGCAGTTCCAGAGTCCCCACAGCCTAGTGAGGCCTGCTGTCCCGGGGTTAAAGCTGTGATTACTCATGATGGGACTGCATCCGCTATGGATGGAACCTGACCAAGAAGATTCCGGAAATTTTTGTTCTCCTCTGTGATTTCTTGGTAGGAAGGGCCTGATCGATTATTTCGATTGCCCTAAATGGAATTGTAATCAGAATTCCAATTGCGTTTGTTCTTGTTGTGGTTCTGGTTCCCACCTCCGGACTGGGGGTGCTGTTGGTTATCCGAAGATGCAGGCTTTTTATCTTGGGCCTTGCCCTCCACTATGTAGTGGGTTGTGGACTCACCAGTAGACTGTATCGTGGTCACCTTTTTTAAACCAGATCCAAGGTCTCAGATGCAGAGCTGGTAAACCCGCTCCATTTTCCAAAGGATGTCTGCAAAACTGTCTGTGGTTGGGAAAATTGTTGGTCCCACCTTTTCATGGATGGACGGAAGCATATTCCAGAGGAACAAATTTTTGTATTCAATGAGGTCGGCATCTGCAGCTTCACCTGCAAGGCATTTGCCAGCATAATAGGCCATCCACAACCTCTGATGAAATGTCACAGGGCTTTCTTTGGCATTTTGTTTTACAGGATGGGCCAGCATCACCCCAACCATGCCTGGGTTGTGCACAGCAATGAGTTCCACTGCGATCTGATCAAAATTTGCTCTGGTGTCTCAGTGGGCTACATCTAGGAGTTTTGTCCATAGGCCGGAGTCGATGGTCTGTCAGAGGATCTGTACCTAGTAGTCCTCCATTAGGCTGAGCATCTCACATTTGGAATGTACTTTCTCTAAATGGCAGCTGAGATTGTCAGTAGGGCCCATACAGCCTATGCTGTCAGTGATCTGCTGTAAAGAGTGAGCCATCTGAAGGGGATTACTGGGGACATGGTCAGAGGTAAGGGCGTCGCGTGCACAGAGAAGGGCAGCCTCTGCTGTGGCATTGGCCACAGTTCAGACAACAGAATCCTGGGAATGGCCTCTTTCAACATTTGTCTTATATGCGCTTTGAAGGCCTGCTTGCTTCTCTCAGGCAAATGTGAATTACCGAGGGTGGCCATGATCATTCTCTTGATCTCTTGCCTGTCATTCTTTATCAAGGCGGGTATCAGAGTGGCCATTGGTAGGTCTAGAAAGGCCAGTGGTAGGGTTAGAGAGGCCTGTGGTAGGCCTAGGCCTCCCCCAATCATTGGGGTCACCATCTTGGCATCTCATATGATAATCGTCATCGTGTTGATGACGTAGGGGCATGCTGTTGTAGCAAGAGGATCCACCATCTTGTGAATGGTGGAAGGATACTGAACCACAGTAAGGGTGTGACTGGGCATTGTATTAGGAGATGTCATCATCAGAGTCGTCATCCCCAGATGACGTGAGGTCAATGGGTGTGTAGTGAAACCCGCCCATCGCCTTAACGTGACCAGTCAAAACCTCTCGCTGATGGCGCTGTTTCGCCATCTTGTCTTTACATTCTACATGACTAACTTTTGCAACACTCTGTTCCACACCTTTCACAATATCTTTCTGTAACACTCTATATGCAGCGTTTAATTTGCAGTTGTCCCTAACTTCCCTATCCAACTCATCACTTACCCATTTCAGGTCATCTTGTAACTCATCCATCTCCTCACGCATTTAATCATTTGTATTATTTAACAAATCATTAATTTGCAATACCTGTCTCTTATCCTGCCTCAAACGTTCACATTCCTCTCTCAACATACATATGTCTCTCTGATTACCTTCACTAGGGCAGTGCAAAAGAGTCTCTTTCTCATTTTGCAATGACTAAATTTCAGTCTCCAGCTGTTGTTCCTTTTTCAAACTTTCAGATGCCTGCAAGCCCATCTCTTTCTTAAGGGACAAGAGTTGCAGTCTGATGGAATGAAACCTCGATTCGGAGGCTTCTAAAGCAGCAAATAGAGCCGCGACCAACAGCCATTTAGCCTCACGCTTTTTGGCTGTTTGTCTCATCCCAGAGTACTGGGTTGAAATCCCCAGCATGGGGTTTTCGGATTGAATCACATCAATCGTTCCATCCTCCATGAGAGGCAAGGAAGTTAGAGACATCTAGTCTCAAGTCTGCACATATGTTTGACGTCGTAAACATCGTGGTACCAGTAAACGTTATTGGGGGAACACAAAATCATTAACCCGTAAGAGGCTGCCGTGCTATGTATCAATCCACAACAGGCAAAACCAGCAGATGGGCAGATTACTGTACTCACGTAGTCCAGCAATTCGAAACTGCCATTGGGCACGGTGAGTTGGCATCGACCGAACCCAGTAAGCAGCCAGACTTTACAAGTTGCTACAGAGTTTAGAGTAATGGGAGAGGTGGTGTGGGTGTGCACACCTACTGTACCCACAGGAAAGGGACGTTTTTAAGCAACAAGTGAAACTTTGCACCATCCAAACCGCCTGCTCGCAGTCACCAATATGTTAGGGTGACTAGCCCTGATCAGATTCTTTGAGGTAATAGAGGAGCAAATGAGTCACAGACACATTGCTTATCAGTAATAAATCTAGTTTATTACACCAAAAGGGAATCACAGTTGCCCTAAGCAGTTCTTACCATAAGAGACTGGGAGCCGAGCCGAGCATTGGCCAATACCCCAAGGAGTGTAGGAGGTCTCCAGGGGGAATATGCAATACATTACATTATATACTGTGATAATTACTATGGTAACTATTCGCAAGAAACGGTACTAATACATAAAGTAAGCCCTATTGGCCAAAAGTTAGGTGGCTCCACAGTGTTATCTAGTCCTACACAATATGTGCTAAGTCAGCCACATTGTAGAACAATGAAGGCACATATGGTACATGGAAAACACAGGATGTGGCACAATTACACATAAATCCAAAAGATGGCAGTGCTGACTACATAATACCATATCAGACGATTACAAAGACACAGGTGTCTTGGCCTACTATGTGCAGTTTCCATGCCTAGAGAAGGTATGGTAGTACAAATCATAATGTACCCTGACACTTGCACTTGTACTGTAAGTGTTCATGCCCTATAAGTTAGTATAATGTATGCATAGTATGGTTTGTCTAAGGTGTACAGGTGGAATGTTAATTAGGGTGTAAGGACCTCACATAACACAATTAAACTAGTCCCAGCATTCTTTAATGTCCTTGATCCCATAGTCAACAGATTTATGTGAAGGAAGTAAGCCTGCATGCATTAAAAAGTCTATCTTTCAACTGACAGTAGCAGAGGGAGAAGGAGCACTTCTAAACATTAAATTATATTACTGGGTCTTGCAGCTTGCTTTTATCCCTTCTGACCTGGGCTACCAGCAGCCAACACTGGAGGAAGAAGACCTGGGCCTTGAACTGTGACAAAAGGGCTTATCTCCGCTGCTTTCAGATCTAAAAGTCCCTGACCTTATTAACCCCTTTACTACTAACTTAGCACATACATGAGTAGCTGCCCACAAGCACATTTTCCACCAAAAAGGCTTGTTACCTAGGGCGTACATCTCCGCAACCTTCAAACATACACCAGGTTATAAAGTATTCCTGCACTAGGCTGTACTGAGATGAAGTGGTCTGGGTATGGTAGTGTTGGGGCTTTATATGAAGGGGGCACTTGTGTTCCTTCACTGTCTTGAGGGATCTTTATAGAATCCAGCCAGGTGATATTTCTGCTTACCTCAGAATATGGGGCTGGCTTCTGGGGGGGCACCCAGCAACAGGAAACTGCTAACCAATTACCCACCGAGGTCCTGGTTTACAATCCCCCTCCAAACTGCAGACCCCCAACAGCCTTTTACAAATTGCTCTTGAAGGGCTGCCCCTCCCCCACCGATGGATTTATACACAAATGAGGACAGGATCTGGATGTGGATGTCTGTCATAAAACTTGGAAGGTGGCCGCTTTGCACTTTAACAACTGTGCAAAGAGTAACCATCTGCACCATGTCCAGATGAACTTTATGTATAGGGCCTATAACACTACTATTCGAATGCACTCCTATGACACTACTAAGTCTCCCATATGTCCTAAATGTGAAGTTAAAGAGGGGAACTTTTTGCATATGACTCTTACATGTGCTAGGATAATGGTGTTTTGGTTTGAAGTCTGCAGAATAAGGCAAACAGTAGTAGGACAGGCCCTTCTAAATTCCCCAGTTGAGCACTTATTATCGGCAGGGAACTGCACCAGACTACCCTGGGGTGCTACATGATTGTGGATCTAGCACTAATTAATGCCTGCAAATCCATCTCTCAGTGTTAGCTGGGTAAGGACCCACCTAGTATTACCTCTGGAGTAAGAACCTACTAGATGTTATAAACTTAAACTCACTCAGCATAGTGCCAATGGGGCAGTAGAGGTCTTTCATTCAATCTGGGCCCCCCTAGACAAGGCCACCAAAAGTGGCCTTCCCCCTTGTTAATGCTAGAACTAGACTTGGCCCCTATGCTACGTACCAAGAATAGAGGTTTAGTCTGCCATAGAGACCTTGGGTTGGGAGCTACCATTTATTCAGTATCTTCTAACACCAAAGGGGTCTCATATTGCCTGCAATACGTGTGCAGATATAAAAAGTGCAAAGCATCTTGCTTGTCATTCTAAGGCCTAATCTAGAGAGCTGTGATATGCATATCAACTCACTGTAGCATTCTGTATGAGGACGCGTGACCATGATTCTATCTGATTAATTGTTCCTTTCTACTCTGTATCATATTCCATTGTATGTCTGTTATATGGTATTTTGTTCTTTTCAATAAAATACATTTTACAACAAAAAAAGAAGAGTATCACCTCAAGTCTCTTTAGTATTGCAGAACCGCTCAGCTTTACAGTTATGGAACACTAAGAAATTTCATGATGACACTATTGATTAGCCAAGAGATTTCTCAGAGACTCCATTTTCTTATACCAGAGACATGAAAACTAAACCAGCAACAGTTTTAATGGGACCAGTGGATCCAGAGAGTTTCTATAGGTCAATTTTCCTCACCAATCATCATAAGAGTAAAAATATGGAGTGCAGCAGGGGAAGTTCCAGCAGGGCTATTTTGTTCCTTCCAGATGAAGATCTGCTTTCTATAGGCTTTTACTTGTGTAACTTAATTCCATGATTACCATATACGTTCGGTAATATGAATAAAAACGTGTTAGTTAATCTAAACAAACACATATTCAAATCAGCATAATACTGGTATCTTTTTTTAATGCTCCTTGCTCCCCTTGGTCCCTGGCCCCCACTGCAGCCCCCAGCCCCATCACCCCACCTTCTCCCAGGGCCTGTCTTACTCCTCTGTTGTCCCCATGGTTTGCCCCTCATGGCGGAGCTCTCGAGATGAGGCCAAGTTCCTTGGGTATACAATATCCAGCCATAAGGAGAGTGCCCAGGTTGGTGAGTGAGGGGGGCCTGTGGGTATCATGAGGCTGACATGCCGCACAGGGGAGTGGTTCCACTTTTTTGCCCATTCTATCCCTTGAGACGCAGGTGACTCTGGTGTGCATGCACATGAGCATGTATAGCGTGGCAGCAGCCTGTATCCCCCCCAAACCGCTCCAAATGCATTGCCACCTGTGGTCACCCAGGTGGCAGTACAGCACTGGAGCTGACTACCCTCCCTCCCCAGAGGAGGAAAGCAACTTCAGGGGCATTTGATCCTCCTTCCCCTGGTCGGCCCTCGATGACCTGTGCTCTTTCCTGAACATGGGTCGCCAGAGTCACGAGTAGCCGCACTACCGCTGCACCGATAGGCCGATTTATAATATCTCATTTTAAATTTCTTCTCTAGAATTGATGTAAATTTTCAATAGGAAGAGATACCCTATTAGTTTATAGTTTCCATATAACAAACAAATCATTATCCTATGTTTAGGGTCCTCTGTATTCCCAATATTTGCTTTCACAACTGATAATATTTCAGATATTTCAGTCTAATATAGGGCCATCACTTCAAATTTCTGTTGATAAATAAATAGTTTAAGTATTCTACTTATCAGCTTTCCCATATCTTTTCAATCTGTTGCATGAAGTCAAGAGACTGCATACATCTCCCTTTTTTTTTAATTGTAAAATCTCCTTATTCTCAGTGAAAAGCAATGGCAGCAGTTCAGGCACTGGGATATAAAGAAAAAACATAAGTATAATAAGCTTCATACGTGCCGATCATGAGTAGTGGCATGAGGGTAACAGAGACAGGTAGAGGACAATCATACATCAGAGTTCCTGTGCAAGAATGTTCTGTTGGAAAAATGGCACAAGACTTGGGTTAAATCACAGTGCATATAGTGTGAGCTGTATTACCAATGTCTGGCATAACAGACAGAGAAGCTTCGCACCCTCATGCTCCCCTTCCCATGTTCCTATAGAAATGAAGGCTTAGTCCCACTACGTGAACTCAGAAATGCATCTCTCATATTTGTGAGATAAGTAATTTAAGTACATCAGTTTGAAATGAAGCATGACACGTTGACACAAGGTTCAGCGATTTCAGACATTTTGAGCACACATCCAAATGTGCAGGTTTGTTTTTATTCCACTTTTTCAACCTGGTGAGAGTAGAGATATTATTCCATTACCCTGATAAAAGTATAGTTTATTTTCTGTGCACAGTATTTATCATTACTATCATTGTCTCAATTACTGCTAACAGATAATTTGTAAGTCAGATTATGTATGTTGCTCCCAAGAGCTGAACAATTATTAAACAAGCATTTGTCAATGCCGAATGTTTGCTTGCTGATATTATCATTGTAAGTGCGGGAGTTACACACAGATGCAGAATAGGAATGGCAGTGAAGTACTGAACTTGATGCCAACCCCACCTCCACCCTGTAGAGATGGACAGGCATTGGGGTGTGCCTTTGGGTCGTTACGCATAATGCTCATGCCATTTCACCTCATGCTATCCTGCAGACACCAACAAGTGTTGAGGTGTGCCTTGGGGTGTTCGGCTTTACAGTCACCCCATTCCATAAGGAAATACGCTGAAATGGGTGCAGTATAGAAGAATGGGGTAAACTCTGGGGCTGAAGAGTCCAAGGCACACCTTGATGAGGGGTGGAATGGCGTGAGCATTACAGCAGGCAATCCAAAGGCACATCCCATATGCGTGTCAGTCTGTACAGGGTGGGATGTTATGGTTAGAAACTGTAACGCCCTGGGTGTTTGTTGGTATTTGCACTACAAATTTTCAACATGGCCTTTTTGTGACCCCCCACCTCATGAAAGCATCTGGTACCTCTGCTCATGAACAGTGGCACTGTGATATGCTACAGCGACCACACCATTCTATGCCAGATGTGTGAAAACATAGTTCAGGCAGGTTGTCAAAAATGACAGCTGTCCTGTTCATAAGGAGGTGTGAAAAAATGCCATTGTTGAAAATCTGGAGTGAAAATATTAAAAAGTCTTGAAGTTATGAGCATTCATGGAAACTGCACAACGTACACTTGTAATACAGTCATTTTGTGAAGCGTTCTCACCATATTTTTAACATAGGCATTTTGGGACCTCCACTCATGAACAGTGTCACTGTGATTTTATCAATCTGCTCCAAACCCTGATTTTTCACAGAGACTCCGCCATTGTGCGCCACATGTGCAAAACCACATTTTGGGCTGGATGTGAAAAATGATAGCTGTACTGTTCATGAGGAGGTATGAAAAAATGGCAATGCTGAAAATCTGGAGTGAAAATATCAAAAATTCTCGGAGTTATGAGTGTGTATAGAAACTGTGCAATGCACACTCGTAACACAGTAAATTTTGGGAATTTTCCCACCAAATTTGCAACATAGGCTTTTTGGTAGCCCACCTCATGAACAGTAACATTGTCATTTCATTACTCAGTCCCAAAAGGTGATTCTGTGCAGTGACCACGAAATCACCTTTCAGGACCGAATAATGACATGACAGTGACTGAATTCATGAGGTGGGGTCTCAAGAACCTAATGTTGAAAATGTGGTGCCAAAATTCACAAAAATGGCTGAGATATCCACCTAAGTTGAAATAACACATTTATGCCATTATACAGTTTACCAGCATTTCTTCAGTTTGCGTTCAGCTTTTGAAGAGTGCAGACATGTTCCCGGTCCACCGCAGATCGTTGTGCCAGCTCCGGAGGTAAGTATGGGGTGAGGGGGGGTGCGGGGATGTAGGGTCCGCAGATGGTGGGTGCGGGTTGGGGGAGAGGGCACTGGACACAACAAGGGACCATTTTCAACTTTTCAGGTTAAGAAAAAAAATTTAAAATTGTCGTGGGAAGGTTTTCCTTTTTAGCAGGTAGATTTGGTATGCTGGAGTGGGCTCCCAGCATGCCATCTGCATGTTTTGGGAGGAAGACTGGAGACGATGGGGTGAGCCCTCAAGGCTGGCAAAGAAATAAGGATCTGTGTTTGGGGAGACATGATGCCGAGGGGATTGGGCACCCCCCCATCAAACAAAATAAATGGGGGGATTATACCGACAGGGAGTGGGCTTCCCCATCGGCAAATGATCTGGGGGAGAGGGCATGCTGACAGGGGGATTGGGCACCTCCATCAGCTTTTATGGGGACTCTGAGGTGGACGGCGACAACCGCCACCATGTAACTTGAAATGTTACACCAGGCAAGGCACCGCCCTGCAATGATGGGTCACTCCCTCATTGCAGCGGCAAATTTGTTTCAACTTGGTGGCATGCTTGCTGAACTAGTGTGAGCAGCAGTGTGCCACTGCATTGGGGAAACACGGCCAGGCCTCAAAATGCAGTGGGGCCATTGGCCGCCACAGTGCCGCACCTTCAAAACTCCGCTTCTCTCCTAAGCTGTTACATGTTTCTTGCGCATGTGCGCAAGCAAATATAAAAAGGACCATGTAGTTAAATAATCCCCCAACCATTTTTTCTGTGCTTTTGGTATCAAGGGCACACCAGAATCACATGAGTTGTGCCCTCATCATGTCCCAAGCCACAATGACAGCAAGCACTGCTCAGTTCTGTAGACTTTTGTATCACCTGTTCAAAATATCAGAATTATATGTTTGATTATAGATCAAGGGGGTACTCCCAAGTTCCAGTCAATCAGAGTACTCCTTTCCTCTGCACTTGAGACGCTCATTCCATGAAGAGTGTCTCACGTGCAGCTGCCCTGGAAATGGGCACATGCAGTGCAGGTTTTTAAAATGTGAATATATTATTGATTGATCTCAATCACTAATCTATTAGTACCACCCCATGACCACTCTTACACTTGTAAGAGTGATCTCACTTACATCCTTAGGGCATCAGGAACTTAGGTTCATGGTTCTCATACCCTAAGAATGCACATAAGACCATTCTTACAACTGGGAAAACTAATGGAGTCCCTGCTGAAGAAAAGAATTGTAGCTTTTTTGGAGCAAACTGGTCAGCTCAACAAAAATCAACACGGTTTCACGGTAGGGAGGTCCTGCCAGACAAACCTGGTTGATTTTTTCAATTGGATCACCGTTACAGTGGATTAGGTTGGGGCAGTGGTTGTGGTTTACCTGGATTTCAGCAAAGCTTTTGACTCTGTTCCACACAGGAGACTAGTCAAAAAACTGGAGAACATGGGAGTCAGGCCCGAGGTAATGAAATGGGTCAGAAACTGGTTACGTGGGAGAACTCAGAGAGTATTAGCGAATGGCACTCTGTCAGAAGAGGGGAGGGTGACTAGTGGGATCCCACAGGGCTTGGTTCTGGGGCTGATCCTCTTCAACATATTCATCAGTGACATTGCAGATGGACTGAAGGGAAAGGTGTGCCTGTTTGCAGATGACACCAAAATCAGCAACAGGGTGGACACACCAGAGGGACAGCATAGCATGGAAGCTGATATGAAAACTGGAGGAGTGGTGCAGGACTTGGCAACTGGAATTCAATGCCAAAAACTGCAAGATTATGCACCTGGGAAAACGTAACCCAGAGAAACTGTACTCAATGGGAGGAGAGTAGCTGGTGGCTACTAGGAAGGAGCGAGACCTGGGAGTGATCATATCAGATGACCTCAAGGTCAGTAAACAATGTGAAAAGGCAGCACTAAAAGCTAGTGGCATCCTGGGATGCATAGAGAGGGGCATCACAAGCAGAAGTCATGAAGTAATCATGCCCTTGTATCGGTCCCTGGTCAGGCCTGAAGTACTGTGTCCAGTTCTGGAGGCCACACCTCAGGAAGGACACAGATAGGCTGGAGACAGTACAGAGAAGAGCAACAAAGATGGTGCAGGGCTTGCATCAGAAACTGTACGAGGCAAGACTGGATGACCTCAAATTATACTCCCTAGAACAACGCAGGAATCATGGGGACATGATAGAAACATTTAGATACCTTAAAGACAACAACAGGGTGCACATGCAGAACCTCTTTCAGTTAAAAGACTACAACAGAACTAGAGGGCATGACCTTAGACTTAAGGGAGGAAAGTTCATGAGCAATATGAGGAAATTCTTCTTCACAGAGCGTGTTATGGAACCATGGAATAGCCTGCTGGAGGGGTGAGAGCCATGACGGTGGGGAAATTCAAGCGGGCATGAGACAGACACTGTGGGATACTCAAGCAGGCAGCTACGTAAGGCAGGGGTTGGAAACCAAGGGCAGACTTGATGGATCATACGGTCCCTATCTGCCGAAAACCTCTATGTTTCTATGTTAAGGTGGGTCTCGGTAGCAGTATTAACATACAAAATGGAAAGCCTTTATGATCTGTCTTCTGAGCTGAATGTTTCAATAGGACTAAATAAGGCACATGAGTCTTTTTTTAAATGAACAAACCATGGGCAAAATTTAGAAATTTTTTTTTTTTAGCCAGATCACTCAGCATTAATTTATCACACAACCACTCTCTCTCTCTCTAACCATATCTATATACTGTATATATATGTGTGTGTGTGTCATTGCAAAAAAACTCTATAAATGCATCAGTTAGGGTTCATAATACAGTGACAAAAGTATGGAAATTCAGTGTTAGGGTTCCCACCCCTACCACCACCCCCCAACCTGCATATACCAACAGGCATCGGGGTGTGCCTTGGGGTCACCAACCCTAACTCTCACCCCATTCCATGTGTAAGGAAGCTGAGATGGTACAGTATAAGATAATGGGGTGAGAGTTAAGCCCGATGACCCCAAGGCACAACCAGACTCCTTTTCATACAGTATGTGCAGGTTGGGGTGGGGTGGGTGGGAACCCCACACTGAATTTCCATACTTTGTCACTGTATTATGAACCCTAACTGATGCATTAACAGGCTTTTTTTGCAATGAATTTCCTTACTTTTTGAGATAGTATAATAGTGTCCTTATTTTACTGTGGGAGCACAGGGTCAATCCCTCTGTAGATGCACATATGTATGTAGGTGTGGAAGCGCAGGGTCCTCTGGGCCCTGTGCTTCCATGTGTCAAACAACAGTGACCAAATTGTCAGCATAGCCATCTTATTATCCCACTTTATGTACCCCGGTACAGAGAAATTGTGACATGCAAGGCAAAACTTAATAATGCACTACTGCAATGCCATTCTGCGCCACAGGTGTGAAAGCACATTTTGGGCAAGATGTGAAAAATGACAGCTGTACTGTTCATGAGGTGGTGTGAAAAAATGGCTATGTTGAAAATTTGGCGTTAAAATATTGAAAAGTACCAAAGTTATGCACATGAGTTGAATAAATTCAAGGGACGCATGTAACTCGGGCATTTTTAGGAATATTTTCACCAAATTTTCAGCACTGTAAATTCATAAATTGGTCCCAAAAGGTGACTTTGTGCAGCATAATGCCATTCTGTGCCACAGGAGTGAAAACACATTTCAGGCAGGATATGAAAAATAACAGCTATACTGTTCATGAGGTAGTGTGAAAAAATGGCAACGTTGAAAATTTGGAGTGAAAATATAAAAAATTGCTAAAGTTCTGCACATGCATAGCAAAATTTCAATGACTGTGCATAACTCAGGTGTTTTTTTTGAATTTTTGCACCAAATTTTCAACATGGGCTTTTTGGGACCCCACCTCATGAACACTGGCACTGTCATTTCGTTAACTGGCGGGGTATGACATAACTGGGGACACTGGGAGTGGGATCCCCAGTGTCCCACCTTGGGAGGGGCTACTGCTGACACAGGTATTGAGCACCCTCTTGTCAGCAATATGAGATACTGTTGTCTTCAATTAGAGACATTGGCATCTAGTGCCGACATGGGGATTGGGCACCCCAATGTCGGCAATGTGGTAGACTGTTGCGTTCAGTTGGGGACACTGACATCTAGTGCCAACATGGGGTTTGGGCACCCCAATGTTGGCAGAAACATTTTTTTCTTTTAAAATAAGTATTCCCAGATTTTCAGCTCACAAAGTAGGATCCTACTTCATATCTCATCATACGAATCAAGATCCTATTTCGTATGACTCCAATACGAACAAAGAATTTAAATGTTACATAAAACATACTTTAAGGGTATTTTTTGAGCAGTAAAGTGCAGAATGCACCTAAGGGGTCCCAATAAGCAAGCTACATGTGTTGTTTCCTCCCCAGAATATCATTTTAGGAGGTTTCCAAATTAGAATTTTTCAGGCAAAACTGAAAACAAGATGGTGACCATACGAAGAAGGAATTGTCCCACACAAATCAGGATTTCTTCTTCGTTTCAAGCAGCTATATTGTAGTGCTTACTGAGCATGCTCAGAAATGATTTTTTTCTCCAAGTTTTTAAATTGCAATGCAACTGCTTATTATTTTTTCACCAGACTAGCAAAAGGCACATCTGTGGGGTAGTCCCTTTCGGCCCTGAAAATTTCAGACCAAAAAAACAAACCATCTGGGCTGTAGGCAAGTTCAAAGAAAAATCCCAGCAAAGTCAATGAGCAAAAACATGTTTTTTTCACCTCTCTATAACTCGGAGACCGCACCACATCCGATGGGAACGTAACTTGTCACATCAGGAGATCTTCTCCACAGGACAGTGTATACCAAATAATCCATTGAACAGTTACAAAGTTATTAAAGTGCAAAATTTTGAGTTTAACATTGAAGTGCCTACTCAACCCTAACTATAGGGGTGCAGTCACACATATGGGCACGGTCGCACATACATATATGTGTGTGTGTGTGTGTGTGTGTGTGTATATGGGATATGTGTGGGGTGCCTGTGGGATAACCTAGTTATTTGTACAGTAGCCTGTGACCTCTAGTAACCTCATGGTGGCTACCCAGTGAGGTTTACTAGAGGTCACAGGCTACTGACAAATAACTTGATTATCCCACAGGTGCCCTCTAATTCTATATTTAATTTATGTAACAGAGGTTTTTTGGGTTCAGTTTTGTTACATATTATTTTTTTCTTAAGTTTCTGTCCATGTATTTTTCTCTGTGCCTGGTTGCTGTGTTTGGTTTGCAGGGTTGCTGTGCTGAGAAAGAGGAAAAAATTGCTTTTTTTGTTGATTGTTTTCATTTAAAATGTGGTTCTGTTTTTTGGGGGGATTTGGTTAGGGTGTGCATTTTGTGAGTCTTTGGGACTGTGATAACTTTGCTTGTAAAGAGCACTGTGAGAAGGTGAAAGTGAAACTGGGAGGCAGTACTGCTGAGCAGGCAACACAGGTGGCGGTGGTTAGTGATGTAGTCACTGTGTGGATAAATGGGTGATGAGGTAATCACTATGTGGATAACTTAAAGTTATCCACATAGTGATTACATCATCACTCATTAATCCACACAGTGACTCAGATAACTGAAGTTATGTGTCAGTTTTTATCCTGACACCTGTTGCATAAATTATATTTATGCAATGGGGGTGAGGATAAAAAGTGGCAAATAACAGCAGTATTTTTGGCTGGTCAGACCTACAGTGAGAATATCGCATTTATCCTCACTGTACGTCATTTATCCTCACTGTAGGTAATAACCAAGCACAAACTGCACTTCAGCACAACTGCTCACAAAGGCTTTGATTGGTGGGAGCTGGCAGCATTAGCAGCACAATCAGAATGCACCTGCTCACTTGCATTCCAGCTCCCACTGGCAGTTTCATTTCTCTCCAGCAGCACACAGAACAGTTTCATTTTCTCCCCTGTTCTTTCACTGTAACTTATTTAAAAAAATCAACTTTCAGCTTCACACAATGTTAATTACCATTTCTCCTAAAGACCCAAAATACCAGACAAAACACAGTGAATTATTTTCATTGTCTCCCCCACCCCACTTTCTTTCACCAAATACAAAAAACAACTTTTAGCCTCACACAAAACATTCATTTCCTTCAAACCCCAGTATACAAAAAAGAAACCAACTCGCTCTGTTTTACTCTTACCACTCTCCCCTGCAGCACAATGGCACAGCGTCCTGATGTAAAAGTTCGGTTTTACAGAACACAACACTCAGTCATCCAGAAACAAAAAGAAATAAAGACATACCTATTTTTAAAGAATGAAAATAACACTGATAAAAAAACTTGGCCCACTGCATAAATGGAACATACAATGTCCCCATCAAAAATATCTCAGATATTTTTCCCTTGAGCAGTTTGACCTGTGGCATCACCGTGACTTCACGCACCGTGATGTCAAAGGTCAAATCAGACTTGGGGAAAATATCAGAGATATTTTCGATGGGGGCATTGTATATCCCTTTATATATAAAGGCCCAGATTAAAGAAAGGCGCTTCGCCTGGCCCAACAGAGTTGCACCAGCGCAACCCCACAATGCGCCCCAGTGGGATATTCAAAAGGCTGCCAGGCACAGCGCAAATCCTGATGCACCGGGATGCAATGGTAATGTAGGCGGCACAAATGCAGGGGGCATGCCCATGCATATATGGTACATCCCAATATTCAGCCCAGGATATGCAGCTCATATGCTGGTACAACCCTGATGTGTGCCGCATATGGGAGCGCAGTGAGGAGCACGTAAAAAGGAGAAACAAATCCTGGCCACCCACAGGTGGGCTGCTGCATTGCAGGGTGCAATGCAGCATCTGCCAGCCATGGGTGGCCACCCACCCAGCAGGGACAACGTCCAGTAGTGCACACACCCTCCCCATTGCCCAGTGTGCCCTCCCCCCAGTATGCCCGATCATGGGCTTATGCACAATCAATAATAACCTGGTGGTGTAGTGGTCCCCCCCCCATGTCATGCCCGATCACAGGCATCAGTGAATGAAACCCATACCTGGTGGTCTAGTGGTCCCCCCCATCATGCCAGATCATGGGCATCAGTACAGAAATCCCATCACCTGGTGGTCCAGTGGTCCCCCTTCCCTCTCACCCTCAGAGGACCCCTGGTCACCCAGCTACCCCCCAGTCATCGGAGGGCAGCACCACCGCCACCCAGCCACTTGTCAAATGACAGCGATCAGTATGTGCTGTACCTGTTATTCACAGTGTGGATCAATGGGCTTGCAGACCATATTGTACTACAGGTACGAATATGACTGAACATTCATTCACATATTCCGTGCCTGTGTGGTATAGTATGGATGCAGGCCCATTGGTCCACACTGTGGATAAATAGGCTTATAGCACATACTGTATGCTGTCATTTGGCGGGCGGCCGGGTGGTATGCAGATGGGGTGCTGCCGCCCGCCGATGACTTGTGGGAAGCTGGCTGGCCGGGGGTCCTCTGAGGGTGAGAGGGGAGGGGGGACCACTGGACCACCAGGTAATGGGATTCCATTACTGATGACTGCAATCGGGCATGACGGAGGGGCCACTAGACCACCAGGTAGGAGTTTCATTCACTGATGCCCATGATAGGGCATGACAGGGGAGGACCACTAGGCCACTAGGGTATTCTTTATGTTACATGAGCCCATGAATGGGCATATGGGAGGGGGGGGTGCACTAGCCCACCAGGGAGAATACCTGCTGCAAACAGCTATACAGGGTGCCATGCGCAAGGCACCAGGCTGCCCTGCGCAACGCATGCAAATGGGGCCATAATGACATGCTTATGGCCCCACTTGTGCCATGCATATATTAAGGCACCATTTGCATGCCCTCTTCTGAAAATCACAGGTGCTGTGCCCAGCACAACTGCATTTGTGCTGGCGCATCCCCATACTCCCTATCTGTGGCTTGCGCCAGCACATTGTCACTGTGCCATGCGCAGTCTGTGCAATATTCAATGGTGCTGCACCATGGCACATCATTGTTGAATACCACCTGGTCCTGGTCCTGGCCCTGGCGCATGCCAGCTGCACTGCATCCATGCTTGCGCCATTGCCAGGCGCAGTCTGAATATCCGGCCCCATATAGACAGATTGCATCAGTTAGGGGTAATATCAAACTGTAAAAAGGAGGGAAATATGATGTTAGGGTTTCCAATCCTGACACCCCACCCCCACTCTACACACACCAACAGGAATCAGGGAGGGTGACTATGATGAAAATCTGGGGTCAAAATATTGAAAATTACCAAAGTTATGAGCAAGCATTAAAAAATTTCAATGTACACACATTACATTGTTGTTTTTTAATATTGTGACCCCAGAGTTTCAACATAGTCTTCTTTTGACCTCACCTCATGAACAAGGGTGGTGTAAATTTTCAAATCTTGCCCAAAAGGTGATTGTGCAAAGCGACCGTAAAATCGCCTTTGGTCCAGATCTGTATAATTCCACCACCTGTGGTCATGGTGGGGGGGTCTCAAAAAGGTTGAAAATTTGTGCAACAATATTAAAAAAGGATACAGTTATGAATAAAAGTATAAACCCCATTGAAATACATTAAACTGGACTTACCTTATTTTCTCATATCGCAGTCACTGGTTTCAGCAGCAAGACGTCTTCGACTGGAGAGTGGATCTACATCGTGGGACATGTTCAGATGAGTGAATGTGTGTGGGGTGGTGAGTGGGAGATCAGGGTGGGGTGTGTGGAGCTTTTTTAGTGCTACTGGTGGCTGAATGGCTGCAAACTGCAAAGTTTTCACTAGTGTAGTACCTACTTCATTCAGCACAAACTAGGCACATTTCCTAATTCACTGGTAAATTGTCAGTTTGCATAGGTTTGCCATGCAAAGTTGAGCTCTTCACTGAATGAAAATTACTCGAACTGTAGCCACCAGTAAGTCAAAGTCAGCAAACTTTTCAAAGCACTTATTGAAGTGAATTTAGCTGATTTTATCCACCCCTTCTTCCCACACCACTGCACTGTGATGTGAAATCATGCCAAAGGCTGCCAAGACCCCTTCTGAGCATTGTCTGAAGGAGATGCAGCCACGGTGCTGTCACAAAATTAGCTGACAGCAGAGCACCCTTTTTCCCATTTTGAGTCTTAAATAGCATTTTGTTGACAAGAAAAAAAAAAGGAGAGCTCCTTTATATATGACAGTCCCAGATTTGTAGTAATATACTCAGCTAGTTTCATGGGGTGATCAAGATAACTAACATACAACAGACACTGCTCTCTGGCCTTAGAGACACTGAGGACATTAGCAAACAGTCCCACTGTTCAGTCTACTGTCTGGTCATGCAGAATCATGGGACAGAAGCTCTGTGTTCTGACTGGCTGAGGGGGATCTTTTTTCAGTATAGTAAAAAATTCAAAATATGTTCTGGTTTGGGTCACAGAGTCTGCCATTTTAGACTTCAACAGTTTCTTCACCATTTAGTTTACAAGTATTACGAAATGTGTAAACTGATAATGCAATGCTTTACATTTAATGTTGTCACATAATTAGACTGATGGTATGCAATGATTCATGAGATTTTGATTTTGTTGATATTGTCGTCCCAGTGTGAAACACAGTATGATTGTGAAACTCCATTTCAGTGTCTTACTACACTAAAATTAAACTAAAGCACACACTAGAGAAAATGAAATGGCACTTGGTCCTTGTTCCATTTTTGACTCCCTTTTTTCCTTCCTGATGCCTACAAGCCAGGAAGTTTTGAGAAATAATGACCACCAGTAAATTTTATAAGTACAGTAGAAGCTGCCATTTGGCTGTTCTCTCCTTTGTCTACAAACAGTCTAGGAATAGACACTGTGGGCCTGATTCCAAAAGCACTTGGACTGACACAAGGTGCTTGCGTCAAACGACAATGACGCAATCTGCACCTTGCATCATAAAATGCGTCAATCACCATTTCAAAACACAATCTGTGTCAGAATGGGAAGCTGCTGCAGCAAATGGGCACTGCACCACCCTTGTGACCTACATCAGGGTACACCAGATCACAAGGGGGCTAGCACCATGGCAGGGTTGCATCACCCCTTTTTAATTCTGAATGCCTCACCATGGCCATAGCAAGGGGTTCACATTACACCATCCAGGAGGTGGTCTATATCCCTTGCACCATTGCTCCACAAGGTGGGGAACCAGTGGGGGAGGGCTCTGTATTTGGAGTCCAGGGGCAGAAGAGACAGAGGATTGTTATGGGGGTGTTGGGGGGCAACTGGGCATGCCGGGGGCTGATCGTGCACCCAGCGGTGGTGCCATTGTTATCAATCAATCAATCAATATCTTTATTTAGCCAGGCAGAACGCCATTGAGCAGGGCTCATTTACAAGATGGACCTGGGATAATTAAACAAGTCACAATTCAACAGTTTGGAATAAACATAAGAACATTGGCAGACAGTGTACAATAATTACAAATAACATGGCATGGCTTGGCATGATAGGATCATGGTAGACATGAGAAGAGCACAAAGGCGGCATAAATTACAGGCAAGGTGCAGAGGCAGACAGAATACAGCTATATGCAAGTTATATACAAGGCAAGTACATGTAAGGCAATGATGTACAATTTTCATGTTTTCATATTGAACTAGAGGTTTGTTATCGCAGCATAAGCCATTACCACAATGGTTGTATGCATGGCACCCCACCAGTTGCCCGATCACCACCCCAGCATACCCCCTTGCTCCCCAAAACCCCCTATGGCATCTCCATGCCCCTTCTTCCCCTGGACCCCTCCAGCCATTCCTTCTAATGTTGCACCAGATGGTGGGGGCCAGATCTCTGCGGCAAGTCCTGCAGGTGCACCTATTGTTTGGTGTTAGCCTGCGTGTGCAGCAAATCCTGGGTTTTTGGTGCAGGGACCCGCAGTTTTATAGAATTGGGTGCAGGACCCTGATGCACTGGGAGTGCGATGCAGCCCTAGATCACCACAACTTGCAGCAATCTATGAGATCTTTTAGAATCAGGCCCCGTATGTTTTACCGCTAGATGGCACTAGAAGAAAATCTCACAAATGCAGTGTATTTCCTTGTACCTTAGTAGCCTTGTATGAACTGGTAAGTTGCAGTATACCAAATAACACATTAAAACACAGTGTACAAAATGTGTGTGTGTGTGTGTGTGTGTGTGTGTGTGTGTAAAAGGTGTCAACATCCTATACTACTGTCTGTACAGGCCAGAAACAAGGGGTATTTGTCCATGCTCATGAGTGTTTTAGGAATGCACAAATGACCTATACCTTTGATCACAAGTGTGATTGCTAGTTGGAAACTCCACCAAATTACAGTTTTGAAGGATATGTTTTGCAGCATCACATTTAATAACCTCATGACTTTTAAAGAAGATCTCACGTTTGAACTATTTTAAAGCATTTGTTTACATTAAACATCATTTTTTAAGGACAAAAAAACATGTATTTAAATAGTATGAAATGTCAGTCATCTATCAATGCTTAGTGTCAGTTTTGCAAAGGGGTAATTCAGGATTTTGCCCCAGTACACATCATGGTACCTGCAGGCAGGGGGTGTAGAAAATCTTTAATCATCAAATGAATGGCTGGATGAGAAATATTTAAACTTTTTCATTTAAATATGTGTAACCCCCCCCCACACACACACACACACAGTGGGGCTTACCTTGTTCTGCCCCTTGAACACTGCCCATTCCTCCTGATGCCTCACCGCTGCCAGTCCCAGGTCCTGAGTGTCCCTGCATTCTCCGTCCAGCCCTTGTATCATTCCTTTAGAAAAAGGGTGTCGGAGGAGTGAAGATGCATAATCACTGCACTGTTCTCTGCGCGGATGTGTGAGCAACAGTCCATGCATGCTGTTTTTGCACTGCAATTGCAGCAAAATGGAGCCTTTCCAGTGCTTCTGACCCCACAAAATCATCTAGTCAGGGGCCAGAGACATGGAGGAGGCAACTAAGGAGCCTCAAAATATGTTATTTTAAAAGCGCCAATATGCACTTAGGGAGGCAGCCTATAAATATTAATGAGGGGGGAGTTTGCCTCAGCCAGTGGAAATCATAAAATACCTTAGAAGTAATTTTAATCACAGTCACAGCTGTTGAGTAAATAAATAGCTCTTTACTTAACAGAAGGCCAAAAGTTGCATTACAGGATATATATGTCTAACACAAGAGAATAACAGTTACAGGAAAAGTAAACAAATGTTTTTAAATAACAGATGACAAAAAGAAAAAGGCTATTACTGTGATATGCTATTCTTCTTACCCTCCAGTATCCATAACGAGAAACTGAATCCTACGCTATCTGTCAGCTCCCCGGACATAGTTAGAATAGTAGGCTCAAAGTTTAACTTCTCAGATGTAACTCCAACTGAACACACCATGTATAACTGTCTTTCTGCCCTTTTTATAGTCTCCCTTTGAATATGTAATTCTTATCCCTCTTGGAATGCACCAACCATTTACCATGTATCTATTTAATTGTTCCTATCAGTTTAAAAAGCTATATAGATGTCCAATTAAATCAGTTTAACATCCAGTTTATATTTGAGTCATCCAATCCCTTTAAACTCTGTGAGTGTGAGAGTGTGTGCGTGTGTGTGTGTGTGTGTGTGTGTGTGTCAGGATTTAGGACACTGTCCTACATGCTGGGCCTTTGGAGATCTTAGGGCTCAGCTCCGGGCAGCATGGGCAGAGATTGCACACCTCAAATTTCATATTGAAGAGGAAATACATTATAAGAACCACCCGCCATTTCCCCAGCATCCAACAGAAAACCTCGACCGCAGAGGGTAGTTGGTCCAGGAGGTTGGCAGGTGGTTAGGAAGGAGCAAATCAGGTGCCCCATCCTCTCTGCTCTCCAACACATTACCTCCAAAACCATATAAACACTACAAACAGGTATCTGCCTCTATCTCTGAAATCAAATAAAGAGATAGAAGACACTGCAGAGCAGGACATCATGCACAGGAGCCAGCACAACAAAACTCACCCAAATTAGGAACCAAAACAAAACAAGCACAAAGGAAATCCAAAAAACTTCTGATCATAGGAGACTCCATGATTCAGGGAGTTGATACCCATCTCCAGCCAGGGGTGATGGTCAGATGTCTCCCAGGTACATCAGCATGGAGAGACACTGACCGCATTGCTAAAATTGTTCACAAAGCAGGAGAAAACATTGATGTCCTAGTACACATAGGGACTAATGATCTCGCCAGCCGGTCAGTTGTGGAGACCAAGGAACACCTGACTAGGCTGGGTGACAAACTATCATCTATTTCATCCGGCATCTCCTTCTCTGAGATCCTGCCAGTCTGGGAGAGGGAGCAGATGGACGGAAGGTCAGAGAAGGGGAGACAGGGAGCTAAACACGTGGCTCAGGGCTGGTGCCAGGAAAAGGACACAGATTTGTAGGAACTGGCAACAGTTCTGGGAGCGAAAGTTCTTTAAATTTGATGGACTGCATCTGACTAAAGAGGAGTCAGTGCATTGGGGCAGAAGTTTGACATCTTTGCAGAATATTTAAACTAGCAAATGGGGAGGGGTGCAGCACCCCATACGACGAATGGAAAACACCCCTCCCCTCAGCTAGTGGTCAAACAGGAATTCAGCATGTTTGCCATTCATTTGCATCACCAGGTAAGAAAAAGGTTTGTCTTCCATACATGCACAGGGTAATGCCAAACTTCACCCAACAACCAACACACCAAAATCTGGCAATGGAAAATCATGTACACAAATGCTCACAGCCTGGGAAATAAGATCCCAGACCTGCAGGCAATAATGTCAGAGGCTAAACTGGACATAGTAGCAATTAGTGAGATGTGGTTTACCAGTAACCACACTTGGGAGACTTCAGTACCTGGCTATGTATTGTTCAGAAGAGACGAGGTGCAAAGGGGGAGGAGTGGCCTGTATGTTAATGAAAATATCAAAGCTACAGAAATTCAGAATACACATAAGGAGCCAGAAGAACTGTGGGTCACCCTGAAACAGAAATGGGACAGCCATAAGAACTTGGTTTTCTACAGGCCCCTCAGACCAGAGGGAGGACATAGACACATTACTGTTAGAAGATATACAAACATGACAGCTAAAGGAGGTTCTGATAATGGGAGACTCAACATGCGGATACAGATTAGTCAATACCAGCAGGAACATCTCCCAGAACTAGACTCATAGTGGATTCCTGCAGGAGGGCCTCAAACAACTGGTACAGCAACCCACAAGAGACAGGGCTATCCTAGATCTAGTACTGACTAACAAAGAAGGATCACAGATCTCCAGGTAGAAGGTCACCTGGGGCCAGTGACCATCACATGGTATGGTTCAATTTGGCTACTACATCTAAATCATCCCATTCCAAGGCAAAAATATGGGACTCAGAGGAGCTGACTTTGATAAGATGGCCAACAGAGTTAAGCTAGCCCTGGCAAAAAGAAACACAGGTGAGGGGTACAGGCAAAGTAGGCAAGCATTAAGGATGCAATACTTGAAGCAACATCCCATTGTGTTAGACAGAAAAGGAAGTAAAAGAAGAAGAAACCACTTTGGTTCTCAAATACAGTAGCAGAAAAGGTCAGAGCCAAAGGCTGGCCTTCAGGAAATATAAGGAACACAGCGGGATGAAGATAGGAGGCATACCAAACTGCCCTAAAGGAAGCAGGTAAGGCAGTAAGGCAGACAAAGTCCCAAACTGAGAAACACTAGCACAGACAGTAAAAGAAGGTGACAGAGACTTTCTATAGATACATTAGTGAAAGGAGAAAGTCCAGAGGCTATGCTAAGCAATGGAGAAAATGGAGCATGTGAGGAGGAGGACCCTGTAAAGGCATCTATCCTAAATAGATACTTTTGCTCAGTGTTTACTGAAGAGAAGGTAGGGCAGGGCCCACAGCTCAGCATCATGGACACAGGGGAGGAGGTGAGCACTACTCCTTCACAAAGAGGGTCCTACAAGAGCTTGCTAAGCTCAGGGTAGATAAGGCAATGGGACCTGATGGCGTACATCCCAGGGTACTTAAGGAGCTAAAGGAGGAACTAGCAGATCCATTAGCAGAATTGTTTAGTGAGTCTCTGAGCACAGGAGAGGTCCCAGAAGACTGGAGAAGGGCTCATGTGATCCCACTCCACAACAGTGGTAGCAGGGAGGAGGCGGGGAACTACAGACCGGTCAGTCTTACCTCAGTAATGGGCAAGATTATGGAGGCACTCCTAAGGAAAGGATAGTGCAACACCTGGAATCCATAGGGGCACAGGATCCAAGACAGCATGGGTTTACAAAGGAAGGTCTGTCAAACTAATCTCATAGATTTCTTTGACTGGGTAACCAGAGTGATGGACCAAGGGGAGCAGTTGATGTTGCCTGCCTTGACTTCAGCAAAGCTTTTGACACTGTTCCACATAGAAGATTGATAAATAAGCTGGGTAGGCTCGGGGTGGTTGAAGTTGGTCAACTGGGTGGCAAACTGGTTGACGGGCAGAAAACAGAGTGGTGGTAAATGGTATACAGTCAGAAGAGATGCAAGTCACAAGTGGGTACCTCAGGGATCAGTCCTGGGGCCAGTCCTTTTCAACATCTTCATTAGTGACCTTGCAGATGGACTAGAGGGTAAGGCTTGTCTGTTTGCAGATGACACCAAGATCTGCAACAGAGTAGATGATCTTGATGGGGTGGGCAGAATGAGAAGAGATCTGGATAAACTAGCAGAATGGTCAGAAGAGTGGCAACTGGAATTTAATGCAAAGAAGTGCAAAATCATGCACATAGGGAAGAGAAACCCTGAAGCCACCTATAGGCTGGGAGGGGAGTTGCTAGCAGTCACAAAGGAAGAAAGAGACTTGGGCATCATCATCACTGATGACCTAAAATCATCCAAGCAGACCTCTAAAGCAGTAAGTAAGGCTAGGGGGGTGTTAGGGTGTATTAGTAGGGTATCACAAGTTGTAAGAGGGAGGTAATAATCCTCTGTACAAGACATTGGTTAGCCCCCATCTGGAGTACCATGCAGTATTGGAGGCCACACCTTCACAAGGACATTAACCAAATTGAGGCAGTCCAGAGAGGGCAACCAAAATGGTGCAGGGACTGCATCAGAAGACATATGAGGACTGATTAACGGAGCTCAATATGTATACCCTTGAGCAAAGGAGGGAGAGGGTGATATGATCGAGGCATTCAAACACCTTAATGGCATAAACAAGGTGAAAGAGTCTAACATGTTTAAATATAAGAAAAATAGCAGGACAAGAGGACACAGCATGAGATTAGAGGAGGCCGATTAAGGGGAATGTGAGGAAATTCTTTTTTCACAGAAAGGGTGGTGGATACAGGGAATGGCTTACCACAAGAAGTGGTGTCTATGAATACAGTGCAGGGCTTCAAACAGGCATGGGATAGGCATAAGGGAGCAATACAAATGACTATGAATAGATAGGCCACTGACAGAGCAAAGGCCGATGGCACATTTATAAGGTAGAAAAAGAAATGGGCAGACTGGATAGGCCTTGCGGTCCTTATCTGCCGTCAACTTCTATGTTTCTATGTGTGCACTCCTCCCTTTTGGACATTTCCACTAAGATATACAGCCAGGATGACATCTTATCTAGATGCTGCTGGGCAGTGGAATCCCAGTGTGTATTTTTTTTCAGACTACTAGAAAAATCCCAGCCAAAAATCCAAGCCATTAACTCCTTCCTTCCTTCCCATTTCTGTCACAGGGGCTAATGAATATTAATGAGCCTGTTCACTGCATGGGAGGACAGTATTATGATGGCAGCAACAGGCAGAAGAAAGTGTTTTAAATTATAACTCTGCAGCCTTGTAATGGGGAAGAGGGGCTGCTATCAGGCTGTGGGGCACTTATTAATTAAAATGAATTATTTTGGTTGCAGCAGGACCTGATAGTTGGGACAGTACATAAACTGCACATAGACTGCTTCAGAGCAGCTATACCGTGTACCTTTGACCCCAGAGCCAGCCAATCAGAGTCTTAAGTGCCCAAAAACTCAAGAAATGGCTTGTGGGAGAGGTGTATTCTTGGTGCCCAAGCAATTTCCAATCAATAATCAAAGAGACTTGATGCTTAATAATTTTACTGATGGACAGCTGTTTTCAGCCAATCAGAAGCTGCCATACTCCAAGTGAAACCCCAGAGACAGTTACAGCTGGGAGCAGTCTGGCTTGGGCTCTCAGCAAGTCAGGAGGGCTCAGACTGTGTTGGAGGTAAAGGTTGGAAGCCAGCCTGGGGCTTCCAAAGCCAAACGCCAGAGAACTTGCCAAAAGGTTTTCTACTACCTGGAGAGCCAGTGTTTGCAGCAGAATCTGCAACATCCTGAGAAAACCCTCAGCCTGTGAAAAGGGGTTGGAGCTGTGTGCCAGAGACTGAAGTTTGCTAAGTTTGGCCTGGAGTTGGAAGCTAGACATGAAAAGAAGCCTGCAGAGCTCCGGTGCCTGGAAGCCTTACTTAATTGCTGAAATCCTGCTGTTTAAGGGCTGGACTGCCACCCAAGAAACTGTTTGTTACCAGCTCAGATTGCCCCACCAGAGGTGTGAAGCAAAGGGGCTAATGCTGCATCCAGGTGCTGCTGAACGTATTCCAGGTGGAGGCAGAGACTGAAACCTGCACAGGCTCATCTTGGAGCAAGGTTAGGGAACTGCTAGCCCTTATCAAGTGGGGCGAATCAGGATGCAGGGAGTCATGAGCATGTGCCTGGGTGCTAGGGCACTCTTAACCCAGCTGGGGGAGTCGGACAGTGGGGTCACTCCTGGGTATGGGCTTTCTGTGAACTGGGAAGCCTTGTGTAGTGCTTCCGTTCTCCAGCCAAGCTAGAAGTTGACTGATCCTGCAAGCCAGCCAGAAGATGACAAGCTGCCAGACCATCCTTCCTCATCCTGTAAGCCTGTTGGTAGTCAGTGCTGCTCAAGGCCTCAGCCCTTCAGCCAGCTAGCAGATGCGGCTACAGACCCTGAGAATATGGGCTCCAGAACCATGAGTAATAACTGACCTGGAGGGTTAGTTTAAAGTTGGTTACAAGTTTAAAGTTTGCAATAAGCTACAGTTTCCAAAATTTGCTTCAAGGGCCCCAACACCAGCCAACCTGCAGCAATTATCATGCCTGCACCTTAATCTGGGTACCCAGCTAAGACTAGTAAGGGTGCTGATACCAGTGGGGAGGTGGGCAAGGTAAATGTGGTGCCGTTGTTGTAGGTGGGCGCAGTTGTTGTCATTGTTCACAGATTTTACCAGCTTATCCAGCTTTATAATTGCCTTTTTCTCTGCTTTCCTATTCCCCTTTCCCTGTAATAAAAGTGTTATTGTTGTTCCTGTTAAAGCTGTCTGTGAGCATATTATTAGATACAGTCATTAACTGCATGTGTTTTACAGTGCTACTGCACTCTGCATGGGGGATAACCGGAAAGGGAGGTGGGTAGGTACAGCATCCCAGGGGGTTATACTACACAAACATCTTGCCCACTATAATTTGACTCAGGGTGGAGGCACCATGCTATTTGTTTATATCTTTTGGAAAGAACCCCCCCGACTGTCATCAGAATAGAACCCAGGCCCCTTAACCTCTATTGTAGTCATTAGGCTGGGGAAGTAGACCACTGGTACACAGTGCCTGGGTTACATGTGATCTGCAGACTCCAGACCTCCACCTGCCCACAACAGTCTGCTATGAAAAAATTTATCAAATTAGGGAGCAGCAGCAGCAATTTCTCTCCGTGCTAGATGGATCACTTTCATTTTCATGGATAATATCTAACATAGAGAGGGCTCCCTCAGCCCCTGATTCAGACAGTGTTAGAGTGACTGCTTACAGATCATCTGTTTTGGGTTTTGTCTTGTACTGGAGGCTCATGATGTCAAAACTGAAGAAGAAAAAATGTGGACTCCTTTTATTATATGTGTAACAAAGGAAAGGAAAGGGATTCCATCTGGCCTGTGATTTGAGACCTTCCCCCAGTCAGCTTGTCATATACAGTAGATAGGTAGATAGATAGACAGATAGACAGATAGATAGATAGATAGATAGATAGATAGATAGATAGATAGATAGATAGATAGATACAGCACGACTCCAGCTGTGGCTTCAGAATTCAAGAAAGTCTCGCTGCTCTCTTCCTGAAAATGCAGGTGAACAGCTCCTCTCACTAAGCTGGGCACCTAGGAATTTCAGATGCCCAGACACATTATTTCCAGTGCAATTTTTGAAAAATAAGCACCAGAATCCAGCTAAATGGGTCCAGTTTATCTAGGCCCAGGTGTTTGTTTTTTGAAACTGCATCATTTTTATGCATTTTCAATGTTTGTGAGTTAATAAAATAAGATGATGGCCGCAGTGATCTTTTTTTTCTCACAACAAGTAAATCATGAAAATCAGCACTCACAGTTGTTTTTTTTTTAATCGGTCCAGTTTAATGGTTATCAAAAAAATCCTTTCAGGTCCCTTCAGGACCGGCACAAAATTATATATATATATATAATACTGGAGACAGTCCTGACCCAGTGCATTGGCCAAGCAGGCCCCGACATGCATGTCAGAACCTTGAGGGTGAGGTTCCCCGATCCATCATAGGGTGTGGCATCTGCGCTAAAACACTGCTCCGTCCCTAGCATGGCCAGTGCTGGTGCTGCATATTGCAGCTCCTTCCCCATCAGTCTTGTCCCATTAAACCAGCTCACTAGTTCACACCTGAACTCAGGTCACTGGCACGGTAAGGTGACGTGGTCCCCAGTGTGGCAACGGACATCCCTACAAACAATGCTACTTCATTAATTCTTTGTTTTTTAATATTTTGACCCCAAACCTTCAACATAGTCTTCTTATGACCCCACCTCATAAACTTGGTAGGTAAACTTTTTCAAATCCCTGCCGAAACACCATTTCGTGCCACGGGTGTGAAAACACATTTTGGCCATGATGTAAAAAATGACAGCTGTACTGCTCATGAGGTGGTGTGAAAAATGGCTATGCTGAAAATTTGGAGTCAAAATATTGAATATTACCAAAGTTATGCATGTGCGTAGAAAACTTTCAACAAACACTTGTAACTTGGCCATTTTTAGGAATTTTTTTCACCAGATTTTCAATATGGCCTTTTTGGGACAACAACCCCCCACCACCACCATGAACATTAGTGGTGAAATTTCATTATTCGGTCCCAAAAGGTGATTTTGCGCAGCGACCGTGAAATCACCTTCTGGACCCGATTAACGAAAAGACAGTATTCATGAGGTGTGGTCCAAAAAAGATTGTTGAAAATTTGGTGAAAAAATTTGTAAAAATGACAAAGTTATGAACATAAGTTCAAAACACCACTGAAATACATTATACGGCACTTACCTATATTCCTCAGTTCACGGTTCGGCTTTGAATGGTGCAGATGTGTCTCAGTCCACAGAAAATAACAGCATTCACCCTCCAGTGGTAAGTATAGGGTAAGGGGGTGGGATTGTCGGTGCTCAGTGGGAGGGTCAGGATGGGGGGAACGAGGACGGCAGGGATGACGAGGGACAGTTTTCTTTCAGGTAAAAAAAAAAAGATTTTCATATTGCAGAAACCAAGGACAATTAATTAGCTATTTCAGGACACTGGGGCTGGGCTCCTCAGTGTCCCACACTGCTATGGCAAATACTTGTAAATGCCAACAAGGGGATTGGGACCCCCAATGTCAGCATAAATTAACAAAACAACGGGCTGTGGGGGGGCATCTGACACCTGGGGTGGGCATCCCAGTGTCAGATTATACAAAAATAAATAAATACACTGCCACAGGGAATTGGGCTCCCGGTGTGCATCATGTCTTATTTCTGGCCCCTTAACTGTTTTTTGGAATACTTACTCGTTCCTCTGTTTATTTATTTAATTTTTCTCCCGATCTTATGTACTGCCTCTGTGCCCTTTTAGCTCCTGGTCTTCCTGTTCTGAGACAAGAAGTTCATATATTTCTCAGTAGTCTCCTTACTTGCTCAGAGCCAGACCTCCAGCCGCTGGGGGGGACGGAGAGCTACTCTTGCCCTTTTAGGATGGTGAGTCTTTGGTGGCTCTGTAATCACTCACTTCCTGCTCTCAAAGAGGAAGTTCCTGTTATCAGTTAAATCCTGTGCCTATAAAAGTAGAACTGCCTTTGGGTGGAGGGTGGAGGGGAGGGAAGGAGGGCAATATCGTCCCAGTAGAGAAGTTTAGTTATACCAGCAGATCCTTCCTACTGGTGCTCTGCTTATTCTCTGGCAGCAGTTATCTAGGGCAGTGTTTAAATCTGGTTTTAACCTGGCTCCTTCTAGCTAAGCCACTCCCCCTACTTTGCAAATCTTTCTACACTTAGTTAATTTCACAGATAATTCCTTGGTCCACCTGTGACAAGCACCTAGATAACTACACAGATAAGAGGTAACAATTCACTTCAACTAAGTCTGACAAACACACTAACCCTATTTTTTTACCCTAAATTGAAGGTCCCAGTACAAGAGTTCTAGTTCTTAGTCCCAGTAGAGAAGTTTAGTTATACCAGCAGGTCCTTCCTCCTGGTGCTCTGCTTGTTCTCTGGCAGCAGTTATCTAGGGCAGTGTTTAAATCTGGTTTTAACCTGACTCCTTCTAGCTAAGCCACTCCCCCTACTTTGCAAATCTTTCTACACTTCGTTAATTTAACAGATAATTCCCTTCAGCCACCTGTGACAAGCACCTAGATAACTATACAGGTAGTACAGATAACAGGAAACAATTCACTTCAACTAACTCTGACAAACACACTAACCCTTTTTTTACCCTAAATTGAAGGTCCCAGTACAAGAGTTCTAGTTCTTACTCCCAGTAGAGAAGTTTAGCTATACCAGCAGGTCCATCCTCCTGGTGCTCTGCTTGTTCTCTGACAGAAGTTATCTAGGGCATTGTTTAAATCTGGTCTTAACCTGACTCCTTCTAGCTAAGCCACTCCTCCCACTTTGCAAATCTTTGTACACTTCATTAATTTCACAGATAAATTCCCTTCAGCCACCTGTGACAAGCACCTAGATAACTACACAGATAACAGGTAACAATTCGCTTCAACTAACTCTGACAAACACACTAACCCTTTTTTTACCCTAAATTGAAGGTCCCAGTGCAAGAGTTCTAGTTCTTAGTCCCAGTAGAGAGAAGTTTAGTTATACCATCAGGTCCTTCCTCCTCGTGCTCTGCTTGTTCTCTGGCAGAAGTTATCTACGGCAGCATTTAAATCTGATCTTAACCTGACTCGTTCTAGCTAAGCCACTCCCCCTACTTTACAAATTTTTCTACACTTCATTAATTTCACAGATAATTTCCTTCAGCCACCTGTGACAAGCACCTAGATAACTACACAGATAACAGGTAACAATTCACTTCAACTAATTCTGACAAACACACTAACCCTTTCTTTTTTACCCTAAATTGAAGGTCCCAGTACAAGAGTTCTAGTTCTTAGTCCCAGTAGAGAAGTTTAGTTATACCAGCAGGTCCTTCCTTCTGGTTTAGTTATACCAGCAGGTCCTTCCTTCTGGTGCTCTGCTTATTATTCTGTTGCCCAGAAAGAGGAGCAATTGGACAACAGTGGGCTCAGGGAGGGTGAGGGTGGTGGAACTGAGGTGCAACCCTCCAGTTGTACCTCTACACAATTCATGTGCTGTTCTGGCAAAGTGTGGTTCCTCTGAGGAGGCACCTGCAGTGGAGACCAAGGAGGATGCTGGGAACCTCCACAAAGGAGATTCACAGGAGGGTGGCATGGGACCCCACAGAAGAAGGAAAGAACTCCTGGTGGGGGACTCCATTGTTAGGAAGGTAGAACTTGGGGAGGAAGGGGAGATGGAGGTAAGGCGCCTGCCTGGCACCATGGCTTGGAGGGACAGGGAACGAATCCTCAGGATCGCTGGAGCAGTTGAACAGGGGAAGGAGCTGGATGTCACTGTCCACCTAGGGACAAATGACCTGGCTAAGAAAGGGATCAGAGCAGTGCAGGTAGAGTTTGTGGAGTTGGGGAGGGGCCTTAGAGAAGTAGCACACACAGTAACCTTCTCGAAGGTGCTGCCTGTCTATGGCCTAGGTGAGTCTATGGTGCTCCACACCATGGGATTCAATCAGTGGTTGAAAAACTGGTGCAGAGCTCAGGGATTTGGCTTCATTGGGGACTGGGGGTCCACCTGGAGTGATGCAGGCCTATACTGGCATGATGGTCTGCATCTGTCCAGGAGGGGAACCAAGATCCTAGGTGATAGGTTTAAATGCTTCATTGGCAAGCATTTAAACTAGCCAAGGGGGAGGCACTGGAAAGGAGCAGGAAAATCCTAGCCCCCCCCAAAAAAGTCAGGGTAGTAAGTGAGGTAAACACCAAGTTAGAGATGACGATAGGGAGCAGGAAAGGGGTAAATGGAGAAAGTGACAAAGGCAATAAGGATAGGGATGGGGCAAAAAGGGGTAAGACCATCAGGAAATGGAGGGTAATGAGTACCAATGCCCGTAGTGTGGGAAACAAGCTCCCTGAACTGGTGACCTTGATGGAAGAGGGATGCCTGGCTATCGTAGCAGTCACAGAAACATGGTACACAGAGAACCATGACTGGGATGTTAACATACCAGGGTACACAACCTACAGGAGAGACAGGAAGGGGAGAAGAGGGGGAGGAGTAGCTCTCTATGTAAGGGAAGGGATAAAAGCAACTGAACAAAAGAGTAAACAGGGAGGAGAGGAGGCACTGTGGGTCACCTTAGAGACTGGAAATGGCACCACAGTCCGCACAGGTGTTACATACAGACCCCCATGTCAGGGGGAGGGAATGGACAAGGATATGATGAAGGCATTCTTAGGATGGCAGAGAAAGAGGAGATGTTGTTTATGGGAGACCTGAATATGCCAGATGTTAACTGAAGCACATTTGCTGCAGCCACATCCAAGAGCAGGGTCATTCTCAATGCCCTACAGGTGGCATGCCTCAGACAGCTAGTTTTGGAACCCACTCATGAGAGAGCAATCTTAGACCTCGTACTCTCAAATGGGGACAGTGGGAGGATCTCAGATCTAGAAGTGGGTAGCCATCTGGGAACAAGTGACCACCAAACAGTGTGGTTCACGATAAACTCAGCTACAGAGTCAAGGCATACAAAAGGGAGGGTACTGGATTTCAGGAGGGCTGACTTTGGCAAGATGGGAGAGTGCTTTAGAAAAGCACTAGCAAATACGCTAGAAGGAGGGGTGGAGCAACAATGGGGAAACATCAAAACTGCCATCACAGAGGCAACAAGCCTTTGTGTGATGCAAGTAAACAAATCAAAACAAAAGAAAAAGCCACTATGGTTCTCAAAAGAGGTGGCGGAGAAGGTCAGGGAGAAAAAGTTAGCATTCAGGAAGTATAAGGAAACACAGAAGGAGCAGGACAGAGAGCTGTACTAGTTAAGGCAGAAGGAAACAGGGAGGGCAGTCAGAATAGCAAAGGCCCAAACTGAGGAAAAGATAGCCAACTCGGTTAAGAAGGGGGATTAAACCTTTTATAGGTACATCAGGGAGCGTAGAAAGACAAAGGGAGGGATAGTGAGGCTGAATAGACTGGACAGTGGGTGGGCAGAGAGGGACAGTGAAAAAGCAGGGATACTGAATGAATAATTCTGCTCAGTGTTCACAAAAGAGGAGGAGGAGGAGGTGCCTAATCCAATTAACAGAAGCACTCTGAATAGGGGGGTTGATCTCAGTCCTTTCACAGAAGAAATGGTTCTGAAAGAACTCCTAAAACTGAAGGTGGACAAAGCAATGGGGCCTGATGGAATGCACCCCAGAATTCTAAAAGAATTAAGAGGAGAACTAGTGAAACCACTGGCTACCATTTTTAACAAATCATGGGAGGATGGTGTGGTACCTGAGGACTGGAGGAAGGCGAATGTGATTCCCCTTCACAAAAGTGGGAGCAAGACAGAGGCAGGAAACTACAGACCTGTTAGTTTGACCTCTGTCGTAGGGAAAGTGATGAAGTCACTTCTGAAGGAAAGAATTGTTGAATACCTAGAGGCCAGTGGGGCACAGGACCCAAAGCAGCATGGGTTTACAGCGGGAAGGTCATGTCAGATGAATCTAATTGATTTCTTTGACTGGGTGACCAAAGTAGTAGACCAGGGAGGGGGCTGTGGATATGAAACACAGAAACATAGAAGTTGACGGCAGATAAGGACCGCAAGGCCCATCCAATCTGCCCATTTCTTTTTCTACCTTATAAATGTGCCATCGGCCTTTGCTCTGTCAGTGGCCTATCTATTCATAGTCATTTGTATTGCTCTCTTATGCCTATCCCATGCCTGTTTGAAGCCCTGCACTGTATTCATAGCCACCACTTCTTGTGGTAAGCCATTCCATGCATCCACCACCCTTTCTGTGAAAAGAATTTCCTCATCTCCCCTTAATCGCCCCTCTAATCTCATGCTGTGTCCTCTTGTCCTGCTATTTTTCTTATATTTAAACATGTTAGACTCTTTCACCTTGTTAATGCCCTTAAGGTGTTTGAATGCCTCGATCATATCACCTCTCTCCCTCCTTTGCTCAAGGGTATACATATTGAGCTCTGTTAATCTGTCCTCATATGTCTTCTGATGCAGTCCCTGCACCATTTTGGTTGCCCTTCTCTGGACTGCCTCAATTTGATTAATGTCCTTGTGAAGGTGTGGCCTCCAATACTGCACGCAGTACTCCAGATGGGGCCTAACCAGTGTCTTGTAAAGAGGGATTATTACCTCCCTCTTACGACTTGTGATACCCCTACTAATACACCCTAACACCCCCCTAGCCTTACCTACTGCTTTAGAGGTCTGCTTGGATGATTTCAGGTCATCAGTGATGATGATGCCCAAGTCTCTTTCTTCCTTTGTGACTGCTAACAACTCCCTCCCAGGCTATAGGTGGCTTCAGGGTTTCTCTTCCCTATGTGCATGATTTTGCACTTCTTGCATTAAATCCAGTTGCCACTCTTCTGACCATTTTGCTAGTTTATCCAGATCTCTTTCATTCTGCCCACCCCATCTGGATCATCTACTCTGTTGCAGATCTTGGTGTCATCTGCAAACAGACAAAGCCTTACCCTCTAGTCCATCTGCAAGGTCACTAATGAAGATGTTGAAGAGGACTGGCCCCAGGACTGATCCCTGAGGTGCCCCACTTGTGACTTGCATCTCTTCTGACTGTATACCATTTACTACCACTCTGTTTTCTGCCTGTCAACCAGTTTGCCACCCAGTTGACCAACTTCTGACCCACCCCGAGCCTACCTAGACTTTAGCAAGGCATTTGACACAGTCCCACACAAAAGATTAATAGTCAAATTAACCGGCCTGGGAGTGGGTCCCAGGGTGGTAGCCTGGGTAAAACATTGGCTGGACAACAGAACACAGAAGGTAATTGTAAATGGAGTCCACTCTGAAGAAAGAGGGGCTACTAGTGGGGCACCACAGGGTTCAGTACTGGATCCAGTCCTTTTTAATGTCTTTATAAGTGACATTGCAGAGGGACTGGAAGGAAATGTATGCCTCTTTGCAGATGACACAATGATCTGCAACAGGGTTGATACACAAGGAGGTGTGGCAAGGATGAGAAGGGACTTGACAAGGTTGAAGGAATGGTCAGAAGTATGGCAGTTTTGATTCAATGCAAAGAAGAGCAAAATAATGCACCTGGGAAACAAAAACCCAGGGGAAGATTACACAATGGGATGGGAGGGGGGAGGTAGTAACAACAACAAAAATGGAAAGGGACCTGGGGATAATAATATCAGATGACCTTAAGGTTAGCAAGCAATGTGAGAAGGCAGTAGGGAGGGCTGGGGGGATACTGGGATGTATAGGGAGAGGCATCACCAGCAGAAAGCAGGAAGTTGTTATCCCCTGTACAGACAGTTGGTGAGACCCCATCTGGAGTACTGCATCCAGTTCTGGAGACCCCATCTCTGCAAGGACATAGACAGGATAGAGGCAGTCCAGAGGAGGGCAACTAAAATGGCGCAGAGTTCTGCAAGAGAAGCCATACAAGGAGAGACTAAAGGAGCTTAATATGTATACCCTTGAGGAAAGGAGGGAGAGGGGGGACATGATAGAAACTTTTATGTACCTCAGTGGAATCAACAAAGTCCAAGAGGGTAGCATCTTTCAGAAAAAGAGATGTGCAAGAACAAAGGGACACAATCTGAAGATGGGGTGGCGGTTCAGGGGCAATGTGAGGAAGTATTTTTTCACAGAGAGGGTGATGGACGCATGGAACAGCCTTCCTGAGGAGGTCGTGGGGTCTAAAACTGTGGGAGAATTCAAGAATGCATGGGACAGACATAAGGCAATTTTTGTGGGGGGTAGAAAGAAATAGGCTGTTGGTTAACTAGGATCTGCAGCTTATCCTGTAGGTAGGAAAATGGGCAGACTAGGTGGGCCAAGCAGTCCTTATCTGCCGTCAAAGTCTATGTTTCTATGTTTCACAAATGAAGCATAGAAGGTGATGGCAGATAAGGGCCATGTGGCCCACCTAGTCTGCCCCTTTTCCCTACCTAATGCAATACTGCAGACCCTAGTTGATCTGCAGCTTACCCTCTCTTCCCTACTGTGAGAGTACTCTTATGTCTATCCCATGCATTCTTGAATTTGCCTACTGTTTTTGCCCCCTTCATCACGATAGGGAGGCTGTTCCAAGCATCCACTACTCTTTCTGTGAAAAAGTACTTCCTCACTTTCCCCCTAAGCCTACCCCCCCTCTAGCATCATATCATGCCCCCTCATTCTTGTACACCTTCTTTTCTGAAAGATGCTACCCTCCTGTACCTTGTTTATCCCCCTGATGTACTTGAATGTCTCTATCATACCCCCCCTTCTTCTCCACCAGGGAATACATACTGAGGTCCTCTAGTCTTTCCTCATATGACTTTTGATGCAGTCCTTGCACCATTTTTGTTGCCCTTCTCTGGATTGCCTCTATTTTGTTTATGTCCTTACAGAGATGCGGCCTCCAGAACTGACTGGACACAGTACTCCAGATGAAGTCTCACTAGTGATCTGTACAGTGGCATAACCACCTCCTTTTGTCTGCTGGTGATACTTCTCCCTATGCACCCTAGCATCACACTGGCTCTCCCCATAGCCTTCTCACATTGTTTGGATACCTATAGGTCATCAGATATGACATACCTTTGACCAACCACTGTCAAATCTGAATGTTTCAGGTTTTAAAGCCGCATATTTATTTAGTTACCGGGTGGCAAAAAAATATTTTAAAATTTTCAAAAAACAGTGATTTTTACTTTTTTTTTTTTTACCTCTGTAACTTTGCCCCCACTGGACTGATTTATATAAAAGTTTCAGGATCAAGAGATCCTGGTACAAAGGCATTGCTTTCCAAATGTCATGTAAATCAGGTTAATGGGGTAAAGTTATTACGTTGCAAAAATCAGGGTTTAACATGAAAGTGCTTACTCAGCCCTCATATACAGGCATGACTGTGCGTCATAGAATCATAGAAATGTGACAGCAGAAAAGGACCCTTTTGGCGCATCGAGTCTGCAGCTTACTCCCCCTCCCTACTTGTCCCCCTCGTCCAGAGATTCCCCCTTCCCCCCTTTCAACCTCTTGTATCTGTCCCATATCCTCTTGAACCCCTCCACAGTTTCCACTCCCAACACCTTCTCTGGCAAACTGTTCCAGGGCTCCCCCACCCTCTCAGTGAAGTAACGCCCTCTCTCATTACCCATAAACCTTTCCCCCTCCAACTTCAGACCATGGCCTCCTGGTTCTAGCACCTTCTTTCCTCATGGATAAGCTCCACCCTGTGTATTAATCCTCTTCATGTACTTAAACATTTCAATCATGTCCCCCCTCTTCCTTCTGGTCTCCAGCGGGTACAGATCCACCTCCCTCAGCCTCTCCTCATAGGGCTTGTCTAGTATATATGCAATGCAGTATCCTGCAGCACTGCATGACAAGTGGGATTAGCTGCCATTGAAATTCCCTTGATTTTGCTACAGTACGCTGCAGAATTTCATTGCATCCTAGCTGGCTTCACTGTATCCCTGGGTCTCTCTTTCTGTCAGTCAACTGACTACACACATGGTTTCTAGCTAGGCATTTATCAATGGTATATATCCAATAGTTCTATCTAGACAATGTGTTCCTGTCTAAGAGAACGTATTAACAAAAAGTTGCCACAATACTTTGAAATTACATTTTCTTTCTTGTTTCATCACAAGGCATCTGTAAACTGCAAGTCAGTGATCAGGATGTTATGCATATCCTCTTGCACATGACTTCTTGCCTCAAAGGTAAAGTTTAAATGAGACACATTCAATCACAGACACAGAAAGAAACAAAAAAATAATCATTTTCTTGTTAAGTCTTGTTAGAGCAATGTTGTTCAACTAAAACTTACCCAATCGTACTAAATACTGACACCCAGTACATTTGCAGTGTCTTTTCAGGGAGGAAGTGGAACCTGGCTGCTTGGTCTAACTCTTTAAACAGCAAGTGCTTAGTAAGGGTAAAAGAATGAAGATTTAGGGCGTTTAGATGCCTCTGTAATCAGTTTATTTGCTTGTATTTGTTTCTTTAATTACATTTTCATCATTTTATTTGTATTTTGTCAAGTATTAGTTAAAAAAAATAATCCAGTGGAATTCTTCTATTATTATGTTAGAAAGGTTTTACTGGAAGGCTTGCAGTGTGTTTCAATGGGGAAATGCAAATCTGTTTTCAGATTTTTATAGAGAAATAACACCTTCTGACACCACTATATTATATATTTACTAGAAATATGTGATTTTTGATAGCCTGTGATCTTTTGTTGTGATTTAGCGGTGACATTTTCTTTATCACCCTATTTTACTTAGGAAGAAGAAAAGAGAAGCACATTTTGTTTTGAAAATTGTGGTTGGCAGTTTTTGCCATCACAATACCAGAATTCTGCTAAATTGTTTTTACTAGCAGTGTGAAAAGCAACTTGTTTCACTGCACTAACAGATATTTTATCATAAAAGTAAAAAGTAACTACTAACACGTCAAAATACAATAAATAAAATACTCATTAGAGATGCAAACAGAATGGCATGGAACAGGATCTGGATTTATGTAGTGCTTTTAATGAAAAATGTTTGTCAAAGTGATTTACAAAGCATAACTATTGACAGTGCAGTATAAAACAGGTTGGAAATGCCCTGCTTACTGATTAGTTATATAAGTTCTGAGAACCATATGTTAGTACCCAACAAATGCACAGCTGGAACAAACTCAGGCAGTGGGATTGGAAATTTGGGTAAATCCCATAAAGATTTCATGAGCCACTGCATTCATCCCTGACTGCCATCACAAATGTGGCTGCCACCTGTACTCACTGAAAACCTCCAACTAGGCCCTAAAAAGTAAAACTCCCTTAAATAAAAACAATAAATAAATTCAATATTATTTCCTCTCATGATCCCCTCATTACTAATACATACATAGGCAATTAAAAAAAATACTATTCAGTTTTAATTTTTGGTGTTTTCTTGGTGACCATAAGAAAAAAAAACCTCCTAGCTTTACGAGCTTATCAGGACAATCTGTGCTGCCTACCCTGCCCAGATAACATTGAGTCCATGGCTCCATATGAGAGCTTCTAGTGTGTGTGTGTGTGTGTGTGTGTGTGTGTGTGTGTGTCTTTTGAAGATTCCACTAGTGGATCTGAGCAGAATTCTGAATTCTTGTATTCAATGGTATCCATATATTCCATGCGAAGTCAACTTATAGAATGTTAGAGTGATTATTTTCTGTGTGATATAAGGATTTATTTTAAATAGCTACTGATGCCTCAAAGAAAACTTTAAAAAAACATAATAATTAGGTACAATTCTACTTGCATTACATTTATACTTTATATATTTCTCCTCCCCATAATTTATTACTGAAGAAATGTGTATGAATATATGATTGATGTCCCTTAGAGTTCATTTTGAGTTCGTCTCTATAGCTTACTCCCTACTTCAAGTCATAATCCTCTGTTGTGACATCTCAGTCTGTTGCCATGGGAGTAACTGTGAGGTCACAAGCAGTGCTCTATGACTTCAGGTAGGGAGAAAGTAGCAGGAATAGATGAACACTTCAGGATCAAAGATTCTGTTTTCATGCAAATGACCTTGCTACTAAATAATGGGGAGGATGAATGCAGAATGAATGGGAAATACAAGCTGGACAGTGCCTAAATATTGTGTTTTGTTAAGGCTTCCCCTGAATGTGTCACTAGCTCTTTAAGGTTATAATAAAAAAAATAGTTTTAACCCAAATCGTGTCTCCTTCCTGTTAAATTTTGACCTATTTCTAATTAAATAAGACACTCCCATTGTGTAAGCAATAAGACACAAGGGGGTGTGCATCAAACATTTCTATTGCATGGCCAGGGGTGTAGTAAGGCACAAGGCCACAGGGTGAGTGCCATCAGCCCCTGGCCATGCATTAGAAGTGTCTAATACACACCACCAGAGTGTTTTATTGCACTTATAAAATGGATCTATGTATTTTGCATAAGAATGAACTCATTCACTTTTTCTTACACAAAGTAGCTCCTCCATCACTTGATGTCTTTTTGGTTTGCACTTTGGACATTTGTCCAAGTGGGGCTTCCGTAGTTGTACTCGTCACATTACTCTGGGCCTGTAGTTCTGTACCCCCTCCAGAGAGACAAAGGTAACCGTTTATTAATCAGTTCATAATAAATAACTGCACTCCTTTACAGAGACCTTTTATTTTTGTTTCATTTGTTTTTGCTTCATCTGCATCAACAGCATTGCACAGGAGAGCGCTGTGGCATGACCCAGGAGGAATCACAGTTGTCTGACAGTATAAAGAAGCAGACTTCAAAGCATTGTCGTGTGAGGTGGGAGTACACACAGCTGTGTGAAATAAAGCAGGCTGCAGTGAGGAACTGGAATAGTTACTGAGAAAGAATTTAAATTAAAACTGCCATGTAGTTAAACAGGCAAGCGTGTTAGTACAGTAAGTACTGAAAAAGATATGAATGAGCGAGTGGCAGCTGCAGGAGTGATGGAGATCCAGCACAGGATGGAAATCAGGTACAGGTTTTTGTTTTTTTTACCTGTTGATATTGCAACAAAAATTTAGTGAACACAGAAGTGCGGAACATTGGGTGCATGTCTATTAGGCTGTTCCTGGGGGTTGCTCACAAAAAAAATTGGCAGTCAATGAGACTTGGAGAAAACTTGAAAGTTCTACTATGTGCTGCTTAGTCTTCTGTTTGTGCTGCATCCAGTTTGTCAGCCCTTGTTTTCACCCGTGCATTCAACAGATCTTATGCACATGTAACAGTCAATCAGCCTGCAGGAGTTTCATCACCCATTTTATAATGTGGGATAAGGGTACTTCTCGGGAGGCTGAAGGCAGCAGGCAATTCCTTGTGCCTCACAACACGCTCAAAGTGTACTGTAATCCCACAGCAATGTACACCCTGGAGTGCCCTATTAGTTAAATGAGTGCATGTAAACTGAAATAACAGCCATTACAGGCTATTTCTAGTAACATCCCTCACACAGCCATGTACCTTAACAGACCCCATTATACTGAACAGTGAATGTTAGCAGGCATATCCTCCTCTCTAGAAATAATGTCATGGATTTTGAAACACCAGAAACAACAAGCATTTGTCAATGCCAAATGTTGTCGTGCTGGCATTGGCATTGGTAGTGCAGGAGTTATAGAGATGTATAATAGGAATGGCAGTGAAGTATTGAATTGACGCCAACCCCACCACCACCCTGCAGAGACTGACAGGCAATGGGGTGCGCCTTTGTGTCATCAGCCATAATGCTCATGCCATTTCACCTCAATCTACCTTGCAGACACTGACAAGTGTCGCGGTGTGCCTTGGGGTCTTCGGGCCTTATGCTCACCCCATTCCATAAGAAAATACTCTGAGATGGGTTCAGTGCAGGAGAATGGGGTGAACTTCGGGGCCAAAGAGTCCAAGGCGCACCCTGATGCCTGACACTGGCTGCAGAGTGAGGGTGGGATGGAATGAGCATTACAGCCAACAATCTCAAGTCACACCCCTGATGCCTGTCAGTCTCTACAGGGCGGGGCATTACGTTTGAAAACCCTAATGCCCCAGGCATTTATTGGTATTTTCACTACAAATTTTCAACATGGGCTTTTTGTGACCCCACCTCATGAACTGTGGCACTATCAGTTCATTAACCGAAAGGTGATTTTGCACAGCGACTGTGTCATTTGGTGCCACAGGCGTGAAAACACATTTTGAGCAAGATGTGAAAAATGACAGCTGTACTGTTCATGAGGAGGTGTAAAAAAATGGTAATGCTGAAAATCTGGAGTGAAAATATGAAAAATTGATAAAATCACGAGCGTGCATAGAAACTGCACAATTCATGCCTGTAATGCAATTATTCTGGGGATTTTTTTAAACAAATTTTCAACATAACCATTTTGGGACCTCCACTCATGAACAGTGGCACTGTGATTTTGTTACTCTGTCCTGAACATTGATTTACCACAGCGACTGTGCCATTGTGCGCCAGATGTGTGAAAACACATTTCGGGCATGATGTGAAAAATGACATTTGTACTGTTCGTAAGGAGGTGTGAAAAAATAGCAATGTTGAAAATCTGGAGTGAAAATATTAAAAATTATCAAAGTTATAAGCATGCGTGGAAACTGCATAATGCACGTTCGTAACACAGTCATTTTTTTTTTTGTTTAACCAAATTTGCAACATAGGCTTTTTGGGAGCCCACCTCATGTGACACTGTCATTTCGTTACTCAGTCCTGAAAGGTGATTCCACACAGTGACCATGAAATGACCTTTCAGGACCAAATAACAAAATGACAGTGACTGTATTCATGAGGTGGGGTCCCAAGAACCCCATGTTGAAAATTTGAGACCAAAACTCCCAAAAATGGCTGAGATATCAACCTAAATTGAACCTCCCCATTCAGTGCCATTATAGGACTTATCGCCATTTCTTCACATTGCGGTCAGCTTTTGAAGAGTGCAGGTGTGTTCCCAGTCCACTGAAGATCGCTGCTCCTCACCTCCGCAGGTAAGTATAGGTGGGGTGCACAGAGGGAAGGTGCAGGTTGGTGGAAAAGGGCCAGCGGCAATGATGAGGTACCATTTTCTTGTTTTTCAGGTTAAAAAAAAATTATGTTGTGGGTCCATTTTCTTTTTTACAAGGAAACTATGGATGCCAGCACACTGGGGTGGGCTCCCAGTGTGCCACAGTACTGGGGGGGATCAATGCCAAACCAGGGATTGGGCACGCCGAGGTCAGAGGATATGTGGGGGGTGCATCTGACACTGGGAGTGAGCATCCCAGTGTCAGAAACACCACAGCAGGGTTTGGCACACTGGGGTGGGCTCCCAGTGTGCCACATTAAAGGATGGGGGGATTACGCACCCCGATGTCGGCAGGCAGGGGGTCCACCAGCACAGTTGGATCATGCTTACAGTACAAATGCCTTTGGGCACTGAATATTCCCAGCCCATATGGAGCTTAGGCTGTGGCCTGCTCTGCAAGGCTGGGAGAACCTTTCGAGCTGGAGACAGTGGGATGTGGAGGAGGCAGGCAAGGAAACATCTCCTCCCACCATTCAGGCAGAGACCAGTGGGTTGGTGAGGTGGAGACATTGCAACACAAACAGCTGTTTGCTCTCCTGCTGCTGCCATGTTTATTGAAATGTTTCACCAAGAAAGACACTTACTGGAGGCATGTCATCTGTGCCACTGCATGATGAGCTTGTCTTTGATTGCTGCGGCACATTTGTTTCAAGTTGATGGCACTTTGCATATACGTGTGTCACCACTAGTATGCTCGCTAATTGGGGAATGAGGAACACACCTTCTAAAGCGTGCCCTGCATTCACCATCACTAACACACCTCTGCATTTCTCCTGTTACCACAAGATGTTGCTTGCACACGTGCAAGACAATATAAAAAGAAGGGAGGTACTTCAGCTCTGAACAGTGCAGCATGACAATGGTGATGGTAATGAGGTTTATTGAGATAGTACACACAGGCAGTTTTGGGTACAACTACTGTACGCCACAGTGCCACGTGAAGAACTTCAACTTGACAGGTGCAAGAATCACCCCGAGGGCCAAAAGTACAATGCTGTTGCACTCAGGAGAAGTAAAATCACGTACCACAGAAGGATTCCAGGAATATACATTTATTAGTAAATTACACTTACGCACACACCCAAGAGCACCAGAAGGAACCCCGGCACCTTGTGTTACCCTAATGCTTCATTGGTGGGGGGGGGATAGGCTGATTCCTTGTTGCTCCTCTGACTGCACCCAGTATTCCTTCTCTGTTGTTAACTTATCACCCACAGAGGGAATAGGTTTCATGGGACTTCTTCTACAGTGGCATAAAACTTAGTTACAGGAAAGCTTCCAGCCAAAATGGTGCTCTCTGTACCTGTTTAGCAAGTGCATGTGGCACCTTGAGAAGGAAGATCAAAGATTCTTGTGAGTGGCCATTGCATACTGACCAATTTCCGGCAGTTATTGCTGTGGTGTGGCCTGGGGTTCTCTCTGTCTTACATTCAGTGTTAAACACAGCACAGTCTCTCAAACTTTCACAGAAACCAAGGAGTCAACTTCCACAGGATGAATGCCATTAAGTATCAAAACCCCATGCACAGCCAGCCTGGTGGTGCTGAGGGCTAAGGCGCTGACCACCACACCTAGCCCCATGCCGGCGACCAGTGTTCAGGAATGAGTACGGGTCGCAGGGGGTCAGCTGGGGAGCAGAAGGATCAAGCATCCGAAGGACTGCTCTTCTTCTCTGGTGAGGGGGGTCCACAGCAGTCAGTGCATGGTTGCCTCCTGGCGGAGGCTGGGAGACTGCATGCTCGTTGCACTCGGGGGTGGAGCTGAGGGCAGATGTCTGGAAGGAAGCACGTGTGGACATGTGTGCGCCCCCTTCTGGTGATGTCATTGCATGCTCTCGGTTCTGAGGGGGTGAAAAAAATGGGCGCCCAGTTGAGCGGCTTGATGGCCGTCCATGAGTTTTGCCCCGTGGCTGAGCACCCAGGCTGGATCCGTGTTCCGTGGGGAGTCTGGGGGGCTCCCTGCAGCCCTGATGCGGAGGGTACAACTGCAGGGGCATATGGTTGCCTGGGACCAACCAGGTAGAGGTGGACGGTGGCCGGAATCCCCAATCAGATGTGGGGACAAGGGGAGCAGACTGAAGGTGGCCAGGAAAAAGTAGAAAAAAGCAGTAGCCAAAAAAAAAAAAACCATGCACAGAAAAGTTAGAATCTGTTCCATTCCCAGATGCTAGACTTAATTTTGGAAGTGCTTCCAAGTACACATGAAAGCCTTCCTTATAACTGTGGTCCTCATGAAGAAGAAAGCAACTTGCTGCAGTCCAACGTTTTGTCAGCTTAGCACTCAGCATCCTGGAGATGTTTTGGAGGCCGCAGAAGGCCCACCTCTGAAGATGACAGTGGATGCTGTTCAGACTCGACTATACTCACACTTGACAGCTGTGAGCTGTCTGGCAGAGCTCTTGTCTGTTTTGGCAGCATTAATGATAAGATCATCTGTTGATACACGTCCTGGGTAAATGCCTCTCCATGGTTAATTTATTGATGTTAGCTTAGCTGAAGACAGACATTTAGGTGATGTTCTTTAATGAAGTTGATAATAAATGTCAGTATTTTTTAAATTGCTGAGCTTGGCAGAATTCTGCAAATTTCAGAAAACAGTCACTCCATATTTTTCACAGTGGTGGGTCTTTTTTTTTTTTGTAAATGGAAAATAATAACAATATTAAAGCTGTAAGCCAGCCAGAAGGGTTTATTTTCCTGCTTTCCCACCTTGTAAGCAAGCATCAGCAGCTGAGTTTTTCATACAGTGGAATGATTAAAAAAATAATTAAGAGAAAGACACAAGATGAGTAATAGAGAAGCGGCATCTAATTCCCTAAATGGTCTAATTATTTCTCAGATATTATCTTATACTCTTAGAAGTGTAGCTCAGGTCCCATTGGTGATACCAAGAAATAGAACCCAGACTAAATGCAGGATTCAAAAAGAGGTATGCAACAGGGTGATGATAATTCCCCACATCTCTCCCTTTTTGGGATTCCTAAGGCACAAAACAAATCCACATGACCCTGTGCTTTCCAGATCGCATTCCGCTTGAAATGCCATGGGTAAATTCTAACATGGGCAAATAGGTTTCTCCTCTTCTGGTTCATCTATCTGAAATACCCTTTCAGTGGGAAGCAGACCTGCCCACTCCCACTCCCTCATTACAGAATACATATCCCACTGGACCACCAGGTATTCTTTTGGGAATTTTGACCATTTGGGGAGGGTGACTGAACAAGCTGGCTGCTGCTTATGAAGGGTAGCAATATGCAGCAGTGCACTCGCATCATTTCACCATTTCATTTTAGTGAAGACTGCTTTGACAAGTTCCAAATCATCACTTAACTTGTGTATATGTGTAAATAATACACAGGTTAAGTGATGATTTCTGTGTTTTTTTATTGCAAAGGGCAATAAGAGAAAGGACTGTGCAGCACTGTTCTACTGTAATGACAGGGCTGCCAAGTTGTTAGCTCTCTCGTGATGGTCATCCTCACGCTGCATGTGGCAGCCATTTTAGAATTTGGGCACAGCAGCATTTTTGAATGCAGAGGGGCTCTGTTTACATTTTTCAAACCTATGCAATTGCATTTATACTGCATAAATAAATGCAGTTTCAGCATCAATGTAAACATCAGCCTGTCCCTTAAAGATCCAGACAGTCATTTTTTTTAAACCAGATCTGTGAAATTTGCAGGTTTAGGTATCCTTTGCTTCTGGGTAACTTTACATATTGAGTGCATCCCATTGCAGCTGTGCAGCCTAAGATAATAGCACTGCCTTGTCACTTTACATGTGCTACGTAGCACCACTTCTACTCACTATGCTACATTAGCACCAGTACTGCATTCTTATAAAACTAATGAACTCATGTGTTTCTGTGCTTCATTATTGAAATTGTACCCCAATGTTTATCTTCATCTGTCCTTTCAGTTGCTCTTGAAATTGTATTTTCCAGATTGTTTATAACCATGTTTCTCTTATCTCCATCCGTTTCTTTACCAACCTAGGCCTGAAGCATTCCAGACAAAGGTTCCTTGGGACAGCATACTTAGCCAGTCAACATACCAACAAATAAATTAACAGCATATCCAAAACAGAACTTTGTCCCTGATCGGTGCATCTGCCCCTTTGCTTAATATCCACAAACTGTGTCCCCAAAATACAGGATGGGGGCCAAAACAGATGCACAAACACTTGCACTAGCAATAAATGTTTTATGCACCAGTAACTCATGTGGTGGTTTATTTACAAGTTTCCCAGCTACAGTTCGCTTATGTGGTGGTCTGGGCATAAATACAGTAGAACCTCGATCAAACAAACCTCGCTGATCTGAACCACCCTATCTAACAAACTGTTTTTTCAGGACTAGAGCTTTCACCGTAGTCAGCTGTGTGAGTGAGGAAGTGATAGGATTCCCAGACTGTCAGTCAAACAGTCACTGGATCATCTGTACATCAGCTGTGTGAGCTGTCACTCAATCTTCTCAGCTGATACAGCCAATCACATTGCACATTCATTCTTCTGAAAAGGTCACCTATCAACCTTGTGCTCAGTTTGCACTGTGGGTAGCAGACACACAATGACTGAAAAGAGAAAATGGAATGCAGTCACCATTGCCACTAAACTCTGCATTTTGGAGAGACTCAAGAATGGTGAGCATGCTGTAAGCCTGGCCACAGAGTATGGGGTCGGAAAATCCATGATAAGCAGCATATCATATGCAAGACAAAAACTTGGAGAGTTTGTAATGACAATGGAGAGAACAACTGTTGCAAAGCACAGAAAGAACATGCAGGTATGTCAGGATGATGCTCATGATGCCACCAACCACCTGTGGTTCCAATAAGAGCAGGAGAAGGGCACCCCAATATCGGACAAGTGAGGGATGGTTGCTGTGGTTTAAGAAATGCCACAGAATCAGGCAGCTGCGCTTATCTGGCGAGAAGTTGAGCACTGCTATGAATACAGTGCAGGGCTTCAAACAGGCATGGGATAGGCATAAGAGAGCAATACAGATGAGTATGAATAGATAGACCACTGACAGAGCAAAGGTTGATGGCACATTTATAACGTAGAAAAAGAAATGGGCAGACTGGATGGGCCTTGCGGTCCTTATCTGCCATCAATTTCTATGTTTCTATGCCACTCTTTGCATTGAATAAGCACTAAACACACAAAGCATTCTAAGCATTCACAAAAAATTCACGTACAGCACACAAGCAACACAGGTAATGGAGTTACAGTACTGTACTATGCTTTCTAGACCCATATCAGGCTTATATTGCTTGTAAAACAAAAAAAGGAGATCAGATGGCAGTATTGTAGTACACAATTGATATACCCATTAAAAGGATGAGTGGCCCCAATCTAGCAAACGCCCAGTTATCTAAACTATTCAGTAGCCACCCAGTTTGGATAATCAGGGTTCTACTGCATTCATGCTGTAGGTATAGGGATGTGTTGTGAATATCCCCTTATTCATATAGCATAGTTATATATGGACTACCAAGGGGCTGTAATTCAGGAGCTGGAACTTTAAGGCGCCATGAATAAACTCCAAGGATCATTCTGATTTTCCCATCTGGAATTCACAGCTGGAGGGAAAATGAAATGTAACTAGTGAATGCTAGGCCTCAGCTAAGACCTCCCCCATGGGGACAGCAAAGATTGTAGGTGTGGCACAACAGGACTCTTGCAGCACTTATCCAAAAGGGGGCAGCACGGTGGTGCAATAGTGAACCCTGCACATGTGCCTCTGGTTATTCCTGTGCACGTCCAGGTTGCAAATCCTCCCGACCGCCCAGACATCACCACCGTCACAGCTGCAGTCCCTTACTCCAGCTCACCATCTTACTCCTCCTGCTCTCTGGTAATGTCCACCCCAACCCAGGCCCAGGACCCGGTACATTGCCCTCCGCAGGGCATGGTCTCTGAATTGCCTGCATGAATATCTGCAGCCTGCCTAAAAAGACTGCTGCACTCCAATGCTGGGTCTCCCAACATAAGCCCAACGTCCTTGCCATAGTGGAAACTTGGCTCTCACCATTGACCCCAGACTCGACGGTTTCCCTCCCTGGCTTCTCCCTCTTCAGAGAAGATCGTGTGGGTAAGCGCGGGGGGGGGCTGCGCTGTCTACCTAATGAACTCCCTCCTGGGTCATGCCCTGCGTACCCCAAAGCTCGATCATGGGGCCCAAGCAATCACCGTAAAAATCTCCCCTGACCCAGGCCATGGCCCTCTTTACCTCACAACGACATATGTACCCCCACAAGAACAAAAACCAAGCTATCCGCCTCCTCACTGAGTACTCTCACTTGCCTCACAAGCATGGAACAACTCATAGTGGGTGATCTCAACATCAACTGGCCAGTGCTACTCTCAACTCAAATTAAAGATACCTTCACAGCCCTTGATCCATCTCAACTAGTGACTCAACCCACCAGATTTAACCAATCAAGTGGGACTAGCACGCTTCTTGACATTGTGCTTTCCAACCGCCCTCACAAAATAAAGGTTATTAATGTATTACCCAACTCCCTCAGTGACCACTCGCCAATTCTTTGCCACTGGTCCACCCACACGCTCAAAACTGCACGGCACGCCACCCTGTCGCCGTTTTCGCCCCGGAGGTCTACGCAAACTTAAGCATCACTTTGCACAACTTGATTGGTCCCCAATCTCCCTTGCTACGGATATAGACGTCGCCCTTGCTTTCCTCACCAATACCTTCTGCAAGGCCTGTGATGTTTTTGCCCCTGTCACCCGCATCCATACCAAGAGACGCTCAGCTGCCTGGATAACCACCCCCTGATCCAACAGCTGAAGCAACATGATAATCTATGGCACATTGCTGTCAATACTGGCAAACTAGCTGACAGGCAGGCCTATAACGCAGCTCGCAACCAGTGCACCTGGGCCATAAGAAAAGCCAAAGCCAGCCATTACCAATCCACCTTCACATCCACTTGGGGCAATGCCTACACCTTCTGGAATAATGTGAAAGAGTTAAACGGGACAACCTGCTCCACCCCTCCCTCTCATATGATCATAAATGGCGCTGTTAATGCGGACCCTTCCCGTAATGCCAACTGCCTTAACAAAACCTTCACTGATCTAAGCTCAGTTCTCCCGGCCCACTTCTTTGACCCCATACTGGTATGCAACAATCCAGCTATTGCTCTCCCCCACTTCTCTTTAGGACTATCTCCCCACAGGATGCGAAACCAATCCTCCAAAATGCCCTTTCTTCCCGCAACCCGAGTGATGACCCCCTCAACTCCTGGATACTCCGCCTAACATTGGATGTCATGCTAGTCCCCCTCACTGACCTCCTCAATCGATCCCTGTGTCTTGGCCAGTTCCCAAAGGCATGGAAACAGGCCAAAATCATCCCTATACATAAGAATGGAGACCACACTGTACCAAATAACTACAGACCTATCGCCATCCCCCCCCCCACCAAAAGCGCTCGAAAAAATAGTATCCTCACAACTTGTAACTTATCTATCCAGCCACAGCATTCTGTGCCCTGAACAGCATGGCTTTCGCCCAGGTCACAGCACCACCACAGCTCTACTGGAATTCTCCCACCATATACACTCTACATTAGATGCCAGGGAATTGGCTGGGGTAGTATTCATTGACCTGTCCAAGGCCTTTGACACTGTGAACCACCCACTATTGCTTGACACCCTCTGTAAAGTAGGGCTGTCATCTGGCCCGTTAGCCTGGTTCTCCAGCTACCTTTATGGTAGATCCCAATGCGTCAAGCTAACTGATTGCCTATTCTTGGCGCTGCCTGTCCTTTCGGGAGTCCCTCAAGGCTCCATTCTGGGCCCCACATTATTCACTCTCTTCCTGAACACCCTTCCCAGCTCTTGTGCAGGAAAGCTGCTATTATGTGCAGATGATGCAGTCCTGCTCTCCTCGCACCCCAATCCAGCCACTCTCCAGAACAGCCTACAAACCTCCTTCAGCCAAGCTGAAAAATGGTTTCTCGACCACTGCCTGGTCCTGAATCTCAAGAAGATGAAGTCAATGATCTTTACACACCACCTAAGTAGCTCCAAAAATGCCCCCCTCTCCATCCTTCCCAACACCCTCCATCCCCTTGAGCAGGTGTCAACATACAAGTATCTGGGCATCACCTTTGATTCGGCCTTCCCCTTCCATACCCATGTCAGTGCCCTATCCTCTGCCATGAACACCCGGATTGGGCTTCTTTATCATCACAAAGACTGCCTCTCTGGCTTCACCCTACGGTTGGCCATCACTTCCTCCATTCTGTCACTAGTTGACTATGGCCTCCCCATATACGCAGCTGCTGGCCCCACTACCCTCACCAAAGTCCAGACCTCCATCAACAAAGCCTGCAGGCTCCTGGCCAGTGCCCCAAGCGGAACCCACACATGCCGGCTCTATGCCACCACGAACATACTCAGTCTGGAAGAACGTCTGCAATATCACACAGGTAACCTAGCAAAAAAGACTCTTCTTGGACTGTGTCCCCCTGGTGTCACTGCTCAACTCCAGCCTGCTTCCCACTCAGCCGCCACCCGTACCACCTGCAAGGCCGCCTTCCAGGTGCCTAGAGCCAGGACCTCCCTTGCCCAAAGGTCCTTTTACTACAGAGCACCGTCCTGGTATAACTCTCTCCCCAAGCACATCTCAGACACCCTAAAATTGGTCAGTTCAAAACTGCCCTATGCAACCACCTACTTGGCACTCGGAAGTGTACATGCCTAATGTAAGGCCTGCCGCTGTTCCCCAGGCTCGATAGCCTGCCCCACTCCATTTTCCTCTGGCTATTGCCTGCATGACCTACCAGGTCCTAACAGTGTTTTCTGCTCTGTACTCTGGTAAACTACCTATGTTTTATGCAATGTATAATGTACTTTGGTAAAATACCTTTGTCTTATGCTATGTATAATGTATGTATTGCACCTGTATTGTTCCACCCTGTTTTGCCGCACTATTTGTTGTTCCCCTCCCTGTGACGAGGTGCCTTTGTAAATGAGTCTGTGACTCAAAGGTTGTAAATCTGATTTACGAACTAAATAAATAAATGCAAATTTAATCTTTGGACCTGTGTCAATAACTATTAGACTTCCTTTTTGTGCTCCATTATATTGTTTCACAGTGGCTCCTTTACCCTTTTGTACCTTTGTAATTGGGTATTTATCTTATTTTTCAATAGCACCTGTTGGAGATCCTTTCCTTTTTCCCCCACACTATGTGGATCATTTGTCTGCCATTATTCTCCCTCCTCCCATCCATCTCATATTTTTCCTTTTGTTTGTATCTTGGCTTAGTTTTGTTTTTGCACTGGCCCAATTTTTCAGATGTTGTTCTCTTTGGAATATTTTCTATCTGATTTGCATTTTCTTTTCCCTTTTTATGTTGCCAGTTCCCCTGGACCTACCTTTTTTGCTCTTTTTTTGCATTTCTTTCTTTTTGTTGACCTCCTATTGGGTCATTTTCACATTTCATTATTTCATGGGAGTTTGCAATACTGTGCAGCCTGCTTCAGTGCACACCCATGTTGCATGAGAATTTTCTACATTAAACCCTTGGAGAGCATGTTGCACACCTTCCATTTCACCAATGGGGGTGCTAGGAATGCATTTAGTAGGACACCTTCATGCAGTCCCGTTGGGCCAGTCCAGGGACTTCTCGATCACTGTGCTACATAAATGGGAGGCTGACTTGCAAGAGATTTGTGAAGAAAAACTTTGGTTTAACTATGCCCCATCATTCTATAAACTATCAGTGGCTCTCTACCTGAAAGAATTCACCTGGAAATGCCAAACTTGATCTTTAATAACACTCATAATCCAAATGAAGTATATGGGAGAGAAGGCTGGTAGGTGTTAGAGGGAATGCGGGGAGATCCAGGCCAATCACACACACATTTCCTGGAGCTGTCCGGTCCTAGCATCTTACTGGGGTGAAATTGCTCATACCTTGGATGGGGATGTTCAGCTGTCCTGGCCTAGCTGCACCTCTGTAGCTATTATTAGCAGGGTTTTAAATAACTGATTAGCAGTTTTTTTTCCTTGGGACAATACTAACTGTACAGAAAGCATTTATATAGGTTTTCTAGAAGTGTTATGTTTGTTAAACACAGTGAGTCAAGTGCTATGCATTTTCACAATGTTTTAGAACTTTTATGAGCAAAAAGCTAATCAATTTTTAGAGTTAAATAAAACCCTGTATTAGCCATAGTTCCATCCATATTGCATATTGGGGGAGACAAGTGAAGTTACTCTTTGTTAGCAGGGGCCAAGAAAGCAATCACCAGGCTATGGCTCCAACCTCAGCCACCCACAATGGCTCAATGGACTACAACTGTAGACTCTATTTACCATCTAAAAAAAAGAGCCACATAATGTTTATTTTTTTTGATTTTCTCCCAATAGTTGAGGAAACTTGGAAAAAGTGGACTTCATATAAAATGGACACTGACATGGACTTTACACCCTGATCAAGTTTCTTCTATAACAGCATCAGATGTGTTTATCTGTCCCATAGTACTATGTAGTTGTGGATGGCTTAGTTATTCTTTTTTGCATGTGTTAGGCCCTCTGGCACTACTTACTTAGTCAACTCCATCACTGTCTAATTTGTCTTAATGATCAGTCTAAAGTGTGTTACCTATACTGTTGCTTTTACTCCAATCTGCAATTTGCCAGCATGTTAGTTACGTATACCCTGTCTGTTTTTGTGAATCCCATGTTTACAATAATAGAAATGCTAATTATAAAAAAAAGAATTTTGCTCATTAAAGTGGGCTGTGCATTTAAGTGGATTACATAGGATAATATAGAAACATTGCTTTTTGGCTCTTGTGTAGTGAAGATGTCTATTTGTGGTTGCTTCATAGAGCTTCTTTATTTATCTGCGTGATGTAGAAACACACTGAAAACACTATCTGTATCACTCTCCTGTGCGAACTCATCACTGCTCTCTTTATCATTCACTATCTTTCCCTTCACTTGCTAAAAGATGCCTCTCACACTGTGCCAAATTTATCTGTAAATACTGGCTAGGCTCTCTACCTCAGTATCTATCCTCCTCTCTCTCCACCCCTCCTCCTGCTCACTCCATAAGATCCCTCGACTCCTGCACCTTTTTGATTCCTAGATGCTCCACTATTGCAGGCCAGTCAGCCATCTCTCATCTCCCAAAAATCTGGAATGTCCTCCCTTCACAAATTCAACACTCCTCCTCCTCTTCCTGCCTCTCCTCTGCCCTTCACAATTTCCTCTCATCTAACTGTACCTGTTTCCTCTAGTTTTAATCCCCTTATCTCTCACTCTCACTAGCTTTCCCATCCTGAGTGGGACATGGAAATTTAATTGCACTTACAAACTAAAACTTGCAGTTTATATGTTCAATTATTTGTTTTTCCTATACTCTCTAGTGTAAATTGTTGTATTATGTTCCTGTAATTGTTGCAAATCATGTATTTTGTTCCAAATCGTGTATACCACTGTATCAGATGACCTTATAGTGTAATACTGATCATGTATTGTAGTTGTATGCTCCCTTTTCAACATATTCATCAGCAACATTGCTGAAGGACTGAAAGGGAAAGTATAGGGATCCAAGGAATGGGGCAGATCTAAGAAAGCTGGAGGAATGGTCCAAGAACTGGCAGTCGAGATTCAATGCCAAAAAGTGTAAGGTAATGCATTTGGGTAAGCGGAACCCAGGAATAACTATGTCCTGGAAGGGCAGCTATTGGAAAAGACAAAGATGGAATGGGATCTAGGAGTTATGATATTGGATGATTTAAAGTTAGGAAAGCAATGCAAAAAAGCAGCATTAAGGGCAAGTGGCATCCTTGGATGCATAGGTAGCAGTATTACTAACAGAAAGCATGAGGTAATCATACCACTCTATAGGTCTTTGGTGAGGCCTCACTTGGAGTACTGTGTGCAGTTCTGGAGGCCACACCTAAAAAAGGACATAGACCATCTGGAATCAGTGCAGAGGAGAGCCACCAAGATGGTTTAGGGACCACACCATGAACATTACAAAAACAGGCTCAGCCAGTTAATCTATTTTCCCTAAAGAAGACAAGGGACAGAGGAGACATGATAAAAACATTTACATTTCTTAAAGGAATAAACGCAGTACATACTGGTAACCTCTTTCAGGAAAATAGGACTGCACATACAAGAGGGTACAACTTATGTCTGGTTGGCGGTAAATTCAGAACCAATGTTAGGAAGTACTTTTTCACAAAGAGGGTCATGAACCATTGAAACAGCCTGCCACCTGAGGTAGTGGCAGTTAACACTGTCAGAGAATTCAAACGGACATGGGACAGTGAACGTAGTCACCGCAACAGGAGCACTAGATGGGAGAGTAGGCATCTCAGGCAGACTAGATGGACCACATGGTCTCCTTCTGTTGGCAAATTCTTATGTTCTTATCCCATGGCACTTCTTGATAAGAGTAAGAGAATTTCCCCAATGTCTTGTCCAAATTTCCCCCCATTCACTAAAAATAGCACCAACTGCTTAATCCATTTCTGTAAGTTAGTTTGCATCTGTATACATATTCCCCTTCCCTTTCCACGGGTCACACCTGGAAACGAGCCATGACTCAGTGTGCCTCTCCTGGTCACAAACTTCCAAATAAGTAAATAAATAACAGCACTTGATGTTCACTATCATCCTCCAGCTCCTCTACTTCAAATTTCTCTACCCACTATTCCACTAGTTCACTGCAGATTTCCTCCTCGCTGACAGGGCCACTGGTGACAATTTCATTATCAATTTCCAGAAAAGAGTTGTCTTCAGGTGTCATACCTGGTATAAGAATTTGTAGAAGCAGAGTTTCTTCCTCGATCTTTACTGACTGTGAGTCCTGGTGAAGAATGTCAGCCTTCTTGCAACAATTCCAAATTGCTTCCGGCTTCTGGTCACATCAAGCACTGTCAAGCATTTGAATCATAGACAGCATGGACAACTTTTTGTAATCCATCACCATGTTTACATGCAGTTTTGGTTACTGGGAAACTGACATTTTTTGGGGTGTATTCAGGTATATTCCAATACCAAATCTGCATGTAAACAGCACAGTTTCCTGGAAACCAATGTTTTTCAGTAAACATATTACCAGGAGAGTATAACGGTAATGCTGCATTTACCAGCTAACTGTGTGAATGTAAATGTGGTGCATGTTGTAACAAAGCAATACCAGTATCCTTTCCTTTGCTCCCCCCTCCCCACCAAAAAGAGAATGGAAGATTTGAAAGACAGTGTTCACTATAGAGAGGCCCTAAAGTATACTCTCACTCATCGCAGCTGCAGGCAGCATTGAGCTTAAACTCCTGCAAAATCTGTGAAAGAACGCTTTTCAGCCACTGATCAGCTGAATCGCTGTTGGTGCCTTTTTCCCCCCATGACAATGTTTGAAAATATTGCTGTTCCTTTCCTTACAGCAGCACAGCCACCAATTTTTTGCACTAAATGGCTGCCCCATTATTCTTTCCTGAAGCAGAATGAGACCACTGATTGGAGCATCAACTGCCCTGTTTACAGTGAACCATCTTAATAGGGCTGTGTTTCCTGTAGCACATGTCCCAGTCCTTGTTCTTTTTCATTTATGATTTTTGCCACTCTCCCATTCGGCCAGAATTTTCCCTGTATTGGCACCAATTCTAGATACAGTGGAAACATCAATGCCATAATAATTTGCCATATCAAATCTCTTTTAGAATTAGCTTGTTGCAGTTACTGAAGCAGTGCTACTTTCTACCCTAATGACAGAGACCATGTACAGATTATACTGCTTGAAATGGTTTAAACTGCTTTAACCACTTTGTGTAACATGGTTCGCAGTTGTACTACAAGCTTTCAAAAACCACGTGACTGTGCTTAATTTTGCTTGACTTTCTGCTCTTGCTTTCTACATGCTATGACAAATGGCAGCTCTGGATTTTATGTGTCTCACCTGCCTTGTCTTCATCTGACTTCTCCATCCCTGCGTGGTTGGTTTGTGCTTATGTACAATCCCTGACTATCCCTGCATGGATAACTTTTGTAAGTTGTCCAGGATTGAATGTATGTTACCTGGTACTGTTTGAATGATTGTATTTTGTACTCTCCTGGGTCATGCCTGAAAATAGGCAGGGCAATTTGCCTAATGCCAGTTACCAAAAGCTAATAAATAAATAAATAAACCCTGATAACACCTAGGCTTTGACATGGTTCTTTAAACTGTTTTTTACTTCAACCCTATTGCCTGATAGTGCAGAGGGCCCTGCATGTTACTTTCAGAACATTCTGGGATGACTGACTCAGGAATGTATGTTTATTTATTTTTTTTTGTTGACCAGGTAAGTGCACTAGACAAATCCTGCCTATTTTCAGGCACGACCTGGGGGAAGGGGATACAACTGACCTTGAACCAGATTAAGCTGTTGATGGTATTTTTAGTGAATGAGGGAAATTTGGCCAGGACAACAGGGAATTTTCCTTACTCTTTTCGATAAGTTCCATGGGATTTTTAACATCCACCTGAACTACCACCAATCCAGGGAGATGGGACCTCGGTTTTAACATCTCATCCGAAAGACAGCATCTCAGAAGTGCAGCACCCCTCTCATGCTGCACTACAGTGTCAGTACTGAGATATTAATCCAAGTGCCAGATGTGGGAACTGAACCCACAGCCCTCTGATCTCCTAGCCTCAGAGGTGAGCTGCTACCTACTAAGCCACTGACACTGCATGTTTCACAGCACAGCATCACGCACATTTGGTGGTCCTGGTTCAGACATGGCAGCAGTTTAATAACCATGCATAAACATGCTCCATGGAGGTACAGATGCTGCAACAGAGTAAGACTAATCTGATTTTTAAAATGTTTCATTTTACCATGTTGCAGTCTGGACAAGGCCAAAGTAATCTTCCTCTTTTCCATGTTGCTTGCCATTGAAGACTGCATGACATCTCCAGGTATGTAGTGTGATCAATTTACACCTCACTAATTTGTTGATGTGCACTTAATCACATACTTAACATGCTGCTGGCTCTGAAAAACTGTGCACTTAGGCAGTATTTGCACTTAACCAATGTGATCTTAATAGGGCTAGGGGAACAAGCATTTGTCAATGCCGAATGTTTGCTTGCTGGCATTGGGATTGGATTGGTAGTGTAGGAGTTAGACAGCTGCATAATAGGAATGGCAGTGAAGTATTGAACTGAAGCCAACCCCGCCACCACCCTGCAGATACGGACAGGCATTGGGGTGTGCCTTTGGGTCATCAGGCATAATGGTCACACCATTTCACCACTCCCACCCTGCAGACACTGACAAGTGTCACGGTGTGCCTTGGGATCTTTGCCTTATGTACACCCCATTCCATTAGAAGTACGGTGAGATGGGTACGTGTATAGAGAATGGGGTGAACTTTAAATAAGAGTCCAAGGCATACCTCGATGCCTTCAGTGACTGCAGGTGTGGAATGGTATGAGCATCATAGGCAAGAATCCCAAGTCACACCCTGATGCCTGTCATTCTCTATAGGGTCGGGCATTATAGTTGAAAAGCCTAATACCTCAGGCTTTCGTTGGTATTTTCACTCCAAATTTTCAACATGTTTGTTTTGTGACCCCACCTCATGAACAGGGGAATATCAGTTTGTTAGCCGAAAGCTGCTCATGCACAGTGACTACGGCATTTAGCACCACAGGTGCAAAAATATTCGAACAGGATGTAAAAAATGACAGCTGTACTCTTTCATGGGAGGTGTAAAAATGGCTATGTTGCAAGTGTGTAGTAAAATATTAAAAAAAAGGTGAAATCCTGGCGTACATAGAAACTGTGCAATGCACACCTGTAATATAATTAGGTTGGGGATTTCTTACAGCAGATTGTCAACTCAGGCATTTTGGTGCCTCCGATCATGAACAGTGGCACTGTGATTTTCTTTATCTGTGCCGAACAATGATTTCCCACAGCGACCACGCATCTCTGCACTGAAAGTGTGAACACACACTTCGGCCATGTTGTGAAAAATGGCAGCTGTACTGCTCATAAGGAAGTGTGGAAAAATGCCACTGGTGAAAATCTGGACTGAAAATATTACAGTCATGAACTAACGAGGGTGTGTGGAAACTGTGCAATGCTCACTCATAACACAGTCATTTTATGGACTTTTGTCACCAAATTTTCACCATAGCCATTTTAAGACCTCTGCTCATGAACAGTGTAACTGTGATTTTCTTAATCTGTCCTAAACATTGCTTTCGCACCAACAGCACCATTATGCGCTTCATGTCTGAAAACACATTTTAATGACATATGAAAAATTGCAGGTGTACTGTTCATAAGGAAGTTTAATAAAATGGACATGTTGAAAATCTGGAGTGAAAATATTAAATCTGCAAACTTACGAGCATGCATAGGAACTGTGCAACGCACGCTCGTAAAAGTCATTTTTAGGAATTTGTTCACCAAATTCTCAACATAGCCATTTTAAGACCTCTGCTCATGAACAGTGTCACTGTGATTTTCTTAATTTTTCCTGTACATTGATTTCGCACACCGACTGCGCCATTGTGCGCTACATGGGTGAAACACATTTTGGGTGAGATGTGAAAAATGACAGCTGTACTACTCATAAGAAGATGTGGTACAATGGCAATGTTGAAAATCTGGAGTGAAAATATTGAAAATTTGCGAACTAACGGCGTGCGTAGGAACTAGCCTAGCATACGCTAAGTAAAACGGTCATTTTGAAATTTTTCACAAATTCTCAACATAGCCATTTTAAGACCTCTGCTCGGAACAGTGTCACTGTGATTTTTCTAATTTGTCCCTGACATTGACCTCAAGACACCAACCGCGCCATTGTGCGCTACATGGGCGAAACACATTTTGGGTGAGATGTGAAAATGTCAGCTGTACTACTCATAAGAAGGTGTGGTAAAATGGCAATGTTGAAAATTTGGAGTGAAAATATTGAAAATTCGTGAACTTACGAGCACCGTAGGAACTGCACAGCGCCGCGCTAGTAAAACAGTCATTTTGGAATTTTGGCGCAAATTTTCAACATGGGGTTTTGAGACCCCTTCTCATGATTGATGTCACTGTCATGGCGTTATCTGGTCAGAAGGGTGATTTTGCAGTCACTCGCGCAGTCACTGCGTGAAATCACCCTTCGAGCCCGAATAACGCCATGACAGTGATATCAATCATGAGAAGAGGTCCCAAAAACCCCATGTTGAAAATTTGGTGCAAAAATTCAAAAAAATGCCTGAGATATGCAATAAAGTTGAAACCCCCCTATCTAGCCCATTATACAGCTTACCGGCATTTCTCAGTTCGCGGTCGCTTTGAAGAGTGCAGACGTGTTCCCGTCCACCGAAGATCGCCGCACGAGGTCCGGAGGTAAGTATAGGGGTGAGGGGGAGTGAGGCGCGCGTGGGTGGGTGCGGGTTGTGGGAGGGGCGGAGACTCACCGTGGGACGCTTTTTCTTCACAGGTAAAATAAAAAAACGACGACGTGGACGTTTGCCAAGCTGGGGTGGGCCTCAGCGTGGCACAAGGACATTGGGGTGGCGTTCAGCCGACGGGGATTGGGCACCCCGCCGCCTCACGAACTGCTTGCCCAGCATGGCACTCACTACTGGGAGAAGTGCAGCCGATGGGGATTGGGCACCCCCGCCGCTATATGATCAGTTGCCATGCTGGGGTGGGCACCCAGCTGGCATTTTGTAGCGTTTGGGGGAGGCAGAGGAGCAGCAGCACAGCGGCCGAGTTGGGCACCCGTCGGCGCCACAGTGCATCGTGTCTGAGCGCACATGCCTGCGGATGCCTGTGGGGAGCTACAGTGAGCAGCCTTTTCTTTATCGCTGCTCACTCAAGCATAGCTCTTTCAACTGTATGCCACTGCATTTTGGAGCGTCATAGACAGCTCCAAAATGCATTGGCTTACAGGGGCCGCGCCTGCCAGCATACTGACTGAATTGGAGGAGGAGGTGACACACCTCCGAAATCTCCGATGATGGCACTATGTTTCTTGCACATGCGTGCAAGCAAACATAAAAATGGAAAAATGTAAATGTGCACTTAAGCAGTATGTGCACCTAAATTCAGCTGAGGGGGTTATAGTGACTTTAGTATGGGGGCCAAAAATCTTAAAAAAATGGCAAGGGATCTGGGGCTGCCCAGACCCCTAGGAAATGTTGTCTTTTAGTGTTTTTGCATACAAGTAATTTAGCACTGCAAGGTCAATAGTGATCTTACAGAATATTTTTAATAAAGTACAACACAGGTCATGGGTTAAATTTTATTGAAAAAAATATCCTTGAAGAACATGAATATGTACCCGGTCCTGAGCAGATCAAAAATACACATTTTCTAGGTCCAAAGGAGGCAGTTGCTACACCAACACACACTAACAGAACAGAACACTCACCTCCCAGAAGTAGACAGCATTGAGAATTTTTAAATGAAAGGGTGTTTTTTATTTTAAGGTGTATAAGTGCAATGCTATCAGAAAAATGTGGGTACAGCATCACTAGGCTACCTGCCCCGTATGCAGGAGACTATCCAGCAAGAAAGGGATCTCCTGGATGCTGGTTTGCCTTTTCCTACTTCACCATAAGCAAAACAAATTCTGGCAGAGCCACTAGGGCTGTAGATGCATTAACTAGATAAGGGTGTTTCATGGGCTTAAACATAAACATGAATTGCATTTAGTAAGGCCTACAATGCCATTCCAAGCACAAATGACAACGCAAAGGGTAACGCATACAGTGGCGTACATGGGAATGGTAATGCAAATGGGGACATAAACGCAAGTTGAAACAGTAAGTGTAACAGTAACGGAACTGCATACCCTGTTTTTGCTGGACAACTGCATAGAGAAACACAGTGTGCATAAAGAATGTATGCATTGTAATGGGAATGGAAGCTTAAAACGAGCATTGGAAGTACTTAATTGCAAATATCTCAGCAACCGTAAGAAGTAGAAAAAAAATGTAAATTTCACAGAAATCATTATTTTACTGGCTACCATTCTGCTTGACATAAGGGCTATGCATGTCGCGACGGAAAATCTGTATCTCGCACCGTTTTCGAGATACGAACCCCTTAAAAGGCGGCATACGCCACCATGTTAGTCTATGGGAAAAAACATCAACTTCGGAGAACCGTAACTTGGGAGCTGTGCAATATTTTTCATCAAACTACTGAAAGGCATATCTGTGAGATGTTGGCTGCCTTTCCTCCAAATTTCATCTCAAAAGACCAAACCCTTCTTTTGCAGCAGGGTGGCAAAGAAGTGTTGTCATTTTGGCCATAGCCTGGAAAAGTAGTGTCGCAATTTGCTACACATTTTGCAAATTTTTCAAAAGTGTCATGAGTGCGTCACTACTTTTTCCAGAAATTTGGAAAATATATTTCTGGGGTGTTTAACCCCAAAATAAAGACATGGCTAGCTTCCTCAGCGTCCGACTAGGTGAACACAAAAATAATGGTGTCCCTAGAGGGTCCCAAATTTAAATGCCAAGCATTTCTGTGATCACTAACTGAAAAAAAAAATAGCTGACTCACTACACTACAGGGGTCATTTGCGACACTAAAAACTGCATGTACGACACTTTCTCACTTTTTGTTAACTTTTCCCATTGACTTATAATGGGAACTTGTTTTATGAATAACTTTTGAACCTTTTAATATTTGTTCACAAAATCTTCAAAAGGCACATCAGGGACCCCGGCCGCATGTTCCCTGGCATTTTTGGTGGACTGGTTGTGCAAACGGAACGACCTGTATAGAGCAAAGAATTGAAAAAGCATAAACGCATCATTGGCACTTAATAACTCTGCAGTCGATACCCGACCAGTACAAAATTGACAGATTCCAAGATCTACCACGCCCAATCATGCATACCAAATTTTTGGCAAATCCGTTGAACAGTGGCAAAGTTATTAAGGTGCAAAGTTTGACCCTTTAACCTTAAAATGGCTCCTCAACCCTAACTATGGTAGTAGCACTAGCGTGCTACATATATATATACACACACACACACACACACACACACACACACACACACATCCTGGAGAAGAGAAGAGACAGAGGTGATATGACAGTAACCTTCAAATATCTAAAAAGCATAAATAGGGTGCTGAAGGTTAGCATCTTTCAGAAAAGGAGATGTCCAGGAATGAGGGGGCATAACATGAGGTTGGAAGGGAGTAGACTAAGGGGTACCACAAGGAAGTATTTCTTCACAGAAAGGGTGGTGGAACCTCTAGAAACTTCACAAGTCAGTTTCATTATGAAAGAGAGAAAAAACACTATTGTCACATTTCACATAATACTAGTATACACTATAAAAAATATAAGATGAGCCACTTTATGCATAACCAATGTGTTCTGTCACCTCAGGGTTCTGATTCCCATGGACCTCTTGAGCTTCGCTCTCCTGGTCAGACAGAATCAGAACCCCTCTGTGGCAGAAGACACTGGTTGTGCATAGCTGCCCATCCATTATTCTCTATACTTAGTGCTGCATTGAGGATTTCTAAGTAATAAACCTGTGTCATACAATTGCTTTGAATTAGACCAAGATTCTGGTCTATTCAGTTCAAATTTGTTAAGATGAAAAGCAAAGCTTTTGGAAGAAACCAAAGGAATAACAACCCTATAAGTCAGGAGGTAATGTCTTATAAATTATTTTCTACGTAGGTGTGAAAGGCTACCCAATTGTCAGCTGCCAGCAATATCAATTTTGACATCTCTACAACAAAGTAATAAAGGCAGAAGACATTTCACAAAACCTTGAGACAGAAATTGATGTCAGAGTTTAGCCAGCTATATGCTGCCCAGCACAGCTTTATCTTTGGTATCTTCAGAAATAAAACATTATGATTAGTAAGTAAGAACCTTCCCCTGTGTGAGAAGGTGTTCCTTAATTGCCTTTGTAAATTTTCAGTTGGTTGGCATGTAGCCACTTGTCTACTGACCTTTTGCAGTTTGTGATTCTGACTTGGTACACTGCTGGGCTGAGTTTGTTAATGATGTAATAGGGGCCTTCCCATTTGTTTGCAAACAGGTGGATGGGTGTGGTGAATTTTAGTATCATAACCTGATCTCCCACTTTCCAATCAACCTCTTTGATGGTTTTGTCAAAGTACAATTTGGACTGCTGTTGGGCCTTTCCCATGTGTCAAGTTGCAAACAGGTGAGTCTGCTTTATGTTTTCCCTCAATTGTGCAACATGGGTGTCTACTACCTCTCTCTCTCTGCTGTAGGGGCATTGAGGACAAACAGCAGATGTTCAGGTACTCTCATTTGTCTCCCAGTCACGACTTTGAATGGAGTGCACTGGGTTGCAGAAGCTAGGGTCTCTCTAATTGCCATTAGGAGTAAGGGCAACAAAGTGTCCCAGTTTTAGGGGTTGTCCTCCATGAATTTAGACAGCACTGGCTTGAGCCTTCAGTTGGCTCTTTTCACCTGGCCTGAAGATTGGGATGGTATGGTATGTGAAATTTTTGGTGTACACCAAGCAATTTTAAAGATTCTCTCATTACCTCACCTGTAAAGCTGCTTCCTTAGTTGGAGTCTACCTTGAGGAGTAGGCCCCATCTGGTAAATACCCATTCTACCAGAATTCTTGCTGTTGGCTGTGCCTTGGGTGTCTGAGTTGGAAAGGCCTCTGCCCATTTTGAGAATAGGTCTGTGATCACAAGTGCAAACTTGTTTTGTCTGCTAGTCATGGGCAAGGGTCCAATGAAATCGATCTGAATTGCATACCAGTGGCCTGACTGCCTCTGGGGTAGCAATTTATCATTTTTCTTTCAAGGAACCGGGTTGTTTTGTGCGCAGACTAAGCAGTTGTGCACATAATGTTGGACATCTACTGCCATACCAGGCCACCATTCTGAAGTGTTGAGTCTCTGTAGGGTATTGTCAATCCCTTGGTGTCCACCTGTAGGGGTGTCACATACCTGATAGATGAATTCTGATCACAGTGATGTAGGAACCACCCATGATCTGTGATTTTTTCCTTAGACTGGTACTATACCAGTTTCTGATCTTCTGAGAGGTATAGATTGTCTGCATATCTGTTGTACGGATTGTTGGTTGGCAGTTCTTTTTATTTGTCTTTTGACAGGTAGTCAAACACCTCTTTGATCTGTGGATCTGCCTTCTGAATGGCACTGAGACCCAGTGGGACCATCTGGTCCTTCTTGTTTTCTGCTGCAACTATTGCTGCTGGTATGGGATGAGACAAGGTCCATATGTCCCCATCCCCCGTCCCCGAGCACCATCCTTGGCAAGGGTGTCTGCTCAATCATTGCAGTCATGAAAGGGTTCGGACTTCGAATGGGCCTTTACCTTATGTATGTACAGTTTGTATTTGAACTTCTGAACAAGGCTATCAATGTATACAAAAAGGTCCTTGTATTTGATTGGAGTGCCATCAGACAAGGCAAAGGAATGGAGTTTCCAAAAGGGTAGGAATTCTGTGAGGGAATTACATACCCAAGAGGAGTCTGAAAAGATGATGGTTTCAGCTTTCCCTGTTTTGACTATTTCCAAAGCAAAGGCCACAGCTGCCAATTCCGCATACTGATATGAACGTATGCTGCATTTCTTGGATGTCTGGATGGCATCCCCATTGGGACAGATGATCAGCACATCTAATCCTGCTATTTGTTCTCCCTCATGGTATGAGGATGAGCCATCTCTGAAGATATGGCACATATTGGGGGTTTTAAGGTTCACCTCTGTGGCTGGCAAGAATGGGCCTGGATTTGGTAGGATTGGTGGCTGAAGCTCATACTCATGCGGTGTTCCTGAGAACAGTAGGCCAAGGGCCAAAATGGAGGGCAGTTTTGCTGGCTGTACTTTGATATCCCAGTCCTGCAAGAGGAGGGACCAATGTCTGAGTCTGGTATTGGAGACTGTACCATCCATGACTCTGTCTGATAGCAAAAAGTTGGTAGGGGTATGGTTTGTGTGGAGCACAATTGGAGAAAATCCAATGATGCATAGGAAGCATTTGATCACCCAGTATGTAACCAAAAGACTTCTCTCACACAGATAGTATTTCAGTTCAACTGGAGTGAACAGTTGGGATGCATAGGCAATGGGTCTGAGCATATTATTAACCTTCTAAGCTAGGACTGCTGACATGCCCTCCTCAAAGGTTGCTGTTTCCAGATGAAATGGAATTTGTGGATTTGGATTGATCGATGCTGGGGCAGAGACCAATGACTTCTTGAGGACAGCCACTGCTGCTGTGTGCTGAGGTCTCCATGACCAAGGAACATCCTTCTTTAACAGCTCATACAGAGGTGTGGCCTTCTTTGCAAAGTCACAGATGAAGTCCCTGTAGTAATTGACCATACCCAGGAAACATTTCAGTGTTGCCACACTGGTTGGGAATGGCAAGTTTGTAGGCCCTAAATCTTGTTCAGGGTGGGATTCCTTTCTTCTGCTGTGATGCGTAAGCCAAGGAAGTTGACCTCTTTTTTGGCACAGTTGTGCCTTTGCAGGGTTGCATTTGAGGCCTTCTTTCTGTCAGAGAGTCAAGAGTTCATTTAGAAGTTCAAAATGCTCCTCAACAATGACTGTTGCCAAGAGCAAATCATCCACATACTGCAAGAGGCATTCTGGTGTTGAGAAATTTCTGATGGCATCCCTCATATGGATGTGGAACAGAGATGGACTGCTGTAAAAACCCTGGGGAGAGGCAGTTCCATGTATAATGTCTTCCTTCAAATGTGAAGGCAAATTTATATTGGCTCTCAGGGGCCAACAGGAGTGACCAAAAGCCACTGGAGATATCCAGAGAGCTGAACCATTTATGGTTCAGTTTCAGCAACTTGAGCATGTCTGGGGCGGATGCCACAGTTGGTTCACAGCTGTGGGTGACTTGGTTAAGTCGCCTGTAGTCAATGGTGAGTCTCCAAGTGGTGTTTGGCTTTTTCATGGGCCATATGGGTGAACTAACTGTTGTCACACATGGTCTAATGACCCCCTGCTTCAGCAGTGCTTGTATAGTGGCCTTCAATGAGGGTAATGCCTCTGCAGGAAATGGGTATTGTTTTTGTCGAGCTGGTTCATCTCCTGTGACTTTCATGAGAGTATTCCTTCTCCCACAGTCATGTTTGTTCTTGGCAAAATCTCCAAGTGTTTCTGCAGGATTGGTCCCAGTTGAGAGAAAAATTTGTGTCCATGGAGCATTGCAATGATGTCATACTCCATGTCATTGACTGCTACAGCAGCCACCACATGAGAGTCAGGAATGAGCAGTGCATGGCATTGTCCTGGAATCTGAATCAGGAATTGATTAGCTAAGTCTACAACACATCCATGGTGTGCCAGGAAATCAATTCCTAGGATGCCGAGATGATGACATAACACAATCAAATCAAACATGCATCACAATCAGTCTACCAGTCTGCACTGGTATTGGATTGGACCAGTAGGTCATAAGCACAGTCCCATCAAAGGTTTGAGCAGAAGTAGCACTTCCGGTTTACCACAGTGACTGCCGTGGATCACTTTGATGCAAAACAGACACAGCCGCACCCATATCTAAAAGCAACTTCATCTGGTAGCCCCCTACCAAGGCCTTAACACAGAGCCGTCTGTTATCATCAGTCATGAGGGTGGTGATGATCCGAACTGGGGCCTGAAACCGTCATTCTGAACTTTCATGGTCATCTTCAGTTGTGCGATTGTAACGCTCGCCTGCTGGGTCAGCCTTGGCCTCATCCAGCATTTTGTGGGCCTCGGAGTAGGATTTATCTGGGATGTCAGGAAACTCCGTGGGGCCTCTTCCAGTGCTGCAACTGGAATTTCAGTTGTGGCTGTGACTGAGGCTATGGTAGTTCTGGGAAGGGCATTGGTTAGAGACTGAACTCTTGCCACTAGGTCTTTAAACTTGTTGTTTTCTTGGGATAGCTCCTTGTACGTAGGGCCTGTATGTCGGCCTCTGTTTCTAGAATCCCCCCTTCCCTTGTTGTTGTTGGTTGGGTTGCTGATTTGGCCTGGGCTGGTACGGCCATTTCTTGTCATTCTTGTAGTGCCCCCCACCCCTTGGGAGTTCCTCTGTTTGTAAGCCAAGGTCTTGTTGGGCTGAGCCTCTTTGGCCTTTCCTTCTATCGTGCAGTGCGTTGACAGCTCAGCGGTGTTTTGCGCTACAGCCACTTTGGATTTCGAGCCCGACATCAGGTTTCGCATGTAGAGCTGGAAAACTCTTTCTTTCCTCTCTAGGATCTTGGGGAATCTATCAGCTTTGGGAAACACAGCCGGTTCGACTTTTTATTGGAGGGCCAGCAACATGTTTTTCAGAAAGAGGCTCTTGTTCTTAATGGATTTATGGCTGCTGTCTTCTCATAGCATCTCACTGGCCTTGGCTCTCTTTGGCATACTGCTTGAATGGGTGGGCCAGCATTATGCCAACAAGGTTGGGGTTGTAAGTGGACAATAGATCAGCTGATATAGTCTCAAACTTTGTGCCTACATCAGCAAGAGCAGCTTTGGGTAGTTTCGCCCAGAGAGTGGGCTCAACAGTTTGCCTTAAAACCTGTACTCAGTACTCCACTGGGAGACTGAGCATTTCACACTGGCTTCTAACTTTTTCCAGATGACAACTCAAATCATCACTGGTGGTCATGCAGCCTACTTTGTCCGCAATAGTGTGGATTTTCTGGGCAGCTTGTAGTGGACGGGTTATGACAGTGGGGCCTTCAAGTTCCGCTCTTTGCATACCTCCAACAACTGCTTCAGCCATGGCAGTGACCACGCTTTTGAGGATGGGTTCTTTTTCTGCCTCATCTCACAACACTCTCCTCAATTGCTCCTTCGGCACCTCCAATTGTTTATTGGAGAGCATCAAGGCAATTCCAGCCTTTTCAATCGCAACTTCGATCATGTGATTGATCTCTTTCTTATCCTACTTCTTGAGGACAGCAATCGGTGGTGGGTGTCGCCGTCCACCTCTGTCACTACGGGAGTTGCCATCTTGGATGACATCATCATACCCTGATGACACAAGGTTGATGGGTGGGGCATAACACCCTCCCATCGCTTTCACATGACCAGCCAACACCTCTCGCTGATAGCGCAGTTTCACAATCTTGGTTCTGCGTGGTATGTGATTTTCCCTGCAGTTGTGCTGCCCTCTGCTAACATGACCCTGTAACACCCTGTAGGCGGTGCTGAGTTCACAATTTTCCCTATGTTCTTTGTCTGACTCTTCCTGTATCCTTCTCATCTCCTCATACAACTCACCATTCTCCTCTCTCAATGTATCATTTGCACCAGACAGTAAATCATTCATTTGTAACACTTGCCTCTTATCTTTCTGCAACTTACAACATTCATCCTTCAAACTGCCCATCTCTCTCTCTCTCTGTATCTTGCACAGCACAATGCAGTTCACTCTGAGACATATTGCGGAGCATTTGGATTTCCTCTTCCATTTGCTGCCGCTGCTCAGACAGGTTAGCGGACCAACAGCCCAGTTCCTTTTTCAGAACTGAAACTTCCAATTCCACTGCATTGATTTTTGTTTCCCGTTGCCTGTAAGGCAGGGAAAAGTGCAGCAACCATCAACCTTTTCTGATCATGTCTCTTAAATGTGGGTTTGGACTCCACATAAAGTGTGCACACATGCTGTATGAGGTTGTCCTGCAATTTAGCGTCCAGTGCGAAATCGCCCCAGCCTCCATGGGAAGCTGGGAAGTTTGAGACATCAAGTCTCAGTTCTGTGCAGATAGTGGTGGCCATTTTGTGAGATCTTTCAAATTGGTTTTGAACTAACTGTGGGCACAGGGTGTATCGATCCACTCTGTATTCATCGAGTTAGGCCAGATTTATCTTGGGGCAATCCAAAGTCCCCACAGGACTGTTCCACTAATGGATGGGGAAGACAGTATCCTGATCCATCCATACTGCAGAAGACCCTGGAAGCTCATTCGGATTTGTGGTGAACGGGTGGGCGGAGGTTCAAATCCCTGCTTATCCCAGTACCGTTCTCTGCACACCTGTCGAATTACTGGTTTAGTTCTGTCCAATTTGGTCCTGCCACAGTCACCAAAATGTCAGGAGACCTAGTCCCTTGCAGTGCTCTGCACCAAATGGCAAAAGACAACCCAGGAACAGATGCATCACAGAAAAGTTTATTACATGCCCCACAGACAAACACAGCTTACCATAGCCAGAAGCCCAAAAGATCTCTTACTTCCCAGGAATAATGGTGGAACTCAGGGTGGAAAACACATACATATGCTTATATAATATAGCGAACATTGTCTGTTACCATAGTAACAGCTTATTCGTAAATCCCTAATAATCCTCTTATTGGTCAGTTTGGTGGGCATCTCCAGCCTTAGTATCACAGTCTATGATATACAATTCTTGCAAGCATTAGCACTTTGTGAGAACAATTAAGCATTATACAAATGTCAGTACAGTCATATTTACTGAAGTCACAAGGTGGCACCCTAATACCGTGATTATACTGCAGATTTTTCATGATATTAAACAGTATCTGAATCATTAGTAAACTTTGTTAGAATCATTTTCCAACATATTATAGTGATGGCATATGGAGGACCAGAGGGGTTGTAGACCAACAAGATTAACATCTGTATGAACGTCACAAGGTCTGTCAAAAATTTAAAAATGCCCTTATCCATTAGTGGTAGAAGTCTACCGGTCAATAAGTCACATTCATCTTGATTTGTTGCTCCAGACATTACCTGTTCAAGAAAATCTGCAAAGATTTTATCGTGGAGTTGTTGCATGTTAATGCACCCCACCCCGTCACTTCTCAGTATGTTGAACTGAAACTGCAATATGCCGTTTGATGAGGGTGGGCACTGCCCAGATACTGTGATGTCTAGGAGTATAGATGTTATGCCAATTGGGAGCCCCTGGCAGAAAACAAAAACTCCAGGTCATCTTCCTCCTCTCCTTAGGGCTACAAGGATGGACACTTGCACTGATGGAAAAATGACTCTGACAATGAGGTCCACACACTTGATTTCTTTATTGGTGAGACGGACCCAGAATTCATACAGCACAACTCATTTATACATCAGATCAGAGACTTATGCTGTATGAATTCTGGATATAGCTCATCATGTAGAGAGAGTAAAGTGTTTGGACCCTGTTGCCAGTCAGTGCATGTGCCTGTCCCTGTAGCTCTAAGGAAAAGAGGAAGATGACATGGAGTTTATTTAATGATTTTTTAACTGGATAGGAACACAGACTGAGGGTCCTTTTTCAGGCTTGACTCAAATGTACAGTATAGAACATGATGTTCCCTCAACCAAACCCCAGTGCAGTGCCAGCACCACTGGGACGACATGATCCAATGTGAGGGGGAAGTACCTGCAACAGCAGCGGGCAGGACATGCCACTGGAGAGTTCCAGACAGATAATGTGAATCCATTTGCATGTCTGTACATGATTCCCATGTGCCCCTGGGTTGCAGGGCTGTGCCTGATTGTGCTTCACTGGTAACCACTGTCCTCCTATCATCTTTGGTGCTGTGGCCAAGTAGTAGTGACTGCACACATGCCCTACTAGCACACACATGCATGTTGCAGGGCTCCCAGATCTACAGGGATTCCTGTACTGTAAAGGTACGTGGGAGCCACCTACAGGAACTTTGTCCCATGGACTTGCATTGTGTATACGGGATAACAAAGCAATTTGACTTCCATAGAAAAAGTCATATACAGGATAACACAGGATAATTGTCCTAGAGTTACAAGGTACATGTCGCCTCACTCTGGGAGCAAAGCACCGCACAATGATGTGCCCACAAGCACGGCACCCTGCGCATGCACAGTCCAGGCCAGCATTTCCAGGTCCTTGGCAATCACTTACAGCTGTTTGTGAATGCACTCATCACATGATTGGGGACCGGGCTCACAATCTACAGTACATCTGTGCTTGCTAATACATTAGCAACTGTTCTGTTTGCAATGGTACTTTGCATGTCATTATGTGCTCATTATAAAAAGAGAACCTCTCCCCAGGGTCACAATCCACACTGAGGAGAGTGAACTAGGAAGACTGTAGTGCTGTGTGGGTTTGCCAATAGGAGGAAAAGGTAAGGTTTAACATGCACATCTACACTTTGTAAATGTCTCTCTCAGATGCTGTGCTCATACACTGACATTATGCCCAATGTCTTGCAGGATAGCATCCATATCACTTGGCTCCTACAAGAGGCTCCACTGCCCCATGTTCACTGCCAAGAAACAACAGGCAGGTAGGTGTGGCAACCTAGACAGTTGTACGTTGCATGTATGTATGGCAGCAGGTGAAGCACCCAGTGCTTCAGCCCTCTGCGCCACTTTGTCAATGAGTATGTTCATTCTTGATGATTCTACCATCCTAATTATGGATAAGCGTAATTCTGCCCACCTCATTAAATCCATTTCCATTGCTGTCAGCAGTGAGAGGTAGTTTATTTCCAACAATTTCTCCCATTCTATTGGTATAAGTCTGGGGCTTGTGCTGTGGGGAGTTTAAAACAATCAGAAAAGCTGTAAACATAAAAGTTTGATTCTGGACTGCGAGGGATGGGAGGAAGGGAGGACATCAGCAGTGGGAGGGTCGAGGGTGGGTGCAGAGCCAGTGGTGTAGCCAGGAATTTTAAACTTGTACTCAAAATTGATGCACTGTTACCCCCCCGTTATGTAAACATAAACCAAAATATGCCCTGCCATTTCACATTATTGCCCCCCCACTAGCCGTGTCTAAGTTCAAGTAATCAGTTTCCTCCTGTAATCCTCCTTCCTTTGTTTTTCTGCCTGCCTGGTAAGTTGTTCTTGTTTGTGTATTTGGCTGGTGGCATCAGTGCCCCATAGCAAACAACAAAGGCAAAAGGGTTCAGCGTGACACAGACACAATGTGACTCACAATGTCCTTGCTTTCCTCTTTTTGTTGCCCCTGCCTGATTTTTTTTTTACTGTACTCTGCTGTGGACAGTGCATATGCCTGCCAACACCCCTGTACAGAGCCAGACCAGCTGGCCTGAGTGATGGGCCCAGTGGGCCACATGGCTGCAGACCTCCAGTAGGGAAGCTGTAGTCCCTATAAACAACGCACAGTTCCAAGTGACCCTGAAGCATGAGCAGCCACGAAGCATGAGTGCCACAAAGCAGGAGTGTGGTGTCTAGCTAAATGGCTTCAGGGGATGTCAACAGGGCATCTGCAGGGAGGACCACAGGCATCAGACCATGCTGCTGAAAGGGGGTAGGTAAGGCAAGAGGAACAGAGGAGAATTAGGTGGGGGTAGATAAGAGTTGTAGCTATTATCTACATAGGGTAAACTTACAATTAACCTAGCAGTCAAGGTACTCCATAGGAGGGCAGCTAGCTCTAGTGACTAGAGGCCACAGACAGTCCCTTTCTAAGATAGGCCTGCATCTAGCCTAGTGACAGGGATACCCCATAGGAGGGCAGCTATCCCTCAACTAGGAGCAGACAGCAGTGTTATTAATGGGTCTCAACTACTCCCTATCTAGGGCAGCCTACACAGGAGTTAGCAGGTAGGAAATTTAGTTAGTGGGCTTTTAAGGCATATCTAGGACTGCCTAGGTGTTTAAGCAGCCAGGCAGTTAACTCAGTAGCTAGTGGGGAAGGAGGGGCTGCAGCTTCTCAGCCATCCCCATCCAGGTCCCAATAGACTAAAGGGGAAGAAAGGGGTTGCAGCATTACAGCCACCCTTATCAGGTCCTAGTAAAAGCTTCATAAAGGTAATGGGATAGCGAAGCACAATAATAGGGAAGGACTAAAAACACTAATATGTGGAAAGGGTGCATGCAGTGGGGGCAGGGAGAAGCCTGTAGAGTGGTGGAGTGCAGTTGGTGTGGGGCAGTGATGTTTCTGGAAACTCTCTAGGAGGTGTGGGGATGCCTGGTTTGCAGGAATATCAGGCAGCTGAGGGTGGAGTTACCGCAGCTGAAGCAGGAGATGGGTGCACTGGTGGGGGTTATCTGTAGGGTAACAATGGGAGGAGAAGATGGGCCGCAGGGCTTGGAGGCAAGTAAGATGGAAAGGGCAGGAGTGAAGGCAAGGTAGGAAGGGGAGCCAAGCGGGGGTGTAGGAGGAAATAGGAGATTAGGCAGGACCCCTGCCCCCCCCAAGCAGGAGAGGAAGCCTGGGGTGGATAACTGTTAGGGGGATGGGAAAACAGGAAGTGGAGGGGGTACTATGGAAGCATCTTGAGGACTGCCAGTGCAGAACAGATTCCTTCCAAATTGACTGGGGGGGGGGTGGAAAGTGGTGATAAAGAAATGGGCAGTGAAAGGGGAGGGTTGGAGGTGGTGAGGGATCATCAGGGTAAGAAGAGAGAATGGGTGGAAGGAACTGAGTACAGGTAAAAGGGGAGAGCAGGTGGAGCAGGGAAAGGGGTGGTTGGCAAGTCAAAACAAGAGGATAGGCAGGAGGGGGGGCAGAAGAGAAGGGTGGGGAAGGTGAGGAGGGGCAGAAGGGAAAGATAGGAGGCATGCCAGAGGGGAGAAAGGTTCAGGAGGAGGGGGACAGAGAAAGCAGGTATAGAGAGTGAGGAGATTACAAGAAGGATAAGAGGGAAAGCAGGAGGCAGGTTTGAGTGGGCAGCACTATGGATAGAAGGGAGGGAGAACCCAGGATGGGGGGCACGGTGGTGATCTTGGGGGATTCGATAGTGATGGGGTGAGATGGGTGAAGGGTCTGGAGTAAAGTGTCGGAGGGTAGAATGCCTTTCAGGGAAGATGGTCGTGAGGCTGGGATTTCTAGTAGCACAGTGCATGGGTCAGAGGGAAGGAAAACCTCACAATATAGTGCATCTGGGTACAAATGACCTTGCAGGATATGAGGTGGGAGGGGTGCAAGAGAGGTTCAAGCAGGTGGGGAGAATTTGCAGGGAGGAAGGAAAGTTGGTAGCCTCCTTAGAGGTGCTTCCAGTCCCAAAGGCTAGTATTGCAGGGAAAGTAAGGACTGGCAAATTGAACAGATGGCTTAGAGGTTAGTGTGAGGCAGAAGGCTACTGGTGCAATAGTGGCTGGGGTGGACATGGGATAAAGACCTGTATGCACTGGACAGGTTACACCTAAGTAGGAAGGGCACAAGGGTCCTGAAGGGTAAGCTAGAGGACTTCATGATTAAAAATCTTAATTTTGCCAGGCCTGGTGGCGCAGAGGGTTGAGGCACTGGTGCCTTACCTCAAACCACACCGACGACCCAGGTTCAGGAACGGACTTGGGCACTGGAGGGTAGGCAAGGAAAGGAGAAGGATTGAGCATCCGGAGGACTGCTCTCCTCTCCTCTCCTCTCCTGGGGTGGGTTAGGGAGAGGCACCATTCTGTAGTGGCCCCTGGTGGAGACCGGGGTAATGCAGATGTGACGCAAAGGGGAATTGGAGGAGGAAAATAGAAAATGGCACCTCCAATCTACTGGATGATGGCCGTCCGGACCAGTGCCTCCTCGGAACTCCGAGAAGCCAAACCGACCTCAGCAGCACCCAGGGCCAACGCCATTGGCTGCCAGGCCCTTCCTCCTCAGAAGAGGAGAACTCACCCGACAAAGGGTTACGTCAGGTTACTCTGAGGTGGCTGTGATGTGGGGTCGGGGATCGGCGTTGGAGCCGCGGGGAAGAGTGCCCTTGGCAATTGGCAAGGAGTGGCAGATGGAGGCACAGGGGAGATAAACATATAATACAAAAAAAATTTTAATTTAAAATAACGAAGGGGCAGTGGAGTGCACAGCACCCTTAGTCACCTGGTGGAGGAAGCGGACATGCCTTCCCCTAATCAGGACAGCATGAGGAGGAGCTAGATGGGAAGGGTGGGGGAAGAAGGGAGTGACCAAGGGAAGAGGAGGTTAGAAGGGGGCTAGTCAGGAATAAGGGGGGTCCAGAGTCACAGTGGAGGGTGGTGTTTCTGAACACCAGAAATCTGGAGAACAAGATGGCAGAACTACAGTCATTGTTGGCTGAGGAAGAGGTGGACATAGCGGCCATCACAGAAACCTGGGCCACACAAAACCATAACTGGGACCTAGCAGTTTTTGTGTATAAAATGTACAGAAAGGATGGGGAGACAGGAAGGGTGGGGGTGGCTCTGTACATGAAGGAGGGGATGACTTGTACTAGAGAGGAAGAAGCGGAGGGTAAGACTGAAGCAGTATGGGTACAAGTACAATCCACTAAAGGGACAATACTAAGGATGAGGGTGGTTTACAGGGTATTGGGGTCCCAAATCATGGATATGTCCAGCAAGGGGGAAGTAGTAATAATGGGGGATTTCAATCTAACTTGGGTGGACTGGAAAATCTCTACTACCTCCTGCACTATGGAACAAATACTACTGAAGGCATTCCAGAGTAGTTTCCTGATTCAAGGTGCCATGAAGTCCACTAGGTAGAGGCCATCCTGGACCTGGTCCTGTCCAGCTGTGCACACTTCAAGATGTGAAGGTGGGTGTGCCACGTACAGGTAGCGACCACCACATGGTGTGGCTCCACCTGGACATGAGCAGAGGGAAGGTCAGGAGCAGGATGAGGGTCTTGGACTTTTAGAGGGCTGGCTTTGGTAGGATGGGAGAAGTTCTGAATAGACACCTTGCTGGCATCAGAGTAGGGGTGGATGTGGAACAGAAATAGTCCATAATAAAGATGGGACTGATGGACACCACTAGTGAGTGTGCCAGAATCAAAAGTAAAAACGTTAAGGCCAAAAAGCCCAGTTGTCTCAGCAAGGAGATGGCAAAAGTAGTTGAGAACAAGAGGTCAGCATTCAGAAAGTACAAGCATGCTCAGATGGAGGAGGATAGGGTGGACTACTCTGCTAGATCAAGGCAGGCAAGGAAAGCTGTAAGAGAGGCAAAAGCTATGAAAGAAGTACAGCTAACGCAGGAGGTAAAAGCCAATGAGAAGGCCCTTTTCCAGTACATAAGGGAGAAAAGAAACAAAGGACAAGACTGTCAGGTTAAAAAAGGAGGGGGTATGGACAGTGGATAGTAAAGAAAAAGCAGAGATACTTAACAAGTACTTCTGTTGAGTCTTCACCAGGGAGAAGGATGGACCAGTACCACAAGGGAGCAGAAGGGTGGGGACTCTGACAGGGGAAGTCATGAACGGTGCAATAGAAGCTGACAGGCCAATCAAGGGCCTAAAGGCCTTAAAGGTGGACAAATCACCAGGGCCAGATGGCATGCACCCGTGGGTCCCAAGAGAACTAGCAGAGAGTCTGGCAGGTTTGCTGGTAGACCTGTTTAACACCTCTCTGGAGTCAGAAAACATGCCTGAGAACTGAAGAATGGCACATGTGGTGCCCCTCCATAAAAGTAACCCAAGGGAGTGAACCAGGGAACTACATGCCAGTCAGCCTGACCTCAATAGTGGGTAAGCTGATGGAGACCATCCTGAAAAAGAGATTGGTCAGCTTTCTGGAGATAAATCGGCTCCAGGGGGTGAAGCAGCATAGGTTTGTGTCAGGGAGGTCCTGACAAACTAACCTAATTGACTTCTTCAGCTTAGTCACTAGGACAGTGGACAATGGCCAGGCAGTTGTGTCCTGTATCTGGACTTCAGCAAGGCCTTCAACTCAGTGCCTCATAGGAGACTGGTCAGGAAGCTGGAAGACCTGAGGGTGGAGGCTTAGCTTGCAGGGTGGGTCAGAAGCTGGTTGCAGGACAGAAGCAAAAAGATGATAGTTTGGGGTGGGGGGGGGATTCTCAGAAGCTAGGCCTGTGACCAGGGAGATCTCACAGGGTTTGGTGCTCAGTCTTGTGTTGTTTAACATCCTCATAAATGACATCATGGATGGGATATGGGTAAAATTTGCCTGCTTGTGGATGACACCAAGCTCTGTGGCAAAGGAGGGAAGACAGGAACTCAAGGAAGACCTGGCTAGGCTAGAACTGTGGTCTGGCATTTGGCAGCAGGGATTAAATGCTAAAAAGCGTTAAGTGATGCATTTGGGGTGAAGAATCCAGGGACCAAGTACCGGTTGGGTCGTGTGCAGGTAACCAGGACAAAGGAAGAAAAGGATCTGGGAGTAATAATCACAAGTGACCCTAAACACTCTGCACACTGCAGGAGAGCAGCAATCAAAGCAAGTCAGATGCTGGGCAGCCGAGCCAGGAGAATTATCACCAGGAAGACAAAGGTTATTCTGCCACTGTATAGGTCACTGGTAAGATCGCACCTGGAGTACAGTGTTCAGTATTTTCACCCATATCTTAAGCAGGATATCGACTTGTTGGAGATGATCCAGAGAAGGGCAACCAAAATAACCCAGGGCCAGCAGGGCAACACTTATGCGGAGAGGCTCAGGGGCCTCAATATGTACTCTCTTGAGGACAGAAGGGAGAGGGGAGACATGATTGAGACCTTCAAGTACCTTAAGGGTATCAACAGGGTGAGCACTGAGGGCCTCTTCAACCTTAGTGGGAACAAGACCACTAGGGGACACAACCTAAAGTTGGTAGGGGGGAGGTTCAGGAGGGAAATGAGCACTTTTTCACCAAGAGGGTGGTGACCAAGGGGAATGAGCTGCCAAAGAAAGTGGTATCCCTAGAAATGGTGGACAGCTTTAAGAGTGGATGGGACAATGTGAAGGGGAAAACTGCAGGTAGACGGAGGGCAAGAGGGGGAGAGTGGGAGAAGTTGAGGTAGGTCAGAAGGGAAATTGGGGGCAGTTCCCTCTGCAAATATACTGGGAACTGTACACTTGAGCAGACTAGATAGACTGCAAGGCCTTTATCTGCTCGCATGTTCATATTTAGATGCCTAAGTGCCGAAAAAGGCTATGGATCCATTTGAACAGGCATGTAAGCTGCTATTCATCAAACATCTCCCCACTCACTAAATGATTCCTGATTTTTCTTGGTTAGCCTTAAAGCCCAAGGCTTCCCTGTAATCCCTCAGTATCTCTAACCAGGCCTGCATTTGTGTCTTGGGGCCCCAAATAAAAAGAAGGATATAATCAGCATAGAGAGCCACACAGCCCCCATCTCCACTAGCTGTAATGCCCTGTACTGTGTAGTTCATCTTCATTTTGGTCGCACATCATAGTCTCCCATTTTGACTTGACATCAAGGCCTGGGGTCATTCAACCATAACAACTAGAGTGGCCTGTCTTCTTCTCTTTATGTGTTGTCTCCACTGCCCATTTACTTGGGCCTTATGTGGCGTATATATCAGTATCCAACATGATGCACCAAAATAGGGTGGCAAATATCCCTTTTTTTTCCCTCCCATAGGTGCTTTATCCGGCCACCAGGGTCAATACCATAGTCCTGGTAACTCCGACACCAGTCCAACCACCACCTCCCCCCCAAGACTCCCCATGGATTACCCCCCATGGCTGGGCCCAGAAGGGAGCCCCCTCCAAATCCAAATCCAGGACCAGCGGCACAGAGATGGGCATCAAAAGAGCCCCTGGCTGCCATTTTTTCTATTTTGTTTCCTGCAGTCCCCTCCGGCATCAGTGTGAGCGCACGCATGTGGGGCACCCGCACACCATGCCCGCCAGCAATGAGCCATTCCCTGCCTGCATTGCCCCCTAGCCCCCACCAGAGGGCGAACTGCAGGCGTGATGACAATCCCTTCCTCCCAAAGAGAGGAGAGCAGCCGTCCGGACCCTCAATCTTCTCTCACCCCTGCTGACCCCCGGCAGCCCAGAATCATTCTGGTACCCAGGTCACTGGCATGGTGTGAGGTGTGTCATCCAGCACTTCAACCTCCAGCACCACCAGGCTGGTCAGCAAACATCCCTTTAAAGGCACACTAGAATTTATTCTTAACTCCATACCCTAGTGTCTGAGACTCCCAATGCTCAAAATTACTAATGGGAGACATCAACCAGAACACCCAGAGTTACTCTTCTAGCACCATGTAGCCCACCAGACCTCCTACTTTATTAGCCAGTTGCTGCTGATTTCTTGCATGCCCTAGCATTCCACCCCAGTATTTTCTATAAGCCTTCACTGACTTACCCTTCCCCCATCTTAATTGTCAGGCACGTCATACAGCCATCTCTTCAGAGGAGTCCACTTCAGGCTCAAGGGTCATTCAAAAACACTCGCTGAGAGAGTGCCCCTCTGGATATCTTCACCATCCACAGCAAAATCCCAACATTCCCCTTGCAATTGGCCCACTGGGCTTGACTCCCACCACCTCCAAGGGAAAGTGCATCCTGAGCATCAGGACAAGCTGAAACCTAATACCAGATAACACCCTGGGTGGGGCCTGTAATGGGAACCTGACACCCTGGCCTGAGTTCTGAGCCAGTTATAGGCAAGCACCTTGTGTGATCACCAAACACTCTGCTTCACACCGACACCCTGGCACTCTGCTCTGGCAGTGACTGTAGGACCATGCCCAGCTAAATGTACTGGGCTGACTTCCTACTATGCCCACAGGCACTTTGTGAGAAGAACACAGAAAGCTGGACACCCTTAAACCCTAAGGGGTCCTGCACCATTCCACATCCTTTGCCTATCACTACATGACCCATCAAGCTCAATACTCCAAAGTGTCACATGGGCTCTCCTACTTTCCCTCCAACCCACCCCATTTATACTTCACCCTTTAAGCTACTCCCCACCCCTTACTACAGTACCTGAGGGTGAAGCCAAAATCAAATTCCTCTGGTGGTATCTACAGTAACAAAACTGCTCCCTACCATAGGGGAAGGGGTTGTTACATTATTAATGTGCTTCTCATATGTAAATAACAGATAAAGGTCATTAGCTCCCATGGATGCTGTCAGTTTCTAAACACTATCTTATTTTAGCTACAGAAAGCTTGAGATTCATGAACTGGTACGAGCTGCAATAAATCACCCAGCAGAAACATATCTGTTTTTCAAAACCATGCATTCTCCATGTTGTTTGGAACATTTCACAGAAGTTGCTGCAAATGTACAGCAGTACATCATCAATATAATAAAGCAATGTTTGTGCACCAGCTCACAGCAGAGGTATAGTTTCACTAGTGTTTATTAATCAGTCACCATTTCTGACTCAGTTTGTGGCACACTGCTGCTCAGCACAGCCCACTGCAGCTCAGCATCTAGCAAAAATATTCAAAAGTGGCATCCAAAGTTCAGAAACAACTCACACTGAATGTCACCTCCCTGATGACTAGAAAATGAAAACACCTTTATCTGTGGCTCTATTAGGCTTTAAATCATTGTCTACCCCTTACATCTCAGCCATTCTAAATAAAGTAAGTCCCAATTGTTGCCTGAGAAGTTTCTAACATGTAGAAGTTCCAAGGCATATCATCAATTTAGGAGCACCTCCTTATATGCAATGCCCCCTCATCCTGGAATAAACTCCAAATACTGCTTTCATTGTCAGGTATCAGGAATTAAAGTATGTTTTAAAATTTGTTAAATCACTACTGTGTAAATGGAAACAGATTCCTTGTTCCCAAGGGTAAGCAGAATTCTAACTAACGTGCTTCTAGCCATAAACTCCCACAGGTATGGAACAATCTTGCCTTGGGGAAAAGCAACTCTTTAGTACTGCCTCAGCCAAACAGTTCATCTAACAGGTAACTGTATCCTATTGTCCCATGTTGCTCCAGGTAATTTTACATAGAAACATAGAATTGTTTGTGTTTAATTTTGTATGTTTGCAAGTGTGCTTCCTCCTTCCTTCCCCCAAGTCACATCTGTAAATGAGAATTATTTTACATCTTCATGTGTGTACCTGGTGAAACAATTTCAAATAAATAAATGTTTGTAAATGCAACTGATTCTTTTCCAAGTGTCTATGTCTGAATTTGTATACATCCAAACATTTGTTATATTTCCTGATATATATATATATATATATGTATATACTGCCCTGGGTTCAGATGCCCCCCAACTACTACCGCTATCTCCTGTTTACTCTGCTTTCCATTTTTGGAGAAAGTTCCTATTGTGTGGGCAGGGACTAGCACCCAAGGAGCTGCTGAGAACGAGAAAGGAGCTGATTTATGCCGATTTACGCTATTTTTTAATAATAAAAGGTATGCTAGCATTGCCCAGATAAAAGCCTGGATTCATACCTGAACAACGATCAGCATTATAAGTGATATACTCATTGGCCTTGTTTTTTGTGCTTGGTTTCCTTTTCTGCCGTTCTCCCTTTCTTTTACACCTGTGGAGCTTGGCCGCCAGAGAAAAAGTTGCAGAGCGGTGAAAAAGGCAACGAGTGCCCCATCGGGGGAGAAAAGCAGGACGGCTGGCTGTGGCGATTGTGGGCTGCCGGTGACAGCAAAAGGGAATAAAAACATTTATATTCTATGTTTAGCTCACCTAGTTTGTTTGAGTTTGTTTGGATTCTTGTAATAACCTAGAATTATTTTGGACCCATTACGAGCTATCTACGATTAACCTTTGATTCTAGAGGGAAGTATTTTGCATTGTTTTTATTTATCTTTTAATATATGTTGTTTTTTTTTACGAGGATTATATTTTATTTTTTGCAGCAAAAGGAAAAGTTTTATTTAGTTTTTGTTTTTTCATGGGGTTTTCTCTGTCTCATGACTGTAAGATCTGGTAAAAAGGCGCATGCGCTAGCGTCTTTTAGATCTTCAACTGGCAGCGGCGTCTTGAGCACACGCTGAGAGCACTGTTTGCTCAGAGTCGTGGCATTTTCTTTTAATATATTGGTATCTATGGTGGCAAGTCACCTTATTTATAGATTATTTTGATGTTCTTGTTTGCTCCTTGAGTAAGGTGAGCAAAAAGTTTTAAGATTTGGAGCCTATAAATTTATTACCCAATAGTCGTGGTACTATGCATCTTCTCGTTTTTGGCTTTCGCATACAACATGGGGAGTAAGTAGAATTGTCTTCATTTTAACCTGATATTATAAGAAGCAAGTTATATGGGTATTCTTGTTGGCGTTTTGATTTTCCTAGCTTATAGTGGATAAGTTTAACATAGATGATAAAACCAATTTACTTAAATTCTGGACTAGGTAAATTGATGGTTGATACTTTTTGTATTATATTTTAAACTGTTTTTTTTCTTTCCATTTTTTTTTTTTGCAGTAATCAACCAAGTTTCTTATTGCTTTTTGGATCTGGAGGTTTTAAAAATCCAAAGAAAGAAAAGTTATAACTATCGCTATAACCACTGCAGTTATACAGATTGGATTTATGCAGCAACAATTCAACCTCTAGAACTTTAAGGGAATTATTTTTTTACGAGAGGCCTTCTGTTTCTGCTGAGCCATTCCAGAATCAATTTGTTTCAGCTAACTTTTGAACTTGTGTAGTGGAATAATTGCAAGCAGCAAGTACCCGGCATTTTACCTTTTGCAAGAGAGGATTCAGTGAATAGCTGCTTGATTTGAACATCATCACACCTGAAGGAGCAAGAAGCCCTACGTGCAGGGAACTGTTAGAAGCAATCTGAAAATCTTTGAAATTTTTGTGCTTCAAGTAGCTTGCTGTATTTGTTTTGTTGGTTACTGCTTCTAAGGAGTGACACTTTGGAGTTTTTTTTATCTCTTGGATTTGACTGATTTGATTGAGAGAGAGGAAATAAATAACTATTGAAAACTTCTGAGAAATGTGTATGGACTGAGTCGACTAAAGTTAAAAGGAATATCATTAGTATTTCTTTAGCTTTATGATTGTATTAAGATCTGGATCTTTGAGTATTGTTAAGATCACATGAAATTTGCTGTGTAGTGCGAATCTGAACTGACCAAGTTTAATAAGGTTTGGGGTCTTTTTTTTTTTTTGAAACTCAGGTGTGTATTAAAAATGCCTGTGGAAACTAGAAGTAGGAAGTCACCTACATCTGAAGCAATTATGAAAATTAAAAAGAGTAAATCATCACGAAAAGAAAGATCATTTAAGGGTAATGAGAACGTTAAAGTTATTAAGGAGAGGTCCTGTAAAAACAAGATAAAAATCATTTCTGAGGGGAAGGAGGAGGGGAAAGTAAATATAGAGGAGATGAAAGAGAAAGATAAGATAGAAGACAGGGATAAAGATGTAAAATTAATTATTGAAACAGGGAGAACTAAGTTTCAACCTTTAATTACTGATTTATGGAAATGTAATCAAAAACAGAGTGAGGAACAGGAAAGGGGACAAAAAAAACAGCTGTCTCAACCTGAATGCAGACTTAATTGAGCTGGTAAACAGCAAAGTAACTAAAACAGTGGAAGACATTAGGGAGACTATAAGAACTAATCGTAGGATTGAAAAGAAAATTAGTGACATAAAAAAGAACTTCAGGCTGGATTTAGATGGGTCGTATAATTCAGCTATAATAAGCAATGGGGGATCCTTCTGGATTATAATAGGAAGGAGGAGTCTATGTATACTTTAAAGGATATTAATAGTGATAGTGGTTTACAGCAGAGTACAGAGTATGGGGAAATGAATGAAACTTTGTATATGAGTCCAGAAGAAGAAAAAATTCCTGAAATGGAGACACTGACTAGGGATTGTATCATTGCATTGCAAAACCCTTTGTTAGCAAATGCAATGATTTATGAACAACTGATTATGTCAAGACAAGAATTGTCATTTATTAAGGGAGTTTGTATGGAAAATAAAAAAAAGATAGATTGTATTTATGAAATTGTTATTAGGGATGTTAAATTCCATATAGAAGATTCTGAAAAACAGGACAGCAATGTTGAAACAAGTCAATTGGTTTATGAGTTATCCCTTCTCTCTGACATTGTGAGTGATAAGACACACTTAGATTTTAGATTAAATGAAGATTATTTAGAACAGGATTTGGAGTTAATTATGCTACCAGAGGGATATGAAAATCCGAATAGCATAATGGAAGAAATAAAGGCAGGAAATCCCGAATTATAGGAAAAAGGGATATTTCAAGAAAATGAGGAGATTTAAAAATTAAAAAGGGGAGACCAGGATTTGAATTCAGGAAGTAGGTTGATCATAGAACAAAGTATTAGAAAGGTTGAGATAGTGGATGAAAATATAAAGAAGGAGAATAAGGAGAAACAAATTAAGGTGGGGAAAATGTTAAAAGACAAAATAATAAAAAATGTATACAGACCTTGGGGTTAAAAATACAGGTAAGATACCTAATGTAAAAATAAAAAGAACAAAGAAAGAGCTGATAAACAAAAATAAAAGAGAAAAGGTGGATACGGTTCTAAATGCTAACAAGCAGTTAAATGGGAATATCACAATGGATTTGACAGATAATTTAGAAATTAGGAGTTTGATAGAAGAGGTTGTAAATGACCAAAAGGAAAACAATGAAGTAGAACATCACTTAAAAGAATTTTTGGAAAAGACATTGGAAACAGACTACATGTTACCTATCTATAAAGTTTCAATCATGCCAGATGAAATGGAATGTAAATTAGACACCCAAATGAAAAAACTTATAGAGGTAATTTTACAGGGGAATGGAAAGTATGAGGGTGTAACAAATAAGGTTAGTGTTATCAGACCTTTATCTGATACAGAAATGGTTTTCTTGTTTCAGATCAATATTTTGTACTTATAGTTATAGAAAATCAGAAGAAAAGAATGAAAGATCTAGGTTTTGAATTAGATAGAGTGGTGACTATGAGGTCTATGTTTCCTGAGTTCTTTTCAGAAAATAAAGAATTGTTGAAAAAGGAATTTCCAATCTCAATTTATGGGATTGATAATTTCTTAAATGAATCTCCTCGTAATTTACAATCTAAGGTTATAGATTATTTACAAAATCTGTTAAAAGATAACAAATTATATGAAAAAATTGTTAAAGCTAAATGATGGGAGAATCAAGGGCAAATAACCATTTGGTTTAAGACCAAGTAAGACTACCAAGCTTTCCTCTCTAACTCAGGAAAGTTGGATAAGATAGATATAAATATGAAAGGTGAAAATGAGAATACGTGGGACAAGAAAGAGAGAAAGGATAATTTACAATGGGTAAATTTAATTAAAATGACTAACAGGTTCCAGATTCCACAAGATATAGATGATGATTGACAGATGAAAAGGGATGATTTAGAAAACAATAGAAACATAAATTCTAATGTTTTATCTTGGAATGTCACTGGATTAGGGGAAAGACTTGCAGATCCATCATTTATAAATTACTTAAAGCAGTTTGATATCCGTTTGCAAGAAACATGGACGAATAAGGAAATACATATTGATGGATATAAGATGTTCAATAAAGGGGCAACTAGAATAAGCAAATATGGTAGATTATCGGGTGGTCTTTTAACTTGGGGAAAGATTGCAAAACAAATAAAGTATGAAGAATATGTAGTAAATTCTAATCATATATTAGCAATTACCCTGATTGTAAGAAATAAAAGAACCCTTATCCTCAATGTGTATTTCCCTCCTGTGGGATCCAAATATGAAGACAATAATATTGTTGAAAAACTTGGTTTTGTAATAGAAAATTGGAAATTAAGTGAGACTGATGCAAGAATAATTATTCTGGGGGATTTTAATGCCAGGGTGGGACACAGCCTGGAGCCCACTAGTGAAATTTGAGAGGCTTGTGCAGCTCTGGGTTCACAGAAACTAAAAATGAGCAGGGTGACAAAGGACAAGAAGAGTTGTAAAAGAGGAAAACAAGTTGTACAAGGCCTGGAAGATAATAATATGCTTTTGATTAATGGACGGTCTAATGGAGACCCACTTGGGGAATTTACTTATTTGGGGGTGAGAGGTGTCTCTATAATTGATCTTTGTTGGATAACTTTAACCCTAGTGAAATATTTTGTGGATCTTTCTTTAGGTAAATGCTCACAGAGTGAGCATATCCCACTAGAGATTAAAATTAAAATGAATCAAGGGGAAAAAGATAGAAATAATCAAAAACAAACTATTCATAGAGTTAAAAAAGGGATAAAATGGGATTTGATAGAAAATTATAAATCAATAGTATTATTAAAAAATAATGGGATAAGGGATGATATTTTAGTAAATTTACAGTATGTACCTGGTGTTCAATTTTTGGGTTTATATATAATGACTACGACAAAGATTTCTAAAATCATAATTAAAGTCACAATATTTAAGGAAAAAACTGGCAGTAAATGGTATGATGGGGAGTGTAAGGCTCAAAAAAGGAAGGTAAATCAATGTGTAAGGTATACTGTTAAAAACCCGACCAAAATAAACTTACTTTAAACATATTAAGAAGAGAATATAAAAAAATTTATAGAAGAAAAGAAACAGTCTTTTAGAAAAAGATTATGGGAACAATTTGAGAAGGCTGCGTGGGCAAAAGATAACAGAAAATATTGGCAAATGGTAACTTATGGTTGAGACAATATACTCTACACAATAGAGAATTATTTAGAACCTTCTATGTGGTATAGCCATTATAAAAACCTTTTTTATAATACGGATGTTTGGAATGAGTCAATATATAAGGGAAACTGGAGTTCACTGGAAGTTAGTATATCTGAAGATTAAATTCTTTTGGCTATTGATACAGTCAAAAGACATAAAGGCCCAGGACCAGATGGAATTCCTGCTGATATTATAAAAGATGACCCAGAACTTTGGACCCCAATCCTTAAAAGATTGTTCAATCTTATAATTGAAACAGGAAGAGTTCCATTAACATGGAGAGAAAATATCATTATACCAATTTATAAAAAGGGTGATAAATCTAATCCAAATAATTATAGACCCATAAGTCTTTTAGATACAACGCAAAAGTTATTTACTAAGATACTTAATACTAGAATAATGGCATGGCTGGTTAAGAAAGAAATCCTGAATGAAGGACAAGCAGGTTTTCAACCAGATCACGCTACATTAGATCAATGCTTTGTATTATCACATCTGATTCACAAATATATTTACATTAAGAAACAAACTTTTTTTGTGTAGTCATTGACCTTAAATCAGCATTTGATAGAGTCAATAGAGAAAAATTATGGGAAACATTGAGGAAATATAAGTTAGATGAGTCAATTATTTGTTTGCTGAAATTGCTATACAGTAATAATTATACTATGGTGAGATATAATAAGATGGGTGATACTACCCCCAAATTTCCATCTAATATTGGCCTGAGACAAGGTTGTGTTTTGTCACCTGTGCTCTTTAATATATTCTTAAATGAAGTATTGGAGGTTTTGGATGACCCAGGGCTACACATGCCTAGGTTGGGCTCCAGGCGGTGCCCCTACCTGGCATATGCTGATGATGTTGTTCTTATGGCAACTAGCTGTTTGGATCTTAAAAGAAGTTTGAAGAAATTTTATGAAAAATCTGTTGAAGCTGACCTAACAATTAACTATGATAAAACAAAATTTATGATATTTAATAGAAATCATTTGAAACCGAATAATATACCGGATTTGTACTGTATAAATAATAAGATTGAATATGTAGAAAAATTTTGTTATCTGGGTTTAGTATTTAAATATAATCTTGGGTGGCAAGAACATTTATCTACTTTGACTCAGAAAATTAAACATTTAATCCTGACAATAGAGTCTTTTTCTTATAAATATGGAGGTCAGTCTATTAAAGGCTTACTAAGGGTATTTAATGCAAAAATAAAGACACAAATTCTTTATGGGTCTGAAATATGGGGACAATGTGATAGTGATAGACTTGAATCCTGTATGAATAAATTTTATAAAAATCTATTAGGGTTACCAAATAGTGCAGCATCTGTACTAGTTAAGACTTGAAATTGGACAGCTCCCAATAAGAAAAGAAATAGAACAAAGATCATGTATATACTGGTTAAAAATACATAAAATGCCAAGTCAAAGATTACCTAGGGCACGTATGGAGGAGCTATTATATTATAATCAATTAGAATATAAGTGTCCTGGTTTGTATGTACTGCAGGAATTATTTAAACCATATGGGCTCCTTCAGAGCATAGCTAATAGCTTGGTAAAACCAGATATAGAAATTAAGCATGAAGTCAAAACCAGAATTATGGATATCTATGCTCAGAGAGAAATGGCTTTAAGCAAGAATTATAAAGTTAGTGCTTGGCTCTCAATTAATAACATGAGAGTATATGGGATAAATAAATATCTATATATAATAGAAAACCCTGTCTTAAGAAAAAAATTTACTAGACTTAGATTTGGATACATAGACAGTCAGAGCCTAAGAAGATTATATGGAAAATCAGATTCAGATATGTGTGCTTGTCATAATGGTAAAGATGATATAGCTCATCTACTTTTATTCTGCCCATTATATAATAGGGAAAGGGCAAAAATATTGGGGGATGTTCTTGCCACCCTGGAAATGGATTCATTTTATAAAATTAATTATTTATTGAATTCGGAAGAAAGGGTTATTGTGGAAAAAGTGGCAAGGTTTGCTAAATTGTGGAAAACAGAAAAAGACATATTCATAAGAATGAAAAATCAGACCTGAGTGTAATTTAGGATGAAGTATGTTCATGTATGATATTTAATTGTATTTATTGTTTTTTTTTTATTGTTTTTAATTGTGATGACAATTGTGTTTGTCAACAATAAAATTGTACTACTACTACTATATATATGTATATACATACACACAACAAAAGAACCCCAGAGCAAATGCACTGGGGAAAGGGTTATCCCTGAGGATATTGACTGTATGGCCAATATCCTCTGAGATAACCCTTTCCCCAGTGCATTTGCTCTGGAGTTCTTTTGTTGTTCTCGTCTCTCTCTACTTTGGGCTGCCCATGACCCAAAACAATGAGATCCACCAAAGGGTGGCTGGCTATCTCTCCCTGGGCTGAGGTACAGATACGGCACACTGATGAATCCAAATGAGGACAAAACATGTGCCTGCGTCTGCTGTTCTCTGCCATTGCTGATTGTATTGTGAGGCCTTCTGACACCATGCAATTCTGCTTAAAGTTGAGCCAGTCCAAATTAATTCATGGGCATTTGCATGTGATTCCCATGATGCTTTGCATTATTGGGGTATGTGCAATTTGTGTCATAGATATATATCTATATCTATATCTATAGATACAGATATATATCTATATCTCTATATATCTATATCTATATCTATATATCTATATCTATATCTATATATCTATATATGATACACATGACCTGACAGGCAATATATTTAGCTTCATGAGAGGCCAATAATATTGCGATATCTCACGAGTGGCAAACATATCTTAATATCATTGGCCTCAAATGCAGATAAATATGATATCATCAGTTGGGCCATGTCACGTTCTGTTTATACAGACATATGTTTTGGGATAAAAAATATTTTAAAAATTAGTAGCAATACATGTCTGTTTAAATGCTTTCACTTTGCTTCAGTTTCTTACATAGTGGCTATCATTCAATCAATCAATCTTTATTTTACCAGGAGAAACTCCATTGAGAGAACTCATTTACAAAGTGGTCCTGTGTGGACAATACAAATATGGTACATAAAAAGATGCATAAAACAAAATAATATGCAAGTAATAGTCTACAAAATACATAAATTATATACAATAAATACACTGTAGATGGGGTGTTGAGGAGGAAGGTAGCTAAAGGAATGGTGGAGCAGCAAGTTGTGGGGATAGAATGGAAAAAGGAAGGAGTAAAACATATGAGGGGTACAGGGAAGAAGGGGAAGCAAGGAGGGGGTACAATCAGAGAAGGACCACGACAGTCCCAATGTCCTACTGTACCAAATGAAAGAGGATGATGGCGTGTCATGTCCTGTGAGATCTAGTAAATGAAAAGTGATATGGGGAACAGACAGGAATATTAGGACTTGAGAAAACAGTTGCAAGTGTCTTTTAATAAATGACTAAGTAACGTCTTGAAGGTTGCCATATTAACGAATTATGAGAGTTTTAAGGATTTTTGGATACTATTCCAAATAGACAGGAGAGAATAGCTTAAGAAGGAGGCACCTTGATGTGTTCTGATCCTGGGAATATTGAATGTGATGCAGGAATATCTTCTCAGGGAGCAAGTTCCCATGGAGCAAACTAGAAGCTTGGAGACATACTGGGGAGCCTATCTGATATGACTCTCTAGGCCCACACAGCCACATTTTCAGTCTCCTTGTTTTTAGTGAATGCCAACCAAGCTGCACATAGAGTGAGCAGTGATGGGTATTGTAAGACACATTTGTGATAAATCTAAGGGCTCTGTGATACAATGTGTCCAGTTTGGCTAGGGAAGCAACAGGACAATTGCTATAGAGCAAATCTGTGTAATCTAGGAGGGGAAGAAATGTTGTTTGCACTAGTCATGTTTTAGTCTCGTATGTGAGTAGGTGCTTGATATGATAAAATATACCTAGTCTTTGCTTTAGCCTTTTGGCTAGTTCTTCAACGTGTGGGGTGAAGGACAGCTTACTGTCAATCCAGAAGCCCAGGTATCTGAATTTGTCTACTGACTCTAATGATTCCCCTAGGAGGGTTGTAATTTGGGCCCTGACTCCTAATGAGTGTGTGAATGCCGAATTTGTCTGCAGGGAAAGAACATGACTTTAGCTTTTTTAGCCTTAAGTAACAATCTAAGGTGCAATAGGTTATGTTGCAACAGGCAGAATTATTGTTGTAAATCTGAGCAGGCCAATTCTAGGGAGGATTTTGCAATGTAAAGTATGGTATCGTCCGTGAAGAGATATGTATATTTGCTGAATAAATATTAAGATCAATGTCATTGATGTTGATCGCAAATAGTTAAGAGCCCTAAGATAGACCCCCTGAGGACCACCTCTCATAAGAGTCTTAAGGGGGGAGAGGTCACATTGAGTTTTAACCTGTTGCTGTCTGACTATTAAGTAAGAAGTAAACCACTTGAGAGAGGTGAAATTCAGTCCAATGTTCCACAGCATACACAGGAGAGGTTCATGGTCTATCATACTGAATGCTTTACTTATGTCTAAAAATAAAGCACAGACATGTTCTTTGCATCAAGCACCATTTGCCAATCATTAGTTACCTTGGCTAGTGCAGTTATGGTACTGTGTTTGGATCTGAAGCCGGACTGCAGGGCATTCAGCATGCTGTGTTCTGCAAGGTAGTCTCTGATCTGAGAGTCAACTATTTTTTTCCAAGTAATTTGGAGAGGGTTGGCAAAAGGGATATCAGCCTGTAGTTGTTCAGGTCACTCGGGTCACCTGATTTAAAAACATAGAAACATAGACTTTGACGGCAGATAAGGACCGCTTGGCCCACCTAGTCTGATCATTTCCCTACCTAGAGGATAAGCTGCAGGTCCTATTTAACCAACAGCCTATTTCTTCCTACCCCCCACAAAAATTGCCTTATGTCTGTCCCAAGCATTCTTGAATTCTCTTACAGTTTTAGACCCCACAACCTCCTCAGGAAGACTGTTCCATGCATCCACCACCCTTTCTGTGAAAAAAATACTTCCTCACATTGTCCCTGAGCAGTCCCCCTCTATCTTCAACTTGTGTCCCCTTGTTCTTGCACATCTCTTTTTCTGAAAGATGCTACCCTCTTGGACTTTGTTGATTCCACTGAGGTACTTAAATGTTTCTATCATGTTCTCCCCTCCCTCCTTTCCTCAAGGGTATACATATTAAGCCCCTTTAGTCTCTCCTCGTATGGCTTCTCTTGCAGACCCTGCACCATTTTAGTTGCCCTCCTCTGAACTGCCTCCATCCTGTCTATGTCCTTGCGGAGATGGGGTCTCCAGAACTGGATGCAGTACTGCAGATGGGGTCTCACCAACTGTCTGTACAGGGGGATAACAACTTCCTGTTTTCTGATGGTGATGCCTATCCCTATATATCCCAGTATCCCCCCAGCCCTCCCTACCACCTTCTCACATTGCTTGCCAACCTTAAGGTCATCTATTATGATTACCCCCAGGTCCCTTTCCGATTTTGTTGTTGTTACTACCTCCCCCCCCATTGTGTAATCTTCCCCTGGGTTTTTGTTTCCTAGGTGCATTATTTTGCACTTCTTTGCATTGAATCCAAGCTGCCATACTTCTGACCATTCCTCCAACCTTGCCAAGTCCCTTCTCATCCTTTCTACACCTCCTTGTGTATCAGCCCTGTTGCAGATCTTTGTGTCATCTGCAAAGAAGCATACTTTTCCTTCCAGTCCCTCTGCAATGTCACTTATAAAGGCATTAAAAAGGACTGGACCCAGTACTGAACCCTGTAGAACAATGTGTGCTATTTTCCAGTCATGGGGGAGGACCCCTTGGGCAAGAGATTTATTGAAAAGATGCATGATGGGGCAGTCAGCACATGGTAACCAAGCTTCAAGAAACATGGGTCAATTTGATCTGCTCCAGCACCCTTATTTGTGTCCAGAGCTAGCAACAGGTCTTTGACCTGTTTGAAGGTGACAGGACTGAAGCTGAAGAAGTTTGTGTGGGCGGGGGCCCTGACGGGGGGACATGAGCTGTCTGGGTTAAAAAGTGACATGCATAATAGGCTTGCAGGGGATGAGCTGAAGGCAAAACCAGCCATGGCAAAGTGGTTATTTAATAGGTCTAGGATGTCCTGTTTGCTGGTGGCTGTAGTATCACCAATGGAGATCTTTACAGGGAGGGTAGGAGGAGGGTTGTATCCTTGTATGTCTCTCGGGATCTTCCAAAATTTGGTAATATAATTGTTGGAGGAATCCAGGGCTGTTTGAAAATATTTCACTTTTTCAGCTCTAATAAGTTTTGTGCAATGATTCCTTGATGCTCTGAAAACTACCCAGTCAGTTGGTAATCTAGTTTTGCATGCCCTTTTCCAAAGGAAATCTTTTACGTAGGGCTGGCTTGAGTGAGTCATTGAACCAGGGATGTGACCTTTGCCTAGTTCTGATTTTGACTAGCAGGGCATATTTATTGATAACCTGCAGTAGCAGATTTCTGAACAGAGTATAGGCTAAGTCCACTGAGGATGCAAGGTAAAAGTTTTGCCACCTGATATTGCATAAGTCTGACAGGTAGCACATTTGAAATTGCAGTGGCTTCTTTTGTATATATAGGTGGAGGAGGAGATGGGTTTAGGCATATTCCTCACGCAAGCAATGGCACTGTGATCGCTTATTTAAAGAAAATCCCTGTGTGGGTAAAATTGTGAGATTTGTTTACTACAAGGTCAAGTAAGATACTGTTTGCAGGGTTTTTGGAATTATGATGGGTGGCTTCCGTAATTAACTGGGAGAGACCAAGTGTATCACAGAGAGCTTTTAAGGCTGAAGAACAGGGGGAGAGCCAGTAAAGGTTCAAGTCACCCATAATGATCAGTTCCGTAGTTTGAGGACCTAGTAATGATTGTAGGCACTGCAGCAATTTAAATCCCCCTGAGGATGGCCTATAACAACCAGTGATACTTAAGGACTCAGTAGAGGATATACTGACCTTTATAGTAAGGCATTCAAACTCTCTGTGGACAGAGGTCAAATCGATAAGTGAGACCGAGAATTTGTCCCAGACGTATATTGCAGCACCCCCACCCCTCCCCCAGTTGGTCCGTCAGCCCTAAAAACATTGTACAAGGGGATACTGACACTGTAGTGCAGCATAAGAGGGGTGCTGCACTTCTGAGGTGCCGTCTTTCGGATGAGATGTTAAACCGAGGTCCCATCTGCCTGGATTGGTGGTAGTTCAGGTGGATGTTAAAGATCCCATGGCACTTATTGAAAAGGAGTAGGGGAATTTCCCCGGTGTCCTGGCCAAATTTCCCTCATTCACTAACAAAAATACCACCAACAGCTTAATCTGGTTCAAGGTCAGTTGGCATTCATCTGTATCCCCCTTCCCCGGGTCGTGCCTGAAAATAGGCAGGATTTGTCTAGTGCACTTACCCGGTCAACAAAAGCTAAATAAAATAAAAAATAATATTTATGACCTGGTCAGAAGTGTGGGATTTTAACCATGTTTCCAATACAACTAAAACACCTGGTTTAGTGAGACAGACCCAGGCCTGGATCACATCCAGTTTTCTCAGAAGACTGCAGGCATTAATGTGGAGGAAACAATCCTTTAGACTGGACCAGATCAGAGGGTACTAAGATGGGTGCCTGTGGGCTTGGTTTAGTGCCACATTCCCTGAATATAATAATAGTAAGAGTAGAAATTTCTTGAGAGCATTGAGCAAAACTTTAAGGAACTGACCCATCCCCATTTAGTCTGTGTAGAGGTAGTGAGTGTTGTTTGATAAGTGACGTAATTGATAAGAGGGAAAGGAAGCATGAAGGGCCACCTGAGCAGGGAGGACATATGGGGCATTGTTATAGCTGGCTGGATTTTGACATTTGAAGATAGCCTTGTTAACTAATGGATAGGAGCCAGTGGGGAAAAATAGGGCACGGGAATGATAGGGTAAGTGCTGAGGGTATTTGACAACTTAATGGTGCCAGGGTCCAGAGTGGGAGGGATAAGAACCAACAATGCAATAATACAAGTGAAGTGGAACTGTAAGTTAAATATATTCCAATACATCCTGATCTTGAGCATATGAAGTTACGGGTAGACCCTAGGGCTGTGGGACAGTCAAAGGCACTAAAAGGGAGAAGAGAGCCTGCAACGAATATCTGAATTGTAATAGTAGGGTAAGCTAACCAGGGCGAAAAGATAAACAAGAACAAGCAATGGTCCCTCTAGTGGCTGGTCGGTATAAACTGCAAATGGCAAACTCGATAAAAGTATAAAATAGCAGCACACCAACTACGTCATGTGATCTGATCACATGGGACCAGCAGACTATAAATCAAAGAGCTGGGGTAGGGTGGGCAGGAAGGGGGTGGGTGGGGAGCCAGTGCACAGCGCTGGCACGGCCAGATCCAGGGAGAGCAGCAGTGGCAGGAGGCGGCATGTTCTGTGGTTAGAAGCTTGGTCTATTGTTGGCTTCAGTCCTGGAACCACCAGTGTGGTTCTACCAAGGTGGGAGGGGTGAGGCACCCAAGCGGGTGGACACTGCCTGCAGGAACAGAGAGACTAGGAATTACTTATAGGAGGAGGGGAGACAGCCTGCAATTTGGCTAACAAAAGAGAGTGTCTCCGTTTCAGCGCCAAGTTCACACTGCACAAAAGAGCTGTAAATACAGGGCAGGGAGTCTCGCAGAGACACAAAGGAAGACAGAAATGCAGGGCAGAGGGGGTAGTTTTTTTGGGGGATTCACACAGCAGCGAATGGAGGAAAGGGCAGGGAGAGGAAGCAATGGAAGGGGGAACAAGAGTTTCAGTGGTAGCAAAAGTTAAGCAAAGTTATAAAGTAGTGAGCTGGGTAAAAAAGGGAGCAAGGAAAGGTAAACTCAAGGGAAAGCAGCAGAACAGTAACTAAACTGAGCAAAAATTCTAAACCAGAGTGCAGTACAGTTGTAAACAATTTGAGTTAAAAAGAGCAATGTGGGCAATAACAAATTACAATACAGTACAGTACAAGTACACTTTAAATAATAGGCAGTTTGGATTAAAAAATGAGATTTTACACTGAAAAAGATAGGGGACTAGATGGACAAATTGAAGGCGAGCCAAGGAGCAAGGCAACCAATGACTATCAGGGAGGAAAGTGAGCAGCCAATCAGGGTGAACTGGTGAGTAAGCGTCAAATTCAAGTGGGGAGCTGGCGTACTGAACTACAGGCTTAGTGCTGAAAGGTAGGATTCCAAAGTAGCCCATCTGTGGCTTCCCAAGCTGCTGCTGTAGCCCCGCATCAGATGGTCAGCTAATAGACTGCCCACACTGACCCCTGACAGATTCAGTACAGCCCATCTGGTGGCTTCCCAAGCTACTGCTGCAGCCCCAGTGCTCTGCAAGCCAGCCGCAGCTAACAGACCACCCGACTGACCCCCGGACAGATTCAGACAGCCCATCTGTGGGCTTCCCATGCTGCTGCTGCTGCGGCCCTGGCGCTCTCCAATCTGGCCACAGCTAACAGACCACCCGACTGACCCCCAGACAGATTCAGACAGCCCATCTGTGGGCTTCCCAAGCTGCTGCTGCTGCTGTGGCCCTGGCACTCTCCGAGCCAGCCGCAGCTAACAGACTACCCGACTGATCCCCGGACAGATTCAGACAGCCCATCTGCGGGCTTTCCAAGCAGCTGCTGTGGCCCCGGTGCTCTCCAAGTTGGCCAAAGCTAACAGACCACCCGACTGACCCCTGGACAGATTCAGGTATGCACCAGACCTCCAAAACTCGTGGTTTTGAATGCCGCTGTTTTGACTGGACGCCCACTGGAGGAGCCAGGCATTGATTGGCAGTTTCTGCTCCTCGTCTGATTTTCCAACTACTGGTGCTTCCTGATCTCAGGGAAATCTCTTTCTGTGCTGTGTTCTTGACTGAATTTTTGTAAATATAATTACTTATGTTATGCATCAATGGGTGTTACTTTACCTGCCAGTTTAGCTGGTCTATTACAAGCCTCTGGTCTAGCCTCTCGGTGTTACTTGCTTCTGTAAGACTAGTGCAGCTGCTGGACAAACTGCATTGTTTAGTAGCTGGTGTTTGGCTGCTTAGACCTAGCCGAGTAAGATTGCTGCATTTTTCCATTTCTGCCTCTACTGCCAAACCCTGTCTCCTGTCTCACACTGGTCACTCTGCTAATTATTAATTTCTCCTCCCCACTTGCAATGCTGTCTCTCTAAACAGCTTAATTTCTTCTCTGTCTTACTTACAAACCCTCCTCTTACACCCCCTCCTGCTGCTGCTGTTGTCCTCCTCAGACGTCCCGGTGCCAAAGCACAGAACCCCCCTCCCTGTTAACTCCTCTTCTATCTCTAAATAATTGCCCTGCATTTGCCACCTCTTTACCTTGTGCTTTGTCTTTCCCCATTGTCTGCCCCCCACTGAGCTTGCTATCGTACTCTAGCTGTATTTAATCTTCTGTCTTTCCCCTCTTGCTCCACAGACAGCCCGTCCGTGGGCTTCCCAAGCTGCTGCTGTGGCACTGGTGCTCTCTGAGCTGGCCGCAGCTAACAGACTGCCCGACTGACCCCAGGACAAATTCAGGTACACACCGGACCTCCGAAACTTGTGGTTTTGAATGAAACTGTTTTGAATGGACACCCATGAGTGGAGGAACTAGGCACTGATTGGCAGTTTCTGTTCCTCGTCTGATTTTCCAACTGCTGGCACTTCCTAATCTCGGGGAAATCTCTTTCTGTGCTGTGTTCTGGACTGAATTTTTTCACCCAGCCCCCTTCCCCACCTCCTCACAGTATTAAATAGACCCTTGCTCCGCCCCTTTCCTCAGCCTAGCAGCTGATTGGTCACTCCATTGCTGTACATTCTTATGGCAACTGGCCTCCCTGTCTTCAACAACTGACCTGACCCACTTTCTTACCGCCCCTTTTTAAAGCAATCTCACCCACAGGGTTGCACATTTGCTCTCAAGTTTTTCTCCAGCTAGAAGTATGTGACATTATTTGCTGCATCTTGTGTGGTGTTTCTTTTCAGAGCCCTGCTACTTGCCTTTGTCCACAATTTTTTTCATGATAGCTATGGATGGAAGAATACTGCCCCTGCTGACACTGAGCCTTGCTCTCTTTTTACTGGCTCTTCTCACTGCTAGACCTTGCTCTCCTGGCAGTGCTAAATTGACCTCCATGCTATTTGACTTTACCTTCTCGAACCTACTTGTGTTACAGATCCAGCAGCATGATGTGACTCCTATATTACTCACTAGGCATCTCTTATACTTGGCTGCTGACTTTACCTCTAAACGCCTCTGGCAGAACATGCTACTGGTACCACCTCTTTTCCCATGGAAACTATGGTATCTTGTGCTCCTAGCTTTGTTATTATCTGGGGATATCGAAACAATCCCTGGCCCCCAGTTACCCACTGCCTCTCTGAATATGGACTGATTAAATATGAAAGGCCTTCGGATAGCACACTTAAACATTAGAAGCCTTCTCTGTAACTTTACTGAACTTGGGGTATGGATATCCATATATGAACCTGACATTCTCTGTCTGACTGAAACTTGGCTAAATCCCTCTACTTCTGACTCTTCCTAACTATTCCCTATTTTGAGGAGACAGACTATCTGGAAAAAGGGGAGGTGAAGTTGTGTTCTATTTCAAAAACCATCTGAATACGTCCTGTCCTTAATGCAACGTTCAGTTGCCTCTGTGAATTTTTACATACACTGATTCTACTGGGAACCAAAAAGATTCACTTAATATGTGCCTACAATCCTCCTAAAGCAGGTCAACTAGGATGCTCGAACTACTTGAGTACTCTACATCTGCAGCTGGCCAAAATGAACTTATTATTCTTGGTGACCTCAACCTAAATTGGCTGGGGAAAAAGAAAAGTGCACTGGTATCTCTAGTACATGGATTTAACATGCACCAGGTAACTGAAGATCCCACCAGGCTGACCCAGTCACCTGCTGCTGGAATGCTTATAGACTGGATACTCACAAATCGACCTGATAGAATTACCACCTCAGGTGTGCTTCCTGATTCTATAAGTGACCATTCCCCTGTGTTTGCATATGGGGAACATCAGTGATTCCAGCCTCCTCAACACGCTACATCACCTTCCGGGATTTTTCCACACTTGATCAAGCAAGCTTTCTACATGATCTCTCTTCTGTAAACTGGATCCCTATTATCCAGTCCCGAGACACAGAATCTGCTCTCAATCTCTTTCTTTCTATATTCTTATTCCTCCAGGACATACATACACCTAAACAGAATCGACACATTAGGGCCAAACAGACTAGGTGGCTGCAAAAAGAACTTCTCGCCTCCTTCTGGGCATGTGACAAAAGTTGCAACCACTACAAAACCTTGGGTCAGCGAAGTGAATATGACACTTACAGAAAGCAGCGCAATATGTGCAAAAAACAAATCAGGCTTGCCAAAAGCTCATACTGCAAAGGTCTATTGCTGAAAGCTGCTGGGGACCCGAAGGAAGTCTGGACACATGTAAAATCTTTCCTGGGCTCAAACCAGTCTTAACACATGAATTATATGGTCCTCAGTGGTATGCACTGTAATGACCCCACCACCATTGCAAATTCTTTCAACAAATACTTTACTGATCTCACCAAATACACTGCCTCTTTCACAGCAAATTGCATCCTGACACCCATTACTCACACAAACGTGCCCATATATCCGCCCCCTTCTATTTTAAGGCTATTCCAAATGCTGATATTCTAAAACTACTAAATGCATTCTCTGATAGTACTAGTGTAGGCTCCAACTACCTAGAGCCTAAACTCCTGAAGCTGGCTGCTCCTCTTATTGAGGCCCCATTGGCTAAAATCTTTACACTGTGTCTCTGCCATGGTCATGTTCTGGACATATGGAAATTGGCAAAAGTCACCTCAGTCTTTAAGAAAGGTGACAAGAAGGACATAGCTAATTATAGGCCCATAGCCATTCTGTCAGTGCTAAACAAAATACTCGAGAAATTAGTGGCTATACAGGTCACCTAGTTCCTCTGTAAATAAACCCTCCTATCATCTGCTCAACATGGTTTCCGCAAGGGGCATAGCACCTCTACCACTCTAATACAATTTACAAATGATGCCCTTAATGCTATGGATCACAGTCTCATGACTGGTGCAGTGTTCATTGACCTCTCAAAGGCATTAGATCTTGTAGATCACCCTCTTCTGCTTGATTGCCTTCCCTTCACTGGTTTCTTGGAGCAAGCCACAAACTGGTTCCAGAGCTACTTAAGCTATAGAAGACAACAGGTAAAATTTAACTCTGCGCCTATCAATGTTGGTGTTCCTCAAGGCTCCATCTTGGGGCCTCTTCTCCATTTTTATAAATGACATATCTTCTAACACCCCTCGGTGCTCAACAATCTTGTAAGCAGATGGTCTGGTGCTCTACACCTCCTCTGCAAACACAGAAGAAATAAATAGTCGACTAACATCTGCATTTCTCATAATGCAAGAATGGATTCACAACAAAAGGCTGGTCCTAAACTTAAGTAAAACTCAGGGCATGCTCTTCGGATCTGCAACCAAACTTAGAACAAACCATAATCTTTTCAACGCATCCTGTGCAAATAGCTCCACCCTTACAAAAGTAACCTCATTCAAGTATTTAGGTGTCCTGCTTGATGAAACTCTCAACTTTGAGCAACATATCATCGACACCTGCAAGTCAGTAAACTCCAAACTCAGAACACCTTACAGAACTAGTCAGATGCTTACTCCCTCAGCTAGACTGGCTATTTCTAGGGGTATCCTACTTCCATCCCTTGCATATGGTGCTGTCACCTACAAAATCCTTCGAAAAACAACCCTAAGTAAGTGGGATACAATGTACAATAGTATCTGTCATTATGCCTCGGCTTCCCCATGTTTGAAGCACCATTGCTTGCTATATGCAGATCTTAGATGGCCTTCTCCATCTGCCAATCGACTCCTTGCCCTTGGTACTCTGCTGGATAGCATCATTAGAACTAATCTACCTACATCTCTTGCAGACATGCTGGTGCCTCTGTCCCCCATCTATGGCCTTCGCTCTACTGGACTCTCTCTACTATACACCCCTAGGGGAAGAACCCTAAAAGGAACCCTTAGCTTTCTCCTGCCTGGCCCCAAAATATTGGAATTCCCTACCTCTTGATGTTCACTCTGCACCTAGTCATATTGCTTTTAAAAAGATGCATCACACTCTCCTCGTCAAACATGGCCTATGTTCCTGTTTTAAACCCCCATAGGGTGCTTGACATCTCCTTCCTCAGCTCTCAAAATGTTTCAGTTTTGCTCTGACCCCTTGTTACTGTTATATGTAGCACTTACCATGGATTATGTGTTAAAACTCTACTGCACTATGATTGTAGGCTTATTATGTTGTATACTATTGTGTATTTTCCTGCCATTGTCTCTGTCATATTAGCAACACTGTTTACATCACAGAACATTGTGTAGAATTTTTCCTTGTATGGTTGATTACCTCTGAACTATACCTGTTATTTGTTTTGTCTGCCAATTTTGTATTGTAATCTCCCGAGTTGTGTCTGAAAATAGTCATATTTTGTGGCTACGACACCTTACCCGGTAAACAAAAACTAATTAAAATTAAATAAAATCCCAATATTCCATCTGTACATCATTGTGACTGACCAGTTCTGTCTTTTCCTACTCTCCAATGGGTTATCGGAATAATGTGCACTTCCATGATGCAGCATGCATATAAGCTTACTGAACTAGATTTTCCAACATAGTAATATTTAACTTTGCAAAGTATGTATTTTTATCCTGCAGTTTCCATTATGATGATAAAAAAATTATCATCTCCAGGTCATCCCTGAAAATGAACTGCACTAAACTGATTTTTTCCAAGTAAAACAGCAATAAATAAAAATAATAATATTACTTAGCCCCCGACACCATTGTGGTAAGTTTGAAATCATGTAATATTTAGTCACAATTTGGCTCATATGTCATATTTATTATATAATTCTCATCCTTATTCCTTTACTTTTAAGGCCATTTGCATGACAACAGGATCCCTGCTCGATCTGCTCTGGCTGCTTGTCTTAACCTGACATCACAGTTCTGTTTATAATATCATGATCTGTTGCTGTGGCCATGACAATGATGTCATAAACAAGTGACTGGAATAGTAACCCTGTTTTATTTCAAGGAGATAGGAAATGATTTGTATATAGTTATCTGCCCTTCCATCTTCTTTTTCATTCCAGTTATGTATTCTGATATGTATTGATGATTTTTGGATAAACAAATAATCTAGCTTTGGGTTGCCCTCAGATCTACATAGAGTTCCACTCTCCTCACCAGCTACTGCTCTTTATTTTCATATTTCTAAGACATTCTTTGACGTCAATTACACCATTCCATGGTATTCATCTGAATGGCTGGAATAGGTGTTTCCTATCACCTTTAAAACAACAGCAAATTAAAGATGAGACTGGTGTTGCCATCGGATATCAATTCACTTAGCCAGCTATAAAAACCGTCATGGGCCTCCCATAATTTCCCATATTCTTGCCCAGTAACCTGAAACAGGCTGCCAGCTAGCTGGAGGCCCACAACTGGTCCCCACCAATCTGTGGAAGCCTTGGCCAAATGGGTCTGTACCCAGGCCTCCAACCACCTGTTCAGTTGTACCTACAGCTGTACAGAATTTTTAAATACTTCTGCTAGAGTTCTAAAGAACAAAGATGCGCAAAATTGGGAAACTTTGCTCCGTGAATTAATTCACAGACTACCCTCATTTCATGAAATTAATTTGCGGTGCGAAGTCCCAACGTACCCCACCCCAGAAAAAAACTTCACAAAATGTGGAGTTTTAACTTAGCCGGCAGAGTTTGGCAACTCCACATTTTCAGTTAACTGTCCTAAGTAATAAAAAAAAAGGTAGGAAAGAATTACAGCAAATAGATGAAATATTAAATGAACTGTCTAAATATTACATTTTTTAAAGTTCCCCCAAAGATGCCAAGGGCTCTTTCAGGCTGCCAGCCCTTGTTCATGTGGTATAAATTATACAGATCCTTAATGTCCAAAGTGACTTACATACAGCCTTCTGTAGTTAGCTCACTACAGTTTAACTTTTCTATAGATCTATAGAAGCACAGAAAAGTGATGGACAGAAGAAGACCTGAAAAGTCCATCTACTCTGCCCCAAGATTCCATACTCAGAGATGCTCTAGTCTCCATCCTCCCTCACAGTCTCATTTTTCCTCCTCCACTTCCAGTATGACAACTCTTTATATGCATCCCACTTCCTCTTGAATCCTGCTATGGTCTTTGCCTCTTCCCTTACCCTTTGCCCTTCTGTCCTCCAGGGAAAACATGTTGAGACTTTTCAGATTCTCATTATATGCCTTGCCCTGTTGACCATGGCTCATCTTCATAGCCCTCCATTGTATTGTCTATTCTACCCTTGTCCTTCCTTAGGTGAAGGTCCTTAGAAATGAACATATAATTTCAGATGCAATCTCACTAGTGATCAACACAGAGGTAATATGACCTCTTTTCTCACAGAAACATAGAAACACAGAAGTTGACGGCAGATAAGGACCATTTGGCCCACCTAGTCTGTCCATTTTCCCTACCTAATGCAAACTCCACAGACTCTAGATGATTTGTGGCTTACCCTTTTCTCCATATTGTCAGGGTACCCTTATGTCTATCCCATGCTGTCTTAATTCCAAAATAATTTTTTGCCCCCACTTCTGCAGGGAGGCTGCTCCAAGCATCCACCACTCTCTGTAAAAAAGTACTTTCTTATGTTGCCCTTGAGCCTACCCCCTCTAGTCTCATTCCATGCCCCCAGTTCTCATACATCTTCTTTTCTGAAGCTGCTACCCTCCTGTACCTTGTTTATACCCGAGGTACTTGAACATTTCTACCATATCCCCCCCCTCCAGGGTATACATACTGAGGTCCCCTAGTCTGTCCTCATAGGATTTCTGGTGCAGTCCTTGCATCATTTTAGTTGTCCTTCTCTGAACCACCTCAATTTTGTCTGTCTTTCCGGAGATGCGGTCTCCAGAACTGGACACAGTACTCGAGCTGGGGTCTCACCAGTGATCTGTACAGTGGCATTACTACCTCCTTCTTTCTACTGGTGATGCCTCTCCCTATGCACCCCAGCATTCTACTGACTCCTGCCACATCCTTCTGACATTGTTTGGTCACCTTTAGGTCATCAGATATGATTACCCCCAGGTCCCTTTCCTGATTGATGGCTGCTATTAACCCCCCCATCTTGTACTCTTCCCTTGTATTTCTGCACCCCAAGTGCATGATTTTGCACACTCTTGACCACTCTTCCAATGTGCTTAGGTATTTTCTCATTCCCCGGAGTGTCAACCCTGTTGCAGATCTTAGTGTCATTTGCAAAGAGGCATACCTTCCCTTCTAGCCCCTCTGCAATTACACTTATGTAGACACGGATGAGGACAGGCCCCAGCACTGAACCCTGTGGCACTCCACTGGTCACCCCCCCATTGGACTGAACACCATTTACCACCACACTCTGTGTCCTCCTGCTCAACCAATTTTTGACCCAGTTTACCACCATGGGGCATATCCCCAGGCTGGCTAACTCATTTACCAGCCTTCTATGTGGGATGGCGTTGAAGGCCTTGCTGCAATACAGGCAGGCCACATCCCATGCCCCTCTCTGATCTACCTCCCTTGTCACCCAGTCAAAGAACTCTATTAGATTTGTTTGACAAGACCTACCTGCTGTGAATCAATGCTGTCTTGGATCCTGTGTTCTGCTAAATTCAAGGAATAGCACAATCCTCTACTTTAGTAGTGACTCCATTAATTTCCCCACCACCAATGTCACGTTGACTGGTCTGTAGTTGCCTGCCTCTTTTCTACTTCCACTTTTGTGGAGAGGGATCACATTTGCCCTCCTCCAGTCTTCCAGGACTGCCCTTGTCTCCAATGATTTTTTGAATAGTGTGGTCAGTGGGGCCTCTAGCACCTCTATGAGTTATTTTAATATTCTGGGGTGAATCCCATCCAGCCCCATTGCTTTATCTATTTTCAGTTTCCCTGAGTTCCTACAGGACACTCTCCCATGGATGGACTGGTGTCCATCTCCCTTCCATGGTTGCTTTTTTGCTGAACTGTGGACCTTCCCCTTCTTTGGTGAATACTGAACAAAAGTATTTGTTCAGTATTACTGCTCTTTCTATGTCATCCTCTGCACCCCCTCCTCCCTCCTTCTTTGTCCTGCTAGTAATCCCTCTCCCTATGAACCCCAGCATTCTGCTAGCCCTCCCAGATAACCTGTTGTTATGTTTAGGTGTGTGTGTGTGTGTGTGTGTGTGTGCATGTATGTTTTTTTTTTTTTATCTCTGAGGCAAGTACCAGTTTTGCACACTAAATATTTATGATAGTTCAAAAAACTTGCCAATGCCTCTATGATGGGGTGTCAGCCCAACACAGTGCCAGGTAGAAGAAGTGGGTCTCTGAAAACAAATGTTTATTTGTAACAATCTGTCTAGATACAAGATAACAAATCCATATAAGAAACAAGAGAAACTACAAAGAAAACAAATTGTGGTAATTTCTTTAAAACCAATTTTTAAATTGAGCTTTCTTCCCATTCCACCAGTCCGCCTCGCCCTCCTGACAACACCTCCAGCCCAGTCATCAACCTTCTCATGGACTTACATACTAACATACTAAAATGCCTGCAGAATAGGCCTAACGGTCTTTTGTGTCTGCTCCGTTTGGTCAGCCACCACCCTGGGTGCTGACCTTGCTGTCCCCCTCGCCTTCTTTGGCTTCTCCCTTCCCAGTTCCGGATATTCTTGCTGCATTGGATTTTGCTTCCAGAACCCTTCCCCTGTACCTGTCTCACCCCCTCTTGAACCCCTCCACCATCTCTGCCTCCACCAGCCCTAGGCAGCGCATTCATGGCTCCACCACCCTCTCAGTGAAGTAGCACCTCCTCCTTCACCCTGAATCTTCCCCTCCAGCTTCCACCCATGCCTCTAGTGGCCCCTCCTTCCTTTGAAGCACCCTGACTGTTCCTCCCCTATTTACCCTCTTCATGTACCTGAAGACCTCTATCATGTCCCCTGGTCCTTCTCTCTTCCAATGTGTACATATTTAGCTCTTCTGCCTCTCCTCATAGGTCCTGTCCCCCAAGCCCCAAATCATTTTGGTTGCCCTCCTCTGGACCCTCTCCAGGAGTTTAATGTCCCTCTTTAAATGTGGCCTCCAAAACTCCATGCAGTACTCAAGGTGCGGTTTCACCAAGCAGTTATACAGAGGGAGTATCACTTCCCTCCTTCTGGAGGTGATCCCCCTAGCGATGCATCCCAGCATCCTTGTTGGCCTTGGCTGCTGCCCTCCTACAAGTCTCAGAGTTGTTCATCTTGACATCCACTACCACCCCCAGGTCCCTCTCAGCCATCAAGACTTGCAGCATTCCCCCCCCAAGGTGTGCACTTGGCCCGGGTTTCTGGCCCCAGGTGGGTACCTTGCATTTCCCTGCATTGAACCTCAGCTTCCACTTTCTAGACCATCTTCCAGAGCCTCCAGGCCCCCAGGGCCACCCTCCCTCCTCACCATCCACCACCACCCCAGTTTTGAGTCATCCGCAAAGAGACTCATCTCACTCTTATTCCTGTCCTTATGTCAGAGACATAGGCATTGAACAGGAGCGCCCAAGGACTGATCCCTGTGGGATCCCACTAATGACCCTCCTTGGGGATGAGACTATCCGCCAACTACAACCCTCTGGGTCCAGTCCTGAGCCACTGCCTATCCATCTGATCATCTGGTTCCCCACCCCATTTCTCCCAGCTTATCCAACAGGCCCATGTGAGGAACAGAGTCAAATGCCTTGCTGAAGTCTAGAAAGAGGACATCCACTGGTCCACCCAGGTCCAAGGCACTCATCACCCAGTCATAGAACTCCACAAGGTTTGTCTGACACGATTTCCTTGGGACGAATCCATGCTGTCTATCATCCAGGCACCCTGACTTTTCCAGGTCCCCCCCTAGCCTCTCCTTGACAATGCCCTCCATCACTCTGTCCACCACCGATGTCAAGCTGACAGGCCTGTAGTTCCCTGCCACCTCCCTTGATCCCCCCTTGTGGATAGGCACTACATGCACCACCTTCCAGTCCTGGGGCACCCACCCTGTCCTCAGAGAGATGGTGAAAAGTTTTGCCAGGACATCCACAAGTTCCTTCAGCACTCTGGGATGTAATTCATCCAGCCCCGGTGCTTTCTCCATCTTAAGGGAGCTGAGGGCTTCCCTCACTCTCTCTGTTGTGATTTCCACTTCCGGTACCTCTTCTCCCTGCTTAGCCCTCCCCCCTCCTGCCAGTGATGCCTCCCCCTCTCCGAAGACCCGCCGATTGGTAAGGGTCCCCCCTCCTCAGTATCTCTGTCTCCTCCCATGTATGATGCAGCACCCCCATTTTCCTTGGTGAAAACTGAGGTGAAGTACTCATTTAGTACCTCAGCCTGCTGCCCCGGGTCCTGTGCCCATCTCTCCCCTGATTTAATGCTGCTAATCTGCCCCTTCACCCTTCTGTGCCTTAACTACTGTTTTCCCAGGACCATCCTGTTAGGGTGGAGTGCCATGCCGCCTCAGTAGTGTGTGGGCCTAAAGACGGGTGTTGGCATCATCTGCAGCAAACAGGAGGTGTTTCTCCTCCATTTCTTTCCCTATGAGATTCCATCATTCAGTAATGCAAATACACCATGCCAGTATAGTATGATGGCATTCCTCCACCTCTGCTGGCCCTGACTGAGATCTCCCTGTAGCTGCCACTAGAGGGTGATCTCACTGTAAGGTAAACATCCCTCCCACCCTAAAAGGGGAGAAGTAGGAGAGCTGTCCCGGATATGCTGAATCCCCCTTCCCTAACCATCCTGATGACCTGAGTCCCCCAGGATTCTGGCATTTTGCAGGGTCACTTTGCATAAGTTTGAACAATGCCTCAATAAATATCCGGTGCCACTTGTTCATGAAATCTTCCCGTTCTTGATTGTGCAGCAGATTTTTAAGTAATCTATGGCCCCTTGGGACCCTTTCCATTTGTACATGTGCCTCAAGGCTATTTTGATTACAAAATAGCTGCATGGCCTAAAGCGCAGCTTTTTCCCCATTGAGCAAAAAATGTTGTGATATTAGTTGGGCTCTGTTGTGATGAAAAGTATAAATGTTCATCAGTCACAGTGAGTATGGTATTTGTATGGCTACAATGGTGAAAAATGGAATTCAATAAACTACCAGGTTTGCTGTATTTGACATACTTTACTGAGTCTGTATACACAGTCTCCTGGAACTCCAAAGCTGCAAGAAAGAGGGAAGGAAGGAAGGAAGGAAGGATACTTGGTCACCGATAAATGAACAAGGTAGTAACTTAACATGAAGAGAAATCCACTACTCATTTCCTGACTTCTTGCACTTAAAAGAATTGGACAAACTTCTGAATAGTGTCCATGATTGCCCTTTCAGTGCAAACACAACAAGGTGGATTCAGGTAGTAACCCCTGCAAATACCCAATATACCATTTGTCCAGCACACTTTTGCAAGAGTGAAATCAGCTTGGTGAGGTTGTTTAAATATAAATCTCATGGCTACTAAATGGTCTGCAAGTGACAAAACCCCCACATATGGTCTTTTGCAGACCACAAAATTTAAAGGACATGTCACTACACAGCTTGCAACCTCCAGCACCCCCACTGGTTACCACCACCTCCAGCAAGGCTTTACCAGCCATGCAGGATGGAGGTATTAGATGTGGTTGCTACAAGTTCTATATACACATGTAAAGCCCACAACAGTTCTTAGATCTACATACTAGACACATAAGACAAAAGGCTTTACCAGTTGTGACTCTCAAGGTATGGTGTATTTAGCAAGTTGCATGTCTGGTGCTTTTTATGTGGGAACTACAAAGAGGACATTTAACAATTAAAATCAGAGTGGGAGACCATGTAAGAGCACAGCAGAATGCAGAATATGCTACTGCTAGCCATGTCATGGGGAAAAGTAGTACCCATTATGAGTCTGGGTAGACCTTTTCAATCCTAATGAACACAAACGGGACAGGAGGAGATTCCAACAGCCTCATCCAGTGTACAGAGGCTTTTGTGTGCTTCTCCATTTAGTTTGGACAGGATTGGGGATTCTAGCTGGTAAGTTTGCAACTGTGTGTTTGTAACTGGCTGTGTCTGAACCTTAAGTGCACATCATATTACAGGGATTAGTGTAGTTTGAATTTGATGTCTTTTCTTAACTGCCATTTCAATGTGCTTCTCCATTTAGTTTGGGCAGGATTGGGGGATTCTACCTGGTAAGTTTATGACTATGTGTTTGTAACTGACTGTGTCAGAACCTTAAGTACAGACATCATATTACAGGGATTAGTGTAGTTTGAATTTGAAGTATTTTCTTAACTGCCATTTCAGTGTGCTTCTCCATTTAGTTTGGGCAGGACTGAGGGATTCTAGCTGGTAAGTTTGTGACTGTGTTTGTAGTTGGCTGTGTCTGAACCTTAAGTGCAGGCATCATATTACAGGGATTAGTGTAGTTTGAATTTTAAGTCTTTTCTTAACTGCAATTTCAGTGTGCTTCTCCATTTAGTTTGGGCAGGTTTGAGGGATTCTAGCTGGTAAGTTTGTGACTGTGTGTTTGTAATTGGCTGTCTGAACCTTAAGTGCAGGCATCATATTATAGGGATTAGTGTAGTTTCAATTTAAAGTCCTTTCTTAACTACAACTTCAGTGTGCTTCTCCATTAATTTTGGACAGGATTGAAGGATTCTACCTGGTACGTTTGTGACTGTGTGTTTGTAATTGGCTGTATCTGAACCTTAAGTGCATGCATCATATTACAGGCATTAGTGTAGGGAAGGAAGGCAGGGATCAAAGAGGAGGGGGCAGCTTCTTCTAGTGGGGAACTCTATTGTCCGGAGAGTGGAGTTAGGGACACCTAGGAGGGGAGAGAGGGTGGTCAAATCAAGTCTACTTTACAGAGAGAGTGGTGGTGAGATGGAATGCACTGCCAGATAAGTTAATCAAACTGAGGACAGTGGATAGCTTTAAGCAGAGTTGGGATACAGTCAAGACAGGATTAGTACAGACAAGAATGCAAAGGGGGAAGGGGAGGAAGGGGTTTGGGTGGGGCTGGGGCAGCTGTAGTAATATGAACTATAAGCTGCACAATTGGGCAGACTTGATAGACCTGTGGGCCTTTTTCTGATGGCAATTCTGTATGTTTGTAATTTGAAGTCTTTTCTTAACTGCCATTTCAGTGTGCTTCTCCATTTAGTTTGGGCAGGATTGAGGGATTCTAGCTAGTAGGTTTGTGCCTGTGTGTTTATAATTGACTTTGTCTGGACCTTAAGTGCAGGCATCATATTACAGGGATTAGTGTAGTTTGAATTTGTAGTATTTTCTTAACTGCCATTTCAGTGTGTTTCTCCATTTAGTTTGGGCAGGAATGGGGGATTCTAGCTGGTAAGTTTGCGACTGTGTGTTTGTAACTGGTAGTGTCTGAACCTTAAGTGCAGGCATCATATTACAGAGATTAGTTTAGTATGAATTTTAAGTCTTTTCTTAACTGCAATTTCAGTGTGCTTCTCCATTAATTTTGGACGGGATTGAGGATTTTAGCGTAGTTTGTGACTGTGTGTTGTGTGTCGCCAGACACATCATATTACGAGGATTAGTGTAGGGAAGGGAGGCAGGGAATCCCAGAGGAGGGGGCAGCTTCTTCTAGTGGGGGACTCTATTGTTCAGGGAGTGGAGTTAGGAACACCTAGCAGGGGAGAGAGGGAGATCAAGTCAGGTCTACTTTACAGAGAAAGTGGTGGTGAGATGGAACACACTGCTGAAGGAGTTAATCAAACTGAGGACAGTGGATAGCTTTAAGTGGGGTTGGGATAGAGTCAGGGGCAGGATTAGTACAGACAAGAACACAAAGGGGGAAAGACCAGGAAAAGGGAGGAAGGGAGGGGTTTGGGTGAGGCTAGGGCAGCTGTAGTAATATGAAACTAAGAGATGCACCATCAGGCAGACTTGACAGACCTGTGGGCTTTTTTCTGCTGGCAATTTCGTATGTTCGTAGTTAAATTTGAAGTCTTTTCTTAACTGCCATTTCAGTGTGCTTCTCCATTTAGTTTGAGCAGGAATGAGGGATTCTAGCAAGTAAGTTTGTGACTGTGTGTTTGTAATTGGCTGTCTGAACCATAAGTACAGACATCACATTACAGGGACTAGTGTAGTTTGAATTTGAAGTATTTTCTTAACTGCCATTTCAGTGTGCTTCTCCATTTAGTTTGGGCAGGAATGAGGGATTCTAGCTGGTAAGTTTGTGACTGTGTGTTTGTAATTGGCACTGTCTGAACCTTAACTGCAGGCATATCACAGGATTAGTGTTTTTTTAAAGTATTTTCTTAACTGCCATTTCAGTGTGCTTCTCCATTTAGTTTGAGCATGAATGAGGGATTCTAGCTGGTAGGTTTGCAACTGTATGTTTGTAATTTGCAGTGTCTGAACCTTAAGTGCAGGCATCATATCACAGGGATTAGTGAAGTCTGAATTTGAAATATTTTAACTGCCATTTCAGTGTGCGTCTCCATATAGTTTGGGCAGGACTGGGGGATTCTAGCTGGTAAGTTTGTGACAGTGTGTTTGTAATTGGCTGTGTCTGGACCACAGTGAGTGAAGTGAGGAGCCACTGATAGAGGACTCCTTGGCTGATTGTTTTTGGACAGAGCCTGTGATGTAATCCCACCCATCTACCCCAGGGCTCGCCCTACAGTTATAGGGTAGGACCCACAGGGCCTTGCAATATCCTGTACCGATACAGGAAGTAGCAAAGACAGAAAAAACCTATGGGAGATATCTAATAGGCGTCTTAAGCATGTAGTAGATTGAGGAGGGAAACAGACATGATGGAAGTGGTGCAGTGCAGTGGTTATGGAGCAGCAGTCTTCAGGGAGATGTTCTGGAGACTGCAATGCTACCCTATCTGCAGGCACCTCTCAGGGCTGAGGAAGAGCCTATCTCCAAGCACAGTTGGCCAGGCTGCAGGCGGCATCCATCCCAACCCACAGACCACCAGGTCCACAGCCTGAACCTCAAAGGATGCCCGGGAAGAAGAGTGACTGGACCACAGTGGGCTCAGGGAGGGCGAGGGGGTGGTCGAAAGCACATCCCCCAACTGGTACTGCTCATTAACTCCTACACTGTTTTGGAGGAATGGGAAAGCCCCATTCAAGAACCTGAGGCTGGGATCAGGGAGGATAGGTGGGTTCCCCAGGATGGAGCCCCAGGGAAGGGAGGCAAGGGACCCCAGAGGAGGGGAAGCTTCTTCTAGTGGGGGACTCTATTGTCTGGGAAGTGGAGTTAGGAATACCTAGCAGGGGGGGAGAGGGAGGTCAAGTGCATCCTAGGAAGCGCTGCATGGAGGGATGGGGAGCGGATACATAGGATCGCTAGGGCAATAGCTAGAAGGGAGCAGCCGGATGTCATTGTCCACCTGGAGACCAATGACCTGGCATGGAGAAGGGTAGAGTTAGCCAGAGTCCAGGAGGATTTCAGGAAGCTGGGGGGAAACCTGAAACAGATAGCACGCTCAGTCTCATTCTCAGAGGTGCTACCTGTCCAGGGCACGGGGAGGATAGGGCACTCCACATCCATACTTTTAACTCCTGGTAGAAGGATTGGTGTGGAAGGGAGGGTTTTGGCTTCACAGGGGACTTGGGCCTGACCTGGACAGATGCAAGCTTATATAAGGAGGATGGCCTACATCTGTCCGAGAAGGGTACCTTGGCCCTTAGTGAAAAGTTGAAATGCTCCAGCTGCGAACATTGAAAGTGGCCATGGGGGGAGTGCCAGAAGGGGCAGGAGGCATAGGAGCCCCCCCATAGGAACATGCAGGAACATAAGTTGCCAACAAATATAGCTGAAGCAGGCAGGGAGGGGCAGGTAGACAAAGAGTGTATAACAAGTGATGCATGGTGAACACACAGAAAAGGAAACCTGGGTGGGTGGAAGACACTGGAGAGGGAGGACAGGAGCAGAGGGAAGGCAGGCTGTAAAACATGAAAGGTCACATTAACAAATGCCCGTAGCCTAGGAAATACGGTTCCAGACCTGAAAACCTTGTTGGCAGATGCAGACCTTGACATAGTAGCAATAACAGACACGTGGTACTCTGCTAATCATGGCTGGGATGTCAATGTACCAGGCTACACAATGTTCAGGAGGGACAGGGAGGTAAAAAGGGTGGGGGTGGCCCTGTACATCAGAGATGGTATAAAGGCTACAGAAGTTCAGGGAAGACAGGGGGAGGCTGAAGCAATGTGGGTCACCCTGGAGCCAAGGAATGGAACAGCAATATGTGCAGGAGTGATCTACAGACCTCCGACACAGAGGGAGGAACCTGGCAGGGAACTAGTGGAGGACATACACAATATGGCTACTAAAGGTGAAATCCTGCTACTGGGGGATTTCAATATGCTGGATGTGGATTTGACCACCCAGGTGGCTGCTTCAGCCAGAAGCACAGCCATCCCAGAATCCCTGCAGGAGGTTGGACTCAGGCAGCTGGTGCATGAACCAACCAGGGACAAGTCAATTCTGGACCTGATATGGACCAATGGGAACAGAGTCAAAGAAATACAGGTTGAAGGGCAGCTGGGGTCCAGTGACCACCACATGGTGTGGTTCAGCATGGCAACATGGACTCAAGTATGCCACACAAGGGCAAAAGTATCACATTTTAGGAGGGTGGATTTAAAGAAGCAGGAAACCACTATGGTTCTCTAAGGAGGTGGGGGACAAAGTCAAGGCTCAAAAATTAAGTTTCACGAAATATAAGGGGACCCAAAGGGAGGAGAACAGGGAGGTGTACCTTGAGTGTCTAAGAGAAACAGGGAAGGCTGTTAGGAGAGCTATGGTGCGGAGGAGGGTTTAGCATGGTCTGTGAAAAAAGGGAACAAGGCATTTTAAAGGTACATCAGCGAAAGAAGAAAATGGGAGGTTGTGAAGCTCAAAGGGGAGGAGGGAGAGTGTAAGGAGGGGGATCTGGATGAGGCAGAAAAACTGAACAAATACTTCTGCTCAGTATTCACTAGGGAGGGGGAGAGTCAAGGACCACAGATGGGTAGCAGAGGTAATGGGGATGGGGGGGAGTGGACACCAGTCCATTCACAGTGGCTGAAGGTGGATAAGGCCATGGGGCCACACGGCATCCACCTGAGGATATTAAAGGAGCTGCGAAGGGAACTGGCACCACCTCTAGCAGCCCTGTTAATGAAGTTACTCAACAGGAGTGTGGTTCCACAGGAATAGAGCAGGGCACATGAGGTCCCACTGTACAAAAGCGGTAGTAGGGAAAAGGCAGGCAACTACAGGTCAGTCAGCCTCATCTCAGTGGTGGGAAAGATCATGGAGACACTGCTGAAAGAAAGGATAGTGGTACACCTGGATAGGAAGGTCATGTCAAATGAATCTGATAGATATTTTTGATTGGATAACTAGAGAAATAAATCGGGGGGGGCAGTAGATGTCACCTACCTAGATTTCAGCAAAGCCTTCAACACTGTCTCACATAGAGGGCAGGTTAACAAGAAGGGTAGTCTGGGCATGGGAGACAAGGTGGCGAACTGGGTTAGGAACTGGTTAACAGACAGAAGACAGAGGGTGGTGGTAAATGGGGTACAATCTGGGGAGAGGGGGTGACCAGCGGGGTACCGAAGGGATCAGTACTGGGACCATTTCTGTTCAATGTCTTCATTAGTGACACTGCAGAGGGGCTGGAAGGAAAGGTCTGCTTGTCTGCAGATGACACCAAGATCTGCAACAGGGTGGATACTCCAGAAGGAATTCAGAAAATTAAGAGGGACCTGGAAAAGCTTGAAAGATGGTCAGAGATGTGGCAACTGAGGTTCAATGCAAAAAAGTGCAAAATAATGCACCTGGGTAGAGGGAACCCTGGGGAGAGCTACAGGCTGGGGGGGAGGAGCTGTCACCAAGGAGGAAAGGGACCTGGGGTTATCATCTCTGATGACCTTATGGTATCAAAGCAGTGCACAGAGGCGGCAGGGAGGGCTGGTGGCATGCTGGGATTCATAGGCAGGGGTATCACTAGTAGGAGGTGGGAGGTGGTGATGCCATTGTATAAAACATTGGTAAGGCCTCACCTGGAGTACTGTGTGCAGTTCTGGAGGCCACACCTATGCAAGGACATAAACAAGGTGGAGACTATCCAGAGACGGGCGACAAAGATGGTGCAGGGCTTGCACCACAAAACATATGAGGAGAGAGTAAGGGACCTCAGTATGTACTCACTGGAGGAGAGGAGATAGCGGGGGGACATGACTGAAACTTTCAAGTACCTCAAGGGCATAAATAATGGGCAGGTGGGGGACCTCTTCAAATGTAGAAAAAGTTCTAGAACAAGGGGGTACTATATGAAATTGGACAGAGGTAGATTAAGAGGTAATATGAGGAAGTTTTTCTACACAGAAAGGGTAGTTGATGCTTGGAATAGTCTGCCACAAGAAGTAGTGGGGGCAAGCACAACGGAGGGGTTTAAGCATGCCTGGGACAGGCACAAGGGAACCTTGAGGGAGGAAGGAGTGACGAAAAGCCATTGATCACATAGGGTCAGTGGCCACATACAATGTATAGGGCCTACTGGCAGACTGGATGGGCCTGGTGGTCCTTATCTGCCGACAATTTCTTTGTTTCTATGTTTTGGGATTTCTGAAAAAGGACAGCCAGGCACTCATGGATGATAACTCAGGTTGGTCAAAAATTAACACAGACACCAGAAAGTTCCAAAGTGTGAAAAGTTTTTTATCCAGCCAGGGATAGTGGTATAAACAATACAGTGAGACAAATCTCAGCAACACAGACACCCCAGCGCTTCAACCTCAGTCTTCCTCCGGGGGCCCTGAGGAAGACTGAGGTCAAAGTGCTGGGGTGTTTGTGTAGCTGAGATCTGTCTCACAATACTGTTCACACTACTATCCTTGGGTGGAATAAAATCTTTTCACACTTTGGAACTTTCTGGTGTCTGTGTTAATTTTTGACCAGCCTGGGCTGTCATCCAGAAGTGCCTGGCTTTCCTGAATTGGCACTGTCTGTTTGGGGTTAGCAACCCAATGTCAAGCACTGGACCTCCACCGCCACCAAGCACACTTACTCCTGAAGTGTTGGTTGTTTTGGGATTTCTAACCTTAAGAGCGAAACAGTGGATGGAACTAAATGGAGCATTTGATCTGGGACCCTTTCTGAAATGATTACTGTTGCCTATGATCCTGGAGATATAAAAATTGTAAATCTATAACAGACTGATTAAGTAAAGTGTTAATATTTGGCTCACTTTTAGTGGACCATAAGGAGGTCATAGCATTTAACAGCATGTTTTGTGACTGTATTATTTAAACTCCTTTTCCTTTTTTTGCAGATCAGTAAGACAATCTGAAACATGAATGTTCATCTTTATGCTGGTTCTAGTATCTACTGCCATCTAGTGAGCGATGGAGTCTGCTTGTTTTGTATAGGATTGATATTAGTGTAATATCATGTTTTTTTAATAGCTCAAATGGTTTATACATCATTGTAACATTATGCACTTGCATATTTTCACTTTGTTTCTGCTATCCCATATCCAGTGAGGTAGTGATTAAATATGCCAAAATAGTGGATCCAGCTATGTAGCAAAGCAGCACCCTCTACCCAACATAAAGTTGCTGTTTTAACCCAATCTGAGCTTTAAAAGACAGCATTTTACATTATTCGAAGAAAGTGCTACCCCCTTGACAAAACTGCTACCCCCCCCTTTAAAAAAATATTGATCCCCCCTGTAAGTAGCCACAGGATTATTATTTGAACAGCCATACGGAACTGGATTTCAACTCTTGAAAAACCATGGTGTACATGCAAAACACTGAGTATTAGCAGTGTGCTGTCTGAATCCTCTTTGTAGTGTCTGCAGTAAATTAAAGACAATGGGGCCTATACACAAAAGAAAGGGTTGCCTACTCACTGCGTATGTGAGACACATAAGCAACAGCATGCATGAGTGCCACACAGTGGGGGTCCCATGGCATTCACTAGCAGTGCCTGGTCCAGATGCACATCCGATTCCCGGCCACGTGGGCAGCTGCATCAGGAGTGGTCCGGAGGAGAGGATGGGAGCATGCCACACTGTCGCCATTCACAAAGGTAAGTAGTGCTGTGCACAGGGGGGCGCAGGATGGTACTGGATACAGCAGGGGGGAACCTACCACAACTGCAGTACACAGCTAGCCCGACGCACACAGAACCCCTGCCTCGGTCCTGTAAGACAGTTGCCCCTCCACAACAAAGACCCGGACCTGGTCCCATATGACAGTTCACTCTACCCCCATCAGAGCCCCCGGCCCCATCCCATATGACATTGCACTCCCTCCCCATCAGAGCCCCCACCTGGTCCCGTAAGACAGTTCTCACCCCGCACACACATCAAAGCCATGGACCCGTCCCATATAACAGTTCACGCCCCCCCCATTAAAGCCCTCACCTGGTCCCATAAGACAGTAATCACCCCCCACATATCGAGCCCCAGCCCCGGTCCTGTATGACAGTTCACTCTCACATCAGAGCCCCTGCCCGGTCCCGTAAGACAGTTCTACCCCCAAGCATCAGAGCCCTGGTCCCAATTACTATGACAGTTCACTCTGCCCCCCTCTCAACATGAGAGCCTCCGCCCAGTCCCATAAAACAGTTCTCACCCCAACACATATCACAGCCCCCGTCCCGGTCTGTATGACAGTTCACTTCCCTCCACATCAGAGCCCCTGCCCAGTCCCGTAAGACAGTTCTCACCCCCCCAAAAAACACACATATCAGAGCCCTGAACCCCATCCCATATGACAGTTCACTCTCTTGCCCCCACATCAGAGCCACCACCTGGTCCCATAAGATAGTTCTCACCCCACACACACATCAGAGCCCCAGCCCCAGTCCTGTATGACAGTTCTCACCCCCACACATCAGAGCCTCGACCCCTGGTCCACAATTCAGTGACAAAACCCCCCACAACCAGAGCCCTATCCTGGCCACCCCTGTCCAGTATTGCACAAATTGACCACCCCAACCCCCGATCCCAGCCCCACTGCCCCCTCACTGGTGGTTAGTGACCTCCCCATGGCACTGACACCACCACCCCATCCCCCGTACATGCATGTTGATGCTGTGGCGATGGACAGTGAGTAGCACATCCCTCCACACACCAGCATCAGTTGGATGGCGAGTGGCCAAGGTGATGTGCAGAGAGATGTGCTGCTCGCCATTTATCATTGTGGCACCAACCTGCAGGTACGGGGGATTTGGGGTGGTGTTGTTGGTACTGCAAGGGGGGCCTTTAACCACCAATGGGAGGTGGAAGGGCCGGGATCAGGGGTCAGGGTGCGGCCAAGCAGTGCAATACTGGACAGGGGCCACAAGGAAGGGGCTCTGGTTGAGAAGGAAGGGGGTGAACATCACTGACTTGTGGACCGGGGCCAGGGCTCAGATGTGGGGGGGTGATAACTGTCTTACGGGACTGGGGAGGGCTCTGATGTAGAGGGGGGAGTGAACTGTCATAGGGGACTGGGACCAGGGCTCTGATGTGTCGTGGGATGAGAACTGTCTTACAGGACAGGGTATGGGCTCTGATGTGGGAGCGGGAATTGTCATACGGGACCAGGGCCCTGATGTGGGGGAGTACATCTGTGCGCCAGGCAAGGCGTGGTGCCCCAGGAACGGGTATCAGACTGGGAGGGACCACTAGATAACAGGGAATGACAGAGCATTCCCTGGGTGCCTATGTGTGCTATGCACACACCCAGACCCACGCCTTCCCATATTCCCCTGCTCCTGTGGAGCAGGAGATCCATCTTGGGACCCAGGACAGGCATCTAATTGGCTGCCCGCCAGGGTCTACTACTCTGCCCCCATCCACCCTCTAGGATACTGCATGCCTGGGGAGGGCAGGGCCACAGACAGGTGGGCAGTGATAGTGAATACTGGCCTGTGCACTCCTGTCCACTGGCCCGGAGCTACATGGACAGGGTACACGTTTCTGGCACGTACTTTCTGCCCTTTTATGTATAGGGTCCTATCTTTGGCACTATTTAAGCATTTGTTCAATTATGCTAAGTGCAAGAAGTTGGAGAGCAAATGCTAGATTTCTCTTTGTGTTCAGACAGCATATATTAGCTTCATGTATAACTCACTTATTTAACTTGTCACTTGTCAGATCTAAACTAACAAACATGTGGACACATGCATTAATTACACCTATATTTAAAGCTGCGGACAAGGGGAGCATGGAAAATTACAGGACAGTTTCAAAGTGATTAACTTTGGACAAAGAATTTGAACTGGAGGTTAATGATCAGCTCCAAATGTATCTGGAGCAAATAATATTTTAAATCCAGAACAGTCTGGATTTAGTCCAAACCATAACATGCTTTCCATTATTGTAAAGGTGCTTGATGATGTCCTGAATGCACTGGATTCCAGACACTGCTCTGGTGCTCTGTATCCAGACCTTAGTAAGGCCTTTGACACTGTGGATCACAGCTTTTATTTTTGTACACTCTAGTTCTACTTTGGGGACCAGGGCATCTCTCAGGAGTACCCCCTCAGCCACTACCTCTACTCCCAGCCTGAAACCTCCATGCCACTGGGAGACACATTGCTGAGCACCCCTTCCTGGACTCACTGACCCATCCAGCCCCCCCGGATCACCCTCCCGGGGGAGAGCCTGCCTCACCTACCTGGTAGTCTATCTGAAATTAGAGGGATGATCCAGGTCTGAGTTGAGAGGCTCGGGAGAGCCGGTGGTCGGCAGGTCTGGCAATGGATGTGGGCCTGGGCTCCCGGGGCCTCCGTCACCTCCCTTAGTCTGCCAGGGACTTTCCTTGTTGTGTTCCCCTCAGGACATGGCGTGCAATGTCTCCTGCACAGCTCTTGCCACTGCAGCCTACCGTCATCCCACCCCCTTCAACTTCCCATGCACTTGTGCTCCCTCCGGTCTCCACCAGAGGCCGCTACAGCACCGAGAACCCCCTACAACCCACCCCGGAAGAGGAGAGCAGTCCTCCAGATGCTCAATCATCTCCTCCTGCCGCCGATGGTCCAAGTCCGTTCCAAACCTGGTCGCCTGCATGACATGAGGTGAGGCATCCAGTGCCTCAACCCTCAGCACCACCAGGCTGGCTGTGGATCACAGCTTGTTGATGAGCAAACTTGGTAGGTGTGTTGTTAATAAGAGAGATTTGGGATGGTCTAGTAGTTATATAACAAACCATTAACAGTACACAAACATGGATAACTATACCAAATCCAGGTCAAAGATTCAGATGGAGGTAACAGAGAGATCTGTGTTGGTCCCTTTTATGTTATAAATAATTGACCTGGGTAAGGGATTAGAGAATGCAAGTGTAACAAACCTCTCCCCGACAGTAGGGGCAGAGTTGCTGCTAGCCATGCCCAACAAAGGAATAGGTTGCCTGTTCATCACCCTCTAGGGTACAGTGGGTGTGGGAGGAGGAAAAGAAATATAAAAAGGGCACCAGTGGTCAGGAAAGATGTTCCCGGGGTCCCAGAGGGACTTAAGGCTTAGTAGAAAAATAAGGCTAAGCAGCTCAGATGCCGAAAGGGAGGGCCTCATGTCCCAGATGCCCCCACCTAGCTGATGCCCATGAACATGGGCAGGGGATTTGTTCAGCGCCCTGTGCCCCGCTACAAGAAACTGGAGAATGAGATGGAGTAAGCCTCAAAGCTGAATATGTGGTTACAGGTGAGTCTCCAAGAATGTGGGAAGAGTTCCCAAAAAGGTAAACTTAGTACTTCTGGCCACCATGCTAGACTGTCCTCAGGGAAGTGGGCTACAAAATGCCACATCAAGTGGTGCGCTGGCTCATGCCAGCACTGACTGGTGTGTGGGGAGATAGGGAGTTCCCGGGCCCCAGAACGTGACAAAGAATTTGCTGGTACAGTGGGCCTGAGGCAAGAGAATCATTAACTATGAATATCTGAACACCATATTGGTGTACCTTTTCAAAACCAGCGAAAAAAAGTTTGGGTTTCAAAGGTCCAAACTGGTGGAACAGGATTCCCAGACTAAGTAGTTAAGTTGGAAAGGTATTTCCTGGGCTTAAAAGCACATCACATGTAAGGCTGCGTTTGCAGTAGTGGGGCCAGGCTGGTATCTGGAACTGCCTTAGTAACATAAAACAAACTCTGGTCAGAGCCGATATGGCTGTGGCGAGCTTTTGGGATGCTTTTACCCATTATTTCTAATGAATTTGCATAATGTAGATCTGCTGAGAGGCAGTTTCAATGTGGTCTTCCTTTTACATATCTTTATAATGTGTTTTCCTAAAATATCCCTGCTGATTGCTATATGTTTAGCCTGGATAGTTCACAGAAGACATGGCATCCTATTTTCAGTGGGGCTCTACATGTACACAATATTGTGCTGCACTGCGTAACATCAGAACACACTGAAAACAATATTTTACATCTGAAATAGGCTACCCTGAATACATTATAAAAAATGGTAAACTCATGACCTCACTGAAAACAAGATATTGCATCTAATCTGGGACATCCTGAGTAAATACAGTGCAAAAAAGTGTAAAATAAAGATCACAATGACAATGAGATGTAGCATCTCCCCAACGCTATCCAGGATACAAAATATAGGATAAAAAATATTTAAAGAGCTAGTGGAGCCAAAACAGGCAGACAGGAAAATAATACAAATGTTAAGTAGTAGTCAGTTGTCATTTTTTTACTTCTTAAGTATTTTTCCTTTTCCTCATCAGAAAGTATTCTACATGGTAATATTGTGCTGGATGTGTGGAACAGCTCTTAGCCTGGCAGCTGACATAGCTTTCTCTACTGCCCCACACTACATCATCAGCATTGTGATCTCACTGACTGTGACATCACAGGTGAACGACATGGCAGTCACTTGCTGTTCCTAAGCAGCAGCGATGTCACAATGCTAATGATATAGTGTGGGGCAGTAAAGAAAGATATGTCAGCTGCCAGTCTAAGAGCTGTTCCACACATCACACCTACTAACATCAGATAAACAATCTTCTAATTAAACAAAGAGAAAAGAAAAAGTACCTCAGATATAAAAGGTTGGCTGCTTTCAAAAACTAATATTAGTTTTAGGCAGTACACTAGCTCTTTAAAGGAACTTCATTGTGTTCACTGACAAACAGTTTATTGTTTTATAATATATTAGATTGCAGTATTTATTTTGAATGCTGTGGCCATGAGACTGGTGTGTGTGTGTGTGTGTTGTAGCTCAATATATTTTTTTCTCCAAAAAGCATAGAAAATATGTCTGCTGATTGTTATATAATTACTGTAGCTCACATAGTTCACCAAAGACCTGGCATATGTCTGAGACAGGACTTATCAGATAGTGTCTTAAGAGGTTAAAAAACAGTGTAAAACTTTGCACATTTGTTCCTGAGAAACAATGATATTTATGAGGTATGAACCTTTTTAGAAAGACAATACTTGCCCAACTGAAGCTAGTAGCAATAAAATGTTTAAATGCTAAGTATTTAAATGTGCAAGTTGTTGCATTTTGAAGGGGGTAAACAAATTTCAAGTTTAATAGGAAACCAATATTTAACAAGCTGTTTCAGTTTCCTAATAGCCATCTGATTAGAAGCTTTAGTGCTGACTCCAACATTCTAAACAGAAAGAAGGCAGCATTTATTTAATTTGGCATAGTGATTTATAGTTGTGGAAGGATACATTGAAATGTCCAAAAATATGTTCCTCATTCTCCATTTTTCCAGCTACAGACAACAAGATGGCTGCAGGATCTACCCACAGCCATAATGACTAGAGTTGACTGATTTGGATCTCTGTAACCATCACAAATTCATTGTGTGCCTAAAGTACCACCTGTCTCAGTAAAGGAGAGACAAGTCGCTGGAAGCCCTAGTGTCAAAGTATTTATTTTCATCCATCAAAGGTGCCCCTGTTCCAGCAGCTCCTTGGTAAAGTAGAAAGGTGAACCAGTTAACAATTAAGCAATAAGCTATGTCTGTACATTATGTTAATGGCCTATTACTCACATCCTGGGGCTGTAATGCGACACATGACACAGTCCAGTGCCACATGCCCCCCGAGTGTGATTAACTGCCCATTAACAAAACACACAGACATACCTTATTGCTGTTATAAAAACATAAAGAATTATTATAAATACGCACCTTGTGTTGTTTTTTGATTTCTTTACTTTTCAGTCTTGCCCAGGATTTTCAGCACCACAGATCATCAGGGGTCGAGTGTGTGCCACCGCAGGAGACTGGCACCCTTCCCCTGCATCAATTTTATTTTATTTCATTTTATTTTGTTCTCATGGAATGAAACCAAGTTCCATTGCTCCTTCTTGGTTCAGCCAAGGTTGCGGGACATATCTACAATAATTAGAGGTGCTACAATGTAATTTTACAAAGGTGCTGAAATTGGGGGAAGCATTGGAAGCTTGCTAGATCTATTTTAGTTCTACAGAGGTGCTGCAATTGGGAGAAAAATTGGAAGGTTGCTGGACCTAATTTCAAACTGACTTGCTGGACTAGAAAAATGTTATTCAGTTTAATACCTGTTGTTCCTGAGGTTGCTGGTGAAGGTGATTTCTTTTCTACTCCAGGAACAACAGCAGTAACGTCCACAGCAGAGCCTTTTAATTACAAGGACTCTTTTGTCTTGTGCTAGAAAAAGGCACCAATGTTCAACTCTAAAGGCTGGGCTCTGGTTTCAGTGCAGCAGTCTTGCCCAGGATTTTCAGTGCTGTGGATCATCGGGGTCAAGTGTGTGCCACAGAAGGAGACCAGCACCCTCCCCCTGCATCAATTTTATTTTATTTCATTCTCCTAGAATGAAATCAAGTTCCATTCCTCCTTCTCAGCTCAGCCGAGGTTGTGGGACATATCTACAATAATTAGAAGTGCTACAATACAATTTTACAAAGGTGCTGCAATCGGCGGAAGTATCAGAAGCTTGCGGGACCTAATTAGTTCTACAGAGGTGCTGTAATTGGGGGAACCATCAGAAGGTTGCTGGACCTAATTTCAAACTAACTTGCTGGACTAGAAAAATGTCACCCCACCCCCACCCCCAGCACTCTTTAAATGGGCTTCATCACAGGAGGCACCACCCTTTGCATATAATCTGCTGTGGTGGTTTTTAGTCTGAATGTATGGTTGCTAATCCTAAAATATAACTGTACAATAGCTGTTGTTCCAGGTTTAGGTATTGTATGCATCTCCATCCCCTTGAGTTACTTATTGAATGTTGAGAGGTCTCTGATAACTACTGTTGGCACTGGTACACTTAGGAGGGTTAGCAACTGTTTACATTATTGCTCAGAGAAAAAAGGTACCAATTTAGCCCACTATTCCATACCATATACAAGAGTGTCTAGGTTTGTCCTATAATATAATAGGGTGCCTATTTTTATTGTCCATCTCCTACTATAAGGGACAACATACCCTGCACTAAAATGAATTGGGGACTTGTATATGTACTTGCATACATTGGGATTGTTGGGGCAGACAAGATTTTATCTCAGGTGATTGAATTGCATGAGGCACCACCACAATGCCAGTACCTTAGCCCATAACCCTCTGATGAAGTTAATCTATCATCAGCATGCAGGGTCTCAAAAAAGGAGGGAACTTCTATCAATTAATTGAATATCTCTGAGAACACAGGCAACAGACCTCTCTCACTGCACCCAGGTCACTAGATAAATTCCATTTGTGAAGAAGAAAATGAATCAGCATTTATATAGTGCTTCTCATACACAGTGTATCCCAAAGTGCTTTACAAGTGATGCTAGACTGGTAGTGAAGTGACCGAATGTGAAGTGGCGGCCATATCGCACATCATCACCCACACACAGCCTGGATAATTACATGAACCAGTTTATGGGAAGGGGGATGTTAGCCAGGACACCGGGAATGTCCCCTACTCTTTGTGAAGAGTGCCCCGAGTTCTTTTATTTCCACCTGGACATCCACCAGGGCAATACCAGGATGGGTAGAAGGGACCTCGGTTTAACATCTCATCCGAAGCATGGCACACCCCTGCAGTACAGCACATTAGACAGCCTCTGATTTCATGGGTGCCCCCCCACCCCCAGCTTTCAGTGAAAACTACAAGATATATAATTGACCAGATGCTCTCTTTAATGTAATTAACTTTCTTGAGAAATTGCATTTTATAGCCATTTTATGACCTGTTGCTGCTCTGAAGCTGGGAAACTAAAATATACATTTTATGACTTCAGAAACAGGACATCATTAAGCTGATTCCTGCCAGCTATCTCAAACTTAGGTGAGGGATTGCAGGGTTGTAAAACTTCAAGGGAACTGGTGGATCAAAAAGACTCAAAATTTGGAAAATGAGTTTTTGCTGATGTTACCTTATTTAATATACCTTCTGATAGCACATCCTGTTTGTATTTTTTATATATTCTAAAAGGAGGAGCTAGATGACTCACAGAAGGGGTGTGGAGAGACACAGTTTACACTATGCTGTGTCTGAACTGTTTAGTGACATATATTTTTGGACTCTTAAGAAACAAGATCTCTTATCTAACTTAAGCACTTAAAGAGGTAATACATTAGATAGAAAACATCTAACTGTATTGTGGTAGTTTCTGTTTTGTAATCTTCCCTTGTTCTTTTATGTGATTGCGAGCTCTTTGATATATTGTTCTGTGTTTACAATTTTCATATTGTTATCATCTTTTAGTAAAATATCTTTTATTCAAAAGACTGCCTGGGTGTCTCTCAGTTCTTTTTGCATGTGACATATAGATTAAGTTTGACAAAAACCGTTCAACAGCTTGATGGCGTTACTAAACTGGGAAAAGGTAAGAATATATCTAAGGTCTTTTATAGAGTTTTAAGAGCTCATTTTGGAAGCCTGGCTTGGTGCCCCTGGTGAAAGGTTGTACCACAATCCCCGAAGAGGGTATGTATCTGAGTCTGTACATTTGGGTACATTAGCATAAGGTTCACAGTTTGAATCCCCCCAGAACTTGAGAATAAAGGTGATTCGGACCTAAAAGCAGACAGGATGGTTACCCTGTCTGTTACCTGTTCACATTACTGCACTCGGAGGTTGGCACTGTGGGAGCAGAGGGCCTGACCTGCTGAGTGCATTTATGATAGGGGCAGCAGCAGTTGTCTAACTGTATGCTGCACAATCAAGCAGACATGACAGACCATTTGGCCTGTATCTGCTGGCATTTCCATATGTTTGTATGAACCCCAGAAGACCTAGGTTTGATTCCCACAACCTCACTTGCATACTGTGTGACTCTGAGCAAGTCGCGTACCCCCCCCCCTGTTCTCAGGTCGCCCCTGAAAACAGACACTTGTATCTAGAAGCGTACCATTCCTGGTAACCAAAGAATAAATAAATAGAGACCCCACTCACTTACAGCAGCAGCACTGAGGGCGACACTCCTTTCCTTCTCTCAGCACAACTCACTTGTTCAACATGTCACTCTTTTTGCTGGACGTGAACAGATGTCTTCTGTGCTGCCTCCAAACAAGCGCTCCCATGAGGTCCTAGCAGCTGCTTGGTGCAAAAACCCAGAAAGAACAGGCACCAGGGGCAGTGGATGTGCAGCAGTGGAGGGGGGCACAGTCAGAGCAGAGGAATGGCTTGAAATCAGAAGGACTGGCTGTTTAATTCCCCCTTGAGTGCCTTGGAGTTTTAGTGCAGCCGATAGTATACCGACAGTCTCAACGGCATGAATGACAGCAATCGCTCCCACTAGCACAACGTTACATCACAAAGCACTACTGGGAGTGACTGCCAGCATTCGGGGCTGGAGTGGTGAGACTGTTAGTATACTATTGGTGGATGAGGAGCACAAAGGAGGCTAACAAAATAGATTGCATTTTTTTGCAATCCAGAAGTAGAAATGGGTCACATGAGCAGCCAGTTCACATCGCAACGTGCAATGCAATACTGTTTATTTAAAACCCTGCATGTATGAGACAACATATGTCTCAGAATCTTCAAGAAGAGGCCACAGATCACCAGCTGGGACATCCTTGGTTTGTTACCTGGCAATGTGCTGATGTTAGAAGGCAGATCTCTAAGTATGAGCCATGTTGCAATGGAGTTCACATAAAAAAAAATTATATCATGGCAACCAAATTTGCAATGGGCGGGGTGTGCAGTTTCGGACAGGATGTCAATATCAGTCCGAGGCTGTCTATCTGGGCAGCTTTTCACTCTATGGGAAGCAAGTGATATAATTATTAATAAACTAGTCTAATTATACCAAGAGCTAAAGCATCAGCTCTCCGAGAGTTCTCACTCGCAGCAATGCTCTTAAGAAATGTATGTGACAGGATCGTATAAGACCTTGTCCCATTTGTTATACAGAGAGAGTTAAAAGCAAGGATCTATTTTTCTGTCCTCTCCTATTCTGTCACTTGTCTATCTCTTTTCATCTGATTGTGCAATCAGATTTTCCTTGTGGAACCTCAATACTGGCCACTCCAATGATCCCACAATCCCCCGTATATCTCCCTTCCTTTACTTGCTGTTTCTGTTCTTTCTTTCTCCCCTTGCTTCTCTGCAGTTAAAACCTATATGTGAATCTTTATGTAAAACTGAGATCCACTGGTTTGCAATTTTTTGTAGATATACTGTTGAAATGAATTGCAGAAAGCTGTTTGGGGCTTGTTAGAAAAGATAACAAGCTGGAACACAGAGTGATGACCTTGAGAAACCTTTTGACTTTCCACAAGCTTGTTTGCAGCACTTTCAACAGGAAAACCAGCTCTGGGCAGAATGCTTTAATTGGCTGCACCTATTGAAAAGACTAGATGTTCTGACCACAGGAAACAAATTGTCAAGGTTTGGTACATTGTGTGAGAAGATGAGATATGGCTTAATGAGAACAGGATGCATAATTTAACTGCCAGGTGAAAACCTCTTAGTAATGTTTGTTTAGAGAGTTAGAGACAGAGCTTGGGATTTAGATTTAGAGGGACCCTCTGATGAAGAACTTTGTGTTGTTTGAACTGCTTGTACAAGAGCTATCCTGCTCAATTTTTTTTTTTACTTTATTGTTATGGATAATAAAAAATGCAACTTGTGAATTTTATGACGCCTCCTGGTTTGCCTATTCATCCTGACCTGTGCTTCGATGACAGTTGGTATTAAAAGTGGGATTTACACCGTGCATACTCTAAGCCAGAAGTTTTGTGTGTGGGTACTAAACCAGGCACCAGGGAAGCACAGAAGAAAGGCATGGATCCTGCAACAGCAAGCTCAGGAGTTATTACCAGAAGAATGGAAGCCAAACTAGAAACAAAAACAAAAGTCTAAACTGAGACTGAACACCGGAACCAGTGGTGAAAGAAGAACAGGCAGGGACAGAACCTGAAAGCATGTCTGCCTTCTTCAAGTGGTGGGCTATACAACAAAGAGAGACAGAGAAGCAGAGAAAATGAAAAAATGCAGCAACAGGAGCAGGAGAGAAAAGAAGGAATGCAGCAACAGGAGCAACAGAGAAAAGAAGAGATGAAGCCACAAGAGCTGGTCTGCCAGTGCAACAGTAGCGCTACCACTTGCGATGCCAGTGGCCTGGGTCTGGAAGCAAATCCAGGCTGTCGGATGATCAGCCAGGGGGAGAAGGATCGAGCACCACAGGACTGCTCTCCTCCTCTGGGGGGAGGGTGGGTAGAGCCTGCAGCATGTTTGGCATCAGCAGGGGCTGGGGGAAGGCAGCTCAGTGTCAAGACAATCGGGGGACCTGGCAGACGTTGGTGCACATCAAACAGGAGCACATGGCATGCACATGTCTGGGGGGAGGACACCGGAGGAAAAACACCGGTGGCAGAATGATGAGGAGCGCCCGCAAGCCCCGCACCCAACTAGCTGAACTTGCTGCCAGAACTGGATCCATCATGCAGTGGGGCTTGGGGGACCTCGACGCCCTCATTTGGGGGGGCATGCCCTGGGGGATGAAGGTGGCAGGTAAGTCCCAGCAGACATCAGGGTGATGGGGCTGGGGCACTCCTCAGAAGGAGGACTGACCAGGGAGAGGAGTTAAAAAAAAAGAGATAAAACAACTGGAGCAGCAGAGAAAAAAGATGCAGCAATGGCTAGATGCCTTGCAAGCTATCAAAGCTGGAAAAGCTGGTACAGGTCCAGAGGATCAACAAAACACAAGCAACTTAAAAGACATCAAACTTGCAAAGTTGTATCCCTCAGAAGATATCGAAGCATACCTGATAACTTCTGAAAGGGTCACTGGAGCCTGCCGATGGCCAAAACAGCAATGGGCAATCAGGCTGGTACCTTATCTGACAGTTGAAGCCCAACTTTCCTACAGCAATATGGACACTGTGCAGTCAGAAAACTGTAGCATTGTTAAAAGAGAAATCCTTGCAAGATATGACATCTCAGGAGAGATCTACAGGCAGAGATTCTGTTCCCCGAAGTACCACTCAGTCGACAATCCTTGAGATGTTTTCACCCACCTCAGAGAACTCATTAAATGGCTCCAACCAGAAGGCAAAACAGTCCCATAGATCACTGAAATATCTACAATGGAGCAACTAATCAACATCCTTGCCACAGACGTGTAGCTCTGGGTAAACAAACACTGACCAGAAAGTGAGGAAAATGTTGTTTCTTTGGCCGAGGACTATCAGATGGCCAGGCAGACCATGCAGCAGTGAAGTGACAACCATGGAACAGTAAGACCCTCTTTTTCTCCTGATTTAACTCCAGATTAGATAAAAGCTCTGATGGGGGTTACAAATCTGCACCCAAAAACTTTATTTGCTATAACTGTATGAGCCAAGCCATATTGCAAAAAACTGCCGTAAAAATAATAAGGGTAACTCTGAAGCAAATTTGGCCTTAGCAAATTGGAGCATGTATTTAACAGATGTCGGGGGATAAGAATGTGAATTGACTTATAGATTCAGGAAGCTGACAGACCCTGCTGCATGCTGACATTCTGAGAAAAGACTGTGCAAAAGGACCAGGTACTGGGGTCATCTGCATCCACAGGGACACTTGATACTATCCCACCACCCAAGTGACTCTGAGCATTAATGAGGTGTCACACACAATGAAAGTGGGGTCGTTCCTAAGCTACCTGTACCTGTGATTATTGGAAATGGCTTTCCATGATTTGTGAATTTAATCACAGAGGCAGTAAATCCTCATGTGTCAGCAGCTGTGACAATAAGAGCAGAAGCAAAGAAAAAATCTCAGATGCCAGGGACTCTTTTCCTTTTGGTGATTTTGATGCAGACTTGTTTGAGCCCAGCTCCAAGAGCCAGAAGTCCAGGAAAGAAAGAAGATGCATGAAAAAACAGTGGCAACAAAATACTGATGGACATAAGGGGCTAATATATGAAAATGCCGAAACTAAACTGATAACTAATTGAGATTTTGTTTCTGAGCAAACTAAATGTTTCTCTCCAAGGCTATTTTAAGCAGCTGGGGGTGAAACAAAAACAGGGTGATCCAATGTTTAAAAAATTTAATGGGCACTGTACAGAGTTTGGGTTTATCCTCAGATGTAGGAACAGATACAACAGTTGGTCATACCAAAAAAAGTATAGAACTGAGTTGTTACAGATAGCACATGATAGTCCTACGGCTGGTCACTCGGGGAGGGACCACACCCTTGCCAGACTCTTGTACAGATTTTACTGGACAAGGATTCATTAGGATGTTGCTACCTATTGCAGTTCTTATGCTGAATGTCAGAAAGTAGATCCAGTGACTAAAAAAGACAAAGTGACCCTGGTGCCCCAACTCTTGACAGATGTGTCTTTTGAGAGAATTGCAATAGATGTGGTTAGTCCCTTAGACAAAAGTAAAAAGGGTAATCAATTAATTTTGATAGTATGTGACTAAGCTACTCGATACCCAGAGGCAGTTCCAATTCATACTGTCACAGCTCTCAAAGTGGCAGCAGAGCTTGCCAAAATGTTCAGTAGGGTGGGCATACCTGAAGAGATTATTACTGATTAGGGTAGTAATTCTGGTGCTGCACTATTGAAGGAGCTGTACCGACCATTAAGTATCATTGCCACAAGAACCTCACCTAATCACTCTCAGACAATCTTGTTGAGCATTTTAATCAAACCCTGAACATATATTGAAAAGGTTTATGAAAGGGGAAGGGAAAGATTGGGACCAATACTTACCATACCTGCTTTTTGTTTACAGAGAAGTGCCACAAGCATTAACAAGTTTTTCACCCCCTGAAATACTGTATGGTACACAACCTACAGGGCCACTAGATGTAATAAAAAGAAACATGGGAAGATTACCCCACTCAGAAAGAATGTATTACATCTTATATATGTGCCCTGAGAAAGAAACTGGCAAAAATATGTTGAAATTGCCCATAGCAACCAGGGAGAAACCCAAAAACAGCAAAAGGTACATTCTGACCATGGGGTAAAAGGAAAGGTTTTTGAGCCAAGAGAAAAGGTCTTGTTACTGTTACCCACTATAGAAAATAAACTGTTAATGAAGTGGTAAGGGCCTTATAAAACGGTTAGATGTACTGGTATAGTTAACTTAAGATCGAGACCCCAATAGGAAAAATCTTACCAAGATATACCATGCTAACCTCCTGAAGAAATGGATTGAAAACACTAAAGGTTGTTTGTTAGTCTTACCAGAAACTGCTAAAGAAGATATTGATATAGCTTATGGCAGACTGGAACAAACTGTAACTTCTGATCCTATAAAGATACAGGTTACTTACCTGTAACAGGAGTTCTAGGAGTGGTATATGTTGTTCATCCACATTGTCTGGCAGGTTCCTTGCCACTTTAAATCTTCCCGGAAGGTCTTCAAGCTGACTCCTCCCACCCACCCGGGTGGTAAAACCCTCGCTCCACCCCATGACACCAGATCTAGCCCGATGGAAGCCAGATTGTGCGGGCAGGTTGGGAGGTGGTGGGTCGTGGGGATGAACATATACCACTCCTAGAACTCCTGTTACAGGTGAGTAACCTGCATTTCTAGGGACGTGGATATGTTGTTCAATCCACACTGTCTGGCAGACTCCTGGCAGTTCTCCGGGAGGAGGGAGGCAAGGCGCACACCCCCCGATACTTACTTGGGGAATAAGGACTGGAGAACTGAGGTCCCAAAACCAGCATCCTGGCGTGACTCTAGGGCAATGTGGTAATAGGAAATAAAGGCGTGTGCTGACTTCCAGGTAGCAGCCCTGCAGATTTCCTGGATAGAGACATCCCTAGAAGCAGCCACCGAAGCAGCAGTGTGGCAGGTAGAATGAGCTCTTATCCCTTTGGGGGGCTCCATACCCGCCAACCTATAGCACAGATCTATGCAGGAGGTGACCCACCTGCTTATCGTCCACTTGGCTGCAGGTCTGCCAGGTGCAGCTTCAGCGTAGGTGACAAACAGCTGGCGAACCTCTCCCCAAACTCAGCCATACGCCTCTTATAGTAAGCGAGTGCTCTTCTAGGTCCAGAGTATGGAGCTTCCATATTCAGCCTCAGAGGTGTGGACGGGTAAAACACCTGCAGAGTCAACACCTGATTCAGGTGAAACTCCGACACTACCTTCGGAAGGAATTTCGGGTGGGGGCAAAGGACAACCTTGTCCCTGTGGAAGATCAGATAAGGAGACTTGATGGAAAGTGCCTGGAGCTCACCCATCCTTCTGGCTGACATTATAGCCGCCTAGAAGGCGGCCTTCCACAACAGGTGGGAGATATCACACCTGTGCATCAGTTTGAATAGCTTGCCCATGAGCTTAGCCAATACCAGTGTAACCCCCCTGTTACCCGGGGTTACTAGAATCCCAGTAAGACCTAGTGGTAGGCAGGGAAGGCAGCTTGTGAAACTCCAGTTAAATGGATTTCACACTGTCTCACTCTGTTCTCAGTCTCAGCTGAGACTGAGGGATGACATCATTTAGAACTGTCGCAGCTGCATAAGCCACACTGGAATGTTGCAGTTGGAGGTTAGAGTAGAACGTTGGGGAATCTGAAGTCACTTCTGTTGCAATCTGTAGTAGAAGAGGTGCTCTGCTGTAAGCAGGCCCTCAGAGCTCTAAGCTCTGTCAAAGAGCTATTTTTTGTTGTTTAGGTGTGTGTTCTCACCTGAAGAGGAACACAAGAAGAGCACATTGAAGTGGTGGAGACCGCTTTCAGTGGTTCAGAGCCCCATCCCTGTGGGGATGGGGGAAAGAATCAGCCTGCTTCCAGGGGCAACCCCCCTGGTCTGGCTAGAGAAAAGAAGCTGCCTGAGTTAAGTTTGTGCTGAGGCACCAGAAGTTCTGGATGAGATTCCCTTTGAGGAGAAGATGCCTGTGGGGCACCTGCAACCAAGGGGTGAGTTTGCTCTGCTAAAGGGCCATGTGTTTTCACCTGAATCAAGATGAAACTAAAGGGACTGTTACGGTGGGGTCAGGAAAAGATAGCCAAGTACAGTTTGGAAGATGTGGGGATTGGACTGCTTAACTTTGTGGGGGGTCTAGAGTAATGGACACAGCCTCTTATTAAGTATGTTCAAGTTCAGCACAAATGGGATGTAAAGACAGTAGACTGAATGTGAATACATTTAAAAAAGAATCTACACAGCAAAGTGTTTTAAAGGATGAGGTGTTACAGTCCAGAGAAATGGCCAGGTATGAATTATGGGAGCAAGAGGTGGGAGACCCCCATCAGTAGTAACCAAATTCACCTCTAAGGATTTGCTCTGGGACACCTGTTGCTTTCTCTCAGATACTTGGCCAGTGCCTGAGGAAAGTACCCAGACATGGGATTGATGAGGAAGATTCCCTTATGGAGCAGAAGTGCTCATAGGTGGTGGTTTAGGGAGCCACCAGTAAATGTTTCCATGCTATATGGAAAGTGTCCAAGTGGCTGGCAAGGGAGCCGAGCCAGGGAAAACCCAGAGCAGCGTAGAAGTTCGGGCTGTGTGCCCAGTGTGTTTCAGCAGCCTGAGGGCTAAAGTGACGAGAATGTGTTCTGGTCTCCTTAAATCTGCATTACCAGGAGTGTAGCCCCATGGGGGTCCATCTAGGCTTTGTTTATCCTGTTGGATGTGAATAAAAGCCACACTTTAGAATCCCACTTCTGATATTGGACATTACAGTTATTGCTTCCTTTGTCCGAAGTTACCTGGGTGCTCCTGTTGCAGAGTAGCCAAACCTAGCCAGTGTGCCGAGGGACATATTCCTCCCCGAACCCAGTCCACCAGGTAGAGCTGTCTAGATAGAAACTGCATACCTGGGTGGGGGTTACAAAAATGGAGGCACCGCTGAGGATTTGGGTTTGGAATTTAGGGAGGAACATAAGAAAGGTCGCTCGGACAATGGCTAGTGTTTTGGTTATCTGGCAGTGGGTAGCCCAAAAAGCTGAAGCAATGTTAACTAATATGCCACTGTGTGCTGTTATCCATGTGCTGCTATTAAAATGCCAACTGTTTACCAAGGAGCAGTAAAGCCTGAGAGTGTATGCCCTTGTCCTGCATCAAATTACAGTGTTTGCCAGCTTTTAAAAGTGTTTGTGACAAAGAAAGGTGTGGAAAACTGTGGGTAGCAAAAGGAAAATTGTGCCCTAGATGTTGGAGATGCTTTCTGTGTGAACTGAGAGACTTGTGCTTAATGGCCATGAAAAATGGTTGAAATGGGCTTCTGCTGTGGAGTCAGTTGAAAAAAAAAAAAAGTGTGGTTTTGCAGTTTAAATTTTGCCTGCTCGACGATCGCCGTGAGGAGAAGAGCATGAGAAGAAAGAGGCTCATTTGCATGGCGTCGAGTGATTAGTGAGACTGCAATCAGTCCCGCCCCCAAGCCAGCTCTAGAGTGACTGCACAGCATTCGAGAGGTAGAGGGAGTGGAGTGTGCGAACTGGCTTACCAGGAGGAGCGTCGCGGTGACTGAAAGTGCTGTAAAAAGTTTAAAAAATGACTTTTCTGTTTGAATTCGGGCTCAACCCGCATCTCGATCAACTGGACTGTAAGTGTGGTGCTCAGAGGGACAATCAGCAGGACTGCCAACCCGCTTCTTTCCAGAGGCCTCCAAGACTGGCTGCAGGACGTTTTTCCATCGCAGCAAACACCTACTGATAACAGTGAGTACCAACAGAAGTAATTGCTCAAACTAAGTGATTTCACCAAAAGCCAGCTGAATCTGTGTGTAGCAGTGTAAACACTTTGCAGACAAGGACTGTGTTAAGTTTTACCAGTAAAAGCAAGAATTCTAAGCAATCGACTGTGAGCATAATTTATAGGTTCAGCATTGGTATAATTTTCAAAGCCATGTGAGAGACTCTGAGTTGTATCAGATATGCAGCAAGAAATACAGGCAATCCTGTGCTATAAAATACTGAGGCTTTAAGGGACTGTAAGCTACAGCAATGTCTTCAGCGAGTAAAAGTCTGTGGTAAATCATATAAATGTGCCAGGAAAAAGAACAGTGCAAGTTTGTGCAGTTTGAGCAAAGTTATCAGTAGAGTGTGCAAATCGGATGCGCAGTGGCTTGACCTAATTACAGAATGCTGATGCGAGGAGTGCTGCCCCGCCATTACAGGGTGGGGTAGTAATGTAAACACAGCAGCAGAGGAGGTCATTTTGAAAAGAAAGAAAGTTTTAGTGATGTGGGACTTGAAATAACAGTGAGCGTTGTTTGTTTTTCTCTGCAGTTATGGCTTCTGGACCAGCCCGCTACCCGGATCATGCCCTCGCTGTGATAGCAGTAGAAGTTTACAGGTTAAGGGACATTGAGAGATGTTACTACAGGGGACGACTACCTCCTCATGTGGCGATTCCTGGATATCCAGTGCGAGCATGCATGATGTGCTTAAATGCTGGAAGGGACGTCTTCATGGCACCTCGAGAAATATGGTTTATTTAAAGCACCCAAGATTCATTTGGCTCCCACATGGACAAAAGTTCAAGAATATGCAGTTGGCAGCACACAGCACCAGGTGGAGCCTGTTGGAGAAGGCCCCTCAGAGTGTGGCACAAAGCAAGAGGGTACAGATTTACAGACAGAACAATGTGCTTATGTTTCAGAGTCTAAGTCGCAGAGAGACATTTCAGGATAAGCATCAGTAGACCCTTGGAGAGAGGAGCCTAGCCCAAGTCTCATAGGTGAAGACAAGATGAGGGAGGCCTTTGAATGGGAGGTTTCGACCTCTGCACTCAGCGAAGAGTGGACAGTCTCAGGAGTGAGAACGACTGCTCACTCCCAGGCACAGATTCTCAGTGAGGAAGAAGAAGAGGGGGAACCTATGTGGCCATGTGAAAAAGGAACTGGTACACAGCCTCAAGCTCTTGCCTCAGAGGAATGCATGGAAGACAGTGGTGATTCCACTGCCCTGGCTGTGCAAGAAGCAGCCAGGGATCCATTTTTTGGTGTCATTAAGAAAGCGTAGTTGGCAGAACCAGGACTGGCCACCACCAAGCCAGGCCAGAGGTCTCAGGTTGACCAAAGCTAGTAAAGAGGAAAGACTGGTTCGTAGGAAAGCGAACAAAATCTATGAGATGTCCTTTCCTACCTTTCCTTGGAGAGTCTGGGAGGAGATTGAAAAAAAAGCAGGAAATCCTGGATTTGGGAAGAAGCAATGAAATGTGTGCATCCTGGTGCAAACAAGCATGTCAAGAACAGAATGTTTCAAGAAAAATACAGCCAGTGGAAAAGAGGCAGGACACTGTTCGAATTGTGGATGGAGAGAGACATTAAACCTTTCACAGTGTGAATTATGAGCGCCCAGACAGGGCACACCAAGTCGCTGACCCATTGTGCTATTGGCCACAATGCAAAGACCTCCTGCGAATGTGCCCATGCCTACCAAATGGAAAGCAGAGCAGTGGTAGCCAGTGCTGCCACTCTAGCCGCTGTTGCACTTCATGTTGTCTCCACCAGTCTGGACGCCCAGGACTCAGGTGCCCTACATTCATCAGTCTCTACAGTGTACTGGCTTTCCAGAATCCATCGACTGGCCCACCAGATGACTTCAGATCCAGAGGACACCAGCCCAGCTGTATCCTGATTCATCGCCTGGGTATCGGATGACTTCAGACCAGCTGTTTTCCTTTTTGTTCCTGTTCCAAGGTTTCATCTCCAGAGATTACATCATCCCAGCAGTTTCCAGATGTGCCCTCCTGTCATTTCCCGGAAGATGTCCGCCCAGCTGTATCGGAAGAATGCTGCCAGGGAGAGTCTTCGGCTGAGGACCAGGTGTGGTACCATTTTCATTCTACAAGGGACTGGTAAGTCCAGACTTTTCTATTCTTATGACATTGCAGTACACACCCTACACTAGCAGACTCTAGATGTTTGAACTGTCCTCAAAGACTCTCCCTTTAGGGACTTTGGCCTGCTAGAACTCTGTTTCACCGGGCTCCGGCCCAGGAGAGACTCTTTAATGGACTTGCTTTCGGGCACTGTGGTCACTAGATGGGACTTTCAGGGCACTCCATCCCCAAATATGGTGTATTGTAAATAATGTCATTGTTTTCTAATGTTTATATTGTTTTTTCTACTTTTCTAAAAAAAAAAAATCTTTTTTGGGATTCTCCAGTGTTTTGATGGTAGGTGTTTAGATAAAATGTGTATGCAGATTAGGAGTGTGTGTTGTCTTTCTTTTTCTTGCAGGTGTTCCTGAAGAAGATAGAAGAGAAGACAAGAAGAGGAGGAGAAGGGACTCAGTGGAGGTCCTCAGTAGTACTTAAGAGTGTAGTATTTAAGGTACTGTTGTTGTTACGTTGTTACTGAGTGTAACTTTTTCTTCCACAGGTATGGTTGTGGGGGAATGTGGGAGTAATGCATAGTGTATGGTATTAACTCCTGGTGTGTGGTTGCATGGTGTCCGGGGTCGGGGAGGTCCCCTGTTTGTTTTGTTCTGGGAATTCTAGGTTAGAGGCAGACAGATTTTCCCTAGAGGGCTGGGGGGATAGACAGGCTGTGGCCCTGACCTGCAGTAGGGGTTGCAGTACTGATCTATTAGGGCTATGCTCTGGACAATCCTACCGGAGCCACTAGGTACCCATAGTCAGCAGGTAGAGGCTGATGCATCAGCCAAAAGCCTCTAGGCCTTTAGTGCTGTCTGCCTGTGCTGGCACATGATAGGGGAGAAGGTAGTGCTACCTCCCCGTAGTCAGCACATGGGGTGAGATGGCTTAAGCCGGGTGACTAATGACTGCGAACAGTCATTTTCCTGGCCCAGGGTGAGTGTAACCCCCCTGTTACCCGGGGTTACTAGAATCCCAGTAAGACCTAGTGGTAGGCAGGGAAGGCAGCTTGTGAAACTCCAGTTAAATGGATTTCACACTGTCTCACTCTGTTCTCAGTCTCAGCTGAGACTGAGGGATGACATCATTTTAGAACTGTCACAGCTGCATAAGCCATGCTGGAATGCTGCAGTTGGAGGTCAGAGTAGAACGTTGGGGAATCTGAAGTCAGTTCTGTTGCAGAAGAGGTGCTCTGCTGTAAGCAGGCCCTCAGAGCTCTAAGCTCTGTCAAAGAGCTATTTTTTGTTGTTTAGGTCTGCGTTCTCACCTGAAGAGGAACACAAGAAGAGCACATTGAAGTGGTGGAGACCACTTTCAGTGGATCAAGGCCCCATCCCTGCAGGGATGGGGGGAAGGAATCAGCCTGCTTCCAGGGGCAACCCCCCTGGTCCGGCTAGGGAAAAGAAGCTGCTTGATTTAAGTTCGTGCTGAGGCACCAGAAGCTCTGGACGAGAGTTCTTTGAGGAGAAAACGTCTGTGGGGCACTGGCAACCAAGGGGTGAGTTCGCTCTGCTAAAGGGCCATGTGTTTTCACCTGAATCAAGATGAAACTAAAGGGACTGTTACTGTGAGGTCAGGAAAAGACAGCCAAGTACAGTTTGGAAGATGTGGGGATTGGACTGCTTAACTCTGTGGGGGGGTCTAGAGTAATGGGCACAGCCTCTTATTAAGTATGTTCAAGTTCAGCACAAATGGGATGTAAAGACAGTAGACTGAATGTGAATACATTTAAAAAGAATCTACACAGCAAAGTGTTTTAAAGGATGAGGTGTTACACTCCAGGAAAATGGCCAGGTATGAATTATGGGAGCAAGAGGTGGGAGACCCCCCTATCAGTAGTAACCAAATTCACCTCTACGGATTTGCTCTGGAACACCTGCTGCTTTCTCTCAGATACTTGGCCAGTGCCTGAGGAAAGTACCCAGATGTGGGATTGATGAGGAAGATTCCCTTATGGAGCAGAAGTGCTCATAGGTGGTTTAGGAAGCCACCAGTAAATGTTTCCATGCTATATGGAAAGTGTCCAAGTGGCTGGCAAGGGAGCCAAGCCAGGGAAAACCCAGAGCAGCGTAGAAGTTTGGGCTGTGTGCCCAGTGTGTTTCAGAGCCTGAGGGCTAAAGTGATGAGGATGTGTTCTGGTCTCCTCAAATCTGCATTACAAGGAGTGTAGCCCCGTGGGGGTCCATCTATGCTTTGTTTATTCTGTTGGATGTGAATAAAAGCCACACTTTAGAATCCTACTTCTGGTACTGGACATTACAGTTATTGCTTCCTTTGTCTGGAGTTACTTGGGTGCCCCTGTTGCAGACTAGCCAAACCTAGCCAGTGTGCCGAAGTGACATATTCCTCCCCAAACCCAGCCCACCAGGTAGAGCTGTCAAGATAGAAACAGCATACCTGGGTGGGGGTTACACCAGCAGTAGATCCCACTGAGGTGGAGGTTCTTGCACCGGAAGGGATATGTGATCAAGGCCTTTGGAAAAGCACCTGACCACCTTCTCCTGTGCCACCGACTGCTTGCTGGCCCATGCCCAGTAAGCAGAGATGGCTGCCAGGTGCACCTTGAGGGTCGTCGACCAAAGCCCTAGCTGAGAAAGGGACCACAGGTAGTCCAGAATACTAGCCAAGGGACAGGAAGAGGGGTCTAATCCTTTGTCCTGACACCAAATGGAGAATCTCTTCCATTTGAAGGGACAGCATTTTCTGGTCGACTCCTTATGGGATGCCTCAACGACACTGAGGACCTCGCCAGAAAGACCCAAGGCCTGGAACTCTAGCCGCTCAGGAACCAGGCTGTCAGGTGCCGGGACTGAAGGTCCGGATGGAGAACCTTCCCCTTGACGACTGAGATCAGGTCCGGGTGGGCTGGAAGCCATCTCGGGAGCCTGGAGCTGAGGCTGAGGAGATCTGGGTACCAGAACTGGCAGGGCCAGTCTGGGGCTACCAGAATCACCTGCGCCTTGTCCCTCTTTGCCATGAGAAGCACCATGTGGATCAAGGGAAATGGAGGGAAGGCGTAGAAGAGGCCTGGGTCCACAGCCTCGAGAAGGCATCCCCCTGCAGCGAGGGGCGGGCGTGAAACAGCCTCAGCTTCGCATTCTCCCTTGAGGCAAACAGGTCCACCTGAGGGGTGCCCCAATGGGAGAACAGATCTTGTACTACCTCCGGCAGGAGAGACCACTTGTGATATACAGCACCTATCTGGCTGAGGGCATCGGCCAGACTGTTGGAGGCTCCTGCCACATGGATGGCAAAGAGAGCCGCCTCCAGGCCAATCATGAGAGACCAGATGCGGAGAGCCTCCTTCCACAGAGGCAAGGAGTGCGTCCTGCCCTGATGGTTGAGGTAGTACATGGTCATGGTATTGTCCGTCTGGACCTGAACCACCTGACCCCGTACAAATGGAGCGAAGGCGGTGAGGGCGATCATCACCGCCGAGCTCCAGCAGGTTGATGTGGCATCGAGACTCCTGAGGGGACCAGAGGTCGGGGCCCTGAGTTCCCCAGATGAGCACCCCAACCCATCAGAGAGGCGTCGGTCGTTAAAGTGACCGTCGGCTCGGGGCGGATAAACGGGATACCCTCCTGCAGATGAGCTGGGATGAGCCACCACTGCAGGCCATCCCACATCTCCTGGGTCACCGTCACCAGCTAGTCCAGAGGACCGGAGCACTGTGACCACTGGCTGGCCAGCCCCCATTGCAGGGGACGCATATGCCAGCGGGCCCAATGGACCACGCTGGTGCAGGCCGCCATGAGGCCCAGAGGCGAGGAAGTCCTGGGCAGGGCGCATTTGCCCAACCAGAAATGATTGGGCAAAGGAGGAAAGAACCTCGGCCCTGTCCACGGAAGCCTCTGGCTCAAGAGAGTCGAGCTCTGTCCCGATGAACTGAATCACCTCAGTGGCACGAGTTCCGATTTGGCCTCGCTGATGAGGAGGCCAATCTGAGAGCAGACCTGGAGGCCAGATCCCTGGACTGCTCCACCTCCAACCTGGAGGGGCTGCAATCAGCCAGTCATCCAGGTAGGGTACACCCGGACCCTTCCGGCACCTCAGGGAATGCTGTCACCACTGCCATGCATTTGGTGAAGACCCTGGGAGCTGGAGAGAGGCCGAAGAGCATGGCCCGGAACTCGTGAAGAGATCTCTGCTCTGAAGCAGAGGAATCACTGATTAGACGGACACACTGGGACGTGAAAGACCGCGTCCTGAAGGTCCAGAGAACAGAACCACATGCCTAGTTCCAAGGATGGAATGATCTGAGCCAGAGTGACCATACTGAAGGTGTGCGGCCTTAGGAACTTGTTCAGGTCATGCAGGTCGAGAATGGGGCACCAGCCACCCGTCCGTTTTGGGACCAGGGAGTACCTGGACACAAACCCTGGGTCTGGAGGAGGGTCCGCCACCTCGCCGATCACCTCCTTCTGGAGGAGCAAGGCAATGTCGATGAGCTGACAGAGAGGCTGTGGAACCTGTTGCCCCCATGGGGCAATAACTCGATAGGGAGGGAACTGCTCGAATTCCAGAGGCAGACCCCTGCCAACAACTTCTAGCACCCAGCAGTCTGTGGTGATAGCGGACCAGGCAGAAAAGAAGTGGTGGAGCCGTCACCCCATGGGGGGAACCCGGGGAGGAGTGACGAGGCTGGGGTCGACACCCCTCAACCCGTCACTGGGCAGGCTTGGAAGAAGGGCCCACTGAGGGACCTCCTGGACCCTTACCCCCAGGCTTCCTACTAGAGGAAGCAGCAGACTTAGCCTTAGGGTGCCAAGTGTGAGCCTGCTGGCCCTGATGCTGGTGTTGCTGGGCCGGACGTGCCGCAGGAGCAGAAGGGTGAAAGAGCTTACGCTGCTGCTGGCAGCCTTTGTCCTTCTGGGCAGATGTGACCGAGTCCAAGGTGGCACTGGACTTCGATCCTTTGGAGACGGCCTTCCACTCTGGGCCCGAACAAGTTGGTGCCCAGGAAGGGAACGTCTGCCAGCTTGTGCTGGGTGTCTGCCGTGAAGGTGAAGATTCTCAGCCAAGCTGCGGTGCATGGCCATTGCAGCCGCTACTGACTGGGCACAAGAGTCACCAATGTCCAATGAAGTTTGGAGCTTTTGTTTAGCCACCGCCCTTCCCTGATCCCACACCTGCTTGACCGTCGTCTGACGGTCAGCCGGGAGATGAGGAATCACCTCATCCAGGGAGCCCATAAGGGTGTGTGAGAAATGTGTCATCAGTACGGCTGAGCTAGCCTATCGAAGGCCTAGGGAGGAAGCAGTGTAAACCTTCCGCCCTGCGTAATCCAGCTTTTTGGATTCCTTATCGGGCGGTTTGTCCACATCCTGAGCATTCCCAGAACGCCGGAAAATGCTATCAGTCGCTAATCCCTCTGCAGAGGGGTGCTCCAAGAAACCGGAGAGTGAACCGGTGGGGACCACATACTTGTGAGCCATCCTGGCCGAGGGCGCGGGACAAGATGCTGGCCACTGCCATAACTCCAGGGCCGGGCCAACAATGGCTTCGGCCACCGGAAAGTCCTCCGTAGGGGAATCTCCTCAGTCCAGTATCACTGTAAGGGGATATTTGGCCCATTTCTGAACGGGTTCGAGCTGCATCCCAGTAGACTCTGAGATGAGTCAAAGAATACCCAAAAACGAAGATGGGCTCTCGTCCACCGATTGGCCCCCTGCAGACTCCAGGTCAAGTGGCCTGGAGAACAGGGAGGAGTCGTTGTCAGACTCCAAGGAGTCTGTGAACAGCTGCTGAGCACCTGAGCCACCCTCCACCTGCCGAGGTCGATCGGGAGTGAGGGTGACCAACAACCTATGGGGCAAGTGTTGACCCGACCGAGAATCCTTGGTCGGGGCCCCAGTCTTCGGTTGTGGAGGCAGAGGTTCCACCACAATGGGTGGAGCAGCTGGTTTCGGCTGAACAACCGGTGCCGGAGTCGGCTCCTTGACTACAACGAGGGGTTGTTTCAGCCACTCTGGTGACAACCACTTAATGGCCGGAGAAGGCGACTGAGTCGGCTTGTTACTGGTCAGTAAAAGTTGCTGCCACATCAAGTCCTCGTAGTGCCGACGCAACTTGCGCCGGAGCCTATCCTCCAAAGAGGATGAGCGGCAACACCGCTTTCCATCGTGCCGAGACCAAGACCACCGATGTCAGAGGGACCGGCTGGACCTGGAAGAGGACCAAGACCTTCAGGGATGCCGAGGGTGGGTCAGAGAGGGAACAGGGGAAACCCGCCCCTTCCTCGGTTCAGGGTCCTTAACCGGGGACTTCGGCACAGGAGGCACAGACAAGTCCTCAGTAACCACCGGGCAAACCAGTGAAGAAGGGCTGTCAGCTTCTCCAGTCGACAGACCATCCGACAGGTCGAGAAAAATCTCGACCAAGTCGATGGATGTCTCGGTCAGCTGACCTGACAGGGACACCATGAAGCCATCGGCCACAGCCGCAGCCTCGACCGAAGTCGAGAGTCGATGGTCTGGTGAAGGAGATCTCTCCCGCTTCCATGAACGTCGATGGTGGGACTTACCTTTAGGATCTTTCTTCTTGGACGACTGGTATGTCCCAATGGCACTTCTCCCTCAGTAGAAGGGGACTGACAAAGCTCCTTAAAAGAAGCAGTGTAGGAGGAGCCCAAGGAGAGCAGGATAAATGCCGTGGCCGAGGAGGACGAAGAAGCAGCCTGGGCCGCCTCCTCCTTGAGGGCGATCAAATGCTTCAGCTGCTCCGTGGAGCCCGCCACTGCAGACACCGCCCAACGGGCCTCCTTAGACTTAACCGGCGGGTACCATTTTTTGGAGCGCCCGAGAAGTAATCTGGCAGAGCGGTCCTCCAAGACCGAAGCTAAAAAGGACTTGCACAAGTCGCAGGCCTGCGAATCGTGGCCAAGCCCCAGGCAGTAAATGCACGTGTAGAGCGGATCGGTCCGGGACATCTTCTGCTCACAAGGGCACCGACAGAAGCCGGGAGTTGATTTGTTCATCGCAGCTGCAAGGGAAGATGAAGACCTCAGTCTTGTAAATTTTAAAATTAGTTTCGGAATACCCAAAGAGATTGGATCCTGGCCTAAAACGCAGAGTGCTAAGGGGGGAACCTGAGCTTCCAAGCAGTAAGGAAGATCTGGCGTCATGGGGTGGAACCAAGGGTTTTACCACCCGGGTGGGTGGCAGGAGCCAGCTTGAAGACCTTCCGGCAAGATTTAAAGTGGCAAGGAACCTGCCAGACAGTGTGGATTGAACAACATATCCATGTCCCTAGAAGTGAATATTTCCTTACCCACAGAACAAACTGCAGAAATCTGAAACTTGGTAAAGACATTTAGAAGTACTTCTGCCACATTGCCAGGCTAAGCAAAAGGAGTCGAGCATGTAACGATGACATAGAATGCTCGCCCTGTCAGACAAAAGACATACAGATTACCAGGCCAATTAAGACCAGATGTAGTTAAGGAAATACAAAAAATGAAAGAGTTGGGTATCATAGAAAATTGAGAAGCGCTCAGTCATCACCAAATGATGACTGTAAATAAGAAAGAAGGTGATGTAAGAATCGGCCTTGATTTTAGGAAACCTAATCAAGTGTCCATATTTGACAACTATCCAATGACCAGGAGAGATGATTTGGCAGACAGATTGGGAAATGTAGGTTACTGACAAATTCCCCTAGCTAAAGAATCCAGAGACAAAACTGTATTTTCCACTGCAACTGTTTCCTATCAGTCCACCACCATGCAGTTTGGTTTACATGGTGCACCCACTACCTTCCAGTGGTACATGGATGTAATTCTAGCCCCTCACACTGGTTATTGTGCCAGTTGCCTGGATGATGTTGTAGTGTACAGTCCAGATTTGAAAAACCACCTGGAACACATACGAGTAGTTATCCAACCTATCAAAAATGTAGGTCTGACCAGTAATCCTACCAAGTGTGCATTAGGCATGCAGAAAACCACATACTTGGGTTATATTTTGGGAAATGGAGAAGTAAAGCTAGAGATTTCCAAGACAGAAGCTACAGCTAACAGTTCTGTCCCTAAAATAAAGAAACATGTCAGGTCATTTTTAGGGCCAGCTGGTTACTACTAGATATTTGTTCCCAACTTTACCCACTTAGCTACTCCCCTCGCTGAACTCACGAAGAAACGGTACCGGAATAATATGAAATGGTCCCCAGAGGGTGATGAGTTTTTTAAGGCCATCAAGAGTGCATTATGTTCAGTCCCCATTTTAAGAAGTCCAGACTTTGAGAAACAATTTCTGTTACAGCCAGATGCATCAGAGGTAGGTCTAGGTGCAGTCCTGAGTCAGAATATAGATGGGAAGGAATATCCCATTCTGTATATCAACAGAAAACTGCATGACAGAGAGAAAATACTCCATTATGAAAAAGAATGCCATGCTGCGAAATGGGTAATAGAGTCCTTTAAAGCAGCAGTACTAGATAAAAAAAAAATCTGATATTTTGCAACAGTTTGTTTCCTGTGGTCTGTTGAGCACTTACCTGGTAATCTTTCTTGTTTTCGCTGCACTATCACCCCATAATTTGCTCAATTTTTCTTTTTTTTTACATTTCTTCCATCCGCCATGTTAAATTAGAACCCTCTGCTGCCAACTGAACAGGAGCACGATTCACAGCACTACACAGGGACAGCGGGAACATGCAGCACAGGGTCCCACAGAAGTAAACAAAAGACGTGATGCGACGTGAGGGGGGAGTTAAACTGCAAATTAGGCAGCAGCCATATTTACGGTGGACCCACAACAATGGAAATAAAATTAAAATATCTAAAAACTAAAGATCGCTAGGAAAAAATATTTACAGATACAGAAATCAGAGCTGTGGCTGCATGCTTCCAGCCAAAAAGCAGCACTTTGATAATCACTTCCTGATTATCCAGTACTGGTGCTTTAAATTTTCTCTGCTAGGAGCTGACTGGCTTAATAAAATGAAAGATAAAAATCCAAGAATCACAAGGTGGTACCTGGCACTACAGCACTTTAAATTCAAAGTATTACAGAAAAGTTCAGTTACGCAAGAACTTACAGTAACAGTAGATCTTTGAGAAAGGCTCTTGCAGTAGGTACTAACCATTATGACTAGAGCCATCAGGCACTAGGACCACACGGAAAACTTTAACTAGCAGTGTCTGGTGAGGGACTGCCCACCTGGCGTCATGTGATGGACTGCAGCGTTACACTATATAGTGGGCGGTCCCCATGCCCGTCCTCCAGTTCTCCCGCCAGAGATGTAAGAAGGTGCGACAGGAGAAAGAAGTGGGCTCCTGGACCCAAAAGAAAGGCTAGAAAGAAGTAGCCACAGAAGCAGGGGGAAGGTGGGAGGGGAAAAGGTTCCTACTGCAAGAGCCTTTCTCCAGATCTACTGTTACGGTAAGCGTTTACATAACTGTACTATCTTACTTCAAGAGGGCTATTGCAGTAGGTACTAACCACTAGGACTTTGTCCCAAGCAGTGAAATTCAGACAAAGGCTGAAGCACGGGAGGCAGGAAAGGTCTGCAGTAGGTAGAAGGTTAAGCTAGGAGGCCCTGAAGGATGGCTAGTCCAAAGCCTGCCCTTCACCTAGAGGCAATGTCCAGATTGTAGTGTTTGGTAAAGATATGGACAGAGTTCCAAGTGGCTGCCGCACAAATGTCCACGGCAGAAACATTCCTGAAACAAGCAGTAGATGCAGCCATGTCTCTGGTTGAATGCCCCTTGACTTCCCCCAGAAGGGGCTTGTTATACTTCTGATTACAAGACAAAATGCAGTTTGCTAACAATTTGGATAAGCAATGTTTGGAAACTGCCGCACCCTGTCTTTTGGGCACAAATGAAAGAAAAGCTGATTCATTTTACGGACTGTCTTTGTCCGGTTCGCATAATACCGCATGGTTCTGTGCACATCGAGTATGTGCAGAATGGCCTCCCCTTGATTAGAATGCTTGGGATAATACACTGGCAAGTTTATGGTCTGATTCAGAGTAAATTCAGAACCAACTTAGGTAGAAACTTAGGATTTGTACACAAAGCCCCCTGGTCTCTGCGAAAATCAAATAAGGCTCCTTACACATCAGGGCCTAAAGCTCAGAAATCCTTTGAGCCGAAGCAATGGCAACTAAAAAGAGTGCTTTCCAAGAAAGGTAGCACAGGTCGCAACTCGTGGCCGGTTCAAAGGGAGGCAAAGTGAGTTTCTCAAGGATGAAGTTCAAATCCCACGGAGAAACAGGGTTCCTGACTGGGGGGGTTCAGATAGAGAATTCCTTTCAGAAAGGTTTTGGAAACCTCCAACTGCACCAATGTTTTTCCATCCACCAGGGTGTGGTAGGCAGAAATAACAGACATGTGGATCTTCAATGAAGAATAGCTAAGGCCAAGGTCAGAGAGATGCAGCAGGTATTCCATGACCTGTGGGACAGGACAAGAGAAAGGATCCCATCCCTTGTTGGTTGCCCAAATTGAGACCTTCTTTCATTTCATAGCATATGTGGATCCTGTGGATAACTTACGGGCCTCCACAAGGACTTGAGCCACTCTGGAAGAGACCCCAAAGTGTGCAACAGCTACATCACTAGGTGCCACACGTGAAGGTGAAGGGATTTGAGTCCCGGATGGACCAGTTTGCCCTGGTCCTGAGTCAGCAGATTCTGGCAGAGGGGTAGGGGAACCGGAGGTTCCACTCTCAACTGCTGAAGCAGAGGAAACCACACTTGGTGAGGCCAATAAGGAGCTATGAGAATCATGAGCCCCTTCTTGCTGTAGTTTCAGAAGCACCCTCTGCAACAGTGGAAAGGGAGGGAAGGTGAACAAGAACCACCCTGTCCAGCTGAGAGACAGCACGTCTTGTCAGAAAACACCACACCTGGGAACGAACGAGCAGAAACTGGATAGTTTTGTGTTGGATGGAGACGTGAACAGATCGAGATCTGGGTGACCCCATCGATTGAAGATGTCTTCGACTACTGATTGCCTCAGTTCCCACTCATGTGCCCTTGCCCGAGTGTGGCTTGAGCGTGTCCACCGGGATATTCTGAATGTCTGGGACATGCACTGCCATGAGCTGCAAGCTGTGCTGTATTGCCCAATGCCATATGCGCATCGCTTCCCTGCACAGTGGATACAACTGCGTGCCTCCCTGTTTGTTTTTACCAGACCACGCACATGTTGACCGTCTGTACCAGTAAGGACCCAGGGAGTAGCAGGTGTTGAAAAGCCTGAAGGGCATATAGTAAAGCCCACATCTCTTGCACACTGATGTGCAGAGATAGCTCCTGCTGATACCAGGATCCCTGTTTCCTGTGGTCGCCCAGATGGGCACCCCAGCCCTAACTGGAAGCATCAGTGGTCAGGGTCTGAGCCACTGGTACCACCTGAAAAGGAACCCCTCTGGTGAGATTGGACAGATCCTATCACCACAGGATGTCCCAACGCATGGGATTGGACACCATAATCCTGTAATCCAGGTCATCTGATTTCTGGTCCCAGTGGACCCTCCACTGCATAATCCACATGTGGAGCCTAGCTAAGGGGAGAGTGGGAATAGCCACTGCCATCAGGCCCAGAAGGTGTAAGACCGAACAGGCCGTGGCCCATTGGCTGGTTGCTACTTAGGCAGCTTGCTGACGCAAGGTTTCTGCCCGATCCAAAGGGAGGAAAGCTTGACCCTGAGCAGTATTCAGCCCCGCCCCAATAAATTGGAGGCATTGTGATGGAACAAGGTGGGATTTGGGGTAATTCACCATGGTCTCCACTTGCCTGAATAGATTCAGGGTAGTAGTCAGGAAGGCCACCAGGCTGTCCCTTGATGGTGCTGACAGAAGCCAGTCATCAAGGTATGGGAACACATATATTCCCTGGCGGCATAAAGCCACCACCACCACTACTAGGCACTTGGTAAACACTCTGGGAGCCAAGGAGAGGTCAAAAGGGAGCACTCTGAACTGGAAGTGTTCCCCCGGAAGATAAAACGTAGGAAGCAGTGGTGGGAGGGAAAAATCGGGATACGCAGGTATGCATCCTGCATATCTAGAGCACAAAGCCAGTGTCCCTGGTGTAGAAGAGGCAGCAGACCCAGTAGGGTCAGCATGCAAAACCTCTTGTATTCTACATACAGGTTTAGTGTGCTGAGGTCCAGGATTGGATGGAGGTCCCCTGTCTTTCTGGAGGCCAGGAAAAAGTAGGAGTAATATCCCTTTCCTACCTGGAACCAAGGAATGGGCTCTATAGCTGATTTTATCAGAAGAGCCTGGATCTCTCCCCTTATGAGAGGAATGTGGCCTACTGGATAGTGAGAGAGACCCAGAGGATTTCTGGGAGGTCTCTCTGTGAATTCAATGGAGCGGCCTTGAGCGATGAGCTGAAGGACTCGCGTGTCTGAAGTGATCGCCTACCACACGGCCAGGTGGTTGGCTAATCTGCCCCCTACTGGTTCCTCCAGAGCTGATGACGGAGGCTGGGGCCCTGCCACAAGTCAGGAGGTGGAGGGGGAGTGGGGGAGCACCACCCCAGCAGCCCTTTGGGACTTGGCTGGAGGGTGGCTCCCGCCAACGGGGCCTGACGTTTGTTCTGACATCGGGCTGGCTGTTGCCTATTCTGGCACCATTGCTGGTGATGAAATGCCTGTTTTGGCCTGGTGTTAGAGCAATACATAGACTAAACAGAGTGCAGTGCCTTGCCACTGTCCTGGAGCTCAGTGATTATGTCCTTGACGTCACCTCAGAAAAGGACTGGTCCTCTGAAAGGGGCATCCTGGATGGCCGACTGGACGTCTTGGGCCAATCCAGATACCTGCAGCTAGGAGTATCAGCACATGCTGATAGCCGTGGTGGTACTCCATATAGAGGCATCTACTGCATCATATGTCACTCTGAGGGAATGATGGCAGCAGATTTCTGCTGTCCTGACCGTCTGGGAAATTTGGGTTTTAGCCTTGGAATCAGGCAAAGCCTCGAATTCTGACTTTAACTGTACCAGGATAGATTTTGGTATACAATCCTGTGTGCCAGGTAGTTCAAAGCTCTGAGGGCCAGAGTGGTGAAGGAGTAAACCTTGCATCCAGACTGGTCTATTTGCCATGACTCCTTGTCTGGAGGAGAGGTGCTCATGTGTTTAGGTTTAGCCGTATGGTCAAAAAGAAATAAAATGATGACATACTCATCCGAAAATGGCGGTCAACTGAAGCAGCGTTCTCCATGAGGTCTGACATGTGCAGGTTGATGGCAGGAAAGAACTGGAGGGTGGGCATGGGGTTCGCCTACTATATAGTGTCACGCTGTCAGTCATGTGATGCTAGGTGGGCGGTCTCCATCCAGACACTGCTAGCTAAAGTTTTCCGTGTGGTCCTAGTGCCTGACGGCTCTAGTCCTAATGGTTAGTACCTACTGCAACAGCCCTCTCGAAGTAAGAGTCCAGAAAACATAATGTCAGTGCTGATTTTTTGTCAAGATACAGTTCAGGAACTGAGAATTCAGAAGGTGAAAAAATGTGTATGTTTAATTGAATTGTTTGCTGTAAAAGGTGTTATGGAAAAAGGAGATACTGCATATGCAAAGAACTGTAAATGTTTTAAGGTAACGGTATAAGAGAAATAAAATATTTGGAAACCTGTTTTTTTAAGAAGAAAAAAACAGGTTCCCTCTTAAAGCGGTGGTATGTGAAAGGGTTGTGTAAGACTCTGTCCCATTCGTTATATAGAGAGTTAAAAGCAAGGATCTATTTTTCAGTCCTCTCCTATTTTGTCAACTATCTATCTCTTGTCTGTCTGATTGTGCAATCAAATTTTCCTTGTGAAACCTTGGAAATGGCCACTCTGATCGTCCCACAACTACCCCGTTATCTCCTTTCCTTTACTTGCTGTTTCAGTTCTTTCCTTCTCCCCTTGCTTCTCTGCAGTTTAAACCCATATGTGAATCTTTATGTGAAACTGAGATCCACTGGTTTGCAAATTTATATAGTTACACTGTTGAAATGAATTGCAGAAAGCTGTTTGGGGTTTGTTAGAAAAGATAGCAAGTTGGAACACAGGGTGATGACCTTGAGAACTCTTTTGACCTTCCACAAGCTTGTTTGCAGAGCTGTCAACAGGAAAACCAGCTCTAGCCAGAATGCCTTAATTGGCTGCACCTGTTGAGAAGACTCAATGTACTGATCACAGGAAAGAAACTGGCAAAGTTTGGTACATTCGGTGAAAACAGGAGATATAGCTTAAAGAGAACAGGATACAGAATTTAATTGACATATGAAAACTTCTTATTAAAAGACAGCAACGTTTGTTTAGAGAGTCAGAGAGACTGAGATTTATATTTAAAGATACCCTCAGAGGAAGGACTTTGTTTTGTTTGAACTGCCCGTATAAGAGCTATCCTGCACAATTTTATTTTTTTATTTTATTGTTATGGATAATAATACAATGCCACTTGCAAATCTTATGACTTCTGGTTTGCCTATGCTTCCTGACCTGTGCCTCAGTGACAAAGTATCCATGCCAAATGGCACTAGTGTAAATAACAGCAGTTTACTTTACAGAAACCAGCTACTGTACTTCACACACATGCAGCTTTTACTGAGACTGAGTATACATGAGCAGCTAATACAGTCGTCAATGTTAGCAATTGAGATCAGTGAAATTTAATGAGGGACACTCGGAACGGTTTTGGATTTTGAAATGGAAAGCTTTTTAGAAATTGGGATCTACTTACAGCTAATATATGGACGTGACATGGCTCTTTGTAGGGCTTTTGAAATCTCAACAGTGAATCATATTACTTACTTTTTACTTTCATTTTGATAGTCATAGCTTGTAAGGGGCTCCTGGCAAGCTGTACCATCAAATTGCTCCAGCAGTACCGGGGCCAGGCCCACTCCTATCGAGGGCACAGTCAGGATGCTTGGTACACCAATAGAAAGGGGGGTCAGACTACATTAGTATACTGACAACACAGTGCTTTGTGTTCAGACCAAATGTGATGTCAGTCAACTTAGATCTGCAGTCAGCTTTCAATATACTGCAGCAAAATGTATTTAAAAAGTGTGCTTTTTTAAACATCCAGAAAACAAAACAATGCTATTTGTCCCTAATAGGAGAAAGAGAGAAATAACCCCCCGGCCTTCAGGTTGAAACAATATCAGGCATAACATTATAATGTGTAAAATCTTATAAGTAACTGGGGATATGTGTAGGCAATAAGTTAATGATTTTTATATAAAAGGGTTATGTACAAATTTAGGAGTTAGACTGGAATTCTTTCATTTTAGTGTGGAGGCCAGAAGAAATTTTGTTAGGCATTATTTCTTCCCCTAATACACTATGCAAATATTATATGAATTGCTGCAAAACTTAGTTATCTAAATGTGCTATGTTATAGAGCAATGCTTTTCACTACCAATTCACAAACAAGAACTCATGATTGTACTTCATATTCTTTCCCGGTTTGAACCTCCTTACAGATGAGGAAGTTAAAACATCTTTATCAGGGGACATATTATGTTCTATATTTATAACTGTTTTCCTACTTACCAGCACTCTTAAGGAAACTAATTTGTAATCATAATTTATGAACTGCTACCCAGATAACGCTGGAAGTTCCAAGACACAATACAAAATTTGATTTGGCAGCTTTTAGATGCAATGCCCCTAGGCACTGGAATAAATTAATGCCAAACACAGTGCCAACAGCAATTGTGACTGAAACGCTTTTAATAAACTATTATGTGTTGTGTTACTTGTACTGAAAAATGTTGACCATGGAGAATTGCATGTCAGTAAGCCCTAATTGTTGCATAGTGCAACTGCAGTGTACAGACCCAGAGCATTCTTGAAAATGAGCTTTAATTAATGTTTACCCTGGTGAAAATAAATACGACTACAGCAGCTGTCAATCACAGTTCACACAAAGGTTTTTGCTTTGAGCACTTGTACAAAAACTCAAGTAAATGTTACATATTTGAAAAATGTACTGCCACAATTTATCTGAAGAACTTATCAGTATTTCTTAATGCAACAGTTGTTTACTACATAGTAACAGTTATTTAACACAGAAAAAAATTAAGTACTGCCCGTTTTAATTGTCCGTCTGTCCTTTTCCAACTATGACGTCATTCACATATTTGAGACTGACTTTTACAGTATGCACTGCAAGCCGCTTACAGCTGATATTGTAAGCTGTTATTTGGCCCAATGACGAGGGGAGATGGGTGGGCAGGGGGTCCTGTGGGGGTGCCACTGGGCTACCAGGGAATTATTTACATCACTTTTATGGGTGATCAGGGATATGGATGGAGTGGGTGTTACCACTAGACTACCAGGGAATTTTACAGTTTATTTTACAGGAATTGCAGCTACGGGAGGGGTGGGGGAGTTCCACTAGACTACCAGGGATGTCTTAAACTTTACTTTTCGGCAATCGGAGCTATGGGCAGGGTGGGGGGTACCACCAGACTACCAGGAAATCATTAAAATGTTATTTTACAGCGATCGGACTATGGTGAGGGGGGGTACCACTAGACTACCAGGGAATCTTTAAAATGTTATTTTACGGCGATCAGGTTACGGGATGGGAGGGGTGTACCATTAGACTACCAGGGAATCTTTAAAATGTTTTTTTATGGCGATCAGGCTACGGGGTCAAAGGGGGTTACCACTAGACTACCAGAGCTACATAAATAGTTTATTTTCTGCGATTGGGCTACGGGGAGGGAAGGGGTGCCACTAGACTACCAGGGACGATATGGGTGTTTCTGCACAGTTTACTGGGTGGGTGGGTGGACACCCATGGCTGGCAGCTGCTGTGTTGTGCCTTGCAGTACAGCAGCTAGCCTGTGGGTGGCCACCATTTGAGCCATTTTTTTCAGGCTCAGCTTTGGGCATCGGTATGCAGTGCATCCAGGGGTTGTGCAGGCATATGCGCCACACGTCCCGAGCTGAATATCGGGATGTGCCGCATATGCATAAGCATGGCCCCTGGTGATGTGCCACATACATTATCTTTGTGCCCTGGCACATCGGGAATTGCGCTGCGCAAGTCTCTCTTTTGAATATTGCCCCAGTGCGCATTTCTGGGGTTGCACTGGTGCAACTCAGTTGCGCCAGGTGCAATCCCTTTAAATATCTGGGCCAGAATGTTTAAGTTACACATTTTGTCTATTTGTTTATTACGTGACACAGTATCAAATGCCTTGCTCAGGTAAAGATAAATAACATCAGCACATTTACCAATGTCAAGGGCCTCGGTAATAGGTTGGAAGAAATGTATTATTTCATTTGAAATTATTTTTTTGTGAAACCACATTGTGTTCTGTCCTCTCCCAGATTTTCAATTAGCCGTAATTCAGGGTGTTATTTTATTGTAGCCTCCACTAGTTTACCCACAATACTGGTTAGACTAATAGGACAGTAACCTGAAGTTTGTTTTTGTCCCTTTTTTATATATAGGTATTACTAAAGCAATTATTTAGTTTTCCGGTACTATTCCTGTGTTAATGGAATTGTTAATTATTTCTGTTAATGGTTTGGCAACCATATCTGCTAGTTCTCTCAGAACTCTCACAGATGTATCTTATGGCCTGCAGATTTGCTGATTTTTAATTTGCTTAGCCTATTTAAGGTTTTTGAATGGTGTACCTTTATAATCGCATTTACTATGAAACACCGAAATGCAGTTTGCCAACAGTCAGAATCTCAACACCGAAATCCTGACCCATGGTTTCCCAACATGGAAAGTTTGCCCACGGCAGCATAATTCAGGGGGCTTTGCTTCCTGCCCCCCCCCTTAATTCCTTAATTAATATAACAAACTGTGCCGCGGGAAAAATCTCAATATCATGAAATCGTGGGTCGGGATTCTGACTGTCGGCAAACTGCATTTCGGTAAAACAAAATACTCAAAATCATTGTGTCACTGTCCTTTTTTGCCTCTGTGGTTAGGAAACTTCTTTCTTGATATATGGCACAGAAATATGTATTGAATTCTGATGCTAATTCTAAGTCATTTTTATTTGTTACCTACTATCAAAAAAACAATTTTTTTTTCCAGTTTGTTTTCTTTTTTAATTTATGTATGTATAGAATTGTTTAAAACTATCTCTTATATTCATGGCCAAAATTCTTCTCTTTCTTAATGTTCTCTTTCCTAATTTTTTTACAGTTTCTTGTAAGTTTCCTGTAAATTATCTCTCTTTGTGACGTACTGTTGCTTTTCACTTTTTGGTACAATTTCTTTTTCATTCTACAAAGTTTCCTTATTTTATTTGTTATCCATTTTTGGTTTTTATCTTATAATGCATATTTTTGCTTTAATGCAATACACTTTTCCATTAAATCCAACCATATTATGGTCACTGTTTCCTAGCGGTTCCAGTTTTCTATGTCATTTATAATAACATCAACTTTAGCTTTTTGGAAATCTGATAGTTCTGTTTTTCCCTTGTCTCTCATAATGTTCGTGTTTATAGATGAATCCAACCACATTATGGTCATTGTTTCTTAGTGGTTCTCTAGGACTACATTCTTTTATGATATTTAATGAAGTAGAGAGAACTAAGCCCAGTATAGTTTCACTCCTAGTTGGTTTCTAAACATGTTGTGTTAAATTATAATGTATACAGAAATCCAAGTATTCTTTTTCATTTGTTGTTTTGTGTGTATGATGTTCCCACTCTATACAGAGAATCCAGACAGAGTTGAGGTGATCCAGAGGAGGGCAACTAAAATGGTGCAAGGTCTGCTTCAAAAGCCCTATGAGGAGAGATTGTAGGACCTCAATATGTAGGCCCTGGAAGAAAGAAGGGATATGATTGAGACTTTCAAATACCTCACAGGTATAAAGGTGTAATAGGGAAGCCTTTTTCAGAGAAAAAAAGATGCTCAAATACAAGGGATCATGCTATGAGGTTGGAGGCAGGTAGGCTTAGGGGAGATATAAGGAAGTACTCCTTCACAGACAAATTAGTGGGTGCCCAGAACAGCCTCCCAGTGGAGGTGGTGGGGGCAAACACTGTAGTGGGATTCAAGAAGGCATGTCCTTTCGCACAAATGATTTGATATGTACTGGTATATGTTTTCTCGCTCTTGACACAGCACAAATTGTTGTGTTATCTATGTAACCTTTTTTGTATTGTACCTAATTGACGTGGAACCTTTGTAAAAGAGCCTCTGGCTCAAAGGTAGTATATCCTAGAACAATAAACTAAACTAATAGGCATAAGGGAACCTTAGTGGTAAAGAAATGGGGGTGGGGAGCTGGAGATCAAGTAGGGTCTGTGGTGCTACAGCAGATAGGGAAAATGGGCAGACTAGGTGGGCCAAGAGGTCCTTATCTGCTATCAGTTTCTATGTTTCTATACCTGGCATATTAATGCCTCCCATTATTATGGTATCCTGAGTTTGTGTGATTTGTCTTTCTATAGATCCATATCTGGTGACCTATAAATAAGTGTTATTTTAACAGAGGCAGTACCATTATTTTGTATCTCCACAGCAAGACGTTCTAGATCATCATCTCTCAGATTGATTTCATTACTAGTATATCTTTCTTGATATACAAGGCTATTCTCCCTCCCTTTTGAAGACCCTGCCTTTTCTGAATATATTATAGCCTGGTATTTGTTTGGATCAACTGTCCTCATGAGACCATCAGGTCTCAGTTATAACTACGATATCAATTTCTTCAGTATATGACAAAGCCTCAGGCAAATCTTGATTTTTATTCATGTTATATGCAATAATTAGTATGTATCTTAAATTTCTTGATTTTGAGGAATGATGACCTGACATTTTTTTTGATGTTTCTATTACCCTGCTAATGTCAGTGTGCCTTTTTCAACTATCGTATCTAGTTGATTTCGATAGTACCAGTATCTTGTGGTACACACAGTATCAATTCATGCTGTTCCCCCAACCCGATATTAGTTTAAACAGTTGTCTGGGTGGGAATGCAGTCTCCCCCTCCCCCACCCATAAAGAAAATGTGCTCCTCATCTATTTAACTGTAAACCATCCGTTCTACATAAGCTGTTTTTGTTTAAGAAAAAGTCCTAATTTTCTATAAAGGTGGGACCCTCTTTTTTTGTCTAATTCCTCAACCAGGCGTTCATTTGTTTGATCTCCTGCAAATGCCTGTGTCCCGCCCTGGAAACAGTAGCATTTCTGAAATGATCAATTTAACCTATTTCAACCTATTTTGTTCCTTGAGTGCATCACCAATGGCAGCAAAATCCTTCTGATGTCTTCATCAAGTCTCATTCTGATGTCATCTATCCAGGCATGAATGAGTATTAGTGCTGTTTCTCATTAGCCCGTTTATTTTTAATATCACTGATTTTTACTCCAGGGAAGCAGCTTCCTGTTGTAGTTTCCTTTCTGCCTCTATAGATTTCCCTATCAGTAAATCTGATAACTGAATCCCCCAGAACCAATATGAATAGTGGAATTTCTTTCTGTCTGTTCTAACTCATTGCTTTTCCCTGAGTTCTCCTCTTGGTTGTTCCCACTAGTTTGATTCTCATGCTTATTTGCTTGTTCAGTTGGGTCTGTATTTGGATTTTCATTTGACTGATCTTCAGTCAAGGCTAATATGTTGAGCCTATTTGTTCATTTGACTGAGGGGCTAAAATGGCAGTCAGTCGGTCTGCCTCATTTTTATGTTTGCTTGCGCGCATGCGCAAGTAACATCTTGCAACAGTACCACATTTCAGAGGTGTGTCAGTGTTGTGGCCAGTGCAGCAGATGTTTTACTGGGTGCATCCCTAAGCCACCAATCAAGGGGGAAGCCGCCAATGACAGCAGCTTCAAAGAGAGCCAAGGAGTTGAAACAAATCTGCCACTGCAATCACAAACACTTTCGTCATTGTAGCGGCACCTCCCCACTCCCTCACAACCTTGTTGGCTCCTGCCACCCAGTACTCTGTTCCTGGTCCTTGCTCCTCCAACAACTTGTTTGTTCTGTGTGCCTTTCCTGGTGAAACAAGTAACGAGCTGCGGCTCCTGCCCCCTGCCATATACTCCAAGGAAAGCTGACATCGGAGGGGCCCAATCCCCATGTTGGCATGCGTCCGCCCTCCCTCCATTAATGTGGCACACTGAGAGCCCAACCCAGTATGCCAAAATGTTTCCAACAGCGGGAGTGGGCGCTCCCCCAAAACCCGTCGGTAATCTGCCGACATCTGGGTGCTCAATCCGCATGTCTGCATGCCCCAACCCCCCGAACCACCACCGCTTCTGTGGCACACTGGGAGTCCATCCCAGTGTGCTGAAATTTTTTTTAAACCTGTAAAAGAAAGAAAACAGTTCCCCAGTGTTTTTACTCATTTTTTTAACTGTAAAAAAGAAAATGGTCTACCGTCGTCTCCCCAGTCCCCCCTCCCACTGATCACCCACCTCCCCTCACCCATACTTACCTTCCGATGGTCGGAAGCAGTGATCTTCTCTGGACTGGGACATGTCTGCACTCTTCAGAGCCGAACTGCAAACTGAGGAATCGGCTAAGTGCTGTATAATGGGAATCAACGGGGGGGGGGTTCAACTTAGGTTGATATCGCAGCCATTTTTAGGAATTGTGGCATCAAATTTTCAAACATAGGGTTCTTGGACCCACCACATTTCAATACTCGGTCCCAGAAGGTGATTTTGCAGTCACCGCATAGGAATCACCTTCAGAACAAATGTGAACAACAGTGCCACTGTTTATTTAGTTTTTGTTGACGGGTAAGTGCACTAAACAAATCCATGCTATTTTCAGGCGACCGGGAGGAGATACAGATGAATGCCAACTGACCTTGAACCAGATTAAGCTGTTGGTGGTATTTTTTTTTAGTGAATGAGGGAAATTTGGCCAGGACACCGGGGAAATTCCCCTACTCTTTTCAATAAGTGCCATGGGATCTTTAACATCCACCTGAACTACCACTAATCCAGGCAGATGTGACCTCGGTTTAACGTCTCATCCGAAAGACAGCACCTCAGAAGTTCAGCATCCCTCTCATGCTGCACTACAGTGTCAGTACTGGGCTATTAACCCAAGTGCCAGATATGGGAACTGAACCCACAGCCCTCTGATCTCCCAGCCTCAGAGGTGAGTGTGCTACCTACTGAGCCACTGACACTGGACACTGTTCATGAGGTGGGGTCCCTTAAAAACCCATGTTGCAAGTTTGGTGAAAAGAATTCCAAGAAATGACTGCAGTATGAGCATGCGATACACAGTTTCTATGCAAACTCGTAATTTTGCCAATTTTTAATATTTTCACTCCAGATTTTCAACATTGCAATTTTTTCACACCTCCTTATGAACAGTACAGCTGTCATTTTTCACATCCTGCCCAAAATGTGTTGTTGCACCTGTGGCAGAGAATGGTGCAGTTGCTGTGGGAAACTGACTTTCGGGACAGATTAACAAAATCACAGTGCGACTGTTCATGAGGAGAGGCCCCAAAATGCCCATGTTGAAAACTTGGTGAAAAAATTCCAAAAAATGATTGCATTACTGGTGTGCATTGTACAGTTTCTATGCACACTCATAACTTTGCCAATTTTTGATATTTTCACTCCAGATTTTCAACTTTGCCATTTTTTCACACCTCCTCATGAACAGTACAGCTGTCATTTTTCACATCCAGCCTGAAATGCGTTTTCCTACCTGTGGTGCAGATGCATTATAGGAATGGCAGTGAAGTATTGAACTAACGCCAACCCCCCAACCCCACCCTGCAGAGACTGACAGGCATTGGGGGTGTACCTTTGTGTAATCGGCCATAATGCTCATGCCATTCCACCTCACTCTACCCTGCAGACACTGACAGGTGTCGCAGTGTGCCTTGGGGTCTTCAGCCCTTACACTCACCCCATTCCATAAGGAAATAAGCCGAGATGGGTGCAGTATAGAAGAATGGGGTGAACATTAGGTCCGAAGACCCCAAGGCACACCTCGATGACTGTCACTGGCTGCCATCCCTGCCCCACACCACCAAGCCTGAGGCGCCGGGGCTTCACTCCGCCAGCGGGCAGTCGGCGGAAACTAGCAGACCCAGGGAACCACGAGGCCGGGAGAGACAGCCAGGAAACTCTTGGGAAAGCCGCAGCCAATCGACTGCCATCCCTGCCCCACAACACCCAGCCTGAAGTGCCGGGGCTTCGCTCAGCCAGTGGGCGGTCGGCGGAAACTAGCTGACCCAGGGAACCATGAGGCCGGGAGGGACAGCCAGGAAACTCTCGGGAAAGCCGCAGCCAATCGGTAAGCGAGCGCTCCTCTAGGCACAGCAGCCGATTGGCTCTCCTGCCCCACTGACTTATACTGACTGAGCCTGCATTACCAAAATCTGTCTGGGACTTGGGAATTTCTTCCCTGCATTCTTGTAAAAATCTCCCAAAAAGAGCTGTCTTCTTATTGCTGCAACTGTAAAGGGAATCTGTTGATTCGCTGTGTTTTTTGCTGTAATTCCAAATCCTTGGTAACCGAAGTGGGCCAGACGCTGAGGCGCCACTTTTCCTTCCTTAAATTGTGTAAAATTCCTAAAAGTGCTGTTTTCTACTAAGGTAACTGCAAGGGGAAACTGTTGATTTACTGTTTTTGCTGTGATTACAAATCCTTTTGCATTTGTAAGGTGGGCCAGACACTGGGGCGTCACAGCCCCCCACAGCCTTTTTGTTGTACAGATTTAGGCACTGTGACAGCTTAAGACACTTGTTCTGCCTCTATTTAATTTATTGCACCTTCCTCTGTCTCTCTCCAGACTGCCATCCCTGCCCCACAACACCCAGCCTGAGCGCTGGGCTTCGCTCATGAGCAGTCGGTCGGAAACCAGCCGACCAGGGAACCACGAGGCCGGGAGGGACAGCTAGAAACTTCTCGGAAAGCCAAAGAAAATGTTTGCCCACTTGCCCTTCCCCTCTTGTGTGTTACTTTTATAGGCATCTTCCCGCCGAAATCTCTTCCCCGCCCTCAGCATTACCCTAAACCAATAACTGTTCCACCGTCTTGCTGATCCAACTAATCAGCAACTTCACTACTCTCCTGGTAGCCAACTAACAATATCTCTCAGACAATGGGGAGTTTACTTCTGATACTTCTTTCACTGTCAGCCAAGGGGTTCCCCAAAGAAGATGTCCCTATTACACAAACTGTGGTGATCCATCCACCCATCTCTCTGTCTCATCCCCCTGTTTGGCTCAAACCTCACATGCCCCTACCATTGCTGCATCGATTACAGTGGGGTGACCCCCAAAAAGAGACGCAAAACCACCATACATGTATTTCAATCAAGGCTCACCACTGATATACAGATCCCTACGCCTGACCACCATACTGCTACTTGGTGTCTCGCCACAATCCTATAACCCCACATGGAGCACCCCAAAAGAGTGGCAACAGAATAAGAGAAGGAGGACCAAAGACAGCCCCCTCTCCCTATCTCTGGCAGCCCTCATGAAACTCCTGCTCTTTCTATTGCTCTGTCTTGGTAATGTGGAAATCAACCCAGGACCCCCTGAATGTATTACATCTCCAGCAGACCTAACCTCAATTAAAGGCCTCAGTTTTTTGCATATTAATGTATGCAGTCTGTTGAAAAAACTTACACTGATACAAGCCTGGGTTGCCCATATCTTGCCAGACTTTCTCGTGGTATCTGAGACATGGCTCAAACCCACCACAGCAGACAGGGATGTTAACGTACCCAACTATCAGTTATTCAGAGCGGATCGCCACACAAGGGGCAGTGGAATAGCTATATATGCAAAATTCGGTATACCTGTATCCTGTATTGCTGCAACCTCTATGCCAAGGAATTTGAATGCCTATCCCTAAAAGACTCTCTCTCCAATACAGTTTTTCAGCTAGTTGGATGCTACAGAACCCCCTCTGCTGACCTCAAGCTCTTATCCCACCTGGGGAATCTGCTCAAGCCCAGCACTGAAGAAGTCATTATTCTAGGTGACCTGAATTTCAACTGCCTTTCCCAGGCAGCTGCACCTCTGGTATCATTCTGTGATACACATGGGTTCACACAACTAATTAATGAGCCAACAAGAATTAATGCAAGGAATAGTAATAACAGCACACTACTTGATATCATGCTAGTGAATAAACCCCATCTATTCACACATGCTGGAGTGCTTTTCAGCGATATAAGTGATCACTGCCCCATCGCAAGATCTTCCAGCAAAACAACAACCCCTGCAAAATTCCTAATGAGGAGATCCAAGAAAAACATCAATATTGAAGGATATTTGCATGATCTAGCTCACTCTCCAAGCTGGCAAGAGTTTTATCTTGCTCAGTCTGTGGAAAAAGCACAGCAGGTGCTAAATAGCATTATAATAAGTGCCCTTAACATCCATGCCTCAATCTCTAGTATCCGAATAAAAAACAAATCCTGTCGGTTTTCAGCTGACCTCAAAGCTGCACTGCTGGAGAGAGACAAACTCTGGAAAATGGCAAGAAAAACCCAAGAATGCAAATGACTGGATGATCTTTAGGAAAGCCAGGAATAGATGCACCAAGAAAGTTAGGGATGCAAAGGCTGCCTTCTACTTGGCTGAGCTTGACTCTTCCTATCATAATCCTGCTAGGTTTTAGCGTACCATCAAGGGTATGGTTGGGCAGGATTCTAGCACCTCTCTACCAACTCAATTACACCACAGTAATGGCCCTATCTCTGGCAAAATGGAAATTCTGGACGCCTTCAATAACCACTTCACAACGGCTGGCCTTGCCTTTGACACCTCTCCAGCTAACCTGCTGCGTGCACAATTAAGCTCCCAGTACACTGGTGCTCAGAGAGCTGACTCTTCCTTCAGCTTCAAATCTGTACTGTTGAAGCAAGTAGAGGACCTACTATGGCAGCTGGATATCAAAAAAAGTGCAGGGGCAGACTCTCTGGACCCCTACTTTCTAAAGATTGCATCCCATGTACTTGCAATCCCCCTAACACATCTCTTTAACCTATCTCTAAACTCTGGTTCTATTCCCCCACTGTGGAAGACAGCCCAAGTGGTTCCCCTTCTAAAATCAGGGGACCCTGTGGACCTTAATAATTACAGGCCCATTTCCATTCTACCAGTGATATCCAAGATGCTGGAGAAATTAGTGAGTACCCAGTTAAGGGAATATCTTGACAATGCTAACCTCCTGAATCCAGCTCAATCTGGATTCAGGGCCAAGCATAGCACTATCACTGCACTAGCCAAGATCACAAATGACTGGCAAACCGAATTAGATAAAAAGAATAATGTCTGTGCAGTATTTCTTGACCTGAGCAAAGCATTCGACACTGTGGACCACAAGCTTCTACTATCATCCATGCACTCCACTGGCCTAGAACCACCCTCCCTTAAGTGGTTCAGGTGTTATCTTACCGGTAGGTCACAGCAGGTAAAAGCTGAAGGTGACCTATCCCCATTAAAACCACTGCTAAAAGGAGTCCCCCAAGGTCCTATCCTGGGTCCTATCCTTTTTGCCATCTATATAAATAATATTGATTCAACTCTCACCAAATCCTCTGTACACCTCTTTGCTGATGACACTATTTTGTATGTCAGCAACCCTTCTTCTACAGCTGCCCGTGAAATCCTACAAACAGAATTCTCCTTGTTACAATATCAGCTACTTGAGAAAAAACTTCTGTTAAATGCAAAAGAAAACTAAAGCAATGATGTTCACAAATCAAAGCTCCACCAGCACCTCCTCTTCAATCATTCTCCCCAGCTATGCACTACACTTGGAGAAAATCTGGAGTATGTAGAAAAATTCAAATACCTAGGTGTGTGGATTGACAGCAGACTCGACTTCACTCATCATTTAGAAGAACTGCTAAAAAAGCTTGGCCAAAGACTTGGCCTTTTCTAAAGATTAAAACCCTTCCTAAATAGAGATTCAAAGATGAGGTTAGTCCAGGCCATTTTTCTCTCAGTTGTTGACTATGCAGACTTCCTTTATAGTCACTGCCCCATCTCCTACCTACACAAGTTGGATACCTTATACCATAGAGCAATAAGATTCATAACAGATCTGCCATCTCACACCCATCATTGCTCTCTTTATGCTGCAGTTGGATGGGTTTCCCTACACCTCAGAAAGAACAGAAATGCAGCTCTATGGACTTACAGAGCGTTATCAAAAAAACTTCCAAACTATATTCTGGACTGCTTCACCCAGACCATTCCTAGTTCCTATGCCCTAAGAAGCAACAACATCATCCTGTTCAAACTGCCCAAATTCAACACCCGGCTAGGGAGGGCAGCAATCAGCTATTCTCTAGCTATAGCATGGAACACCCTACAAAAATCCCTAAAACTGTCCAATCTTATACCATTTGCATCCTTTAAACAGCGTTGTACAGTTTTCTTCACAGAGAAATGCAGTTGCTACCACTAGAGCTAGCTTTGTCATCTCACAATCTCCCTCCCAAAAATTCACCATATATGGCATAATCTTTGTTCTTCAGTTCTCCCTCCCAGGCAGACACCTCATCTTATGGCACCCAGTGATACCTTCCACCATCCTAGTATTACATTATGCTGTGTGTTTGCCATGGCCCCTCCACTGGGATATGTATATTGTATATACTGTAAATATTAGCTTAGCTTTCCTATAACCCATTTTATCAAGTGAATTTTACTGTACATCACTGTGTTTATAAATGTTTTTTCCCCCCGTATGTATAACTGTTCATATAAGTGTATTGATGTATCTGTTGTGTATTAACTGTTGAACCTCGACCTTATCAGGTCCATCTTGTAAATGAGCCTTGCTCAATGATGCTCACCTGAATAAATAAAGATTTGATTGATTGATTGAGGTTGGGGGTGGATGGGCATGAACATTATGGCTTACGACCCCAAGCCACACCCCCGACACCCACAAAGTGGGGCATTACGTTTGGAAACCCTAACGCCCCAGGTGTTTGTTGGTATTTTCACTCCAAATTTCAACATGGACTTTTTGGGACCCCACCTTATGAACAGCGGCACTATCATTTTGTTACTCAGTCCTGAAAGGTGATTTTGCAAAGCAATTACACCATTCTCTCTGACTCCTGCACTACCAATGCCAGCAAGCAAACATTCAGCATTGATAAATGCTTGTTTCCTCCTGTGTCAAGTGACAAGTGCCCATTCATTATTACAGTACTCTGGTTGGAGGAGCCTCTGCACTTCTAGCGCTTGTCCTTCTGCTTTTGGTTGTCATGATGTTTTCAGCCCTCATTTCTGTGCCCTTGGTTGAGAATGGCTTGTGTTGGGTCTCCCTGTACATTGTTTTCATCACAATTATTTGAAACTGAGGGGCAGCCTAGTAACCCATTTAATAACACATTTATATTGTGTACATTTTTTAGGTCCTGGAGTCTTTCTAGCCTGGTCATGTTGCACTATACAGTATATTTACATTTGTTACATTTGTATAGCACACGATCCCCCCTTGGCTCATCAGAGGTGCATATATGACAGCTGTTACACATATCCACTTTTAAACAGTTTACCTTATTTGTATATTTGTCAGTATCCAGGCTTTCCTGGCTGTCCTGGCCTACACGGGCCGACACTGCATCTGCCAGGGTTGCCTCCGGCCAGTGCTTCCTGATTTTTTTTAACAAAATTTTTTATTTAAGTAAAAATATCATGACATAATAAGCAAAAAGACATATTTAAACAACATTTTAAACTACAGATTTGTTGCTAAGCAACAGGAAATATCATACCATGCAATGCCATGTCTAACAAAGTCTGCCATCATGAAACAAAAAGATCAAACGTACAGTAATATAAGTCAACATATAGAGATTAAGTATTCACAGAACGTGCACAAGATCACTATTAAAAAAAAAAGAGATAAATAAATGTATAGCATTTCCTCTTACCCTTTACAGATCAAGCTCCCAATTCTTCTTTCAATAATGAAGTTTCCTCTTTCTGGATCTTTGCTCTCTGATGCTTGCACAGGGGTCGGTGTTTATACGGTCCCAACCAGAAGTGGAGGTCTGAGAATTTCTGGTTCAGACAGGAGCAGATTTCACTTTAAAAAGACCTTTAAATCTGGTTTCCAGCACCAGACTATCCAAATAAAACAGTCCTGCCCAGGCTCTGTTGATAAGGGTGCTGAGTAGCCCAAACAAGACTATCATTAAAATAGACTTGCTTGGTCCTCCCAGATCCCACAGCTCCCTAAAGCAACGTAGGATAGAGCACTACATAGAGTTTTTTTTTTTTAAAGAGGTTTTTTTTTTTCACTTGAAGGTTAGAGAGAGAGTAATGCATACTTCGGTAGTCAAACACAGCTCAGCATTTGCTTAGTTTCTCACTCACAGTCCCTCCCATACTGTAGTTCTCCGGGGGTCGGCGTGTCCAGACCAGAAGTAGAGGTCTGGGATCTTCTGGTTCAGACAGGAGTGGATTTTACTTTAAAAACAGCTTTAAATCTGATTTCCAGCACCAGAGTAGCCAAATGAAACAGTCCTGCCCAGGCTCTGATGATAAAGGTGCTAAGTAGCCCAAATAAGACTATCATTAAAAAAACAGACTTGTTACATCTTCTCACATCCGGCAGTTCCCTAAGGCAACTAACGATAAGAGTACTAGATAGAGAGGAGGATTTTTTTATTTGTTTGTTTTTGAAGAGGTATTTTTTTCATTTGAAGGTTAAAAAGAGAGGGACAGAGAGTAATGCACACTTTGGAAGTCAAACACAGCTCAGTATTCGCTTAGTTTCTTTCTCACAGCAGCTACCACAATAAGTTTTTCTCCCCTTAATTCCCATAACAGTCAAACTGGTTAGCGGCCACCAATAAAATAAAATAAAATAAATCTCTTTTGTTTTTGTCAAAAAAGGAATGAAGCCATCTAGACTTCTTTTTAGGAGCTTAAATAGTGAAGCAGGCTTACAGTCGTAGCCTTTTACTGCCACCTACTGTAGGGCTGGATAAACAGTACTATCTCCTTGTGCCTCTATTAAGTATATAACAGATAATGTTCTGCTACCTTGACTGCATTCTTTAACACATATGTTGCCATATAATTTTCAGTGTGTGTACTATATTGTTTTTTCATTTTTATATGCTGTTTATGTATGTTGATATTGTTTGAAAATACTGGTGGAGGCTGGGAGACTGCACACTCGCAGCACTCGGGATCTGAGGGAAGACATCTGAAGGGACTGCATGCGGACGCATGCGCAGCCCCTCCATTGACGTCATCGCACATCTACAGTTCAGAGGGGAGAAAACAGGCGCCCGATTGGGTGGCTTGATGGCCGTCTCAGCTTCGCCCCAGGAGGCACCCAGCTGGATCAGTATTCCATGGGGAGTCTGGGGGGTTTCCTGCTGCCCTGCTGTGGAGGATACAACTGCAGGAGTATATAGGCGCCTGGGACCACTCAGGTAGAGGCAGATGGTGGCTGGAATATCCAATCCGATGCAGGAACAAGAAGGGAGCAGACTGAGGCCATCAGGAAAAAGGTGGAAAAATCAGTAGCTAAAAAAAAAAAAAAGAAAATACTCAATAAAACTTCTAACTAAAAAAAAAAAGCTTACAGAGCTCTCAGAATTTGTTCTTCCCATCCACCAACTTTAACCAATTCCATAAAAAAAACTATTTTATTCCTAAAGCTCAAAGTAAGTATAGGAACACCTGTCACACATATTGGTATCTCTCACACAATATGTTCAATTGGTATTTCTACTTTACATATCACAAACAGACCAGTTTCATGTTCCTGAATTATATGCAGCCCTCCATTTAATACATAATGCCCCCCCACAAATAGTCTAATGAGGACCACTTCATCCCTTTTCCTCATCTGCCAGAGATGTAACTGTTTTCTACCACAGGCTCCACCATATAGAAAGCCCTTTTCTTATCATTATCCAACCAAGACTGCTGTTTCACAGTTACCTAATGCTCAACTAATCCTATAAATTCCTCCTTACTGAGGGATGTATCACAATCCACATGTTCCTTATGGACAGAGAGTTTTGCTCATTCATCTTTCAGTTTATCACTACAAAATACAATGGGCTCTATGCACTAAGGCGGGCTGGGTACATGTGATACGTATGTACCAGCCCATGTCGCTTTGCCCCCACAGATAGGCACCTGGTGGCCAGCATTCACTAACACCAGCTGCCAGTCTGCGGTCTTGCTGCCCCAGTGTGCAGCAGTGCAGGGTGGATCGCAAGACACAGGCAGGCATTAAATCAGATGCCTGACCTGGGTCCCGTAGTGGATTCCCTGCTCTTCACAAGCAGGGGATTCTGGGCAGGCACAGGTTTTGTGAATTTTAAACATATGGGGGAGTGCCTGAATGGTTGCCCCCAGCCCTACCATGCAGCTAGATGGGCTGGGGCATCACAGTAGGGGGATTCCATATCCTGCAGGAGTTGGTGGGTGTCACTGATGGGGGCAAACATGTTTCATGGAGTGGTCCTGCCTGCTGCCATATCTCTTGCTTCCCATGCCCGGCACTCCATATCTCAGTGAATGGCATGGAGCGCGTGCACGCCCCCAACACTCCCCTGGACTATCCATGGCATGTGGCTTCATGGGCAGCCAGAGGATTAAGTACACAAGGGGCTCACGTACCTGCTGTGAATGCTGCCAGGGGTCTGCTGGATCCCCGCTGTGTGGCATTCAGACTTAGAGTTGCCTACACGCCTCACATATGTAGCACATATGCAACCCGCACATTAGTGCACAGAGCCCAATATGAGCTGGAACCCATGTCAAGGCTGCAGTCATTCCCATATAGAAAAATTCAGTTATTAGGTATAAAATTTTCAATATTGGATCATTCATATTCTCTGTACATTCCACTTTTACCACCACCAATAAAGACAAGGAATTTGAAAAACAAGCACCCACACTGTTTGACACCCATAAACCAGTTTAAAACAGAAGCAATCCCCATAAGCTCAGTAATCACAGCCAATGAAAAAAATGTGATAGGCTATATGATTTATGAGGTTTGAAAGCCAAGAAGTACAAAAACAGCCACCCCATCTACCAGAATCTCCATTTGTGGAATCAGCTGAAAAAAGTTAACAATACAACCCCAGTTCCTCTAAACAACTTCACACACCATAGCCAAGTTTATACACAATTTTCCCATACCTCCTCTACTACTAGACAATTCCAAATCAATTATCAGTTCCACAGTCATCAAAGGAAACCCCTGGGTTACCCATTGTCGTCCACAATTCACTCTACCCTTTTCCCAACTTTAAGTTCAAACTGCACACGGAAGCTTATTATCCCTATTAGCTTTAGTCCCACAGAATTCTCAGTTCTGCTGGTAAACTTGCCTTCTAACATCATCTAATTTATTTCCATGAACTTTGTCCCAAAACAAAGATCCATACTAATTATTCTTAAACTAAGAGCCCCCCCCCCCCCTCACCATAAGTCACTCAGCTGCACCTTGTGTCTGATAATTCCCCTAGGGCTAAAGTAACAGAAAGTAATGTAACCCGTTTGTGCTTTAACCTTTCAAAATTAAGCAACAGTGCACAACAGGGTGCATGTCTTGCTGGAAGTTTGGGAAGGATAGGGCCCGCGAGCTAAACACAGTGCAGGGCAGGTGTAACATCAAAGGGGGCAACCAGCCCTGGTCTGAAAGTGCTAAATCCAAAACAGGGAGTGCTGCACACTACAGTAACAGAACAGACACCGCATTGTGAACTTCAGAAAATAAAAACTTTTTATTTTATCAAACGAATGTCAAGCAGAACATACACACTGCTGCTACAAACAAGAACCCCCGGTGCTTTGACTCCTCCTCAGGGAATGTGTTTGATGGGAATACAGGTACTTCCTAAAATACAGATACCTCATTAATATTCATAAACAAACATACATACGTATAGCACACAATCCAATCGGATAAAACAATTACAAACATGAATGAGAATATCATAAATGAAAACACCATAAAGAACGCACTTCACACTCTAACTAAAGCATCACTTCTATTTAAATATTAGAGGCTGTAAAGGGACAAGCTGCACCTAAATGTGCTAAGACTCTGCATCACCTAATTAAGAATAGAGTCCTGCTGCGTGAGTGAAAAGTTGCTGAAAGAAAGGAGAATGCTGTGATCAACCTTATTTGCTTATCACGGCAACTGCGAAGAAAACCCCACTTCACTTAGACTTTGAGTGCAATTGCAACCTCAAGCTGGGGGAAGGGGTGAATGTATCCTGGGGATCCACAGGCACAAAATTACAGCATCATGTAAATGAACCTACAAGAGAAAAGAAAAGAAAATTTAGAAGCTGTTCAGGAAAGGGTAACTTACCCAGAATGTGCAATCCAAATTATTATTTAAGGAATGATTTAAGATCCCACTGCTCATTTAGTCCCTTGGATCCGACACTACCAACTTTAAATATCCAACTGCTCTCTTTCCTGCAGAAAACAGAAAACAGGGTTATAATCAATGTGTTGACTGTTTCAACCAGGTTTGGCTAGTGCCAGCCACAAAGAGACTAACTTCTTTGTGGTGGGAAACGTTTTCAGCTTTTGGGGACATTGCTGAAACTGTACACGAACCTGCATGTTTTTGCTTCTGCAGTTCTCTTTTGTCCAGATGAAGGTAGAGATCTGAGTCAGAGCACAGCTAGTAGTGGCAATTAGCAGGGTGCAGCAGGAGCAAGTGAGCTGGTGGTGGAATATTGGGCACTGGAAGTAATAGCAAAATGGGTACAGCCAAGTTCTGGACCTGGGCCCTGTTCCTGTACCTCTACGCAGCCCTTGTTTCTCCTCGCCTCCCTACCCCTCACACTCCCTCAGACATTTGGACACCTGCTATTTCACCATCCCATGTAAGTTCACCACTGCAGGCCAAGCAACCTTCTCTTACCATATGCCTAAATTGTGGAATTTGCTCCCCTCAGACATTCGCCATGCCTCCTCCGCACACCACCTGAAATCCCTCCTCAGAGCCCACTTCTGCTCCACATGCGAATGCACCTAACCATCCCTTCTCCCTGTCCCAAGACTGAGCACTTGTTAACCTGTTTGCAAGGTTGGCAGTTCATGCTGCTGCACTGAAACTCTGGCTGTGTTATACTTGGACCCCGCTGTAATCTTCTGAGATCTGGGATTTTTACCACAGCATAGTAATTTTCCTACTGCTTGTTAACACCATCTGTTGTAGCTCTGTTTATAATACTGCACTGTGTAACAAAATATCTTGCTGTATCTCTGTTTAAAATAATGTATTGTGTCCTTTTATGTCACTGTATTATTTTGTACTGTACCCATGCCCCGGACCATCTGGAATCGAGCAGTCTGCTCAGTATACCTTCCTGGTAAAACTTTTAAATAAACAAACAGTGCACATTCAATGCCTTGCAGCTCCCTCATTATCAGGAGGACAATCGGGTCTGATTACAGCTGGCAGTGGTTACATGAGATACACAGACCAATCATCGGCTATCAGGAAGTGTCCAGGGACTATGAAGGAATGCACTTCTAATGTGTCCCGTTCACATTCATGTCCCAGACTGTGTGGAACAGAGCAGGTGTGAAACACGATTGTCGTCTTAGGCATTGGCAGAAATCCACTGGAGGAAATAGAGAAGCAAGAGGCTCTCCCAGTCAACAAAGGTAAGGTACCCAGTAATTCCTATTGTAACATTCACTGCAGAGAAGGGTGAAGAGTAAAAGGTAGGCCAGATTTGAGAATGGGGAAAGCTAATAACACCCTGTCTAGGATCAAAGAACAAAGGGGAAAAGCTAGTAAAAGTCTACTTAAAAGTTGTAGAGGAAAGCAAATTACTACCTAACTAGGGTATAGTAACGGGGTAATCGGCCCAAAAAAGGGAAATCAAGAAACACCCTATCTGAGGTAAGGGCATACATTCACTTTCAGGTAACAGGGAAAAAAATTTGCGAATGATGGTAGTAGTGCAGTGCAGTGGCTGTGGAACGGCAGTCTTCAGGGAGACCTTCTGAAGACTGAGGTGTTGCCCCATCTGCATGCACCTCTCTAGGCTGAGAGGGGAGGCCTCTAGACTCCAGGTTGAGTTGGCAAGGATTCAGGGGACCTCTTCCCCCACCCAGGGGCCACCAAGTCCACCACCAGTGCCTCAGAGGATGCCTAGAAGGACAGCCAGCTGAACTGCGGTGGACTCCAGGAGGGTGTAATGGAACACGTTCCTCAGCCGGTGCCACTGCATAACTCTTTCACTGCCCTGGAAGGATGGGACTGTTGAGACACGGAGCAGTGGTAGTGGCAAGGGAGGAGGAAGTGGGGGTCCTTCACAGTGAAGGCCCCAAAGTGAGAGGAAGAGGACCCTAGTGGAAGAGGAAGCAACATTTGATGGAAGCCTCAATCATCAAGGAAGTAGATTTGGGGACACCACGGGAGGGAAGAAGAGAGGTGAGGTGCCTACCTGGTGCCTCAGCACAGAGTGATGGGGAACGGATCCTTAGGGATCGCTAGGCAGCAGGGGAAGCTGAATGTTATTGTCCATTTGGGGATGAATGACTTAGCAGGAGATACAGCTGGGGTGGTGCAGGACACGTTTAGAGAGCTGGGGAAGGGCCTGAAAAAGGTAGTACACACAGTGCCCTTCATTACGGTGCTACCCATGCAAGGCTGTGGTGGAGGAGAGAGAACACTGAACCACGGTCTTCAACAATTGGTTGAAGGCATGGTGCAGGGAGGGGGGTTTGACTACATCAGGGACTGGGGTCCTACCTGAAGGGATAAAGGCCTGTACAGATGGGATGGCCTCCATTCATTCAGGAGGGAATGGCAGTACTGTAGAAGGTTTAAATGCTACTTTGATGAGCATTTAAACTACCCAAGGAGGAGACAGAAGAAAACGAGGGAGGCAGTGAATGCCCCCCACCCCACCCCAGATAATAGAGCAGCAGTGAAGAAAAGCCATGGGGAAATAAATTCCCCAGGGGCAGTGAGGAGTAGGGGGCAAGGATGGTAGGGACAGGAGAGTCGAGAGGTGGCAGTAAGGCTGGGAAAAATACTAGAGGGTGGGCAGATGGAGGATGAAAAGGGGAAGGACAGTACCAGTGAAAAGGAAAGAATAATATATGGACTCGGGAAGAGAAGGCAAAGTAGGGACAGTGATAGACAAAAAGGAGTAGAGCCATGTGCGCCAACACAAGGAACTCAGGAAACAAAAATTCTGACCTTAAGGCTACCACTGTTGAGGTGGACCTGGATGTGTTGGCCATAACATAATCATGGTGTGCTAACAACCATAGCTGGGAGGTGGCCATATGGGGTTACATGTTTCAAAAGGACAGGCAGGGAGGAAAGAGGGGGGGTTGTTTTATTGGTAAGGTATAAAGGCCACAGAATACAAGGACACAGTGGGGGAAAAGAGAGGCTGGAGGTTCTTTGGGTTGGCTTAGAGATGTGGTTCGGGGCCTTTATGCACGTGGGGGGGGTGTACAGGCCACCAACACGGGGAGGAACTGCATAGAGTTTTGGGGGGAGGCAATAGGCAAAATGGAAAGCAAAGGGGAAGTAGTAATTATGTGTGACTAATTTGCCAGATTTGGACTGGAAAATCCTGGCTGTAGGTACAACTAGGAGCAGGGTTCATAGGTAAGGTTTACAGGTCCAGTAGCTTCAAGAGCCATATGTGGGCCCGCCACTTTTCAGTGGTCAAATTCCCAATTTTCCCACCATATGTCTGTCCAGTGTAGTTTTAAAAGCTGACAAACTATTTGCACACACCACCTCAGTGGGTAGTACATTCCAGGTGTTAACCACCCACTGATTGAACCACCTTCCCCTTTTGGTGGTGTTATACCGTTCCCCTTTTATCTGCAACTGATGCCCCCTAGTTCTCATACCAGATCTTTCATTCCAACACAGGCCAGCTGATTCCATTCATTATTGCTTTATACACAAAGCAAAGATACCCTCTTACTTTTCTATAAGACATCGAGAACAGTCCTAAAGACTACAGTCTGTTTTTATATTCCACATCTTTTACTGAACATATCCTCCTTGTAAACCTGTGCTGTACTTGCTCCACCTTTCTACTGGTTCCTGTTTTCTGGGGTGCACTAAACGGGGCTCCGTATTCTAACACCGGTCTGACCAGGGACCTATACAAGGGCACAAGCACTTCCTTCTTTCTACTCTTAATATTCCATAGTATATTCCATGTGATTCTATTGGCCCATTTAACTGTTTCAAAATTATGCTTATCAAAATTAAGATCACTAGAGATAAATACCCCTCAAGTCCTTTTCAGGTTCTATATGCAATATTGGTTTATTATTCAATATGTATCGTGCATGTTTGTTATTCAGGCCAAAGTGTATCACCTTAAATTTCTCTATGTTGAAGGCTAATTTATGCTCTACAACCCACTCCCCCAGCTTATTTAACTGTGTCTGGAGATTATTTATAGACTCCATATCATTTACAACTGCTCTGACTTTGGAGTCATCTGCATATTTGCAGATCCATACTCCATTCGATGCCTGCATTGTGGAGATCATAATATGAAACAACTTGGGGCCGAATATGGATCCCTTGGGTATTCCACTGGTGACTCTTCCCTCACTAGACAAGAAACCTTTAATCAGAACTTTTTGGAGTCTATTAGTAAGCCATGATGCAATCCATTTTATTAGGTATGTTTCTATCCCTAGACCGAGTAAAGTTTTTAATAATATCTCATCTGACACAGAGTCGAAGGCTCTTGTAAAATCCAAATACACTACTAGAGTCATCCTAGACTCCCTACAAGGGGCATTTCTCAAGCAGCTGGTTACAGATCCCAGTGGCAGTGCTGGGTCTGGTACTTACAAACAGGGAGCGCGTTACAGATGTCACAGTGGGTACAAGTAATCACTGTACTGTGTGGTTTGGCATATGAACTGGGCAGGAGAAAAACCACACTAGGATGAGGGTCCTGGATTTCAGGAGAGCAGATTTTAAAGAAATGGGAGACTGCCTTAGGAAACACCTTTAAGGGGGCTAGCCAGCAGGAATGGAGGCACAATGGAATAGAATAAAGAAGGGAATAACGAACGCAACAGCAAGTTGTTTAAAGGTAATAAGCAAGGCAAAGAGGAGAACAAGGCCACTGAGATTCTCAAATGAGCTGGCTAAGGCTGTAAGGCAAAAAAAAAAAGCTTTCAGGAAGTACAAGGAGACCCAAACAGAGGCAGACAGGGCAGTGTCTCTAGAGAAACAAAGGGACGCAAGAAGGAGGGTAAAGACCGCAAAAGCTCAAACTAAGGAAAGAATCACCTGAGAAGTTAAGAATGGGGATAAGACTTTCTTCAGGTGTGTGAGCGAAAAGAAGGCGGCAAGGGGTGGTATAGTGAAGGTCAGGTAAGCGGGTGGGGGGGGGCTGTACAAAAGAAGACCAAGAAAAAGCTAACATTTCAAATAAATACTTCTGCTCAGTCTTCACAGTGGAAGGGGGATGGGCCAACATGAAATAACAGGCACCGGAGTGAACACAAGTCCATTTATGGAACATGGGAGTCCGTCGGAGGTTGAAAGCCTTAAAGGAAAACAAGGCAATGAGGCCGGATGGGATCCCCGCAAGGGTACGTAAGGAACTCAGCAAGGTGCTAGCTGCCCCTCTGGCAATGCTATTTAGCACCCCATTAGAAATAGGGGTGATTCCAGAGAAATGGAGGAGGGCCAATGTGGTCTCTCTATGCAAGAGCGGCAGCAGGGAGGAGGCTAGCAATTATTGACCGATCAGTCTTACATCAGTGGTTGGGAAAGTTAATGGAGTCCCTGCTGAAAGACAAACTAATGGAGTACCTGGAGACATACGAGATGCATTGCCACCAGCAGCGCAGCTTCACAGGGGGGGTCACAACAAACAAATCTCAGATTTCTTTAACTGGGTAACTAGGAAGGTGGCTGGGGGAGGGCAGTGGATGTGGCCTATCTGGTGTACCACACAGGAAGCTGATAAAGAAGCTTAGCTGCCTGGGGGTGGGGAGAAGGTGCTGAGCTGGGTATCTAATCGGTCGAAAAATAGGAAGCAGAGGGTGGTGGTAAACAGCAGTCACTTGGAGGATGGGAGAGTGAAAAGTGAAGTACCACAGGGATCGGTACTGGGCCCTGTCTCCTTCAATGTCTTCATAAGTGACACTGCTGAGGAACTGAAGAGGAAGATGTCTCTCACGGCAGATGACGCAAAGGGGTGGAGATAATACAAAGAGATCTGGGGAAACCAGAGGAGTGGCCTAGCAAGGGGCAGCTGGGTTTCAATGCCAATAAGTGCAAAGTCATGCACTTAGGGCAGGGAAATCTGGGGACTGTGTATAAGATTGGGGGGGGGGGTACTTATAGTTGCCAAGTAAGAGAGGGACCTTGCAGCTATCATATCTGATGATCTCAAAGTGGTAGGGCAGTGCAACAGGGCAGCAGGCAAGGGCAGTTGGATGCTGGGGTACATAGGGAGGGGGATCTGTAACAGGAGAAGGGAGGTGATGTTGCCTCTGTATCACTCACTTGTGAGACTACACCAGTAGTTTTGTGTCCAGTCCTGGGGACCACATCTCTGCAAGGACATCAACAGGGTGGAAGCAGTCCAGAGGAGGGTTACTAAAATGGAACGGGGACTGCATGAGAAATCATAAGAGGAGAGGCTGCGGGAGCTCAATATCTACTCCCTGGAGGAGAGGAGAGGAGAGCGAGAGAAGATATATGATTGAGACTTATAAGTACTTCACAGTGGGGGGGAGGAGACAAGCTGCAGAAGGGGAGTCTATTTCAAAGGAGGAAGAGCACGGGAACATGGGGGCATGCTGTGAAGCTTGAGGGGAAAGATGTAAGAGGGATGTGAGGAGATACTTCCCTCACAGAAACCTGGAACAGCCTGCCAGAAGAGGTGGTAGGGGAAAAGACAGCGGGGATCTTCAAAAATGTGTGGGGTAGGCACATGGATATAATAGACAGAGGTAAGGGAGGGACACCTGTGAACAAATCGAGTCCAGGGTGTAGTGTTAGGCAGGGGAAAATAGGGCAGACTAGATGGGCCTACTGGTACGTGTCTGCCAACACACTGTACGTTTCTTTCTTCTTCAGGAATTATCTATAGAGAGAAGATAACTTTTTTCTCTTTTCAAATAATTCCTAAAGGCCACCTATGGTTGAAAGAATTCTAATTTTGTTTTCTATTTTCAATGTGCATTTAATTTTACCTTTTTGTTTAGTCTATAGGAAGCTGTCAACTTCTGGCTGCTTAATTATGATTTTCTTTGTCCAACTACTGGTGAGTGCAGGGAGGAGCAGCTAGGCTGAGGGTAGTAAGTTGACACCGTGGCTCAGTGGATAGTACAGTATGTGATGCAGAAGGAAGGCAGCACTTGATGGAAAAAGTCTGCTTTCACTCAATGTCACTACCCTAGGGTCCTCCACTGCCACTAACTGCCCTATACCAAGAGCCAAGGACACTGCAGCTACCACCTTACCAAACCTCTTCTCAAACCCTTACCCATGTCCAACCACAGTATGTCAGGGGCTTCCCTGTGGGGCTCTCAGGCCTCAAACTGCTACTTCTGACCAGCTCCTGATGCATCTGTCCTCTGGTCCCCCCAGGATGTCAATAACTGGGACCAGCAGTGCAATGTTGCACTGATCGAGTGACTTTGGTAAGGGTTGTGCCCTAGCTCCCTACCAGAGCATAGCAGGTACAGGCATTGTGTGTGTCTTCTGATTCCAGCCCCAGGACTAAGCAGCGGGATGGGACTGGGACAGTACAGCAGAAAAGCGCCACTGGGTGCTGGTAAGTGCTACCTAACCTCAGGAACAGCAGAGGGGTCAGTAGCGAAGCAACTGAAGGCACCGGAGCGACATTTCAATTAGTGCATGCTTGCAATCTGCAGTTGAAGTGCCATGAAAATTTGGGCCACTGCACATGGGAACAGAGGGTGGGGTTTAGAGAGCTAAAAGAGGGAGAGCCCATTTTGTTTTTCTTGCCATAGGAATGAAGGACTGGGATTATAGAGCATGCACAGGAACACAGACAATGATGGCAGGAAAAAAACAATGGTCCATCCAGTCTGCCTGTATCACCTATTATACCCTGGGGCCTACTGGCTCTGTGGGGCCTCTGTTTACACTAGTCCGTTTTGTTCTCCTTGTTTCTGACTCCCTCTCCCGGCCGAATAGCTACTATCCACTTGCCTCTATCCCAGCCACATTTGGATTTTGGCATCCAGCACCTCTGCCAGCAGACCATTCCATGGCTCATATACTCTTTCTGTAAAATAATGCTGCTTCACATCCTTTTTAAACCTTCCCCCATTAACCTCTACTCGTGACTCTATGTCCTAGCTTCTCTGTTCCGGGTTAATAGGTCTTCACAGTTCACCTTGTTAATTCCTCTTGGGACCTTGAAGGTTTCTATCATCTCCCCCTGCCTCTTCTGTTTTCGAGTTAATACATGCTCAGCACCTTTGGCTGGTCCTCACAGGATCTGCCTTTCAGGCCCTGACTCATCTTGGTCACCCTGCAGTGTACCATCTCTAGCCGGCCGCTGTCCTTTTTTAGGTTGGGATTTCAGAACTGGGCACAGTATTGCAGGTGTGGTCTCACCAGGGACCTATACAGTGGTAACAGTACCTCCTGCTTTCTATATCAAGGTGCATACTACGGTGTAAGGAGCTAAGAAGGCTGGTGGCCCATATATGCTCCTGCCATTCACCCATAATAGGTCAGAGTATTTTCATTTGAGATGCAGTCTAGTCGTTTTTTAAACTGGTTTTTATCTTTATTGATTATGATGTTTAATAGTAGTTTATTCCACGAATTAACCACTCTCTGTTTATAAAATTATTTCCTTTTATTTGTATTAAACTTTTTCGGTCTCAGTTGTAGTGGGTGTCCCCCTGTACCTAACCTATCATTTTTAAACTCAAGACCTAGTTCACTTATCAGACAACTGTCATACATTATGTTGAAACATAGCAGTAGATCTCCTTGTACTCTTCCGGACGTCAGGTTTAAGTGTTTTAATCATTCATTGTATGCCACAGTATTTAGGTTGTATATCATTTTGGTCACCTGTCTCAGTACCTTTTTTATTCTATTTGCAGTACCCCCAGTGATTGGTCCCCATACTGAGCTTCCATAGTCCGCCTAGCATTCCTGTTAGCCTTGCTGAAGGCTCTGTTACACTGGCTGGTTTGTTTGAGGGAGTCACTAATGACGCCTAGGTCCCTTTCCTCTGATACTGTGTCCAGTTTAGCCCTCCCCACATCCAATACTCTGTTCTGGAGTTTTTGTCCCCTAAGTGCATAACTGTACTTTTTGGCACTAAATTTCAGCTGTCAGACTTTGGACCAATTTTCTAGCCTTTGTAGGTCTCTCCACAACTCCCTTATCCCCTCCACACTGTCAGCCCTACCACAGAGTTTAGTGTCAACTGTAAATAGACACTACCTGCCCTGAATTCCCTCTCCCAGGTTGCTGATGAACATATGGAAAGGGACTGGGCCCAGAACAGATCCCTGTGGTAATCCACTGGTATCTTCTCTTTCCTGTGATCCAACCCCATTCACCATAACTCTCTGCTGCCTCCCCTCTAAGCAATTCCCTACCCACTTTACTATTTCTTTAGGTGCTCCCAAATCCCCCATTTTGTTTAGCAGCCTTCACTGTGGCACTGAGTCAAATGTTTTTCTAAAGTCAAAGCAGAGATCTACTTAATGCCCTTTATAACCTACCCTGGTTACTCAGTCAAAGAATAGCATCAGCTTTATCCTACATAGAAACATAGAAGCTAACGGCTGATAAGGACTGCAAGGCCCACCCAGTCTGCCCATTTATTTTTCTACCTTATGAATGCGCCATAGGCCTTTGCTCTGTCAATGGCCCATCCATTCATACTCATCTGTGTTGCTCCCTTTTGCCTATCCCATGCCTGGTTTGAAGTCCTGCACTGTATTCATATCCACCACGTCCTGAAGTAGGCTGTTCCATGCAACTACCACCCTTTCTGTGAAAAAGAACTTCCTCACATTACCCCTTAATCGGCCTCCCTCTAATCTCATGCTGTGTCCTCTTGTCCTGCTATTTTTCTTATACTGAAACATGTTAGACTCTTTCACCTTGTTTGAAGCCTGTTTTTCTCCAGGTATTCCAGTAGATCCTCTTTGATTAGTGTCTCCATCAGTTTCCCCTACCATGGAGGTAAGGCTAATGGGTCTACAGTTTCCAAGCTGCTCCTTGTCCCCTCCATTGTGCAGCGGAACCACATCCGCCATCTTCCAGTTCCTGGGCCTGACAGGGCAATTCAAAGGTGGGAGGAGGGGGGAAGCAGGAAGTTTTCTTTTTTCTTAGACCAGGAATGGCAGCTGGGGGTTGGCGGGCACACAGAGTGGGAGCAGGATTTTTTTTATTTTTTTTTTCCAACTGTTTAACCAGGTGAGACACACTAAGCTGAAAGCTTGTTTACAGGTGCAACCTGGGAGCACAGGGAAGTTAAGTGACTTGCTCAGGGTCACACAGTATGCAAGTGGGGGCTATGGGATTCAAAACCAGGTCTCCAGATTTACAGCTCAGAGCCTTAAACCACTGTGCTATACTGCTTCCCAATTTATTAGACAGGGAAGGGAGGGTGGGTATTTGGAGTGCACACAGAGGGAGTGAGAGCAGGAATTTTTTTCTTCTTAGACTGTGAACGGCAGGTAGGCCAAGAAAACCATGCCGTGATGGAGCTGATGGTTTCAGGATGAGCACCAGACTCGACCCGCTCCGATGAGGGCTAGGGGGAAGGGGGATGGCTAGACTCTAGGGACTATGAAAAAAAGATTCCATGGATAGTATGTGATGCAAGAGGCAGCACTTAATGGAAAAGGCTGCTTCCACTTAACACCACTACCCCAGGACCCTCCACTAGGGATATTACAATAACACAATATGACAATATATCATGATAACTACCACTAGCAATAATTTATCGTTGTAAAAAAACTAATACTGTTATTATGCGGCATGGCATACCACAATAAAGCATCTTAACTTGCTGCTCCAGCAGCATGTCCCTCTCTAGCTGCAACCATGATTCCTGATTCTCCACCTTCTTTTGATCAGATTTTTACCATTTTTCCTAAAATTAGAAATGCTACAGATTATTGTGATAATCAGTATATTGTGATACTCTTCTACCCAAATATCATAATACTAAAAATCTGATATTGTGACATCCCTACCCTCCACTACCACTACCTACCCTACACCAAGGCCAAAGACACTGCTGTAGTGCTGCAGCTGCCACTTTACTAAAGCTCTAGTGGAACCATTACCCATGCACAACCACAGCATTTCAGGTGCTTACCTGTGGGGCCTTCAAGCCCCCAGCTACTCCCTCTTTTTCTAGGTCCTGATGTCTTCACCCTCCAGTCCCCCCCCCCAAGGATGTCAATAACTGGGACTGGCAAGGCAGCACTGTATCAATCCAGCAGCTCTGGTGAGAACTGTGCCCTGGCTCCCTGCCGAGTACAGTGGGTATGGTCGTTTTGTATGTCTCACGCTGGATCCATGCTCTCCGATCCCAGTAACAGCAACAGGAGATGGGAGCGAAGCAACAGGAGATGCCAGAACAGGCAATGCAAATCTTGTCACACCCTGCCATGTCTTGTTGCTAACAGAGAATATCTGTCAGGTTTCCAAACCCCCTGCATCTCAAGATTGTTTCCCAGTCTTATTTCAAATTTAATTATATAAGTTGTGCTGTAGCAGCCAATACTAGGAAAGTGAAGTTTCCCAGTTCTATTGACTGACTGGGACAGCTGCAGAAAGCATCCGCCATCTTACCTACCTCAATACATCTGAAAATGAAAATTATTTTCTCAGTCAATCCTCTAGGGGCACTCTCACTGGGACTTTTGTTATAGGATTTTATAGTTGTGTTGGTGTACTGTGTCCTAGAAAACAGGAATCAGCACCAAATATCACAGTGGATAGATACTCATGTCACTCCTACTGCCAAACCTTCCTGACAACAGACACTGCATTTTGGGGGCTAACTTTACCTGTGGGGCACTTGAGCCCCACCTGCTCCCTTCCGACTGGCTCCTGATGTCTTCATCCTCTGGCCCCCCAATATGTCAATAACTGGGACTGGTAGGGCAATGCTTCATCAATCCAGTGGCTCTGGTGGGAGCTGTCCCCTGGCTGTCCACCAGAGCACTACCGGTACAACCCCTTTGTGTGTCTCGTGAGCTTGGCCCCATGACTCAACAGCAGGGTCAGGACTGGGACAGGTGCTGGAGCTATGCTCCTCAACCCCAGGAACAGCAGCGGGGTTGGGAAGCAAAAGGAGGCACCAGAGGGCACTCATGCGCTTTGAAGGCTCAGCTCTGTGACAATTTGGGCCATTAGAGGGAAAAGAGCAGAGGATGGGGGTTGGACAGCACACAGAGGGAGGAAGCGGGAGGTATGTTTTTAATTTTTGTAACATACCGAGGTCAAGAATGAGCTGGCATGTCTGGGATGATCACCGGACCTGCAGTGAGTGGGGCTGGGGTGGGTGCCGCTACAACTGGGACTATGGACAGGGATGTGGATTACTAGATGGGTGGGATAGATGCACAGGGGATCGAAAAGTGTTGGGGTGGGAGAGAAAAAGAGACAGAAGCACAGTGATCCCATGCTCATGTTTTGGACTTTAGGAGGGCAGATTTTAAAGAAATGGGAGACTGCCTCAAGAACTGCCTAAGTGGAGGAGGAATGCGAGGGAGGAGTACAAGCACAGTGGGGAAAAATAAGGGAGGGTATAATTAAAGCAACCAACCTATGTATGAAGGAAGTGAGCAAAAGCAGAAGGAAAAAGAGGCTATGATGATTCTCTAAAAAAGTGGCAAAGGCAGTACAGAAAAAAAGAGTTGCATTCAAGAAGTACAGTATAAGGAAACAAAAGGGAGTGATCTTCAGGCCTCCAGCACAGGGGGAGGAAGTGGACAGAGAGCTAGTGGATGAAATACACACGAGAGAGCTGCTAAAGGTGAAGTTCTGCTGCTGGGTGATTTCAATATTCCAGACATGGATTGGATCACCCAAGCAGCTGCTTCAACCAGAAGCAGAGGCATCCTAGATTCCCCACAGGGGGCAGGTCACAGGCAGCTAGCGCTTGATCCCACCAGAGACAGGGCGATTCCAGACCTGGTGCTGACCAATGGGAACAGAATTGAAGAAGTCTGGGTAGAAGGACAACTGGGGTCCAGCGATCACCACATAGTGTCATTTTAGCAGGGGTCCAGGGACTCAGTAAAGTCACACAAAGGCAAAGGTTTTAGATTTCAAAAAGGCGGACATCACTGAAATGGGGAGATGTATCAAAGTAGTCTTGGAGAAGAGGGAGGTAAGAGAGGGGGTTGAAGAGCAGTGGGGGCACCTAAAAGGAGCCATAGTGGAAATTACAAATCAATGCATCAGGTTGGTATCCAAAGGCAAGATAGGAGGAAGCCACTATGGCTCTTGAAAGAGGTGGCAGACAAAGTAAGGGCTAAAAGGGTGGGTTTCAGGAAATATAAGGCAACCCAAAGGGAGGAAGACAGGGAGGTATAACTAGAGTGTCTAAGGGAAGCGGGGAATGCTGTTAGGAGAGAAAAGGTACAGACTAAGGAAGGATTAACGCAGACAGTGAAGAAAGGGGAAAATACATTCTGTAGATACATCAGTGAAAGAAGAAAGGACAGGGGGGATTGTAAGTCTCAAAAGGGACGAAGGAGAGTGTAACGAGGGAGATCTAGAAAAGGCAGAAATACTAAATAAATACTTCTGTTCAGTATTCACTGAAGAGGGGGAAAGCCAGGGACCACAGCTGGGCAACAGATGCAAAGGGGGGGGTGGGGGAAGAGGTGGGACACCAGTCCATTCACAGTGGCGAGAGTCCTGGAGGAGTTCACAAAACTGAAGGTGGATAAAGCAATGGGGCCAAATGGCATACACCCGAGGATATTAAGGGAGATAGCAGCGCCTCAGGCAGCCATGTTCAACAAGTCACTCAACACAAGAGTGGTTCCAGAGGACTGGAAGAGGGTACATGTAGATGTAGTCCCCCTACACAAAAGTGGTAGCAGAGAGGAGGTGGGGCACTATAGGCTGGTCAGCCTCACCTCAGTTGTGGGCAAGATCATGGAGGCACTGCTTAAAAAGGGAATAGCGAGGGTCAGTGCTGGACTGACCTCTGGCAAAGGCCAGAAACGCAGCAGGTAATGAGCCAGCTACAAGGGGAGAGGAGCTACGGGCATCGCATCGGTGTATGTGCCTTGACTTCATGCGCACGTCACTCCTCGGGGGGGTGTAGAAGGAAAAAAACACCAGCCTGGCACAACACCGACAAGAGGGTCAGAAGGCCTTTGCCACCAGCACGGCATGGCTAGAGTTGGGACCCTGACAAGATTTAAGGTACGATGGGGATTGCCTCCACCCTGTCTCTGCCTGGGGGGGTAAACCACAGCAAGATGGGGGGGTCCCAGCAAGCCCCCCATGTGTGGTGGTCAGTCGGGTGACTGTGGGTCAGAGGGAATAAAAAAGAAATACAAAAAATAAATAAAAAGACAATAGTGGCACACCTGGAATCCAACGGGACCCAGGATACAAGGCAACATGGATTCACAGCAGGAAAGTCGTGTTTATTTATTTATTTATTTATTTATTTATTAATTAAATTCTCGGATTACAGGTACCTTAAACAAATCTGGTAGATTTTTTTGACTGGGTGGCTAAGGAAGTAAATCGGGGCGGACGCCGGGCACCTCAATTTCAGTAAGGCCTTCGACACTGCCCCCACATAAAAGGCTGGTTAACAAGATGGGTAGTCTGGGCATGGGGCACAAGGTGTTAAACTGGGTTAGGAATTGGCTAACAGACAGGAGACAGAGGGTGATGGTAAATGGGATCCAATACAGGAAGAGGGGATACCTCAGGGATCAGTCCTTGGGCCAGTCCTATTCAATGTCTTCATTAGTGACATTGCAGAAGGGCTGGAGGGAAAGGTCTGCCTGTTTGCAGATGACACCAAGATCTGCAATAGGGTGGATACTCCAGACGGGGTGGAGAAAATGACGGAGGACCTGGGGAAGCTTGAAACATGGTCTGAGATATGGCAACTGAGGTTTAATTCAAACAAGTGCAAAATAATGTACTTGGGACAAAGGAACACTGGGGATCGTTACAGGACGGGGGGAGTGGACCTGAGGGTTATTATTTCAGATGACCTAAAGGTGTGTAAGCAGAGTACAAAGGTTGCAGGGAGGGCCAGTGGCATGCTGGGGTGCACACGCACAGATATCACTAGCAGAAGGCATGAGGTAGTGATGCCATTATATAAAACACTAGTGAGGTCTCACCTAGAGTGCTGTGTGCAATTCTGGAGGGTGCACCTTTGTAAGGACATTGACAGGGTGGAGGCAGTCCAGAGAAGGGTGATTAAGATGGTAAAGGGCTTGCACCACAAAACATATGAGGAGAGACTGAAAGACCTCAACATGTATTCGCTGGAGGGGAGGACAGGAGGGTTCGGGGGGACATGACAGAAACTTTCAAGTACCTTAAGAGCATAAACAAGGTGTAGGAGGGAAACAACTTTCAATACAGAAGGAGTACAAGAACGAGGGGGCATGATATGAAATTGGAAAGTGGCATGCTAAGGGGAAATGTGAGAAAGTTTTTCTTCACGGAGAGGGTGGTGGACACATGGAATAATCTGCCAAAGGAGGAGGTGGGAGTGAGCACAGTGGAGGGATTTAAACATGCCTGGGACAGGCATAAGGGAACCTCAGAGATGGGAAGGAGTGGTGAAAAGCCACTGACCAGATAGGGTCAGAGACCACAAACAAGTATAGGGCGTACGTGCAAAGTAGATGGGTCCAGTGGTCCTTATCTGCCGACAATTTTTATGTTTCTATGTAAGACAGGACATTAAAGCTACCAAAGCAGAAGGAAGCAGACAAAGCCAGGAGAGGTGATCAAAGGCTCAGACAGAGGAAAGGATTTCCTATGGGGTCACTACAGGGGAGAAGACTTTCTTCAGGTACATAAGTGAGAAGAGGGAAGCAAGAGGAGGAATAGTAAGGATAAGAAGGACAGAGGGGGAGACTATGCAGAAGGAGACCTACAGAAAGCTGACATCTTAAAGGGGTAGTTCTGCTCAGTCTTCGCAGTGGAGGGTGGAGGGGACAGACCACCAAGGAGAAGCAGGAATGGGGTGGGTGGACACGGTCCATTTTCAGAAAAAAGAGTACTGAAGGGACCTGGAGACCTGAAGGTGGGCAAGGCTATGAGACTGGATGGGATTCACCCAGGGAGAACTCAGGAAGGTGCTAGCTGCCCCACTGACAGCCTTGTTCAACAACTCACCAGAAAAAAAGCAGTTCCAGAGGACTGGAGAAAGGCTGATGTCCCTCTTCATAAGAGAAGCAGCAGGGAGGAGGATAGCAACAATTTGCCAGTCAGTCTCACTTCAGTGGTGGGGAAAGTAATGGGAACACTACTGAAAGATGATAAGAGTATCTCAAATACAGTAGGCTGCAAGACCAAAGACAACATGGATTCATGGGGTTGGGAGGTCATGCCACACAAATGTAATAGATTTCTTTGACTGGGTAACCAGGGAAATTGTGCAGTGGAGGGCAGTGCACTTGGTCTATTTTGACTTTAGCAAGACATTAGACACAGCGCCTGATACAGTAGGAAGCTGATTAGGAAGTAGACCAACCTAGGAGTGGGATTCATAGTAGTAAATTGGGTTAGAAACTGGTTAATGGAGAGGAGACACAAGGTGGTGGTTAACAGCAGTTATTTTAAAGAAGGGAGTGTGACTGGTGGGGTTCAACATGCATCGGTCCCGGGACCAGTCCTCTTCAATATTTTCATGTGGGACATTGCAGAAGAGCTGGAAGGGAAGGTATGCCTTTTTACGGATAACACCAAAATCTGCAATAGGGTGGACTCTCAAGGAGGGGGTGGAAAAATGTGCAGGGATTTTGGGAGGCTCAAGGAATGATCAAAAACGTAGGGAACATTTGGGAAGACCAGGTGAGCAAAGTGGTCCTTCTCTGCTGACAAATTCTATGTCTCTGTGCATACTGTAGCAATGCTGTGATGAGACTCCACCAAGTTAATATTAATAATATTGTTGGTTTTGCTGAATTTGTTGACCCATACTGTTGTTAGCAGTACTCTATTGCCAAGTTTGATTGTATATACCACTTACTGATTTGTTATTTCAACTGCTCATAACATGTATTTGCTCTGTTTCACCTCCCTGCAGGTCGTGCCTAGAAACAAGCTTTCAGCTCAGTGCATCTTTTCCAGTTACCAATTTTCTAACAAACAAACAAACTCTGGAGCAGGCCCAGTGGTGTGGAGGGTTGAGGCAGCATTGCCTTACCTCCTACCATGCCAGTGACCTGTGTTCACGGTACGAGCAGGTCGTCGGGGTGGGAGAGGATTGAGCTCCGAGGACAGCTCTCCTCTCCCGGGGAGGGGTGGGATGGAGTCTGCTGCTTGACTGACCCCAGCGTGGCTGGGGGCCAGCACAACGAACTCATACATGGGGTGGAGCTGAGCTAGATGCTTGGCATGCTGCACTCTGGAAATGCATGCTGCTCGACCATTGGCGTCATTCTGCATGCTGGCTCCACCTTCGGCAGGGAAAACGGAAGAGAAAAGTGCCGACTGGCAAGATGAAGCTGGTCCCCCTGCCGCACATAGTCAGCTGGTGCCTCAATTGGCAGAGGCTATAACCAGCGAAGTAGCCTGGTGGAGGCAATGGGGGGGAGGTAGTGGAAGGGGACCACTCGGCAGGGGATAAAATACTGAAGAAAAAAAATCTCTGAGCAGGCACAGCATAATATCTGTCAGATCCAGTTGCATACTTCCTGACCCTGCTCCCTCTCCTCCTCTGTTCACAATATGTCAGCATAGCTCTCCCGCCATGCAACCATGATGAAAATGTTTTTTTGCAGTTATCCTAAATGCGCATGCATACCCCTGCTGCAACTTATTTTTACATAAGATTCCTGAAATAAGTCACACCCACAGAACTTGAATAAGACAGACTAGAATGACAGCATTTATCTGGGCTGTACAGCGCGAGTACGTAAAACATGCCGCCATATTATGGATGTCAGGACCCAGAAGTGGCCCACTGACATTGACGTGTTTCAGGAGGCACGCTCGGTCTCCACAGCATTTGCAGCTGCATTAAATTAAAAAACTCAAGGTTCATTGCCCCAACGCACAGCAGGTGATTCTGCGAGTTGGGGACAGAGAGCGGGCGAGATGGGAGGTGCAGTTTTCTTGTCTGTCAGGTAGCAGAAGTGCCAGGACACTGGGCAGCACCGTAGCAGCCTCAGTCCATCATCCATCACTGACCTCTAGCTACCAAGCTCCCCCCTAAGCCCTGGCCTCAGGCTCTTGAGTCCTACACAGTGATGGCAGCATTCTCCCTGACCCCTTCCCCCACCCTTGTGGCAGGCTCTGTAGAATCCCCTTCCCCCAGCACTTGCAACTGAATCCCAATCCCCCAAGGCTTGCCTGTTAGAACCCCAAGTCCCCCCAAACCTGGTCTAGCATTCCAAACTCTGTGAATCGGGGAATCAGGAAGGGGTGTGGTTGTCCTGTCTGTGAGTCAGCAGTACTCTGTGGAGCCATGAGCAGCACTGCAGTTCTCTGTGGCTGAAAATGGCACATATATTCCATCCCCCAGCCCTCTCACAAACTGCAGAAATGTAGAGTCATTGGAAAAAATGACTGTCTTGAGATTGTGCTCAACAAGAGTGGTAAACTCGCAAGACTGCTATGTTGCTATGCCCTATCTAAGCCTGACTTCCATGTATTTAATTTTAACATGGATGCTGGGCTTAGATGTGACAAACAAAATGGTCTAGTAGAGGGCATTATGTAATATCAGTTGCAAATATCCGTACACAGAGCACTGAACATAAAAAGCATAACCACATCACAGGCTCGCGAGTTCACTGCTCTCGTTGAACACCATGTCAGCGGCAGCACTTGAAATGTCTGCCTGCATGCCGGCCACCATCATACATCTTGGGGGCTCCACTTTCACACTGGTGCATATTTTTTAATAGCTCTAGATATCAGCAGCTTGCCTTAAACCCTGCCTCTTCAGACCAGGCAAAATATCAGGGACACATCTTATACACTGGCGATATCCACTCAGGAAGTTGGTACAATAAGGGGTTTAGTGTAAAACACATTTTCTGAAGAACAACAAGTCTGCACTTCTAATGTTTGTAATTTTTTTTATAAGCCCCACTGTTCAGTCATGGAAACAACAATTTCAAGGAGGGGCAGATGAAAATTGTGAGGCAACATCAAATAATGAAAATAAGAGACACTTGAGAGATATGCAAGGAAGGGATCATGGAGAGGAACAGGCTGCCAGTGCCGGGGGCTAGGGTGGGACAGTGATGAAACAAAAATGTACTATGGAGCTCAGCCCTGCAAGCTACCCTCCCACGTGCACCAAACTTTCTATTTTCTCAAACCAATAATACGTGCTGTCAATGTGCTGTGCCGTGCACACTGCTGTCACAGTACTTACTTCAAAATGGGTGTGTTGCAAGTCTCTGCTTCTACTTCTCTGCATCGTCACAAAAAAATAAAAGAGAATAGAAAAGCAACACTCCTCAGCCATGCCTGGCGTAAGCTACCATGCTGTGTCGGCAGTGCACGTGGCTGTCACTTGTGGTGCAGCATGGTATTGGCATCACATGTGGCACAGCATGGTTTCCGCACCACACGTTACAGTGTGCTATCAGCAGTGCAGGTGGTACAACATGGTAGCGAGGTACAGGCATCACATGTGGCACAGCATGGTTTCGGCACCACACGTTACAGTGTGCTGTCAGCAGTGCAGGTGGTACAACATGGTAGCGAGGTACAGGCATCACATGTGGCACAGCATGGTTTCGGCACCGCACGTTACAGTGTGCTGTCAGCAGTGCAGGTGGTACAACATGGTAGCGAGGTACAGGCATCACATGTGGCACAGCATGGTTTCGCACCGCACGTTACAGTGTACTGTCAGCAGTGCAGGTGGTACAACATGGTAACGAGGTACAGGCATCACATGTGGCACAGCATGGTTTCGGCACCACACGTTACAGTGTGCTGTCAGCAGTGCAGGTGGTACAACATGGTAGCGAGGTACAGGCATCACATGTGGCACAGCATGGTTTCAGCACCGCACATTACAGTGTGCTGTCAGCAGTGCAGGTGGTACAACATGGTAGCGAGGTACAGGAATCACATGTGGCACAGCATGGTTTCAGCACTGCACTTGTTACAGTGTGCTGTCAGCAGTGCAGGTGGTACAACATGGTAGCGAGGTACAGGCATCACATGTGGCACAGCATGGTTTTGGCACTGCACGTTACAGTGTACTGTCAGCAGTGCAGGTGGTACAACATGGTAACGAGGTACAGGCATCACATGTGGCACAGCATGGTTTCGGCACCACATGTTACAGTGTGCTGTCAGCAGTGCAGGTGGTACAACATGGTAGCGAGGTACAGGCATCACATGTGGCACAGCATGGTTTCGGCACCACACGTTACAGTGTACTGTCAGCAGTGCAGGTGGTACAACATGGTAGTGAGGTACAGGCATCACATGTGGCACAGCATGGTTTCGGCACCACACGTTACAGTGTGCTGTCAGCAGTGCAGGTGGTACAACATGGTAGCGAGGTACAGGCATCGCATGTGGCACAGCACGGTTTCCGCACCACACGTTACAGTGTACTGTCAGCAGTGCAGGTGGTACAACATGGTAGCAAGGTACAGGCATCACATGTGGCACAGCATGGTTTCAGCACTGCACTTGTTACAGTGTGCTGTCAGCAGTGCAGGTAGTACAACATGGTAGCGAGGTACAGGCATCACATGTGGCACAGCACAGTGTTGGTACTGAAATACAGAAACATAGAATTTGTTGGCAGAAAAGGACCACGCGGCCTACCTTAGCTGCCCAGATGTTCACTGCCTAATCTGTCTCTGCAGACCCTAACTGGTCTCTGGTGACCTTGCCCTGCCTACTTACTAATATTCCCCTATCCCTATCCCACGCATGCTTGAAGCTCCCCCACTGTTTTCACCCCCATAATTTCTGCTGACAGTCTGTTCCAGACATCTATCACCCTTCTAGTGAAGAAGTACTTCCTCACATCCCTCTTAACCCCCCCCCAGCTTCACTGTATGCCCCCTGGTCCTAGTCCTCTTTCTCATTTGAAAGAGATTCCCCTCCTGCACCCTGCTCACCTTTGTGAGGTACTCATAGGTTTCTATAATGTCCCCTCTCGCTCTCCTCTCTTCCAGGGTGTACATGTTGAGATCTCTCAGATTCTTCTCATACAGGTTCTCGTACAACCACAGCACCATTTTAGTTGCCCTCCTTTGGACTACCTCCACCCTGTCCATGTCCTTTTTGAAGTGTGGCCTCCAAAACTGGACACAATACTACAGGTGAGGGCTCACCGCCTCCCTCGTCCTCCTCCTACTGGAGATACCCCTTCATATGCACCCTAGCATCGCATTAGCCCTACCAACTGCTTTGTCACACTGCCCTGCCAGCAGAGTCTGAAACAGCAAGCAGTCTTGGTAATCGTATATACTGTAATTACACAGTGTCAGATGTGCTGAAAGAAGGAAACAGAAATGGAGTAGCTTAAACCTCCAAATAGTCTGTGTCTGGACGGCAATTTGGCAGAGAGTTGGGGAACGTCGATACAGAAATTTGAGGTGTTCATGACGGCAAGCAGAATAGCAGAGAAGCCTGAGAACAGGTACAGTGCACCATGTTCCAGCATGTAGCTGGAGAAGAAGCGATAACAGTATTTAATATTTTTGGAGTTGGTAATGCAGAGTAGAGAGAGACAAGATAGCAGTGTTAAAAGCAAAGTTCCAACAGTATTGTGAGCCAAGAAAGAATATGCCGTATATTAGACACATGCTCTTTACCACAGCGCAAGGGCCATCAGAAAAGATAGATGCGTATGTGACTGATCTTAAAAACAAGGCCAACAGTTGTAAGTTCAGGCAGGTAACTGAGTTACTTATACGGGACAGAATTTTTTTTTTTTAGTCTTTGGTAACCGGGTAAGGCCCACTAGGCACAAATGCCTGTTTTCAGGGGAGACCTGGGAGCACTGGGTGGTTAAGTGACTTGCTCAGAATCACACAGTATGCAAGTGGAGGTTGTGAGAATCAAACTCAGGTCTGGTCTGCTGGATGTATCAAGCTCGTTCACACCTCGGTCCTCTAACCCCCAGGCTATACTGCCAGCCCATACTGCCCATTGTGTGTGGCATTAGAGATGATCAGGTCTGAGGAAGACTTCCTAGGGAAGCGGACCTCGCATCACAAAAAGCAGTTGATATATTCCATGCAAGTGAAGTCAGTCACAGCCAAATGAAAGCACTTAATAAAGAAACAGAAATGCAAGTGCATGAACTAAGGAAAGTGACACCAGAATACAGTCAATTTAAAAGCAGCAGCTCATGAAAAACAAAAGAAAACAAAAAAATGAAATCAAATATGACAGCTGTGGTTACAAGCATAAAAGATGAACAGGGTCGTACTGGGGTACAGAGGGCCCACCTGGAAAGAGGATACAAGGGCCCACCTGGAAAATCAATAGAGGAGGGCCCAGTATGACACAGTCATATCAATATTCCACTTCAATCTTATACACTAGCTCTGTCTTTGCATCTTACATTTATCAACAGTGTCCCAGATACCCCATTTAATTAGAAAAAAGGTGATAAATGCAAAAGTTTTCAGAGTTCAGAAGGTAACTACTTACTCAACTGAGGGGGCCCACCTGGAAATTTCCAGGTATCCAGGTGGGCCAGTCTGACCCTGAAGATGAATATGTCCTGCCTTTGGACAAATGTGTAATGCCTGTCACAAGAGAAACCACTTTGCAAAAATGTGTAGAACACAGCCTCAGACTCAACTTCGGGAAATACATGTGTTAGATGAAGAAGACGCTGATGAAGGAATGTTTATTGGAACAATTCAGATAGAAAAAAACAGAGATGAGAGCAAAGTGCAGACTTTAGGTGTTAGATGTTACTGACGACAAAATGGATTAGATGAAAATACTTAAAAAACAAGGCAGTTCAATTCAAGCTTGACACTGAAGCAGAATGTAATGTGAATGTTTAAGATGCTGAAGTTGAAAGATGATAAGGTCAGCAAGTCCAGGTACAAACTAGTTACTCAGGCCATCAGATGATTCCAAAAGGGCAAAAGAGCTCATATGCAGGTATAAAGGCAAGAAATACGACATCCAGTTCCAAGTAACTGATCAAGATGCACCAGCAATACTGGGTTGTGCAACATGATCGCAGATAGGCACGTTGAAAAGGATCTTTAATGCAGATAACAGAGGAAGAAACATACTGGATAACTACGAAGACCTGTTTACAGGTCTAGGATGCGTACCAGGGCTGCACCATATCCAGATAAACCCCACTGTTAAACCTGTAGTGCATCCATCCAGGAAAATGCCTGTAACACTGAAGGATATAATCAAAAGACTTGTTTACAGGTCTCGGATGCATACCAGGGCTGCATCATATCCAGCTAACCCCCAGTGTTAAACCTGTAGTGCACCCACCCAGGAAAATGCCTGCAGCACTGAAGGATAGAATCAAAAGAGAACTTGAAAGAATGGAAAAATTAGATGTCATTGCAAAACAAACCAAGCCTACAAACTAGGTTAACAGCATGGTAACAGTAGGAAAGCCTAATAAACTCAGGATCTGTAGTGATCCAAAAGACTTGCACTGTGCAATACAAAGACAGTACTACCCCCTACAAACAGTGGAAGAAGTAGTGGCGGAAATGCCAAGGGACAAAGTGTTCTCAGTACTGAATGCAAACCATGGATTCTGGCAAATACAACTTGATGAAGAGAGCTCCAGATTGTGTACATTTAATACAGTATGGCATTTGGGAAATATAGATTTGAGAGACTCCCATTCGGCATCTCGTCTGCACCTGAGGTATTCTAGAAAATTATAGCACAGATGCTTGAAGGCCTATAAGGAGTAGTGAACATCACTGATGATATACTCGTGTGGGATGAAAATGTGAAGCAACATGATCAGAGACTGATTCAACTACTGAAGAGAGCCAAAAGTATAAATGTGAAGCAGAACAAAACAAACTGCAAAATCAGAAGGAGTGAAATAAGCTACACAGGTCATGTTCTCAGCAGTGAAGGGTTAAACCCGGACCCCAAGAAAGTGGCAGCCATTCAACAGATGCCAGAACCAGAGGATAAACTAGCTCTGATGAGGTTCACGGGTATGTTAAAAAGGATCTTTAAAGTCCGAAGTAAGCGCACCACTAAGAAAATTACCAGAGAACAAAGTCCAGCGGCACTGGGAACAGCTGCACAAAAATAGCTTTCAAGAGCTTAAGAATTTGGTAACTCAGGCACCTATTCTTAAGTTCTATGATGTAACCAAACCAGTGACGCTGTCTGTGGATGCCAGCTCAGAAGGCATGGGAGCAGTGACAATGCAAGAGGAGAAGCCAACAGCCTATGGTTTCAGAGCATTCACTGAGTGGCAGAAGAGATATGCCCAAATTGAAAAGGAACTCCTAGCGATCGTCTATGGATGTGAACAATTCCACCAATACTTACATGGGAAACAACTGCAGGTGAAGTCTAATCATCGTCCGCTGGGAGGCAGTATTCAGCAAACCTCTAATTCAAGCACTGCCACTACTACAAAGGATGCTTATGTGGTTGCAAAGGTACAGTCTACAAGTTAATTACAAGCATGGGAAAGAAATGAATATTGCAGATGCATTGAGCAGAGCTTATCTTAGAGAAGACACTGAAGACTTACTAGATGAAGAGCTGGAAGTAAATCTGCTTACTACTCAGCTACGTATTTCAGCAGAGAAACTACAAGAGTTCCAGACAGCCACAGATAAAGACATGCCACTACAGCAGCTCAAAGCAGTTGTGCCAAATGAATGGCACACAAAAAGGGACAAAGTGCCAACAGAAACCAGAAACTATTGGACTTTTCGTGAAGAAATCACTTACCTTGACCAGCTACTGTTCAAAGAAGCAAAATGGACAGTTCCACAACAAATGAGGAAACAGATGCTCCAGAAAATACATGAAGCCCGCCTCGGCATTGTAAAATGTAAACAGAAAGCACAAGATATATTGTACTGGCCTGGGATGTCCAAACAGATTGAAGAAACAGTTTTACAATGTGCTTTTTGCAATGCAAATAGAAACAATAACCCTAAAGAACCTCTGTTGCCTCATGACATACCTGACAGACCTTGGGCTAAAATAGCAACTGACCTTTTCAGTTCAATGGAACAGAATATCTTTTGTATGCGGACTATTATTCCAAATTCCCAGAAATAACAAAACTCAGCAAGTTTACAAGCAAGGCAGTTATCACGTCCAAGAAGTCACTGTTTGCCAGATATGACATACTAGATGTAGTAATCTCAGATAATGGCCTACAGTTTTCTAGCTCAAAGTTCAGAATGTTTGCCGACAGTTGGGAATTTAAAACACTCCACATCTAGTCCGGGATTCCCACAGTCCAACGGACAAGCAGAGAGGCCAGTGCAAACTGTAAAAAACTTACTGAAGAAGGCACAAGAAAGTGGTAGAGACCCCTATCTTGCATTGTTAGAATACAGGAGTACACCTCTGGAAGAAATTGGATTTTCGCCTGCAGTTACTTATGGGATGCAGGTTAAAATCTAAGTTGCCAGCATCAAAGCGGAAACTCTGCTGGAAAAAAATCAAGAAAGACTTTGGTGGCCGGCCCGGTGGTGCCAAGGGTTGAGTCGCTGGACGCCACACATCGTGCCATGCCAGCAAGGCGGGTTTCCGGGAACAAGCCAGGAGTCGCTGGGGGTCGGGGGGGACAGATTGAGCATCCGAGGACTGCTCTCTCTTCCCAGGGGAAGGGATGGGATACGCTCACTCATGGAGCGACCTCTGGCGGCAGCTAGGGGTTCGCTGACTGAGCAGCGCAGGCACATGCCAGGGGGAGGGTGGAGCTATGGCGCTACGTTGCCGTGCTAGCCGGGCTCCGAGGGGGTGGGAACAAAAAAACAGTGAAAATGCCTCCTACGTGCTGGGGAGATGATGGTGGCCCCGGTGGACCCTCCCACATCCCAGATACCGGCCCAGACACGCCCATGCTCTCCTCCGAGAGACCCGACAGGCGTCGCGGGTGAGCCCCTCATCCTTAGAGTGCCGCCGTTGAAGGAGCGAATCAGCCCCAAGATGGTACCTGGGGCCTGATCTGCCTGTGGTTGATCGGGAGGCAGTCGGGGAGATGCGGTGGGTTCAGGTTGGGAGTAGAGGAGGAGTTCCGTGTGGACACTCCTGAAGGATGCCCGGGGTATAGCAGGAATAAATAAAGTTAAAAAAAAAAAAGAAAGACTTTGGTTCTCAGTCAGAAGAACTGGATGCCGAAAAAACTTCAACAAGAAATATGAGCAAGTCTAAAGGACTGTATGGCACTGCAGGTAATGGGTAAGGAGGGAGGAGGCAAGCCAGAGGTACAGTGGTTAACATTGTTTAGAAGTTTAATGTCTGCTTACTTTGGTTCCCAGAATATGTCTATAGCAGTTACCTTCCTGCCTATCTCTACTGAATAGAGAGTAACCAAGTATGGCCATGTCCCAGTCGTGGTGCTCAATGCACTACAGCTCCATTATGACCACCAAAGCCAGGCTAGCCTCCACCATGATGGCCTCCAGGTCCTGAATTCTGTTTCTCACACTCACACATAGCTCTCCATACCTTACTCTTCCCTGCCCCCCTTTCCTGTCTGTGCTGCCCCTGAAGCTCCACCTGACCCACTTCTTCCCTTTTTACAGCTGCACGGCAAGAGCTGTGTGTGATGTAGTGCTATTACATTGAGAAGGGGGCTCTGGAAGCATGTGACTGCGAATGCACCACAGCTGTCTCCTTCCACTAAGTAGAACTGAAGCACATCTCTCCATGTAATCTGCAATCAGTACAGTGTGGCTGCCCCCACTGCACTATTTTCTTGCTCCCAACCCTGCTGCCTGCTTTGATCTCATCCCGGGCCAAATGCAATGACACAGGGAGGCCGGGCTAATGGCGGTGACACAAAGTTTCCTATCAAAGCTTTGTTCAGTGATTGTTCTTGATAGCACACACTAATTGATGAGAGCCCTTTCTGCAGTGCTCGGCAAACATTCCTGTCAAAGCTTTGCTCAGTGATCGCTCTTGAATGCATGCACTAATTGGTGACAGCCCTACCTGCACAGTTCAGCAAAGGCCTAGAAATAGAGGGTTTTCATCTTCCTCTCACCTAGCCAGTAGCCCTCTCACTTACCCTTCAGAAAACTTTGCATTTTCTCTCCCCCTTGCTCGGTGTCTCTGTCAGAGGGTTGCTTTTTTAAGATAACAGACTGTGCTATCTGAATAATGTTCAAGTGAGGAAATAAGATGGGAAGCCAGCCCTGTAGCTATCAGCGTGTAGGGCCAGAAAAAAGAGGGAGGAGAAGGAACAGTGCAGACTGCTGCGAGTTTAATAATAGTAATAATAATAACTTTATTTAATATAGCGCCTTTCATAATATCAAGGCGCTTCACAAATACATAACAATTCAAGAAATTCAATTAAAATCAATAAAATCACAGAGATTCAGAAAAAGCTTTGCCCCATAGGAAAGTCTTCGGTGCCTGCTTAAAACTCTCCTCTGTCCTGTACTTTCGTAGCTGTTGAGGCAGAGAATTCCAGAGGGTAGGGGTAGCAAACACAAAAGCGTGAGCCCCAGATGAATTTAAACTAACCCTCGGAATCTCCAACAACCCCTCGTCGGCCGAGTGGAGCTGTTGCACAGGGGGGTAAGGAACCAGGAGCTCTTTCAAGTAGTCAGGACCAAGTCTGTGTAGGGCTTTGTAGGTTAATAAACCTACCTTAAAGGTGATCTGCCACTGAACCGGCAGCCAGTGCAGATCGCGCAACACTGGGGTAATGTGAGATCTCCTAGATACCCCAGTCAATAAACATGCATCAGCGTTCTGCACTAGCTGCAAGCAGCAGATATCAACTCCAGGAAGCCCTAAGTAAAGGGAATTACAGTAGTCAAGGCGCGAGGTCACAAAGGCATGGACCAAAACAGGCAAGTCACTGGACAGAACGAGATGCCTGATCCTAGCAATGTTCCTAAGATGATAAAAGACTAACTTGACGACTGCCGACACCTGATGACGAAGAGTCAGCACATCGTCAAGTATCACTCCTAGGTCACGCACCCATTCAGAGTAAGGATCTGAGCACCCTCCACCAAGACTAAACCAGAGGGCAGATCAGTCCTCAACCCCTCTGTCCTGCGACCCAGGTCCACCACCAAAACCACAGTCTTTCCTGCATTCAACTTTAACCCACTAGAGCTCATCCAATCCTGGATTTCAATGAGGGAGCTGTTAAATACCGAGATAGCACTAACCTGGTCAGGAGCAAAAGACAGGTAGAGCTGGGTATCATCAGCATAACAGTGAAACCTCAGCCCAAACCGTCTTACAATGTCTCCGATAGGCAGCATGTACACTGCAAACAACATGGGAGACCGCACCGAGCCCTGGAGCACCCCACATGGCAGAAAGAAAGACTTGGAAGAAAATACTCATGAGACAACTGTCTGAGTTCTACCGGTGAGGAAAGATGAAAACCATCTGAGCACTGTGCCAGACAGCCCACAGATGAACCTCAGGTGCTCGAGCAGGACCCCATGGTCCACAATGTCAAAAGCTGAAGATAGACCAAGGAGTACCAAGATGGAGCGGTTTCTCCGATCTCTCGCCATCAGGAGATCATTGAGCACCCGAACTAGAGCAGTCTCAGTAATATGCCTCTTAAGGACACCTTAGTGCAAAACGAGAGAGAAGGAAGCTTCCAGTTCGACTTTTCAGGACTCTGTTCCATTAGAAATAAAGCACCTTCCACCTTTACACACAATACCCGGCCCCTCCTGTCCCCACTGATTCTTTGAGATCCTTATCAACCTCCTCTCCAAAACCACGAAACTTTCAACAGGCACTCAGCAATTAATTCATACCTTGCAAAAGTACCCCTTTTTCGATTAAAGCAATTAACTGTGTGTCTCCTCTTCAAAAAAAAAAAAAAGATAGCATGACCAGTTTTGCAGCCAGATGTATTTTTTGAAGCATGCAGAATGCAAACTGATGTACACCGCCAAAGCCACACACTGCATAGACAGCAGACAGCCAACCCAAATGAAAGAGCCTGTTAGAGGCTGCGCTGCTCAGCTCTTCCTCTCCCAGAAGCCTGGCATCTTGTCAGGCTATCAGCAAAGAAAGATAGTGCTGCTGTTAGCAGATCTTGCATGAACAGCGCTGCTCCTGTGGCATGCAGGCAGCCCTGGCTTTTTTTTTTTTTAAACTTTTCTCCCCGTGGCTTCCAGTCCACTCTTTTCTTCTAGACATCCCCTCCGTTCTCCGGCCGCCGTCCGTCAACACCCGTCTCCCAGTCAGGCCACCACCCATGGCGGGGTGGCAGGGAGCCCCCCCAACTTCCCACCAGGACTGAATCCAGTACAGGTGGTGCCCTCGGAGACAGTGCGTAAGGCAGACGGCCATCAAGCCACTCGACCTGGGTGCTGTTTTTTCCTTTTTTCCTTACAGTGGCGGGCGTGTAATGCTGACAGTGGACGTACCACAAGTGCGTCCACCCACAGCGTGCCCGCCGGCTGCTCCACCTCTGTACACCACTGTATTAGCCAGGCATGCCAACACCTAGTGTCCGCTAGGTGTCAGACAAATGCTGACCACTGTTCCCCACCCTCGCCAGGAGAGGACAGCAGTTCTCCAGATGCTCGATCCTATCCCACCCCAGCCGGCCCAATGACCCACTCACACCACGAGCACAGGTTGTCGTCATGGCAGGAGGTAAGACATCGCTGCCTCAGCCCTCCACACCACCAGGCCGTCTGGCTCTGGCTTTTTAAACCAGAAAGGAGAGTGAATTGATGACTTGTTTTGACACACCATCTCTCCAGTCCGATCAGTTCCCAGCCCCCACCTCCTCAGTTCATGCAGAACAATGTGCCAAGTGGTGGTCAGAACAGCCATGACTAGATGGCGGCAGGGACAGGTAGCAGTAGCAACAGCCATTCTGCCAGCACCAACTAGCCACCTCCTCAGCCAAACGGAAAGGAAATCTGACCCGCCTGTAAACCGCAGCATCAGCCACCGCGCATTCCCAGGCCAGTCATAGGAAGCCTGAATGGTATGGGACCAGCAATGCTTATGCTTGACGCAGGGCCCCCTGATCACTTTGACATTTTCACTGCAACTCCACAGCAATATTCCTGTGTGTTTGTAAATTATAGTATTTTCTATGTCAGATGATGATTTGCTTCATGTTCCTGCACAACCACTGCAAGTCTATGGGAACAATTTCTGTGTAGAGTAGTAATAGTAGTTTTTATTATGGCTACATAATGAGAACTATGCATGACGTAGTGCTATTACATTGAGAAGGGGGATATGGAAGCATGTGACTGCAAATGCACCACACTGTCTCCTTCCACCAAGTGGAGTTGAATCCCATCTTTTTGCATCCTCTACATGAAGTATAGTGCAGTTGCTTCCTCCTTTCCCCTGCTGCACTATTTTCTTTCTCCTGACCCCTCCACCTGCTTTAATCTAATATCACTGCAAATGGGAACGCTCCATTCCATGCTTAGCCAAGTACAGAATGGAGCTTTCCCCATTTACAGTGATAGTAGATCAAAGCAAGCAGCAGGCTCAAACATTAATATACAATCCCCAGTTAAAACATTTTACTGAGAAGCACATGATATAGATGGCAGGGGCAGAAATGCATTGACAAGATATTTCCATCTTGCAACAGCTGCTGAATGGGCTCTTCTTAACAGAAGGCCAGGGCATTCAGTATGAAATAGGCCCTTAAAACTACAAACTGAAAAGTCAGTGTCCCTTACCTTATTTTTTGGGCAGCTCCAGTTCTGGTTATATACCGTCAGAGCTGACTAGAGGGAGTGAATCTTCGGAGCACTGTGACCTGTCCTGGAAAAAACAGGTGGTCCCTATAACATTATTATCCCCTACACTGCTTCTGACCTCATAGGTGTCAGATTTTATCCTCTCTTCCTGCACTTACCTGTCCAATGCAACTTCTAATGCACTTACCCTGTGTCTGTCCTGACAAGGCCCCTCGGCTGCCTCACACTGCCCCACTATGCCTATGCCTTCCCCTACTCTCAGTTCTCTCCCCTTCTTGCCCTCTTCCTCCTATTGTTTTTTGAGTAACTCATCGCTCAGTCTGATTATGTCAAGCAGAGTTACTGTCTAATACCATGTACCATGTAAACTGGTTTATGTTAATTGTCTGTTATCCTGAAACCAGCCTGACGTGGAACCTTTGTAAAAGAGCATTGGCTCAAAGGTATTTTTGTAATCTTAGACACAAATAAAATAAAATAAAAAAATAAATAAATAAAAACAGGGTTCAGGAAAAAGCACAAAACAACCAGTAGGGAGTGTGCTCTAATGTCTGAGAAACAGAGATATACACTTCACAGCTTTATAAATGTCACATTAATGCATTAGCAGTCGTTTAGGCTCTGATCAGAGTTTGCTACCTTGCCCATTCTGTTTCCTTTACCCCTTTATTCTTGCTCACCTAATTTATATTCCCCTTTCCTCTGCCTTGCCCCCACACCCATCTTTTTGTGCCCCTGCCCTAGGGAAATTTACTCCCCTCGTGCCCTCCCTGGTGCTCCATCATTTGGGCGGGGGGGGGGCAACAACTGCTTCCATTAGTTTTACTACCTCCCCCTCCAGCTAGTTTCAATGGCCATCCAAGCAGCATTTAAACCTCCCACTGATGACTGTGGTCCTGGAAGGATGCAAGCTATCTCTTCTATACAGGACCATACTCTCCCAGGTTGGCCCCCAGTCCCCAATGTACCCACAGCCCTCCTCCGTGCACCATGCCTTTTGTTAAATGTCCTGGTACGGAGCACCCTTTCCTCTCCCCAGCTGTTCTCAGGTAACACCTCAGCAAAACCCACCGTATGTGCCGCCTGCACGAGGCCCTTCCCTAGTTCCCTGAAATTATCCCAAACTACCCCACCCTGTCCCTTGCCTGCTCATTTGTCATCAGGGTGGACAATGATGTCCAGCTCCCTCTCATCTCCTGTTGCCCTAGCAATCCTTTGGATATAAGCCCTCCAAGCTGAAACACTTCTCAGGCACATCACCTACCTCTCCCTTCCTCCCCCACTCCCAAGTCTATCCCTATAACAACAGAGTCCCCCACCAACAGCTACGTCCTCCTTGGCTGGAGGCCTCTTCCTCTCTCCTTAGAAGCTCCCCCTCGGAGGACCCCCACTTCCTCCCTTACCACTGTATTGGTGCCTCCATTTGGCACAGCATTGCATCTGCAGTGTACGCAGCACAGTTCAGTGTCAGCAGTGCACACGGCACATAGACAGTATTGCATGGTGTCAGCACTGTACGTGGCACAGTCCAGTGTTGGCATCATACATGGCACACTGCGGTGTTGGTATCACACATGGCACTGCGAGGTGTCAGCAGTGTACGTGGGACAGCGCAGTGTCAGCATTGCAAGGTCCATGGCAAGGTGTCAGCACTGCACATGGCACAGCAGGCTGTCAGTAGTGCACGTGGCACTGTGCAGTGTCAGCATTGCATGTGGCACAGCACTGTGCTGGCACAGCATGTGGCACAGTGCAGTGATGCAAGAGTAGGAAGCACAGCACAGTGATGCCAATGCAAGTGGCACATCATGGTGATGCCACTGCTCATGCCACAGTGCAGTGTCAGAAATGCATGTGGCACAATGCGTCCCCATCGCACGACAGTGCAGTATCCATGGCGTGATGCAGTGTTGGCAGTGCATGTGTCAATGCATTGCTGTCTCAGCATATGGGTCAGCTGCTTCGTGCTATCTTCCGGGGGTTGTCAGAGTTAGGCAGGCAGCTCCACAGGAAAAATAACTTTGCTTTTTAAAAAACATCCCTGGTTTGGGCTTCTCCTGCAGGAGAGGTTGTGGCAGTAAATTATTTTATTTTTATTTATTTCAGTTGCAGATTAATACTTTTGACCCAGGATGGCTCTTTTACAAAGGTTCCATGTCAGGTAGACGACAGACAGAAATTACAAAGGTTCCATGACAATAGGACAACAGACAAAAGTACAGAGGTAGTTTAATGAACATTGCAGGAAGACAGAATATTGACAGGCTGTACAAGTAGGTGAATAGGCAATTACATTGACTATATTGTTGCAGGTATAAGAAGTGATTTTGACATATGGATCAATATATTGTTAAAGGCATAGAAAAGGCGTTAAGGAATCAAACTGACGTTAGGCGCAGAGTAGCGTGGGAGTAGCCTGAGGGGGCTTTGTCATAAGGTAAGAAAGAGGGGTGAGGGGTGAAGCAGGAGTAGGGGGACAGCCGCCCGGGGGCTTTGTCAGGAGGGGGCAGGAGAGAAGGGGAAGTGGGGGGGAGAAAAAGGAGGGAATAACTCATGGTGGTGATAGCCGCCTGCGTTTAGTAACTGCAATCACACTGGTTATTTTGGGCCAGAAGGGTTAGCAGGTCTCTTTCAAAGGGGCCAATTTTCGTGTGCTCCAGTGTGGTAGTAGGGAGTTTGTTAAACCAAGTGGGTCCACGGTAGAAGAGTGACCACTGAGCAAAGCAAGTTCTTTTGAAGGGGACAAGGAGCACTCCCTTAGCCGTTCCCCTAGTGACCTCTGAGGAGGGGTTTCGCTGTAACAAAGTGGTAGTACAGTCACAAGTGAGACCTAGGAGGGCTTTTTTGCCCATAAGGCAAGTCTGATACTTTGCCCTGAGGTGTAGCGGGAGGCAACCTGTACAGGGTGCAAGTATGGGTACGCTGTTTGGCGCCAAGGACCAGATGGCAGGCCTTGCTGGCTAGTAATTTTACTCTCTTTAAGGCTAAGTTAGCGGCAGCACTGTAAATGACTAGTGCATAGTCAATGATGGACAGTATAGAGCTTCGAGTAACTAGACTAAGAGACTCGGAGGGTCATGGCTTGCCTGTGCCTATAGAGGATGCCAAGCTTAATATTAGCAGATTTGACTACGTGGTCAATATGGTGCACAAAGGAGAGTGTATCGTCAATATGTACTCTGAGATATTTGAAGGTGGAGACTGGTTCAATGCCATCCATTTTTTGCCTATAAATAGTAAAGTGTTCAACATTCCTTTTGGCATGCAGCAAAGTCAGGTGCATAATTTTTGTTTTTTTATAGTTCAGAAGGAGTTGGTTTTGGGAGAACCATGCCTCAAGCATGGCAAAGCTACTCTGTAGGTTTTTTGAGATTTCCCATGCATTGCTGCCAGGCACTAAGATCACTGCATCATCTGCATACAGCAGCATTTTAGCAGGACAAGCACTGGGAAGGGAATTTATAAAGAGACTGAAGAGAAGTGGACCTAAGATTGAGCCCTGGGGGATCCCCAGGGTTACCTTTCTGGAACTGGAGGTTACACCCCCTATCCTGACACACTGCATCCTGTGTGATAGGTAGCTGTTAAACCAGTAAGTAGTAGTAAAAAGTTTAATTTTATACAGGTAGCAGTGTTAAACATCATTGGGTCAAAGACCCTTTTTCAAGATGGACCCGTAACATTTACATAAACAATTTTACACATATTGCACAAAATACAAATTTATACTCCATACATCAAGACAGCAGTAATTAGTCCACAATTAAGTTAGATTCATCATTCATCACATAATTTCATCGCTCAAGTCAAAAACAGGACTAAAGACACAGTACATATGTCATCTAAAAACTTCAAGGTTACACTGTATTCACAAAGTTAGGAAAGCTTCTCTGCACTCATCATGCACACGTTAAGTCAATCCACCTGTATATAAGCACATCAACCATTACACGTGCATTTCATTGTTAATTCATAACCAATAACTTTCATAAAATGTTTTATTCGTTGAATTTGTTTTTTCTCTTCATCGATTGAGGCCCACAACATAACAACTTTTGTTCCAAAAGTCATGTCACCAAATCTATTGTATAATTTAGGTATAACAAATTTATTTCCCCCATTTCCTCTAAGGTCATGATTATGTCTATATGTCAAATGTGACATTTTATCTACAAGATACCTAGGATTCTGATTGTGTACCACCCCATGGATTTGTTTTAACCATTTTTGTTCTATTTTTTGCTCTAAGTGAGGCCATTGGAGTAGCATAAACATATCACAATGGTGAGTATGATACTCACAATTTAATACAAATCTAGCCAGGTTATTATATAAAACTTGGATAGCTCTTAAATTTGTCTTACAAACCATGAAATAGATATGAATTCCATACTCAATACAAGGTGTGATCAATTGATTTGTAATATCCCCTCTCATTTTTTGATTTAGACAATATTTTGACCCTGAAAGGCTATTTTATTGTTAGTTTTACTTACTGTTTTATGTGAATGTCAAATTTAAAATTTTGGTCCACAAGGACCCCCAAATACCTACAGAACTCAACCTGATTCAATGTTTTGTTTTTTACCGCTTTTATGGAAATATTAGGGTAAGTACTATATACTTTCCCTTTACTCAAAAAAAAAACATTGAATTTGTTTTTTTACTGTTTAAAACAAGTTTTGACTGACACAGCCATGTCTCCATCCTACTAAAATCTTTCTGGAGACGTGTTTCCCTCTCCTGAATTGAATAGCCATGTGCCAGTAGGACTGTATCATCTGCGTACATTCTCAGTGCAGAATATTCAACTACCTTTAGCAACTCATTCGCATACATTATAAATAATAGAGGGCCCAAAATTGAGCCTTAGGAGACTCCTCCTTTAATGACAGCTGGTTTTGACAAAGCTTCCCCAACCTGGACTTGCTGAACTCTTTCAGTTAAATAAGACTGGAACCAGGGAAGAGTTTCATTATCTATACCCAACCCCTGCATTCTATCAAACAATATTCCATGATCTATGGTGTTAAAGGCCTTGGAGAGATCCACGAACACCGCAGCCACCGACCTGCCCCCATTTAAGTGGGTGGCGATGTTATCTATCAGGTCGGTGAGCACGGTGTCCATGGAGTGGCCCTTTCGGAAGCCAGACTGGTAAAAGGACAGGACAGCATTATCTTCCAAATATCTGCTCAGCTGCTTCTGAACCAGTCTCTCAAGGACCTTCGACACACCAGATAATAGTGAAATCGGGCTATAATTTGTTGGTTCTACAGGGGAGCCTCCTTTGTATATAGGTACAACTTTTGCCTTTTTCCACAGGGTCGGGAATCTATTTTCAGTCAGACTCCAATTTAGGAGTCTAGTTAGTAATGGAGCTATTACCTCAAGGGTATCTTTCAAAAGTCTATTTTCTATTTGATCTAATCCGGAAGCTGTCTTTAACCAAAGTTTCCTAAATTCGTCCTTAACCTCTCTATAGGTAATAGCTCTGAATCTAAATTTTTTCCTATTTGGGGACCATTGTTCCTTCTAACCAATCTCCATATATTTTCCTTGTGGAATATCTATATCAGGAAGTGAAACAAAATATTGATTCAGCCTCTCTGCAGAATCTTGTGGTGATAATGGTGTATTTGTCCTTAATCTGAATGGGTTGTTTATTCTCCACTGTTTTTTCCAAAGATTTTATCAAATTCCAATACTTTCGTGGGTCTGTACTTTGATCAACCTTATTTTTATAGTAGTTTTTTTTTTTAAGATCGAATTTTAAATTTGAGTTTATTTCGTTCATTTTTATATTCTTCCCGATCCTTGGCATGCAAAATCTTATTTGCTTTTCTCCATAATTTATCTTTATATCTTATGTTTTATCTGTAATCCATGGAACACTGAATTTTATATTTACATTATTTTTAAAAGGAGCTATTTCATCACAAACCTGAGTGAACAATTTAGTGAATTCCTCAATAGCCCAGTCAAATTCAGGGATTAGAAACAACCTGTCCCACTTAATACTTCTTAATTTATATAGAAAAGCTTCTTTACTGTATCTATTGAAGCTTCAATGCCTTACTATTCTAGATCCCACATTTGTTGACCATCCCCTATTGGCAAACACTTCACACTCACAAATAATAGAGCAATTGAACCTGCTGTAACCTCTGAATATTGATGCTGATGTATATTTTTATACCTGTTGTAACTACTGTAAATCATGCCTATGTGTGTATTCTCTGTAACTAATTCCGGGTCGCCCCTGAAAAAGGGACCTCAGGTCTCAGTGGGTTTACCCGGTTACCAAAATCTAAATAAATAAATAAATGGTCCCCAAATATAGGTTGTTTCACTGCCATATATGTAATGTGGATTCCCTCAGAGGTAAAAATAAGATCCAAAATGTCCCTTCATTAGAAATGCAGGTTTTCCTTGTGGAAATTGCAACATTTTGAATCAGGTTTAAAGAAGTTAAACTAGTCCTGAGGGCATTTCCTCTTAATTTATTCCATGCTGCATTAAAATCACCTACCAATAATAGGTCAGTCACACCAGCAGGCATTCAATCATCCCTTCTCCTGAATATACCATAGTGGATTGACCTAGTTTCCATTTTAAGTGTAATAACAACCCTCCACCTCTCTTCCCAACCCTGTCTCTTCTACACAAAATGTATGCTTGTAACTCAAGTTCCCCCTCACTTATTCTAGGTGTCAACCAAGTCTCGGTCAGAACTAGGATATCCGGATTTTCTGAAGCCTCCCAGACTCTCATCAGATCTAACTTATTTTTTAGACTTCTTGCATTATCATAAGCTAATTTAAATAAGGGGGCCTGGGTTTGTTTCTATATCCCTTCCCATTAACAAACCTAAATAAATATTAGTTCGTATGTCTAAAATCTTAAAATGCATATGTGTCTTACACCTGAAACAGAACAGAACCAGGAGATGGTATCTACCGACAGTCCCAGGGTCCACAGGTGTCTTAGCAGGATTTGGTGGTTAAGTGTTGAAGGCTTTGGTGAGGTTTACAAATATGGACCCCCGCCGTTTTTCTTGAATAAAGAGCTTCGTAGACATGGGAGGTAAAGTCGATAAGGGCAGTGATGGTGCTGTTTGCGATGAAAACCATGCTGCTGTGGGCACAGCAGATTGTACTTGTTTAGATATTCAGTGAGCTGATCAGAAACAACCCTTTCCAATGCTTTTGAGAGAGGGGGTAGTATTGAGCAACAGCGATAGTTTACCATATTATTCTGTCCCCGCTCTTAAACAAAGGGGTGACCAGGGTAGTCTTCCACCTGTCTAGGAAGATTCCAGTAAGTAAGATGTTGAATAGTTGGTTTAGCAGAGAGGCTAGTTCTTCCAAGGCGAGTGCTAGCAGTTTCATGCCTAGTGAGTCACTGTCAATCCTGGTTTTGTTTAGAATCCTTTTAACATATTTAAAGGTCTGTGACCTTGTGATTTGCCTAAAGTAGAACAGTGGTTGACCATTTCTAAGGGAGAGTGGTGGGTTTGGGTCAGTGGGATCCGTTGCATGCGAGGACTGGAGAAATTCTGGTACCAGGGTTATGCTGGGGGCAAGCTGGTGACTGATACAAGGCTGCTACCATGGGGAACTGGTTGCAGTGTTATCTTCACTGCCAGGTGTGATACAGCTACTGTCTGCCAGGCCATAGGGGACTTCTGAAGTGGGCAAAGTAACAAAAATAAGTATATTTTCCCCAAAACACTGTTCCTTGCGGCCCTCCTCTAACTAAATGATCCTTACGGGGGTTCTCAAGCACCGTAACATGACCTGGCACGGGTGAGCAGCTGATAATTGGGCTGGAAGGGTGGTCCACCTGCAGGAAGGGGGGATGTCTGGAGGGGGGTATGCAGGCTCAGGGGTTGTGCAGTGGTCCAGGGAGGGTGTTTAGCATGGTTGTCAATGTTACCATCACATTTGGACCTGCTGTAGAACTTTTTTTTCACTGGGTAATTGGAAGGGAGTGTAAGACACTCCATGGGAAGGGGAGGGGGTGCAGGTTCATGCATAGGAGGGGGATGTAGACCCTTGTGTGGGGAGCAGGGTGCAAACTGCTGGTCTAGTTGCAGAGAGGGTGGGAAAGTTGCTGTTGTGTGGGTGCAAGCTGCTGCTGATCTAGTTGCTGGAGGGGAGGTTGTTGTTGTGGGGTGCTCCAGATGCAGGGAGTTTGGTGGGGGTGGAGCTTGCCAGGCACCAGGGTGTGTGGGCATCTAACATTTTTTCATCTCATTCTGATCCAAACCATCCACTTTCACCTGCACAGTGCATGAGCATGCTAACAACCACGTCATCGTCTAGCCATTACCAATCCCACACCTCCTAAACCCCAGTGCTCCCAGATTGATTTGGCATTTTTCCTGTAACTCCATGACACTTTTCCTGTATTTTCCTGTAGATTGCATTACTTCCTATGTAAGCAGAATTGCTTTGTTTCTTGTGCTGCAAAGTTGTTTAATTATGAAACGTCCACTACCTGGAAGTATGGCGGATGCTGGGACGGCTCCATTAACTGTAAAGGTGCGGCGCTGCACCATGCGCTTCAATGCATTTGTATTGAAGTGAACAGTGCGGTGCAGCACCTTTACAGTTAATGGAGCCGACCCAGTGTCCGCAATACTTTCAGGTAGCGGACTTTTAGTAATTAAACAACTTTGCAGCACAAGAAAAAAGGCACTTTTCTCTGAAAAGCTACACCAGTGGGAAAGGTTTGCAGGGGCAGGAGCCCCTGCAAATGACTGTTTTCCTTTAAAAGCAGCACAACAAAAAGTAACGTTTTGTAGGGTTACCACCTGTCCCAATTTTCGTAGCACAGTTCTGATTTGGGCAGCTGTGTCCTGCAAAAACACATGAAAATAACTACGTCCTGACATTATAGTAGAACAAAAATATTTTCTGACTTTCCTCTAAATGTTGCAAAAAACTACAATACCATAACTAAAATACCTTAACATGAAAAGAAAGACTAAGAACAACTAAAAACACTACAACACTTAGTCTTAATTCTGATTATTTAGAGAAAACAAGTTTATTGCATTGGTCGAGGTTACATATTGTCCTGTGAAAAATCCTGTTGTAGTAAATCTTTGGGCTTTGGTGGTAACCCTAGCCCCAGATAGTTGTTTTGTGCTATTACTCTTTCTGTGGGGGGGGGGCGCACCCCAGGTACTCCAATGAAACTGTGTAATATTGGGTATGATTTTTTGATAGAAAAAAAACTTGCAATTATTCTTGCTGTGGGCCCCCCCCACCGCCCCATGCTCCGATGAAGTTGTGCAATATTGTGTTATAGTGTATGGTAGAACATTGTTCTACCTCAATTTTCATCTGCACTGAAAAGCTGTTCTACTACAGTTCAAAGGGCATGGAATGCTGATCAACCCTTCTGTGGTAGAACAGTGTTCCATCCCAGATGAAATGCGCTAGAGCCATAGTAACTGTAACCACAGGATCAACCAGATACTGTGGCAACAGACCGACGCACAGTCTCATAACCTCCCTGGCAGATGCAGGATCAAACAGATAACATGTAAGCAGGATCAACCAGCCATATATATATATTTTTTTAAACTTACGATAACATATACAGGGCATCCACCTCCTATCACAACGCGAGGCATACATCCGCCATGTTTTTTTTTTTTTGAAAGACCGCCCAAACCCACCTGACAACCAATGACTGCATGTGTTTCAGACACTGTGATGACAGAGCCCTAGCAACTTCTAACTAACCCTAGCAACCAGTTCCAACTCTCGGGATAAGGCAGCGAACAGTTTGTTTTCTGCATTAAAATAAATACAAAAGATGTAAAATTACCACGGGGCTCCATACACTGTAAAAAAATACTGGATGGGCAACTCAATGCCGAACCAGTGTGTTCTGCCACCTCGAGGCCTGATTTCAGTGGACCTCTCGAGGTCACATGAAATTAGACCCCCTCTGTGTCAGAACACACTGCTTCTGCATGGTTGCCCATCCAGTATTCTACATTCACTTACACCTTCATCGGTGCACCCGGGAGGTGTAGGGGCGAAGCGCTCCCACATAAAGAATAATTTCAAAGATTATTAACGAAATAACATGTCATCGGGGGTGTAACTGATGCTGCCTTACTTACAAATTGGTGAATATTTACCCTTACCTACCGCTGGCTACAATAATCTTTTAATATATGGATTGTGAAAATAATATGCTTAAAAAGCATACAAAAAAATCCTTGTAATACCATCGCTCCTGGAGCGATAATACTACTGTTGGTAAGTGATAATACTATCGTTCGGGTGCCGTAATAATACTATCGATCGGGTGCCGAACGATACTATCAAAAAAGCTGAAGAGCGCATGCGCAAGTGTATCCCCAACGTTTTACAAAGCATACCCTCGGATTGTCCGCTTTTTCTCTGTGGGCAGGCACGAGTAGGAAAACATGGCGGCTTGCTCGCTCACTTAGCGTGTGAAGTCAACAGCTGCTACAACTGTTTTTCTTCAGTTTTGAAACATTTTTTTGAGCTCCTCTGCTCGCGGGATACCGCTGCTGACCAACAGTTAAAAAAAGCAGCGGTAAATGAAGCCCACAGCACCGGTCATTCACACAGCACTGGGGAACCCTGCCAGCACTCACATGGACCCGCTGACTCCACTGTTTAAACGGAGGTGAGTCAATTCATTTCGTAGCCATATATTAAAAAAAATAACAAATAGGTTCTGGCATAACAAGGTAGTAATTCCATCTCGAGGTTCTGGGGACACATGAAACCTCTCAGTCTCTGTGTCCCCAGACCCTCTCGATGGAATTACTACCTTGTAATATACCAGAACCTATCTATTATTCTGTTTTTATCTTCTAGCATATAGCATAGCAGCCATAAATGGGAAGCACTATAGTGCAGCGGTTTAAGGCTCTGAGCTGCAAATCTGGTGACATCCAGCCCATCCTCCTGATGACGCTAACTGAGCGAAACCAGTAGAGGTTACCTTGCTTTTCACACACCTGTTGTGGTCATAGTGGCGCACTGGTGTTATTTTATAAAATAAAGTTAATATTGCCTTTATTTTGGTCTCCCAAGTGGTGCGACTTTTTGCTGTTTCTTGACATCCAGCACACCACACTTGGGTTTGAATCCCACAGCTTCCACTTGCATACTGTGTAACCCCGAGCAAGTCTCTTAACTTATCTGTGCTCCCAGGTCGCTCCTGTAAAAAAGTTTTCAGCTTAGTGTACTACTCCTGGTTAAAATAACTGAAAAATAAATTTAAAAAAATACCCTAATTCATCTAGTAAATACAACACGGCCGGGGATATATACAATAGCCGATCTGAGAAACCCTGGCCCCGGCCTAGTCCCAAAGTTAGAAGGTCGCTCTGATCCCCCAGCCTGCGGTTCGAATTCCCCCACTCCCGATAAGTATATTTCTCCCCGAGACCATTTATTTTAAATAAATAAATCAGCAACCCAAAACCACTCCATCCGCTCCCCATCCTAATTTGTGTTCTCTCCAGCGTGAACAGTGTGCATAGTTCGGACGCTGCAAGATGCGTGTGACGTCGTCAGTGACGCGCGGCCCCGGATGTCAATGTTGTTTACTCCGGTTGAGGATTGTTACTTCTGTTTCTGCGTTTTACTTGGATAGGCGAGTTGTCTGGCTTTGGTTCTTGTACAGGAAGAGACGTTAGTCGGTAAGAAACGGTGTTACTTTAATGAATTCGGTTCCAAATTTGCAGGAGACTCAACTTGGTTTTGGTAATTTGCCCTTGGTGGAGCCCAGTAGTCCTCCGATGGGGAGCTTTGTGTGAAAGTCAGATGCTTTGGTGGCAGTCGGGAATCTCGAAGTGTTGCACCCATTCTAAAGCACGAGACCAAAAGAGGAATCGCCAGGTCCTTTCGTGATCCACTTTCCCTTGTTTGTAGATTCCCAGCTACTGGGAACTCAGTTATGTGTTAACATACAATTATGTACACCCCTCAACTGTCCCTCATTGCAAGGCACGTCCGTCAGAATTACTCTGTCCCTAATGGAAAAGGTGCTGTAAACAGAGACTTTACATGCAACATTTAGAGCACTCTTATGATACTAAAGCAAAATTATACCTGCAGTAGTGAAGGGCAAAGGCACTAGTTTCCACAGTGTTAAGAGCTTGACTGTATCTCGTATATTTATGCAACAAGTGTCAGGATAAAAACTGACACATAATTTTAGTTATAACATGGGCACCTGTATATCAGCCAAATTATTGGTTAATTGTAATCACCTGACCAGTCATTAATTGCTAATAAACGAGCAGTTGCTGCAAGTGGTAAAAAGGTGCCCAAGAAAAAGGAGAGACACAGTATCGAACTCATTTTAAGCAGTACTGAAAAATGTGAGCAGTAGCCATGTTGATATCCAGCTTAGCAAGGGTACCCACCCACCCACCTGGAGGACACAGGAAATGGCACCATAAAGTGCTTATTAGCACAAATAGAACTGAGTATAACGAAAACTACACCGAAGCAGTAAACGCACCAAATAAGCAGTAGACAAGTGTATCTGTAGCAGATGACTGCGATCACACAAATTCGACTGTAGCCACCCGCCCAGTCGGAAGCTTGTCAGTATCGTAGCAATCAGGAAGTCAAAGGTTGTAGCAACATTAACAGTCCCCCTTCTAAGACAGCCAGCGGAACGTTTGTTTTTCTGACCTGGCTACTGCCAGTGTAGCCGACAAGTAGTGTGCTGCTGCTGCGTTTCACCGCTCCTGTGCCATCACCAGTCCATACCGAAAGAATGTCACACAGACAATACATTGCCCTCACCCATGCCTCGAGTGAACCGCTCTGTTCAATGTTACAGCAGGACACCTTCCAGCCACACGCTGATCGGCAGTCGATGCTTCCCCGTAGCACAGTAGCAGTCCAGGACTGCAGGACATGGCAGTGCATGGAATCCAGCTCTATACTGACGGCAGAGGCAAGACATATAGTAGTCTTCAGAGCGAAGCGGGAATCGGCAGCGATGATCACTGCGTGTGTTTCTGTGTCAGTGTCTAATTGTAAATCAAGAGGTATAAAGGTAATGTTGAGCAAGAGAGAGTCAGGACTGAAAGTTTTCCAGGTAGTTTGCTAATGTTGTGGTTGGCATGCAAAGTGACATACCGCAGTGTCACCATGCCAATGGGGATTAATTGTGAAGGAACAAAGAGTGAGGGCTGAACATTTTGCAGACAGTGGATTTTGGAATTGGCATACAAACTGACAGAGTGCACTGTCAGCACACAGAGCAGTAGGGCACCCTGTAATCCGCAGAATAAAAAGTACCAGTTGCTCATTAATTCCACTGTCTGTGGCCTGCTTACCACAAAGTTTAGTGGTTTGAACGTTTTTTACTGTGACAGAACACATAGAACTGGTTCTACGGCCATGAATAGTGGAAGAACACTAAATAGTCCTACCATATTTTCCCTTTTATTGGAAACGTTTTTGTGAATTTTTATTCACATTTGGCCATGTTATAAGTGCAATAACCCACTCCAGGGTGTGCAGTTATTGGAGATTAATCAGCACCCCGGGTGCTGTGAGGATACTCAGCCTGCAGCCTCGTGCCTCACAATGTACCTGGGGTGCTGATTAAGCCCCAATAACCACACACCCTGTCATGGGTTATTGCTTCCTTAACTGAGTCACTGTGTGGATAAATGGGTGGTGATGCAATCACTATGTGGATAACTTCAAGTTATCCACATGGTGATTATATCATCGCCCATTTATCCACACAGTGACTACATCACTAATCACCACCACCTGTGTTGCCTGCTCAGCAGTACTGCCTCCCAGTTTCACTTTCACCTTATCACAGTGCTCTTTACAACCCAAGCTATCACAGTCCCAAAGACTCACAAAATGCGTACCCGAAACCAACCCCCCCCCAAACCAGAACCGCATTTTTAAATGAAAACACTCTTAAGAAAAAAACACAATTTTTTTCCTCTTTCTCAGCACAGTAACCTTGCAAACCAAACACAGCAACCAGGCACAGAGAAAAAAACAAGGAACTGAACTTAAGAAAAAAATAACAAAACCGAACCCAAAAAATTCTGTTGCATAAATCAAATATGCAGAGGTATCTGTGGGATAATGAAGTTATTTCTACAGTTGTCAGTGACCACTTCACCACTCGTGAGGTTACTCGAGGTCACAGGCAACTGTACAGATAACTTCATTATCCCACAGGCACCCCCCCTACATATTTCTTATTTATTTGAATTATCGGATTTACAGACCCTTAAGTCAAGACTCAGTTACAAAGGCACCTCGTCATAATGAACAAAGACCGACAATATTATATGGATCAAATACACAGCCATAGTTACAGACAATATTACATTGATCAATACACAGCAATAGTTACAAGTTTCAGACAATAGTTACAAAGTTTAACAGATGTTACAGGAGACAATGCCTCGGTAATACAATAGTTGTAACAGTTGGCAGAGTGAAATACTGAGCAAGCACATTGAGGTGCCAGAAGTCAACAGAAGATATGGGATGAAGACAAAAGACCCTTGTGGGGGACAGTAGTACATGTGACAGTATGGGGGAGACGGACTTGAAGAGAGTATATGATATGTACACTGAGTATATGATGATGTGTTCTTCATTGTCCTACATTGTGAGAGTGTGTGCCCCTCATTTCAGTCACACTAGGTTGAGAGATATGTTTATATATGATTTTTAAACTATGACCTGGCGTCTTTGGGTCAATGGCTTTGAATTTGAAATTTTTGGGGGTTGCATCTGCAAACATACTATATCTCAAAGATCTGGCTGAAATACTGTAAGTAAAATAGAGAATAATGCCTGTGTAGGTTTGTGTTATGCCGAGGTGTGTGTTAATCCATAAATGCTCTTGGGGTGTATGAAATTATCACACGCAGAGGATGTGTGAAAAATCCTCATAAAACAAACTTTGAACAGGCATTATTTATTTTTTTATAATAACTGGTGTAAAGTTTCAAAAGAGAAAAACTGTAAGCTGTATTTGTGCGAGCGAGCGCATCCCTGAGCGGCGGCTGTACTTGCTCAAATTCAATGAAATGAGAGCACGAGGAGGAAAACGCCATAATAACCTACTATTGAGTTATAGAATTTTGCAAGTTATTACTGCGTTTTATCAGGACTGGAAATCTAGTCATTATAAGGGGTCACCAGATATATAGAGTAATACATGGGAGTGAGAGTATAACAAGAATTTCATGCACACCCGAGGTGTGGAATGCTACATAAACCTCTAGGGTGAAGCCCGAAGGGTTTCTCGAAGCATCCCACACCAAGGGTGTGCATTACATTTGAGTTTTTCACTCACCCCAATGTGTTTTATGTAATTGCTGGGGGTCTTTTTTTTCTTTAGCCAGCTTAGTCATTGGGAAGTGCAGGCATTGTTTGTTCACTGTAAATGTCAGGTAATGCGAGCTGGAGGAAACGGTTAAGTGAAATGATAGATGATCAAATATCAGAAAAACAAGTATAAAAACATTTTTGAGGAGTGCATTTAGTCCAGATTGTAAAGATTTTGTACAGGTCCAATTTGTGGTTGTCACGGCGATATGGAAATGAGGGGTAGAGGTCATTGTTCAGAGTTGTAACTCTGCCCCTTATTTGCATACTGCTGTGACGACGAACTGGATCTGAAGAAAGTCTTCAGAATCAGGACTAAACAGACATCTCCGCAATGTTGTGTATTTGTTTTTATGATATTTGGCTGGGAAATGCAGTCCTGTAAGTATATTTGGAGATGTGGTAGTTGAGAGCCGCGTGGGTGACTGAGCGTGAGCAGGGCTGAGGAGAAACTGGCACGTGTTTGCCATTATAACTTGTGGGTTGTGACTTCAAATTATAGCCAGCTTCTCCTATGAGAAAAAATGTCACCCAGTTAATACAAGTATATAATTTTCTCCAGTGATGTCATCTAGCTGATGGCATCCTGATCTCTGTGCTCCAGCTCAGCTTGCAAAATCTAACTCCATCCTGAACTCGGAAAGCTGTCACCCAACTCCAAAACACTCCATCACAGAAGTATTAATGGCTACCAGAAAGAATGTATGGTTCATGCGGCTTCCAACCCAGCAAGTCCAACCTATCGGAACAGCTTCAAGGGAGAAGCAACTCGATCTTCCGCATGGTTGCTGCTTCCCCACCCACCAGCGATGTGGGAGAAGAGGAAGAATTTATGATCACTTCAGAAACAAACATTATGCTCACAACTTAAAAATATTGGGGATACTCTCTGCTGCATTGAGCGGATGGTAGCTGATGGGAGACAGGACCTCTGCATAGTGGAGAAATGGACCAGAGCAGTGGAGGCCTGTCTGTCGGAATATACACGCACCGGGGCATAGATGTTCACAACGCAGCCCTTTTATCTTTACATCATAAAGAACAGAAAATAGAACAGAAACTCAAAGATTTCAAAAATTAACATCACTGTAACAATATTAGATTGCACGGCTGGCCTAAGAGGACAGAGAACGGCTGACCACATTTATGGTGGGGTCACTTCAAGAGATATTGGAGCTCCCTAAAGACAAACCATTAAACCTAATCCATGCACACCGAGCACTCACTTCTCCTTCCAAAGACCCTAGTGCTTGTCCCAGGTCTGTTCTGGTGGTCTTTTTAGGCTACAAAAGATGAAGTCCTTAAAACAGCTTGGGCAAAAAAGTTTTCTGGGGGGAGAGACATTTATTTGTGGAGCATGATTTTGCTCCCACCTCAGTGAAAGACACAGGCAAATTCTACTGGTACCATGGGCATTAAAATAAAGGAGCATTACCCCATACAGTACCTAGTATAGCCTGCCCAGTTTAAAGTATAGACTCCAGATGGAGTTCAGCATTTCACAGAGCTAAAGGATGCAAGGGAATACCTTTTCAAGCAAGGCATTGATTTCATTGCCATTCTTAAACACTTCAAACTACAGGAGGTTCAGAGCAGTTCCTGGCAGCAACGAAAATCATCTCATCAGTCATAGGGTAAAAATGCAAGTCAAATCTGGGACTCGCTAGCTGCTCGTGCCAAAATCACAGCAATGCTACTGCCCCCAGATGCCAGCAAGTGAAGCCTCCATGATTCCTGCCAGCCCCGCCACTACTTGAAGACCAGCAACAGGGGAACACTGAATGGCCACTGTCTTAAACTGAAACGCTCCTTATTTACCTCCCTTGATGATCAGTTCGGATGGCAGCCCATAGACCCCTAGATGACAAGAAACTTCGTCATGATGGGACAAATGCGGGCTCTTAGCCGTTGAGAGTTGGAGATCGGTACATGGTGGCTGGTGGGGGGATGCTGGAGGACTATGGGAGCTGCTCTTTGTTTGGTGGGTGGTGGAAGGAGGGTGTCTGGGGGAGCACATAAAGGTAGGGCTGAGAGTGCCTAGAGGGAGGAAACGTGGCCCATCCTGCATGCTTGAAAATGATGTATTCACACTGCATGGTAGATCTCCTAAACTTTATTTTTTTTTTATACTTCCTAATTGAAATCAACATAGAATACATCCATTAATTACACAAATTATAAATTCAAAGCTAGAACAGTAAATTTTAAAAAACAATAATAAAAAAGTATATATATAAATAACTCTGCTTGAGCAAAACTTTTGTTTCTTACTCTAGGAGTCCTTTAGCATCAGTAACTTTAGCAGTTAACTGGCTAGGTGCAACTGCCCTAGAGGTGTGCATTTAAGAGAAATTTATATGAGCTGAGGGCCATAGCCAGTCAGAAAACAGGAAAGGTAGAGAGCTGAGTGAGAGCTGCTAAAGGCTTCAGAATGTTTTCTCCGCTGTACTAAGCAACGTCGCCCCTGAGGTGTCTCTCAGTTTTCCTTGTTGGCAGCCTCTTAGTGCTTATCTGGGTAAAGTTTTCCTCATATCTTTGTTTTAATAGTATGCTGAGTGAAATTATTACAAATGTTTAGCGCAACCGTGTTATTTTGACTTTATTTTTACCGCGACTGTTCATTTTGAATGTTAAATTTATCGTGGGTGCTTAATTTCGACGGTTCCTCTGTTTTCTTACCAAATTCTTGTGGGAACCGTCGAATTAGGGACAGTTGCCTTGTTTTTTAACTCGGACCTCGGAGGTTTTACCATGAGGCACCCCATTGGAATTCAAATATTAACAGTGACTGGGGGGTTCTCTCAGGATTGGCAAATTAAGAGAAACCTTTTTATACATTATGTTTATACATAAAGGAACTGGACCTAGGTATCGTCTGTCGCAGGACTGCCTGTAAGGGTCCAGCAGCCACCTGTGGCAGTTGACAAATAATTTTGGGTTTTCTGTTAAGAGTGGCACTGCTATAGATCCCAGTTTTACAACCACAAAAAAAAGGCACTAGCAGCAGACAGAGCTAATTAACTGGGGCAGGACTGGCCAGCGGCGTTTCACAGAAGTCTGCACTCAGTTCGTAAGGTCCAGGACTGGTTTGCTTTGCTTAAATTGGGCAAAACATAGCAGGCAACCCTTTGATTATTATGACTGAGGACATATCAAAGGTTTCCGACTAGGGGCCATTCAAAAGTACTAAAATGTAAGGAGGTGCTGAGGAACCCTCCAGATCCCAGCCAAAAATTAAAGCTTCCAAATTACGAAGTTCCTCACAATTTAAAAAATAATAGAAGTGACGAAGGGAGGAAGCTTGATGAAGCAGCTGATGAAGTGGCTAAATGGAAACTCTGTCTAGACATAAATGCTCCCATTGCTCCTGGGAAGGCCAGTAGCGAGACGACAGACAGCTTAAAGCATACAGAAAAACTGCGCAGTACTCCATCTGTGCAAAGTATGGAAAAAGCATGGCAACTGTTTCAGACCCTACAAAAAAAAAAAAGGAAGGGGGTCCTTTCTTTTATTGGGGCTGACAAATACTCTTCCACAGTTCTCCTTCCCATAGACTGTGAGGGTGATACAGTTGATGATGAATAATTTTATGATGCCCCTGCCTACAGAGGCTGCTAACACTGTTCCACAGTTCTTGCCCCTGAGACTGAGGGTGATACAGATGATATGAGAATGTTTATGATGTGGAGGGTCTAGCACCCTATGTATCCAAGGAGGTTCTCCCTCCATGCCTTCATCTATCCAAAACATATTGGCACACTGGACCACCCTTCTTAGGAGTCCTTCCAAGGTGAGGATAAGAATAAGAAAAGATTATAGGGAGATGAAAGGTTCCACCTCCTAAAAAGTCTATAATGAAAAATATAAACACAATACCACAAAACTGCTTCAGGCCCCCACTTCTGTGGCAGAGGTTTACAAGCGGTCTGGAAGTGTTAATTAATAAATGTATCACTTGTTTAACAGTACTGAGTGCCTGTCTGTACATCCCAGCCATGTGAGTACAGTGCATCAGGCAGCTTGCGAGAAAGCTGAGGTCTCCTTTTCCTCCTTACACCCTGGATAAGGACTCCAGAAAATAGATTTCTTAGTTACCCACAGATGCTTGACAAAATTTTTACCTACTTGGCTTTTCTGCCAAATATAAAAAAAAAAAAAAACCCCCACACTGCGGAACTCTGTCCTGGTTCATGGTGCAGGAGCCGGTGGATACGGCTTGCCTGCTCCGGAAGCTGTGTGATACCCATTCCACAGGACTACAAAAGGATGCCATCTCCAGAGTCACTGCATATACCGTCTCTCTCAGACGCTTTGTCTAGCCTATAACTACTGGTCTACCCTTAGACTCCCAGTTTAAAGCCATGGAATTTCCTGATGATCAAAACATACTGTTCGATTCCTGACCATCTCAAACAAGCCCCCTGCCCCACGGAACGTCCTTCCGAGGGCATTAGTGGCAGAGGTTTTTTCCCAGCCTTCTCTCAGTACAAAGGTGTTTTTCGCAGTCTAAAGCCTGATGTTAGTGTGGGCAGACCTTATGTGTACCCAGGTGTCTAAGCCTCTTACCCAACACAGACGTTCTGTTGGAGCAGGAGGCAAAAAAACATTCTAGCTTTTTGCGAATGGTAGACAGGGTCCCTGGCCATGAAAAGAAGAAAGGGCTTCTACTCCATGTAATTCCTGGCACGAAAGACAGCTGGGGAATGGCTTCCCATCTTGCTGTTAAAACCCAAATTCAAGATGGACACTCTGTTACTATTCATACAGCCCTTACTGTAGGGAGACGTGCTAGCCTCCCTGGTACAAAAAAGGTCCCCCCCCCCTTTTTTTTTTCCCATATTCCTTTAATGAGGTCACACACAAGGACGGGCTCACTGCGGCCCTTCGGCCTTCCTCAGCCCCAAGAGTCTTGTGGTAACAGCATGCCTCAGGAATCTGGGTGTCTCTAGCTACACCTAAGTTACCAATTAGCCTGCCAAAGTCTCCTTGTCAGGTCAAGGAGTCCTCTTTTTCCTCTTACAGGGCTCCATCTGTAGTCTCGGGGTTCCCGGGTAAATCTAAAGAAAGTCTCTCTTCCCCAGGCAAGAATTCAAGATGTCCCTCATTGGCAGTTTTCTTCGTCCAGGGACAACGAAGCCAGCCAGCAAGCGCTTGACTGGGTTAGAATCATTAACCCTCACTGGTTCAGTATATGATGTGGTCCTGAGCAAATCACGAAACTTTGACATTTCCTCAGGCTATTGGGACACACGGCTTCAGAGCCTGCAGTGGTCCCAAGGTTCAGATACAGGAGGTGTCACCCGCAAGTCTCCTTGTAGCTTGCTGGTCTCAGAAAGCAACAATTTTCAAAGCTGAAAACTCTTGACAGAGCAGTTCCACAGACGCCTGCCCCCTGTGGTGGGAAGCACATCTGGACAGTGCCTCAGTAAGTGGCACCTAGACTCTCCAAGAGTCACAGTTAATCATATTTCTTTTGGATCTCAGAGAAATCTTTCTAGCTCAGATCATTTACTCCTGTCATAAAAGGGCAGATTTACAGAGTCGAACAGACACTACTGCAATCGCCAGATCAGGAGTACTCTGTTTGCAGGCACTATAACAATTGGTCTCTCTCTCTCTCCTTCTACCTTGGAGTCATCCTTCAGCGATTCACCCCTCAGGCAAACACAGTACTCTGGCAGAGGCTCTAGTGGCATCAGTCAGGGCCAGAGTAATGGACTCTGAACAAACAAGTACTAGCCACGGTGTTCAGGCGGTTGGGCACCTAGTAGTAAATCTGTTTGCCTCTCCCCACAGCTTCCAGTTTCCTCAGTTCTGTTGCAGGCTCCAGCCCCAGGATTGCCTGTTCTAGACCCCTTGATCCTGGTCTGGTCAGGGAGGTTCTTATACGCATTCCCTCCTTTTCCCCTGATTCTCAGCGTATTTCTGAAACTTACAACAGCCTGCATCTATGATTCTGGTGGCTCCGGATTGGCCCAAGCAAGCCTGGTACCCTGTCCTTCTCAGTGCCCTGCAGCAGTCCATTTGCCTGCCTCCAACTCACTCCCTGCTGACCTTTCCTCAGACAGGAGTGCAGTATCCAGGCATACATTCCTTTCACCACAAGGCCTGGTTCTGGAACAGTTAGTCTGCATCCTCACAGTACTCTTAACGTCCTTAGGATACTAAGGGTGGTTAAAAAATCAAACACTAAGAAGACTTATGCAGCCAAATGTAAAAGTTTTCCCTCTGGTGCAAGAGCAAAACGGTCGAATCCCATTCAGTTTCAGATCCTCAGCTGCTAGATTGCCTGGTACTCTTACAGGTATCAGGCTTGAAGCCATCTTCCCTCAAGCTACGCCTGACAGCAATTTCAGCCTATCCTTTGGTGGGAAAGGAAAAAATCAGTTCTTTCCCACGTCATAGTTAAACAGTTTTTAAAAGGCCTCTTGCACTCCGGCCTCCAATCCGGGAGCCTGTTCCTCCTTGGGAGCCCTAACCTTTGCACTGACATGCTCATGAAGCCACTCTTCAAGCCTTTGTCCATGGCCCACATCAAGTTTATAACATGGAAGACAGGCTTCCTAGTAACTATTTCCTCTGCTAAGCGGTTTTCTGGGCTACAGGCCCGGTGCACTGAGCCACTTTATATCTTCCCTCACAACAATAAAGTTGGGCTTAGGACAAATAGAAATTTCTACAAAGACGGTTTCAGAGTTCCTCCTGGACCAGTCCATTACTCTGCCTGTCTTCTTTACTGAGAAATCCACTCCTGGCAAGCAACAGCTCCACAGCTTGGATGTCAAGAGCAATCTTCTACTACCTAGAGCATAATAGACAGTTCAGAGGCTCTTCCTCTCAGTTGTTCCCCACCTACAGGTATGTAGGCAGGGGAAGACCAGCTACCCAAGAGAACTTTTCCTGTGGTAGGTCTCTTGTATTAGATTCCGCTATGAAAAAGCTGGTCACCAGCCTCCAGTGGAGCTCGGGGCCCACTACTCCAGGGGCACAGCAGCTTCACTTGCAGCAGCAGTGGACATTCCTCTACTGGATGTCTGAAAAGCAGCTACCTAAAAATCTGTATACACCTTGTGAATAACTACAGTTTGGATGTGCAGACCAGATTCGATGCCAGATATGGCAGGGCAGTTCTGCAGAGCCTCTTTCCCAGTAGGTTCTCTGCCCACCTCCCACTTGGTACTGCTCGGTAGTCTGCTAAAGTTACTGATGCTAAAGGATTCCTGGGGTAAGAAGAAAAAATTACTCACCGCAGTAATCTTCTTTCTTCCAAGGGGTCCTTTAGCATCAGTAACCTCCCAACCTTCCTCCCCGGTTCACCTGTTGGAGAAGGACTCTTTATCACATTTCTTACCAAATTTGGGGTTTCTTATTGATGAGTTTTTAACTCGTGTTGTTGTTGTTTCTGTTTCCACTGTTGTGGACATTTGCATGATTTTTGAATCCTGTCAATTCTTTTTCCGGGCATGTGCCCTCATTTTTCCTTCAAAAAAATTCTGAAGCCTTCAGCAGCTCTCACTCGGCTCACTACCCTTCCTGTTTTCTGATTCGCTATGGCCCTAAGCGCATATAAATTTCTCTTAAAGGCACACCTATCCAGCTAACTGCTAAAATTACCGACGCTAAAGGACTCCTTGGAAGAAAGAAGATTACTACGGTGAGTAATTTTTTTCTTTTGTTGCTCATATGTATAGTCCAAGGTAAAAGGGCCTGGAATAAAACTATTAATAATTAAAAACACAAGTAAATAACAAGAAAAACACAAAACTGGACCACATAACACAACATGTCCATCACTTGTGGCTGAGTATTAAAGAAAAAAGTGAATTAGAATGGTTGAATTGTTCCAAGTTATGTCATAGATATACATACAGAAAAACAAAGATATTTTCAGTTACAGAAATGAGCAATAAGAACGAAATAGTACTTTTATGCATGGCGTGAGTTGCCCTGCATACTGTGTGACCCTGAGCTAGTCACTTAACTTCCTCATGCTCCCAGGTCTCACCTGTAAACAAGCTTTCAGCTTAGTATGTCTCTCCTGGTAAAAAAAAAAAAAAACATTTAATCTTTTTCCCACCTTAACTTCAGGCATTCAGCTACAGGGGATTGCAGTTGAATTAGAGCTCTGTATAAAAGAGATATAGCCCTTTCTTCTGCAGACGAAGCCCATATTGTGATAAAGGGGAACATTTCCTCGGATGTTTGATGTTGAAGCCCTGTTCTTCGAATTTGGGTCCCTGATCTGATATGCAAATCTCTCTTTAGCCTGCTCAAAAGTAATTACTGCAGTTTGACGGAGTATTTGCCATGGGGCAACAAAACCCCTAGTGGCATGGGATTTAAACCAGGGCTTGTGTCAGGAGGGCAAAAACTGTGGGTTCTCAAGAAACAATGCATATTTCCAAAAAGTTTGTTGTAAGGCCTTGTTCCAGGTCCCACGTCTCCAGCCCTCCAATATCACCATGCTCTCCTTTGGTAGTAGGTGTTGTATATGTTTAAATTGAGCCGGGCTGAAAAGAGCCACTGGTAGCGGTAGAGATAAAGGCCTGGAAAGATCAGTTATTTTCCAGTGGGCCGGGTAGCCGAAGTTCCCCCAAAGTAAAGCTAGTCTCATTTGGGAGGCGACCCAGTAAGAAGGCAAATGTGGTAATGCGAGTCCCCTTGCATTCTTAGGCAGCATTATGAGCTGTTGTCGGAGATGTGTGTGTTTTTTTTTTTTTTATATTGCCATGTAAAAGAACAAAAAAGTTTTGGTCTGCTTAATAATTCCTTACTAGATATCAAGCATGGCACACATTGAAAATAATATAACAATCTGGGGAGGGCATTCATTTTTAGTGCCCGAACTCTGGTATGTAAGGAAAATAGTAGAAGATTCCATCACCTCATGTCTTTTTTTTTTTCATAAGAGAAATTAGAAGAAAAAGAATTAGCATTTATATAGCACTTTTCATACACAGTGTATCCCAAAGTGCTTTACAAGTGATGCTAGACTTGTAGTGAAGTGACTGAATGTGTAGTGGCGGCCATATCGCACATCAGCACCCACACACAGCCTGGACAATTGCATGAACCGGTTTATGGGAAGGGGAATAGAAACGTAGATTTTGACGGCAGATAAGGACCGCTTGGCCCACCCAGTCTGCCCATTTCTCTACCTAATGGATAAGCTGCAGATCCTAGTTAACCATCAGCCTACTTCTTCCTACCCCCCCCCCCTAGAATTGCCTTATGACTATCCCATGCATGCTTGAATTCCACCACTGTTTTTGACTACACAGCCTCCTCCGGAAGGCCGTTCCATGCATCCACAACCCTCTCTGTGAGAAAATACTTCCTTAAATTACCTCTGAGACGCCCCCCATCTATCTTCAAATTGTGCCCCCTTGTTCTTGCACACCTCTTCTTTTGAAAGATGCTACCCTCTTGGACTTTGTTGATTCCCTTGAGGTACTTGAACGTTTCTGTCATGTCCCCCTCTCCTCCTTTCCTCAAGGCTATACATATTCAGCTCCTTAAGTCTCTCTTCATATGTCTTCCGGTGCAGACCCTGCACCATTTTAGTTGCCCTCCTCTGGACAGCCTCCATCCTGTCTATGTCTTTGCAGAGACTGGGTCTCCAGAACTGCACGCAGTACTCCAGAAGGGGTCTCACCAACTGTCTGTACAGAGGGATAATAACTTCCTGTTTTCTACTGGTGATGCCTCTCCCTATGCATCCCAGTATCCCCAGCCCTCCTTGCAGCCCTCTCACATTGCTTGCCCACCTTTAGGTCATCTGATATGACTACCCCAGGTCCTTTCCATTTTGTTGCTGTTAGTATCTCACCCCCATTGTGTACTCTTCCCTGGGTTTTTGTTTCCCAGGTGCATTACCTTGCACTTCTTAGCATTGAATCTAAGCTGCCATACATTTGACCATTCCTCTAACCTTGCCAAGTCCTTCTCATCCTTTCCACCCCACCTTGTGCATCAACTCTGTTGCAGATCTTTGTGTCATCTGCAAAGAGACATACTTTCCTTCAGTTCCTCTGCAATGTAAGCTATAAAGACATTGAAGAGGACGATCTAATACTGAACCCTGCGTTACCCACTAGTAACCCCTTTCTTCAGAGTGGACTCCATTTACTATTACTCTTTGTGTCCTGTTCTCCAGCCAATTCTTTACCCAGGCTGTCATCTTGGGACCCACTCCCAGGCTGTCTAACTTGTATATTAATCTTTTGTGTGGGACTGTGTCAAATGCCTTGCTAAAGTCTAGGTAGGCCATGTCCACAGCCCCTCCCTGATCTACTACTTTGGTCATCCAGTCAAAGAAATCTATCAGATTTGTCTGGCATGACCTTCCGCTGTGAATCCATGCTGCCTTGGGCCCTGAGCCCCTCTGGCCTCTAGATACTCAACAGTTCTTTCCTTCAGAAGTGATTCCATCATTTTCCCTACCACTGAGATTAAACTAACAGGTCTGTAGTTTTCTGCTTCTGCCTTGCTCCCACTTTTGTGAAGGGGAATCACATCTGCCCTTCTCCAGTCCTCGGGTACCACCCCATCCTCCCATGATTTGTTAAAGAGGGTAGTCAGTGGTGTCACTAGTTCTACCCTTAGTTCTTTTAGAATTCTGGGATGAATCCCATCAGGCCCCATTGCTTTGTCCACCTTCAGTTTTAAGAGTTCTTTCAGAACCCTTTCTTCTGTAAATGGGCTGGTATCAACTTCTGTATCCAGAGTGTTTTACTGTTTGTTTTAGGTACCTCCCCACTTCCTTTGTAAATACTGAGCAAAAATATTTGTTTAGTATCTCTGCCTTTTCACAGTCACCCTCTGCCCACCCTCCCTCCTCTTTATTAAGCCTCACTAACCCTCCCTTGGTCTTCCTTCGCTCCCTGATGTACCTATAAAAGGTTTTATCCCCTTCTTAACTGAGTTGGCTATCTTTTTCTTCGGTTTGGGCCTTTGCTGTTCTGACTGCCTTCCCAGCTTCCTTTTGCTTTAACTGATACAGTTCTCTGTCCTGCTCCTTCTGTGATTCCTTGTACTTCCTGTTGGAATGTTGGCCAGGACACTGGAAATGTCCCCTACTCTTTGTGAAGAGTGCCCTGGGTTCTTTTACTTCCACCAGGACAACACCAGGATGGGTAGAAGGGACCTCAGTTTAACATCTCATCCAAAGGACGGCACACCCCAGCAGTACAGCACCCCCCTAATACTGCACTCTGATGCCAGCGATTTTTAGGTGCAAGTCCAATCCCGGTGTGGGACAAGAACCCAGAGCTTTCTGGTCCAGAGGCGGATGTGCTACCATTTGATATTGAAACTGGGGTATAATTTAGTTTAAATAATTGTAACAGGTCGTCGGTATTTTAATTCCTAGCTATTTAAGAGAAGGTAGATCCCATCTCATGGAGAACATTTTACGTATTTGAGGGGAGGCAACATAGTTAAAGGTGAGAATCTCCGTTTTTTGAATGTTAAGGGTATACCCAGATAAGTTTGAAAAGGTTGACAATTTTTGGAAGAGGGCTGGGAGCGAGTCTTCAGGGTTTCTTAGATATACCAGCACGTCTACAAAAAGTGCCAATTTGTGCTTTGTACCAGCAAGAGGGATGCCCTGTATTTCTGAGGACTGACGGATAGTTTGCACAAGCGGTTCAATGTAAAATGCGAATAGTAGGCAGGGTTTTAAATAGCCAATATCGTATTGCATTTTGCGATGCAAACCGGTGGTTCGTGCAAGTCAGAACATGGAATGGATTGCAGAAAAGTGTGATCCATTTTTTCCATGTTTCTCAATGTTTTCTAGGTGTTTAGTTGGACGATTCGGCATGTAGGACTGTCAATCACGCCAAATAGGGCCTTACTAGCTCTTCCCGCCTGTAACTTATTGACCAAGCTAGTTCCCGTGCTCCAAAGTGGAAAGTGTGGAAGGAGAGCTGCAAAAACGTGACAGTGTGGCACAGACCGAGTCGTGAGCTGATGAGTCGGCGGTCCTGAGAGAACACTGAAGTTCAAGACAAACAAAAAGGTGGGTAAAAAGATGGCATTGATTCAAAACAAGGGCAAAAGTTGCAACAGTTATGTTTACTTGTGGTGGAGCTGTTAGCTTTTGAAATCTAGTCAAATTTGCCTGTGATAGTAGTCCACAGTCAGTGCGAGGGTCAGTATTCCTCCCCTCCTCCCATGGCTTTGAGCTGGATTCAGCCCACAGTTGAGTGCCTGCCCCAGTAACAACCACAGTGACGCCCCGTACTCAAGTCCGTATAGTTAAGTGAGCCTTCTTGGCAACCCACAACCCCTCCATGCACCAGAGCTTGAGTGCATCCCAGTGCGATCCAGTGGCCAAGTTGTGGAAAGTCTAACTTGACTGGTCAGCTGCACGGACACCCTTGTCCTCCCTGCAGGATCCTGACTGGTGAGTCACTGAGTTTAATTTGGTCTTGAGGCGGCCCTGAGTCCCTTTGCCTGCATAGTCTGGCATGGTGGGCATTAATCCAGATCTGCTGGGCCTGCAGCACTGTCAGAGGAGCTGGTCAGTCATTAGCAGAGGCGAGGCCATGGGGAGACACCGGACAGTTAACTTGACTGATGTTCAGTCGTTTGCTGTCTGGTGTCTCCTCGTAACTGCCTCGCAACAACCAACTCATCTGAATGCTGAGCCTACAGATTGACCAGGTTAATTCCACCTGTCCTTCCTAGACTCAGCTCTTGACATGCGGTTCAAGTGTTCTGTCCCCCACCGTAGCCTCCGCTTGGGAACTCAGTGAGGCCCTGGCCCGTACAGTAGTCAATCTGCGTTGGTTGTCACCCCCTCCCCACGGACTCCACTCTCACCAACCGGAACGTCGGTATCAGGCCCCGGTGCATTGATCCACGCCAGTGGTTTTTCACCCCACTCCCTACATGGCCATTCCGCACTGATGAGCAGCACTAGGCCCTGCCGCAGATCACCCACTTAAGTTAAAGCAGCTGTCAGATCATCCCCAGCAGGCTTGGGGGTGATATTTGCTCTGTCTGCATCATGGTGTGTGGTGGGGGAAAAAAGTAATTAGGAAGGAGACACCAGTGCAGCTGAGCACACTGACTACCTCTCTCTCTCTCTCTCTCTCTTCCCGTGTGCTGGACGGGGGGGAGGTCCACAGGTGATGTGATCATTGCAGGCAGAAAATTAATGGACACTGAGTCACACAAGACAGTTGCACTGCAGCACTGGTGGGCCCTCTCGGGGGGGGGTTCATCACCACTCGTGGGGGCAAGATAGGCAGAAACCAAATGGTTCGTTGCCTGGCAGGCTGCTGTGTGAGTAGGCCGTGGTGCTTAGAGGCGAAGGCCAGCAGTTGTCACCCCTGTGGTGGCCCTCAAGTGTTTTTTTTTTTGTTTGTTTTGTTTTTCTGGGAAGTAAGAGCTCACAGTGAGGTGCCAGAGAGCACTGGACTACTGGGGGTGGGGGCGGGGGTTGGTTCTTCTCACTATGTGGACTACCCCTGCATTCATTCTGTGGCCCATGCATCAATGTGGCCTGTGCATTTGATTTGTGGTCACAGCTGCTGGTATTCAAACCAGACAAGGGCGCTCCGAAGCAAGTGACAAACTTTCTGTGGCCTCCAGGGTCGGGTGGTTATTGAACCAGGGCATATTTGTGCAGCCTGCCAAGCTCGCCAATGAGTTACTGTGCATTGTGGAGCAGTCTAGTGATCATCTCGTGGGTGGTTGGGGATTTTTGTGTTGTTGAAGATTATTATTGGGGGCAGGGTGTAGTCAAATTTAGTTGAGCCTCTGATGTCAGAGTCTTGATCTTAGTTTAACTTTTTTTTTCAGGTTGGTGACCTGACCTTGTGCAGAAGTTGTCGCTGTGGCATGAGTGAGTGAAAAGAGAAGATTGCGCCTGTATGAACTGATAGCTCTGCGGTAAGCTACTGTCCTCAAGGCTCAGTGAAAAATTAATTTGAATAGCAAACGAGTGTCCGTTCCTGAGTGTAATGTCCTGTTTTGTTTTGCAGGGGCTTGCTGCCGCAGTGGTTCATCACCCGGCCAGCCTGGCTGGCCAGCGGTTGCATCCAGTTGTCCAGAGACAAGGTTAGGGTAATTTAAATTTGGGGCATTTGGCAAGCTAGCTTGGGGATTGTCTAATTGGAAGGTCAAGGAGCTTAGGTGAGTATACAAACACTGACAAATTGTCATTGTGTTTGTAGGTCCAAATTGAGCTGTAGCTGCTGCAGGACTGAACTTGCGCAGCCAAAAGGAGCCGCTGGGTGGTAGACAGGACGCAGGAGAAGGAGGAGGAGGGTCAGGAAGAAGAAGAGTGACGGGAAGAAAAGGAGTGACATGAAGAAAAGTGCCAGGAGTACTAGAAGAAGCTCTAAGGGAGGAAGAAGCCTGGAAAAGCAGACTGACACACAATAGTGGACTTAAAAAAAAAAAAAAAATTTACACTGTGAAACTCTAAAGCCAACGTACTGGACATGTTGTTGTTGTTGTAGAAGTTTATACCTTATAAATTCAGGAAAAGGATAGCCCTTTGAGTGGTTAAGCTCATTTTCAATGGGGTCCAATACAAACAATATAGTTTCATAGAAAAAATTCACATAATGCAATAAAATACATAATTTGCAAAGTAGTACTCTGTCACACTGATAATATTGTTTATCCATAGACAACAACGTACATAACAAATTTTAAGAATACAAAACCCTCCCAATAACCAGTCTGCATTTAAAAATGGCTTGCAAAAAAAAAAAAAATAACCGTAATGGTGATAGTAATTAATAATAATAAAGAGTGACCATAAAAAGTGCTTACTTTCAACTGGGACCACTATCATGTTAATTGAATAGATTTCTGACTTAACCATTTTTCGATCTCATACCGTGGGACAATTACCTTTGCTCGCAGGTAATTTGGTAGCCCATTCCAGAGTTTAGGCCCGCTCACAATTAATGCAGAATTCGCCTTTGCCATTCTAGTTTTCGGGATTACCAGTTCCAGATTTTGTGCTGATCGCAAACCTACTCTAGATGTGTATATCTGAAACAAGTCGTCCAGGTAAGGTGGAGTCTTCTGCTTAAGATATTGATGAATTAAGTGCAGTATATGCAAATTTCTGTGCGCCGTAAGGCTAGTCCAGTTTAAGACACTATACATGGTGCACCGGTGCGTCAAATGAGGTGCGTCTAGAGCAAACTTTGGAAATCTATTCAAAACTATGTCCAGTCTCTCTAATACAGTTTTGATGCACTGGCATACACCACATCACCGTAATCAAACAGTGGAATTATTGTAAATTTGATTAAGTGTGCCCTAGCTTTATTTGGTATACATCCTTTCAACCTGTACAATGCTCCTAATCTACTATGTAATTTTTTGATCACATTTTCTTTATGCAAGTCCCGTTTTAGATATGTATCTAACCATACTCCCAAGTATCTATACGAATTCACCTGTGTTAATGTATGTTTAGTCAATGTTTTAATTTGAAGTGAATTTGTTGTAACCGTCTGCTTATTTTCAAAAAGCAAAACTTGTGATTTTTTTATTTAATATTACATTTCGTGACTTATAGTACTGTTGTAAGATATCAAAATCACTTTGAAGCATTTCCTGGATTCCCTGAGGAGAAGCACCTTCAGCATACAAAATTACATCATCTGCATATGAGTGGTGCCCCACCTCTCTTATTAGGGTGCCAGCACCACTCGTATACAGATTAAACAAAGGCGGACCCAGCACCGATCCCTGAGGGACGCAAACTGAGATGTAAACTTTCCTAACGTGACCTGCTGGGTCCTATGAATTAAATAATCCTTAAACCAGTTCAGGGCTACCTGGTCGAGGCCAGTGTCCTTCAGTGTGTCTAACAACACTGTGTGACTAAGCGTATCAAATGCTTTGGACAGATCTATAAATATGGCCCCGACCAGGAGGCCCCTATCCAGTGAAGACTGGATATTAGAAGTTACCTTTATCAAAGCTGCTGTTGTACTATGACTAGAACACAAACCGGACTGGTATTGAATGTATTTTTTATTGTTCACCAAATAAGTTTGTAGTTGCTTCCCTACAACTTTTTCAAAACGTTTAGATATTATCGGGAGTAGGGATGTAGGTCTATCATTTTTAATTTCATATTTTTTGTCAGATTTATATACCGGAATTACTTTTGCCTTCTTCGAGCACTTGGAAATGTTCCAGTAGTCATAGACAAGTTAAAAATATAAGTAATTTGTTGTGCTCCTACAAGAGCCACAGATTTCAGCAGTAGCGTAGAAATACCATCTAAACCTGAAGCTTTTTTCACATTTAATTTTAGTAGTTCATCTATAACTTCTTTAGTACTAATTGGGCTAAAAGTAAATTCTCATTTATTTAATGTTTCTTGTCTATTTTGTCCTTCCTTTCTAAGTCCTGTTCGCTACCAACCTTAGTTGCTCCTAGTTCCAAGTCTTTCCCTATCTTACCTCTCTCAGCATCCTCCACAGGGCTTCCAAAATCTTTAAAGATCCTGTTCATAACATTCGCCACTTGATCAGATGTTGGGATATTCTCTCCATTGATGCAAAAGGAACCAGGGAAATCTTCTGGTTTTTCACCTTTTAGTTTAGAATATAGCGTCCAAAAGTTACAAGGGTCCTTTATATTCTTTGTCTCAAACAAGCTGTTAAAGTAACAATTTTTAGCTTTCTTAACCTCCTTTGAATAATGGTTTCTTAATTGGCGGTATTTATCCCATGCATTTTTAGTTTTTATCTTTTTGGCCTTTCTCCATAATCTGTCCCTGTTTTTCCTTATTGCACCCAAAGTCCCATTATACCACTCTGCACTTTTTAGTTTCGCTCTTCTTTTTAAAATTGGGGCATGAAAATCACATACTGCTGTAAATTCTGACTAAAAATATTCCCAGGCGCTTTCTACATCATGAACAAGAGATTAAACGGTCTCATTTTCTACCCTCTAAATCAGTCATAAATGCTAAATAGTCAAAGTGCTTCATTTGTCGTGATTCTCTAACATCATGTTTATCCATTTTTAATTTTTGCTTCCAGACACAATACATGACCTGATGGTCACTAAATGCCTCCGGCAGTACACCGTACTATATGTATTTGTTAGGGTCAGTAGTTAGAATTAAATCTAAAATTGATGACTGATCCACATTCCTAGGATTTATTCTGGTTGGGGTTCCAATCAACTGAGTTAACCCTACACCTAAGGTCAGCTTCAGCAGCTTTCCTTTTAAGGGGGAACTAGACCAATCAACATTTAGGTCTCCCATCATCAGTATTTTGTGGCTATCACTATATGGGTACAAAAAATACTGGATCATATCAAAGTTTTTCTCCCTCTCTTTGGGGGGGCGAATAGCACCCCAAAATCAGGACAGGTTTATTTCCAGATGACCTTAATTCTAGTACAGTTTTTTCCATCCCTGGAGTGTGGACACCATTTGATTCTATAGGAGATAAATCAAGTGACATTTGCCCATATATCAACATCCCCCCATCCCTCTTACACCGATCCTATCTCCAACTTTGGTATCCTTGCACATACATTTCTGAGTCCTCTATTCTTTTATTTTACCATGTTTCGGTAATAACAACCACTCGTGGGTTGTTTTCCAGTATCCATTTTCTAACCTCACTCATTTTAGGGGCTAAACTTTATGCATTAAAATGTATAAACATATCCTTTATACCATTTAAAGTGTCTTCTCCTTTTGTTATTTCTGTGTATGGGTCTGGATTTAATTGCGCATCCCCAGCCAGTATTAAACATAACTTAATTAACCCCTTGATTGTAGTAACTTTTTTCATATTTACCCTTACTCTCAACCTTATTACAAAATATCTCCCTTTTAAGGACAGAGTTCTCCACTAGTTTATAGTTCTGGCAGCGTTAATTGCTGCCTTCACTAAACTTTTAATTACCATTTGGGGCAACACTCCCGGTGCTATCCCATTGTCCCTCTGTGGGGAGGAAATGTTATTGTGTGTGCTGTATCTCCACATAACTTGAAGTTGGACTCTATATGTCTGTCTGGTCCGAATTTGCTATCCTCAGAGCACATTACTTTCCAAACAAATAGTAACACCAACGTAACCAACCTCCCTGAGTAGTTCCCCATTGTACTAACTTACGTGGACACTTCCACCCCTTTACTACAGCACTAATTAATTACTCATTGTTTCTCTTTCGATCTTTAGACATCTCTCTATCAAACAGTTGGTTCCCAAGTGTGGATTTCTCCACCGAGTGGTGCCACTCACACTCCGCTAGGGCTCCGCTTAGGGATTTAAATGTACAGCACACCCCTCCCACTAGGCAGTTCCTGGTGTTAATTGTCTCACCACGGAGCCCCTTTTACCAGCGGGAAGGTTAACTTTGTAGGAGGTTCCCCCACCACAGTAAACGTCAAAACAGTAACAGTACGATATGTGTAAGTGCTCACAGTTCCTTTACAGGGGTACACCACACAGTCCTGATGGTAATTCAGAAGTTCAGAAAGACAGTATTTGTCATATTTGAAGTGGAATGAGGCGGTGTTGTTTGGTGAGGGCTGTCAAGCAAGATCTGCCTGAAAAAATGTGTGTGGGGGGGGGGCTGGTCAGTGTGGCAGCTTGGAGTTACATACACTTTGGGTGGCATTTGAAACTCACTGGTTAAATTAATAGTCACTATTTTATTTGAGTGCTGTGCTTGGGGTGCCCTTTTTGTGTCTGGCCGCCGCAACGTTCAATACCAGCAGCTGTGACGGACACAGAGTAGTCTCTGGGCCATATTGATGACTGGTGTTAACCAGTCTCTGCCTAGAATTTTGTTGTCTGAACCCCCCCCAACCCAGATTTGTCATCAGCCCTGTAGAGCTGTGCAGACAGCAGAGTAGATGACTGACTAGTGGGGGATTGTGACTGTTTAAGTTAGAGGCTCAAACCTGTAACTAGCTGGGTATACTGATTGGTTTCAGTTAGAGGCAGTCAGCCCCACCCCCCAACCCCCGAATCTGATAATCTGCAGTATTGTGTACAGCAGAGATCACAGCCGTACTAGTAACTGGGCCATTCCATTTAAGTTAGAGGCACTGACCTGTTACTAGTACTGTGCGAAAAAGTACTGACTGACTGGTCCATTTAAGTTAGAGGGCTCAGTCAGTCAAGCCCCCACCCAAATGGTCATGTTCTGCCCTGCACAGCTCTGCAATGTTGTGTAGGGATGGGTTCTGAGACAGTTTAAGTTAGAGGGCTCAGATCAGGCGTTACTAGTAGGGTAACTACAGATTGTCCGTTTAAGTTAAAGGGTAAATCAAGAGTTCCAGAACATCCCAGATTTGGTCGTATGACCTGCACAGCTCTGCAGTGTTGCATAGCACAGACGTACTAACTGACTGACCTGCCGTTAAGTTGTTGGCATCGTTCCCCCCCACGGTCCCCCCACCCCCACAGCCTGACAACTGTTCAGCTGCCGGACTCAAGTAATCACTGGGTGGTGTCTGTAGTAATTATTATTTTACACAGGAAAGAAGTGACACAGAATTAGAAGCACATGTTTTATTGTCAAATTTAGAGTGTCATTTTCAACAAATTGTTACACAGGAAAGAAGCACACACATATTGTTCAAGTTGTTTTATTATTGTTACATGTAACTCAGCGAGTCAGTGTCACACACAGCTATGTGAACCCAGAACAGACAGCAACCATGGCAACCAGCACCAAAACAGTAAAGAGGCACACTGTAGAAAAATGGAAAAAGGAGATTGATCACCTCAACGAATGGTTAGTGTATGAAACAGACAATGGTGGTGAGTTTGTAGACTGGGTAAAATGTTCCCTGTGTGATAAATGGGCAAGACCTGTTAAAGTACTGCAGAAATGTTAGTGAAAGTTTCATTGTTGACATCAGAGGTACAGCTTTGAAAAAAGACAGTGTTGCAAAACACAGCCAATGTGATGCTCATAAACGAGCTGTTACACTCAACCGAAAACCAGAATCAGTTGCCTCCATATACAAAATGACACCAATAGGACGTGCAGTATTAGGAGCAGAAGTAAAAGACAGAGCTGTAGTTCGCCGTCTGATTGAAATCGCTTATGTGCTCGCTAAAGAAGAACTTTCATTTACTAAATTTGAATCATTTATTAAACTAGAAAAAAGACATGATGTTGATCTCAGAATTGCATATGCAAATGTTAACGGTTGTCGTATGTTCACGTCACTTATTGGTGACTTGTTACAGGAAAATCTGCTCACGGCCCTTCAGAAAAGTCTGTATTTTGCGGTTCTTCTAGATGTGCAACAGATGAAAGTTGTACTGAACAAGAATTACTGTGTATTATGCATTCTAACGAAAGTTCTTGTTTAATGGAGATGACCTTTTTCAGATTAAATGACATTCCACGTGCTACTGCAGAAGGTTTGTTACAAACACTTCAAGAAGCCTTCTTAGAGTTAGGCATTTTAGACTTTAACAGTCGCTTTGTTGCTATGTGTGCAGATGGTGCTGCAGTAAACCTGGGGAAAAGAAAAGGGCTGCTCTGATAAAAGTGGAAATGCCATGGCTGCTGTCTATTCATTGTCTTAACCATAGACTGGAATTGGCAATTAGAGATGCACTGAAAGGAACATTTTTTGATCAAGTGAACTATAATCTCATGACATTGTACTACCTTTATGAAAAAAGTCCAAAGAAACTTCGGAAGCTCAGAGAATTAGCTAAAATAGTGGGCGGTGAAGTCAGCAAGCCAGAAAGAGCATTTGGAACAGGGTGGGTAGATCACAGACTTCGTGCAGCTCAGATACTGGTAAAATCCTACACAGTTACGATTCATCATCTCGAAAATCTTGCAGAAACTGCCACTACACCACCAACGGAGAAAGGCAGAGTTAAGGGCATTTTGACCGAACTGAAAACTGCCAAATCTGTCACGCATTTACTCTTCTATATTGACCTTGTAAGGCCACGGTTTGTTTGTTGTTTGTTTGTTTATTCGCTTAACGGGTAAGCACACTGGAAACAAGTTCCTTTTACAGGTGCGACCCACATATATTGCATACAGACAATACATAATCAAACATACATATACAATGCAGCAAATTGCAGACAAAAATGTCTTTGTTACGTATAAAATTCATAAAAACAGTTACAATTAAATTGAGATTCAAATACATCCTTAATGCATCGGCAAACTTTTGACAGAACACAACCACCTAATATCTTGAGGAATTTCATTCCAAATAAATGGAGCAATATAAGCAAAGGATCTTTGTCCTTTTAGATTTCATAAAAGGAATCTCGAGAAACCTACTGTCTGACCTATGTCTAGAATAATGACCATCAATATATGGTCTCAAAAACTTTGAAATACTATGTGGAATTCCAGAGTCCATAACTTTATATATGAACTTGGCCACACAGTATTGGAAATTTAATGAAACCGGTAACCAGCCCATTTCTTTCAAAATCACACAATGATGAGATGACTTAGAACAATTTAAAGCAAACTTAGCTATCAAGTGAAGTAAAGTGGATTTCTTTGAAATCACTGTCATGAAAGCAGTGTCAGTAATCATAGCTGTATAGTTCACAATAGGAAGTAAGCAGCAATTTGAAATAACCAGCCTAGACTCAGGAATAAGAAATGAGCAGTTCTGTACAAAGAACCTAATCTACAATGTATTCTTGAGGTAACCCTCAAAAATGAGATTCATAACTTAGATGAGAATCTAGTAATACCCCAAGATATTGAAATGTATCAACATAGTCAAACAGTAATCCATCAAGAGATTCAACTTCCAAAGTACCAACCTCAGATCTCAGTCTAGGTGGGTACCAAAACCATCACCTTTGTCTTAGATTTGTTTAAGAGTAATTTACAGGCCATAAGTGAAGACTGAAAATGCACATTTCCTCTGTTAAAGAAACACCTAGATCTCAACTGACAAACCCTCGTGTAAATTACTGCATCGTCAGCGTAAAGTGTTGAGAAGCATTATTAATCACACTTACTAGTTGATCAAAAACAAAGAAAACAAAGTGGCTCCAAAATAGAACCTTGTGGAACCCACACTTAACCATTACAGAGTCTGATACAGCACCCTATATTTAACCCTTTGAAACCTATTTGTTAAATAATCCTCGTCCAGTCCAAGAAAGACTCACCAACTCCCAATGACTCAAGTCTAGAAATCAACAATTGGTGATCAACTGAGTCGAATGCTTGGTCAAGTCCACGAACCACGGCACCGTCAGACACCTTTTATCCATGCCATTAAGTACAGCGTTCAGTGAACTCGACCAAGGCAGTCTCAGTACTCCTTCCCTTTCTAAAACCATGTTGGTTCTGAGACAATAATCCAAAGCGATCCACATACCCAATCAACTGATTATAAACTATTCTTTCCTGAACTTTAGCTAAAGCAGACAAGATAGAAATAGGTCTGTAGTTACAAAACTCATATTGTGAACCAGATTTAAATATAGGAGTGACCAAAGTATGTTTCCATATATTAGGTATAGTACCTGTAACAAAGACAAGTTGAAAATAATACTAACTGGAAGTGCTATAACTGAGGTAACATCCGCAATAAACTAGGACATAAGCCATCAGAACCAGCTGAGCTGTCCCTCTTAATACAACTAACAACTCTCTACCTCCTTTGGAGTAGTAGTCCTTAAATACAGTTTAGGATTAACTGTAAAATCTTCAGTCAATCCCAAGTAGTTCACCTTGGACTGGTCACTAAAGGAAGCAGGCAATGCAGTAAATTTCAAATTAAACTCATTAGCTATCTTCAATGGACAAGACAACAAGTCACCATTCAACCTCATTGAACCTGGTTGACAAACATTAGGTCTTATGAAATTGTTAATTGTTTTCCAAAAAGTAGTAGCGTTAGATAACCCATCACATTGTTTATGACGAATATAGTCTGTTTTAGCCTTCCTTATCTTAGCCTTACATTGGTTCCTTAAAGTCCTATCGCATGATAACCAGAAGCAGAATGGTTCATTTTATCGTTTTCAGGCCTTGTCTCGTTGTCTCATAAGTTTAATCAAAGGAGGTGTTAACCACCCATAAGTTTCCTCGGACCCTTCTTTTAACAAGGGAGCTAACTGGTCAAAACATGTGTAAACTCAGTAATGAAAAAATGCAATGCAGAATCCACATCAGGGATAGAATATAAAAAGACCAATCTATTTTACCTAACTCTGTACAAAAGAATGTACATCAAATTTAAAAAAGATCTCAAAATCCTTATAATTGGCTTAGACTTCTTCAGTCCCCATGTTTCCAAATACAGAAGACTGGATGATGATCACTTAACGAATCAGAGGTCAAACCACATTTTATCATATTAATAGGTCTATTTGTTAATATCCAGTCCAGCAATGTGTGATTTCCTGATCTATTATTGTGTCAGTGGGCAAAGTAATAATTTGTTGTAAACCAGACTGAGACAAGACCGTATTTAACTTTGTTATATCTGAACCCATCCATTTAAATTAAAATCCCCAGTAGTATTAACTCTGTAGAAACCCCAGTATTCAAAGCATTTACAAGTTCTTGTAAGCCTGATTTGCTACCATTAGGTGGAAGATATACAACAAATAGTTAATTTTTGACAAATCCCAACAATAACTGAATAGTAATATGTTCACAATATTCAAATTACTGTTAAATATAGTGGTCTCATTTACCATTAAATATTCCTTAACATAAAACAAAACCCCACCCCCTCTACCAGTGACACGATCCTTTCTAAAAAGTTTATAAGCAGGTATACAAAGTTCAGTATCAAGAACAGGTAAGGTTAACCAGGTTTCAGTCAGTGGCAGAACATCCGGATTATATAAACTAATCCATGACTCCACCTCATGAAATTTAGATGTTAAGCTTAATACATTAAAATGCATAATTTTGAGGCCATATGAATGCTGCAAAAAAAAATCACTATCTGCCATATCGTTTGCTAAAGGACCAGGGTTGCTTTCAACATTGCCAGATCGGATTATATAAACTAATCCCAGCAAGAGAAAGCAATGTAACCAGGTTCTTATGTAAACAGGCAGAACACATTTCCGTGTCTTATATTTCCTAACACTGTAACCCAAATTATAACACATGTATTTAACCTTTACACCAAATAAATGACTATAATTAGGAGTAAACAGTTGAGTCTGGAACTCCAGAATCTGATTATTTTCATACGTTCTAAAGTCATTATTAACACACATAAAACAAAATAACCCATCAGTACACAAAACACAAAGTGTATAGGCTACACACAACAATATCCCTCTGTTAATCATAACTAATCTATAGGTACAAACCCAAAAGAAATTATTAACTCTAAGCAAGATATTACAAACTCTAGTAGCTCAGTCAGTCCCGGTCTGACTCGGTCGAACTCCTCTCTTCACTTTGCCGTCCCACTTAGCTGCTGCGCTGCTGGTAGAAGAGCAGCCTATTGAAATCGCCCCCTCCTCCACTTCCCAGAGCTGCCACCATCTGGAAAAATGTGGAGACCAGTACAGAATTCAATGAAAGCAGGTGATGGCAATAATGCTGCAAGCAGGTCAGGTACTGTGCTATTGCCTAGCAAGCCAAATCAGTCACAGCTCCACAGAACTTTAGCATATACAGTTCTCAACAACAGATGACTCGTGCAGACTCAAACAGCAGTCTATGCAGCACACTTCAGGTCCTGTAGCAGCTTCAATGTGATTAAAGTTAAAATCAGTCTACGAGTTAAGGGGGAGGGGGGTAAAACAGGTCAAACACAGCAATTCAGGTTTCACTCACAGGCTTGCAGGCTGTGAAATTGTAATTCACAGCAGTCGTTGGTAACTCACAGATGGCAACACTGACAGATAGAGTGTTATCAGCTAAAGATAAGAGGAAATAGCCAGTCACAGAGCCTGCCACACTCCGGTCAGACTCCTCTCTTCACTTTGCCGTCCCACTTAGCTGCTGCCACGGTCACGACTCTCCCTCAGTTGACAGGGTTCTTCTGCTGACTTGATCTTAGCTTTGGCTTGTGTTGACGCAACCTTACGGCAACTACAGCATCTCGCAGATAATCTTCTCAGAGAATGCAACTCTGATCTTAAGACACTCTTACAGCAACATGATCACTACGTAACTGATGATGAGTCTGATGATTCTGAACCGGTCATGTTTAAATATGTTATGGTCTCGAATGCACACAGCATCAGGCACTTTATAACACAGGTACCTAATTACTGTCAGTAGAGTTTCACAGTGCATTTCTGATAGATTTTCAGATATCATTGACTGTGACTCTCAGGACCAACACCCAGTTTTTAGGACTTTAAAACTGTTAGATGTGAAACAGTGGCCTAGCAGTGCTGATGAGCTAGAAATGTTTGGAAACGTAGACTTGGACGGATTTGTTTATTATTGTGGACATCGGAGGAACCCTGAGATCACAGGTGTCCGTGGTCGGACAGGAAGAGATCACAAACTATCTCTCTATGCTGACAACATGTTGCTATATGTGACCACACCCGGCCGTTCTATGCCTCCACTTTTGAACCTGATTAATAGGTTTTCACAATTCTCAAGGTATAAACTAAATCTAAGTAAATCAGAGGAGCTGAGATTGGGGGTCTCTAGGGAGAATGAAGATGAGCATGCTCAAGACTGGGGCCTCCGTCGAGTCCAAGACCACTTTGTGTAACTAGGGATTAAGGTGGGCTCTAATATCAGGTCCCTGTACAAGTTGAATTACACCCCTCTATTGCAGTTGATCATTCTAGACTTAGGGAGATGGAGAAATTTACCGATCACATGGCTGGGGTGGATAGATTTGCTCAAAATGAGTGTTTTGCCCAGGATCTTATATATCATGCAAATGTTGCCCATGGGCCTGACAAGGGCGGACATCAAACACCTAGAAAAGTCCTTTTCAGACTTTTTGTGGCAAGGGAAGCGCCCCCGGGTGAGTCTCTCCCGCCTGAAAACCCTCATAGAGAGAGGGATTGCAGTTCCCTGATTTAAATATTTATCACTTTGTATAAAATATTGCTACTTGCAGGATTGGGTGGGTAGACCCCATGAAGCAGGGTGGGTAGATCTGGAGGAAAGGGGGTGTCCTGGTAGGATCTCAACGTACCTTTCTGCTAGAGGTAGGAGGACATATCCCGGGCTGCCTAGGCCCTGCCCACTGGTTCGATCGGTCTTAGATTGCTGGGACCAGATGACCCGTCTGAAGGGCAAATGCAGGAAGAAACTCAACTCCTGCCTGTGGCAGAAAGCCCTTCTTTATCCCTAGTCTGACAGACCCGGGATTCAAGGAGTGGGAAGATAAAGGCATTAGATGTCTTCAAGACTTATATACTAGAGAAGGCCTGATTACCTTCGAAGCACTTCGTGCTGGGACAGGGTTGGGACATCAACATGTTTTCCGGTACCTGCAGGTCCAGGCATTTTGTAAAACCTTGGGAAGATCTCTGCTGACAGACTCAGTGCTGTCCCAGTTTGAACAGCTGATCCAGGAAGGGGGGAAAAAAACCTAAAGGGACGATACAAAAGGTGGTAAAAGTGGGCAGACAGCTACTTCCGGATGTCTCACAAAAGACTGGGCAACTGTGGGCTAGGGACAAGGGGACTCCTGTTACAGAAAGCTCTTGGAAAATCATGATGCAATTACATCAGGGTATCTTAATATGTAATAAGTATAAAGAATCCTTTTATAAATTCTGTCATCAGCTATATTGCCCACCTTTAATGGTCAGTACATTTTAACCCAGAAGTTTCTCCGATATGTCCTAGATGTAATGGAGATCTTTCATCTTATTATCATTACCTCTGGACATGCCCTACACTGCAGGAGGGAGGTGAACAAGGAAGTCCAAGGTTATGCTGGTAGACCTCTACCCCTGACACCGATAGTAATGTTGTTTGGGGTAGGGGACCTGGGTGAGGGAAGAGTGGATTCCATTGCCTCGATGGATAAGAGTCTTACTCGTTATGGCCAGACACTGTATCCTTAATACTTGGGTGTCAGCAGCCAAACCCACTATTCATCAATGGAAAACATTGATGCTGCAGGCTCTGGCCTTGGAACAACTTGCGTATATTAAGAAGGATAGAGGGGAACAATTTTATAATGCTTGGCAACCATATTTGGCTGCCCTTTCACCTGCAGAGGCTTTAGCACTTGGGGAAGGTTGGATGGAATAAGGGAGGTTTCTAATGTACTAAAGAAAGCAGTGTTCTTACCCAGGATGTCAGCTGATGTTTATCTGCGAAATAGTGAATGCACATTAATTTCTTAATTATTCTTTGTTGCCACTGTTATTGATTTGCCTTGGTCAATTGTCTTTCTTGTGTGTAGGGATTGGATCTGTATGTATATAAGTTATGAACTACTGTTGTTTGTTTTTGTCTTGTCCTCAGTTTAATTGTTATATTTGTATGTCTGTATTGAAAAAACTGAAATAAACATATGATGCAAAAAAAAAAAATAAATTATGGACAGATAACAAAACATAACGTTGACCTTGCTGCTTTGCCAGGAGTATGGTCTGAACTTAAAACTTTATACAGTAAGTTTTTAAGTCAGTTAAACAGGGACGACTTTTGGAACTGTATTCTGAAGTCCTACAGAGAACAGTTCTCAAACTTGTACCACGTTGTCGTTATTTGTAAGCTCATTCCAGTGTCCAGTGCAAAGCTGGAAAGGTCATTTTCAGTAATGCAGCATGTCAAAACTGATCGGAGAAACAGACTGAGTGAAATAATGTTAGAACACCTGGTTAGAATTTCATTTGAGGGTGACAGTCCAAAGACCTTTGTCCTGTTCCAGTTGTAGATAGATTCTTCAGCACTGCAAGAAGAGTTTGTGCGAAACAAAGGCAGTCAGAAGCAAAAAGGTCAGATTCATCTCACAGCACCACCACAAATGTAACTAGTTCAGAAAATGCAGCAAGTAGTAGCTTTATGTCTTGTACTACTTCTAAGTCAGACAATGACGACGACATAAGATTGATCATTGATCAGTAGCAAACCCCTGTAAACTGAGGGAAGTACACTTTTGGCTTATAAGTTTAAGCCTGAGTGGCATGTGGGGAACAATTTCAGGTCCTCGGTGTCGGTAGTCAGAGGAAAGTGGGTCAGTTGAGAATCCACGCCAGTCAGCTAAGCACCTCTCTTCATGTCTGCCTGCCAGCCCTGATCCCCATGCTTAAATGTCCAGATCTCCAAGCAGAGGAAGTGCACTGGCAGTGGGGGGTGCCCTGCACTGTCCCTACTTGGTAATCTAGATCTCTGATAACAGGGGTTGGCACAGGCAGGCAGATGTGGTAGTGGACACTCTGTATCCCAGCTGGCCATGGGAACTCAGCTCTTTCAGAACTCCGCTTACCAATCCACACAGGTCAGAACTTTACTCACTTCAGCAAATGGGCTGCACCTGTCTTGAGTTCAGCAATGCATGACCTGTACAATAGTCTGGGCACCAACCATGCCATGAGATGAGACACTGTCATCCATGTAAAAATTTAAAATTACATTAGTCTTTTTTCTTGTGCTGATTTCATCACAACTTTACTAATTCTACTGAGCTCTACAGCCTGTGTGGTATCTAGGACATCGATCTTTCACGTTATAAGTTTAGTAATGGGCACTGACTCACAAGTGCTGCTACTGATGGTAAAAACAAGTTTAAGGAATTAGTTTTCCATTTAGTTAAACTTTTTATAGGGCAATAATTCCTCAGGTTCATTGGCTGGTGGAGACACTGCCACATATATTTTTGTCAGTGGCTCCTATCTCAAGTTGAAGACCACAGTTGTTAAATTTCTTTATGTTTGCATGGTGAGATGATAGTCTGGCTGGAAACAGTCTGTGTGTTTTATAATAACCTGCACTGTGACTAAACAAATCAAACATCCCTCTGGCTCGGGGGGGGGGTAGACTGTATGAGCAGGCTTCTCAGGTGGGATAGGTACACAAAAGTCATCATCATCTTTTGTGCTCTCTGGCTGGTCCTGGAAATAAGTCAAAAGAGAAGTTAAATGCCATGTCTGTATGTTTGCAGCCTTAAGTCGTCTTTTTCTGTTCTAAATTGTAAGTCTGTGTACTTACACAAACATTAGTGGGATCTGGCCACCGGGAACTGGGTCTATAGGCATGAGTAGACAACTGACTGTTCTGAACCACCCATCCATTTAAAATTGACTGTTTAAGTTAGAGGCTTAGTCCAAATGGATGGGTGGTTGGGAACTGCAGTAGTCCGAGATTAATAGTAGCTCATGTTTGTAAATCAGTTAGGGTGCTGCAGCTGCTTATTCTCAGTTACCCTATAGACGGCTTCCCAGCCACTGCCAGCTAGCACGAGTCATGACTGCGCCGGAGGCTTTACGCTTTAAGGTCAGAAAATGTTCGGTGCTGAACAGAACTTTAAATTTTGTTTGAGACACTAGAGACCGACAACTGACTACTGTACCCAACCACCCATCCATTTAAATTGACCGTTTAAGTTAGAGGCTCAGTGCAAATGAATGGAGGTTGGGAACCCTAGTCAGTTGTACTTGTGTCTGTGTAATAAATTAATTAGTTTAGGGTGCAGGTGCAGCTGCAGCTGCTTATTCTCAGTTACCCTACTGCTGTTCACGTTTGGGTCACGTGAGTAGTCACGCTTGGGAAGGTTGGCAAGTGGAAACTACATTTAACAAGGTCGGAACATGTTCGGTACGTACTGAACCTTACATTGTGGCAGGATTTTTAGTACAGTAAATTAATAAAAAGGGAACTAGGAGAGCTTCAGTAGCAGACAAGTAGTGGAATTGCAGTATAATGTGGGGAGTGGTGCAGTGCAGTGGCTGTGGGGCAGCCATATTCAGGCAGACCTTCTGTACACTGAGGTGCTGCCCTATCTGCATGCATCTCTCTGGACTGCAGGATGAGGTAGCCAGACTCAGAGTGAAGTAAACTGGGTCAGAGTACCATCACCCCTAGGGACCACCCAGTCCAATGCAACTGCCTCAAGGATGCCGAGCGAGGAGCACTTGGATGACAGTGGGCTCAGGGAGGGTTAAGAGCAGTCAGGCAGAGGCACATCCCAGATCCTATTCCACTCAAGAACTCGTATGCCACACTGGCAAATGAGGACAACCAAATAGGGTACCCAGAGAAGTGGAAGGAAAGGATGTGGAGGTTAACCAAGGAGGTGACCTCAGCGGAAAAGCAGTGGACCCCAGAGGAGGAGGAAGCGAATCCTGGTGGGGGACTCTATCATAAGAGGGATCCAGCTAGGAACACAGGAGGGGGAGGACAGGGAGGTGAGGTGCCTACCAGGTGCCACGGCATGGAGGGATGGAAGGAAGATCCTGGGGATCACTGGGAAGGCAAGGCGGGAGGGTGAGCTGGATGTCATTATCCACCTAGGTACTAATGACCTGGCAAATGGGGAGCCAAAGGAAGTTCAGGAAGAGTTTAGGAAACTGGGAGGGTCTCAACGAAGTAGCAGCTACTTCTGTCACTTTCTCAGAAGTACTACCTGTGTAGCAAGGAGAGCATAAGTGCATGCACCAGGAACTTTAACTCATGGTTGAAGAACTGGTGCTGTGAGGGAAGGGTTTGGATTCATTGGTGACTGGGGACCCACCTGGAAGGATGGAGGTTGTTCAAGCCTGGCCACTGCATCCATCCTGGAGGGAATCAAGCACTCAATGATAAGTTTAAATGCTACATTGACAAGCATTTAAACTAGCAAAGGAGGGTGGCAGGCCAGCAAGGAGGGTAACCTACTTGCTCACCCCCACAGCTAGCAGTGGAACCAGTGTGAACCAGAGGAGTGGCTATCTCTGCAAAGCAGTGTGCAAAAGATGGAGATTAGTGCCCAAGAGGTGGATAAGCAGAAAGGGGCAAAATTCAGCAGAAGGGCAGACAGCAAGGAGAACAGGGATAAATGACAACCAAGGAAGGGGCTAGAGTGGAACAGTGAAACAGTCTAGGAAGGTCAAATCATGGAAAACCATGCATGTGCAAATGCCAGGAGCCTTAGCAACAAGATGAAAGATCTGGAGGCTGTCATGGTACAGTCAGACCTGGACATTGTGGCCATCACTGAAACCTGGTAATGATAACCACGACTGGGAGATGGCCATACCTGGCTACAACATATTCAGAAAAGACAGAGCAGGCAGGAAGGGAGGAGGAGGCACTGTATGTGAAAAATGACATAAGGCCACAGAGATCCAGGAGGAACAAAATGGGGAGAGATACTGTGGGTTAAGCTGGAAAGGAAAAGGGGACAGCCATCCGCTACAGGTGTGGTCTATAGACCACCAGCCCAGGAGGAAGAAACAGATGAGAGAGCTGATGCTAGCCATCAAAGGATGGCAGACAAAGTGAGAGAGTAGTACTGGTTGGAGACTTCAGTATTCCAGGCGTGGACTGGAGCATCCCAGCAGCAGCATCAACTAGAAGCAGATTTATCCTGGACTCCCTTCAGGGTGCCTTCCTCAAGCAACTGGTCATGGAACCAACTCGCAGAAGGCAATACTGGACCTTGTGCTCACAAACAGGGACAGTGTGATGGGGTAACAGTGGGAGAGCACCTGGGAAACAGTGACCACCAGTCATTGTGGTTTGAAATCACAGAAAGAGCAGAACCAAACTACACAAAAAAACACGTATCCTGGATTTTACGGGGGCAGACTTTGGGAAAATGGGGAGATACTTGAAAGAGGCATTAAGGGGAATGGGACAGGAATCAGGGGTTGAGGAACAGTGGGCAGTATTTAAAATGGGGATTACAAGAACGACAGAATTATGCATTAAGCAGGTTAGCAAGAGGAAAGGAAGAGGAGACCATTATGGTTTTCCAAAGAGGTAGCAAAGAAAGTGAAAGCCAAAAAGATTGCATTCAGGCAATACAAAAAGACACAGGCAGAAGGGGATAGGGAGAAGTACCAGGAGAAGCAAAGGGAGGCAGGGAGGTCAGTAAGGGAAGCCAAAGCTCAGACAGAAGAACACATTGCAAAATCAGTGGGTAGAGGGGACAAAACCTTTTACAGGTACATAAGTGAAAAAAGAAAGACAAAGGGAGGGATAGTGAGACTGAAGGGGGAGGATGGAGGCTGTGTGGAGGATGACAACAGTAAAGCTGACATATTGAACAGGTATTTCTGCTCAGTCTTTACTGAGGAAGAGGAGGGTAATGGGTCTGAAGGGAGTACAAGGGGTGAGAATGGTGCAGAAATGGACACAAGTCCCTTTACACGAGAAAGGGTCCTGAAGGAACTGGAAGTAATAAGAGTTGATAAAGCAATGGGGCCAGATGGGGTGCACCCCAGGGTCCTTAAAGAACTAAGAGAGGTGGTGGCTGAACGTCTGGCTATCCTGTTTAGCTGATCACTGGAAACGGGAGGTACCCAAAGACTGGAGGACAGCAGATGTAGTCCCCTTATACAAAAGTGGGAATAAAGAGGAAGCAGGGAACTACAGACCAGTTAGCCTCACCTCGGTAGTGGGGAAGATCATGGAAGCACTACTGAGGGAGAGATTGGTGGAACATCTGGTTGTCAGTGGACTACAGGACCCAAGGCAGCATGGTTTCACCAGGGGGAGGTCATGTCAGACCAACCTCGTTGAATTTTTTGACTGGGTGGCTAGGGAGGTGGATCAGGGAGGGCAGTGGACATGGCCTATCTGGACTTCAGCAAGGCCTTTGACACTGTGCCACATAGAAGACTATTACACAAACTGGGGAATATGGGTGTGGGCAGGACAGTAGTGTGGTGGGTAGGTAACTGGCTGGGTGGCAGGACACAGAGGGTGGTGGTAAATGGCTGTCACTCCACAGAGGGAAGAGTGACCAGTGGGTACCACAGGGATCAATGCTGGGACCGGTCCTATTCAACATCTTCATCAGTGACATTCGCAGGGATCTAGAAGGCAGAATTTCACTGTTAAGCTAATGACACAAAGCTCTGTAACAGAGCAGAACACCAGAGGGTGTAGACAGAATGAGAAGCGACCTGCAGAAACTTGAAGAATGGTCAGGGTTTGGCAGTTGAAATTCAATGCAAGAAGTGCAAGATAATGCATATGGGGCACAAAAACCCTGGCACAATATATCAGTTGGGGGTGAGGATATAGCATGCACCAAACAGGAAAGGGATCTTGGGGTTGTCATCTCTGATGACCTCAAATGAGGAAACAGTGTGACAAGGCAGCAGGTAAAGCAAATAGGATGCTGGGATGTATAGGCAGGGGCATCACCAGCAGGAAAGGGAGGTCATAATGCCGCTATACAAGACACTAGTGAGGCCCCACCTGGAGTACAGTGTACAGTTCTGGGAGACCGTGCCTACGTAAGGACATAGACAGGGTAGAGAAGGTTCAGAGGAGGGCAACAAAGATGGTGCATGGATTGCATCACAAGTCCTATGAAGACAGGTTGAAGGAACTGAACATGTACTCCCTGGAGGAGAGGAGGAGAGAGGCATATGGTAGAGACATACAAGTATCTTACAGGGAGGAACAGGGTGCAGGAAAACACTATTTTAAGCGAAAAAGATGTTCCAGGACAAGAGGGCATGGAATGAAGTTGGAGGGAGGACGATTCAGAGGAAACATGAGAAAGAATTTCTTCACAGAGCGGGTGGTGGACAAGTGGAACACCCTGCCAGAGGAAGTGGTGGGGGCTGAAACAATCATGGGATTTAAGAATGCATGGGATAGACATAAAGGAATTCTGGAGGTCAGGGTAGGGCAACAGACTTCTAGGAAAACAAACTGAACTTACAAGCTCAAATGGGCAGACTGGGTGGGCCATAGGCCCTTATCTGCCGACACTGTCTGTGTATCTACTGTATGTATTTTGTTCCAGAGACTAGAGACCGACAGCTGACTACTGTTCCCAACCACCCATCCATTTAAATTGACCGTTTAAGTTAGAGGCTCAGGGCAAATGAATGGGAGGTTGGGAACACTAGTCGGTTGTACTTGTGTCTGTGTTATTACTAGGGTGTAGCTGCAGCTGCTTATTCTCGGTTACCCCACTGCTGTTCACATTTGGGTCACTGAAGTAGTCAGGCTTGGGAAGGTTGGCAAGTAGAAACTGCATTATTTTAACAAATTAAGAATCAAATCTGTTTTAATACTAATACTGTAAGGGTATGAACGTGAAAAAATGCTTCTGTTTGAATTTCACTCAGAGTCACTAATGAAAAAAAAATTAAAGTGACTCAGTGACTGCACACACTCCTGTACCCAAGTCGTTTTTCCCTTTTGCTCCACTCATGAAAGGAAGTCAAAAATGTGTTTATCAGGTGAGAAATACCAGCGATCATATTTTGTCTCGTAAATATGACACATTTTTTATTTTGCTAATCAGTTTCGATCAAACTGCTACACATTAGCAACATTGAGTAGCACTTTTCCACGTGAAAGTGCTAATCAATCGAAAATCCTTACTTAAAACCTTGGCAGGGGAGAAAGGGGACAGCCTTGACGTGTGCCCCTCTATAAAAGAAAGCTTTCTGAAATGCGTCCATTAGATCTGATAAAGCTTTGCGGTTTTTCATAAAACTTGAATATAACATCTATAAATTTAGAGGGGAACCCGAAGCTGGCAAGAACCCCTCCTCAAGAAAGGCCAAGACACTTTATCAAATGCCTTCTCTGCATCTAAACTTGAAAGCATAGCTGAGTGTCCACATTTTTGAATATGCCCTATGAGATATATACTTCTCCTTGTGTTATCCTGGGCTTGTTGGCCCAGGATAAAGCCGCATGGATCTTGATGGACTAAAAGAGGGGCCAGATGTTTTAGTCAACATGCTAAAAGAGCTACCAGTAATTTGTAGTCTGTATTTAAAACAGAAATGGGCCTGTAAGAAGAGCACAGGGTAAGTAAGGAACTTGCCAGGCTTCAGGATCACTGAAATTATTGCATAATTCTAGGAAGGTGGGACTTCTCCCTATGGGGTTAGGATGTAAGAGAAGAGACATTGAAGCAGGGAGGGAAGGTCTGATTTAAGGGATTTGTAGAATTCCCCAGGAAGGCCATCAGAAACCTGGGCATTTGCCTGTTTTTTTTAAAGTGCCAATTTCTGTTTCCTGAGAAGTGATTGGGGGACAGAGCCTGGGCTTGTGTCAAGGAGGGAAGATTTAATGTTTGTAGGAAAGATAGTATATATTCCTGTAGGATATTTGGTGGGGCAAAGTATAGTTGGGTGTATAACTCTAGAAGGCTTTTAGAAATAGCGGGAATAGAGTGGTGCTAGAAATTAGACTTCGGGTCTTTTATAGCGGTTATAGCCGCTCTTGTGTTTTGTATTCTTAATCACCCAGCTAGCAATTTTAATGCTCTGGGGCCCCCATCGTAGTATCTCTGCCTGAGGAACAACCATTTCTGTTCAACATAATAATCCAAAATAGTGTTGAGTTAGGTCTTCTAAACTTTAATGGAACTTTTGGTCACTGAGTCGCCTCATAGGGGAAACGAATGAGACAGCTAGCCAGGAGACGCTCACCCTGGTCCTGGGAGGTAGAAGCCTTTCTCAAGGAATTTGGGGGACTCCACAACAGGCAAGAGTATGCTTTTTGAGCCTGGGTGCCAATCTGATAGACACGGTAAAACATATTTAAAGGTTGTTGTAACAGCCTAGGTGGCCCCACTGAGGTGATTTCCCCCTTTCAGTTGTGGTGGAAAGCTTCTACACTCATCCACACAGCAAAAGTGTGATTCCATGGAGGCCTGGCAGCATCATAAACAGGATTGTGTTGGGTGACCTCCTTAACCTTCGCTATTTAACATCTCCGCAGTGAAAGTGGTAGAGTGTTCATGAGTAGTGCCAGAGGCCAGTGAGATGGCTTGATAAACTCGGGCTAGAAAGCACTGCACCACTGCAGGGTTTTTGTTTGTATAGAAACATAGACTTTGACGGAAGATAAGGACCTCTTGGCCCACACAGTCAGCCCATTTCCCTACCTATTGGATAAGCTGCAGATCCTAATTAACCAACAGCCTACTTCTTCCTACCCTCCACCAGGATTGCCATATGTCTGTCCTATGCATTCTTGAATTCCCCCACTGTTTTTGACCCCACAACCTTCTCGGGAAGGTCGTTCCATGCGTCCACCACCCTCTCTGTGAAAAAATACTTCCTCACATTGCCCTTGAGCTGTCCTCCCTCTATCTTCAAATTGTGCTCCGTTGTTCTTGCACATCTCTTTTTCTAAAAGATGCTACCCTCATGGACTTTGCTGATTCCCTCGAGGTACTTGAAAGTTTCTATCATGTCCCCCCTCTCCTTCCTTTCCTCGAGGATATACATAGTAAGCTCCGTTAGTCTCTCTCTCTCTCTGTATGGCTTCTGGTGCAAACCCTGCACCATTTCAGTTGCTCTCCTCTGGACTGCCTCTATCCTGTCTATGCCCTTGCGGAGATGTGGTTTCCAGAACTGCATGCAGTACTCCAGATGGGGTCTCACCCAACTGTCTGTACAGAGGGATGGCAACTTCCTGTTTTCTACTTGTGATGCCTCTCCTTATGCATCCCATTATCCCCCCAGCCCTCCTTACTGCCTTCTCACATTGCCTGCCTACCTTTAGGTCATCTCATATGACTACCCCCAGGTCCCTCTCCATTTCTGTTGCATTTAGGACCCCCCCCCCCATCGTGTACTCTTCCCCTGGGTTTTTGTTCATCACTTTGCACTTCTTTGCATTGAATCTAAACTACCATACATTTGACCATTCCTCCAACTTTGCCAAGTCCCTTCTCATTCTCCCCCCCCCATATCAACCCTGTTGCAGATCTTTGTGTGGTCTGCAAAGAGGCATACCTTTCCTTCCAGTCCCTCTGCAATGTCACTTATAAACATATTAAAAAGGACTGAACCCTGCGGTACCCCACTAGTAACCCCCTTTCTTCAGAGTGGACTCCGTTTACTATTACCCTCTGCGTCCTGTTGTCCAGCCAATTTTTTTACCCAGGCTACTACCCTAGGATCCACTCCCAGGCTGACTAATTTGTTTATTAATCTTTTGTGTGGGACTGTGTCAAATGCCTTGCTAAAATCTAGGTAGGCCGTGTCCACAGCCCCTCCCCGGTGTACTACTTTGGTCACCCAGTCAAAAAAATCTATTACATTCATCTGACATGACCTTCCTGCTATAAATCCATGCTGCCTTGGGTCCTTTGCCCTGCTGGCCTCTAGGTACTCAACAGTTCTTTCTTTCAGAAGTGATTCCATCATTTTCCCTACCACTGAGATCAAACTAACAGGTCTATAGTTTCCTGCCTCTGCTTTTCTTCTACTTTTGTGAAGGGGAATCATATCCACACTCCTCCATTCCTTAGGTACCACAGCATACTCCCATGATTTGTTAAAAAGGGTAGTCAGTGGTGTCACTAGTTCTCTTCGTTCTTTTAGAATTCTGGGGTGAATCCCATCAGGGCCCATGTCTTTGTCCACCTTCAGTTTTAGGAGTTCTTTCAGAACCCTTTCTTCTGTGAATGGACTGGTATCAGCCCCCCTATCCAGAGTGCTTCTATTGATTGGATTAGGTACCTCCCCCTCCTCCTCTTTTGTGAGTACAGAGCAGAAGTATTTGTTCAGTATCCCTGCTTTTCCACTGTCCCTCTCTGCCCACCCACCCTCCCTTTATTAAGCCTCACTATCCTTCCTTGGTCTTTCTTCACTCCCTAATGTACCTATAAAAGGTTGTATTCCCCTTCTTAACCAAGTTGGCTATCTTTTCCTTGGTTTGGGCCTTTACTATTCTGACTGCCTTCCCCGCTTCCTTCTGCTTTAACTGGCACAGTTCTCTATCCTGCTCCTTCTGTATTTCCTTATACTTCCTGAATGCTATCTTTTTCTCCCTAACCTTCCCCACCACCTCTTTTGAGAGTCATAGTGTTTTTTTTTCTTCATTTTGATTTGTTTATTTGCTTCACACAAAGGCTTGTTGCCTCTGTGGTGGCAGTTTTGATTACTCCCCATTGTTCCTCCACCCCTCCTTCTTGCCCGTTTGCTAGTGCTTTTCTAAGACGTTCTCCCATTTTGACAAAGTCAGCCCTCCTAAAGTCCAATACCCTCACTTCGGTATTGCTTGACTCTACGGCTGTGTTTATCGTGAACCACACTGTTTGGTGGTCACTTGTCCCAGATGGCTACCCACTTCTAATTTTGAGATCCTCTCTCCATCCCCGTTTGAGAGTACCAGGTCTAAGATTGCTCCCTCCCGAATGGGTTCCAGCACTAGCTGTCTGAGGCACGCCCTCTGTGGGCATTGAGAATAACCCTGCTGTTGGATGTGGCTGCAGCAAAGGTGCTTCAGTTAACATCTGGCATATATAAGTCCCCCCATCAACAATATCTCCCCTTTTTCTGCCATCCTAAGGATGCCTTCTGTCATTTCCTTGTCCATCTCCCCGAGACGGGGGTCTGTATATAACACCCATGCGGATTGTAGTGCCATTTCCTTTCTCCAGGGTGACCCACAGTGCCTCCTTTCCTCCCTGTTTACCCTTTAGTTCCATTGCTGTGATCCCTTCCCTTACATAGAGAGCTGCTCCTCCTCCTCTTCTACCATCCCTGTCCCTCCTGTAGACTGTGTAACCTGGTATGTTGACATCCCAGTCATGATTCTCTGTGTGCCATGTTTCTGTGACTGCCATGATATCCAGGCAGTCCTGCCTCTGGGATCCCCCTTGCACTGGGCTGCTGTGTGGGAGGGAGTGACCCCCCTCTTAAATCTTAATAAATAGTTTGTACCTGGTCTGTACGTCTGGGGTTTTATTGCCACCTCTGGTGCTTCCGGTACCCCCGGTTTCCAATTCGCACACCTCCTCCTCCTACAGCTGTTTAAATCTCTGGCTTTTGTGGGCAGAGAGAGAGAGTTCATCTAATAATGTGACTGTTTTATCAGCCTATTTAAGTTACCTTATTTATGCACTAGTCTGGACAGCACTGACTTCATGGACTGAGTTGTATACCATTTGCTGCCTTCTGTCTTTACAGCTGCCTGCAATTCAAGACCAGCGACGGGTTCTCCCTAGCAAAGCACCTATTGTCCCCCACTTCCCAGCATTACAGCTAGGGGTGCTCGTCAGGCTGAACACCTTGAAGGAATTACTTTAACATTGCTATGGTTTATATTACCTGTTCAAGAGATGTTTTGTATTCGCCACTGTTGCATACTGGTTATATGTATATTTCTTGATTCATAGTTGTTATGCAGGTGCAGATATGTTCTACTTATGTAGGTAATGTGTTAAAAGAAAAACGGCATCATGTTAGATTTAAATATAGTATCATATACTATAAATGGTATTAATAATCCTGTGAAGCGTAAGAGGATCCTGCAGGAATTGCATAGACAGGGTGCTGAGATATCATTCCTGCAGGAGACCCACCTTACAACAGCTGAATACCAGAAACTGACACGGGCTTGGGTTGAAGAAGTGTATGCCTCTAACCTATGAACAGCATCTACAGAGGGGAATGGTGATTTTGATCTAAAAAAAAAATCTCCCCTTTTGAGGCAGAACATGTATATACAGATCCTAAAGGTTGCTTTGTCCATCTCAACGGGGATTACAGAGGCCAGAGCTGCATTCTGCTAAATGTGTACGCCCCTAATGAGGAGTAACTTCAAGTTCCTTTTTTCAAAAAGGTGATTGTAGAAACAGTTACAGATGCGCACAGCCTGCTTGTCATAGGCAGAGATGCTAACACTACCTTAAGCCCTACAATGGGCAGATCTGGACAGCCAGCTCAGTCACTCCAGGGTTGCCAAGCCACTAGGACATCTAAGCACAGAGCTGGGCGTCATGGAGTCCTGACATTTCATGAGTCCCGGGGGTACAAGACTATACTTACTTTTTGTCTCGACGTGCTCAGTGCTCTAGGATAGACTACTTCTTTATTCCCATGACATGGGCTCCCACGATACAAAAGTGCACTATCATAACACCACAACCTCCGACCATGCTCCTGTTGTGTTACAGATCTCCACAGATGACTCCCCACATAACCAGGGCTCTCGGTAGGATTTTGGGGATCCGGGACTTGCTTTAAAGAAAAAGGGGGGGTCCACAGCTGAAAAGTGGAAGTCCCTGGTAAATTTCCGGTGGTCCCCATGTAAATGTATGCGAGCCGCGCCTCCGTGCTCACAAGTCTTGTAATGTAAGAATCAATAAAGCGCAGGGGGCGCACTCCATTGGGTTGTGGGGGGCACGCTCCATTGGTTTCTATTTGGCTATGTCTTAAACTAGAATTGTTATTGTTTTAGAGGGCGAATTCAAACAAATTACGGCCACTGCTTATCTAACAAGACCTTAATCCCCTTCTTAATGAACTAGCCAGCTCCGACTGGTCCCCTATTGCCTTTGCCCCTTCCATTGACCAAGCCCTCACTTATTTTAAAGATACATTTCTAACTACATGGAACTCCTACGCTCCATTCAAACCCACTAGAGTTCATGGCAACCATCATCCCTGGGTCTCCCCCTGAGTTACTGACGTGTCTCAGGGAGCGAGACAAAGCTTAGAGGAAGCATAAGGCCTCCCAGCTTCCCCAGACCATGCCAGGTATCGCATGTTAAGAAATCCCTGCACAAAAGCTGCCAGACTTGCTAAGTCTGAATATTTTGAATCATCTTTTCTCAAAAACATCAATTCCTCCTCCAAATTCTGGAAAGTGGTCCATGCCGTATTCTCCCCCCCTTCACATCTGCCTCCCCCTGTGCTTAAAATAAACAACTCATTGGTCTCCGAACCGTGTGCAGTGGCTCAAGAGTTTAACTCCTGTTATGCCTTCTGCGCCACAACACTTCTAAAGTCACTCCCCTCTAACCTCCTCATCCTCCCACAGCCAGCACTCGACCCCTCCACACCCACCCTTCCTTCTCCTTTTCTGTGGTCTTCCCAGAAGAAACACTACGGGCCCTTATCTCACTTAATCCTTCCAAAGGTTCATCGCCGGATGACCTTGACCCTAAACTCCTCTACCTTTCAGCTTCTGCTATAGCTTACCCTCTCTTCGTATTCCTAAATCTTTCCTTCTCATCCTCATCTGTCCCTTCATCCTGGAAACATGCGGTGGTCCTCCTTCTCCCAAAGGGTGGTAAGCCCTCCTCCTCCCCTGCAAATTTTCACCCAGTCTTCCTCCTCCCTGCCCATGCTAAACTCCAAGAACATCTGGTCCTCTCTCAACTAACCTTCCTCAATGACTCTTTCTTTTTTACCCTGTTCCACTCTGGTTTTCGAAAGAACCACTCCACTACCACCTCCCTACTCAGGCTAACTGACTCCATCCTCACTGGGATGGATAATGACCTCATTACCTCTGCCATCTTTGTCGACCTCGCCAAGGCGTTCGATACAGTCTCTCATGCCCTACTTCTTTACTCCTTTACAGCTGCTAGGTTGTCTACTTCTGCCCAAAACTGGTTTAGAGCTTACCTCTCAGGCAGAACACAATCAGTCAAGATCCAGGATACAGTCTCTCCCCCATTTCCATAGGAGTCCCACAGGGCTCGGTGCTTGGACCCATTCTCTTCTCAATCTTCCTAAATGACTTGCCCTCAGTATGCTCCCCCTCCTCCTCTATCGATATGTATGCCAGTGACACCATCCTGTTCTCCTCCTCTGGCGAATGCCCTGCCGATGTAGCAACCACCCTTCAGCTTGACTTCCACCAGGTTCAGTCATGGTTTGCCTCACATCAGCTATTCTTAAATGCCAAAAATACTGTCTCCGTGACCTTTGGCACTAGGCAGAGACTCTCTATGCTCCACCCTTTCCATCTTTCCATACTCTTGATGGGACAATCCTAGAAGACACCTCCTCATTCAGATACCTTGGGGTTTGGTTAGACCAACACCTCAACTTCTCTGGTCACATTGATGGCACCCTGGAAAAATTGCACCCCAAGCTTGGTGCCTTATTTAGAAACCATAGTTGTATCCCTCCTACAGTGCGGCGTGAACTAGTCCAGAACATGATCCTTCCCATTTTCAACTACTGTGATGTAGTCTATGGTGCCGCTCCTAAATCCTCCCTACCAGATTGGACACTCTCTTTAACTTCTTCTGTTGATTTTGCCCTTGATGCTCCATCACACACTCATCACTGAGACCTCTACCACACCATGTCCCTTCCCTCGCTTGCAACAGGCGCCTCACTCATTGTGCCAAACTCGCTTCTAAATTTTGGTTAGGAGAACTTCCCTCCTACCTCTCGTGCTCACTCTCTTCCCCCTCTCCCCTCTCCTACTCCCTCAGATCCTCTGACACTCGGACTTTGTTGGTCCCCCGTTGAACCACTCTCATTGGTCAGTCAGGCTTTACCCATCATTTCCTGCAAATCTGGAACTCCCTCACCCCCCCCCAAATATGGCACTCCTCCTCCTCCTACTCCCTTACCTCTGCCTTACATAACTTTTTCTCATCTAACTGCTCCTGCTTTAACCCTCAACTGTCCTCCTATGCCTCTACTTCTCTCCATGGCTCACATCACCTATTAAACCTCCCGAGCCTCCTTCTCAGCATGCTCTCCTCTCCCTTCACCGCTATGTACTATGTTCCTCAGATATGCCCCTTGTAATTAAATGCATATTCCACAGGTATGATATATTTAACTGTATGTAATATCACAAATAAATTCTCGGAAATGTTAAATGTTAAACTGTATGTCGAATTTTTCATTCAGTTGTACCTCTCCCCCCAACCCCCAGGTCACACCGGGAGATGAGCAGCTTGTTGTTCAGTGTGCCTTCCTGGTGAAGCATTTCAATAAATAAATAAAACAAGGCCCTTGTTAGGTGAGTGGTGGCTGTAATTTGTTTGAATCCCCTCGAAAACATTATAAATTGTAGTTTAAAACGGCCCCCATAGAAACCAGTGGAGTGTGCCACCTGCACGCTACAGATTCTTACATTACAAGCCGTGCGGGCATGGCTTCATTTATGGACTCCCGGGACTTGCTGAATGAGCACTTGGGAACTTTCCGAAGAAGAAGAAAAAAAAAGAGCCTCCCAATGCACAAAATGTGTCCGAGAGCCCTGATAACACTGCTTGGAAAATGAACAGTAGCCTTTTAAAAAAGGATGAGTTTAAGAGTTTAGTCAGCAAAGAAATTGAAGACTTCCTAGCAAATAATATTCCAACTGACTGCTCGGCCCCAATCAGATGGGATGCATTGAAGGTAATTCTGAGAGGTAAAATCATACCGTATGCTTTCAAGCTGAAAAGAGAGCAGTGCTGAATGACAGCTTACATAGACAGGCAAATTGCTGACTTGGAATTCCAACACAAAATAGTCATAGGTAAGACAGTGAAAGCCCAATTGAAAAAAAAAGAAAACTGAGCTCACTAACCTTTTGGCAAGCAGAACAGAAGGAGCTCTTCGCTATGGTAGGCAAAAGTTTTATGAAACTACCAACACAGCAGATAGGCTCCTGGCAGGCCAGCTTGGACAACAGGTGGTCTCTAAGGCGATCCTAAAAATTAGAAAGCCTGATACCGGAGAGATGACCACAGATCCTGTTGAAAGAGAGACAGCATTTGCAGCTGTGTTCAGATTTCTACAGCAAAGAAAGAAGACCACAACATCACAGGGCAGTAGAACAGTGCATAGATAGCCTACCCTCCTTAAGTTAGGGGAACTAGGCATGCAACAACTTAACACACTGGGAAGTATAGTGGAACATTAAATCTTCTAAAAATGGTAAGGCCCAAGGATCAGACAGATACCCTGCCAAGTTTTATAATCTCTTCTCCCCATCTCACTGCAGTAGGAAGCAATATTCTTATAGATGGGGGGCAAATTCCACCCACATGGCAACAGGCCCAGAAATCTTGTTATCCTTAAGGTGGGGAAAGATGCAGAGGAGTGCGGGTCATATCGTCTGATCTCCCTCCTGACCATGGATTTAAAAATGTTCACAGGGATCCTCCTGGCAGACAGGTCATGATGATATAGTCAAAAATATAAAATTTATGGATCCTAAAAAACATGATACTTTTTTGCCATAAGGATTAATGGGATCACTTCGTAATTTAGAGGGCAACATATTGTAGGGGCAAAGTAATACATCTGTTGTAACAGGGTTGCTGTGTACAATATGTAGCAGTTTCTACCCCTGCCTTGTGGACACAAATAAAGTGGGAGGGTCTGGGTTTTGATTTTCCTAATTGGGGGTTCATATCCAGATAGTTGAAGGTTTGCACTGTGCCTCCACCCAGGGTGAAGTTTAAGTGGGCCTGGTGTCAGAACGGTATAGCCCCCTGGGATGCAGTGCCTACCCAGTGTCCCTCTGCACCTGAAAAATCATAGTGGCACCCTAAAATCAAAATAAATGCAATTATTGACTTACCTCTAATAATATACTCAACAGACAAAATGTAAAATACCAATAAAATATTTACTGGGAGTATTTAGAAGGGATGTGGGGATGCAAAGCAAAACTGTTTTTGAAAGAAACTTGTGAACTCTTGCTGCAGGACTGAAGTTAGGTGCCTGACTAGTCTCAGCCAGCAAAACGCTTTGTGACAGGGAGATCCTGCCACTCTTGAGGACTGACCTTTTCTTAAATCTGTTGCAACAGTTCTTCTGTTTCTTAGCCTAGTCTATCCTTTACAATTTCTAGTTCATAAAGTTGGCCACCTATGGGCGCTCCTCTCCTTTCTTGACTATGCGATAGTGCCCTTTTTAATTTTCCTTTTCCCTCTCAGGTCGTCGTACAGGGAGGTTATTGTGGTGACCTCCGAGCTGATGTAAAACAACAGGCTGAGTTCCCTGTTGTTGGATTTAGTATGCAATAGCACTATGTCATAAAATACCTTGATGTATATGCTTTATGCTTATGAAACCTGTAAATGTTGAAAATACCACAGCACTAGGTGTTTTTGATAAAGGTGAAAGGAGGCTGTATTATAAAATTAAGTTACCGGGTAGAGATACAGAGCCCCCGCTGTGTTATCTAAATGCATGTAAATTACAGATTGTTTGAGAGGCCCACCCTTTGGCATCATGCATTCCTGCTTTAAGCTGAACCAGCCTAAAATTTAATGGTGATTTGCATATACATCCCATGATGCTTCGCATTATAGGTGTATGTGTGGTGATGTGTTATTTAAAACTTGGCTTTATTGCCAATGCCCTTTGGGGTAACCCTTGCTTCAGTGCTTCTGATCTGCACTGAGGTTCTTTGTCTTTAGCTTATTTTATTTTGGGGGGAGGGGCTCCCCATCACCCAAACACACAAGACTAACATACAAAATAAAATCATTTTCACTAAAGAGATAGATCTGTAGGTGCTGACTAAGTGCAGAGGAAGGACATGCATAGTCTGTTGTTGCAAGTTGATGTATTGAAGATGGGATAGGCCATTGCTTAAGGTTATCCACTGTGGTCACTAAGGAAGTGAATTACCTGCAGTTCTGTAAAGAATTTTGTTGCGTTTATTTTGGCATTAATTATTTTATCCTGACTTTGAAAAAAAATAATAATGCCTCACTGCGGTGTGTTGCACCAATCTGCTGTTGTCTGCGTTATCCTTCACCCACACCCCACCACACACTTTTATTTTTTTTTTTTTACTTTATTTTTATTCAGTTTATGGTAATATCAATACCAAATAAAAACATTTTACATAGCTGCAGTGACACAGCATCTGATTTAAAGGCAACATGGTGACATTAGTGAATATTACATGCAGCAAATTGGTACATCATATTGGGGGTAGTTCTAATAATAATAATATAGTCTTCGGGTGAAGCTACCTCTGGCTGGAAGCTGCAACACTGGATTTAAGATTTGCGAGAAAGCGAGTTGTGCTCACAACAGAGGGAGGTGAACCTTACAATTTAAAATTGTCTTTGGTTTGAAGCAGATTCCTTAGGAAAGTTAATATTCTTCAGGTGGAGGATACTTCTAACTGAAGGGTGAATTAAGGAACTTAGAATTATCAGAAAAGGCAGCTTTCAATCAACAGAGGGAGGTGGAGCTTGCTTTACTTTTGTTACAATTGTTAAAATTTTCAGTGCAGGAAGAGTTTAAACCGACAGGCTGAATACTGTTTTCTGTGTCTGCCCTTCTGTACAGCTGACATGTTTTGGGGCTGACTGCTTTCAGAGCACAAGTCACCAGGCTGTTTTGGGGCTGGGGAGGTTTACCTGTGTCTGACTTGGATGTTTGGATTTTTCTCTGTTTGATTAGCAGGGTATTTTCTCTGTCAAATTGTCGTGTATGGCATCTTGCTGATAGGAAGGCACTCATCGCAGCAGTAGGTCAGAGCTTTTAGCTGATTGTTTCATGAGGGCACAGTTTAGGCCCAAACCCTTCCCACCCCTCACCCCTGGAAATAGTTCATTTATACCTGGGGGTTCTGACATCATTTCCTCAAGAGGGCAAGGTGCATATCACTGTCATATCCTCTCTAGCACTCTGCAGTGACAATATAAGCATACACATTATATAAATATATATATATTTCTATAGAACACACACACACACACAAAAAACTAAACAAGGTAGACAGTTATGTGGGGAGTAGTACAATGTAATGGCTGTGGGGCAGCAGTCTTCTAGGAGTCTTTCTGGAGGCTGAGATGCTGCCCTGTTTGCAGACAACTGTCTGCCCTGAGGGAGGAAGTTGCCCATCTTCAGGCTGCACTGGACAGTAGCAAGGGAACCTCCCCTATCCAAGGAGCACCAGAGCCACCACCACTACTTCAGAGGTTATGAAGAAAGCACAGCAGTTGGACCACACTGGGCTCAAGGAGGATAAGGGTGGTGGAACAGAGGCACACCCAGTCAGTTGCTCCACTCCACAATCCATACACCATTCTGGGAGAGCATAGTTCCCCTATGGATGCACCCACAGAGGAGACTAAGGAGGGTGCAGACAACTGTCACAAAGGAGGCCCTCAGGAAGGAGGCAGAAGGCACCACAGGGAAAGGAAACAGCTCCTGGTGGAGGACTCAATTATTAGGGGGATAGAACTGGGGGGAGCAGGGAAAACTGAAGTAAGGTGCCTGCCTGGTGCCATGGCTTGGAGGGACAAGAAGCGCATCCTTAGGATCAAGAGAACAGTTGCACGGGAGCAGGGTGTGAAATTCCTATACCTTAGGTGCCCCAGGGCAGGCATTTTTGTCTCAGGACACCTAATGCAGTTTAGTACCTGCCCAGTGGGGTACCCAAGGTATTTAACCAAGTCCCGGTTTCTTTTCTCACGGCTGAGCAGCTTTGTGTACCCCCACGTCGGCACGTCCGTTTTTTTTAACTCGCGCTCATTTTCCTGTGGGGAGGGGACCGCTGAGGTGCACAAGCGTCATTTTCCTTTGGGCGGGTGGCCGTCTGAGGAGTGCCGAGCAGCCTGAGCTGATGCCACTGCCAAGTAACAAGGTGAGCCCTTCAGAGACCAGCTGACACGCTGAGAACAACGGGCTGACGTTTGACTGGCACGGCTATCAACCAGCTGTACATACGAGGGGTTGGAACATTGTTGGTGAAGGCGGGCTGCAGGAGACTGACACCAATCGCAAGAGTCAGTCTGCACAGTTCGCTTGGCCCCTCACACAGTGTGTCTTGCCGTCTGTGTAAAGCGCGCCACTTGATCTTTCATTGGGAAAGCAAGACATGATGAGTAGCGTGCTTTTAGCTTGCCCATTACATCCATTTGGTTGCGATCGCGATCAGCGATCAAATAGTTAATAGAAAAGCTCTTTTAAGAGCTGTTGTCCATCAGCTCCAACGTGAAATACTGAATTACTACTTTTTTAAATATTGCAGTGAAAAGTACTTGCAAGTGATAAGGGGGAGGGGGAGATCATGAAGGGGTAGACTCGGTCACAACTTGGGAGAAGATTAAAAAAAAATAAGAATAGCTCTTATAAGAGCTTTTATTCATTTTTAAGTTAAAGCAGTGCCTAATTAGATCTGCCTGCAATCTGCAAAAGTGATAGCTGGGGGAGACTACAGTGAGACCAAAGTAAAGAACTCTAGTCAGTCACTCGCATCCAAAATTACAGCCTGACAAGATTCAACTTCTGTTTGCGGTGGGAAAAAAAAAGAAACTGGAGCATTGTACAGCATAATTAAATTTGGTGGTGAGGTGACTGAGAGACTTGTAGAAGCTCTACCTTAGGACTCGGCTGCCTGATGTAATTAGACTTGGAGGGTAAACCCAGTTGCCACAGAGTGAATTAAAACTGCTTACAAGGTGCCATTCTCAGAGTCTAAACTCTAGGATGCAATAGGCTTTTTTTGTGGAAGCTCTACCTATAATTAGGGGACTCAGCTGCTTGAGTTTATATAAATATCAAAAAGTGTAAACCCAGTTGCCACAGAGTGAACTAATTAAATAATAGCAGACTTACTAGTCACAGTTGCTGCTGGGAACAGAAAATAAAAAGTAAAAAAAAAGTCCTTGCATTCAGTGTAATAAAAAGCTGCCTGACTTACTTAAGTGGGGTTTAACTAACTAAACTAAGCCCTCAAACATCTAAATTGAGAATTACAGGGAGCTGCTCAGCTGAGGATGTCAGCTTGAGTAAATAAAAAAGGTTTGGGAAGACCTATACTGTGATCTAATTTAAAGCACCAGATTAAAAGCCTTTGTGACTGCTGGGCTTGCAGCCTGCCTGGTGCCTACTGATTTGTCCTCTTGAGGAATGATTAGGAGGGAGCCCCAGAGGGTAGTCAGTGGCTACTGGCAAGGCAGGAGAAAATAAAAATAAATGTAAAAGTCCTGTCCTTTTGTGTGTTGAATTTGTGGGGCGACTGATTGTCATCTCCTCTTAAAAATAAATGAGTTTGTCACCCTTTGTATGTTTGGGTCTGTCCTCTCTTCTTAAGCACTTATGAGGCCTGAGGGCGCTAGCCAGGGAGTGACTAGACAGAAGGGAAAACAAATACTGTAAATGAAAGTCCTTTCTTTTGGACTGCTGTACTAGTCCACACTACACTGCATTTTGATTTGTTCTCTTAAATAAAAAACCTTGTTAGTTGCAATCAATGCTTGTTGGGGCATGCACAGGTAGTGTTACTGAAATAAATCACCGAGAGCCAGTTTAATTTGTTTATATTTCTGTTTATTATTTACAAGCTGACAAACCAGGACGATGAAACCAGAATTATGTGGAAAAAAAATGGGTGGCATGTAAAACGTTTCCTGGGCATGTACTTGTGCTGCTTACATGCCCCAGTGGGCATGTACTTTTTTTTTTACAAATTTCATGCCCTGCACGGGAGTCTGAGCTGGACGTCATTGTCCACCTAGGGACAAATGACTTGGCTCACCATGAGAGAGCAGTGCAGAAGGACTTTGTAGAGTTGGGAGGGCTTAAGACAAGTAGCACACACAGTATCCTTTTCAGAGGTGCTGCCTGTCAGTGGCATGGGTGAGGAGAGGGTACTTTGCACCATGCAGTTTAATGAATGGTTGAAAAATGGTGTGGAGACACAGGGTTTGGCTTCATTGGGACTGGGGTTTCACAGAAGGGACACCAGCCTATACTGGCAGGATGGTCTGCATCTGTCCAGGAAGGGAACAAGTCTTTGGGCAATCTGTTTAAATGCTTCATTGGCAAGCTTTTAAACTAGTCAAGGGGAGGCACTGATAAGCAGCAGGAAACCCTAGCCTCCCCCTACAAAACAGGGTACTAAATGAGAAAAGACCAAGGTAGAAAGGTCAGTGGGGGATGCTGCTACAGAAGGTAAAGCCATCAAAAAATGGGGAGCAATGAGTACCAGTGCCTGTAGTCTGGGTAACAAGCTTCCTGAATTAGTGGCCTTGATGGAGGAGGAACATCTGGATATCGTGGCAGTCACAGAAACATGGTACACACAGAACCATGACTAGGACGTAAACATACCAGGATACACTATCTACAGGAGGGACAGGGAGGGTAAAAGAGGAGGAGGAGTAGCTCTTTACATAAGGGAAGGAATCAAAGCAACAGAACAAAAGGGTAAACAGGGAGGAGGAGAAGAAGCACTGTGGGTCAATTTGGAGGCAGGCAATGGCACCACAATCCGCACAGGGGTTGTATACAGACCCTCCTCTCGGGGGGAAGAAATGGACAAGGAAATGGTAGAAAGTATACTTAGAATAGCAGATAAAGGGGAGATATTGCTGATGGGTGATCTGAATATGCCAGATGTTAACTGGAGTGCAGTTGCAGCAGCCTCTTCTGAGAGTGGGGTTATTCTAGATGCCCTACAGGGGGCATGCCTTAGACAACTAGTATTGGAACCCACTCGAGAGGGAGCAATCTTAGACCTGGTCCTCTCAAATGGAGATGGAGAGAGGATCACAGATGTAGAAGTGGGTAGCCATCTGGGAGCTAGCGACCATCGAACAGTATGGTTCACAATAAACACAGCAATAGCGTCAAGCCATACAAAAGCAAAACTACTAGATTTCGGGAGGGCTGACTTTGCCAAAATGGGTGAGTGCCTAAGGAATGCACTAGCAAATGGGCAGGAAGGAGGGGTGGAAGAACAATGGGGAATAATAAAAACTGCCATCACAGAGGTAACAAGCCTTTGTGTGAAGCAAATAAACAAAACAAAACAATGTAAAAAGCCACTGTGGTTCTCAAAGGAGGTGGCAGTGAAGGTTCAAGAGAAAAAGAAAGCTTTCAGAAAGTACAAGGAATCGTAGAAAGAGCAGGACAGAGAAATGTATCAGTTAAAGCAAAAGGAAGCTGGGAAAGCAGTCAGAACAGCAGAGGCATGAACTGAGGAAAAGATAGCCAACTCAGTTAAGAAGGGTGATAAAACCTTTTTTAGGTACATCAGGGAGCGAAGGAAGACCAAGGGAGGGATAGTGAGGCTTAATAAAGGGGAGGGGGTGGGCAGAGGGTGACTGTGAAAAGGCAAAGATATTAAACAAATATTTTTGCTCAGTATTTACAAATGAAGAGGGGGAGGTATCTAAAACAAACAATAGAAACACTCTGGATACAGAAGTTGATACTAGCCCATTTACAGAAAAAAGGGTTCTGAAAGAACTCTTAAAACTGAAGGTGGACAAAACAATGGGGCCTGATCGGATTCATCCCAGAATTCTAAAAGAACTAAGGGTAGAACTAGTGACACCACTGACTACCCTCTTTAACAAATCATGGGAGGATGGGGTGGCACCTGAGGACTGGAGGAGGGCAGATGTGATTCCCCTTCACAAAAGTTCGAGCAGGGCAGAAGCGGAAAACTACAGACCAATTAGTTTAACCTCAGTGATAGGGAAAATGATGGAATCACTTCTGAAGGAAAGAATTGTCGAGTACCTAGAGGCCAGAGGGGCACAGGACCCAAGGCAGCATGGATTCACAGTAGAAAGGTCATGCCAGACGAATCGAATAGATTTCTTTGACTGGGTGACCAAAGTAGTTGATCAGGGAGGGGCTGTGGACATGGCCTACCTAGACTTTAGCAAGGCATTTGACTCAGTCCCACACATAAGATTAATATACAAGTTGGTCACCCCGGGAGTGGGTCCCAAGATGATAGCCTGGGTAAATAATTGGCTGGAGAATAGGACACAGAGGGTAATAGTAAATGGAGTCCACTCTGAAGAAAGGGGGGTTACTAGTGGGGTGCTGCAGGGTTCAGTATTAGGACCAGTCCTGTTCAATGTCTTTGTGGCGACATTGCAGAGGGACTGGAAGGAAAAATATGTCTCTTTGCAGATGACACAAAGATCTGCAACAGAGTTGATGCACAAGGTGGGGTGGAACGGATGAGAAGGGACTTGGCAAGGTTAGAGGAATGGTCAAATGTATGGCAGCTTAGATTTAATGCTAAGAAGTGCAAGGTAGTGCACCTGGGAAACAAAAACCCAGGGGAAGAGTACACAATGGTGGGTGAGATACTAACAACAACAAAAATGGAAAGGGACCTGGGGGTAGTCATATCAGATGACTTAAAGGTGGGCAAGCAATGTGAGAGGGCAGTAAGGAGGGCTGGGGGGATATTGGGACGCATAGGGAGAGGCATCACCAGTAGAAAACAGGAAGTTGTTATCCCTCTGTACAGACAGCTGGTGAGACCCCATCTGGAGTGCTGTGTGCAGTTCTGGAGACCCAATCTCCGCAAGGACATAGACAAGATGGAAGCTGTCCAGAGGAGGGCAACTAAAATGGTGCAGGGTCTCCGCCCGGAAGACATATGAAGAGAGACTAAAGGAGCTTAATATGTATAGCCTCGAGGAAAGGAGGGACATGATAGAAACGTTCAAGTACCTCAAGGGAATCAACAAAGTCCAAGAGGGTAGCATCTTTCAAAAAAAGAGGTGTGCAAAAACAAGGGGGCACAATTTGAAGATTGGAGGGGGGTGGCTCAGAGGTAATTTAAGGAAGTATTTTTTCACAGAGAGGGTTGTGGATGCATGGAACGGCCTTCCGGAGGAGGTTGTGGAATCAAAACAGTGGTTGAATTCAAGCATGCATGGGACAGCCATAAGGCAATTCTAGGGGGTGAGGGTAGAAAGAAGTAGGCTGCTGGTTAACTAGGATCTGCAGTTTATCCATTAGGTAGGGAAATGGGCAGACTGGGTGGGCCAAGCGGTCCTTATCTGCCGTCAAATTCTATGTTTCTACGTTTCTATGTTAAATGGTTAGAAATTAGCCCTTGCAACAAGACACTGGACCAGATGAAATGAAGTGCTCTCTCAAATACATCCCAGAAAATATTTCACTGGCTATTTCTATAGCCTGGTGGTCCAGAAAGCAAAAAACAATTAAACATATCTATTAAATGTGCGCATAAGATAGATGCTCCATATCATCGCTATTTCTCTTAAAACAACTTTTTTTGAACAGTATTAACAATATAAAAATTACTCAACAGAACAGATTGCATTTAGGAGTAAACCTGTGCATAAGACAGAACACAGATATTGCAGTCTCTTATTAACTTGGCCACTCGTTTGATTTAGCCAATGAGTGTTAGCTCGAGATGTTAAAAAATAAATAAATAAAAAGAACAAATATAAAGCACATGGAGACTGCTGTTGCATATTTTGGGAGCAAACTAGTGTGCCTTAATATAACAAACTTCAGATGTGGCTTCCTAAATAGACTGTATTCATCTTTTTACCCTATGTATAAGTTTTCCACAGACAGTTACAACTTAGTGCTACTCAAGTTGAATATATTCAAGTCTAGATCAGTAATGTGGGTAGAAACAAAAACATTTCACCTTTACCCATCAGTATCCGGGTGCTCCTCAGAAGTGGAAATAAATTCTTGCCTGATTTTGTCCAGTGTTTTGCTGGCTTCCACGGGGTCGTTGAATAGGAAATTTAGGGGCTGTTGGGGTGTATTAGTTTGGGTATCACAAGTCGAAAGAGGGAGGTAGTAATCCCTCTTTACAAGATACTGGTTAGGCCCCATCTGGAGTACTGCGTGCAGTACTGGAGGCCTCACCTTCACAAGGAGATTAACTAAATTGAGGCAGTCCAGAGAAAGGCAACCAAAATGGTGCATGGACTGCATCAGAAAACATATGAGGACAGATTAATGGAGCTCAATATGTATACCCTAGAGCAAAGGAGGGAGAGAGGTGATATGATTGAAACATTCAAGCACCTTACGGACATTAACAAGGTGAAAGAGTCTAACGTTTCAATATAAGAAAAATAGCAGGACAAGAGGGCACAGCATGAGATTAGAGGGAGGCTGATTAAGGGGTAATGTGAGGAAGTTCTTTTTCACAGGTTACAGTGCAGGGCTTCAAACAGGTATGGGATAGGCATAAGGGAGCAATACAGATGAGTATGAATAGATAGGCCATTGACAGAGCAAAGGCCGATGGCACATTCATAAGGTAGAAAAAATGGGTAGACGGGATGGGCCTTGCAGTCCTTATCTTCCGTCAACTTCTATGTTTCTATTAAATATTTTCCAGCACAGGAGATCTTGATGTAACACCCCGGACCCCTGCCTTTTTGCAAAACAACAGGTGGCATGCTGTTGAAGCTGACAGCAGTACCTGGTGGGGACTGGGTTCAGGGAGGATAAGGTTACTCGGCACAGGGGGCCTAGGTTTGGCTACTCTGCACAGAGGCGCCCTAGTGAATCCGAACATAGGAAGCAGTAACTGTAATGTCCAAATCCAGGAATGGGATTCTAGAGTGTGGCTTTTATTCACATCCAAACTGAACAAACAAAGCATAGACGGACCCCCACGTGGCTACATTCCTAGTAATGCAGATTAGAGACAACAGAACACTTCTTCACTATTTCCAGCCCTCAGGCTCTGAACCCACCAGGCATACAGCCCAGACTTGCACGCAGCTTTGCGTACACAGCCCGACTTGTACACTACTTGGGTTTTCCCTATTGGCCCGGCTTCCCCGCCGGCCACTTGTTCCGCGGCCCATTTTGGGAAATGAACCAATTTTCCTGTTGTGGCTCCCCAAACCACCTTAGCACCTTCGACTCCTAGAGGGAATTTTCCTTCCAATCCCACATCTGGGTACTTCCCTCATCACTGGCCAAGTGCATGAGGCAAAGTAGAAATCCACAGAGCAAATCCGTAGAGGTGGACCTGGTCACTAAAGATGGGGGGTTTCTCACCTCCAGCTCCCACAATCCATACCCGGCCATTTCTCTGGAAACGAAACAAGTTTTTTTACTGAAAGCTTGGCAGTGTAGATTACTGGGTAGACATGTGTCACATCTCCTCTGCATTTCTTGGCTTCCCATATGTGCTGGACTTGAACATACTTTTACTTTTGTCTAAGCCTATTACTCTAGGCCTCCCACTATTTCAGTAGTCCAATCCACACTATCACACAAGTCCCAGGGTGGAAACATGGGCCCTTTAGAAATAGCAGAATCTCACCCTCCGGTTGCAGGTGCCCCACAGGCGATTCACAAATCTTCTTGTTTCCCATGGACTCTTGAACAAATAAGGCAGCTACTCCACTAGTAGAAAACCAGGGGGTTGCCCCTGGAATAAGCAGGACAACCTTCCTGCCCCATCCCCTGAGGGATGGGGCACTGAGACCCTAATCAGCGATCTCCACCACTTCAAACTGCTTCTTCTGTGTCTCCCTTTTGGTGGAAACACACACCTTTTTTTCCAGAATGTAGCCCTATGTTAGGGCTGAGGCTCCAAGAGCCTAACCAGAGTTGCTGTGCTGCTCTCTCAGCAAGCTCCAAATTCCAACTGACCTACAGACTACTGTTCAAACCTCCCAACATTCTATTCCAACTCCCTGCTGCAGAGTCCATTGTGGCTCATGCAGCTGTGACAGTTCTATGGTGATGTCATCCCTCAGTCTCGGCTGAGACTGAGAACAGAGGAGACAGTGTGAAATCCATTTAACTGGAGTTTCACAAGCTGCCTTCCTTGCCTACCACTAGGTCTTACTGGGATTCTAGTAACCCCAGGTAACAAGGGGGTTACATTGAGACAGGCAGGCATATGTCGCAAGTGTGTAATTCCCAGTACATGGAGTCCCACTAGAACGCTGTTAAATGCTCGTCGACATTCTCGGGTAGCAGTGCACCACCTTGTCGCCATCTAGGAGCAATGGGGCACGATCCCAGGTGTGTATTACAAGTTAATCTCATTGGTGAGGGTCATCTGTGACAGCTAGCATGGTTCGGGGTAAAGTGGTGTTTGGCTTTCTCCTTGGGCTAATACGGTAGACCTGTAATATAGTAATGTCCAGCAAATCTCCAGACCACTGGTTGAAGAGATTATTTATAAATTGGCTAGAGTTAGAGGTTTCCAGGCCCTCCAGAATGCCCAAGAGGCACACATTTGAAGACTGGGTTGCATTTTCCAATGACTGCAGTCTATAGCAGAGTTCTCTGTTCCCCCTAGGATTTTAAAAATGTCAGCCACTGTGGCTAAAGTGACCCCAGACTAATTAGCCACTGTGTGAAAGCATGAGCCACACAACGATAAACGCTGCCAAATTAGTTATTCTAAACCATGTACAATACTGTTGCTAAAACAGCATGAACAGAAGGTTTTAGCCTCCGTGGCACAGGTAACTTTAAAAATCGTTAGAAATCTTAGCCACACGCTAAAAACATTCACCAGTGGTGAGTAACAAGCGGGAACATAGCATTTATTTTCCTCGATGACTCCATTCACAGCAATTAAAGATATATTTGTGTTCTTCGTTATGGCTTTAGTTTCTGTGATAACTTGCTCTACTTTAGTTTCCACCAGGGTCAATCTCGTGTTGATGGTATCCACCTTGTCTGCCAAGTCCTTCATCACCGCTATTACAGCATCACAGATGGCCTGAAGGGTAAGATCGGGCTCCGAGGTGTCAGTTGAACTTTGTCCGCCCATCCCCAGTGGTCCAGCCGGCTGTGGCTGTTTTCCCTTCCCAGCCTCAGAAGATGGTTGATTCTTGGTTCTCCCCATATCACTTTCCGCAGAATTATGATATCTTCCAGTAGCATTCGATGAGCTTTAACTGTTGGTGTAAGTTAAAACTGTGAAATCTAGCTTAGGTAGTTCAAATAATAGAGTTTTAGATGCAGTTTGAGAGAGCGCCTCTTAGAGCATCTTTCTCGGACAGTTGCTGGCTCTGCCCCCAGCAAAACACTTTCAGACACAGTAACAGTGCACACACTCCACCATGCAAGACAATACAGTGGCAGAGTAAATATTGTATGTTTGGTATTACTAGCCCACCTGTACTGGGGCAGTACCCACTTCCCAGTGGTACTGGTTTACAACCCTCAGACCTTAAAGAGAACCAATCTGTTTTTTTTTTTAACTTGTCATTTTATTGTTTTTTTTTTTTTTTTTCAGGATACATCCATTTGCCATTACAATTTGTCATTACTTCTTTTGAAACGGCTTCACATGTGTGGTACAGTCAGTATTATCTAAAACATTCTCCAGTACATAAAGTAACTTGGGGGAGAAAGCAGAGGAGGTAAATCAATTCAGAGTTTATGTTACTACAGCCGAGAGGATCACAAGGAATCCTATCCATTTAGACAAGTCGTTCCCATACTTCTGGTGGACTGCCCGGCCCGCCCGGCATATTTAAGAATAAGGAACCAAATCTGGCCCCCATCTCAACTCGGCTCCCTCCTTCTATGGAATCCTGTCCTCTCTGTGGTCTGAAATATATAATATAATAGCCACGCTGTCCATCTATTTCGCAACCCTGGCAGGGTATTCTGTATTTGAGCTGTTATCTGATAAATGTGGTAAGTTATGTCCTCCCATGCTGAAACCTGGGGGGGATCTTCTGCAGCCACAATTTAGTGATAGCTTTTTTGGCTGCTGCCAGAAATATACCAGCCAGGTATATAAGATGCTTTTGTTTTAGTTGTGTGGGAAATATAATAGTAGCACCTTATCCGGAGTTAAAGGTCCCAGATCTGGTATTGGATCCTGTAACACCTGATGTACTGAGTCCTAGAAAGGGGTAAGAACAGGACACATTCAGAAAATGTGTGTATGCGTAGCTAACAGACACCCACACTGCCTCCAGCAATTAGCAGGATGGGAATTAGAAAACTTTGCTGTGATCTGGGGGGTTCGTAAGTAGCAGCTGTCTGTCTTCCAACTAAATTCTCGCCATACATATGAGCAAGTTACAAAGAGAACCAATCTCGATATATCCTCAAGCTTAGAAGGCCAAACAGGGAGCTTCCTTACCTGAATAGGAGCTCCTGTGGGCCGCCACAATTTAGTGATAGCTTTTTTGGCTGCTGCCAGAAGTATACCAGCCATTACAGCAGAGGTGGTGGTGGCAAAAACAGTAGCGGCCATCAAGCATGCATGGGATAGGCATAAAGCAATCTTGGTAAGAAAGCAGGGTGGGGGGAGATAGAGATCAGGTAGGGTCTGCGGTGACAGTATAGGCAGGGAAAAATGGGCAGACTAGGTGAGCCAAGCGGTCCTTATCTGCCGACAAATTCTGTTTCCATGTTTCACACCACAAGACTGTTTGTTTGTCAGGCGTTAGGGTTTGAACACACTCTAAGAACCCTAATTCTGGCACAGTTCCAGTGTGTTCCAGCATTACAGTTCTTAGTTGGAGTGTCTGTGGGGATTTAATGTTTGAGTACCACAAAAGTGAACGTTTGAAATGCATGATTAATTAAGAAAAAGTGGCAGATGCCGCGTTAGAAAGGGAGAAGTTGACATTGTCCATGTATTAATCACTTGTCCACTATACAATAAACACAGAGATTCCTGAAGGACATAGTGAACCAATCAAACCAGGATCCACATAAATTGACTGATTGGCTATTAAATTGTACTTCTCCGAAATTACTTGAAAACTTTGCCTCTTTTATAAAAAATTATAGATACACAGAACCTGCACTTAAACAAAAAAAAAAAAAAACAGAGATCCTCTGAGAACCAACTGAATAATATGTATGACGTATTAGAAGCCAGGAAAAGTACCTTGCAATTACGTTATGATAAATCTTAGATATATATGTGTTTTGATTCATGTAACGATCCTTCAACAATTTTAAATAAATATATTTATTAAGATAAAAGGATCTATGTAGAAAACTAGCAAATGATAATGTAATAATTTAATGCTATGGTGCAACATTATTACGAAGTATGCATTTGTATGTATAGTGCGATCACTTTAATGTACTTTGTAGTAACACTTTTTGTTACACAGTAATGTTTTTATGTATTTTATATATTTTTTGTAACAGCATAACTTATCATACAATAAAGATTACTACTACTATAGGGATTGAATAAATTTCTAGACCCACTAGCCAGTAGGAGTAGTGACTGAAAAATCCACCATCCCCAAAGACATTAGATTTGCCCAATTGGTGTACTTTTTAAAAGGTAACTTCCTCCAGTATTATTCAGCAGGGCTAGATAAATGTTTTATAGACTCAATACAAAATCTTCCAGTAGTTGGCCAGTGGGTCTGTGCCAGTTTTGAACCCTGCTAGTTCTAGTTTCCATACTTAGTTTTTTTGGTTGTTTTGAGAAGCAAACCCCAGTACCCAGCCTCAAAACTGTCTTGGCAAGGAAATGTTGCAAAATGTGAATAACTGTAGTAATATCTTTAGAGCTCAACAAGTAACTATGTTTGTATCCTTTGCAGGCTTTTGGAATATATCCAGAGAAAATTACATTTTAAAGATGGATGCAAGCACGGAGGGCACTTCTGTATCAGAGGCAGCGGAGCAGAAGAAGAAGATATTGCCGGCTGCTGTGCGAGCCAAAATAGAGCGTAACAGGCAGAGGGCGCTGATGCTAAGACAAGCAAGACTTGCAAGCAGACCGTATCCTGCTACGGAAGGTACTGTGAGTTAAAATTCAAGGTACATTCATCTTTTAAACCAGCACAGGCTTAACAAACGTTTCATAAACTTCAACTTTTGTGTCCTAAGAAGTGACAAAATGATGTCTTGCTTGTTGGATACTGGCATCAGCTTGTTAAAATGCTTGTATGACGGCAGCCTAAATGGTTCAGCTGCTGTGCACTGCACCGCCATATTGGCAACCCAAGTTCGGAAGCAAATTTGGGGCACCCCATAGAGAGGCAGGCCAGACTGCAGCAGCTGCTGCTCAGCAGTTTGCTGTGGTCGAGGAGGGATGGTGTTATGCACCACTGTCGCAGCAATCCCGGTGATGGGCCAAGGGAGCTTATTTCCACAGCAGGACGTGTGGTGCATGCAGTGGAGGCCACTCAATGAGTTACGTCATGAGTGGAGGGAGGAACCAAGGGAGGAAAAAGCAAGAAAAAACCGATACCTGTCTGTGACAGTCTGGGCTCTCTTGGGTGCCAGATCCTAGTCAGCACAGGGGACTGCCTCAAGGGTGAGGATGGCTCTCCTCCTGAAGCTCCTGCAGTGGACGGTAAAACATGAGGGACATGGCGGTGAGTGCAGGACCCTGGGGAGTGAATGGGAGTGAACAGAGCCGGAACAGGCTATGGCTCTGGAACAAGACACCCTGTCACTCACAGCTAGGGAGAAAAAGCTGTATAGAAACAAAACGCTTGTGTGTTACGCTTGTCTGAGGCATTGCATTCGACTGGTTCAAGTACAGTCTTTGGAACCGAGAGGCCTGGGTTTTTAATTACCGCAGGGTCACTGCTTTGGATCCGAGAGGCCTAGGTTTGAATTACAGCAGGGTCACTGCCTCATTTTGTGACCTTGAACAAATTACTTGACCTGTCTGTGCTTCACACCCTCCCAGCTATAAAATATGTTGTAAAAAATGAAAAAGACCCCAATATAAATTATAGTGCCTTCAGAAAGTATTCACCCCCCTTGGATTTTGTCACATTTTGTTGTGTTACTACTAGAATTTTTAATGCATTGAAATTATTTTTTCCCCCCTTGATTCGCACAGCATACCCAACAATTTAAAGGGCAAAAATATTTTTATTGTGTAACAAACATTTATGAAACATTAAAAACTGAAATATCTTGTTTACATAAGTATTCACCCCCCTGAGTCAATACTTTGTAGAAGCGCCTCTGGCAGCAATTACAGCTTTGAGTCTTCTTGGGTATGTCTGTATCAACTTTGCACATCTGGATATGGGGATTTTCGCCCATTCTTCCTTGCAGATTTGCTCAAGCTCTGTCAAGTTGGATGGTGAACCGCAATCTTTAAGTCTTTCCACAGATTCTCAATGGGATTCAAGTCTGGGCTTTGGCTGGACCACTCAAGGACATTCACCTTCTTGTTCTGAAGCCACTCCAGTGTTACTTTGGCTGTATGCTTGGGGTTGTTGTCCTGTTGGAACGCAAATCTTCACCCCAGTCCAAGGTCTATTGCAGACTGATGCAGGTTCTCCTCAAGGATGTGCCTATATTTGGCTCCATTCATTGTTCCCTCTATCCTGACAAGTGCCCTAGTCTCTGCTGCTGAAAAGCATCCCCATAACATGAAGCTGCCACCACCATGCTTCATGGTAGGGATGGTGTTACACGGGTGATGAGCTGTGTTCGGTTTGCGCCAGGCATAGCGCTTCGCATTCAGGCCAAAGAGTTCAATTTTTGTTTCATCAGACCAGAGAATCTTTTGCCACATGGTCTCAGAGTCTGCCACGTGCCTTCTTGCAAACTCCAAGCATGCTGTTATGTGGCCTTTTCTCAGGAGTGGCTTCCGTCTAGCCACTCTCCCATAGAAGCTACATCTGTGAAGTGCTGCAGAGATTGTTGTCCTCTGGACAGGTTCTCCCATCTCAGCCATGGAACTCTGTAGTTCTGTCAGGGTGGTCATTGGGTTCTTGGTCACTTCCCTGACCAAGGTCCTTCTTGCCCAGTTGCTCAGTTTGGGAGGACGGCCTGCTCTAAGAAGAGTCTGGGTGGTTCCATAATCTTTCCATTTCTTAATGATGGACTTGACTGTGCTCCTGGGAACTTTCAACACCCTAGAAATGTTTTTATACCCCTCCCCAGATCTATGCCTCCTCTCAATTTTATCACGGAGTTCTACGGACAGCTTCTTGGTCTTCATGGTAGAGTTTCTGCTCTGACATGCACGGTCAACAGTGGGACCTTATATAGACAAGTGTATTTCTTCTGAAATCATGTCAACCATTTGAACTGACCACAGGTGGACTCCATTCAAGTTTTAGAGTGATCTCACAAGGAAATGTGATGCACCTGAGCTCAATTTGGAGTGTCATAGCAAAGGGGGTGAATACTTATCAAATCAAGACATTTCAGGTTTTTATTTTAAATTACATGTACAAAAAATTCCAGAAGTTTCATTCCACTTTGACATTATAGAGTAATTTGTGTAGATACGTGACAAAAAAATCCCATATAAATGTATTTTAATTTGAGTTTGCAACATCACAAAATGTGACAAAATCCAAGGGGGGTGAATACTTTCTGAAGGCACTGTAGATGTTACCCTGGACATGCCGATGACTGTGTTTTCCAGAACTTTCAGTCTGCCACCTTTCAGTAATACTACAAATTCACTACAGAACATTGACAAAAGAAGTCTAAATGGTTTTCTGCCATAATGTAAGCATGTTAAAAAGTAACCTCATATTGTGGTGATGGAAAGGACTTGGGTGCGTCTTGTCTGTCCCTCCTTCTGTGCAAGTGTGACTGTGCCCCAGTATTAGTACTTACTGTGGCAACCAAAACTGGATACAGTACCCCAAGTGTGGCTGAACTGAGGCCTTTTACAGGAGGAGGATCGACTCCCTTGCCTGCCTCTTTACCCCTGCCGATGCATCCCAGTATTGTGGTAGCTCTGCTGACTGTGGCAGCACATTGCCTGTCTGGCTTCAGCTAACTGTCCTCAAGTACTTTAAATGTGTTTTTTTTGTTTGTTTGTTTTGTTTTTTTAAAGTGCATTGATGGAAGACTGGATTTTTCCAATAGCCTTGTGTTCAGTATTTTTATTCATGGGATGTACAAGTCACAAGGTCACACAACCAGCCAGTTGCTCACAAATAGGGTATTTTCCTCATTCCTTGCCCTGTTTAAATATAGAGTTGCTTGGACTATCAAGGAAGGAATTTGGTTTTATATAGCAACACACACACACACACACACACACACACACACACATATCCTGTAGCACAAGTTGTAACAGTGCAGCAGCCATTTGGTGTTCAGTGGGAGGCTAAGTGAGCCTGATCAAGGCTGTACAAAGGGGAGGGGTGAGAGGAGGTACCACAGAGAATTTAAATGATTTGCACAGTGAGCATGTGCTGGAGCTGGGACTCCTTATGTCTGCCTATCAACTTTTCTGGACAACAGCTGTTGTCTCAAACTGGCCAAATGTACACGTTCTTGGTAAGCCTACATTTTTTTCTGACCCAGACTCAACAAGCAGTTCTCCATGCTGAATCTTTGCTTGTATGTTGTGATAGTTTGTTGGTGTTGGGGGAAGGGTTCTGTTTACTAGAAATACTGTTTGTGATGTTTTTAGTAGTCAAGTTTGAGAGCACTCCTGCTAAGCCCAGAGACCAACTTCTCCAAGAGGAGGACTTTTATTGATGTAAACTGTGCCCAGCATTCACAAGTGGAGTGAGTGCGCACCAAGTTGAGGGTAACTATCCCCAAAGACCAGGGGCAGCTAAAGGAATTTTGACTGACTGTGGTACTGCAAGGGTTCAGACAGCCTGAAGTGGGGCACACAAAGACTGAACCTGACACAGGGCAACATATAGTTTTCATGCTTCTGTGGTGTCATTCAAGTAATATTACAGCACAGGAACATGAAAACAAGCTAACAGGGCAAAAAGCAACATACTATATTAACAACAGAATGGAAAAATAATGGGTTGCCAATATGGCGGTGCAGTGCACAGCAGCTGAACGTCATACAGGCATATTGTGGCAGTTGTTTTTGTGTATTTTAAAATGCAAGACAATCTAGCATTGATTCAGGGTAAGTGCTAGAGTATAATACGCTTTTCTTTTTCATCCTTCGTTTCTCTTCTAGTACCTTTCCGACTGGTGGTTCCCCTGGTTCACCCAAATTCCCTGGGTCTTACCTTACTCCGTTCATGCCCTTTGTCACAGGAGCTCGGACAGAGGTGCCCAGTCATTAGCATGGTGACTGTGAGGAACCGGACCATCCCCCAAATGAGCTTAGTGCTGTGTACTAACTCATTACCTATTGGAATCCCACCAGAGCTCACTGTAATATTGCACAAGTCATATCACATCCCCATGCTTGAGGCCCTCTCAGTTGTAGAACTGTAGAAGCAGGATCACCCTCACCTCGTAAAGCAGATGTTTCAAATTCCAACTCAGCTGGTTAACCTGGGACAAAATAAGATCTTCTTCGAGAATATCTCTTTCATCAAGCCACTATACCCGCATCAGCGCTAGAACCCCACGGAAATCTTGCAAACCAGGGACCTCCCACGACGACATTGTGCACCATTCTTTACAAAAATGTGGGTGGCCCCACTTCTCCTCTGTTCTTTTCTGCCATTGATAAGACTCGTCGGACCCACCACTGCAAAAAGCCGCCATTTTCTTTTTTCATACATAAAAATAGTAATCACTATCTTAGTGATTTTCAGTGAAAGAACCACCTATACTTTTTTGTTATTGTGACTGCAGCGAGAAAATCTACAAGGACGACATGCATGAAAGTGTGTGTCTGCTGTCTAGGCGTCTCTCACAATGTAAAAGCCTGTGAGATCTGATGGGGATTCAGCTCCTCTACCAGGCGATACAGAAAAGGGGCATTGGAAAAATTTCTCCTCAAAGAGACCTTAGCTGCTCTGGAACAGCAGCTACAGTGCAAGTCCGCATCACCTGCCCCGTCAACTGAATCGTGGTCATCTAAATCCCGAGATAAATCTTCCTCAGGGAGCCACAAACACCAAGATAAGGAAAAGGTTTCCCCAGTGAGGTCCAGGTCACCGCTGTGGACTGCAGGTACGTCCCAAACTTCGTCGGCAGCAACCACCCCTAACAGCTGACCAGGCATCAACGTCAGAGCTTGGCATAGGTGCTTCCGGGCCGAATACAGCCAGTACATTGTTGTAACCAGAGAGTCAACCTCCACCATCACCTAGTGCGGTCACGATCACTACTACAAGTGGTGTTGACACACAGGCAGTGTTTCAATCATTTTCAGATTTGATATGGCAAATATTGCCGGGCCTGCTTCCTCATACAGTGCTTCCCGTCAGTGGGGACTCCCACAGTGACTACCCCGTCAACACCGCAGTCTAATATATTGTGAAATAAACCTTCTCAGCTGCCACCGACATTGCCGGTGTGGTCTTCCATTCCTGTCAGTGAGGGCACAAACGATGATACTGTGAATACAATCCTGATCTCATAATGGAGGAGGAAGAAGACTATGCTGAGGACAGCCAGTATGTGCGTGGCATCAGCTGAACAGTCCTCCTGCAGTGAGGACTCTGTGGTGAATACCCCAAAGTCACCTCCAGAGGATCCCTCATTTTGTACCATGATGCAGCAGATGCAGGCTGCCATGGGGTTTACGTTTTGGAGGAACAGGATTCCACTAAAAGGAACCTGCTTGAGTTTCTGGAAATGCCAGAAATCTCCTTCTGCTATCATTCCTCCCCTGTATCCAGCATTGGAGAATGCTACTTTTATGCAGCCTGGTATAGGCCAAACACTGTACCAGCTGTTCCCAGAAAGGCTGACATGTACTCTGCTCCTCCTGACAAGCCTTATTATGCTAACTAGCCTGAGACTGTTTCAGTGGTGATCGCAGCTGCCCATGACAGATCCAAGGTACCTAGACACCTGAATTCCCTTCCTCCTGATAAGGAATCCAGGAGGGTGGATGTACTGACCAAATGCATTTATGCCTCTGCCTCCCTGGGTCTGCGTATTGCCAATTACCAGGTCCATATGATAAAATATAAGAATACCCTATGGAGGAAGGCTAAGGCTGCTGCACAGGCCTTACCTGAGGGTACTGCCTAACAAAAGTTAAGAAGAACTCTGAGTGCTGATGTGGGGAAACACTTGGTCCACACAACATAATGTTTCTGATGCCTCTGCCAGGACTGCGACCTCTGGCATCTGTCTTGGGCATTACTCCTGGCTTAAGAGGGCAGGATTTGCCTTTGGTGTGCAGCAAACAGTTCTAAATGACCCATTTAGGGAACAGAAACTGTTTGGCCATGATGTTGAAGAAGCTTTAAAAAACCTTCAGTCATTTGGCAAGACTCTGAGATCAGTAAAATCCCTGTACCATGCACCAGGCAGAGGTAAGGGCAGGGCTAATTTTCATCAGTCTGCTGTTAGAGGCATCGTCAGGCGTACAGAAAGCAAGGTAGAGGTGTGGGGGTCTTACTAGTTCCCCCTTCCAACCCACGTGCACAGACGAAAGCACTCAGAGGTGCTAGAGACGGTGGCTGTAGGGGGTCACGTCTCATTCCATCTGAACCATTGTAGAGCAGTTACCACAGACGAATGGGTACTGGAGAGTATAAATGGAGGTCATGCTCTGCAGCTTCTGGACAACTCTCCAGATCATCCACCAGCTGTGGCATATCCACCAGGGCACATGTCCCTGTTACAGAGGAAGTACAGGCACTACTTCAGAAATGAGCTGTAGAACCTGTGCCTCACAGACAGGCAGAAAGATCTTATTCCAGATACTCTTTTGTCCCCAAGTGGACAGGAGATATGTGGCTTGTTCTAGACCTCATGGGCCTCAACTTCTTTATAGAATGCAAGAAGCTTCAGATCTCTGCAGTTCTCCTTCCCCTGCTGCAAATAGGGATTTGGATAGGCTCCCTGGATATGAAGGATGCCTATCTCCATCCAAAAATCAGGAAACCTCAAGGAAATATCTGAGGCTTATGCTCAAGTAGGAGCATTGCCATTTCAGAGTGTTGCCCTTTGACTTATCTTCTGTGCCACGGGTCTTTACCAAGTGCTTGGCAGTAGTAGCAGCAGCCCTTCTCAGGGAAGGCCTGTATGTCTTTCCTTACCTGGACAACTGGCGATTAAAAGCCCACTCCAGAAACCGACCACTACAGAACTTGGCTCGAACCAGACAGATGTACCAGTGCCTGCAGTACATAGTGCAGTCTTGCATACGGCCCAGGGCTCTGCATTTCTGCCGCTGGACAGAGTAGAACAGCTGATTGCGCAAGCACAGTTGGCATACAAAAGCCACTATATCCCAGCTAGGACTTTCCTGTGCCTTCTGGCAGCCACCATTGTCATAGTGCCACTGGCTAGATTGCACATACGGATACCATAGTGACTCTGAGAGTCCAGTGGGATCAGTTAACAGATGACTTAAACCAGAAGATCCTAGTAATGCTCTCTTATGCAAAGCACTTAAGTGGTGGATGGAACACAGCAGTCTGTTAAAGGGTGTCTCATTCCTGATTCCTGCCCCAAATCACATCCTCACTACAGATGCCCGGGGGTCTCTTCAGACACAAGGAACATGGAACCAGGTCAAACGCACTGCGCATATAAATATCCTGGAAATTAGAGCAGTTCTGTGTGGTCTCCAGGTATTTCAGGCACACTTGTCCCCAGGTCCTTTGTTAGTACAGATGGACATCTGTGTGATGCATTAAATCAACAAATGGGGGGATCATTCCTACCCACTGTGCAGGAAAACAATGAGAGTTTGGAATTGGGTTCTGGAACACAGTATAGAACTATCAGCAGTGCATGTTCCAAGTATCCAAAAATGACTTGGCAGACGAGCTAAGCAGGTCACATTCCAGGGTGCATGAGTGGGAACTGCTGACCTTGGTAGTTGATGCCCTTTTTGTAAGATGGGGTCATCCAGAGTTGGACCTTTTTGCATCCCCACACAACGAAAAACTGCCGTATTGTTGACTCACTTGCTGCAGGGCCTGGTGTTTTCTGACAAGACTCGTTGTCCCTCTCCTGGAAAGAAAGGTTTCTGTATGCCTTCCCTCCCTTTCCACTAATGCAGAGAGTGCTACGCAAGCTGAAGATGGAGGGGGCAACTCTAATACTCCTTGCTCCCCTATGAGCTGGGTAGATATAGTATCTCCCACTGCAATAGTTGACAGTGGAACCACCAGTACCTCTGTCCTTGTGCAACGGTCTGCTGTCGAAGGAACAATGCTCCCTAGTCCATCTGGATCTGAAGTCCCTACATCTGCATGCATGGCTCCTCTAGACATAGCCATATCTTGCTTTGGGGTATCACAGCAAGTGACTGATGTCCTGGTGGCTGCCAGAAAACCGTCCCAGCAGACATATTCTGTGAAATGGAAGCAGTTTGCTTTGTGGTCCATTTCACATAACATAGATCCTTTTACCTCCATGGTCAATCAGGTTTTGGAATACTTACTGTCCTTATCAGATTCCGTACTGCAGTATTCGTCAATCGAGGTGCACTTGACTGCTCTGCCAGCCTTTCACATGCCTGTGGATAGCCGTACGGTTGCTCAATTAGAGATAGTTTGCACGTTTTTGAGAGGCATTTTACATATAAAGCTTCCCATTAGAAATCTAGTACCAGTTTGGAATCTGAATTTTATTTAGAAAAAAATTACCATAGCTCCTTTTGATTCAGTCACAATTGTGGCTAACGCTTTGTCTCTTGGAAAGTGTTATTTGTAGTTGCAACGACTTCTGCTCAAAGGATTTCAGAGCTGCAGGCTCTAATGTGTGAGCCTCCTCCTTTGATTTTCCACAAAGACAGGGTGTCTTTGCGTACTAATCCTAAGTTTTGCCAAATGTGGTGTATGAGTTTACTTTAACTCAGACCATCCACCTCCCAGTGTATTATCCAGAGCATGCAAGTCCAGGGGAAGCATTGCGCCATACATTAGATGTGCATAGAATTCTCATATACTATACACACTGTACCAAAGACTGAAGAAAGTCCTCTCAGCTTTTTCTGTTTTTCTCCCCTGCAAAAGAGGGCACTCCAGTATCTAAACAGTGCATGTTCACATGGCTAGCACATTGTATTACGTTCTGTTACAGGAAGTACGGTAAAGAACTTCTTGGTGTGGTTTGTGGTCATTCCATAAGAGTTATGGCCACTTCTCTTGCTTGTTTCAGGAATATTTCCACTGTAGAAATTGTGCAGCTGCAAAATAGACTGCTGTCCACACCTTCACTAAACATTACAGTGTGGTCGTTGTCTCTCATAGAAGAGCAGGGTTTGGTCCAGCTGTGCTGCAGGGTCTGTGCTATAAGCCTATGGGCTCCAGGTGCCCAGACCTAGCTTTTGATACTACTTGTGACTCATTACAAAGGTGTGGCCTAATGAAAGAAATATCCTCAAAGAAGGTAGAACAGTTATGTAAGAACTTATAACAGTAGATCTTTGAGAGAATCTCTCATCAGGCCATGCCATCCCACCCTTCTTACCCCTTCAGGGTTACGGCACCAGATTTATTTATTTATTTGTTTGTTTTTGGTAACCAGGTTGGGTGCACTAGACATAGAAATGCCTATTTTCAGACATGACCCCGGAGGTTACAAAAAGAGTGAATACATGACAAGGAGGAAGTACAGTCCAACATTTAACAAAAATAAGGTTACAATACAGATTATATTACAGTCAATAGAAATTTTTAGTTAACGAGTGCAAAAGGCATCCAGAGAGACAGACAAAATATAAATCAATAATAAATAAGTGTCATCTATTGTAAAAAAATCCTCATTTGAGCAAGTAGAATAAAGAACAGGGCAAGAGAGCAAGAGCATGGGGGGGGGGAGAGACAGAGTATCAGGTAGAGGAGTGGTCAGAGTAGGTGTAAGAGAAATAGGGAGACAAGAGTAGGAAGTAGTGGTGGGGGCGATTTAAAAGGGAGGGGAGTAATCCAAAACAGCAGTAGCTATAAGGGGGGCTTACGGTGGATTGAAGCACGTGCATGAGGCTAGCTTGGTGAGGTGATCTCAGAGTTTCTTTTTAAAGAGGTCATGACTAGGAGCTAACCAGACATCTAAAGGAATGGAGTTCCAGTAACAAGGGGCGGTATGGGAGAAAGCATGGGCACCCATGGCTGTTTTACATCTCGGTATATGTAGGAGAGTTTGGTCAGCAGACCTAAGTCCATGTGAGGATTATTGCCTTGCTGCTTCCATTGCTGTGTTTTCCAGCACCCAGTGTCACCTGCTATATGGGTGCTGGAGTTTCTACTGGTTCCCTAGGGGAGGTCCCCCTTGCATGATCTCCAGTGAGGAACTGAGGAGAGGAAGGGCCATTCATGTTTATGTAGATGCTGGTGCAGCACATCGTCATGGGCAGCCCCTGGCTTGCAGAGTTTCCATGTAGTCCTAGAGCTGATGAGAGTATGATTCCAAAGGTGTGGCCTGATGAAATAGAATCTCTTGAAGATCTACTGTTACAGTAATTCTTGTGTAACTGTACTTTCTATTTATCAGGTGAGATTACTATGTTTATTGCCTTATGTAACTTCACATTGATGGGCTGTTTGAATCTTACTACAAATCCGTGTATGCTGTTTATTTAAGTACATGTCTTGCTTGCTAATTGCAATGCAGTACAGTGCATACCCTACTTCCTGAGGCTCCAACCTTCCCTAGCAAAAATTGGATATAACATTGAGCTATTGCTAAGGATGTCTGGGACTTCAGGAAGAAAGTGGGGGACATCATGTACTGCAATCCATGTACACTGTAGCATGGAAGGGTAAAACAAGTGCTAAACAAATATGTATATGATGAATTTATATTAAAGTCACACAGCCCATCATTTTCCTGTACCTAGGCCTTCAGGACAGACACTGTGTCCAAATTCATACTGTCCAGTTGTGCCCAAGAGGTCTGTGGGGGCAGGGAGCAAAAATTACTTTTCCAATTACAAAGTGTTCTGTCAAGGGTAATACTCTGTTATTCTTCCCCAAGGAAACCCTTGTGCAGAATAATTAAACAAGTCAATTTCCGCAGGCAAGCACTTAGCAGCCCACACCCCAGTTCACCACACAGATCAGGCAATAGAGTGGACTTCTTTGGCCACCTTGAATGAACACAGAAACACAATCATCCACCTGAAGTTATTACTGTGGAGACTGGTCTGTCTTTACCTTCCCTCTGCCTCTTTGACTTGGCTGTTCAGGGTTGAGTGTTGTGTGCTGTGGTGCCTTGTAACCATCTCCAGTGTCAGGAGCTTCTGTCTCAAAAGAAAAGGAAGGAATTGTACTCGTAGGAACTGACACTGAAGCAAATATGGTTTTGAAAAGATTTAGTCCAGTGTGGAAAAACGCTGTTACAGCCCCAGCACTTCGACCACTCAAGGTCTGCCTCAGGGGGCATGTCAGTTAATAGGGATGGGCCCATTTTATATGCATCATTAGTCACATGTTACAGAAGAAGAAAAAATAATTGGACTTTTTCATTAAATAATATAAACGAAAAACACGAAACTATTTAAACTTTGAAAATAAAAAGAAAAATAATAAAAATGCAATACTTGTGCATATAACATGTATTTTAAATCAACACAATTTCATTATTGCAAAGGAGAAAGCAACAAATATAAAGATCAAAATGACATCCACTGTATAGCATGGGACTGGTCCTAGACTATCAAATCTTCAGAAAGTAAGAATTTCTCATAATAAGTCATAAAGAACCCTTGGCAGCCCTACTCCAAGAACCCTTGGCAGCCCTACTCCGCAATGCCTCCACAGTAGAAGGAATTCCATTAGGCCAAATAGAATATAAAATAGCATTATTTGCAGATCATATCATGTTAACACTATTATCACCCAATCAATCAATCCCAGCTACGTGGGAAATGTTATCCCTTTTTGAAAAACTGTCAGATTTTAAACTTAATATAAACAAAACTGAAATATTGTCCTTTAATTTCTCTCCTTCCTCCAAAAATCATTTCCCTTTAAATGGCATATGGTACAACCAAAATAAAATACCTCGGCCTCTATATAACTTCCGACCCTGGGGTCCTAGAATTATCCAATCTTGAACCCATTTCCCTCCAGATACAGGCCGACCTGCTTAGGTGGTCCTCAATTTGCTTCTCCCTCCATCAAAGAATAGCAATAATTCGCACTAATATTCTGCCCCGTATACTCTACTTCCTTCAGACGATCCCATATTTTCCCTCCAAGTTCTATTTTAATTCTTGGAATAAAATCCTTCAGACCTTTATATGGGGGAACAACTGCCCCAGAATTAGGCTACCTATTTTAAAATTATCCCTACGCCAGGGAGGCTTAAATCTCCCAGATTTTTACCTATATGCCCAAGTTGCATTTCTTAGAACCTTAATACTTTGATTGACTGACTCTTACCAATCCGTGTGGAAAACCATAGAATTTCAAATCAACGATCTATACAGTATAAAAAAGATTTTCTTCTCTTCTGACAATAGATCTCTTAATCCATCTGTCCTAACAGAAGTTACAGCCCAAACTTATAAACTCTGGAAACAGCTTAGAAAGAGTGGTCCCACCAAAAATATATGAATATTGTAAGCTAATATTGCAAGACGATAAATTTACCCCAATATATATGGATCACGCCTTCACAAGATGGCATGATATAGGTTTATCTCACCTTTACCAGTTTCTCACTACAGATGGTATCATACCATTTGATAGACTTCAATCCTCATTTCCCCTCAAAAATACAGACCGGTATAGATATTTTCAGATCCGAAACCATATTCTTCGAAATACAATAATTCCACCCATGCTACCCACTCCTACACCTGACCTGCTTAAACTCTTTATGGAAGCTAATAACGGAAACTTGGGATCCCACCTGATAGGTCTAATACATAGAGAACTCCGTGATGGGCTCACTACCTCCACTATATCCATACTGGCTTCCTGGAATAAAAACCTCCAAGCAGAAATACCCTCCGAACCCTGGTTAACATTGACCGAAATTAAATCTACCTCTTCCCCCTATTGGAGAGAATTTGCATGGAAATGCCGCTCAAGATATTTTAGAGCTCCCTCAACATTAATGAAATACCTTCCTGAGGCCTATGGGAAATGCTGGAGGAACTGTGGATGCCGCAGGGCTACCTTGGGTCATATATTTTGGTCTTGCCCTTCCCTAATGCCCTTTTGGTTAACCTTTCAAAACAAGCTAACTACTATCTTTAGTGAACCTGTAGAACTTACCTTTGACTAAGTTTTAATGGGGATTTATCTGGACCATGCTCCCCCCGGGAAAGATACTTACTCCCAGTTGGCTTTCTAGCTGCCAAAAAGCTAATACAAGAGCCTGGATGCTAGAAAGCTAATACAAGAGCCTGGATGAAAACTCGTATTCCCACTGTACAAAGTTGGAGGAAAATTATGGCAGAAATTTATAAAGCGGAAACCTTTAATGTCGAACATCGGGAAGGTTTCACCCTTCAAATGCTGAAATGGAGGGTGTGGACCCAATATATAACTATAGAACAACTAGACATTAGTATATAGAAAGTGTTCTAGGTTAAGGCCACCACGCATAATGAGGTATAAACCCTGATTTATCATGCTCCCTTAGTTTCACCTGATAATAAATTAATGTACCTAATTGCATGACTAGTTCCTTTTGGGGGAAAAAACTAAAAAAATTACTTCAGATAACTCTTTAAGTGTATATCATCCCTAGGAAATAAGCAGCATAAATTAATTGTCATCCTCTGTGTATTTATGTGGAAAAAAATATTTTTTTCAATAAAAAGAAATTAAAAAAAAAAAAAGTCATAAATAAAACTAGCCAGTCCAAAATGGAAATGCTATAGATGTCTGTTATGGTGATTGTATTTATCTAAATTTGTTAGTAGAAGTTGTTTTGTATTTTAAATGGAGGCTATCCGAGGTTGGAGATTATAAATACTTAAACATAAGGGTTGCCAGGTTGTAAAATGATAGCTATTGTCCCATTGATAAATTCACTGACTCCCTATTACTAAGGGAAAATTTCAGGAAACATATACATTTTTATCTGTTATCACAGAAATAATAATTTATATTCAGTATAACTGGAACCTATATGGTGCACCTTAGGGTTGCGCCACTTCATATATTGAGTAGTATGTCATTCATTATAGGTAAAAAAACAAGATACTTTTTAGAGTAATCAGAAAACGCAGTGATCGAGTACAAGAGAAATAAGTGGAAACAGAGAAGGCTGGAGACAAGAGGAACTCTGCACATGGAAAGAATGAGCAGTGTTTGAAATTCTTAAATTGATAGCTTCTCAAAATCAGGCTTGGTCGTGGCTTCATTGGCCTTAAGTGAGAAGAAGGCTGAAAGAGAGTGAAAATAAGAAATATTTGTTATAATTCTTACAATTCATTGCTATTACTTAATCCTATTACATGTTTCGCTACTCAAAACAGAAAGAAATGTTTAACCATCTTTCAGAAAGGGCCTGTAATCAATCTCCTCATTCATGCCTTCTGGATTCATTGCACCTAATGCAGCAAGTTTAAAATTTATGGGCTTGTAACAAGTACCACATCTACCCCGGTGGGGGAAGGGATAGGGCCAACCTGCTACAAAAGAAAGAGAACAGGTGGATTGATGCATTGGGTGCGATGAATCCAGAAGGTATGAATGAGGAAATTGATTACAGGCCCTTTCTGAAAGATGTTTAAACATTTCTTTCTGTTTTGAGTAGTGAAACATGTAATAGGATTAAGTAATAGAAATGAACTGTAAGAATTATAACAAATATTTCTTGTTTTCACCCTCTCTCAGCCTTCATCTCACTTAAGGCCAGTGAAGCCACAACCAAGCCTGATTTTGAGAAGCTATCAATTTAAGAATTTCAAACGTTGCTCATTCTTTCCAAGTACAGGGCTCCTCTTGTCTCCAGCCTTCTCTGTTTCCACTTATTTCTCTCGTACTCGATCACTGCGTTTTCTGACTACTCTAAAAAGTATCTTGTTTTTTTACCTATAATGAATGACATACTACCTTAATCTATGAAGTGGTGCAACCCTAAGGTGCACCATATAGGTTCCAGTTATACTGAATATAAATTATTATTTCTCTGATAACAGATAAAAATGTATATGTTTCCTGAAATTTTCCCCTAGTAATAGAGAGTCAGTGAATTTATCAATGGGACAATAGCTATCATTTTACAACCTGGCAACCCTTATGTTTAAGTATTTATAATCTCTAAACTCGGATATCCTCCATTTAAAACATAAAACAACTTCTACTAACACATTTAGATAAATACAATCACCATAACAGACATCTATAGCATTTCCATTTTGGACTGGCTAGTTTATTTATGACTTATTATTATTATTATTATAAGAAATTCTTACTTTTTGAAGATTTGATAGTCTAGGACCAGTCCCACACTATACAGTGGATGTCATGTTGGTCTTTATTCTTATTGTTACTTTCTCCTTTGCAATATTGAAATTTTGTTGATTTAAAATGCTTGTTATATGCACAAGTATTGCATTTTTATTATTTTTATTTTTCATTTTCACAGTTTAAATGGTTTTGTGATTTGTGTTTTTTGTTTGTTATTTAATGAAAAAGTCCAACAATTTTTTTCCTTTTCTGTAACATGTAACTAATGATGTATATAAAATGGGCTCATCCCTATTAACTGACATGCCTCCTGAGGAAGACCTTGAGTGGTCAAAGCGCTGGGGCTGTAACAGCGTTTTTCCACACTGGAATAAATCTTTTCAAAGCCATATTTGCTTTGGTGTCCGTTTCTATGAGTGCAATTCCTTCCTTTTCACAAGACTTATTTGGCTAGCTACCTTAAGTTGCACTGCCAGGCCCTTGTCCTTGATTGCACACCTGTCTGTGGATTTGTTTACCGCTGGCTCAAGCCTGGGGCCCAGCACCACCAGCAGTCTCCCTCGAGCAGCATGTTCTTCACAGCTGGAGCTGCACATCTCCATGCTCGCCTGGCCCATCACAGACTTTGACACCTGGCCAGTGAGCGCATCGCAGCAGTCTTGCAGCTGGAATGCAGCCAGCATCTTTCACTCCATTGGGCCTTTCTTTGACTGAAAGCCAGGGTCGGGGGGTTTAGGGACAGTTCTTTCTGGCTCCTCAAAGCACCATGCTTGTTGTGGTGGCCAAGACACCCGAGGAGTTCAATCTTGCACTGTGAACCAGGACGGGGGAAGACAAGATGTCACACTTGTTTCTGGCACCTCAGTGCACTACACTTGATGCAGTCAATGAGCCGCATGGATTTCTTCACTCCCCCAACCCCACAAACATCGGGGCAGGGAGCACTATAGTAGCAGGACTCTGCCTACTGCCACCGATTGCTCCCCACAGAGTGCAGCCCACAGTATTGTAGCTGGAGCGCCGCCAGCATCTTTGCTCCCGGACCTTTGCATGACAGAAAGCCAGGGCCGCTGTAGTGGCACCCGGAATTTGGACTTGCTGGGGCACAGACAGGGTCCAGATGTCCTGATGTGGGCCACATGGAAACTGAACCTGACAAACCTTTTTTATGTTAATCCAATCCATGTAAGTGTGCTCCTTTGGATGGCATCTGCAAACCACTGCTGCTGGCATTGCTTTTCAGTCTCTTAAATCTGAGCCCACCCACCTTTTTCCATTGTCTCCCACATCCTGTCCCCATGCTAACCTTCTCAACAGTCTCACACTGTGAGGGACATCCCACATTGTTTTCCCCTCAGATTCATTTTGAGCCACTTAGAAGAGGTGCTGCTGCCTTTCATTAATCAAAATTAAAGGATAAATTCATAAGACTTCCTGATTCTAAACCAACATTAAAGTTCACATGAATACAAACATTAGTTTCCACTTGTAAATTCTTGATGCCTTGATGTGTCTCACAATTTCACAGATTTTGACTGTTTCTATATTTGTTTTACCGGGAGAAAGCTCCATTGACCAGTGCTCATTTTCAAGGAGGTACTGGCTAGGGAAAAAAAGATACAGAAATAAAATAAATGTAGATTAGAGCAGAGATGGTCAGCATCCCAAATTTCAGTGACAAAGGGTTGAGAGATATGTCAAAATATCCCCTCTCTAATTTCTGCCCTTTCCAGGAATGCCATACCTTAGCCACTTTTCAGATTCCAAATGCTTAGCTCTAAAAAAAAAAAAAAAAAAACCCATATTTGGCTTGTTTTGTAATCTTGATGTATATCAAAACGGTGCCTGCACAATCCATTCTAAACGAACACATTGAGAAAAGAACATAGACTGATCTACTGTAGACGCCTGACACCATTTATATAATTTCTTTATGCATATAATTATTTTAGCCTGCAAAGAGATCAATATACAGTATGCTTTGCACTCTGTACTGTTACCCTGCAAAGTCAAACTAAAGGGATACGTTTTAAAGAACATAATCCAGATTCCAGGTGTGCTGCTATCTGGAAGAGCGTGCGTATTGCACTGTACTGATGGAGGGGGTGAGGAAAACATACCATACATAGAAATAAGCCATACGCTCTGCTTAATCATACTTAAAATATTGTAGACTACCTGGCTTCATGGAGTGATTGATATGACACTTGATTCTGTCCCACTAAGAGTATAGGTACTGTATATGTACCTTATGAACTGGCTATATTACATAACTATTTATTACCCATCTTAGTAATGGTACATTAACTAGGACTTTACAAGACTGTGACCAACAGTGTTCCTGATTTTAATAATTTGACGTGACAACATAGCTTGCACTATATGTTCAGAGAGTCCAAACTGCAGTCCTGATTCTCGACCCCAGTCCTAGCCCACAGCTCTCTGGCTTGGTTCAGCCTGCAATCTCCTCCCTAGTGCTCCCTGGCCTGTCTTTAGCCTTACCTTTACTCACCGTGGCGGCAGCACAGTGCTGGTGGGCTTTGCACAGCAACACATGACAGCATGATGTAGTTCACAGAGAGGAAGTGCTTTACTTAGCACTGCCATTTCTGTTGTCCATCTCATTTGCTCAGTTGGTCTGTGAGAATACGAGGGAGCTAGGGTCAGTCATCTTGGAACTGGCCCAGCCCAGGTAACCCCCATGTACTCAGCAGTATACCAGTAGCACTCAGTTTTTATTTTTTTAGAAAAAGTGCTCAGCAAGGGGTAATGAAATAAGCCTCTCTTAACACACTGCATTTTATTTTAACCCCCCGTGTTCTGCTGCTCCCCACTATAAATTGTCATCCCTCTACAGATTCTACCCCATGATTGATAAGACGCAAAAATAAACCCTCCCACCGGCTGCTGTTGCCTCAAATTCCACTCACCTCTCAACTTGACTGGTCCGGTCCTGGGTCCAGTCCCTAGCCACTCCCAAACCCAACATCCACACACTGCCACAAATCTCCCCTGCCTTCCAACTCCCATGACTGTTGAAACAGACTTTTACAAACCGCGATACTGCCTTCCACAAGGGCCAGGGAAGAAACAGATTGTTTTGGATGGAGTGAAGTAAGATGAGCAGTCAGTCAGAGAATAATTAAATTTACTGGAGCTGGAGTCTCAGAATCACTGACTCTAGCAGGTGCGCTATCGCAGAGGAGACTGTGGAGGACGATCACAGTGGGCACTGCCATACTTAGCAACTGAAGCAGCCAAATAATTTACTGATGACGTCACATATGGAGGAGTCGCACTGGTCTGCCACAGAGAGCTCAAGGATAGTCCTTCTTCATGCCTTGGGTGCCGCACTTGTTGCGGCTGGAGAGCCACCTGAACATGGGTGCAGCCACCGGTGGGAGGGGTTGAGGGGGTTGAGTCCTCTCAACTTTTTCTGTCCCCATCATGTCCCCCTCAAGTGTTTGGCAGCTCGGGTAGCGCAAGCAGGCTAGCACAGCATGCCACAATCATTTCATTTTGCATGCTGCAGCTGCAAAGCCTTCAATAAACAAAAATTAACACAGCCAGGGGCTAAACAGTCACAGTTTGGTGATGCGCCTTCACCCTCTACTTAATATTGTCAGGAATTGGACAGGTCCAAGACAGAGGCAGCGTGAGAGCAGACAAACTTGCAAGGAGGATTATTTGCTGCCTTCATGTCCTGTTGACAGTGTCTATATATGGCTGAGTTGGGGGGGGGTCAGGACAGGTGTCGGGTGGCCATTCTATTGTGTACACAGCGGGCTTAATTGGCTGTGTGTGTGTGTATGTGTGTTTGCGTGAGGTAGATCAGGACAAGTTATTCATTCTGGTCCTTGAATCGGGGGGTTGGGGGCTTCTTTTCAACAGCACATGGAGGTTGGGGGGGCTGATTCAGGACAAGGGTTGGTTGACCATTCTATTTTGTAGGCAGCAGCCTTAATTGCACGTGTGTGTGTGTGTGTGTGTGTGTGTGTTTGATCAGGACAGGTAATTCATTCCAGTGTTTGAATTGAAGTGATGGTACTGCTTTTCAGCAGTGCATGTCGGTTGAGGGGGGCTTAGTTGTTAAAGCATGTTGGTCGGGGAGGGCTTAGTTTGAACAGCCCAGTGACCGATGGAAGTTTAGTTGGCTGTGAGGGCAGGGCACGGTCAGGGAGGGTAATCTTTGTTTTGCTTTTGTGAGTGGGACAAGCAATCACTGGTACTTGGCTGAGCCTGTGAGATGACGTGAGCTGGTGTCTGGGCGATAGGGACCTGGGTCTGACTTCTTCTGGGATCGGGAGCACATCGAGTGAGACTGGTCGGGTTGGGTCTGGCCGAGCCTCTCTGTGACAGGGTAGGAGCAGGCTGATCATGCTGCTGCATAGCTGGCTGCTGGGCACTATCATGTAAATGAAAGGATCAGACCACTCTGATAGGAGCGGCCGGCTCCTTTCAACTACACAAAGTTTCCTCTCCTCAAGCAGTAAAGTAGCATCATAATCAGCGTAGCTGATCATTGGTCTGTCATCGTTGAGCCTTCTGTGGGTTGATCTGCATTGGATCTGACAGTGAGACACCTCTAAAGCCCATTTACTGTGACAGTATGTTTGCTGCACATGTGCAAGCAACCATAAAAACAGAGATTCAGCTAAGTGACACCCATTGCCTAAAGACAGGTAAGCAACAGGTGTTTAATCTGTATCAGAGTTTTGAAAAGAATCCTTACATTTTTTGTAGGCAACGTTGGGGAGTCTGGTCAGCTGCCCTCCAGGGGCTCTGACTGGCTCAGACAGTGTGTGGGTACTGTTTGCACATTTTGCCCATACAACTTGATTTGAAGTTGCACAATAAAGTAAACAGAACATTGAGCCTTGTGTGCGCTGCCATCATCTTCTATCTAATGCCAGTACATTCTGTGTTGCAGGCAGCAGCACCATGGATAAAGCTGTGGTGTGTTTTTCTCCCTTCCCCAACAGTGTCATGAGTACTCTTACTGATCATCTGGCTGTTCCCTTTGAGCACACTGCAGCCTGAACTGCACTGAACCCGACAGACGCACCTCCGCAACGTGTTATTATGACAGTGTTTGCTTTGCGCATGCGTAAGCAAACATAAAAATGATACTTTGCCATTTTATACCAGTGGTTATACTAATTCAGAGGTACAGACCTAGTAGAGTAATAATTACAGGGAGGTGGACCCAACAAATGCACATTCCAGTCAGTTTCGTCTTTAGTTCTGAGCTAGTCTTTGCAAATGTGTACATGTGCCTTGCTGTTTTGCTTGGGCTGTTGTTCTTCATTACACATGTTAACCATCCAGAATGTCTTGTGTTCTCTGGTATTCCAAGGATGAGTAATGAGGCGCTTATCAGCGGTCCACTTTTTTTTTTATTGCCCTTAGGAGAGAACATTTAAAAGTAGAGTTAAAAGTAAGACGTAAACTTCTCTTGAATTGTTTTACTACCCTTCACTATATGGCAAATGTTTCAGAGCATGATACGCAAGACAGTTTTATTTCTCTAGTGCTCTATCTCAGGGATTCAGGGCACTTCCAAATAAAAAGGAGAATAAATACACAACATTAAAAATCACTATGTACAATAAAAAATCAGAGGACAATACAGATATACATAATAATTAAACTGTGCCGTAAGCTTGTGCAAATAGAAAGGACAGCATTTTCGAAGCTGGAGCAAAGAGCAGGGCAAAGTCCCACTACTGAGAGCAAAGTTAACCTGACATGCACAAACTGGTATAATGAAACAGGTGCAGAGAAATGTATACACATGCAAAGTCTTTTCCATTATACTGCCAAGGAACACGGGGCAATGAAGGAGCAAAGTGCATTCAGAGCCCCCTGCTGGCCTAGGATGGGGGTTGTGACAGCTGTTGGAAAGGCATAGGCAGGCCTTGCACTCACAGGAGCAAACAAGCATTTGCACAGGTCAGAGTTGTTTTTTTTCCTAGACACACATGCCCATAATGGAACCATGATATGCAAATGACCACTTTCCCCGTGGGTGAAGCAAACAGGACATCTGCATGTCATTATAACCTCATTACAATATATTTATTTATTTAGGGATTCGGATCATACCTTTGAGCTCAGAGCTCTTTTACAAAGGTTCCATGTCAAACAGTGACAATGACAGCAATAACAAACAGTTTATATACAATACTCGAATAGTAGGTAGCTAGTATACAATAAGGTTACAATGTCATTCATAGTACCAATGGTGATAGTACAGCGTCAAGAGCATTCAATTAGGGTAAAGGACAGTTTTTGTATGTAGCGAAGGAGATAAAGAGGTGTGACACCTAGTGTGAGAGTCCGAGGAGGAGTCAAGGTGAGGGGGAAGGAAGAGCGGGTGGCCAAAAGAAGTGGCTTTGTCTAGGAGGTTGGGAGGTAGTGGTAGTAGGTTGGTTATAAGGTTGATCCAGTGGGGGAAAAGGCACAGGGGGGAGAGGAAGACAGAGGGATAGGGCAAGGGGAAGAGTGGGAGTAAAAGGAAGGGGAAGGAGAGTGTGGGTGAGTGGGCATGATGGGTGTTAGTCCTAGTGGCAGTCACAGACTGTCCTAGTAAGAAGGTGTTGCCTTAGGCCATTTTTGAATTGTGAGATGCATTGGGAGTTTAGAATATGCACTGGGATTTCATTGAGCCATTGGGGGGCCCTATAGCTGAAAGCATGCTGTCCCTGCATAGTTCGACGGAAAGGTGTTGATAAGGCCCCCCCCCCATCCTGTCTCTGTTGGTATAGCTGGTAGCACTTGGTGTTAGGATGCTAGAAATGCATGGGAGAGGTTTACCCATTAGCGCCTTTTTTCCAAGGAGACATGTTTGGAATATAATCCTGTTCTTTAGTGACAGCCAATTGGTCTGCTCATATAAGAAGCAGGTGTGGGTATTTTGATCTGCAGCCATTGTGAGCCTATATGCCTTGTTGAGGGCAATGTGAATCATTTCAGTGCAGTGTCTGTTGCTGCGCTGTAGACCACCAATCCATAGTCGATGGTAGAAAGGATGGCGCTGGAGACTGAGAGACGGAGGTCCTCTGGAGTGAGATACTTTCTATGCCTATAGAGTACACCCAGCTTGTTGTTCATTACCACTGTGTTGATGTGTTGGGTGAAGGTGAGGGAGCCATCAGTCATGACCCCCAGGTACTTGAAGGAGTGAACTTGTTCTAGAGGCTCACTTTATTGGAGATGGTGAGGGGAGGGTGCTTCGTTTTGTGCTGTGGGCTGGCTGTGAGCATCACCTTGGTCTTTTTGTAGTTTTATAGAAGTTTATGGCTACAGAACCAGTCTTCCAGCTTGTAAAAGAATTCCTGCAGCTCAGAATGGAGGGCGACTATTGATAAACTGCTGGTGAGAAGTACAGCGTCGTCTGCGTAAAGTATCAGTTTAGTGTCACAGGCTTCAGGAAGATTACTTAGGAAGAGGCCAAATAGTAAGGGCCCCAGTATTGACCCCTGTGGGACCCCTAAAGATACCTCATTGGAGCTAGATACTTTGTGCCCAATTTTCACACGTTGGCTTCTGTGTGTTGGGCAGTCCTTGAACCAGCAGACAGCAGTGGTTGCAACCCCCAGGTTCTGTAGTTGAGTCAGGAGGAGAGAGTGATTGACAGTGTCAAAGGCTTTAGTGAGGTCTATGAAGACTGACCCCGCCAGTTTTCCTTCATCTAGTGCCTTGTGCAAGTAGTCGGTGTAGTCCAGCAAGGCAGTAGAGGTACTATAATTCTGCCTGAAGCCATGTTGGTTGAGACATAACATGTTGTATGTATTGAGGTAATATAAGGAGCAATTATTTGCTTTTCTAAACCAGTGCTGGCCAAATGTTCCACACTGCAGCCTGTTGTCAGCGGTGGTACTGGTACAACAAAGGACACAGCTCACCACACCCATAACTCAGTTTTCCCTCATCATGAGGGATGTCCCTAATTGTCTCCCATAAAAGCGTTCCATGCCACATTTGCCCTACGTCGGAAAGGTGGTGTCAGTGCAGACATGTAAAGTAGAACTTGAAGAGCTTGCATTCCGCTTTACAAAATGGTCTCTGCAGTTCAGTCTCTGGCTTTTTGACAACCAAAAAGAACCTCTTTGTTCCTTGTTCACCCTCCCCTTTATTGGGCAGACATGTTGCTTGTTAACATTCCCCCCCCTCCCTCTGAGGGACAGACAGCAATCATATTATGCAGAAACATAATAGACACATAGAAGTTGTCGACAGATAAGGACCTCTTGGCCCACCTAGTCTGCCCAGTTTCTCTGCCTACTGTGCCACCGCAGACCCTACTCAATATCTGATTATCTCCCTCCCTCCCTTGCCTTACTACCAACATAGAAACATAGAAGTTGACAGAAACATTGAAGTTGACGGCAGATAAGGACCACAAGGCCCATCCAGTCTGCCCATTTCTTTTTCTGCCTTATGAATGTGCCATCGGCCTTTGCTCTGTCAATGGCCTATCTATTCATACTCATCTGTATTGCTCCCTTATGCCTATCCAATGCCTGTTTGAAGCCCTGCACTGTATTCATATCCACCACTTCCTGAGGTATGCCGTTCCGTGCATTCACCACCCTTTCTGTGAAAAAGAACTTCCTCACATTACCCCTTAATCGGCCTCCCTCTAATCTCATGCTGTGTCCTCTTGTCCTGCTACTTTTCTTATATTGAAACATGTTAGACTCTTTCACCTTGTTGATGCCCTTAAGGTGTTTGAATGTTTCGATCATATCACCTCTCTCCGTTCTTTGCTCTAGGGTATACATACTGAGCTCTGTTAATCTGTCCTCATATGTTTTCTGATGCAGTCCCTGCACCATTTTGATTGCCCTTCTCTGGACTGCCTCAATTTGGTTAATATCCTTGTGAAGGTGTGGCTCTCCAGTACTGCCGCGGTACTCCAGATGGGGCCTAACCAGTGTCTTGTAAAGAGGGATTATTACCTCCCTCTTCCGACTTGTGATACCCCTACTAATACACCCCAACATCCCTCTAGCCTTACCTACTGCTTTAGTGGTCTGCTTGGATGATTTCAGGTCATCGGTGATGATGATGCCCGAGTCTCTTTCTTCCCTTGTGACTGCCAGCAACTCCCCTCCCAGCCTATAGGTGGCTTCAGGGTTTGTCTTCCCTATGTGCATGATCTTGCACTTCTTTGCGTTAAACCCCAGTTGCCACTCTTCCGACCATTTTGCTAGTTTATCCAGATCTCTTCTCATTCTGCCCACCCTATCTGGATCATCTACTCTGTTGCAGATCTTGGTGTCATCTGCAAACAGACAAACCTTACCCTCCAGTCCATCTGCAATGTCACTGATGAAGATATTGACGAGGACTGATCCCTGAGGTACCCCACTTGTGACTTGCATCTCTTCTGACTGTATACCGTTTACCACCACTCTCTGTTTTCTGCCCGTCAACCAGTTTGCCACCCAGTTGACCAACTTCTGACCCACCCCGAGCCTACCCAGCTTATTAATCAATCTTCTGTGTGGAACAGTATCAAAAGCTTTGCTGAAGTCAAGGTAGGAGACGTCAACTGCTCCCCCTTGGTCCACCACTCTGGTTACCCAGTCAAAGATATCTATGAGATTAGTTTGACAGGACCTTCCTGTTGTAAACCCATGCTGTCTTGGATCCTATGCTCCTATGGATTTCAGGTGTTGCACTATCCTTTCATAAAGGAGTGCCTCCATAATCTTGCCCACTACTGAGGTAAGACTGACTGGTCTGTAGTTCCCTGCCTCCTCCCTGCTACCACTCTTGTGGAGCAGGATCACATGAGCCCTTCTCCAGTCTTCTGAGACCTCTCCTATGTTCAGGGACTCACTAAACATTTCTGATAATGGCTCTGCTAGTTCCAACCTTAGCTCCTTTAGTACCCTGGGATGTATGCCATCAGGTCCCATTGTCTTGTCCACCCTGAGCTTATCGAGATCTTGTAGGACCCTTTCTTTTGTGAAGGGACTAGTGCACACCTCCCCCCCCCGTGTCCATGGTGCTGAGCTGTGGCCCTGCCTTCTCTTCAGTAAATACTGAGTAGAAGTATCTATTTAGGATAGATGCTTTTACATGGTCCTCCTCCTCACATGCCCCCTTATCCCTTTTGATCTTAGCAATGCCTCCTCTGGACATTCTCCTTTCACTAATATATCTATAGAAAGTCTTGTCACCTTCTTTTACTGTTTGTGCTCGTGTTTCCTCAGTTTGGACCTTTGCCTGCCTTACTGCCTTCCCTGCTTTCCTTAGGGAAGTTTGGTATGCCTCCCTATCTTCATCCCACTTCGTTCCCTTATATTTCCTGAAGGCCAGTCTTTTGGCTCTGACCTTTTCTGCTACTGTTTTTGAGAACCAAAGTGGTTTCCTTCTTCTTTTGCACTTCCTTTTCTCTCTGACACAATGGGATGTTGCTTCAAGTATTGCATCTTTAATGCTTGCCCACTTTGCCTGTACCCCCTCACCTGATTTCTTTGCCAGGGCTAGCTTAACTCTGTTGGCCATCTTATTAAAGTCAGCTCCTGAAGTCCCATATTTTACCTTGGAATGGGATGATTTAGCTCTAGTGGCAAATTGAACCATACCATGTGATGGTCACTGCCCCCAGGTGACCTTCAACCTGAGATCTGTGATCCTTTCCTTGTATTTGTCCCATGCATGCTTGAATCCCATCACCATTTTGGCACCCACCATCTCTGCTGGAAGGCTGTTCCAGATGTCCATCACCCTTTCTGTGAAGAAGTATTTTCTCACATTTCCTCTGAGCCCCCGACATCATAGCATGACCCCTTGCCCTCGAGCTTCTTTTTCTATGGAAAATGCTACCTGCCTGTACCTTATTAATACCTGTTAGGTATTTGAATGTTTCTATCATAGCCCCCCTTTCTCTTCTCTCCTCCAGAGAGTATATATTTAGTTCCTTGAGTCTCTCCTCATAGGCTTTTGATGCAGGCCCTGCACCATTTTTGTAGCCCACTTTTGTATCACCTCCACCTTATCAATGTCCTTCCAGAGGTGGGGCCCCCAGAACTGGAAAAAGTACTCAAGGTGAGGTCTTACCAGTGATCTGTACAGGGGTAATATGATCTCATTCCTACTGGTGATACCTCTCCCTATGCACCTGAGCATCCTGCTAGCCTTCCCCACTGCTTTAACACACTGCTTGGCTACCTTTAGGTAATCAGAAATGATTACCCCCGGTCCCTTTCCTGTTTGGTGGTTACCAGTACTTCCCCTCCCAACCGGTATGTAGCCCCTGGGTTTCTGTGCCCCAAGTGCATGATTTTGCACTTTTTTGCATTGAAACCCAGCTGCCAAACCTTTGACCAGTCTCCCAACTTTTTCTTTTTTTATAATTTCATTTTTATTGAATTTTTAACATACATAGTCAACATATCAGGTTGTTTACAGCATTTGGATTTTACATATGGGTATGAATCAATTCCAGTAAGCATTCATACAATGGAATTATAACTTAATGACAGAGGCCTCCAATAAATTAACTTAGCTAATTTAAATAGTGAAGAAAAGACATTAATCACAACACTGCATGTTCATTATGAAGGGTCAATCTGTTGCATTTAATATTGAGTAGAGATGCCAGCTGGAACTTAGTTTAAACCAAGACACCCTGATAGTTAGTGGCTTTTTCCATACTCTTACATATGGCAGAAATTCATGTCTCCAACAGCCACCTAATTAAGGTGAGGAGGTGGGTAGAAGGGGGGAAGGCCACCAGTGGGTGTCCCCGCAGCGTCCCAACCCAACTCCAGAGGCGGGGAAGGGGGCAGGTGGCGAGGGGTCTATATATACTAGAAGGTAGAATTGGAAGGGTAGGAGTGGGCGATTAGGTAAATGTTGGTAATTAGAAGAGCTCTGAATAGTTGTAACTATTTTGGGGGGTTCTCCCTCCCAATAGTGAGATTCAGGGGATAAAGGAGTAGTCCTGTAGCATATAGTATAGCTGCCATCGGGACCATCTGGAATTAAATTGCTCTCCCCAGTCATTTAGGTTATGCGTTATCCGCTCCATATAATATATTTGTTTGGTGATCTGCCACCATCTTGAATGGTGGGATTTTGTGGTTAACCATACTTTTGTAATGGCCTTCTTGGCGCCGTGAAGAAGAAGAAGAAGGAGGTATCTAATAGATGGTTTCCTTAGTTCTCTTGGGATTAATAGTAAAAGATATGTTTCCCCAGTTAATTGAAATTGTGGGCCAAAAAGTTCTCGTAGATTAGCCTGAAGTGCTATTATAAAGGGTTGGATTTTAGGGCAGGTCAACATAATATGCGAATGGGTCGCTTTGACCTCTCCGCATTGACGCCAGCATGTTGCTGATCCAGACTGTGTGTAGTGACTAGTAATTATAGGTGTTCTGAAGTATCTAATAAGGTTTTCCCATGCGTATTCGTGCCATTGGTGCGAGCTAGTTACCTTAGAAACATATTGGTATGCTTTCTGCCATTCTTCAGGGGTAACAGGGTGCTCTAACTCCTCCTGCCACTGGAGTCTAACATTATCTGTAATAGTTAGTTGTTGAGCTTTTTGGAAGTGGTAGTAAGCTGAGAGTAAGTATCTTTGCTCTTGTGAATTATTCAGCCGGGCTTGAAGGTTAATCAGGTGGGGTATCTGAGCAGGAGTTCGAGCTGAGATAGGCAGTGATTGATAGTAGTGACGAAGTTGTAAAAATCTATAAAAGTCCCTGCGTGGCAGGTTGTATTATGTTTGAATTTCAGTGAAGGATCGCATATTCCCCTGAGTTATGACTTGTGAGAGGTATAGCAAACCCATTCTTCCCCAGACCGAGAACCCGTGATCCATTCTGTTAGGAATAAAACTGGTCTAAGCTTGCTATGGGGCATATAAGGGAAAGAAAGGGATCTAAATGTTGTGTATTCCTTATAGATCTCCAAGAGTTTAAATAATCAATTATCCATGGATTCATAAGATTGGATGGAAGAGGGTCATTATGCTGCCCATAAATTTTCCCAAAGTATTCTCTATTACTGATAAGTGACAGTTCAATTTCCGCCCAGTGCGCGGTAGTTATACCATTCTGCCTCGCCATCAGGTGTGTAAGTAGCACAGCATTATGATAGAGCCGGAGATCAGGGAGCGGAAGTCCCACCCCCCTCCGATCTTGGGAGGGTGAGCACCTTAAGGCGGACTCTAGGTCTTTGCCCTGCCCAAATAAATCTGGAAATGGAGCTGTTCCAAATCCGGAAAGTGTTGTCCGCAAGTGGTATGGGGACGTTCTGAAACAAATAAAGGGCACTAGGGAGTACCACCATTCTAATCAGCTCTATTCTTCTAGAAAGGCTTAGTGGCAGTGTGTTCCAGGTGGCCAAGTCAGTTTTAAGTTGGGATGTGAAGGGAGCATAGTTATTCTTATAGTAGTCCACCAGAGACCGGGACAGCTGAATACCTAGGTATTTCAGTTTAGTCAGGGACCAGTTGCAGGGAAATAGGTTTTGTTCGTTGGGTGACGGGGAATAGTGGAATGTGAGGATCTCAGTTTTGGAAAGATTAAGTGTGTATCCTGACACCTGTCCAAACTCATCCAAAAGTTGCCTAATTGCTAGGGAGTGATTTTTCTGGGTTCTGGAGGTAAAGTGGCACGTTGTCAGCATACAGTGCTACTCAGTGCTCCGTACCCCCCAAGTGTGACCCCAGTAAGATTCTGTGAGTCCCGTATATACTGTGCGAGGGGTTCAGTGAATAGAGCAAACAAGAGTGGGGAGAGGGGACAGCCTTGTCTGGTCCCTCTGCCTAGCCGGAAATATCCAGAATGATGTCCATCTATCTTTACGCAGGCCTGGGGGGTGGCATATATATTTTGTATAACCTTAAGTAGGGCTGGAGGGATCCCAACTTTATGGAGAACCCGGTTAAAGGAATGGCCAAGCCACCCTATTGAACGCCTTTTCGGCGTCAAGGCTTAAGAAGACTGAGTGGGTACAAGTAGAATGCATCTCATGGCTCAAATGGAGAGTACGCTTAATATTATCAGTGGTGGAATGGGTACTCATGAAGTCAGTTTGGTCTCTATCTATAAGTTGGGGGGAGAAAAGGGTCTAAGCAGCGAGTCAAGATAGACATAAATAGTTTGTTGTCGGCATTTAGAACCGAAATTGGTCTGTAGGAACTGCAGAGCTGCAGGGGTTTCCCTGGTTTAGGGATAACTGAGATGGTCGCATATGACCATGAGGGTGGGGGCAGGTCTCCCTCCATAATAGAATTGAATAGTCTCAGAATTTTCTGGAAAATCTGGGGTCTAGTTGCCCTATAAAATTCTATTCCATATCCATCCGGACCAGGAGCTTTTAAGGTTTTTGCTCTGGCTAAGGCAGCGGCCAGCTCATTTTCTGTAATCGGGTTGGTCAGGATTTCCCTCTGTGGGTCTGGGAGAGAGGGCAAGGTTATAGGGCGGAGATATTGATCTATTTGGTGGGCTGTAGGGGATTGTTCTGGGGTATATAAAGTGGAATAGTAGGAGGTGAATGCCTCCGTGACATCATGCAGCTTAGTTAGCAGCTGACCATGGCCAGGGTGTCTGATAGTGGTTATAACTGAGGACTTCTTTTGTTTACGGATTTGGTAGGCTAATAACCTTGTTGCTCTGGGCCTTACCTTGTAGTATCTTTGTCTCAAGAAAGTTAAAGCAATCTCTGTTTGTTGTAAGACTAGGCGATCGAGGTCTGACTTGACTTGCTGTAATTGGGGAAAGATTGAAGTATCCCCTTGTTTTTGAGCCATTTGTAAAAAGTGTAGTGTGTCCTCTAGTTTAGTCTTCCGCTCCCTTCTTTATTTGTTTAGTTCCGCAGTGCGCTGAATTATATGTCCACGGAGGACAGATTTCACTGTGTCCCAGTGTATTGTGGGGGATGATTCTTCCGGGGGATTGTTTCCTACGATTTCCTTAATTTTATCCTGAAGGTATTCTTGAAATTGCTTGGACCGGAGATAATAAGGGTTAAGTCTCCATCGGGTATTTTTGGGTTGTAATCCCATGTCCCAGGTAGTGATCAAGGGAGCATGGTCAGAGAGGGCTATGTCACCCATCCTTGCATACTGTAGTATATTAAGGTTCTCAACTTGGGTAGAGGTTTGGTCAGTGCGCGAGTAGGTACGGTGTACTGAGGAGTAGTTCCGTGCTTGAGGGTGTGCATGACGCCAAACATCACACCAGCCTACCTCCTGTGTAAATCTCTTAAAAAGTTTTTGGTTAGCTGTTTGCCTTGGAGGGCATGGGTTGGAGGAGTCTTTAGCAGTATCAGGGAGGAGGTTAAGATCTCCTGCCAACAGAAGAGTCCCACTAGTCATTTGGACTATTTTATCTAGGAGTGTTTTCAGTTGGGAGATAGGGAGACCCGGGGGGAAATAGGTGTTCGCCGGGGTAACCTGTCTAGCACCGATCATGCCCTGCACAATAATGAGTCTACCCTCAGGGTCAGCCCATCGTAGGCCCGGGCTGAAGGGTGTGTGGGGGGTATTATGATTGCCACTCCCCTACATCTACCGCTACCCCTAGAGGAGTAAAAAACCTCCCCACAGCTAAGCCGTGCTAATTTGGAATGTTCCGTAGAGCTTAAGTGGGTTTCTTGCAGGTAGATCAGATCAGATCTGCTCTTCCTCAAATATGCTAGTACTCTGGATCTCTTAACTGGGGAGGTTAAGCCATTTATGTTATGGGATAGAAGTTTCAGATGCGGGGTAGTCCTGGGTTAAGTTGTGGTGAGACGCTGCCAGTGGGTCCCCACCCCTCCCCAGAACAACCAAATCATCACAGGGGTCCTCCGTCAAAGGTTTTCTTGATCCAGTTACATAGTGACAGTCGACTAGAATATTAGAACAATAACAAATTCGACATTCATACAGACCTTTCACAACAGGTACTTCTTGGAAGAAGCTAACTTGTAACAGAGATTTAATATTTACAAGAATTAAAACCCTAACTAGTAACAGGCTCCGACATGCAGCCAACTGGGCCACATCATTGGTCAAACAAAAACTAGTGCTTCCATGAAGCAGGGTAATTTCTAGACCCTGAAGTGAGAAGTTTCCTTCTCAGGAGGAATGGTCCCTTAAAGGGGTCCTCCAGACACCTATAGTGTCTAAATAGGGTGCAGGGGAGAAGGGAAAAGAAAAAATGAAAGGGATGTAAAAAAGAATATACAGGACGCCATATGGAGAGGCGGTGATCAACCTTTAAGAGGTGTAATGGTTAAAGGTTAGCCTTGAGCAGGGGATCCTCTCTAGGCCTACCAGATAGAAGTATGAGGGTCGGGAGCCACTATATTTCCAAAAACCCGGCTCATCCAGTGAGCAGGAGGAAGGCAATTCCCTCCATTGTCGTTGTCTTGAGTAGTTAGGTCTAGCAGCTCCGCTTCGAGTATAGGTGAGGAGCAACCAGCCCAGGCAATTAAACGGTGCTTCAGCAGCAGGGGGTGCTGCGACTTCCGCGGAGAGGGGGGAGAGGAAGGGACAGGGGCAAGCGGGCAGGGGAGTCAGGGGGCAGCCCCTTCATCCAATCTGGCCCAGCTACACCAGCCTCAATGGCCCAAACAGCTCAGGACCCCCGCGGAGGGAGGGGCAAATCATAACTGCCTACTCCCATTCCATGGCACACAATTAACCATTCTCAGTAGGGATATAGGCAGCCTACAGTGAAGCCCCCATATGGGAGGCCAGGTCAATCGTGGAAAAGCAGCAATCCAAATATATATAACCCCGCCTCCCCAAAATGGCCGATTCACTTGGGTTCTGATAATAAGCTGCAATGAAATGCTTAACCCTGAACAAAATTTCAAGCTTTCATATTGACATAGGGGTGCAAACGTGTGGTTCAGCTGGTGGGGGCAGGGTGACACGCGCCACAGCATGCCTGTAATTAAATTCATACCCCCACCCCAGCCGGACTCAGAGTAGTCCAGGGAAGCTGAGGAGTAGGCCGGGATCATGGGGGACAGGGGTGCCCCCGTTGTCCCCAACACTCTCGCTCCAGTGCGGGAGGCCCACCACCCCATTCCAATCAAAGCCAGTGTCACAGAGCACCAGGAGATAGGCTGCAGTAGGGCCCGTGCCCTAAACTCAGGGCAGGAGAGCATGCCTAACAATGTGGAGCTCGCTTCGTCCGTTATAGGTAGGGCCTTCGCTGTAATCAGCGACGCTCTCCTCACCAATCCACCATAGGGCCAGTGGGCACGCAAGCCACATCGCACATCACCGAGCCTACTCAAGGAGCAGGCCAGGCCGTCTGGAAGCAGCAACGCTATACCCCCCCCCCAAGGAGAGCAAGCCACATCACAGCTCCCCGAACTGCAATCCATGCGGGAACAAAGACTCCCAAAGGAGGGAGAGGGAAGTAGGGGAACACCAGGGTGGGGGGAAAAGAAAACACTCGGTGGCAAGCACGCCCACTCTCAGAGCAACTTCAGGGGAGGAATGTAGCAGGTGAGAGCTGAGCAGCAACCACCGCCAACTGGCAGGATGCAGCAAACCTACAGGCCCAACAGTCCCCCAGAGCTGCAGTTTATATTATTATCCCGCATGGATTGCACTCCAAACCCCACCCCTCCCGAAGTCCCAGCTCCAACCCCGGCCCCAGCAGACCAGTAAGGTAACTGTATGTCTATATTTGTGGTATCTATGCCAGGAAGAATACTAGTTGTTCGAGATAGTCGAGTTCAGACATAGGAGTTTGCTTAATCATGTGGAGCTCTTATTATCCCCTAAGGACAGGGCCTTTGCTCTAACTAATGCCACTCCCAATACTAGCATCTACTATGACTGGCCAAGGCGCGTGCTGGATCACACAACACCAGGGCATGCCAGGGGAATCGAGCAGCATCGACGCTGTGCCCCGCACCCCCCCCCCAAGGGGACAAACCCCATATACATTTCCCGGAATAAAAATCCCAGCAGGAACAAAATCCCAGGAGAAGGGAGGAGAAGCAAGGAACATCAGGGAGAGAGCATAGAGGGGTCCCCAGCAGCGCACTCGCCTGCCCCCCAGGCCTTCTAGGCGGACAAAGGGAAGGCGAGGGCCCAGCACCAGCTGCGCCTATAAGGTACAAAGCAGCAGGAATACTAGATCCCACGAGCCCCCCCAAAGCCACAATTTATGCCGGTATACCAGTGCGAGCTGCACCCCGACACCCCCTTCCCCCGAGCTCCAACCACAACAGATTTATCAGTCAGTAGTGCATTTAAATTGGCAGTGTCTGTAACTGAGAAAATACTTGCTGCCCGGGACAGCTGGTTCTGGTCTCATGGAGGGGCCTCAGAAGAATCCAGATGGTCAGGGAGAGGGGCAGATCGTCGTGCTTTAGAAGCAGTCACAATGTCAAGTATTGTCTCTATACTCCCATGGCTGCCTGCATCGTGTTGGCCACCACTCCACATTTTCTGTGAGAGTCTTGCCGCTGTGGAGGGGCCAGCTGGGTTGGTTCTGGGTCTCTGCAGTGGGACATTAGTCTTCCTGGATTTCAGGGAGGCCATTGCTGCGGTCACCGAGTCAAAGGTAAGGGCACCATCATTAAAGTAGATTGTCGTCTTCGCTGGGTATGGGGTCCTGAATCGAACGCCTGCATTTTGAGCGCCTTCATTACGGGGATGTAGGCCCTCCGCCTCAGCATGATCTCCGGGGCGAAATCATTTTCAAAATACAGCCACTGGCCATTGAGGAGTACCACCCCCTTCTTCCACGCTGCATGTAGGACACTGTCCTTCTCCTGAAATCGAAGGAATTTAGCTAAGATCACTCTCGGCCTTGCTCCAGGGGCTGGCTTCGGGCCTAGGGTACGATGAACTCACTCGAACTCCAGGGTATGATGCGATGGAAGGGTGAGCACTTTGAGGAGGGTGTCCTAGATAAATTTGATGATATCCGAGTCCTCTGCTCCTTCAGGAATGCCTGCAATACGAATGTTATTTCGGCGATTCCTACTCTCCGCATCTTCAGCCCTATCTTGGAGGTGTTTTATGCTGTAGTGTAGCTGCACGATAGCTCTCTGTGTTGTCCACCCTGCCATCAGTTTCTGTGACCTGCGCCTCCATAGATTCTTGCCTCTTCTCCAGTTTAGTAATACCCGTGCGGAGGCCTGTAATGGTGGATCTCATTTCCTTTCGGAAATCCCGGAGTTCAGCCAACATCTGCGCCATTTGTCGTTGTAAGGTATCCGTTGGAATGTGGCTGCAGGTATTCACGCTACAGCGCGAGGTCGATGAGGCCCGGGAGCCCTCACTCTCTGAGCCGCCCTCAGACAATCTCTCCTCATCCGGCATAGTGAGCGTTTTAGTTTTCGGTCGATCCCTCGCTCACGGCATATTTGTATCCTCCGTACAGTTTGTGCAGTTTATTTTTTTCTAAAAACACTGTAATTAGGTTTTGTGTTGATCACCTTGGGAGCTCCTTCCTAAGATGTGCGAGGGAGCATGACATCACCGGAAGTCCTCCTCCCAACTTTTTCAAATCATCCCTCATTTTTTCTATCCCCCCCCTTCCCCAGTGTGTCTACTCTGTTGCAGATTTTTGTGTCATCTGCAAACAGGCATTATTTCCCTTCTAGCCCTTTCGTAATGTTGCTAATAAAGACATCGAAGAGGACAAGGCTTAGTACTGAGACCTAAGGCACCCCGCTGGTCACTTTGCCTTCTCAAAGTGGACACCATTTGCAGCCACCCTCTGACTCCTGTAGCTTAACCAACTTCTTACCAGTTTATAACTTTGTGACCCACTCCCAGAGAAGCCAGCTTGTTCACCAGTCTTCTATGTGGAACGGTGTCGATGGCCTTACTGAAATCCAGGTAGGCCACATCTACCGCCTCCTCCCTGATCCACTACCTGAACACCCAGTTGAAGAACCCAATGAGGTTTGTCTGTCAGGACCTCCCACCCCCACCCCCGTGAAACTATATTGACTTGGATCCTGTAATCCACTGGATACAAGGTATTCCACTATTCTTTTCTTCAGTAGTGTTTCCATTACTTAGCCTACTACCAAATTCAGGCTGACAGGTCTGTAATTTCCTGCTTCCTCCCTCTTTCCAGACTTGTGAAGTGGGACCAGATCTGCCCTCCTCCAGTCTCTCGGAACCTCCACTGTTTTTAATGATATGTTGAGCAGAGTTATCAGAGGTGCAGCCAGCGCCTCTTTGAGCTCCCTCAGTATCCTGGGGTGCACCCCATCAGGTCCCATTGCCTTGTCTACTTTTCATTGTGCTAGTACCTTGAGGACTTTCTCCTTTGTAAAAGGACTGGTGTCCGCCTCCCTACCATTTATGCCCTTGTCCCTAATCTTTGGCCCGTCACCTACCCCCTTCTTCTGTAAATACTGAACAGAAGTATTTATTCAATATGTCTGCCTTCTTTTGGTCCTCCTCCTCGCAAACCCCTTCTTCCCCTTTTATCCTTACTGTTCCCCCTTTGGTCTTCCTCTTCTCGTTTATATATCTAAAGAAAGTTTTATCCCCTTCTTTTACTGATTGAGCAGTACTCTCCTCTGTACCTTTGTGCATCTAACTGCCTTCCCTGCTTTCCTTTGTGTCTCCTGGTAGTTTCCCCTATCCTCCTCCTTCAGTGTCTTTTTGTACTTTCTGAATGCTAGTTTTTTTGCTCTTACTTTCTCTGCTACTTCTCTAGAGAACCATAGTGGTCTCTTTTTTCTCTTGGCCTTGGTAACCTGCCTGACACAGAGGTTTGTTGCTTTTTCAGCACCCCCTTTATTTTTGCCCATAGTTCCTCAACTTCCCCCAGATCTTCTATCCCTGCCAGGGCCTCGCTGAGACATTTTCCCATTTTCCTGAAATTGGCCCTCCTAAAGTCCAGGACCCCCGTCTTAGTGCTGCTCTGTTTTGGCACAGTCCTTGTATTGAACCACACTGTATGGTGATTGTTGGACCCCAAGTTGTCACTCACCATAATGTCAGCAACACTGTCCCTGTTTGTCAGTACCAGGTCCAGTATCACACCCCGCCCCCACTAGTGGGTTTTATAACTAGTTGCCTGAGGAACGCCCCTTGCAGGGAGTCCAGGATGTCCCTACTTCTGACTGTTGCTGCAGCTGGTAGGCTCTAATCCACGTCTCGTAGGTTGAAGTCCCCCACCAGTAACACCTGCCCCTTGCATGCCAGCCTTTGGAGACATTGATGTATTAATATATATTATATATATTGGGACTTCCGGTGGAGCAATGGCGGCGTGAGCATATTGAGAACGACCCTCCCCCATGGCACTGATTTAAAATAACACGTCTCTTCCCGCATACAGACAAAAACACTTCTGAAAAAGGTCCTTTTACTACCAGACAACTTGGGAGAGACATTGCAGATAGGAAATCTAGCCTCAGATGTTATGGCTTGCCAGGAAAGAAACCGATTTCAAACTCTGCTAAACCTACCCGAGAACAAAGATGGCGGCCTACTCGACAGCGATACCTCCTCGGACTCGGCCTCCCAGACTGATAGAAAACGAGGAAAGAGGAGCTAAAAAAAAGAGCATCCACAATGGAAAACTTACCCTCAGAGGCCATCCTTTCTGCTGTTTCTGAATTTAGATCCGAAATGCGAGATGCTTTGCGGGACATTCGCACTGATCTTGGGGAACTGCAAGTGAAGGTAACCGAGGCTGATGCTCAGATATCGGATAACACCTCCAAAATCACAGAGCTGGAACGAGTTGTTTATTCCCTAGCTGAAGAACAGCTAAATTTATCATTGAGACAGGAAGATGCAGAAAATAGGGGCGACGTAAAAACATTAGACTCTATGGACTACCGGAGGGAGAGGAGGGCAACGGCCCCAGCTCCTTCGCGGATTATTTTCTATGCTTAGTCCTGGATTTGGGCCCAGAATTTCAAATTGACATTGAGAGGGCTCACCGGGCGCTTGGGCCTCGTCCCTCTAAACCCAGTTCTAGGCCGAGATCATTTGTAATCAGATTCGGCAGCTTCTCACAAAAGGACCAAATTTTAACTAAAGCATGGCACAAACAGAAGGTCCTGCTGGGTGAACACCGTATTTTGTTTGACAACGACTACGCTCCAGCAACTCAGCAGTCTAGAAGGGAGTATTCCCCCTTGTTTATTTATTTATTTGCTTTCGTTAACCGGGTAAGCACACTAGACAACCAAGTGCCTATTTTCGGGTGAGACCCGGGAGATTACAAGGTACATTACAAGGTACATACATGAACATCAGGCAAATACAAGTGGAGGATTACATTACATAGAATTAGCACAACAGGGACTTTACAAGCATCAGATTTCATCAGGCAAATAGTAGTGAAGAGTTAATATAAAGTGACCAGAACACAGGGTCATTGTAAGACAACAATACCAAAAACAGGTATTACAATACAGTATTAAACATTGCAGTCAGTAGGAAGAAGTGCAGTGTGAATTCATCGCTCCAGGCAGCAAGTTGTAAGGCTGGCAGTTAGAATAAGGAGGCGTCGCAGTTGGGATAGAGTGGGCCCAGTGCGAGAGAAAGGAGTGCACAGTTATAGTGCTCACCCTGCTTTGCCGTTGGGCCTAAATGGTCCATTTTTATATATGCTGTGAGAACAGAAGGAGTATGAGCACAGTTATGCTCTGCCAAGTCAATGTTTAGGTAGCATCTCTCAGTTAGTTAGGGCATCTCAGGCTGAGAGGTTTGTCTAGTGTAGAGACAGGTGGCAGCCGTTTTGAGAAAACCCCAGAGGGAGGCTTTAAAGCTCTGGTGTAAGGGAGAGGAGCGAGTGCTAGTTGGAAGAGAGTTCCAAACCCTGGGCGCATATGCACCAAAGGCTCGGTCACCCGTTTGTGTGCGGGTTTTAGGTACCAGGAGGGCATGGGAACCGCTGGATCGCAGGTTGTAGGAGGGTATAGCAAGAACAAGGGTCTCAGCAAGGTTTTGAGGGGTGGCAGTTCTCACAATATTGTCAATGAAGTTGCCCACAACATAAGAGCGGTGAGTTTCCGGTGGGAGCCACTCAAGCCGGGTGTAAAGCTCACAGCAGTGAGTGAGGTGGGGGGCTGAGAGCTAAACGGCATATGTTGTTGTACGCTGAGTCCCACTTACTTCAGACTAGTTTTTGCAACGTGGGCAAAGGTGATTAGTCCGTAGCAAAGCGTGGGTAGGAGGACTCCCCTGGCTAGAGCAAGATGGGCAGCTGGAGTTAGATAGCTTTTTGCTCTGTAAGCCTGACCCAGCTTGCAGTTTGAGGCCTTGCATGTGTTTCGTACGTGCAGGTTCATATCCAGCTGCGGGTCAAGGGTTACCCCCAGGTACTTGACTGAGCCTGCAACAGTCAGCGGTGACCCATCAGCCCTGGAGATCTGTAGTGAAACCGGGGCGGCTTTCAACTTGGCTGCTAAGCCAAATAGCTTGACCTGTGTCTTCTGTAGGTTAATAGCAAGTTTATAGTCCTGCAACCAAGTTTGGATGTGGTCGAAGTCCGAGTTTAGTTTGGTGTTAATGGTGGCGATATCCTGGGATTTGGCCATGATGACTAGGTTGTCTGCGTACAGCACTGAGGACCCTAGAGCCGGAGCCAAGGGTAGCTCATTTATGAAGAGAGAGAGAACAGGAGAGGCCCCAGGACAGAGCCCTGGGGGACTCCGCCGGATGCTTCTGGGCAGGCTCAGACAGGACCATGTTGAATTTGGTGTACTGATGCCTGCCCGTGAGGTAATTACTGATCCATGCAAGAGCTAGGGAGGAGAAGCCAAGTGACAGGAGAGAGGAGCACAGTAATGTGTGGTCAACCCGATCAAAGGCTTTTGAGAGATCAACAAAGATGGCCCCGGTCAGTTCACCTTGGTCAGCAGCAGACCTGATCTCCGAGGTAACAACTGCTAGGGCCGTGGAGGTGGTATGCCCCTTTCTAAACCCATGTTGTGCAGGGGAGAGAAGGTTGTAGGTCTGTAGGTAGTGGGTGACCTGAGAGGCGACTACCTTTTCCAGGAGCTTGCTGATCGCTGATAGGATTGCAATGGGATGGTAGTTCTTGAGGTCTTTTGTGTCCCCTTGCTTGGGTACAGGTAACACCTTGGCCATCTTCCACATGTCCGGGACTATGCCTGAGGTGAGTGATGCGTTGAAGACATGGGCTATGGGCCGGGCTAGTACTGATGCCCCTAGCCTCAGCAGCTTGGGCTCCAGGCAGTCATGCCCAGCTCCAGTGTATGGGGATAGACCAGCAAGGAGCTTCTGGGTCTCCATGTCTGTTACTGCCTTGAGGTAAAAGGGCAGTAGGGGGGTTGTCCCTCTGGGTGAAGAGGCCCGGCCAGCAGGGTAGTGCGGCAGTTTGGGTAAAGCAGGCAAGTCTGTGAACTGAACGTTGAAGGCATTGGCAATAGTGAGGGGGTTGTTGCAGTTAACCCTGTCAATGAGCATGTCGGTGACCTGCGCTCTCGTGGCCCCACCCACCACTTTCTTAATGCTCTGCCAGAAAGTCCTTGGATTTTTGGCTGTGGAGAGCAGGATGGACTGACAGTATTCACTTTTTGCTGAGCGAATGGCTCTCTTGCATGAGTTCCTCAGCTGCCTGTAATTCTGGAGATCCGTGCTGGACAGTGAGCTCTTATACCTCACCCAGCATTTATCCCTTTGCCTCATGAGAGTATATAGGCCTCCATGGAGCCATTTAGTTGCAGTGCCCCTCACTCTCCTTCTTGTGAGGGGGGCATGCCTGTCTTGAAGTGGGGTGAACACTTTTAGAAAGTTGTCAAGGGCCATTGAGGGGTCATTGGTGGCCATGACCCGAGACCAGTCAGTATGCCTCAGGTCTTCAAGGAAATCTCCAGCATCGAGTTTGGAGTAATCCCTCATTTGAATCACCTTGTGTGGGATTTTGGGAGGGGCGTTGCCCCATACGCAGAAGGTGGGAGAATGATCCGATATAGCATCAGTTAGAACGCCACAGGAGATAATTTTCTCCATTCTGTTGCTTAGTACCCAGTCGATGACAGAGCCCTTGTCGCCTCTAAGAGAGGGCCTAGTGGGTTCAGAGATGAGCTGGCTTAGGGCCAGTCCAGCCAACAGTGGTTCTTATTGCTGGGCACTACGACCTGCCCAGTTAAGGTTGAAGTCCCCCAGGACTAGTAACTCATTCGAGCCAACCTTTGGGCTGAGACTGTCTAGGAGGTAGGAGAGCCCAGACACACCACCCTTGGGAGGGTTATAGGCACATATCACATGCACCTTTTGGTGTTCCCTAGCAGGAGGAGGACGGTAGGAACTCACAGAGCTGCGATGCAGATTGCGAGTGTCCTATGACAGAGACGTTTCAGTGCGCCTTGTAGTATATGAGTACTCTGCCCCCCCCCTCTTGTTCTGGGGCCTGTCCAACCTAATGAGGTTGTAGCCTGGAAGGTCACAAACTGAGTCAGATACATGTGGCTTAAGCCATGTCTCAGTGATCCCCATATGTCTGGATTATAGTGGACCACCCAAGCTGTTAGCTCAGTAAGGTTTGGTAGAAGGCTGCTTATGTTTAAGTGCACGAGCCTCAAGCCTTTGGCTGATAGCCAGGAGGAGGGTGGTTTCGGGGAGGGTCTAGCGTTCATTGAGCCCATAATTTGAATAGGGGCCCCAGCCAGTCCGTGCCGCCCAGGGCAACCTCTCAGTGGAGGCATCCTCTCAAGCCACCGGGGTGTCAGGCACAGAAGGGAGGCAGGGGCAGTGAGGGGACTGAGTTGATTAGCAGAGGGGGAAGAGGAGCAGGGAGGAGGGAGAGTGGGCAGTAAAGAGAGGCGGTACAGGAGTGAGAGTATCCAATAGGAAATGAAAGGGCGGTTCCCTAGGCAGAAGTGGGCGGAGCTAAGGCCTATTTAATTAAGGTGGGAGGGCGAAGATTTTCTTCCGAAACCCACTGAAGTCTATGGGCGCAGAGCCCAGCAAAACAGTTTGAATCAGTCAAGATTGCAGGGCCAATCAGTGGCCGCGCGGAGCACAAGAGGAGATGGAAGCAACAGGCAGCAGCCAATGGGAGCCTTTCAGCACTTCCCAGTTCGGCCTGGGAGCTTACCAGCAAGAGGAGAGTTCCTTGGCGGTGAGCAGTGGTGGTGTGGACGGCTGGCCCAGGTAGCCCCGGCCGCTCAGATGTTTCCTGATCAGGGGCTAAGAGATCTGAGGAAAGGAACAGAGCAACAGATTGTGAGTCACAGTAATAACAAAGGGTGACACTGGAGAGTAAATCAGGGGCGTGAGCAGTGAAGAGAGAGAGGGGAATTTGGCAGGGGGGGGAGAGGCTGCCACAGACACAGACAAGAGAAATAAGCTTGAACTGGCACCCGGGGGAGGACAGAGGGGAGATTTAGTAGAATATGAAATTTACAAGGGGAAGAGGAAAAGAGAGATGCAGGGTTTAACAGCGGGGGGAGGGTGGAGAGAGAGAGAATGAATGCAGAGGGGCAGGAATTACTTCACAGTTCTAAATTACAGCACTTTCCATCTGCACTTTATAGTTCAATTCTAAAACATTTAGGCAGGTCTACACAATTAATTTTGACTTTGACAAAAAAATAGCAAGAGGCCTAGTAATTTAGCCTAGATTATCGGCTGAGACCCGGAGTTTTTAGAAGTCGAGTGCTAAGAACATCAAGACTGGTCTACACGTTAATTGAGACTTTAACAGAAAAATAAGCCAGCTGTCTAGCAATTTAACAATTTTTTTTTAAGAGCTAGGAATTTGAAATTTCGCACCCCTTATCCGGCGAAACTGGCTGTTCTTTTTCCTGATAGCCCAGTCACATACAATTCGGTGCAAGAGGCCAAATCAGATCTATTTCAAACGGGAATAATATTGGACAAGGATCTAAAAGTTATGTCAAAGGCTGGGCGGCTGCTCACAGGACACAAATCTCACGACCTTGATGAAACAAATACAGGGGACCAAAGGATCCAGTTATTACTTAAGAAAGTGAAAGCTCTCAGAAATCCAACTTTATGTACAGCCTGAAAGCTAAGTACATTATGAAGGGCTTGATACTATTATATTAGGGGATGGGCTGGGGGAAGGGGATGCTGACTGTTCGCTCCTACTTATATGCTTGAGGGTTGAGAGCATGCTACAGTTCCTCTAAGGGTAACATTAGTGTTCTAAACAGAGCCTATATTATATAAGGCAACAATATATGCCCTATGGAACGCTTGGCTTTCCCTTCATTAGCCGAGGGGTGTTTTGTTGGCTCCCCCTAAGGCCTTACTCCCAGATCTGGGCCCTTTCTCCATGGGGTTTCTTCCCACTCCCTTTTCTTCTTATCCAGAAGATTACTTCGACACCAGGAATTAGTTGGGCTGAAAATGGATTAATTTCAAGAAAGGATATATATGTATAGTCTTTTCCTTTATTCCATCCACAGCCCCTTATGTTACAATGAATCAACATAAGAGCTTGAAGAAACTGCATATAAGAAGATCGAACCGGAACTTTGGTTATAAGGCATTGCAGTTAATTATGGGCTAAGCCTTATGGTTTCGAGCCAAGGACTGTTTCAAAACAACTTAAGTTTCATAGCTAATAAATAGACTGTAAGACGAACTTAGCCCTACGCATCTAGATCCCTGAACAAAGTTCAACTGACTATGCCTTGGTTAAAATACCCTTGTTATACACTGAGAAGCTGTATATTCGAGTTTAAATAATATTTTTTTGTTACACCCCATCCCTCCACTGCGATTATCCCTGTAGATAATTAATTTTCAGAGTTTGGCCAGGTTTTGTATATCAACACTAGAGGGCACTGTGAGCAATTCCTATAGAAGTTTACAATTGCATCTAAGGCCTATAAATAATCATTCCCCTTCATTTGGAATTGATGGGTTTTTTCTTTTCTTTTAATGAGGCTAGATTCATTAGCTTGATGCGTGGGGAGCTCTCCTCTGTGAATCTGGAGAGTTATCTTATGGTTTGATGACATTCTAGAGGTTATGTTCCACCAATCCAGGAATAGGCTCCCATAGGACCTAATTCCTTGAGAGGGAATTCCCTCTCGAGTGGGCGGAGACCCACAGTTTGTGGATTGTTTTCCACTCACCTGGGAGGAAGTTTTCTTCTCCCCAGGACATGGGATGGAGATGGACAAATCTCCCCCTACTGTGGAAGACCACTTGTATATAGTTCTTCCCCTGGGGAAGTTGTTGACTTTAAAGGTTGTTGTTTCTAAGTTAGTTTGCCTATATTATTTAGTCCAGTATTTATTGTTGATTTTAAAAATGGATGATGACAGTCTTTTTTGTAATGCTATAGGTTCCCCGGTTTTGAATGGATGGGTTGCTCCTGACAGGGCGGAAACTTTTAAGGAAGCCACTCACTCCGGCACTGCTGGGTTAGGTCTTATAGGACCGCTGGAGTGTGAGTGGAATACAGTACAAAATTTTTTTTTAAGTTCTTCCCTGTGCGGGTTCCAACAACTTCATCCCCTGTAATGGTGCCTTTTTTCTTAGGAGATCATGGTTAATGTTCCAGTAAAAATTTTCTCCCAGAATGTGAATGGCTTACACTCACCCATTAAATGCTACAGGATCATGCAACACTTAGGGAAACAGAGGGCAGACTTATATTTTTTACAGGAGTCTCACCTCTCAGTATTGGAACACTCCAAATTACATTGGGGAGGTAGATACTCAGTATTTGCATCCTCCTACCCAAGGGGCCGTAAAAGGGGCACTATAATTTTAGTTCCATCTTCTACCCCTCTTGAGATACAGGATTCTTATTTAGATCCTCAGGGAAGATATGTGATTCTAGTAAGCTCGCTTTATTCTTAAACAGTGACTCTGGTTAATACCTGTCTCCTCCCCCCACCCCACCCCAGACGTCACTCCCAGTGGTACTAACTTTTGTACTGAAGGTGATGGAGAGGCTCAAGGGAATACTGATCACGGGTGGGTACTTTAATACCCCGTTTCATCCACATCTTGATTTCTCTAATCACAACCTAACCAGACTTTCTGGAACCGCCAAATATTTAAAGGGGAAATTTGCCCATTTGGGCATTGAAGACGCCTGGAGGAGATTATTTCCATCTGATCCAGGCTATACACATTTTTCGGCTAGACACGGCACCTATTCCAGGCTGGATTATTTTTTTATAACAGTAGAACATCTCACACTAATTCATGACATAATACTGGAGCCCAGGGTACTTTCAGATCATAACCCCTTAATTTTAAAAATAGATTTGGGTAAGCAAAAGAGGTTCAGGCTCTGGCGGTTTAATGCATCCCTTTCCGGGACCAAGAATTTCGAAACCACTTTATGAATCGTATCCCTCAAGCAATTCAAGAAAATATATCTCCGGAAACCTCTTGTTCTATACAATGGGATGCATTGAAAGCTGTTCTCCGAGAGGAGCTGCTGGAATGTGCCTCCCGTAAACAAAAAAAAAATGAACGATAGACTTAAATTCTTGACAGATCTTTTAGAGTCATATCTACTGTTATATAGGGAGGGTGATCTGACCCTACAGCGTAGAATAAGAAGTCTAAAACAGGAGATTCAACAAATATTGGATTACAGAACTTTCCAGAGCCTGAATGATCTAAAACAATACAACTATGAAGGGGGAGCTAGGGGAGCAAGGGTTTTGGCGAGAAAACTCAGAGCGAACAAACGAGCTTCAACCATTTTAAAAATAAGAACTAACACCTCTAATAAAACCACTTATAAAGAAAACCAAATCAGACATGCTTTCCAACTTTTTTATGAAACTTTATATAAAGCCCCTCACCAGCCCCAAAACCACCCAGAGGCGATAGCGGTTTTTCTGGGTAAACTTTCATTACCCAAGTTATCCGAACAACATAATAAACAGCTGGAATGCCCAATCAGACCAGAGGAAATTTTATTACAGGTTAAAGCGTTGAAACCATTGAAATATCCGGGACCTGATGGCTTCAGCCCAGAATGGTATAAGGCCTTTATACCACAGCTACTTTCTAGCTTTCTTCCAGCATGCCGGGCAGCAACTGAAGGCGAGACCCCGCCACCTTCTTGGAACTATGCAGTTCTTTCCCCTTGCTAAAGCCCGATATAGACCCTACTCTCCCACAGTCATACCATCCCATTTCTATTTTAATTGTGGACTATAAAATATTTATGGCCATATGGGCCAGGCGACTGGAACCTATACTGACACAGCTTATACATAAAGATCAATCTGGCTTCATAAAATCAAGGAATACTTTTGATAACTTACGCCGAATTATGTTACTAATGAAATTTATACATACTAGGAAGATTCCTTCTACAATAATAAGTTTAGACGCAGACAAGGCGTTTGACACGGTTAATTGGGAATACTTATGGGCCACCCTATCTAAATTTTCTTTTCCTAACAGTTTTCTTTCCTGTATGAAAAACATTTACTCCCACCCCAAAGCCTATATCCGAGTCAATGGCTCTTTATCTCAACCAATCTCAATACAAAGGGGTACGAGACAGGGCTGCCCTTTATCCCCACTACTTTTTGCCCTCTACGTCGAACCTCTGGCCGAAGCAGTTCGGAGTAATGCTCGGATAGAGGGCATTCCAGTGGATCAACGAGAACATAAGGTACTCTTGTTTGCCAACGACACTTTAATTTCTGCCATAGCTCCAGAAACCTCCCTACCGGAGCTTTGGGAAACCTTGGATTTTTTTGGAGCATTCTCAGGATTTCAACTAAATATAGCCAAAACTGATCTTCTTTCATTATACTTTTCCCCGTCCCTAACCCTTAAAAAGAAATATCCCTTAAAATGGCATCAAACTAAGATTCAATATTTGGTAATCCATATACCAAAAAATTTAGATAACTTGGAATTATTAAACTACGAACCATTATCAGTCAAAATTCAATCAGAATTGTCCTGTTGGTCTAAAATACCACTAAGTTTTTTTCAAAGAATTGAAATAATTCGTATCATTATACTACCCAAACTTCTGTATTTATTCCAGAACGTCCCTACCTTTCCCTCCAAATTCTACTTCCAATAATGGGATAAAATCATTTCTAATTTTGTCTGGAATGGCCCACGACCCAGAATCAGGATGTCACTACTACAACTCCCGCTCTCTCAGGGTGGTTCCAACCTTCCAAACTTGAAATTTTATGCCTTGGCTGCTTTTTTCAGAATATTAGTTTTTTGTGTATGCTCGGCATATGAAGCTCCCTGGAAAGAGCCTGAATTTGCCATTAATGACCTCTATGACATTGCCAAGGTAATATTTTCCACAGCTCCTAAAATAACACCTGTAAGAGAATACACCCTCTTTATGGCACAGATTTTGAAATTATGGTACAAATTAAAAACATGTAAAGGTTTTAGAGCACTTTCTTCTATTACACGTAAATTTCAGGAGATGATAGGTTTCTCCTATCTACGTTAGATCACAATTTTGTCAACTGGAGAAGAGTGGGTCTTCAATTTTTTAGACAATTTCTATGTCATACGGGCATCATCCCCTTTGAAACTGTAAACGTTACGTATGGCCTGGCCAACACTGGTATCTACAGGTATACCCAGGTTAAAAATTATATTTTAAGACAGAGAGAGGTGGTAACAAAATTGCCTGACCCCATCCCCATGGCATGGACTTGTATGGAAGATCATATAAATGGACACTTATGGAGACATCAAGTAGGACATTTCTATAAAATTCTCAGGGAAGGAATGGGTGATTCCTCACTTACTATTTTAAATAGTTGGCATAGGGATTTGGCCGAAGATATATCAGACCAGGATTGGTTACGGGCATCTCCTTTAGCATATAAAGTAACATACTCCACGAAATGGCGAGAGTTTGCCTGGAAATGCTGTAGTCATTTTTTTCGTTCACCGGCTATTCTAGCGAAATATCTACCGCCCAGTTACGGCAGATGCTGGAGGAATTGTGCTTGTATGCATGCTGACCAGAATCATATTTTCTGGGCATGTCCTCAATTGACTCCTATTTTGGTGTGCGCTCCAACAGGAGGTTTCAGAATGTCTGGGCGAATCGGTCGAACTTACGGCTGAACTGACTCTTTTATCTATATTTCCCTCTCACAGACCCTCATGGCACTGTACCTTGCTACCCATATATATTCTAGCAGCGAAAAAAGCTATTACCAGACGATGGAGAACCACCGTTATTCCATCTGTGAGGGATTGGAGGTGGTGGTATTAGACATTTACTATATGGAATCTCTTACAGCCAAACTCCATAATAAATACCAGGCATTTGAAACCCTTTGGAGACCATGGATATTGCATTTGTCCAGCCAGGACCCAAGCTTTGTCCCTTGAGACTCTCCACACCACAATTGTCCGCATTACTCTAAAACAGTTTGAGAATCTGTAGAGGTTCTAGAGTGTTGCCACCACACCCGGTTGATTTTTAAACTTTTAGAACTTTTGAAAGGAACCGAAACCTTTAAGATTATACATCGGGTGAATCACCTTATAAGCCAATAACTTCAGTCCTTACAGAATGAAATACAAAGACAAAGGTTAAAACACAATTATTTTATTGTCTTTGTTACATTGCATTAAACCAGACAGCTCTGAATGTTGGTTATATGATAATGACTGAATTTCATGTGTATGTCACATCCTTGAATAAAAAAAAATATTAAAAAAAATGTATATGTTATACTGTATATATTGAAACATAGAATTTGTTGGCAGATAAAGACCACTTGGCCCATGCAGTCTGCCCATTTTTTCCTACCTACAGTATTGCCGTAGACCCTACTTGATCTCATGCTCTTTTTCTCCCTCCCCATTCCTTTCCACTAAGATTCCCATATGCCTATCCCATGCATTTTTCACCCCCACCACTTTGGTTGGCAGGCTGTTCCAGGAAACCACCACTCTTTCTGTGAAGAAGTGCTTCCTCGCATCTCTCCTGAATCTACCCCCCCACCAAACTTCATAGCATGTCCCTTGTTCTTGTGCTCCTTTTTATTCTGAATAATACTTTCTTCCTGTACCTTATTTACCCACGTGAGGTGTTTAGCAAAGACTTAAGCATGGCTTTAAAGTTGTAAAACAGTCTTACTAGTAATTATTTATAACAATTATGTTAAGCATTAGTGTTTTCTGTTTTTTTACTTTCTCGTTTCATTGGTCTATGAAATATTTCAGAAAAGGCTGCTCTTATTTCACTGTGTCTTTTTGAAAGGATTCTGGCCCCCATATTGAAAGTCAGCCATTTGTGTCATACAGCCAGGAGCGCTGCGCAACGGGTAGCTCATGGCCGGAGCAGGGCTGTATTCAGACAGTGCACCCCAGCTGGAGCACGCTATCTGAATATGAGGCCAGCACAGTGCATAGGAACTATGCGCCATGCCGACATATCCCACAGCTGAATATGGCCTACAAAGGAGCCCAGTGGAGATAGTACTGCTCAAATGGGACAGCACCAGGGTTCCTGTGGGCCATATTTAGAGCTAGCATGTTAATGAGCCCATTGGGCATGCAGGGTGCTAAGGGTCATCTGCATGCACATTTGGGCTCATTAGCATGCCTGTGCAGCCCTGGAACACCCACGCTGTGTTCATTGGTTATATTCCTTGGTGCCTAGTGGCCCCCCATCCCCAATAGCCCATGCTGTATTTCTGTCCCCTTGTATTCTATTGCCATAGACGTGGTTTCTAGTGAACCCCCATATCTCCCCGCCTGTATTCTGTTACCATGGCCCTGGTGTCTAGTGGGCCCCCGGTCACTCAGTCCGTATTATATTGCCATATCCCTGGTGTCTGATGGGCCCCCCCCGTATCGCCTAGTCCGTATTCTGTTGCCATAATTCTGATAGTCTAGTAGACCCCTTCAAATGGTTGACAACCATCCACTCCACCAACTCAAGACCCACCACCCCACACCTTCCTTTCACCCCGGATAGCGATTGGTAATTGAAAATGACAGCGACTGGCACAGCCCTTTGCTTACCTCCTTGGCCGGCTGCCATCTGACTGTCAGTGCGATTGCAATTAGTGTAGAAATAGCTGTTTCTGCAGTATTTGTGATCCCTCTCACTGATAGACAGTTGCCAGCTGAAGAGATGAACAGAGAGCTGTGCTGGTCACTGTAATTTTCAGTACTGTCCGGTATGGCAGCAGAATATGAACTGGATGATTAAGGGGTGGGGGGGTCCACTAGACACCAGGTTAATGGCAATAGAATATGGACCAGTATAGTATGGATCACCGGGGCTCTGACTGTGGCTCCGCCCCAACCACCAGCACCATTCATGGTTAGCGCAGTGCAAACTCTTTTGAATATGTGGAGCCTTTGACTGCCCCCAATGGATCATACAGTTGTTTGACATCATTCTGTTTTCATGGTAATTACTATGATGTCACAAACAAAGGCACTGTGAGGTCTGTTGGGGATTGGGGTGATTGGATACTGCAAAACTGGATCTGAGAATTACGACATTGGTATTTATTGAAATATAATTTCGTCACTGGTTAACTGCCTAAATTTCTTTTGAACCAGCTAGAGTTTATACAGGAAAGTAGGTGCAGCCTAAGACCTAGAACACCTTTGAGCTTTAGAATACCTAGAAAACAGTTGAAAATAGGGGATTATACCCTATCAGCCTCAATTGCCCAGACCTGGGAAGTATTGAAAACCAAACTCAAGGTGGAGGTAATAGTATCTATTTCACGTTTCAAGACCTTAATTAAGAAGCACTTTAACAGACCCTGTGAGTGTTATGGTTAGCCCCCAGTTTTTTAGACTGATGTAATATGATGCTTGAATTTATGTGTAACATGTGTATTTAATGTACTGTATGTTTTTAAATATTTCTATCTTTGTACTGTTGTTAAATTTTTTCTTGGTCGCAGTTGTAAAGGTGAGTTTCTCTCAATTTGCTTACCAATAAATTTGGATGATGATGAGGAGGAGGAGTTTGAACTATCCTCGGGTATCCTTGTCCAAAATCTGAAATTTGATTTGGATGTTAAAAAGCACCCCCCTTCGTGGCAAATACATCCACCTCCTTCCTCCCCTCTTTAAAGCCTCCAGTGGAGTTTACAGTTTTATGGTTGCATAGCATAAGCTATGCTGACATATTTTGAACAGAGGAGGAGAGAAAATAGGGAGTCTGGAAGGATGTGACCAGATATGAATGCATCACATAATGTTTGCTCTGCGCTCTGCCCAGTGAAGTTGAAACACATAATGAGTATGCATGAATCAGTGCACAGCACTTCACTTGTCACCTCACTTTCACTGTCTCCACATGCAGTATAGCAGAAGCTAAAGGGGCACACTCCTCACCCAGCAGAAACCAGCAAGACATTCGGCCCCTCCTCCACAGTACAGCAGAAACTTGTTACCGAGGGAGCCTCCGGTTGCACTGCACAGCACTTCACTGAGAGAAGGAAGAGTGTGTGTGAGAGACAGTGTGTGTTCTGTGAGCTGCTGTCCTAGTCCCGCTCAGTCCAACCATCACCCATGCCCACCAGTGACATAGCCAACCCAGGAGTTACTCTTCTCTCCATCCCCAGCCAGCCTGGACTAGTCAAAGCCCAGAAGTGAGTGGTACGACACAGGGAGAGGGTGGAAAGAGTGAGCATAGCTGAGAGAGAGAAAAAATAAGAGAGAAAACACAGCCTCTGTAGCCAGACAGCACCGCTGGTGGGACGGTATATGTCTATGTGTGTGCTGCAGCACACAGAACTAGAAAGAAAGTTTTTCTAGCTGTGTGCTGCAACACAGTCCTTGCTCATGGATGCTGTTGATGCTGCTGTCCCCACCCCAACCTGTACTGCTGTCCCTCCGTTCCTCGCTCAAGCAATGGGCTATGTGTTTCCACTCTTAGGTCATTGTGAACAGACACACATCTTGATGCTGTTGGACCCAACAAGACAGGCGGCTGAGAGCAGCAGTGAAGGTGAAGTTGTCCGCTGTCAGTGTCCTGGTCCCTCCCACTGCAGTCGCTATCAGTGAGGGCCAGGCCTGCCACAGCTGATATGCACTGTCTGTGTATATTTGGTGCATATTCTGGTCTCTTTCCCAAGTTATAAGACTGCCCTTGCGAGTCCCAGGTTATGCTGCAACATTAGGACCTGTCAAAAGTTCCGTCCCTGCAAGGTGGCGTTTTGGTTTGACAGAAAAGCCATGTGAGCTGCAGGACCGTCCTTAGGATGGGCGCACCGTTGATAGTTAATTGTCCATTGCCCATGAAAAGGTACGAGTTTCGTATTTGACCTTTGATTGTGTTTGTTTTTCTGTACAGATCCTATCCAGTTGTATAGAGCTCCCTGTATTTCCCTTATCCCCTCAGGTGCAATCGAGGAATTCCACTTAAGGGTCCCAGAGAGACAAAGTCTGTAATTTCCTCAAAGAGCAGGGTAGCAAATAGTTATGATATGCAACTTTGCAGCAAGCTTCAGAGAATAGCTTCTTGATTAGTTTGTCAAATGGTTTAGAGGCTAAAGCCCTCGGGATGGGGCTATGTGGGTGTTGGAGAGGGGAGAATTTCTCCTGCCACTCTGGTACTCCGTCCCTTGTGGATGTTTTGACTCATCACACCCCACATTCTGAGACAGCCATTGTATGCTGATGTGTTCTTATTATGGCTCATAGCAAGAGCTATGCTGAAGTATTGCTAACTGAGGAAGAGAGAATATAGGTGGTCTGGAAGGGTGTGACTGGATACCGTACGCAATGTGTTTGCTCCACATAGTGGAGTTGAAACACATAATGAGTATTCATGAATCAGGGCGTTTTCTTTCTCTCCCTTTCTGTGTGTGTCTCTCTCTCCATGAGATCCCTGCTCTTTTTCTCAGTGTGTTTCTTCTCTCCACCCCTCCTCTTGTCAGATCTTCTTGTCATAATGCACTATTTTTTCAGCTGTTCATTCTCTCTCTGTCCCGCTCCACCTCTTCTAGTAACAGAGCCGCACTTGATGGCACTCCATTCCAGTCCTGCTTCCCCTCTCACCAGCAACAGAACCGTGCTCGGCTGCTCTCTGCTCTGGTCCTGCTCCCCCTTCCCCAGCAACAGAGCCTTGTTGGCGGCAATACATCCCATTCCCCCGTCCCCATCGTTGTGCTCAGCGACACTCCAGTCTGCTCCACCTCCCCAGCAGTGAAGGCATGTTCGCCGGCACTGCATCCTGCACCCCAGTGCTAGAAATGGGCAGTTGATGAGTCGCATGTTTTTTTTGGTTTTTGTTTTGTTTTGTTTTTTTAGTTTGTTTTTCCACTTTTTTAATCAGCAGCCAGTGAGATCATGCCCTGTGGCGGGAGTTGCTGCTAGCCAGCCTGACTGACAGAAGAAGGGGGAGCTAATAGTAATTGCTTGCATGCATGAGACTGGGGTAAGGCAAGTTCCTCCTGGCATCCCCCTAGTCTGATCCTCAATCCCTATTGTGTAGTGGCCTCCCTACTCTGATTCTTAATCCCTGGCATCTAGCAACTCCCCCTCACTCTCTCTCCGATCCTAGTCATGTCCGATCCTCGTTCCTGGTATCCACCTCCCCCGTCTTGCATTCCAGTTTCATTGGAATCTATAGCCACCACCCCCCTCGATTCTCAATCCCTGGCATCTAGTCCCTGGCATCTAGCGTTCCCCCTCCTTCTCCCTGGTCCCAGTTATGTCTGTGTTTCAAGTGCCGCCATCCTCTCCTTAGTCCCTGTTGTGTTGCTGTCTGTGGTGGCCCCCTCTATCTCCCCAGATATGTCCATGTCTCGTGCAGCCCCCTCCCTCTCTCCAGTTCCAATCATGTTTCCCTCTTCCTGGTCCTGATTGTGTTCCTGTCTTGTGGCCCTCTCCCTCACTCTGGTATCAGTGGGAACGGTGCACTGTAGGTACATTGCCTTGCTTACCTGTAGATAGGTGATTAAGCAGAGAATGTCAACTATATATGTTCTTGGCTTGCGGGCAGAGATTGAATATCAATTCTAGAAATGAAAAGAAATTGTAGTATTCTGATAAAAATGTTTGACATCAGTAACATCAAGGGCACGTTAAAGTAACAGCTCAGCAGGGTCTGCACAAATTCATCACTTTCTATTGCAACGGGGGCTCTGGTTGGCACGTGAGTGTCAGTACCTTAGAGGAATGAGTACCACAAATACACCTTAAGAAAAATGTGTGCGCTTTAAACAAATGGCAGCTAAATATTTAGATTATAGGATTATAGTTGGAATTTTTTTTTTTTTTGGCATCTGCCATCTGTGCTAGGAAACAGCCTCTTGCAGGAAAAAAAATCATTCTGCATAAACTCATGAAGAGGTTAAAATCCTCCCGATCAGGGCCCTACTAATGAAGTTGTTCCATATGTGGAGGACAAAATTAGCATGAGCAAAATTCTTGCTAATTCAAGTGAGCACAGCCTTTAAGGAGATGTGAGATGTGAAAATCCTGCATGTAGTGTTTCCTGGAGGGTTCCTTCTGTTGTGCCGCTATTTTGTCTTTACTACGTTGTTGTACAGTACATCATGGTAATGGCTGGTGGGGCGACCTCTTTTAATTGTCTTTTACAGCTGTTGCAGGTTAGCACTTGCCTATATTTCTGGTCTCCTGGTACCGTATTCGTCTGGCTGTCCCTGAAGGTTTCATGCGGCAAATATTCTGGTGTCACTCACTTTAAGATGGGCAGCTTTCTGCCCTTTCAAATTAATCAGTTGGTACCTGCAGCATGCACGTGCTTTTTTTGTTTGTTTTTTTACCATTTATTTACAAAGGATGTAACAGCTTGGATGCAACCACTATCAGTAACATCACTTTGCATCTGTATAGGCTCTGACCTGAACTTAATTAATTGTAAGGCTGCTGCAGAAGTAATACAAATAAATCTCATTTCCCCAACCACCCCAAATAAGGAACCACCCTACCTCCCCTCACCCAGTCAACTACCTGACCCCCGAGTTTAAGTGTCAGTCCCCCACCCTATTTGCCATCTAGCCCCCAACCTCCTTCCTCCCCAGGACTCTCCAAATTATAAGCATATAGTCATTGCCTTAGAGTCCCGTGATGGACCGACCATCATGCTCATCTTCTGTCACAGTGCCTCAACTAGTGTGAATGAATGAATGATGTAGTCCTCCTATAGTAACACTTGATTGGTTGACAAGTGGCCAGTCAAGTGTTCCTGTAAGAGGACATCATTGTTCATACTAGTTGAGACACTGACTGAATATGAGCACAAAGATTTAATTGTAGGCAGTTGTACACGTAAAGATGGTAGTATGCTATAGTGTAGTACTCCCCTTTGCATGTACAATTGCCTACAGATATAAATAAACCCATATGGGTGTCGCTGCCCCGAATCCTGTTAGGCACCTGTTAGCCACATTGCAGCCTCGTCCCTGCTTTGCTTCAACATAATGCGTTCTTTAGGGATGGGGCTACAACGTGCAGAGGGTGGCTCAGCTGAACAATTAAGTATTGCCAACAAGGTAATACATTAAATATCTTCAGAAAGCTCTTCAGGGTTTTAAATAGCTGGTATAGCATAGCAAACCAGGGTGTAATGCGAACCATTTCCAAAAATGCATAGCAGTAGACTAACCATTTTCTTTTTCCCAGTGAGTCTGTGGCACAAAAGACAAAATTAATAAAATATATATATTTTTAGATTTTGCTAACCATTCTGTGCCAAGTGCTATACATTTTTACAGCTGATTAGCACTTTCACGTGTCAAACTGCTTATCAGTTTTTTGCCTTATTTAATATCCTGCTCTTTTGAAAAAAAAATTAGAAAGTGGCTCTATTAGGTCCTCCGGCAGGCAGCTTCATGTCATGAGCTTCCTGCCCTGAGGACATATTAGTGTCAGCATCTATTTACATGACCAGTGTAGTCCCTGTAGTACAGTTAAACAAGTGCATGCATGGTATTACAACTGGAGAGTTAATTTAACTTTTTGACCGAATGTATGGTGAGCTACTGATAGCAAAGTTTCATACTGTTTTTGTTCTGTAGGAAATGCCAGTACAAAGGTTATGTCAAAAGTGATTGACACAGGCGGAGGGTTCTTCCTGGAAGAAGAGGAAGAAGAGCAACAAGTTGCTGAAAGAGTAGTACATCAGCCAGGTAAAGATAAGGGACTTTATGTTGCAGTGAATGTGTTTTTCTTCTTTTTTGCAAACAAAAAAAAAACAAGCAAACAAAACAGTCCAAGGGAACGCAAAGCCGAAATGTTCTAGTACGTGTTGCTAAAACATGCTGGTTAAGTAGTGGGATGCAGTGTGGACATGGAGCAGACTGCTGTCTTGTGCCTTAAACAGCTGAGGCTAGCCAGCCCACTGGCGTGATGTTGAATTTTTAGCCTCTCGGCCGCTGATGACCAGGTTCGGGAATGGACCCGGGTGTCGGAGAGCCGGCTGGGGGGAGATGACTTGAGCGTCCCACAATTGCTCACCTTCTCCTGGAAGGGAGGGGGTATGCAGCTCGGTGTTTGTCGGCCCCTGGCAGAGGCCAGAGGCATGGCAGCACATCAGGTATTGCTGCAGGAGGGAGCATGACGGACATTGGCTTACGCCTTGACGTCATGTGGCACATCACGTTCCCAAAGAGAACCTGGGAAAATGCCCCCGATCGACCGGATGGTGGTCGCCAGTCCCCCGCCGCCACGAAGCTCCAGATAGCCCTGACCGACCCCAGCAGCACCTTTGTCAATTGGATGTGCTTACTGGCGCTTTCTTCCTGGAAGGGAGGGACCCATCCAACAAAGGAATATGTCAGGTTCCCCAGGGGGCTGCAGTATGGGGTGGTGGTTGGCGGGGGGGGTAGATGGCGGACTGCACCTAGGTGACCCAAAGGAGAGGTCGGTCAGGGAAGCACCAAAAAAAAAAAAAAACAGCTGAGGTTGGAGACTAGTGACCTGGCTAACACTAGAGGGTGGGGGAGAGGATAGAGGGTGAAAATTGGGGATAAAATATAACAAATAGAAATACAGACGCTTGTCAGTCAGTCCTTGAACATACTGCTGCTTCAGTTGCTAACTGAGCCAAAATAGAGACAGTATAATGTATCTGTTTAGACATGGAATCATAAACCTTAGTGACTGGCTCTGTCCATTGGATGGCAGCATTACTGGGCCTGAAGATATCGTTGTGAAAATTGGACTGTATGTATCACTAGCAGGAGCTGATAGATTAGATATGTATGTCTTTGGGCCTGGTGTGTTAACTTGCTTAAACCTTGCTCTATACAAGCTGCAGCATAGGGATGGATACTATCTTGGATATGTAGCCTCATCCTAGATGCACGTGCATATTTTGTGTGCATTGAGGAGGCGACGATGAAAGCTATCCTTCCTGTTGGCTGTTGTGCCAGGAACCTGTTAACACCCCCAACCCCAAGAATACATACTGATTCTGGTACTCGTAACACTGAAATCTAGTTGGAAAAGTAAAAACAGAAGTGTTAAGAAATGGAGCAGGTCACTATATTGGTGCGGTAACTGTAAACAATGGGACCCTATTCAGCTGTACTGAGGATGCCACACAAATAAGGCTGGCACTACTCTGTAAATTAAAAAAAAAAACTGTGTTTATTTACAAAACACAGAATTAGTTTGTATTTTAAATACTGCAGTGCCATCTCCTTAGTAACAAAAAAAGGCCTACAGTTGTCCCATGGGGAGCCAACAGTATCCCTTGGAATGCTCTGTTTTTTCTACAATTATCTGTTAAATAAACTTAGGCATTTGCCTTTTTTTTTGCCACAGGTCCTGTGATGGAATTTGATTACTTGATATGTGAGGAATGTGGGAAAGAATTCATGGACTCTTACCTTAGTAATCACTTTGATCTGTCAGTGTGTGATAACTGCAGGTATTGTTTGATTGTATATTTTGTGCACAATATGAATACGGATTTCTTCCCCAATACTGACAGTTGGGACCACCAAGGTCATGCAACATGGCCTAGTGGGCAGCAGTTACTTTCACCGTTGATGCCATCGCCACCCCTGTGATCAGCCAGCTGGGGTTGTGAATGCCTCTCTCCCCAGAAGTCACATGCCTCACCTCTGAGACTTGCTTGACCTCCAGGCAGTCCCAGGTTGGAATTCCGGGGTGAACTCTGGTTTCCCAGTTGGCAGCGTGATGCACTGCCACTGGTCTGGTCTGAAATGAACATTTAATGTATTCAAAACTATTGAAATCCATACTGGTGAACTGGACCAGCATTAATAACGTACTGTAGCACAGTTATTTGTTCTAGTTAAAGTTAACTGGTATGATTGTTAAGTTTCTTTTGTTTTAGTTTGTTTTAAATAATTGGGGGTCCACACCCTATCTGTTTAAAAAAAAAAAAAAAGTGGGGGAAACAAAAAAATATTTTTTTTTTTTTTTTTTGCAGCTATATCAGCTAACCCTAACTACCAAAACTAGAGCAGCATATCATGCTACACCATTAACTCTGGTCCAAAATCCTGCACCAGCACCTAACAAAAAACAAACCAAAAAAATATTTCAGGCACAAACTGCAACACAATCCCTACATTAAGGCTTAAAAAATATCACATTTCTAGGATCGTGGATATGTTGTTCATCCACATTTATTGGCATGTCCCTTCCCTTTGAGGATTGCCAGAAGTCTTCAAGCTGGCTCCTCCCACCCACCACCCAGGTGGTATAACCCTCGGCTCCACCCATGATGCCAGATCTTCCTTTCGCTGGAAGATTCAGGTTGCCTCCTTTGTGCTTCCGCATTTTGTAGGTCCTGGCTTCAAAACCCGGTTGTTCAGTGCGTCTAGATTACATTAGCGTCGCGACTGCTCTTCTTCGATTATGGAAGGCAGGTCTTCCCCGGTTCGACAGTGTTCATGTGGCCAGAAAATGTTGAGCACCTATCCCCACTGCCGTCTATTGCTTGAGTATGCGACCACGACACCTCGTAGTGCGATTTTTTTTTTTTTTTTCTTTTTTCCTTGCATTTCACTAGCATTCCTCCAACAACCATCTCACACACCTGAAGTTGGGGAGGCGGAAAAGCGAACCCTCTGGTGAAATCAAGGAGGCTCGTGTGCAGTTTCAGCGACGTGAGATCCACGAGCAATTGTAATATAGCAAGCCGAGGAGGGAAGCGGCTTGGGCCGCGCACCTCCTCTCGGAGCTTCTTCGTCACCAACCTGGGCTCCACCTTCTCAGGTTCTTTCCCAGAGTTGTGCCACTCTCCCAACTAAGGGGGAAGGTCCTGCGGGCACGCACTCCTCTCAGTCCAGTAAGTGGGAAAAGGACCTGGGATCATCTTCATCTCGGCGAAGACATTCTTGGGATCAGGAGAGATCTCGGTCCCAGGAACCGGCAGTCTCGACTTCGGTCAAAATTGCCTCTTTGGCCGCTGGCTTCTCGGCTTTGCCATCTGGCCAGTCGACCGGAGTGTCGCTCGACGAGGTTGAAATAATCATCGACCCGATCAACCCCTTGTCACTGACTCCGGTCGACGACACTCTCGTTCGGACTCTGGTCCTTTCTTTCCCTGACAAGGAGAGCCAGCCCACTGGGAATCCTGTCGAGGAAGTGATTCCCGACCCCGGGAAATCACCGGTCCCACCGGTATCTCCCAAGTGACCGAATCTCGACCTGTCCGATCTCGATCAAGGTCTAGGACCCCCTTGACCAACAGGCCGAGGAAGAGCCACAAGCGCTCAAAACAGAGGCGATGCCATCGGTCGTCGTCATCCTCCTCCTCGGATGAGGAGAGGCTGCGGCGGAATCTCCGGTGCTACGAGGACCTCGTGGCAACAGCTGATTCTGTCTGGGCACAAGCCAACCCGGCTTCTACCCGGCCATTACAGCTTTTGCCTCCAGGCGAAACAGTGACTCCTTCAGGCCGAAAGTCGGTTCCCCTGCCCATGGCCGGTGAAACCTCGGTTCGACCTAAACGGTCTCTCCACCCGATCGTGGTGGAACGCCGCCTAAGCAGCCCGTGGGAGGGGCTCCTTCTAAGGGAGATAGACCAGACACCAGTCTCCCCCGGTGTCTTTCGGTCACTGTCACCCCGGACCGCCCTCGGCGGGTCGAAGGTGACATGGGTGCTCGACTGTTGTATCCAGATTCCTCAGATTCAGATGAGAGCGGCCTACATTCTCATCCCGGGGATGACGAATTGGCTGGTGGGATAGAGACGGAGGAAGGTCCTTCATCTTTTCAGGGCATTCTTCGCCTGATCTCTGAGTCTACAGGGATGCCCGTGGAACCTATCCGGAAAAAGGTGGAGTACCCTATCACAGACATCCTCAAGAGAGGGGATATCCCGACGGAGGCCTTTCTGGTGGCCGAGACCATAGTTGGCCCAGCCTTAGAACTTTGGCAGCGCCTTGCCTCCTGTCCAGCTCTGTCTGCCCGCATGGCCCGCAAGTATGTGGTGCCCATGGGGTCCCTTGCGGGGTTCACAGAGCACCCTTTGGCCGAGAGGCTGGTGACCACCTCTGTGTTCAAGCATACTGGCAGTTCTGCTGACATTGACCGACCTCCCAAGAAGGAATCCAAAAACTTTGATCATTCGTCTCGAAAGGTCTGTGCAGCCTCATCTTTAGGCTTCCGTCAGGCAAGTTCAGCCGTCATCATGGCACACTTCTCCCATGCCATCTTGGGGTCTTTGGATGAAGTTCTACCACACCTCCCCATGGACATGCAGACCACAGTCAAGCAGGTCCAGAACCAGGGCCGGGCTGTTGCCAAACAGCAGCTTCAGACAGCCCTGGACATTGGGGATTCTTGTGCCTGCTCGATGGCAGCCGCAGTTGCCTCTTATCGCAGGGCTTAGCTGAGACTCTCCTCTTTCCTGGCAGATACTCAGCACAAACTAGCTGATGTGCCTTTCCTGGGCACCAACCTTTTCAGCCCAGGTGTGGCTGGTCACCTTCAGCGTATTGAGCAGTCCAATGCCACTTTGAACGCTACTTCTGCTAAAGGTTCTTCGAGCAAGAAGCATCAGAAGAAGAAGCCTTTTCAGCACTCTTCCCCTGCGGCACAGCAACTCTCCTTTCAAGGAGGGCAGCAGCAACAGCAGCAGCAGGCTCAAGCTTGGCACCCCCGGCTCAAGCCCGGGCCCTCCCAGGCGTGTAAAGGAGGCCGAGGTTCAGGTCCTGGATCCTCCTCCTCCAAGCCTGCTCAGTGACGGGGCAAGGGCTGCCACCTCCTCTCCCATCACGCCAGCTCTGGGTCCTCCCGTGGGGGGCCGGCTCCACCACTTATCACCACGGACAGGTGGGTTTTGGAAGTGGTCGGTCAGGGACTGCCTCTGGAGTTCGAGCAACACCCTCCAAGCCGAGCCCACACCCCTCAGGAGGAAGGATTATCCATCCATACTCAGTCAGCTCTCCGGGACGACATCACTCAGCTCCTTCTCAAGGAGGCAGTAGCTCCAGTGGCAGATTCTCCAGCAGACCCAGGCTTTGTCTCCAGGTGTTTTCTGGTGCCCGAGCAGATGGGGGGGCAGGCGTCCCATTCTAGATCTGCACGACCTGAATTAGTATCTCAGGTCACACACCTTTCAGATGGTCACTCTGTCCCAGATCAAAGATCATACCATCCTTGGAGTGAAACATGTGGTTCTGTTCACTGGATCTGCAGGACGTGTTCTTTCACATCCTAGTCCATCCGTTTTATTGGCGGTTCCTCCGCTTCAGAGCCAAAGGGACCCTATACGAGTTCTGAGCCATGCCGTTCGGCCTGTCATCGGCCCCATGGGTCTCCACGCAAATGCATCGCAGTGGTGACAGTCCATCTCGGGGGGGGGGGCAGAATTTACCCCTACCTTGACGATTGGCTCTTAGCAGGTCCCACCCAGCAGGAGGTGGACAGGTCCAGGGACCTGGCCCTTCAGACCTGCTCCCAACTCGGCCTCTTGATCAATCAGGCCAAGTCGGAACTTGTGCCTTCTCAGGTGATGTGCTTCATCGGGGCATAGCTTGACTCTTGTCAAGCCAGAGCTCAGCTCCCGGTGGACAGGGGGGAGGTTCTCTCCTCCTTTGCTCAGTCATTTCTGGTTGGGCAATTACGCCCTGCCCGGGACTTTCTGCACCTTCAGGGTTACATGGCGGCATGCATCTCCATGGTCAGTTGGGCCCGGTGGCACATGCACCCCCTCCAATGGGAGCTGGCCGCCCGGTGGACTCAGCACCACAGTCATTTCGACCAGCTGATCACTGTAACCCAGAAGATGTGGGACGATCTCCAATGGTGGACTGCCCCAGACCGGTTGCAGGATGGGATCCTGTTTGTCCGCCCAGAGCCGACTGCCGTCCTCACAACCAATACCTCTCTCATGGGCTGGGGAGCCCACATGGGGGACAAAAGGGCCCATGGGTTCTGGACCCACATCAACCTATTGGAGCTCAGAGCAGTGAGACTGGCACTGTCAGCTTTCACTCCTCAGCTCCGGGTTCAAGTTCAGACGGACAATACCACGACCATGTACTACCTCAACAAACAGGGCGGCATGCACTCCTGTCTGCTTTGCAGGGAGGCACTATGCATCTGGACCCTCGTCAGCAGTCTGGAGCCGTCTGGAGGTGGATCTCCCTAGCCATTCATGTGGCAGGAGCCTCAAACCATCTGGCGGATGCTTTCAGCCGCTTAGTCGAGACATCCCACGAGTGGTCTCTCCATCCAGAGGTAGCTTACAGCCTGTTCTACCACTGGGGCAAACCGATGGTGGACCTGTTTGCCTCCAGGAAAAACACCAAGCTGAGGCTGTTTCATGCCCGCCCCCCCTCAGCAGGGCTCATTGCAGGGGGATGCCTTCTCGAAGCCATGGACCCCAGGCCTCTTTTACACCTTCCCTCCATTTCCCTTGATCCACAAGGTGCTTCTCAAGGTGAGGAGGGACAAGGCGAAGGTGATTCTGGTAGCCCCAGACTGGCGATCTCCTCAGCCTCAACTGCAGGCCCCCAGAGAGGCTTCCAGCATGCCTGGACCTGATCTGTCTCAGTCAGGGGAAGGTATACCCTCCCGGACCTTCAATCCCTGCACCTCACAGCCTGGTACCTGAGCAGCTAGAGTTCCAGGCTTTGGGTCTTTCTGAGGATGTCCTCACCGTGGTGGAGGCATCTAGAAAGGAATCGACCAGGAAATGTAATGCCTTCAAATTGAAAAGGTTTTCCATTTGGTGTCAGGGCAAGGGCCTGGACCCTCTGTCCTGTCCAGTGGCTAACATTCTCTACTACCTTTGGTCTCTGTCCAAAGGGGGTCTTCGGTCATTGACCTTTAGGGTGCACCTGGCAGCCATCTCCGCTTACCGGGCGCGGGCCGGTCAGCTGACGTTGGCACAGGAGACAGTGGTCAGATGCTTTTTTCAAAGGCCTGGATCACACATCCCCTCCGGTGCGTGAACCTCCACCTCTGTGGAATCTACTTCTGGTACTGGCAAAGCTCTTGGTCAAGCCATTCGCACACTTGTCGTGGAAGATGGCCTTACTGGTGGCTATCACGTCTGCCAGAAGGACAGGGGAGCTCAAGGCACTTTCGGTGGACTCCCCTTATCTGGTCTTCCACAGGGACAAGGTTATCCTACACCTCCACCTGAAATTCCTTCCGAAGGTGGTGTCAGAGTTTCACCTTAACCAGGTGTTAACTCTGCCTATATACTACCCTAATTACACCTCGGAGGCCGAATACAGGCTCCATACCCTGGACCTGAGACGAGCCATCTCCTATTACAAGGAGAAGACGGAGGAAATTCGGGGACAGGTTCGCTAGCTGTTTGTCACCTACGCTGAAGCTACTTCTGGCAGACCTACAGCAAAATGGACTGTTGCAAGGTGGATTACATCTTGCATAAGTCTGTGTTATGAGTTGGCGGGCATGGAGCCTCCCAGGGGGATAAGAGCTCATTTTACCCGCCATACCGCTGCATCGGTGGCTGCTTCCAGGGACATCCCTATCCAGGAAATCTGTCGGGCTGCTACCTGGAAGTCAGCAAACACCTTCATTACTCATTACCACATCGACCACATCGCTGTGATGCTGGTTTTGGGGCCTCAGTTCTCCAATCTCTATTTCCCAAGTGAGTATTAGTGGGGGGGGCATGCCTTGCCTCCCTCCTCCTGGAGAACTGCTAGGAGTCTACCAATAAGTGTGGATGAACAACATATCCACGATCCTAGAAAAACTGGTTACTCACCTGTAACAGTAGTTCTAGGAGTGGTATATGTTGTTCATCCTGAACCTCTTCTTGCGGCACTGAAAACCTGGCTTCCAGCATTCTAAGTTCTGGCGTCATGGGGCAGAGCCGAGGGTTATACCACCCGGGTGGGTGGGAGGAGCCAGCTTGAAGACTTCCGGCGATCCTTAAAGGGGAAAGGGACATGCCAATAAGTGTGGATGAACAACATATACCACTCCTAGAACTACTGTTACAGGTGAGTAACCTGTTTTTTTGCTTTGTCTGGTTTTCAGAGACCATGAAGGAAAGCATAAGTTTATGACGCGAACAGATGCAAAGCAAGAATTTCTTCTCAAGGACTGTGATCTGGACAAGCGAGAACCTCTTCTCAAGTACGTTGTGAGGAAGAATCCACATAATCCACGTTGGGGGGACATGAAACTCTACCTGAGGCAGCAGGTACTGTGCAGAAAAGAAGTTCTGTATTTATTCTCTGCCACTGTGGGCCAAAAGTAGACTGTTATTATTTTTAAGTTTGTTTTTCTAACTACATGAATTACATACAGTAGTCTAGAAAAACTTGTGCAGCAACTTTGCGAGGTGCATGGTGCCCCAGAATGTAGTTTTTCTTTTATTTTAACTTCTTTATTACCATAGTCAAACATAGTACATTACATATACATAAAACTAGAATGTGAGTACTGAAGAACGTACTTCAAAAACAACTTCGATGCGCATGTCCAAAATTATAATAAAGACATTGTCTGTAGTTCTCCATCAAGAATCATAGTATGTCCATCTTTGGCAATCTTAAAAAGAAAATAAGTGCATTTATAATTGTTAATCTCTTGTATCTGTTTTAGCTATTGTGAAATATAACTCTCATAAATGAAACCATATTGTTTTTAACAATTTTTATCTCATCTCATATAGTGAAGGTTAGACCTCTAGGTGAAAAGCCCATGTCTAAGCTGAGTCGACTGAGAACGTATAAGTACCATTATAGGCCTACCAAAAAGTTCAGTCACTTAAGTATACTTGCATGACTATATAAACTAAAAGATCAACAGGAAAAACAGAATTAAACTATTATTGGGGTGACATTGTGTTATGCACCAAAGTGGCAAATCTGCTGTTAATTTCTCCAATCTGAAAATGTTTTTAACCAACACCACCCACTCTTGCGAGGTGGGGCATACCTGAGTTAACCAGTGTTTTTGTTATAGCTGTACATGCTGCTGCCAGTAGAATACCCAAGAAAGCCTTGTGACTGTTTTGAGTGGCAGGCAGGGGGCCAGAGTCCCAAAATCAGTGTTTTTGAAGTCTAGAGGAACAGTAGTATTAGCCATGAGTCCCAGTTTAGAACCGAGCTCCTGCCAGAAAGGTCGTAGGATGGGACAGTCCCAGAAAATGTGAAACGGGGTGCCCCCACCCCCAACCCCCACATTCTTGCCAATATTTGTCATTATGATCTCTAGTGTAATTATTTGTACGAGAGAGGGTAAGGAAGTACCAGGATACCACTGTCCAACAGAACTCTCTCCAGTTATCAGAGGCTGACGTTTATAATGCTCCATACCAGATTGTGTTCCACTCTTGGGAGGTAAGGGTGCATCCCATCTCTGCTTCCCAGGCAGCATGTACCCAGGTGTAGAAGGCCCCCCCCCAAAAAAAAACTCTTAAGATAGCTCTGTGTCATATTGGATATGTTTATTTTCAATGGGGCCCTCCCCTGCCTTTACAGTTATTTCTATAAGTGGATGAGGGTTCATTTGGGGGTCTTGTAGCCTATTCCCTTCTCGAAGAAAGGAGGTGACCTGCAAATAGTGGAAAATATCTGAACCTCTTTAATGGTATTCCCTTGTCATTTGAGCAGACTTTTTAAAATTGTCATTCTGCAGAAAATTGGAGAAATTGTTTAAACCTAGCCTCTTCAAGCACTTAAAAGTGGTGTCTGTTTTAGGAGGGGGAAACTCTAAGCAACTGTCTATCATAGTGTAACAAGTAAGTGAGTGGGTAAGCTTTAGTTCTTTGTGGACTATTGCCCAGGTGGTATACAGCTGTCTAAGCCAGGGATTTGAGACTGCATGTGTTGTGATTTTTTTGTCCAGAATGTAGTTTTTCAAAGATGCTCTTTCTCACTGTTTTGGTCTCAAGCTTCCCAACATTCCAGCAGTAAATCTTAAGATTCCGCTGAAGTTAATTGTTGCCCCCGACAATGCTCCTGGCAAATTCAGTGGCCAAGTCCTAAAGACTTGTTGTTTTAGAAGTAGTCAGTTATTTTAGTTTAAATATATTTGCTCTGTTTTCCAAAAGTGTTTTATCCAGGGGAAAAGTGATTTTTTGTTTGTTTTTTCATTTTTTTCACAGTTCCCGAATGGTTCCAGGAACCGTGGCCTGAACCGCAGAATACACTTTGCTCACAGTGACTGTGGTGGAGTTTGTGGTTCAGTTTTACTGCTTCATATATAACAAAACAAAAAGATAAGAAAGTGATTTTTCCTACTTTTTTATTCGGGCTGTGTTTTGGATCACAATAGCTATGGTCGAATGAAGTAAAACTGATTGGCTCACAATGACTGGTCAAAGTAAAAATACTGACACTCATGATTTTACTGTGGTGCCAATTTTTGATCTCGTGTCTGAGTCAGAACTGAAAGAAAAGCCTAAAAAACATATTGGGCCAGCAGGTTATAATAAGTGCCAGAAGTGTGGTCCCTGTTTGCCTAAGGCAGATAACATACACACTGCTACAGGTGTTTGGGCCTAGACCACGATTGGCTAAACTGTGATCTGTGCAAAGTGTTTTGTCATAAGACAAAGAAAAGAGTCAAGCCAAAAAGGCAGTCATTATCAGCTCCAGTCTCTCTGTCTAGCACCAAAGAATGTTCCTCCAATAAAAAGGCTGAGAACATCTCTGTAGTAATGTCAGCTGAAACAGCTTCCCCTAAAGACCTTTATGAAGCAGAGTCTGAAAGGAAGCCCACAAGAGAGCACAAATCCATGGCTGAGGAATGCTGAGATAAAAAGGACTCCAGTAAAAGGCAGGCAGTGGCGTCGTCCTCTCACACTAGCCTTAAAAGGACCAGAAAATAAAAATATCTGGAGCCTGAAAATGAAAAGGTATATGAGCTCATCATCCAGCCTGCTGATGACGACTCAGATGCCCTCCATGGAAGAATTCAAACAAGTCTGCACTCTGCAGTTCTTTCAGACCAAAAGAACAGGAATCTAAAACACTTTTGTTGTTTTCCCCTAGTGTCACAGAGGAGGAATGCTACTTTCAGGAGGAAGAACCTGTTACTTGTGAAGTCACAGGTGAGGAGAAAATAGTTCACCTCCACGTCCTTTAGAAGACTACTCATTACATTCTGCCTTTCTTATGGCAGTTATGATTAATATCCCCACACTGGAAACAGATTTAGACATTATAGAGTCAGACTTCTCAAGCGTGTTGGGACTGACCTTAACAAAAAGAGTCTGTATCTTCATCCATGACACTCCAAAAAAGATAAGTAAAATGGTTTATGATTGCCAGTGTAACCCCCCCTACAAACTGGGGTTTCCTATAATGTCTTCCTGGGCTCCATAATGCCCCCTATCAGGCTGGTGTCCTGTCTTAAGTAGTTCTGTGTCTTTGCATGAGAGTGCCATATTGAGCCTCTGTGCCTGTCCCTTTAAGAGAATAGCTAATCTGTGTTTAGAAATTGGTCTGTGCTGGGTCCGAGTGATTTAGGGCTTGCGACCGACCAGACAGTGATCTCTTTTGCTCTATTCTGCAGTTGCTACTTGCGCAGAGGGAGCCTATATAGGAACTGTGCTTATTTACTGCTTATATGCTGTTATATTAGAGATAGAGAAGTTTGTCTAACCTACTTTGATTGCAGCTTGATCATTTGGATGGAAGCCACCATTGTAGGTCGTGGACTCCCAGTAATTGGACCAATAAAACCACTGGGGACACAAAATGGATCCTGCCCCCAAGGGTCTTGTGGGAAGGAAATTCTGAAGTCTTGTAGGTTTATTAAGTTGGTGCCCAAATGGACCTGGAGGGGGAGCCCAAACTGTGGCTGACAGCTCCAGCAGCCAACCGAATCTTTGGATGAACAAGGGAAATGCCCTGTGTGCCAAGAAACAGAGTTGGAGACTGAGGTGTGAACAGCTTGAGCTTTCGAGCAGTTGCTCCCAGAAGGAGCGTAGGGGAATCGGCAGGAAGAGGCTCAACTTGCCTTCCTGCCACTTTCTCCTGCATTGAACTGTATAATAGCAGAAGTCAGACTTGTCCAATTCCAGCCTGGAACTGCAGCAGAAGAGAAGAAGTCTGTTAGCGCAACTTGAGATTTGGACTGAAGACTTGCTCCTGAAGCAATCGGCCCAGCTTGTGTGAGAAATATAGTCGGATCAAAAGGTTTGCGCAGTAAAGCTGTTGATTTGCATTCGGACTGAATCCGAACAGTTTTCAGAAGTAGTTATTGATTTAAATGTGCTGAATGTGTTTTGTGGGTGAAGATTTGGTTCCCCATGAAAGAATCTGTTACACCAGCTGGAGGCTTCACCAGCAGATCATCACTAACTTTGCCAGACTGTTCGTCTTGCCTGGGCCCTGCCACTTTGGCCTAGGCCGCTACTCCATCATCAGAGACTGTCACGGCAAGAGACCACCTCTGGGATCCAGCCCCAGTGCAACAACAGCATGCATGCAGTCACTGAACTAATTCAGATAGCTAATCGTTTACCTAGATTCACGCCCCTTCCTTGTTCACTGCCCCCAAATAAACCTGATTGCCTTGTTTTACGCTTAACCTGGCTAGTGTGGATATTATTAGTTGGGTTACAGTATTAAGATTGTACTGCTGCATTGCTAACCTTATTTTCCAAGGGGTCTCCAGGGCAGTTGCTGAAGGTCCAGCCCTGGTGGTAAGTGAGAAGGATGTGAGTACAGTGTAACTGCTTCCTTTTGATTGTGAATTTACCACTGTGTTATATGCTAGGCCACTAGAAGGGTTGGTGGGTGGTTATAGCTTCCCAGAGGGCTATACCAGAGCAGATAAGCAACCCCAATACCACTTCTCTGGGTGGAGACGCCTTGTTACCAAACCCGGGCCCCTTAACCTGTGTATAACCATACAAGCAGGGGTAGTAGCCCTTAGAATAGCACCGCCTAGGGGTTACACCAGCATCAGCAGTTGACAAGAAGATAGGGAAAAGATATACAGAGACCAGGACTGGTTTGAAATATTTTTATCAACACCCTGACCCGGAGGATCTGATACAGGCTGCTGCATGTGAAACAGCTGCTGCTCCACTCTTTCAGCTGACACCGGCTGTCCCAGCTACCACTGCCACCAAGCTCCACTGAGGAGCCTCAGATACTGAGGCCCCTGATGGGGTGCCCAGTCTGCCTGCTGCTTCACTCTTTCAGCCAACACCGGCCACCCCAGCTACTACTGCCACCAAGCTCCACTGAGGATCCTCAGATACTGAGGCCCCTGACGGGGTGCCCAGTCTGCCTGCTGCTCCACTCTTTCAGTCGACACTGGCCACCCCAGCTACTGCTGCCACCAAGCTCTGCTGAGAATCCTCAGGTATTGTCTCCTAGCTGAACCAGACGGCTTTCCTGGACTCTGTGGAAGTTGTAATTTACAAGTTCTGTGGCGTTTTCCTCAGCTGCACTACCGATTGGATATATTTTTCTTTCTTTCAGCTTTCTGCTGATTCGCCAGCTAGTGCTCTCCTTCAGCTGAGCTCTGGAGGATTTATTTAAGCAGGCTTTATTAGTGTTCACAGGCTGAGTTAAACTTTTGCTGCTAGCGTTAGATGTATATATTTGGATATATATGTTTTTTATCTGTCTACTTTTCCATTTGCAGGTTATCATTGTTCCCCACTAAAGGTCGTCTTCTTCCTTTCTTGTTTTTAGCTCCTTATCTCCTCTTATCTGGTCCTTGCCTGAGCTTGTCACTCTCTGATTAGTTCTGTTACCTACTCTCCAGCTCTGTCAATCAACTCAGACAAAAGCCCTCTGAGACTTATTTGCTTAAGAAATCCTCACCCACTGCCTTACCTCAATATCAAACTGACTGCCTCCCTGTGTACCAACAACGTCTCCCATGTCCACTGGATTATTACAGTGCTTCATTGTACTCACCATTATTGCCTCCATGGGGCCCCTGTAATGGACCCATCAAATCCACTAAAGCTACCAACTAGGCGGTAGTTCTAAATGCATATGGAACAGTTACCACTTCCTACCCTGATGAAACCCACAGCCTCCATCAGTTACCCTCGATGATCACTGGCCTGGAATACCCACCCAAGGAACCCTCCATGGCACCACTCCTCAGTGGTTTTGTAATCCATGTTGGTAACACAAAAGCCCATACGCCCAGTAAAAGAGAGCAGTCTCTACATAATAAACTTATACTGGAACAACTTCTTCGCCTACTACTACTTCTCCTACTTCTGTCTGGCAATGTGCATCCCAACCCTGGACCACCAGATAACTCCAATGCTCGACCATGGAAAGCCGCAGGACTTGTGCTCGTTTCTCTAAACATCTGCAGCCTCCTCCCCAAAATGGATTGACTGAAGGTATGGGTCTCTCTTCATAACCCAGATGTGCTATCTCTAGTGGAAACCTGGTTATCCCCAAAGATACTAGACACTGCCATCGCTCTTTCTGGGTACATCTTGTACAGACAGGACCGACACTCGAAAAGAGGTGGGGGCTGTGTCATCTACATTAAAGACTCTCTCCAGGGACATGTCTTACCTCCTTTGTGTAGCAGTGACAACTTGCAAGCTCTGGCCATTAGACTGCTTTTAGGGCACACAGCAGAGTGCTCACTTTGCTCTCAGTATATATTCCACCCCAAACTAACCAAGACTGGTGTCGGCAACCTGCTGGACTGCATTCGTACTCTGAGTCTAAACACAGAAATTGTTCTGCTAGGTGACTTTAATATAAATTGGCTCTCCCCTACGTACATCTCTATCAAGGACACCCTGTCTGCTATCCATTTCTCCCAAATGGTGGAGACTCCGACACGAGTCAGCTACAAGGCCAGCACCAGTACACTGCTGGACTGGGTGCTCCCCAACCATCCTGCTCATATTTCCAATCTCACCGTTCTCTCCGACTCTTTGAGTGACCACTCCCCTGTCAAATGCAACAAGAATAACAACTACTGCAACCCCCCCCCACCCCACACCAGAACCATAAAAAACAGACGTCTACTAAAAGGTCACCTCGCACAACTAAAGTCAGACCTAAAACTCCTTGACTGGACAGACCTCCATAAAACCAATGATGTGGACACCGCACTTGACCTCTTTGTGTCAAAATTCAATGCTGTCTGTGACAAACACACACCATTTACTACAAGAAAATCCAAAGGGCCTTTTAACCCCTGGATTACCCTTGAACTCCTGGAGCAACTTGCCTTAAGAGATCATATCTGGCAAACAGCACGTGCACAGGGGACTACAGCAAACATTCAACGATCTAAAAAGACCCGCAATGACTGTACAAAAGCTATCCACCATGCAAAAAGTACATACTACAGAGAAGCCCTCTCTAACTCATGGAACAGCAGCAAGTCTTTCTGGGCCAACCTTAAAGACATCACCAGGAAAGACCCCCAAACTCCCCCTGCTATGCTTACTGTTGAGGGGGTTCCAACCTTGGACCCTCTGCTTATTGCCAGCTCAGTGAATCATGCTGTCACTGACCTCAATAGTGTGCTCCCCAGGGACTTTTTCAATAACCCCAACCCAAGGGACAATTCGAGGTCACCTGCACTACCACCTAACCAGCCGCTATTCCGCTGCAAAATGGTCTCTGAAGCAGATGCTAGGAAATACCTTGAAAAGGGCCTTAGAAAATCTAAGCACAGTGGGGACTCTTTGAACCTCAAATTTGTTCACTTAGCACTGGATGAAATACTTGGACCACTAACCAGAATACTTAACCTATCCCTCTTCCACTCCCAATTCCCCCAAAGATGGAATTCTGCTACAGTAACCCCTGTACACAAAAGTGGGGACAGGCCCTTACATAATAACTACAGACCGATTTCCATTCTCCCGCCACTCTCCAAGGCTCTCGAGCGGATTGTGGCTGACCAGATGGTGGAATACTTTAATCAATACCAACTCCTGTGCCCAGAGCAACATGGGTTCCAGGGTGGCCACAGTACCACCACAGCCCTACTCGAATTTACCGAATGCATCCATAACATCTTAGACCAAGGTCACCTTGTAGGGGCAGCCTTCATTGACCTATCAAAGGCATTTGATACGGTTCATCATGCGCTCCTCCTCAAGCAGCTCTCTGACATTGGGCTCACACCTGAAATTCTGAACTGGTTTAGGAGTTACTTGAGCTGCCGCTCCCAGAAAGTCAGGATTGGGGAAGTGCTATCAGGCAGCAGACCTGTCTTACCTGGTGTACCACAAGAGTCCATTTTGGGACTGTTGCTGTTCAGTGTTTTCTTAAATAATCTCCTGGTCTCCTGCCATTGCCGCATGCTCCGATATGCTGTCGATGAGATGATTTTTACCAGCAGCCTGCGCCCTGAACTCCTTGAAACTGATCTCCAAAATGGCTTTGCATCAGCAGAAAACTGGTTTAAAGAGCAAAGACTGGTCATGAACTACAAAAAAACAAAGACCATGCTGCACTCGACAGCCCAAAGCAAGGAAAAAAGCTAACCCCTGGCAATAAGGAATGACAGCGATGACACACGGGAGCTCGTCTCACATTTCAAATACCTGGGGGTTACAGTCGGCTCCTCCCTGTCCTTCTCCCAGCATATCGATATCACTGCAAAAGCTATTAATACCCGAAACAGGATCCTTTACTGCCACAGGCATTGTCTAACCCATGAAGCTTTAAACCTGGCAATCATCAGCTCAGTTGTCTCCCTCATAGACTATGGGCTGGCCATATACAGTTCTGCTACCAACTCGGCGCTCCAGCGGATCTCAGTTGCCTTAAATAAAGCCTGCCACCTACTCTCAAATGCACCAAGACTCACACACACCTGTGAACTTTATGCATGGGCTGGCTGGCTTCAACTGAATGACAGAATCAGGTATCAAACCTGCCTTCTTGCCAAAAAAGTCACATTAAATCTGCTTCCAACAAGGGTGGAGAACCGGCTAACACTGCCTATGAATACCAGATAAACCAGAAGCTCTGCCACTCAAATTTTCCAAGTGCCCAGATGCCACACTATCATTGCACAGCGTGCATTCTCACACCGTGCACCCCTGTAGGTAAATGCACTGCCCCCTGACATCTTTGGCTCCTCAGCGATTGGCTCTTTTAAACGTAGACTGCTCCAGCACCTCTTTGATAAGAGTAGCTGCATGTTCCCCCGCAAAGGCTCAGCACGCAGCAACACTCTGCCTCTAGAACTTAACATTTGCCTCTGTCATGACAGGATAGTCAAACCATAGCACTTCGCCCACCTCCATACCCCCCCCCCGGCTCTGCCCCTTGCCCCTGGACCTCTTCCTACCCTCCTCCCTCCCTGTCTTATGTGCTATTCTCACCTAGCTCTCCCACTCCCATTGTATCCTTCCCTATCCTTGTCTGCTTATCTTCTTGACACGGGCATACATTGTACAATGCCTCTGCATAGCAAGTGCTTTATGTTTGTTTTCTGTAATTTCCATGAATTTTTTTTTTTTTTAAACTTTATTCATAAATTTTTGCATTGCATACAAACATACAACACACTCAAAGGTAAGGTTCATGGATACGGGTATCACTTAGTTCACAGACTGAAGTCTGCTTGGCTGGTTAAGAAATAATTAATAACATATGAGTGTTATAAAGAAATAAGAGGATTATCATCAGTAAAAAATACATTAGTACATGAAAGATTTACATTTTACAATCATATTTTCCCTTAAGGAAACCTCTAAGTTCCATTATGGGGTTTCCAAGAACCCATGTCACTCCCTTTCCAGCCCAAGGGTGATATAGAAAGGCACACAGTTCCAGGTAGTGGTCTACTCAACACTAAAAGATAATATTGGATGAGGAGACTAGAGTAAGGTCCTCTGTTGGTCAAATCTTGGGATAAAATCTGGTCTCTTCCTGGCCATATACAGGACCCACCTTCTCCAAAGAATCTCACAATGAGAGGTCCTCTTGTTGAGTTTTGCCGTTAAAGCTTCCATTCTATAAATATTTATCATAATATCATGCCACGCACGAAAGGGAGCCTTCGAGAGAGCTGTTCTTTTGTTATAATCTTTTGGGCAGCCAGACAGGCTGTCTTTAAAAAATTTACTTGTAGGGGCATCCCTGTACTTTCTTGGTAACTCCAAGAAAAAATAAAGGGAAGGAGTTAAGAGTATATCAGGGTCTATTATAGCCTGCAATGCTTGCTGCAATTCTCCAAAAAAAGGGGTTCAAAAGTGGGCATCCCCGCATTATGTGGACCAGTGCTGCTGGAGCATATCTGCAATTCCTCCAACAGGTCAGGGGGCGGAAAAATCTAATGAAGACCTTCCATGAGAATTCCTGCCAGCTTACAGATGATAAACCCCAATGTATCTTTGACTGGGTCAAAGCCCATAATTCATCTGGAATCTGTGTACCCAAGTATTTCTCCCACGCCCTTCTTATGGAGAGAGTGGAATCTCCCTTCCATGATTGCAGGGCTCTGTAAAGAGCAGAGATGATGTGGATTGTAAGAGGTTTCCCCTCCACGGCCATCCTAAAGAGATTAGCAATTGGCGGGGGAGAAGAAATTCCATCCTTTAGTTGGGCTTGAATAGATCTAATAAGGTCTCTGACTTGGAAGTATCTAAATCTGTCTTGCCATGGTATACCATATTTAGTAACCAGTGCTTGGAATGCCTGTATTTCATTACCTTCTAGAAAATGCCATATCAGATGCAGATTTTTCCTCTCCCAGTTCTTGAAACCTGAGTCCCATCTGGCAGGGGTAAATGAGTCTGTGTATGGAACAGACCAGAGGAGGTGTCTCCATCCCCTTACCCCTCTACCTGAAAGAATCCTATGCCATACAACCAAAGTAGATACTGTGTAAGGACTTACCTCCCAGTGTGAGGATGGCTTTATCATCTGCCCAAGAAGAGTTTTGTTTAAGTTTGTAAGAGTTTCCTCAATTCCAGAGTTTTCCATTTACCCAGATACGAATAATCTAACCAATAGAATGATGTTTGTAACTGAGCTGCATGGTAGTATAATTTAAAATTGGGCAAGGATAAGCCTCCCTCCTTCTTTGTAATCTGAAGAGCTGAAAGACGGACCCTTGGTCTCAGCTTGCCCCACAGAAAGCGAGAAACTCCCCTGTTGAGTGAATTAAAGTAGGGATCTGGGAGGAGAATGGGGATGGTTTGCACTAAATATAAACATTTAGGAAGAAGTATCATTTTAACCGCCTCCACTCTCTGCGTCAAGGGGATAGGGACCGATGCCCATCTATCCAATTCCAGCTTAATTTTAGCTAGTATTGGAGTAAAGTTAAGGTTGTAGAGTTGGTCAGATCGGAAGCTTAAAATTCCATGAATGTTCTTTTCAGTATTTGTATATTTGTGCACAGTACTGTACCTTCTTATTTAATGTATCTGACATGGAACCTTTCAACGAGCATCCGTTCACAGGTATTATCCAAGAACTCAATAAATAAATAAACATTTTCCACAGTACCACATAACAGATTCCAGAAAAACTGACACAAAAAGTACATTCCCACCCTTGGATACAGAAGCAGCATCTGAAAGTGAGAGTGGGACAGGTAGCCATCATCCTGATAGCACCAGACTGATCAGACTGCCATGGTACTCGCTGTTACTCCAGATGTCCTAAAGAATTTACAGTCTGTCTTTAGGTCATGACCTTCTGACAGTCTCAAAAGGCCAGGTAAACCATTAAACCTTAGGATCCTTTCCTCCGAAGGCATGGCTCCTGAAGGGGTAGTTTTCTGAGTTGAATCTCTCTACCCAGGTTATACAAGTTGTTAAAATGACCAGAAAACCACCACAAGGAAAACTTGCAATGTAAAATGGGAACAAATTCTCAATTTGGTGTAGAAACAGTTCCCACTCATCTGAGAATGTAGAGATTGCATTAATATTGGGCTACTTTTTACATATAAAGGCTTTGGGCTTAAAGTCAAAATCTTTAAAGCAAGCATTTGCCAGCCATTTCTGCATTTAGATCCATGGCATCCACATAATCTTTGTTTGCACATCCAGAATTTTAGAAAATTCCTTAAAGGCCTTTCACATATGTACCCCTATCAGCTTGGGACCTGAACCTCATCCTTACTCAGTTAATGGTCTACCCTTTTTTAACCTATGGCCACTACTGAGTTAAAATACCTCATGTGGAAAACATTATTCTTGGTGGCTAGTATGTCAGCAAGGAGAGGCAATGAGCTACATGCACTCTGCATTGATCCCTCAAACAAGATTCTGCACAAGGAAAAAGTGGTAAGAGCAAATGTGCATTTCAAAGTACAGAAAATAGAAATGTCAGCAACTGGCGTGTTTAGAATAAAAAAAAAAATTGTGGCAGCATCTGCAAAGCTGAAAAGCATACGTACCTCCTGCCCTCATTCTGATGTGCTGCTGGCCACTGGGTTGCAATGAAAATTCACCTAGTTACTTGTTTGCTCCTCACTATGGAACATGTTTCGATTAAACAGAGCAACGTGTCTCTGAGCTGTGAGCAAGCTGTCCTTTCCTGTTTTCACAGCAGACAAGTACCGTTGATTAAAAGGGAGGTTCAGTTTGGGGAAGGGCAATTGCCTTCAGTTACTAGTGTGCTTTTGAATACTTGCTGTGGCCTCTAAACAAGGGTAGCTTTTATTGGAACTTTTATTTTGAAGTGCAGCTTTTATTTAAGGGTGGCTAGTAATTGAGGTTGGCTAGTAATCAGAGCTACACCGAGGTCAGTAGTATCTGCAATAAATTTCTGCTATGCCAAGGCAGGGAACGTAACCCAAGGTGGCTTTAAAGCACGCGCCACTAGGAGTACTGGCAGCTAGAAGGAATGTGCCACTGGCAGAAATTTGTAACGCTGCTACCTGGACAACAGTCCACACAGTCACATCTCACTATTCATAGAAACTTGAAATTTAGCAGTAAACGAGGACCACTTGACTCACCCAATCTGCCTAGATGTTCCCTGCCTAGTCCTTCTCTGCAGACCCTAACTGGTCTCTGGTGACCCTTCCTCCTCCCAGAGGAATAGATAAGGGGAGTAAATTACTACCAGTTTTGCATGATTTACTCCCACTTTCTGATTTTGGGAATTTGTTTCCCACCCTGTGTATGTACAGTATGTTGGTGCATATGCACAAAATTGGCACCAGCATTCAGTGCTACTAGCCATGGATCCAGATGCTAACAGACTGTCAGCAGTAGAGGTGGGGTTAGAAAACAGCATAGGTATCAGTTACATACATGCAGAAGACTGTTTGAGTTGTTCACTGGATGACAAGAAAGGCAGTTGCAACATAAAATGTTAAAAATAGGGTCACCGCATTACATAGCAGTGGGAAAATATCTCAAGACTCCTCACTGGTATCAGAGAAGGAGGATCAATGGTTGCAGATGCCCAGTGGAACTTTGACCTTTTCTAGAGATGGGGGTCCGAGACAGGTCAATGCATGGTGGTACTACCATGTAGATGAAAATACTACCAGGTGAAAGCAGCTAGCAGTAAATACTTCCCAATTCTAAAAATTATCTGGATCCCTGCTCCTCCCTGACTGTTTGCTAATGTCCCTGTGACAGGGTAGAATAGGACCCTATCCCATTTGTTTTGGAGAAAGTGTTTAAATGCAAGGATCTGTATTCTTTCATTTTCTGTCTCTTCTGTCTGGTTGCACAACCAAATTTTCCTTTGAGACATCGGACTTGATCAACCCGACCAGTCTCGCAATCCTTTGCTTCTCACCGTCTCAGTTTTCTCTTGCTGTCTTTCTTCCTTGCATATCTATATCTGCTAATATAAAATATATGAGGATCAATGTATGGAAATGTAGCTGATATTGAGATCACTTTTGTTTAGAAAATTGTGTTACTGTTGAAATGTATATATTTATAATTTGAGATAACTGTAAAAAGCTAGAGGTTACTTGGGTGCAAATGCCTGAGCCTTTTGCAGTTGCTGTGGGGACCTCAGGAAGTTCTCAATGTTCTAGCAGCTCCTGAAATTTATAAAAAAAAAGGACAGGATACTTGCAAAGGATGGGGGTTGAAAAGAGTTATAAAAACAGCTAAGCTGAGTTGCAAGGGAGATTTTTTACAAGAGATTTTATTTATTTCTGTATATAGTTATTCTGAACAGGTTTATATTATTTTATGTTACTGCAACTACAAATAAACAGTTTTGTGGAATTTTACAACTGCTCCTAGGTTTTCTGTATGCTTCCTGACCTGTGCCTCGACGACAGATGGTGTCAGCCTAAGTGGGATTTAAGCCATGCATACCCTAAAACAGGAGATTTGTGCATGGGTACTGGACCTAGTACCAGGGAAGCACTGAGGAAGGTATGGATTCTGCAGCTGAAGTCCAGTATGAGATTGTACAGCCAGTACAAGTCTTGGAAAAAGAACAGGTAGTGACAGAACCTGAAAGCCTGATGGACTTCTTGAAATGGTGGGCTATACAACAAAAAGAGACTGAGATGCAGAGAGAAAAAGAAATTCAACAGTTAGAAGCATTGAGAGAAGAGATGCAGTGACAGAAGCAACAGATAAGAGAAGAGATGCAGCGAAAAGAGCAACAATGGCTGGATGCCTTACAAGCTATCGAAGGCAGAGGATCCGGCACAGATCCAGAATAGCAACAAAATGCAAGCAACCTAAAGGCCATTAAACTTATAAAGTTGTATCCTCAGATGATATTGAGGCATACCTGACAACCTTTGAAAGAGTTGCTACAGCCTGTCAGTGGCCAAAGCAGCAATGGACAATCAGACTGGTACCCTACATGACAGGGAAAGCCCAGCTTGCCTACAGTAGTATGAACATTGCACAGTCGGAAAACTATGACCTGGTGAAAAGCGAAATCCTGAAAAGGTACGACATCTCCAGAGAGACCTACAGGCAGAGATTTTGATCTCTGGGGTACAACTCAGTTGAGAATCCTCGAGAAGCCTTCACCTGACTTCGAGAACTCCTGATGAAGTGGATCCAACCAGAGAGCAGAACAGTCCCACAGATCGACACATTTGCCATGGAGCAATTCATCAGCATCTTGCCTACAGATGTACAGCTGTGTGTAAAGGAACACCCACTAGAGAATGGGGAAAATGCTATTTCTTTGTCTGAGGACTACCAAATGGCCAGACAGATGCCACAGCAGCGAGGTAACAGACAAGCACCGGTAAGAAACTTTTTTTCCCATTTAAACTCCAAGCCTGCTAAGAACTCTGATGGGGGAAACAAATCTGTGCCAAAAGACATTATCTGCTATAACTGTAATAAGCCAGGCCATTTTGCAAGAAACTGCCGTAATAAAGAGAGTGGCACTGGAGCAGATTTGTCCTTGACAAACTGGGGCAAGTACCTAACAGATGTGAAGGTGGGGAATAAGACTGTAATGGGACTCATTGATTTGGGAAGCAGACAGACCCTAGTGCATGTTAAAGTGCTGGGAAAACACTGTGCAAAGGGACCAGGTGCTGGTGTCATCTGCATCCACGGGGACACTCGATACTGTCCCACCACCCAAGTGACTGACTGTTATGGGTGTATCACACCAAATGAAAGTGGGGGTAGTACCAAAGTTACCTGTACCTGTGATTATTGGAAATGACTTTCCAGGATTTACTGAATTGATCAAAGAGGGAATCAATCCTGATGTTTTAGCAGCAGTGGTGACAAGAGCTCAGGCAAAGAAAATTTCAGACAGTGGGGACACACTTCCTTTCAGTAATTTTGATTTGGACTTCTTTGAGCACAGCTCCAAGATCCAGAAATCCAGGAAAAAAGACAAAGCCTGAAGAAACTGTGGCAACAAATAACTGATGGACATGAAGGGTTAAAATATGAAAATGTTGAAACTAAATTGATAACTGATTGTTATTTTCTTTCAGAGCAAACTAACAATGTTTCTCTCCAGGGTTATTTCAAGCAGCTAGGGGTTAAACCAAATCAGGGTGGACCAATGTTTTAAAAATGTAATGCATTACTGTACAGAGTTTGGGTTAAACATCAGACACAGGAACAGACAGAACAATTGGTTATACCACAGAAGTATAGAACAGAGTTATTACAGATAGCACATGATAGTCCTATGGCTGGTCACTCAAGGAGGGACGCACCCTTGCCAGATTGCTGTATAGATTTTACTGGCTGGGAATTCATGAAGATGTTGCTACCTATTGTAATTCCTGTGCCGAGTGTCAGAAAGTAGCCCCAGTCACTAGAAAAGACAAGGTACCCCTACCCTTAATAGATGTGCCTTTTGAGAGACTTGCAATGGATGTGGTTGGTCCTTTAGACAAAAGCAAAAAGGGTAATAGATGTATCCTGGTAGCATGCGACTATGCTACTCAATACCCAGAAGCAGTTCCAATGTGTACTATTACAGCCCCAAACGTTGCAGCAGAGCTAGCCAAAATTTTCAGCAAAGTGAGCATACCTAAAGAAATTATTACTAATCAGGGTAGTAATTTTGGTGCTGCACTGCTTAAAGAGCTGTACAGACTGCTGGGTATCACTGTCATAAGAACCTTCCCCATCACCCCCAGACAGACAGTCTTGTTGGGCATTTTAACCAAACCCTAAAACGCACATTAAAAAGGTTTGTAAACGGGGAAGGGAAAGATTAGGACCATTACTTGCCTTACCTACTTTTTGCTTACAGAGAAGTACCACAGGCATCAACAGGGTTTTTGCCATTTGAAATGCTGTATGGTAGGCAGCCAAGAGGGCTACTGGATGTGATAAAAGAAACATGGGTAGATAACCCCATTCAGAAACAATCTATATCTTCTTTATATGTATGCCCTAAGAAAGCGGCTGGCAAAATATGTTGAAATTGCCCATAGTAATCAGGAAGAGGCCCCAAATCAGCAGAAGGTATATTATGACCATGGGGTAAAAGAAAGTTTTCAAGCCAGGTGAAAAGGTTTTGCTACTGTTACCCACAACAGAAAATAAGTTGTTAATGAAGTGGCAAGGGCCCTATAAGGTTCTTAGACGTACTGGCACTGTTAACTATGAGATTGAGACCCCTGACAGAAAAAATCCTTCTAAGATATACCATGCTAACCTCCTCAAGAAATGGGTTGAAAAAATGCCAAAAGCTGCCTTGCTAGTTTTACCAGAAACTGATAAGGAAGATATTGATGTAGCTTATGATAGACTAGAACAAACTGTAAATGTTGATGCTGTAAAGGTGAATGTTTCCTTAACCTCAGAACAAACTGCAAACATTCGTAATGTGCTAAAGACATTTAACAGTACTTTTACAACGGTACCAGGTCAAGCAAAAGGGGTTGAGCACATAATAGTGACAAAGAATGCTCATCCTATTAGGCAAAAGTCATACAGGTTACCAGAGGAGTTAAAAGCTGATGTGGTTAAGGAGAGACAAAAAATGAAAGAACTGGGTATCATAGAGGAGTCGAGGAGTGCTTGGTCATCTCCCATGGTAATTGTAAACAAAATAGAAGGGGGTGTTAGAATCTGCCTTGATTTCAGGAAACTTAATCAAGTATCAGAATTTGACAATTATCCTGTGCCCAGAATAGATGATTTGGTGGACAGGCCGGGGAGAGCAAAGTACATCAGTACCCTCGATCTCACCAAGGGTTACTGGCAGATACCTTTAGCTAAAGAATCCAGAGATAAAACTGCATTTGCCACCCCTATAGGATTCTGTCAGTTCACCACCATGCCATTTGGTTTACATGGTGCGCAAGTTACATTCCAGCGGTACATGGATGTAATTTTATCCCCTCACACTGGTTATTGTGCTGAGTACCTGGATGATGTCGTGGTGTACAGTCCAGACTGGAAAAGTCATGTGGAACACCTACAAGCAGGAAACTAGATATTTGGGCTATGTGTTGGGAAATGGAGAAGTCCAGCCAGAGATTTCTAAAATAGAAGTTGTAGCTAACTGCCGTGTACCTAAAACAAAGAAACATGTCAGGTCATTTTTGGAGCTGGCTGGTTATTATCGGAGATTTGTTCCCAATTTTGCTGAGTTAGCTACTCCCCTCACTGAACTCACAAAGAAACGGTACCCAAATAATGTGAAATGGACACCAGAGTGTGATGAAGCTTTTCAAGCCATAAAGGCTGCATTATGTTCAGCACCTGTTTTAAGAAGCCAAGACTTAGAGAAACCATTTCTGCTACAAACAGATGCATCTGAGGTAGGCCTAGGTGCAGTCCTAAGCCAAAATATAGATGGGAAAGAACATCCTATTCTGTATATAAGTAGGAAATTGCATGACAGAGAAAAAAGGTACTCCACTATCGAAAAGGAGTATTTAGCAGCAAAGTGGTCCATGGAGTCCCTCAAATTTTATTTGCTAGGAACTGATTTTGTTCTTGTAACTGATCACAATCCTCCCTGTTGGCTTAACCAGCTGAAAGATAAAAATTCCGGAATCACACGGTGGTACCTGGCACCGCAGCTATTTAAATTCTTTGTAATTCACAAATCTGGTAGAGAGAATAGTAATGCTGATTTTCTGTCAAGATATGGATCAGGAATTGAGGGTTCGGATGGTTGAAAAAAAAAAGAACCCCAATGTATGGGTTTGAACTGTACTTTTTGCTGTTCATTTAAAAAAAATGGATGCAAATGTGCTTAATGTCTGAATACAACAAGTGGTATTAGAAAATAAAGAGTTTTGGAAACCTGTTTAATAAAACAGGTTCCCTCTTAAGGGGGGGGGTATATGTGACAGGGTAGAATAGGGCCCTGTCCCATTTGTTTTCGAGAAAGTGTTTAAATGCAAGGATCTGTATTCTTTCCTTTTCTGTCTGGTTGCGCAACCAAATTTTCCTGTGAGACCTCGGACTTGATCAACCCAACGAGTCTCACAATCCTTTGCCTCTCACTGTCTCTCAGTTTTCTCTTGCTGTCTTTCTTCCTTGCATATCTATATCTGCTAATATACAGTGCCTTCAGAAAGTATTCACCCCCCCTTGGATTTTGTCACATTTTGTGATGTTGCAAACTCAAATTAAAATACATTTATATGGGATTTTTTTGTCACGTATCTACACAAATTACTCTATAATGTCAAAGTGGAATGAAACTTCTGGAATTTTTTGTACATGTAATTTAAAATAAAAACCTGAAATGTCTTGATATGATAAGTATTCACCCTCTTTGCTATGACACTCCAAATTGAGCTCAGGTGCATCCAATTTCCTTGTGAGATCACTCTAAAACTTGAATGGAGTCCACCTGTGGTCAGTTCAAATGGTTGACATGATTTCAGAGGAAATACACCTGTCTATATAAGGTCCCACTGTTGACAGTACATGTCAGAGCAGAAACTCTACCATGAAGACCAAGGAGCTGTCCGTAGAACTCCGTGATAGAATTGTGAGGAGGCATAGATCTGGGGAGGGGTATAAAAACATTTCTAGGGTGTTGAAAGTTCCCAGGAGCACAGCCAAGTCCATCATTAGGAAATGGAAAGATTACGGAACCACCCAGACTCTTCCTAGAGCAGGCTGTCCTCCAAAACTGAGCAACCGGGCCAGAAGGACCTTGGTCAGGGAAGTGACCAAGAACCCAATGACCACCCTGACAGAACTACAGAGTTCCACGGCTGAGATGGGAGAACCTGTCCAGAGGACAACAATCTCTGCAGCACTTGACAGATATAGCCTCTATGGGAGAGTGGCTAGACGGAAGCCTCTCTTGAGAAAAGACCACATAATAGCATGCCTAGAGTTTGCAAGAAGGCACGTGGCAGACTCTGAGACCATGTGGCAAAAGATTCTGTGGTCTGATGAAACAAAAATTGAACTCTTTGGCCTGAATGCAAAGCTCTATGCCTGGCGCAAACCGAACACAGCTCATCACCCGTGTAACACCATCCCTACCATGAAGCATGGTGGTGGCAGCATCATGTTATGGGGATGCTTTTCAGCAGCAGGGACTGGGGCACTTGTCAGGATAGAGGGAACAATGAATGGAGCCAAATACAGGCACATCCTTGAGGAGAACCTGCATCAGTCTGCAATAGACCTTGGACTGGGGCGAAGATTTATGTTCCAACAGGACAACGACCCCAAGCATACAGCCAAAGCAACACTGGAGTGGCTTCACAACAAGAAGGTGAATGTCCTTGAGTGGCCCAGCCAAAGCCCAGACTTGAATCCCATTGAGAATCTGTGGAAAGACTTAACGATTGCGGTTCACCGACACTCCTCATCCAACTTGACAGAGCTTAAGCAAATCTGCAAGGAAGAATGGGCGAAAATCCCCAAATCCAGATGTGCAAAGCTGATACAGACATACCCAAGAAGACTCAGAGCTGTAATTGCTGCCAAAGAGGCTTCTAAAAAGTATTGACTCAGGGGGGTGACTACTTAAGTAAACAAGATATTTCAGTTTTTAATGTTTCATACATTTTTGTTACACAATAAAAACATTTTTGCCCCTTTAAATTGTTGCGTATGCTGTGTGAATCAAGGGGGAAACAAATAATTTCAATGCATTAAAAATTCTGGTAGTAACACAACAAAATGTGACAAAATCCAAGGGGGGTGAATACTTTCTGAAGGCACTGTAAAATATATGAGAATCAATGTATGGAAATGTAGCTGATATTGGGATCACTTTTGTTTAGAAAATTGTGTTACTGTTGAAATGTATAGATTTATAATTTGAGATAACTGTAAAATTCTAGAGGTTACTTGGGTGCAAATGCCTGAGCCATTTGCAGTTGCTATGGGGACCTCAGGAAGTTCTCATTGTTCTAGCAGCTCCTGAAACTTACAAAAAAGGACAGGATGCTTGCAAAGTATGGGGTTTGAAAAGAGTTATAAAAACAGCTAAACTGAGCTGCAAGGGAGATTTTTTACAAGAAATGTTTATTTGCTTCTATATATAGTTATTCTGAACATATTTATTTTGTTTTATGTTACTGCAACTACAAATAAACAGTTTTGTGAAATTTTACAACTGCTCCTGGGTTTTCTCTATGCTTCCTGACCTGTGCCTCGACGACAATTTCCTATGTGTGTCCCACGAAAATTTGAAGCCCCTCTTCTGTTTTCGCCTCAGCCACTGCTGCTGGCAGTCTGTTCCAGGTATTTACCACTCTTTCAGTGAAGTTGTACTTCCTCGCATCCTTCTTCAGCACCCCCCAGCTTCATTGTATGCCTCCTGGTGCTCTTTCTCATTTGAAAGAGACTCCCCCCTGCACCCTGTTCACCCCTGTGAGGTAATTGTAGGTTTGTATCGTATCCCCTCTTCCTCTCCTCTCCTCTCTTTCAGGGTGCACATGTTAAAGATTCCCTCAGTCTCTTCTTGTAAGGCTTTTGGTGCAACCCCTGCTCCATTTTACCTCCTCTGGACTGCCTCCACCCTTTCTTATGTTCTTTCTGAGGTACAGCCTCCAGAACTGGACACCATACTCTACAAGGGGTCTCACCATCGAGCAATATGTTCCTAATTTATGTAAACCCAATTCCACAAGTTATAGTTCAATCACAAATTTTCCTGTATGCCGATGATATGGCCCTGATTGCTAGAGCTAATACTAAATTAGATTTACAACATAAGTTGCAATCTGACTTTGACTCCTTACAACGTTGGCTGTCCACCTCAAAAATTATTTTAAGTAAGAAAAAAAACTCAAGTTATGATGTTTCAAACGAGAAATGCTGCAAAAACATCAAGTCAGGAGATAAATATAACTACATTAGATGGAACTAGTTTGCAGGTAGTATCCGAATATAAATATCTGGGGTACTATTAGATTGTAGTTTAACATTTGGTAAGCATGTAGAGAACACAGTGAAAAAAGTGAATATTAGGTTGGGAGTTATCAGAAGGAAGACATAATTCTTGGAAAAGGAAGATAGAAGCAGAGTTGCGTTGCAACTCTTAATGCCAATTTTGGAATATGGGAGTCAATTTTATCAGCATGCAACCAAATCATCTTTGGAATGCCTAGATAAAGTGTATTACAAAATAGCCAGATATGTCTTGCAGTGCCACAAAAACACCCATCATTGCTCTAATTTATAAAACTTAGATAGGGATACGTTAGAAACCTGGAGAAAGAAAAGACTGGGGCAGAGGGCATTTATGGCTTATAGGGATGGAAATTGTATGCCATGCATGCTCGTACCAAAGAACAAATACTCTTTGAGAGTCATTCAAAACAGAGGCCTGAAGATCCCATTAGTAAAAACCGATATAGTCAGATGCAAAGAAGTTATTACCTACCAAAGATCTGTAATGAACTGAAATTGGATGTTAGAAATGCATGCAGTTTGGGTCAGTTTAGTAGAAGTTTGATATCGATGTGGAAATTAAATTGTCAGTGCTTAGGGCCCTAGGAAAATGGAAGGAAAACGGAATTGTGACCATTATTGTTAAGTGTTATGTGTCTTGTTTTGTTTATTGAATGTGTTATAGTTTCTGCACTATGTATTTTATGATTTCGATTTAATGTTGTTTTGATTTATGTTTGGAACCATATTAAGATTCTCAAACCTTGTAACCATAATCCACACAGGACAATCTTGTAAATAGGGCATAATTAGTCCTAATGATTAACTCCTGTCAAAAAATAAACATTTTT